>CM066737.1:86220270-88620270 GCA_033961575.1 Aselliscus stoliczkanus | reverse complement strand
CTCCCCCAATTCCCCAATAAAATCTTTAAAAAAAAAGAATGAATTTTTATTCATCTAGATGTTACCTTCAACAGAGGTAATAAACGATAAGTCTGTAAAATCCTGTGTGATTTTCTCACATTCTTGTCATATAAATAAAAATCTTGTCCTCATAGTAGTTCAGGTACTTAGGCAAAGTAGCTTTGGCAGAGACTGGCTAGATGCTCACTAGCTCATTATTCCCATTTACTCTTCCTTAAATTAAATTTGGGACAAGTTCTGGTCATATCAAGGATATGGGTGGAAATGATGTATGTTATCTCCATCCCTGGGGGATTGACCATGTTCTCTCCTACTCTCCTGCAGTGACCTTGGGAAGCTGTGAGTTTGAAATGATAGCTTAGCAAAATGGGAAAAACCTGAACCTCTAAGTCATCATTTGGGTGAGAGCTCCCAAGAAGGGTTCTTCAATCTCTGCTGGACTATGACCAACCAAGAAATTAATGTTTATTGTATTAAGCTATTGAGACTCCAGAGTTCATTTTTCAAATAAACTTACTGTAAGTACATATTCTATATAGCTTAGCATAGTCTAAATACTGACTAATTTAGAAATGGGAGCTACTTTATCCAGGAAAACTATATGGTTTTTTCTCAGATGACATAGCTAATCTGAGATTCAGATGCTTGTTTAGCAGAAGGCCTTTTTCAGCTAGGAAAAAAAAAATTTATAGAGGGTTTTGATCAAATACTCAATCTAATCAAATCCCCACCATGTTACTTTTCTGCTTAAAATCCCCTAAAGGCTACCATTTGTTTAGCATTTGGGGTCTTTCTAAACTGACCCATAAATACAAAGTTTGAAAGAATTAAATGCATGAAAAGTGCCATGCATAGTGCTTAATAAAATATAGTTAAACGAATTTTATTTCCTTCTCCTTTTCTCTTTCTTTTCTTTTTTTTTTCCCCGCTGGCTTCCCAAGCCAGTGCTTAACCACCACGCCACTCGGCCAGCCCCTTTTCTCTTTCTTTTATCCTGAAGAGTTCTAGACTTTGAAGTGGACAAATATATGATGTAATTTTGGGGAAAGAGGAGGGAGAAGAGAAGGGAGAGAAAGAGGAGAAGTTGGGCTGGAGGTCAGAGAATGGGAGGACAAAGTGAGAGTATACCTTACTCTCCCTAACTCTTATACCTACACTTCCCTTCTCCATTCAGGGTCCACAAATAAAGCAGGAGAAAAGTAGACCTGTGACTTTTTCTAGGAAGGAATTAAGCCCATCTGATTGACTTTATGCTAGCATATAAGTATGTACATCAACTTTGAAGCGGTCTTACAAGATGAGGCAATGTGGAAACCAGCCCATTGTATCCAGATTATTAAACTCATTTTAATAGATTTATATTCTATCAATTTTCCTCTAATCTCAACTTTACATCTAAAACTGTACTCTTCATTTCAGCTTAAATATAATTTTCTTTTAATAAATTTACATTGAAAATCATTAAAGTTTAATTCTTGGTATAATTGCATCCAGTGTAACCAGTATCTAATTTATAAAAAATATCTTTGACACTAACCTTGGTTTCTGTGATTTTCTTTTGGATTGCATCCATGGTGTAGGGACCTTCCTTCCATGACTCGAGCTTGGCTCTGGCCTGTCCCAAGACTTGCTCAGCTTCTTCCTTGGCTTCCAGCCACTGTGTTGAATCCTTTAACATTTCATTCAATTGTTGCCTCCGATTCTGAAGGTGTTCCTGTACTTCATCCCATTGACTCTGAATTCTTTCAACTGGACCAAAAGGTAAAAGGAATATATGAGGGTCAATGCTATTCTTGAGGAGACACTGGAAATTTAACATCCAAACATCTCACATTGTATATTACTCATTAAAATATTGTTCACTGTGTTACAGCTAGGATCACGGACAATTGAATTCCTTACTTCTTTTTCAATGGCAAACATGAGTTTCTGTTAAATTATCTTCCGGAAGGGGATCTAGAGCATCGGTAGTGTATGTAAAAGCTTAACTTTGTCTACTCTCAACGCTTTGAGCCAAATATGAATAAACTTTTAGAAAAGTGCTATAGCAGAATACCCGAAAGACTTCACCCTTACCATTTCAGTAACCAACAGCTGGCTTCCAACACATTCATTATCATTTCATTCCTTGAAGACTTGGTGTTGCCACAAAGAGTTTGCTTTGCCATCTAAGGAGCAGGCTAGATACTCCAGGGAATTGACACTTCCCCTCTTCCTGCCCCACCTCCCAGGAGCAGCCCATAAACAGTGACTGACAGTAGGCCTTGGGGTATGAATATTCTAGCTCCCTTGATGCTAGGGGAGATAACTGTGAAGCATGTGTTTTGCAAGAGTTCCAGAAAGCTCCAGGAGTCCACAGTGGTAACCTGCTCCATAATGCAGCAACCTTAATTGGCTATCTTGCCTTATCTGTCTCACTTCCTCACTTCTCTGCTGATAGCTCTCTCAACTCCCAAATAAATCATTTGCTCTCAAAACCTTTTCCTAGGGTCTTCTTGTGGGGAGACCCAAGAGCAGATGTGGAAATTTCTTGTAACAATATCTAAGATTCTGCTCTGAAATACTTCATTTTAGAATGTTAAAAAATAAACATGGCCACATTATTTTTTTTTCTTTAAGGACCACACCATCTTTTCTTTTCTTTTCTTTTTTTTTTTTTTTGAGGGCAGTGTCACTGGCCCTCATATGTGAGACCAAACCAGGGCCGCTGGCTTCCCAAGCCAATGCTTAACCACCGCGCCACTTGGCCGGCCCCACACCATCTTTTCTTTAAGCTGCTTTCATGAAATGGAAATAATGTCATAGAAAACAAGTAATAAATCACCATCTACTTTATCCTTTAAGCAAGAAACCTGACCGAACACTGTATGTCATTGGTTACTAATTTATCTAATCAAGAATTGAACTCCTTCCCTTTTTCTCCATATTGCCATGGCAAAGGTCTATTATTTTTTGCCTACATGTCTGCAATAGACTCTATATACTCCCTGCTGCCTCAGTTCTCTGTTTTTCAATGTAATTGCCATACTTTAGACAGAATGTAGAAGTAATATAGATCTGACCACCCCACTTTCTCATTTAAACCCTTCAGTGTCTCTCTGCTGTCCTCTGGAATATCTTAGCTTGATATACATGTTCCTTTGTGGGCTGGCCTGAATAATCTGAGAGGTTTATTTACAAAAAAAAGATAAGTTACAACATAATCAGGGTGTAGGAAAATCACCGGCAATAATACAAACAGTGGAGCTGGTATAATATTACATCTAGGGCCAAGAAATCAGGGAAGGGACAAGTGGCCACAAGCTGAAAATCATGAGGGGATACCACCCTTAGAAGAGCAGTAACCTTTTGTGAAGGGACGCATTCAGCCTATGACAGCTTCATAGGGAGGGAACTAGGAGAATAAATATCCTGATCTCACTCTGCCCACTCTCTGCAGTTTCCTACTAGCATTCCCCAGTAGTTCAACCAACAGGAAGCCAGAGGGCATGGGGGATCTGTGATGCCACAGATTGGCCTCCCAGAATACAGAGCAGGGTAGAGAAGGGCAGAGACTGGCTACGGATGGCAAATAAAATGCATGCAGCACAGTATTATAAAACTGTGCTTATACCATGATATATAATAAGTTTAGTCCTTCCTAATTAACCCTGTCATTGACTCCTTAAGTTATGAGTTAAAGAAGTACTTGAGATATTTTATAAATATGCATCAGGGCTAGATAAACACTGCAAGACTAGTGATTGTGACATGAAAGCAAGAGTCTGGAACCTAGAATAGGTACAACCAACTAAGTGGCACTCATGATTTCTATCAGGTTCATTTCTGTTGGGGTATTCGCTATCTGTTGCAAAACAAGTTTACATATTATATTCCAACTTCAGTCAACACATTATATTCTGACTTCAGTTAATATGTCAACTTCTGTTTAAATGTCAGTCTCTCCCTATAATATTTGAGCATCATATTTTTGTTTTGTTTTTTGTTTCAGGTATACAAAACAATGTAATAGTTAGACATTTACAGCCCTCATGAAGTGATAACCCCCTTGCCTAATTTACTACGCCTCTGACATCATATATAGCTATTATAATTCCATTGATTTTATTACTTATGCTGTACTCCACATCCTGTGAATATATATATATATATATGTGTATATATATATATATATATATATATATACACATATATTAAATTAGAGTTGACATTCAATATTATTCAGCTTCAGCTTCATGTGTACAGCACAGTGATCAGGCATCTACACCGTCGATGAAGTGGTCTCCCTGATAAGATTAGTGTCCATTGCATACCCTACAAAATCTTTATACCATTACTGATTATATTCCCCAAACTGTCTTTTGTATACCCGTTCTTTTGTTTGTTTGTTTCCTTGTTGCTGTTTCCCCCCACTGGGTAGTACAGCACCTATTATAGTTGAGATTTATAATTATTGCTCATTCTTTGATTTAATCTTTAGCTTACAAAATTAAAAGTGTAAATGATATTAAAAGAAACTGTTTAAAATATAAGTAAAATGTCTGTAAGCTTTCTGAAATGTTTTTTTCATCAAGCATAGAATAATATAGAACTGATATTCCAGTTAGAAACTATTTTTTCAACTTATCAAAGCTGGCTACTTTATGAGAAATTGGCAACTTCCCCCACCCCCAGCCCATTTTTTATAGACTATATGTATTTGAAACCAATAAAATTGACTTTCCTTAAAATGTCTTTGATTCCAATTTGCCTTTGTGTTAATCAGCCTTAATTAGTGACATTATACTATACTAGCTAAATTTTTAGAGTGCCTAGTATTTCTTACATAAACATGGCGAGCCATTGATATTCATGCCAGTGAATATTTTGTACATCCTATAGTTCATTTCAATATGGTAGATATAACTCATGTTTCTAAATGTCCATCACTTGATATCAGGAAGAATTAAAGTAGTTCTTCCTATAATGTGGGTAGATATTTCTTAATTGTGGGAAAAGGAGGAATTTTTACAGCCTAGACCATTATTTCAGACAAACATACCATCCAAATACTTGTTCAATCACAGCAATGAAAGTTTTCATTCCAAAGGTGGCATGTATGTACAATGTAGCAAGGCAAAATGGCTCATTAGGGTATGTATGCCACTAAGGGTTTGGTTCCTCATCCTTGATATTCAATTGTACATAACCATCAGACAATACTTAACTAAATAAATTACAGGCTATAGACTCACTCAACAATCCCTCTGCCCCTCTAAGCACTCTTAGCCATCAATCCATCCATCTAGCCTGCCAATCACCATTTTATCATCGACTAGATATCAGGCATTATGCTAAGCACTGGGGAAACAAGAGTCTAAGACAGATTCCCTGGCTTTAGGTTGGTGCTGTTAGATAGAGGTATTATTCATTATCTACCCAAAGAATCAAGGACGAGCAGGTCTGGGGAAAAGATAATGAGTTCAATCTTGGACCTATTCAATGGGAGGTTGTGAGGATCTATCACGCTGGACTATCATTGTAATCAGATGGACTGAAGGTGTTTTGGCACAGCTGTGTATTTTGGGAGAGAGAAAAAATCCAGGATTAGAAATCACTGCAGAGAAGTAAAATCTGAAACCATCAATGTGAATACATTCTCATTGGTATGGTGCATAGATTGAGCAGAACAAAGGGTTAAAGATGAAGTCCCAGAAAATACAATGCATTAAGAAAGAATATAGCAAAAGAAGCCAATCAGATGAAAGAATGGCTAGAGAAGTTGGAAGAATACTTGGAAAATGTACCTTCACAGAAACATGAAAGAGAAAGAATTTCACAAGCACAAGAGAGTCAACAGTTTTAAATGCCATAGATGTCACAAGAGATAATAACAATCATAATATCTGACATTTATTTGAATACCTACTCTGCTGGAAGACTGTTTTAAGCTCTTTATGTGTATTAACTCACTCAATCGCCATGATGATTGTAGGAGGTAGGTATCATTGCTGATGTTTTTGCTGTGCTCCTCATTGAACAGATGGAGAAATAGAGACTGTGGTAAATGGTTGGATGTAGGTCATATAGATAGTGAGTGGCAGAGTCAACACTTGGACCCAAGCAGTCAGACTCCCTAAACCCATGCCAAAAGTATCTGTTGGCTTTGACCATGTGAAATTCCCTGAAGACCATACAGAAAATGATTTCAGCGGAGTGATAAAAATCTCATTGTAGGGAATTGACAAATGAGTCAGCCAATGATGGATGAGAGTTGGAAGATAATTACCCCTGGTGGGCAACAACCATGAGGTGTGTCTTTTACTGTCTCCCAGATTTCACTCATTAAGATTGTGTTCTAGTTGCACACAGCAATAACCTGCTCAATAATTGGTTCAATTATTGGCTTCCTTCCTTTCCCTATTTCACTACCCCACTCCTCTTCTGGTACTTCCTGGGGTTACCTTATAAGTAAATCACTGTCACTCAAATCATTGTTTCAAGGTCTGCTTCAAGGGGATCCTAATCTGAGAATTTTATTCATTTAAAAAAAAATCCTTGGTGCACAACCCAGGGTTTGGCACTTAGTATCACTTTCAATGATTGTCAAATGAACTGTAGATGTAGACTATTTCAATTATTCACGCTTCTTCTTTATAATGATGTGAAAATGTCACCCCAAAGTTAACCCTTGCCCACGACCTTGAGTCTTTCTTCCTCAAATGCAATCATGGTCTCTATTGCATTTCAAGTTTACATGATATGAACACTGGCTTAAGTCTTTTACATTTCCTTTTTTATTTTCCTCTCGCTCTTCATGATATTTATTGTAAGTAAACAAATATTCTCAGGGTATCCTTTGTTTCTAATTTAATACCTTTCCATGAACCACTTTTTTTTTGTATAAAACATCTTCAATGTCATGTTTACTAGAATATTCTCATTTGATAAAAAAAAATCTGTAAGTTAAAAGGTATAGACGGTGGAATCCTGTGAGTTAAATTAAGCAATAATCAGGGCTGGCTGAGTGGCTCAGTTGGTTAAGAGCTCGATCAAAGAGTGCGAGCTGAGCTCTGAGCAACAACAGTTCGATGCCTGGCCTGGCCTGAGCTGAGCTGCCAACAGGTGGCAGGATGGCTCAGCTAAAATAAATAAACAAATAAATAAAATTAAGCAATAATATCTCTTTCTCTAACATTCTTAAAATAAACTGTAGGTCAGAGAGACTCTGTTGGCATGTCTTGTCTTTTTAATTAAATTTTAGGCTGACTAATATAGAAAAGTACATATGTATATCAGATAAGGATATTTTTCTGGGCATTTTCAAATTTTGAAACACACTGAGCCCCAGAGGATAATAACAAAAATCAAATAGCTTATTGTTATAAACATAAGTACAATTAGATGAATACTAGAAAGACAGTCAGCAGATGTATCTCCCTTTGTGAAATAACCAACCATATGTAAGAATCGATTTTGCACAGCAGAAATTATGGAGAGATTATTTCCTTTTCAAAAGGATTCACCATAAAATGTTTCTAAGTAGTCAATTTGTCATGTATATTTAAAATATTATTTGATTTGCATTCCACTCCCAGGTACTGCATACTTATAGTCACCAAAAGCCATTTCCTAAATTGGAAGATTCCCTGAATAGGAAACTACCCAAATTCTCATCTACTGTGAAATGGAAAAAAACACTGTGGTATATTTATTGATATTAGCCAGCAACAAGAATGAAATACCTACAATTATATGCAATAATATGTATTAATTTCACAAATATAATGTTGAGGAAAAGAAGCCAGCCTCAAACAAGGACATACTGTTTTATTCCATTTTCATTATGTACAAAAACAGGAAAAAGTCAGAATACTGTAGAAATCAGAATAGTGGTTACTCTTATGGGACTCGAACTCACTGATAGAGACATGATGGGGACTTCTGAGGTTCTGGTAATAATATTCTGTTGCCTGATTTGGGTTACGATTACACAGTTGTATTCAGTTTATGCAAAGTCACCAAGCTAGACATTTATGATGTGTACATTTTTCCTTACGTACATTGTACTTCAATAAAAATTTAATAAAATATTATTTGACTTGTGAAATGTATTCTACATAAAACTTTGGACAATCCATCTTTTTCAAAAGGGTTACAACCTGTGAAAGAGACATCATTTTGGTAGATATGAATAATAAGAGATGCATGGTTTTGGTGAGGACACGATACAATTTAAACCTCAGAGCTGTGTGATAAAGAACATTTTAGAAATACTCATTGGACAGTGAACCAGACTACATTCACAGAAAAAAATCAGCATACAGAGAGAGTGATGAAGCAGCTATTCAGTTATTTAATAAAAGAAACAAAGCAGTGCAATTGATTGATATAGCTGTCCTCAGAGTAGACCCTGCAGAAACATATACAAAATAAAATTATATATATATATATATGAATATATATATATATATATATATATATATATATATATATATATATATTCAATATATGGAATGAAAATAAACATAATATCGGAAGATAATCACAGAGAAGCTGTTATTTTGGAACTGGACCACTGTGGCAGTTGGACATCAAATAGACATGGTAATTGTCCATAATTGGGCAACAATTCAAACTACAAAATTTCGGCACACTTGTGGCATTTCATCCAGGATATTATTGATAGATCAAAATGTACCATGTCAGCCTATTTGGTCATTTTGAGCCCATACTGTTAGATTTACATTTATACCAGATTCTTCTGACATACGAAAGTAAAATAATAAAATATATGCATATAAACTCAGACAATCTGTGCCTATTGGTAATTGAAGAGCTACCCAAATGTGCACATTTCTTCTCTCCGAGGTCCATCATGAAAAGCTTCTCAACTGATTTGTGCAGTAAGTAGATGCTGGATAATGAAGGGAAATAAATAACCAATGCTAAGACTCAGGATGACAGACTGGGACTCAGCATGTGTCCTGATTTATGGATCTCCAAAAGTGTCAAATTGGAAACACAGCAATCATGTTAAGAACCACAATATTGCAGAGAAAAAAACAACTCAGTTGATGGAGTGCTGACCAATCTTTCAGTTCAACTTTTTAAGCTAGCTATGTTTGATTATCGATATGCATTCAGGACTGATATAAATTCCCACAACATCTCTCCTAGGGAAAAAATGTTACTTACAAAAAACGAAATGATTGCCTTTTGAATATACATTGCTACAGAACAAAGAACAACTCTGTTGCAATTTCTGCACTGAAGTTACAATCTGAGAATTAGAAGTTACTGTGACTAAGTTTCAGAGAGAACCTTGACTAGCAATTAGTAATGGGTGATAGCCCTGGATTTGGGATGAAATACATAATTTAATTTGCAAATGTTGATTTACCACAATTTCAATTTTCTCAACTGAAAAAGTGATGTAATGAGAAATGCATAAGCAAAGAACTGTTGTGAAGATAAAATCCAATAATGAGTAAAAGCATCAAGGACCACACTAGAGCAGGGTTATTATTGCCTCTCTGTACAGAGAAGCTTAAACAATGAATTAGAGTCATCAGCAAATACTCGTGATCGGCGAGGGGGAGCACACTGTAGAACTCAATCAGTTCACAGAGTACACAAGTGTTCCAGGGAGAAAATACTGAGCTGGAAGAGTTAAATTGCAGGTAAATCTTGTGAGGTCATACCAATGAATGAACAGTTGCATATACGTAACGGTGGTCAACTGTAAGGAAAATGATCCCAATTGAAGTTAAAACAATGAGTTCTGAGCTATTCGTTAGGATGTGAAAATCACAACAGGCTGTTCTTTGAGGAAAAATAGTCAACAAAATGTTATACTTGATGTGGAGGGGAACTGAAAACAAAGAAACCACCATTATTCCACTCTTGTACAGAGTTAAGATACAACTATACCTTGGGTGATGTAAGCATATCTCTAAGTTTGACATTCAAAGATTTATAAGGAGCCAAGCAAAATATAAAAACAGTAATAAGCAAAATTATGTGAAATATTAAGATGTTATCCTCCTACCTACATAAGGCATTTAAACATGGTTGTATAGAAGACTTATGTATAGTTAAGTTCTGCAAAGGGGAGTATCAATTTAAACCCATTAAATAATAAGAAGAGGCAAACATAGTAACCATGAACTCAAACGTAGCTACTGTGAATGTACATTTACTCTATTTAGGAGCAGAATAAGAGGAATGTGGTTGCTGTGCAAACACAGAATAAAATGTCCGAGACATTTTGGACCAAAAAGCTGAAAAGAGAGAGGAGTTATAGGCACATAATTAAATCCTAGCCATTATGACTAATTTGAATATCTGCTTCTTCTCTAAATCCCAAAAAGCTAGAATTCAGGAACAGCCAAACATGTAGTTCAAATTCACTGATGACAGACCCAGAATAAATGACTAAGTTAAAAATGTTTAATAATATTAGTCTAACATTTAAGGTTAGTTTGAACAGAACAGCAATCAGTTTTTTAATGCTATTTCACAGCTTATTCTCTGTAAAAAGGGGATAATAATAACAAGAAGATGAATAATCTATGAAGATTGAAGAAATAATGGACACCGAGGAGATTATCTGGCTGCTAGCTATCTCTCAAATATAAGGGTAGAGAGACGCCATCATTTTTTTTTTTAATTTTATTGGGGAACAGTCATGGTTATTGGTTTTTGTTTTCATGCTACAATGGCATACATAGGTGACACTTTTAGGGAGGACACAGCTCACAGTGGCCCATGCGGGGATTGAACCGGAAAATTTGGTGTTATCAGCACCACGCTCTAACCAACTGAGCTAATTGGTCACCCCCAAGTCATGTATTTTTGAAACACCATTGGACTTTTCAGATCCTGAGCTATAAAACAAAGGAGGGTAGATGGGATGGTCCCTGGGGTTCTTTCCAGCTCTAACAGTCTGTGAGAGCCATGTTCCTCGATGTTTCAGTCAGATGGAGGCTTACATGGGGAGAACTCAGTCAGCCCAGTGCCTGAATGAATACGTAGCACCTCAACAGCCAGGTATCGTACCCCCTGGATGGACCACTGGTATGATTCAGCTTGGCAATCTTATATTCAGTCATGCTAAAATTCAGTTAAAATCAACTCGAGCCAAACTAAAAAAAAAAAAAAATGTTCCTTTTAAAATTACAGACTGCCTGGCTAGCTCAGTTGGTAGAGCATGGGACTCTTAAAATTACAGTAAAACCTTGGATTGTGAGTAACTTGGTTTGCAAGTGTTCTGCAAGATGAACAAACATTCCTAATACATTTTAACTTGGCAAACGAGTGATGATGTCTTGCAATATGAGTAGTTTGTTTCCGGAATGAATTATGCTTGCAACCAAGGTATTGCTATATTTTTTATTGAGGTATAATTAACATATAACATTATTTTGGTTTCTGTACAATATCATGAGTTAATATTTATACGTATTGTGAAATGATGAACACAATATGCCAACACCCCGAAGTTCTTCCCTTTCTGGGATGATAGTATTTTTCTGTATCTTGATAGGGGCGTGTGTCACACAGGTGTATCCATTTATTAATACTCACTGAATGGTACTGAAGGGAAACAGAATATACCACCCCAAAATGTGCCATTTGGGCATATTGATTATTTTGTATTAAAGTTACTTAAGAAACATCCAGTACAAGAAGGATGCTCTGATCTCCTCTGTTCCTGTGAAAGCAAGAAATAAATGTCCCCTGTGAAAGGTGCCCTCCCTTTAATAACATTAGTCTAATATTCATATATGACTGTACCAGGAAGTAGAGAGACATTCTTATCACCACAGATAGAGAGGGCCAATAGGGCCTTATAACAAACCTTGTTACTTCCTCAGTAATTTATTATCCCAAACCCAAACTTCTTGGTCTTGTCAATTCTTCACATATTTATTCTTTGTCTAAAAGCTAGAAAAGCTGCCTGCTGTGGTCATGTCTTCGGATCTCATATTTCTATGAGCTCCTGTATGTATGAAATCAAATTTATTTTTCTCCTGTTAATCTGTCTTATATCAATTTAATTCTTAGGCCAGCCAGAGGACCTAGAAAGGCAGAAGGCAAAAGCCGTCCTCCTGTACAGTTTGTATAAGATTTGTGCATTTGACACTTTATCAATTTTGCCACAAACAAAAATAACTGTAAATGAATATTGAGCTCTAGTTAATGATATGCATGTTGAAGTGTTTAGGAGTAAAGTGTGCTGATGTTTCCAAACTTACTTTGAAATACATCAGGAAATAACAGAAATGGATAGGTAGATAAATGGATGAAGTGGTACAGCAGAATCTAGATGGTGGGTTCATAGATATTCAATGCACAATTCTTTCAGCTTTTCTATGTATTTGAATTTTTCACAATAAAATGTTAGATAAAATAGTCTCTCACAGGAAGCACAAAACAGGATATAACTTAAGCAGCTTTCTAAGTCACAGAGACCACATTCCAATTAAGAAATCGAATACCATCTGTGGAATATGAAAGTTTAAAAGATAGTAAACAGAATTTATAGGAATGGAAATGACAAAACATTTTGCTCAAAGTCACACCCAATGTGTATGGAGAGAAGTTAGAAATGGAATTCAGGAAATCTCTTCATTTCCTAATCAACAGACTGTCAAAGACCATATTATCTCCTTTAAAGTATGCTGAATATTCTAATAGAGAAAATGAGTTAGTCCTCTGAAGAAAGCTTATTCTCCTGTTTTGGATATAAAACATAGGAAGTGTGGGTTGGTTCCTATACTGTAAGATGAGCTATGGTAAAAAGAAGATTGCATTATTTTTGCCACTGGTTGGAGAGTCATAGATTATGAGAAAATACCAAAATTCAGTCATAATGAAACATGACGGCTATTTTGTTAATTATATAAACAGGCAGGTTTTGCAATGTGATATTATCTGATCATTAAAATGAAGTAATTTTTTTTTAAGAGGGCAGTGTCACTGGCCCTCACGTGGGATCCGAACCGGGGCTGCTGGCATTCCAAGCCAGCTCTTAACCAATGCGCCACTCAGCAGGCCAAAAATAAAGTAATTTTAAAAGAGATAATGGTTTCCTTTGTCACAAAGGGGAAACTATTGGTTGAGATGAAAACTTGAAGTTGAGCGAAAAGTTTGATCTATAGCTGCACAAAAATATCTCAGTTTATGATCTTAGATCACTCACGAGACACAGAAAAGAAACTATCTAGATGTAATATAGACACAACATATCGCTGGACAATCCATCTGTCCAGCCTGTGTCAGCCAACAACTAATTAAGTACCAAATGTAACAAAAAGTACTTACAATTCAAAAGGGTTCAGCGAGAGATCATTAACTTGATCATTTAATCATTCCAATTTCAGTATCATGGATTTACTACGGTGTCACCAGCATGTGATGCAGACAAAAAAAACCCATTCATCACTGTAAATTTGCATATCAACATTGATGCATGTTGGAATATAAATATTTTTTAAAATATGTTGAATACAAAAAGCACTTTTTTCTCTCTGAACACACATTAAATTTCATCCCTGCACCTTGTCATTCAAACTTTTATTTGACAAGTGCCAAAAATGTAAGTTATACCTGAAAATCAAAGTGGGCTTATTACTGCCTTCACAAACACACTTCACAGTCTAGCCATTCAAGTTAAGGAATAAAAATATATGTAAAACAATTCCTTGAACACAAACTATGGGCTAAAACGCAAAATGACAAATATTATATATTGTCTGTATTTCTAGTATTCCTTACCTTCTCTTCAGGTTTAAGTGTCTTTCCTACCCATGTCTAATTCCCTCTCTGTACTCAACATTCCAATTTCTCCCACCTCCTAAGAGAAGTGATTCTGTTTATTACCCATCCTGTATCTTCAATCTCAGTCTAGAACCTCACCTGAAAACAAAACAACAGGGCTGGCCGAGTGGCTCATTTGGTTGACTGCGAGCTCTGAGCAGCAGTGTCGCCAGTTTGATTCCCACATGGGCCAGTGAGTTGCGCCCAAGCTGAGCTGCTGCTGAGCTGCCAACAGGAGGCAGGATGGCTCAGCTGCTGAGAGCACGTGCTCCCAACAACAAGGTTGCCGGTTCGACTCCCGCATGGGAAGGTGGGCTATGCCCACCAGCAACTAAGATTGAACACGACACCTTGAGCTGAGTGGCTGCGAGCTGCAGACAGGTGGACGATGGTGGCTGGACGTGGAGCTGAGCTGGCTGCGCCCTCCACAACTAAGACTGCAGGACAACAACTTGCCTGTTCCCCTTCCCCAATTCCCCAACACTGTTCCCCTCCCCCAATTCCCCAATAAAATCTTAAAGAAGAAAAGAAAACAACAAAGAATTTTTTTCCTTGGGCCATATAGCCACTGTGGCCAATCCCATATCTTTCTCCTTCATGGAAGAGTGGTTTATGCCAACACTACTTTAAAAAATGGTTTGTGTCCCAGCAGCATCAGCATGACGTGGGAGCCTGTTAGAAATGCAGTATCTCAGGTCCCACCCCCAGACCTACTGAAGCAGAGCCTGCATTTTTAAACAAGATTCCGAAGGTGATGTGTATACACATTGAAGTTTGAGAAGCACTAGTCTACACTCACTATGTCCACTTCCACACTTCACATACCCTTCTCAATCTACTACTGCATTTTGACTTTTACCACAGCAATTAATTTTGAAGTTGATAACAATAACCTTCAGGCTACCATGCCATTGGGGATTCTAAAGCCTTTATTTTTCCAGACCTTCCTTCAGTATTTTCCATCACTGATGAGCCTTCCTTGAAGCCTTCTCCTTTGGATTAACATGCAAGATGTGTTTTAGAATTTTATTCTGCCTCTTTGGCCACTCTTTCACCTCCTCCACTCATCTCTTAAATGTTACCATTCTCTTGGGGACTCCTTTTGACCTTTTCTTTTCACTTTACATAGTCTCCCTGGTAAGTCCATCTATTTATATGGCTTCATTTACTACCTTTACAATGATCATAGTCAAATTCATGTTTTAATCTCAAAGCTCTCTCCTGAGCTCCATATCCACATAGCCAAACCCTTACTAAATCCCTTTTAAATATTCAGTGTATCCCAAATTGGTCACGTCATCATCACCCTTCTTCTCCCCTAGTCATTGACACACACCTGTTCCTTTAGTCATTAGGAGAAACCTAAAAATCATACTTGAATATTCTTTCTTCCTTATCCTTTAACCAAGATGCCAAGTCATTCAACCTCCTTAGTTGTTCCTCTAACCTCTCTATCATCTTGCTGTCTCTTTCCTAGACTGTTGTAATTAAAAGTTCCCCAAATACTCTCTGTTATTTAGTGAATCATAAGATTGTCTGCATATGTGAATCAACTGGGGCGTTTTAAAAATTACCAATGCCAGGACCCTATTCCCCAAGACTTTGATTTCGTTGGTTTGGGGTGGAGTCCAGGCACTGGCATTTTTTTTTCTCTATTGAATTTTTATTGAAAGCTTTTATTTTTAAAATAGTACTGCATCATCTAAACTTTCTTCTGATCAAGTTGTATGTCTTCAGGCAAGCTTCCTTAGGTTATCTAATAATGACTGAAATGTTCCATCAAATATTATCAAAAATAACATGCTAACATTAGTAAACATAAAGGAAATTTATGGATGGAACTGGATATAAATCTGGTTGTACTGAATCCAAATGTTGAATCTTTTTTTTTAAATTACAATTTATGGGGTGACAATGGTTAGTAAAGTTACATGGGTTGCAGGTGTACAATTCTATAATACATCATTTATATACTGCATTGTGTGTTCACCACCCAGAGTCAATTCTCCTTCCATCACCATATATTTGATCCCATTTATTCTCTTCTACCATCCCACTTACCCTCTGGTAACCACTAAACTATTATTTATGTCTATGAGTTTTTGTTTCTTTATTTGTTTGTCTTGTCCCTCTGTTGCTTTCAGTTTTATAGATCTTGAGATTATTATGCTAAATGAAATAAGTCAGACAGAAAAAGTCGAGAACCATATGACTTCACTAAAATGTGGGATAGAAAACTGAAGGCACTGGCATTTTTATAAAGCTCCCCCTAATGATTCTAATCCACAGTCAGGACTGAGAACCATCGCTCTAAAACTAGTTTTTGCACTCCCCATCCATCTTGAATACTCTGATCACAGAAGATTCTGATGATGAAAATCTGAGTCTGTCATCACATATTAAATTCCTTTAATGTCACCCTTCCATTGCTTTCAAAATAAAATCAAAACTCATTACCTGACTTACAAGATCTTCTGTAATGTGGCCCTTTTCTACTTTTCCAGCTTCTTAATTTCCATTGCCCGTTGTGAACTCTGTACTCCAGCTTTAAAATCACTGGATATAAAACTGGATATAAACCTGGATAAGAGTCTTCTATCTGTGTGATGTTACCACATGTATCTATAACTTTCCTCTGCCCAGAATATTTTCTATCCTTTTTCACTCTCCAGTGCTCTGCTCAGAAGTCACCACTACTAGTCATTTTCTCCTGAACATTTTCTTCTGCCTTATCTGAGTCTTATTTCAGGGGCTTGGGTAGGGTGTCCTGCCTTATGGTTTCTAGAACACTCTGTTCTTACCTTACCTCTGAACACACTAATTACACTATTTGGCAACTGTCTATTTACTGTCTGTCTTACCTACCGAAAGGTAATTACTTGAGGAGAGAGGATACATTTTTACATTCAGGACTCAGTACAAGCTTGGCATATAGGAGGGTATAAAGAAGTGTGTGGAAAAGATGAACACAACTTTTTTTTTTTTGAGGGCAGTGTCACTGGCCCTCATATGTGGGACCCGAACCAGGGCCGCTGGCGTCCCAAGCCAGCGCTTAACCACTGCGCCACTCGGCCAGCCCTGAACACAACTTTTAAGTTACAAACAAGAATGTATGCACTACTGCAAAAACAAAAATAATTACAAACATGCAAGATATAAACAAAACATATAGGTGTATTCAGTCAATATTGTCAAAGTACATGTTCAAATTGTTTTAGACTTTGTAAAAATGGGGCTTCTGCGCTAAGGGGAAAAAGCATTTGATCCTTTCAAATGCTTCTCAAGAAAAGCAAAATGTGAGATTAAAATAGAGATCAATCAATTCTGGTTCATTTGACATGTGTACCGTTATTAAGACAAAAACAGGGCCGGCCGAGTGGCGCATTGGTTAAGCGCTGGTTTTGGGATGCCAGCGGCCCCGGTTCGGATCCCACATGAGGGCCAGTGACACTGCCCTCTACAGCTAACAACAGCTCCACCTGGAGCTGGGCTGTGCAACCTCCGGTGATGGTGTGGGCTGCAGCCCCTGCTGCAGTGGGCTGCCATAGGCTACAGTGAGTGGCCCGCAGCCAGCGTGAGCGGCTGGCAGCCAAGAGTGAGCTGCCAATAGCCGCGGTGAGCGACATCCAGAGGCCAGCGACCGATCTGCCTCATCCGGGAAGAGCGCAATGACGATACCAACAGTGAAGCAACATCCTCCGCAACTAAACTGAAGAACAAGAAGACGGCAACTTGTCTGTTCCCCTTCCCTGATTCCCCAACGCTGTTCCCCTCCGCCAATTCCCCAATAAAATCTTAAAAAAAAAAAAAAGACAAAAACAGGCTCAGTGATACAAAATATATTTTAGACTATAAAGTATTGGCAGCAAAGACAGAAAAGAAAGTGTATGAAAGACTCCAACTGTCCTTCCTAGGCTCCATTCTGAGATAATCTTTGCTTATTTAAACCTCAGCCACTCATGAATGCTATGGTAAATGATGTGAAAAAATGGGTAAAACGATAAAAAGTAACTATTTCCTTGTGCTAATGACCCCAATTTAAGGGAAAAAATAGTTTTATACAGAATATGTAAATAAACTTTGATCATTAGTATAGCAGCTCCTAAAATGAAATGCTTGAGTTCACAAGAAACAACAAAAAATTATGTGTATGGCTCCCACTATTTCCATTTCCCTCTAGATAAATCATAACTATCCATCAGAAAAGAAAAAGCCAGGGGAGAGACAATCCCTTGGTGAAACATATGTCTAAGAAATACAGGAACAGAAGAGTGTAACTGCCTTAATTTTAAAAGAAAATTCTTCTTAAATAGAATTTCCATAATAAAAGAAGAAATGGAGAAATTTAAAATGAGGTAATCCATGTGAAAAGTGCTTTATAAACTGCAATGCTGTCAGCAAAAATAGGGTATTATTATTTTCTTTAAAATGAGATATAGAATAATATTGTGCCTATACTATTTGTGGCAGCCAGGGGACAGAATCCTTTAAAAACATATAAAACCAAAGGCTTTTATCCAAAACAACAAGAAAGACACAAAAACATTGCCTGAACTTGGTCTTAAGCAAGATTATACTTTTGTTGTGATAAGTTCTTATAAATAAAGAGCCATTTGATCATCTGATCATAATTTGTTTTTAAATACTTATTCATTTATTTATTCCTTTGTCTATCCACTTCCTCATGAAAACCTTGTTTTTGATAATGTTCTAGGAGTTGGGATGGAGTTAGAATGTGTACAAAATCAAGGCTGCCTAAGGAACAATAAGCATTTTATAAGTAAACTATGCATTTCAATATTCAGATGCATTTTTTAGAGTCTATGTCTTTAAGATAGAAACCACTTATTTGAATGCATCACTCATTAGAAAGAAAAGTTAAAAGAGGGGATTTTCATAGCTCCCAGTGGCTTTGTGAGTTATGGTAAGGATTTGGATCTTCGTCTTCAGTGTAGTGGGAATTGACTGAAAGATTTCATGACGGGAAGTGACACCATCTGATCTGGGTCTGAAAAGATTAGTTATGCTGTTAATTAGGGAATAGATTGGAGAGGAGGGCAAAAGTAGTTACAGAAAAACAGAGTATTTCTGTACTCTATTCTGCTAGGATAGAAGTTCAGGTAAAACCTGATGGTGGCTGGTAGATTGAAAGACAAGAACAAATTAGTAAAATGTTTAGAAGATGAAATGTACAGGACTCTGAGTTCTTTGCTCTGTGTAGAACTTATATTTGCCTGGTACATGAAAAGTGCTGCATGAATGCTTTTGATGGGAAATGAATGGGGTTATAAAAACCTTGCAATTTTTTAAAGGGGTCACAGAAGCTCTGGACCTGTCATATAATGCCTTTTCTCTCTCACAGGTAAAGATGGAACTAATAGACTGTGACTACTGCTTTTCAATGAGATATGCCTAGGTCACCATGCCCCTTCCAGAATATAGGCTACATATATTATCTGAAAAGTGTTCGCTTAAAGCCTTTCTGTTAGGAAATCTTACTTGTTTGACTATTTTTTCTTTTGGACTTGACTTTTGAGTAATTTGTAAATAAATAAATAGGAGGGGAAAGTTGACCCTTTTTTTGTATTACAAAATGTCAGAAAAGGTTGCAGCTGGATATTGACACGCACCCACAATTTCATACTGAATGTAAGGTTACAATACCCAAGAGGAAAGGTAATGCAGACAGGTTGCCATATGGAATCAGGTAAGAGGTCAGAGCTGTCAATATGAAACTGTCATTCAAACAGTGATGTGTAACTAAAGCCATGAGGATAGGGACACAGGCAAAGCCTTGGGAATGTTCTGGAGAGAGGCAGATTAAAGGCAGGACACTGAAACGAGAGATTTGGGAAGGGTTATATTATCCCTGTTTTCAAGGCAAAGGCTCTGGAAATGAAACTTGGGAAGTGGTCCACTGACTCAAGCAAAGTAAACCTGGTGAGTGGTCATCAATAGCTTCAGTGAAGTGGTTAGAGTATGGACCACAAGGGAATAGGTATAAAAGGGAACGACGGAAATGTTTATAGACTTCACTTTGGCAGTTAAAAAAGGAAAATCAGAGAGGAGGAGACTTAAGGGATACGAGTTGCCCCACTGTAGGAGCAAAGATTTGGAAGAAGTATAGAATGTGAAAGTAGAATATTAGGCCATACATCAGGGAACCAAGATAGTCAAAGAGAGAGAAGAGTTCCACTTAAAATTTAACTTATATGATTTTTTGTTTCTTATTTGTCTTGTTCCTTTGTTGTTTTCAGTTTTATATACTACATATCAGTGAAATCATATGTTCTTGCCTTTTTCACAGACAACAGTTCAGTGGTTACCAAAGCGGGGAGTGGGGTGATGGTAGAAGAGGATAAACAGAATCAAATATATGGTGATGGAAGGAGAACTGACTCTGGGTGGTGAGCACACAATGTGACCTATAGCTGATGTATTACAGAATTGTACACCTGAAACCTATGTAACTTAATTAACCATTGTCACCTCAATAAACTTTAAGAAAAATTAACTTATAATACAAAAATATGCTAGAATGAAAAAAAACTTGAAAAATGACTAGACTAGAGATTCTACTCATCAGTCAGCCAGGATAGAACATGGATCTGGAACCAGTCATTTCACACTTACACTGTCAATCTGATTGTTAAAAGGAGGTCATGATTTATGAAATCTCTCAACTTTTCTTTCCCCCAATTCTCTCATCTTTCCTGCTTCTCAACTATTTCCACCAAAACTACTCCTCCATTCTCTTATAGAATCTTTGAGTTCATCAATATTCTCCTTGGCTACATCAGACCTTCTAGTTTTCCTATCTTCCAGGGTCCATTTGAAAGCGTTTACTTATTGCATGTAACTAATGCTGGTGGAAAGTTCCAGCTTGGAACAAATTTCTCTTTACTTTAGTCCTCATTGGCTCCAATGACAAGGGTGCTCCCATGCCTTTCTCTGGGCTAGAGAAGTTACTATACTGTTCTTGAAACAGCAGAAAATACATGCACTGACTAATATGTTAGCTGCCAATTCATACAGGGATTCTCTCAATTTGAATCAAATTTAGGTAACAGTTTTGTCCTTAGGCATTTTTGTATACACAAAGTATGTAACATTTTCTCAAGGCAGGCATTAGCAAGAGCTTCAAAACAAAGTTAGTATAATTGTTTCCCCAAACAAAAGATATTTGATGAGAACCTGCCATGCTACCAGTCCCAATGGTATTAGCGACCTTCTAATTTCATTCCATTATTTTTTTCATCCTTTCATTATTTTTCCTATACCAAGCCTGTCTCTCACTGCTTAATAAGCTAGCTGTTATTTGGAACATAATGAAAGAGTTTTTTTTCCCCTGAGTCCAAACCTTCCTAAATAGCCTCTTCATTATTCTATTCGCTTTGAACATTAAAAATACAAAAACCAAAACCAAAAAACAAGGCTGAAATAGCTCATGTGAAAGGTTATGAAAATCTCCATCCAGGACATCATTGCCCTAATTGGTTTATAACCTGTTGTGCTGAATAGTTCTTCCACTCATCGTAGTTTCTTTTTCTAACCATAAAAATGAAAATTTCTATGTTGTGGAAACTAACCAACAATGAGAAAGGGATAAAGGATTTTTAAAAACTAGCTTCAGAGGCCTTTGTGTAATTGTCTGACTAGAGAAAATTATCTACAAGGTACCATGTGCTTGCAAAGTTTTAGTTTATATTTTCATAATCACAATGGAACTATGAATTCAACAGGATACTAAGCCCAAGTCTCCCCTCAGTCTTATGTGAAAAAAAAAAACAACTAAAGAAATAAACAATGATAAAAAAAAACACCTACATAGAAGTAGATGGTAGAATAGATAATAAAGGTCAAGAAGAAGGGAACAAATCGTGTTTCCTGAAAGTTGTTCTAAATTGTGTCCAAAGTTATATGTTCCTGACAGTAGGAAAAAAAGGTAAACTCTTGAAGATTTATAAATATGTAAAAAATGTTCCATCATCAGTATTATTCCTAAAAATAGACAGGTTTCTGAAAAATAATGGAATACCATTAAGTAAGTACTTTTGAAACACCTGAGCTCTATGAAAAAAATGTACTTATTTAGTTGCTCTCCCAGACTTACTGAATTAGAATCGTTTGGATCTTGTGCTAGTGCATGCATTCACAATTGGGACAATAGTGCTCCATGGGGGAAAAATTGATTTTGGGGGACAAAACTTCTTAGATGTATCTAAGGGTCACAATGGTTTGTGACTCTCCAAAGGGCCACAGTATAAATAGATATGGAGCACATCTGTGGTGTTTTAACATTTCATGGGGGGTTGATTAGAAACAAAGTGTCTAAAAGGCTTATTAGAGGCGATGATGAATAAAAGATTGAGAAACATCATAGTAGCGTAATGTACTTTAAAGCATTTTCTTTATAGAAAAGAAATGCATTTTATTGTATGGAATTGGGAAAACACAGATAGACAACACAGGAAAAAATGAGGTTTACCTAAATTCCACTGGTGATAGCTGTTAAATATTTTGAGGTTTTTCCTTCCAATTATAATTTGTCTTGCTGGATCTCATCGTTTCCTCCACCTCCCCCCCATACAGTTAGGATCATATGGCTCCAGATCGAGCTGTTGTTCACCATCTTAGCTGTAGAGGGCAGTGTCACTGGCCCTCATATGTGGGATCTGAACTGGGGCCCTGCTGCTCAAAACTGGCGTCCCAAGCCAGCTCTTAACCAAGGAGCCACTCAGCCGGCCCTCTTTACAGTTTTAAACAGTACAACTTTATTTCTATTTATATGTACATATGTATATTTCTATTTTATGTATGTCTATGTACCTATTTCTCTTTAATTCTATATCTCTTTAAGTTTCTCTTTCCATGCATACATTCTTAGAGGCTCTGATTCCTAAATTTCCAGAAATTTTGGAACAGCCAGAAAAGAAGATTTTCTTTGGAATTTAAAATTAGAAAAAATAAAAGAGGCAGTGGATAATATTAGCTACCTGCAAAAATAACCTGGCTGAGCTTTGGATAACTGCTTAAAAGTACAGATTCTCAGGGCCTTCTTATATCCTTACTGTGTCTGAATGTTTTATGCTGGGAGTACACGAATTGCCACTAGGGTGGAAATATTTGCAGAAAGAGTTGTTTTGTAAAGGTTTGGGCGCTGAAGTACCCTAGTTCAATCAAGTGAATAATGAGTAGTCATGTGACTAATACAAAGCTCCAGCTATTGATTTAGGTGTACCCAAGATACCTGAGTTTCATATTGCTCTGTAACAGACAAGTTGGGGGAGGAGGAAGGTAAGTGCACATGCGTAGCAGGAAAACCTGTTGCATGGAATCCAAAAGGAAAGCCAGGGAGCAAGTATTTGCTATTATGTCTTTGGTACCATCTGAGAGAAATGATCTATATCTCAAAGAATAGCAGGCAGTTTACTAGCTTTGCCTCACTTAAGGAACCATCCTTTCATAATATCTTATTACTCCTTTTCCAATTCTTTAGTCACCATTAAACCTTGCAATCTATAATTAGGTTTTCTGCAGAGTCCTCATTAGGGAGGGCACCCTGGGCAAATTATCATTTTTAATTTTTCTGACAGCCTTATATTGTGTTATAAAAGAATAATTTGAATTTATTATCTCTTCTTTCAAATGACTTATAAACCAGTTTCTTGTGAGGTTGTGTAGCATGGGTCAGTCCACTCAGAGCTTGATCACCTCTAGTTGATCTATTAAAATCTAGCTGTTGGGGGTGACTGGTTAGCTCAGTTGGTTAGAGTGTGGTGCTGATAACACTAAGGTTGCTGGTTCAATCCCTGCATGAGCCACTGTGAGCTGTACCCTCCCTAAAAGAGTCACCTATGCCATTGTAGCATGAAAGCAATGTGTAACCAATGACCATGGCTGTGTTCCAGTAAAATTAAAAAAAAAAATCTAGTTATTGGCTATGCAAAGCTGAGTACAAGACATTAGATCTATGATAACATGCCATATGACATGAATGCTCTTAATGACCTCCTTAGAAGTTGTTCCTGAAATGGTTTATATAATGAACAATTGAAAAATCTTCAAACAACAGATATTGAAAAACTAATCTATAAACCTGAAGGAAGAGTATATGCATATACTCATATATACATATGTATACATATATTCAAAGAAAAACTAACTTATGTATATTACTCTTTCTTTGATTATACCTATATTCTAAACTTTTGATCTTAACAGACATTAAGAACCCCCAAATCTTTGACCCATTGGTAATTGTATTCAGTATAAAATTCTGGTTGATTGGCAACAGACCAAGAAATATTTTTTAAAACTTACATGCCAGTTTTATTGGTTTATAAGGTCCCTAGATTTATTTCTGTTATTCTCAAAATATTTTCTCGGGAGAATTTAGTAAAATACAGATCCACTTAAAACAATCACTAGTTAAGTACAAATTAGGTTCCCAAATCAATTGAAAAACATGCTGGAGGAATATACATCTGCTGAAAGATGGTTTCCTTTTATGTTCCCACTCCTATCTAAAAGTTATTAAGGAAAAGTATGTTGCTATGGAAACATTGAATTTGGCACCATCTGTATTCAAAATTCAATTGCTGCAAGCTTTCATCCAATCTCTGGTTTTTAATTGGCAAGTCTTCCCAGAATGCTTTACAAATCTCTTTCAGGCAGCCAATCCATGAAGCACATCACAGTGTAAAGCAATAAGAAGGCTCACAATGCAAGCCTCACTCCATTATCTTAAGATCATACTTGTGAAGTGTCAAAGTGTTAGGCCTCCTGATAACTACTTAGCATGGGGTTAACGCCTAATATTGCCAAATTGTTTTTTTTTACCCTGCCCAATGCATTTCTCATTCAAATAAAGTACTCATTTTACAAGTATCTTAAGTACTAGAAGGACCCTGAAAGGGAGCTCCACTAGGCAACTTATACAGCAATACACAGTTTGAATAGAAAACAAATACAGGAGGGCTAAGAATGCATATTTTGGAGTCAGCCAGATTCAAGTTCACATATTAATTGAGACACTTGCTATCTACTTGACTTCCCATTCTAGGTCCCATTTTCCTCATCTGTAAAAGATCTATGATGAGGACTGTAAAGTTTGAATATGTATACTTTGCAGACACCGTAATAGCATTTGAAAATTGGTAGATCCACAGGGTCTTGAAGAATGTTCTTCTGGAATATCAAGTGTCTGTGTATAAGTATGTTAAAATGTATAGGAGAGTTATAATATGAAAGACTGAGATTGTCTAGAAAACTATTTCTAAATAAAGGGAGGATGTGAATGGATCTTGGAGAAGAATAAAGCCGTTCAAAGAAAGAAAATGACCAAAAAGAAAATGTATGCACAGGTGTGGGTCCGATCATGACATTTTGATAGGATAGAAAAGTAACTCTCCATCATTAAGCACCGATGTGGTTTCTTGGGAGTCTCTCTCAGCCAGCCATGTTATAATTATCTTATGCGAATAGCGTCCCATAGCTAAATAGAATTGAATGTCACCCTCTGTTATATAATGCAACAGGCTTGCTCTCCTACCACCATAGTCCTAATGAACAGTCAAGCTTTCCTTCTGTCATAATTCTTTATTTTTTTTTTTGAAGGCAGTGTCATTGACCCTCATATGTGGGACCGAACCGGGGCTGCTGGCTTCCAAAGCCAACGCTTAACCACCACGCCACTTGGCTGGCCCTGTCATAATTCTTAAAAGGCAACATTCCAGCCATATTACTTACTGTTCCTAGGTTATCACCCACTCTCCAGAAAACATGTCTTTGACTAATGGTTAATTTTGGTATTATATCAATTTTTAAAGTCATCCAGTTAAATAATCTATTTTAGTGCAATTGATTGTAATATGCGTTCCACTAAAAAAAAAATCAAGAGTCACCTTTGTTTGTATTCTGACATAAATCCCTTGTTTTCTTTTCCCTTAAAAAAATCTATGAAAGTATTATTTCATACTTTCATTTCAACATACAAGTTTTTGTATGTTGAATAATCAGGACTTAGAGCATATAAGCATAAAGGCAACATTATCTACCTTCCTTTCTCCCTTTAAATCTGCTCATGGGGGTAGTTCTGCTTCTGTCCCTGGGTAAAAATATGGTCAGGTCCCATGGCCTTTCAGGCCATGATATGGTAATGCAAGGTCCTGTTATTTTCAGGTATTAAATTTAGAATTTCCAGTCCAACGCATGAATGAGCACTTCAAAAGTAATGGACATATATGACTTCTACAACTAGGAGAGGCTGCAAGGGGGCCAGGTCTCTTACCACCTTGAGTAGTGGGTCTGGTGAGCTTCTTCTGTCTCAGCATTCCCTCCCACTCATTCAGGTGTTCCTAAAGAAACTCCTGTTAAAATAAAGTGGAAGAGTCAACTCTTCCCCTTGTGAAAATTAGGGACCTTGAAAGATGGGGAGCACTCACGGCAGCATTTTCTCCAAAGAACCTTTAAATATTTTCGAAGTTGCTATTTTCTGCATTTGTCTATCCATTTCCTTTCTATTAATTTCCAACAGACCTTGGTGGTGGTTGCATACCTCACCTTGGTATCTGCTAGCTACAGTACTTTAGTGCCTCAGTTGTAGACACTTCCAATTCAATATCCCTTTATAAACGAAAGTGTGTTGAGACACTGTTAGACCCAAGTTTTTCAGTACTGAAAACAGAAAGTAGAAAAAGACTATACCAGATGGTCTCCAAGGCCTCTTCCAGTTCTGAAGGCCTATAATTCTGTGTTTCTAATATTTCTTCTACTTGAAGTGCATTTTTCTCAACTTTAAGGCCCAGCGTCAGATTCACTTCCTCCGTGAAAGGTTCCACTATTACTTCAGTAGACAGTTAACATATGTGAATGTACTTTGGGTCAAGCATTGGCCTAGGTTCTGGGAAATGCATGATGAAATAAAACAAATGCAGTCCCACACCTCGTGAAGCCAAGTCTCTTTCTCCTTTTGCATTTCCACTTTACTTTGCTTGTATTTAGCATTTATGTTTTGGTTTTTGTATCAAAGTTACTGTCTGTACACATCTGTCTCCCTCTAGATTGTCAACTCTTTTACAATAGGATTCATATTTTATTCACTTTTATATAGTTTTTCTCCCTCAATGATCACTAAATAATTATTAAATGAAGTAATGAACAATAAATAAATGCACGGATGTGCACAGGGATGAATCAATAAATTAAAAATCATAAACCTATACATATTGTTTATAAAAATATTGTTTATATTTCTACTATGATACTCATATATATGTATACATAGTATACCTAATATTATAATAATTTTACTTTTACTTGATAGCAAACACCTTAATGGAGGTTATATTATTGCTTTCTTGAAATACTGTGTAATTCCTACGCTGATACCTTGCACACTATAAGTACCTTTAATGAATAAATGTGTAAATAAAAATGTCAACATTTTAAACTTATAGTTGCCCTTCACATAATTTAAATATTAATGCAAATTGATAAGCAAAAAGATTAGGTCAAGTTTAAAATATAATTCAGCTATAGCTCTTAGGAAATGAGTAAAATAATCTTTCACTCCAGATTGATTACTTTGTGTAAATTGGGTCCTTGCTAAATATTTGCAGACTTACACATTTATAAAAGAAAGTCATCAGTCTCATCAGTTCTATTTCTTTCTAGAAGAGGGTCAATCTATATTTAATTTACTTGTATGAGCTTGAAGGTGAAAATTTATTTAGTAAGTATTTAATGACTGTTTTCTAGGTTCCATTCTTAATCTAGGTACTGGAAGGGATGGTGCCTATCCTTAAATTGTTTATACTTACATGAAAGAGACAGTTGTGTTAAGATAGAAAAAGAAACAGGCCCAAGCTGGAATCACTTGCCCCCAGGACAACAAACCAAGACTTAATACCAGTTTCAGCCCCTCCCAGGAATCAATCTGCAATTTCCAGATCAACTAGAGAGGTAACCTGCCTGATAAGATCCCTGTTACCCTTTCCCCAAAGGAAGGTCCCCAGGCCTGAAACAATTCTTTCTTTTCTTTTGCTAATAACTTTCTGGTCCCACCCAGTTTCTGCTCATGAAAACCTTCCATTTTGTACAACTTCTCAGAGTACCTCTCCATTGCTAGATAGGATGCTGCCCGATTCACGAATCATTCAATAAAGCCAATCCAATTTTTCACATTTACTTGGTTGGATTTTTATACTTGTCATATATACTATTGCACAAATTGAAAGATTTATATTTCTGATTAAATTACATTATATCATATATGAACATAATTTAATGCTTTTGTTGTTAGCATAATGCACTGATACTGAAGAAACTCATTTATTTTTGTTTTAATAAATGAATTAAAATTTTTTCCAATTACAGTTGACACTCAATATTATTTTATATTAGTTTCAGATCTACAGCAGAGTGATTAGACATTTATATAATTTATGCACTAATTTCCCCCAACAATTCCAGTACCCACCTGGCACTATACATAGTTATTACAATATCATTGACTATATTCTCTATGCTGTACTTTATATCCCCATGATATTTTGTAACTGTCAATTTGTATTTCTTAATCCCTTCCCCTTTTTTACCCAGCTCCCCAACCCCACTCCTATCTGGCAACCATCAGCTTGTTCTCTGTATTTACGAGTCAGTTTCTGTTTTTTTGTTTGTTTATTTTGTTCTTTAGATTCCACATGAAAGTGAGGTGATATGATATTTGTGTTTCTCTGTCTGACTTATTTCACTTAGAATGATACCCTATAGGTCAATCCATGTTGTCACAAATGATAAGATTTCATATTTTTTAATGCTGAGTACTATTCCATTGTATACATATACTTACCATATCTTTATGCAATCATTTACCGATGGGCACTTGGGTTGCTTCCATACCTTGGCTATTGTAAATAGTGCTGCAGTGAGCATATATCTTATCAAATTAATGTTTTGGATTTCTTTGAATAAATACCCAGAAGTGGAATTGCTGGGTCATAAGGTAGTGCTATTTTTAATTTTTGAGGAACTTTCATACTGTTTTCCATAGTGGCTACACCAATCTGCAATCCCACCAACAGTGCATGAGGGTTCCCTTTTCTCCACATTTCTGCCAACACTGGTTTGTTGATTTATTGATGATAGCCATTCTGACAGATGTGACTGGATTGTTTATTTTGGTGTTGAGCTGCACGAGTTCTTTATAAATTTTGGATATTAACCCCTTATCACATGTATCCTTGACAAATATCTTCTCCCATTCAGTAGGTTGTGTTTTCATTTTGTTGTTGGTTTCCTTTGCTGTGCAAAAACTTTTTAGTTTGATGTATTCTCATCTGTTTATTTTTCAAGAATTTAATTTTTAAATGAAATAACTTGTCCAATTCCTTTAGCTTAATAAAATTGAATGAGTTTTTTTTTATTAATTTTAGTTTCAAACCAATGTTATGGCATTTTCTTAAGATCCTCTTTATTTGAACTCCTTATGGATACCAATTCTGTCTTAAAAAACAAATTGGTATTCTAGTTGAAGGGAAGAATTTGCCACCTCAACATATGCCCCTTTAGCATAAGGGTTATTTTAGGCTGATTATTTCTAAGAAATAGCAGACCTAGAAAAAGCTCTCAGTAGAAGTTACTTGTTTTGTAAGAGACATTTACATCTATAAGGGAAACTCCATCTCTAGAAACTTATCAATGGAGAAGGCAATGAGGTAAATCTGTGTAACAACGTTACCCTTGTTCACTGTGCTTTTCCTGGTCACCTCCCATAACTAACCCTGCCCTGCCAACTTCACGTTTTGTCTTTAGCTGGAGATGGTATGTAAGGTGAGGGCTTGGGCCATTTCTTGGAATTACTCAGTTTCCCGTCTCTCCCATGTATACAGGAGGTATACATGTTATTAAACTTTTGTTTGTTTTTCTCTTGTTAATCTGTCTTTTGCTACAGGGGGGAAGGGGGTCTCAACCAGGAATCTAGAAGATAAGTAAAGTTATTTTTCCTCCCATACATAATCAACAATTTTTTCTGAACTAGACAGTTGTATATGCCAGTTATTTTAGAGAATGGAATTTTATATTAGGAATGTGGCTGCTATATTCATGATAAAGGTCCAGGACATAATCTCTAGGTCAGTGTATATTTAAAGCTAAACTGTTTTGAATGGCCATACAATTTGTTGATGTATATATTCAGAACCAGAACACAAAAATAACGCAATATTATTTAATTGAAATATATGAACGTTGGACAATTAAGTTAGCAAACTCATCCTCGAAAAAGTGCTACATCCTTCATTGCTGAATATCACTAGGGTCAGCTTCGAAGTACTCCCCTTGGGAAGCTATGCACTGACATGAGCACCCAGTCTACACTTCAAAGCAATTTTGGAACTCTTTCTGAGATGGCCATCAGAGCTGTCATTGTTGTATTACTCTTGATGTCCTGAATGTCATCAAAATGTCTTCCTTTCAATATTTCCTTTAGCTTCTGGTAAAGAAAGAAGTCACTGGGGGCCAGATCAGGTGAGTAGGGAGGGTGTTCCAATACAGTTATTTGTTAACTGGTTGAAAACTCCCTCACAGTGGCGAGTGAGCTGGTGCATTGTCGTGATGCAAGAGCCATGAATTGTTAGCCAAAAGTTCAGGTCGTTTTCATCTAACGTTTTCTTGCAGTATTTTCAGCACTTCCAAATAGTAAACTTGGTTAACTGTTTTGTCCAGTTAGTACAAATTCATAATGAATAATCCTTTTGATATCAAAAAAGGTTAGCAACATTGTTGCAACAAGTTTGTGAACTTAATTGTCAGACCTTGTAAACACAATATTGTCAATACTCTTAAAATACAGCAATTTCCATGTGCCTATCCCAGATTTTGGTACTAACTGATGCAAACTATCATAGTCAGTCTGGTTGTTTTAATCTTAAAATATGCACAACTCATTACTTATCTAATGAAGTGTAAAGCCAGTGAATGTAATCTTTTTAATGGCCATAGCACATCCTGCTGGCTGCCCTGTGTTGATATTTATTCTACTTTGCCTAAGGACAACAGACTACTTAGTTATACACTGTTTTCTTTATATAATACAAATTCACATTTCTATTTTGTCTTAAGTTATAACATGACTTCCCAATTTGAGTTCTCTGAACTCTTTTAACAGGATCATGATGAAAGGAAAAAAAAGTTTCATTAAAAAAAAAAAGATAAAGAGTATCCTAATCCAAATGTCTACTTTCAAGATTAGTGAAGGTACTTGAGCTCCTGAAGATTAAGAGCTCTCTATTTACATTTCATTTCCATTTTGCTCAAAGCAGCAGAGCCTCCAAAAGCAAACCGAAGAACATTTCAAATGGCCTAGTAGGTTTTCTGCAAGGATGAGGTATGTGCACTGGAATCAGACCAAGGTGCTTTTAAAATCTGTTGTTTATGAGACTCTGCACTAAAAAGACTCAATCTTAAAACTGAAAAATCGCTCACTATTTAAAAGTCTGGGTGTGTGCTGTGGGTTTTTTTTGTTGTTTTCATTCGTTTTGTTCTTTGCTTTTTTAGCAGGGCATTTTATTAATCTCTTCAGGCTAATTCTTTCTAATGGTGATTTATGGTCATGGAGATAATGATGGCAGCTTGTAGCCCTACACTATTTTCCAGCTACCCTGCGAGACACAGTTAATTCAATCAGGAAGTATATATGGTATGCCTGCTATTTTCAGAATAAAATGTGAGAATTATGGGAATTCGAACATAAAGCAGCAACAGTTTGAAGCCTATATTTCAGTCAGGGAGTTAAAACATATACGAGGGGCCAGCCAAGTGGCTCAGTTGGTTAAGAGCACGAGCTCTGAGCAACAGGGTCACCAGTTCGATTCCCACATGGGCCAGTGAGCTGTGCCCGAGCTGAGCTGCCACTGAGCTGCCAAAAGGTGGCAGGATGGTTCAGCTGGTGAGAGCACGTGCTCCTAACAACAAGGTTGCCAGCTGGACTCCCATATGGGATAGTAGACTACGTCCACCTGCAACTAAGATTGAACATGGCACTTGAGCTAGCGGCTGTGAGCTGCCAATGGGTGGCCAGATGGCAACTGGACTTGGGTGCTTAGCTAGCTGTGCCCTTCACAACTAAGATTGAAGGACAACAACTTGGCTGTTCCCTTTCTGCAATTCTCCAACACTGTTACCCTTCCCCAATTGCCCAATAAAATCTTTAAAAAGAAAAACATACAAGGAAGAGAGTATCTGCAGAAAGACACAATGTTTGGAATTCCTAACCTCTTGCATTTAGTAACTTAAAACTGTGGCAACATGAGAAAAACCTGTTCACTCTGCCCCCACATCTCTATCTGAACTGTCAGTGATATGGAGTAATATAGTTTTCTACTGGAAAGTTTTTTTGTTTCTTGTTTTCTTTTAACACATATTGGCTTCTTATCTTCCTAATATAGTCTAAAAGTGACTTTGCTGAATGCATAAGAATGAACCCCTCTGAGGATCTTTAAGTCCCATGACTCAATAAATACCTGACATATTTTAACTTAATTGAAATAAGCTATCACAAGTTAATAAATAATTTATATAAATACAACATCAATAGTATACATAAGATTTACATATAAATATATACATTCATGAGTATATAAGACTATACATGAGTGTGTGAATGTATATTACTCAGTTACTGAAATATACATACTCTCAAATGTTATCTCCTTGCACGATAGGTTTTCAAAACAAAACACCAACATATCTAACCCTTCTTTAGAATCAGAGCACTTGGGTTACATCCTGGCTCTTCCATTTGTTATGTATGTGACCTTGAGAAAGGTTATTAGTAACTATGATCCTTAGTTTCTTCACTTATTTAATGAGGACAATATCTATTTTAGGTGATGTTGTGGAACTCAAACCAACTCATATATGAGACTTCTTGGTCTAATTCCTGGAAAACATAACATAGATCTAAAGCATTGTTCTTTACAAAAGAAGATATTTTAGAATCTGAATAAAATTGGACTTTGCTAAATAAGTAAAAATTTTGACACCTCTACATAAATATCTGAAATGTTGCATATAGTCTGGAGTTCTCTGGGATGTGTTTTAAGTTACTGAAACATCTAGCTACTGAGAGGGAAACGGGCATTTTGTATGCCTTATCAGATGATAAGGAAAAAAATTAATTCTATCTCATTTATTGCTATGTGGCTCCGATGGTCCCTATGAGTATATATGTCATGTTTGTCATGATACCCACCATTGAGAGATACATAACCTGATGTTCTAAAAATCGGAGCAATTTATAAGTACCACTAGTCATCAAGAGAACTCTCTCCTTTTATAGAATAGGACTGTGCCTTCCCTTTTAGTGGTTCTTGAACAGATAAGACTAAACTAAATCCTTCACAAGGAGCTAGTAAAGTGCCATTGTTTGAAAAGGCCAACATGCACCTATATATTCCTATGATGTTCACATTACCTTATCTTTCTGCACAATTACACTTGATGTTCACATTTACAGGTTGGCTGGGTTTTATTAATTCAAGGCACCATTTTCTGTTTAATTATAGAGAAAGGTGTTTTCCTCTCATTCTTATTCTGTGCAATTGGGACTTCATTTTATCTTTTCAAACATTCTGTCCTTTAGTACACATTCTTCTAATAACAAGTGACTTAGACTGGTATAGTATTTTCTGCCTTTACTTCCCTCCATCAATTCTATGTTTTTCTGAAAGCCAGGTGTGCCCTAAGGCTCTTGTATGAAAGAGAGAAGTCTGACTCCAATGGTCAGATTTACTGTTTTTATCACTGCCCCACAGACATGGCTTTGTTCCTACCACCCAGGGTTAGATTTACATATGGTAATATGCCAGACTAGGCAGTAGCTGGAAACTCTGAAAATAGAATATTCTGCATAAATAGTTTTATCTTAATTGTGAAGAGCATATCACAGAGCATTTTATTTACTCATTCAGAAAATCTTAATGGAGAACTTATTTTTTCCAAGGCCCTGGACTGGAATTTGAGAGCATCTACACTCTGAGTAAAGGCAAAATTCTTGAGCAAATACTAAAAATTCTGTGTAGAGACATAAGAACAATTTCCCATCTGCATGTCCCCATTTCCAGATGTGAAAACTCTTATATCTAGAAGACCTAGTGGAGCTCTTGATAATGAGGATAGCTGACTGTTATGGACTGAGTGTGTGTCCTGCCAGAATTCACATGTTGAGGCCCTAAGCCCCAATGTGATATCTGGAGATGGGGCCTTCTGGAAGTAATGAAGTTCAGATGAGATCATGAGGGTAGGGTTCCATGATGGGATTATAAGAGGGAGAGAGCAGAGCTTTATCTCTCTCTCCCATGGATGGACACACTGAGAGGGTGGCTCTTTGCAAGCCTAGAAGGGGGCTCTCACCAGAAAATGAATCCGCCAGCACCTGGATCTTGGACTTCCCGGCCTCCAGCACTGTGAGAAATAAATGTCTATTGTTTAAGCCACCCAGTCTATGGTATTTTGTTACAGCAGCCTGAGATGACTAAGACATTGCTATTTGTGTAGTGATTTGCATTTCAAAAGGGCTTTCTCATATGTCATTCCATTAAATCCTAACAGCAGTCAGGTATGGAAGGCATCAGGAGCCCATTTTCACAGATGAAAATACAAAGGGTCAGAGAAATTAAATAATTTGTCAAGGGTTCCACTGTCATTAAAGTGTAAAACCAGAACTTAAACCATGTCTTCTCATTTCAGATCCATTGCTTTTAGCCCTACATCACTCTTGGAATGAAATTAAGAAAGGACATTCTTATCTGTTTGTCTCACTAACATAAAATTAATAATCACCAATGTTCTCATCATTATTCTGTAACCAACTATTAGCTATCTAGGTCTTTCTGTTAGGTCTCCAATACTCAAAAACTTTCTTTCCAAATCCCATATTTCCCAGGTGGAGCCAGGCTGAGTGGCCCCAAGATAACTATGAACATGTCCAGCCGCTATCAAAAAGGTCTTGGTGGGTTCCTTTTCCTTTCAATGTGTGCATGCGGGATGAAGGGCACATGCCCGTAGTCTGCCATTTTCAGGGGAAGAGCAACACTGACGCCAGCTGGGGTATCTGATGGAGATAGTCAAAGTGACATGGGATCATGTTTCTGAAAACTTTCATATGGAGGCTTGATAAATCTTGTGGTCCCCAATGATCCTCACCTCCTGGTATTCATGCCCTTTTGGTGTCCCTCACTGCATCAGGGCCGACCTATGTGACAAATAATTTACTGAAGAAGTAATAGTATGAATGCTAAGTCTAGGTCTAAAAAGGTATTATGGCTTCTGCCTTGTACTCATGGTTTACTTGTTCTTGGTGAAGCCAGTCAAAATAGAGAGGAACCAAGTAGACAGCACCACCTCAAAACCCATATGAGTGAACCACCTCGAAAGTGGGTCCTCTAGCCCCAGTCAAGCTTTCATGACTGTAGCTCCAATTGACTTCCTGATTGAATCCTCATGAGAAATTCCAAGACAGAAGCACTCAACCAAGTCACTCATGGTTTCCTGACCTACAAAAGCTGGAATAGATAATAAATGATGATTGCTGTTTTGAGGCACTAAGTTTTGGAGTGATTTGTTTTGCAGAGATAGGTAACTGCAAAGTCCTTTTCCTGACTAAAGTAAAATGAGCCCAGCTCTCTCCTTTGCATGTAGAAAGGTCACAGTCTATTAATCCTTCCTGCTTACTTCATAAATGCTTCCCTTAAGGCAGGTACAACAGAATAAAAACAAGTGGCAAGCAATTTGTTATGTTGTTTCAAATTATTAATGAGGAAAGTTTGGTAAAGAAAGAAATGGTAGGTCCAAAATAACTCTGATCCTTTTCCAACACCTGAGGAGAGCTGAGAGCATCTTTTAGGAGCTGTCCCTTGGCACATATCTAACCCTTGGCTCAGCTTCATCTAAACCACATGGTATCACCAGGAGGGAGCAATATTCTTCTTTATGCTCAGAGGTACCAAAATATCACAGAAATGCAGCTCTATAGTTGCAATGCCCCATTAGGCCACAAGATAAAAATGCTAGCCTATGAAAACCTGAATTTCCTATGGACTCATCTGTTTTTGTTTTGTATTTGTCTTATCTGCTCACTTTGTCTGAGTGTGTGACTCTATATTTATTCATCATCATCATCTTTATTCTAGCATGCCGAGGAAGAAAAAAAAATCATTTTTACTAATTAACAGTTATGTTCATTATGTTTAGTTTTTAAAGTAGATAAGTAGAACATTTGCAAATACAAATCCTTCCCTTAAAAAGAAACAAAATGAAAGCATAAGCAATTACTAGAAAATACTCTGTTTACAATTGTAGCTACATAACTTTAAATAAAGAATATTTAGTTTTTCTATTATGCACTCCATGAAAGATTAGTAATTGAATATAACCATGACAGCTAATTTGGATTTTAAATCTTATTCAAATATAATCTGATTTAATCCTCTTACAGAATTAAAAATTGCGATACACTAAATCAGAATTATTTCATGATATATATTTAGTTTTAATGTAACACAAGTAAAATTCTATAAACAAAGATAAAAACATATAAATTTATTTTTTTGTAGGTAAATTTTGTATGTACAAGTTACATACAAATTACTTCAATGGAGCTCTGAAATTCATTAAGACGTTAAAGATCATTTCTATTATTTAATGTATATTTCCACATACCCTATTAACTGGATACTAAAGAAAATTAAAGGAATCATGAAATTTACATGTGAAGAAATATATGCCACTATGAATCTCGTTGTAATGGTTAATTGTATGTGTCAACTTGTCTAGACAATGATGCCTAGTTGTTTAAGCACCACTCTAGATGTTTTTGTGAAGGTATTTTTAGATGGCATTAACATTTAAATCAGTAGACTTTGAATAAAGCAGATTAGCCTTCATAATATAGGTGGGCCTTGTCTAATCAGTTGATGACCTTAAGAGAAAAGACTGAGGTCCCCAGAAAAGAAAGGAATTCTCCCTTCAGACTGCCTTTGGACTCAAGACTGCAGTATCAGCTCTTCCCTCAGTATCTATTGTGCTGGCCTGCCCTGTAGATTTCACTTTCCAGTCCCCACAATTGCATGAGACAATTCTTTAAAAAGTCAATCTCTCTCTCTGTCTCTCTGTCTCTGTCTCTCTCTCCTACAAATTCATCCATCATACCATTGCTAACCTAAGTCTAATTATATATTCTCTTGTCATCCTTTCCTGAAAAATCCTTCTACAGCCTTCTTCTGCTTCCCAAATTCAATTCATGACCAGATCAAATTTAAATTCCTCCTGGAAGCATTTTAGCACTCCTCATTCAGAGTCAATCTCCCCTCCTCCTGTTCTCTCTCAACATTTTGTAATCTTGCTCGACTGAGGTGCTTATGCTAGGCTGCCTTGCCTGCATATACTTGTCCAAATACTCACATTTGATGATGAGGATTTTTATGATAAAGGCTAAATCTTCCCCTTCCTGGTATCCCCTCCATCACCTCTGATATTAACTAACACAGAGGAAGCATTCAAATATTTACTAAACTGAACTTTTCATTGCCAGGGGCATCCTGGTGGATGTAAATTTTGAGAACTGCTTGTAGTTATAACAGGTTGACAGCAGGTGCTAGATTTCAAAAGAAGGAAATTTATATGGTTGACTCCACTTATTCTAAAATAAGCAACTCTCTAATAGACAATATCTGAGAGGAAGATATTGCCTGGCATTTCATTAGCAATAGCGATTTCATAAAAATGTGGAGAACACAAGGTGCTTTTATTTCACCATGAAGGATTTCATACATTTGGCTGAAGCAACGAATGATAGGTTGACAAAGCTGCAATGAAACTGTCAGTTAATTAAAAAATCCTGTGAGAGTATCTCCATTGTCATACAGCAGAGCATTTTGCTTCTATGGCCCTGTATATTAGCAAATGAAGTAATACGATGCAAATTTATTTTCTTAAAATTTATATGATGTCACCAAATTTCTCCAAGAATTTCAAACGGGTTTGAGAAACCCTTGGCTGAAAAAATGATTTTAAAAGACACAGTTCTCTCTTAAGACTTGACATTCTGTTTTGCAAGTTCCTCTCCCCTGGTTTAGCTGGTAAAGGGCCCTTCACATTCTCCCATACCTAGGTCCTCTGTATCAACTTCATCTCACCATGATGGTGTGTACTGTTTAATGAGCATCTAATATGTGCCAGGTCTTCACTTTAGACATCATGTAATTTTATCTTTATCATCACCCTACCAGCTTCAGTATTATTATTAATGCCACATCACAGATGAGGGAACCATGGCTTACAGAAGTGAACCCTCTTCTGTCAAGGATGTGCAGCTAGCAGATTACTGAGTTCCACTACCCTGTACATTTCCAACACGTGTAAGAGGCAATCTTATAATTAGACACCCAAGTGCATAGAAGACAACATTATAGATCGGAGCAATGAAAATTATATTCAGATTATAGTAAACTGAAGTTATTCCTAAGATTTTAAGTTCTCAAATGAATAGTTCTTCCTATTTTGTGCCTAACCAGCCCTTTCTATTTGATGTGCCTCAAGCTTCAGAATCATGCAGGAGTGAGTTTAAATCCTAGTCCCTTTCTTGAAATTGTACTAGGACCCTAGGCAAGTAACTCAAGCTCTCTGAGCTTCAGGTTTCTGTCTCTAAAATGAGAATAATAATGTCAACACCTCCTAAGGTTATAGTAAATATTAAAAATGAAATAGCTTACATGAATTACTTTGGTTTTTATAGTATCACGCACATAAAAGCTTTTCCAAATATTTGTTTAATTCCATTTGTAAAATATATTTTATTGTATCTTTCACAAAGCAACCTTCTCCTTTTGTTCTTTTGAATCTCAATTTTTCAATCTCTGTTCCCTCCCCCCAAATGCCCTGTGGAAGAACCAGGTAGCTACCAAAGAGCTTATTAAATGCTTTCCCACTAAACATTCCAACAACTCAATTAGATTATAATTAAACTAAAAAGAGATAACATTCACTGAGCTCTTACTATGGCTGGGATCTAAGAGCTCCTCATTGGTTACCTTATCAAAGTCTTCCAACCTTGAGGTAGATACAAGTAATCTTATTTTATAGAGGAAGAAAGTGAAATCAGATAGTTTATGGAGATTGTTGGTTCAGGGTCACAAAGCTAATAAGTGGCCAGCCCAGAAAGCTTGCCCTCAAAACCAATATGTGCTCTTTCTACAGATTTTTTAAATGATAATGGTGGGGGTAATGGAGATAAATGCCACAGAAGGAAGGCTCTCAAATACAAATGTCAGATGTTCACCAATATTATTTGTGGCATAAACATAGCAATAACAGAGTGGTTCTTTCTTTCCATAGCCTTCTCATTGCTATGCAAGGTATTACTATGATTTGCAGTAGTAATGAACGTGAATTAGAATTTTCCATAATTCAGAAACTTCCAAGGACACAATTTCAGATCCTTTTTAAACCTTATCTGTTTTGGGTCCCCTGACTTAGCCCTTTTGCAGAAGAAAATGACTAGGAATGGCTGACACATTCAGCAATCAAAGAATTGAAGGAAAATGAGCAGCCTGAAAATCAGAAACAGCAGGCAGAGTTTTTCATTTGAAGGTACTTAGAATGAAATTTATTCTCTCATCTAGATTATTACAGCATGATTTCCATCAATATAATCACCCGAAAACAACAGATACCATGGAAATAGGTTTATAGAGTAAAACATGTTTGTATTTTGTAGACCCATTACTTGAGATATTAGCATGGATATTACTAGTAGAGAGGAATTGCTTTTTTTGCTGGACTTTTAACAGAATGTAATAACTATGTATAGATTTCCCCAACTGTTCAAAGTTATGAACTGGGATTTACCAAGGAGGGAAAAATGTTTCAATATAGCATTATACACTTATTGAATATTTTTCGTTATTTCACTGATTCCTTTTTAAGTATTCTAGAAGTTTCAGGGCAATAAAAAAGGAGTACTGGAATCTTCAAATAAGAAACTACAATTTTATGAGCAAGTATTTTATTTCTGCTCATTCCCTGAAAACCGAATCCATACTAAAAAAATTCTATTTTGAACACAATTGAAACTTGGTGAGTATTGAATTTCCATCCCATTTCATAGATTTCAAATGGAGATAAAATGAAGCAGAGCAGGGCCACAAATGGCATTGTTTAGATAAACATATCTTGTCAGAATTATCCTGGTATCAGCACTAGAGGCTCCAGGCATATTTGGAACTAAGATTCTGGCTTAGGCTCTTAATAGGCAACATGGCATTTCTCAACAGACACTTGCTTTTAAGAAAATGCTTTTTTGGACCATTTGGATTGGAATCCTACCACTATGTTGTCAATATTCATGAAGGTAGTCATTCCTAAAAGACAAAAGCTTTGGAAAGCAGCAGCATTCAAATCACTGGATATTAGTAGAGAGATACAAAACCGCCCTCTAGTCACTTAATTTTAATCTACATCATGAAAAAAAAGTCAATACCATATCCAAAAAAGATTGCAAGAGATAATGAAAAATGTTTAGACAATATTGAATGGATGCTATAAAATAAATTAGTGTGATTTTTCTCATAAATAGAAGTTATTTTTCATTAGGAAAATAACAAATGACTTTCTATATACTAATCTGTTAAGGTTTGCATAAATATCTTTGTCAAATATCTATATTTCTCAGGCAGGAAACAGATCACTGAACTGTGTAACTGTGCAAAGGGAATTCAGACCTGTACTCATTGAGATTCATTTTGGAGGGGGGGGCAGTGTGTTGCAACCTGGTGGAGAAACCTCATGGTTCCAGTTTGAGGGAGGAATACTCGACCACATCAATTGAGCAGCTATCTATGTTGGTCATTACAAGGCAATTTTGCTCTTGCCTTGCTGGGCATAGAAACGATATCCTCTAACTTACACAGAACTACCGAAAGTAAGTGCATTCTTCCTGTCCAAATTAGCTGTGGAAGAGACTGACTAGTTCTTTACCAAACTAGCTTCTCTTCTCCCTGGGCTCACCATTGGACAATGTTTCCCAGCTTCCCTTGCCATTAGGTGTGGCCATGTTACAAGTTCCAGCAAACATACTATAAATGAAATTAATGTGCACTACTTCCAGGCCTGGCTCATACTAAATTCCAAGGAGCAAGACTCATTCCTCATCTGCCCATGCAATACGTAGGACCCCGATGTGCTGGACCCAAAAGATGGAAGGGGCTTGGGTCCCTGGATGATTTCCTAGAGGGCTGCTCATTTGGGACTGCATCAGAAAAAAAAAATAACTTACACTATGGTAACCCACTGAAATTTGGGGGCTCAGCTTGAAAGTGGCTAGTGCTACCCAATGAATACATTAGCACAGACCCAAAGAAACTGAGCAACAAGAAAGAGTTAAAGTTTCAAAATCAAGAAAAGTCTATTTTAATTAACAATCACTGCAACGGAGAGAGGAAATGTCTTTAGGAAGTGCATAAAAACATACCTAATTGTGGATCAAAACCCACTTAATCCTAGTCCTAGTGATTAAGGCCATTAACAAAAGCAACAGCACAAGATGGGAAGGAACATAGACTTGCAAGCAAGAAAGAGACATTTGCAAGTTCCGAGCCATGATTTGTTTATTTGGTAAGCTTGAGCAATTTGATTAACCCTTCTCAGAAACTGTTTCCTGTCCATAAAATGGAGATTATGAAATTTAGCTGGCAGGATTTTGTAAAGATTTCACACACACAACCACACACACATACACCACATACTGCCGGCAGAGTGGTGCGGTGGTTAAGCGCTGGCTTGGGAAGCCAGCGGCCCCGGTTCGGGTCCCACATATGAGGGCCAGTGACACTGCCCTCAAAAAAAAAAATTCACCACTGATCTGTATCCCTGGAGGTAAGGTGTATGAGGGGAGGGAGGAAATCCAGGAAGAAACAAGAGAATCTGATAGTAGAGGTGACCTGGGCCTCATTCCTGAGAAAAGCCTCTGAGGGGAACCCCATGGAGAATGGTTTCCCCTACTCCTTCCTCCCTGTACCCCTCTTCCTGACCCCATGCATGGTCACTCTGAATCACTCTGTGTAATGAAGAAAAAAAGGAAAAGAGCATGGGCAATGTTTAGGCAAAGGGGCCTGAAACAGCCTCTCGGAGTTTCCACCCACCTCGCTATGGCACATTATTACACAACGAGGGCATCCAAGTAGCAGAGAGAGACGTGCAGATCCGCCACTGCAGATGGAAATAAAACCTAGTCTAAGAAGCAACTGATGGCTTGGACCAACAATCAAGGATATGAGGAAGAGGCTGGTATCTCCATGGACACCAGCCCAGCTAGATGACAAGTGAGGAACATACATTCTGTCATGTGATACTTATCATGCCCATGCCCACCACGCCATGCTTTGCAACTACACAAGTCTGCACTGATGAAAACTATACTTTCTCTATTTTGTGGAATTACATTCAGTTATTGAAAGAAAACATCCTGGACTGAAAATCTTAGTATAATAGTTGTAATTTACAACTATTTTGCACTATTTTTATAAACGCGAGGGAGGTATATGAACTTAAGTCATTATGGCAACTTTTCCTACATCTTTCCTTAAGATTCACATGCCTCTTAGAAGACTTACTCCGATCAGTAATGATTGTTCTAGCCTCTTGATTGCTGGTCTTGTTTTTCAAATTCTGGGCAGCAGTAATGAGTTCTTCCAACTGGGGGCGCCTCTGTTCCAAATCTTGCAGGGTGGCCTGAAGGGACAAAAATAACACAATATCAAGGTTCTCCAGCATTGTGCATTCCTTTTATATAATACAAAGTAAAGTGTGATTTTCAAGCTAACCAAAGCTCTTTTAGAAATAAACAAAGATGTTACTGGATATAAATCTCGAATGTGTAAGGCTTTATAGAGAGCAATTTAAGGAGAGATGTGTTTCATTCTTAGTACCCCAAATATTTCAAATGAAAATCTTGATCATAGATTTGCTTCACTATTTAAGAGCTTAGGCAGAGTCATTCCAGAGCACCTAGATTTACTCAACCCAATACATGAGTGCCACAAGAAAGAAATGTAATTTTGAATTATGACAACATATTTAAGAGAAAGATAGTTACACTTGTAATCTCATTCTGTGCAGTGTCAAAATTAAGGTGTATATTTCAGAAAGGGAAAAAGCACAGAAGTGATTTAAGAGATATAACTTATTTAACTTTTTTGTATCTGAGATTCCTCACCTATCAAATGAGAAGGTGATACAGATCAGCTCAATCAGTCTTTCCCCAAAGTCACCTCTGCCTCATCCCAGAACAAATAAATTAGCAGGGAGGAGGGCTGGGAATCTAATTTGTAACAAATTCTCTACTTAATTCTTATGATCAGGCAAATTTGGAAAGCATCAGAATAGAAGTTACTATCAATATTTGGTAGTACAACTGACTTTAGTTTAATGCTGCTTTAGATAAAAAGCACCAAATAGAATGAAGCAAAGAAATACCTTTCTTATCTATAGGTAGCTATGTTAATCATTAAGAAATTCCTCTCTCCCTCAAGTGTCCATTTATTGTTGCCACCATCTTACTCTCTCTACATAAAGGGCCAAAATCCCAGTGATACTTACAAAGAAATTTTTGGGGAAAAAGGCATGTCCCTTGTTCTCATTCTAAAACTGAGTATATTTCATTTCAATTTTGGAAGTATAATTAATATTTGTTATTAACTTATAGCCACTATATGACAGATGTTTAACACACGTTTTCTCATTTTTATTCTCCTAATAACTACACTAATAGCCAAGCTGTTGAATTCTTTATGGTTTTAAATCTGATGCTCTTTTTGCTACCATAGGCAGCATATGCAAGTGAAGAGATCAAATGTGGTAGATAGTCATGTTGATGAAAATTGGTGTTCTGCTGTGTCCTTAGACTGCTGATTTTCTAAAGATTTTTGCTTTTGGAAAGGCCAGATTTGATTATTCTATAGTATTTCTTTGGTGAGGAGGTAGGACGATAGGCCTTGTGATTCAAGCTCAATTGCTTTTGGTAGTAGTAAAATAATGGAAATAACTTATCCAAACATTATACATGTATTTCAAGCATTTTCTCTTCTCTATATTGGAAATTTGGAGGGGCTAACTTTTAACAAATTTTCCACATTTGTAAGCTGTGATTGCTCAGAAGAAAAATCCAATTTTCAGGTTTCTAACTTTTATGGTTTCTTTACACAAAAGGATGTTGGAAATATGGAACAAACTGCCAAAGACAGGTATGGAAGTAAGTGGCATAAGTCAATTGGAGAGAATTGAACAACTTTTGAATTGGGAACCACATAGTAGCAGATAGATTTTATGAAATAGCATGTTTTCCAGGGTTAGCATGTTAAACCCTAGTTGCCTGTGACACAGGAAGCTGAAAAGGTACTTTGGAATTCCCAGCTCTTAAATGTTTAATATATTCGATAGATTTTTTAAAAAACAGACCTACCCAGAAACCTCATATAAAGTCAAATCTTCCCCTCAAATTTAACAAAGAACTCTAAATACATATAGCTAACAAAGTATACAAATTCATTCATTTACTATTTTTTTCATTTTATAAATATCAAGTACTAGGCATTGTTCTAGCTGCTATGGATATAGTAGTGAATGAATGCATTAGGTATGCTTTGTGTAATTTAAATGAAAATTTGTGTTTTTGGATTTTTGGAAATTTTTAGAAAACAAAATCTCTTTTGGTCTTTTTCTTTGATATGAATTCACCCTCAAACAACCAAGCTCTTCTTTGCTTCTCACTTCTGGATACATTACGCAATGTTGGCTATACTTTTTTTTTTCTTCTTTTAGGATTACAAAGTTCGTTTAAGAAGTAAGTTGTAGAAGCAACTTGATCAACTTTAATCTGAACCTTACCAGGCTCTAAATTAAACCCGACCACAATGAACAGCTTTTACTGCTGAAATTAGCAAGCATGTCAGTTTAGACTTAAAACAAGCCATTTTCCTCTCTAATGAACAAAGTAGGTGTCGGGGTATTGTGAAACCTGTTCTCTAGTTGGGTGATTCTCTAATTCTGCTGACAGACACATGCTTTGTAAGCACCTGAGAAGATTATTAATGACGTCCTTTGAAGCAGCCGCCTTAAAAAGCTAAGGAGATTCACAATTGCAATAAAGCTATGCATTTTTAATGTATTTCAAAACAAAAAATAGTAACTCTTTATCCTACTCTTTGGTCAACACATACAACATCCATTTCAAAAAGGAAATGGCAAAATTATATATATATAGAATTTATCAGACACTAATATACTCATTAAATAGTGGTTCCTTAGAACAGAATGGGAAATTTCTCCTTTGATTTTTCTTTCCAGAAATAAAGGGAAGTATTCGAATATGGCATACATTTAAGTATTTTTTAATTAAGATATTATAAAAACAGGGACTGAAAGACCTTTTTGCTAATGAACAGAACACATGCATGCAGTGAGAGGAACAATTATGATTACTTTTTTCTTTTTACTGGGTTTCTTCTGAGCATATTCTATTTATTTGCTATGACAATTTCTTTGACCTGGCAACTTAGTTTTATAATCCTGTAATTTTTTTTTTTTTTTTTGAGGGCAGTGTCACTGGTCCTCATATGTGGGACTGAACCAGGGCCGCTGGCTTCCCAAGCCAGCGCTTAACCACGGCGCCACTTGGCAGGCCCCAATCCTGTAGTTTCTTAAATACAGTGACCTTCACCTCTTCCACTGAAACACCTACAGATGGGAGAATGCCTTAGATCCAGTTATTACTCAAACTACCCACCTCTCAAATATGCATCTATGAAATTCTGTTCTCTGCCCCAAATCTGGTGCCCTTACCAAATGCTACTCTCAGAAACAATGTTTCATCTCTAATCTTCATCCTCATATGACCTCCTGTTCTCTTCTTTTGTTTTGTTTCCTCTTTCTAGCTCTAGTCATCTCTATTTGTTATGCTAAACAAGTAGAATGCTAATTATGCTTATTTATTTTTCAGATAGGAGCCCAGATATTCATTACAAATATAACTCAACTGAACAAAACTAAAACCATTACATGCTTAACCACACCTAAGCATGATGATTGAGCATGTATGTCTACATCGAATCTATCATTCTGGAAGAAACAAACACAAAAGAAAGGAATTGATGCTATGTCTAAGGAATCATAAGCCAGCTACTGGGCTTTACTAAAAACAGCTTACCCCTTGGAGATGAGAATTCATCATGGATTCCACTAGCTGAGCAACGATGGAGGAAAAAAAAAAATCTTCAAATACAAAGTGAATCAGAAGTCATTAATCCTACTAAGTCCCCCGGGAGTTGAGGTAAATGATTATAAATAGCAATCTTATGAATAAGAGTGTTAAACAATGAAGGCATACATATTATAAGTAGGTCATTTTAGGCTGTTAGGAAGAATTACACTTTGTTATTGGATTTGTTAAAATGGAATTCTACCTAAATAATACTGAAATAGAAAACTTTTATATGTTTAGTTGAATATTTAGTATGTATATGTCTAAGAAAAGACCTTAATAACAAACTTCTTATATTTTCAATATTTTTCTACAAAAATCAATGATCTTCATTATAGTTACATTTAGAATAAAGGCTCACGGTGATTTGAATTTGTTGCCATTTTCAGGAAATAAGCATGAATCAAGCCGACATGTAATGTAAAAGTGTAGACCTTATACTCTTTTATCTACAACTTTCAAAATTAACATTAAATACTGACAAGGTGAAGCAGTTTACAAAACCACTTCATGATGGAAGAATATAAGCATTTAAGTCAGGTAGGTCCTAAACCCTAGCCTTTCTTGTAACTGAAAGAGTTTTACCTCTGAGGACGCTATCATCTGTCTAGCCTTCAAACGCCTCACTGAGCACCTTAATTCTGGCTTCTATTCTTGCATTCGACTGCTTCTCCAAATAGATTGGCCAAATCCAAAGTCATCTTTATTGTCCTCCACTTCCTCATTTCTCACTTACATTTTAAACTGGCTTGGATATTTTCGTCCTTGGCAGAACTTCCCTACTTCTCTGAATGTTCTACCAGCATCTCTATCGGTAACTTCTTCATAAAAACCTTAAAACTATAATTATCCTTTTGTCTTTCATTCATCCAAGAAATAGTTTTTATATTTTTTTAAAAAAAAGCAATTTATTTTTATATAATTTAAAACTTACAGAAAGTTTGCAAGTGGTAAAGGAATCCTATGTACCCTTGACACAGATTCACTAATTGTTAACGTTTTTCCACATTTATCATTCTCTCTGTGTGTGTATATATTATACCTGTATGTGTGATATTATAGATATTGCTTTCTGAACTATTTGCGAATAATCTGCAGATATCATGCCCTTTACCATTAGATACTTCAATGTTTATTTCTTAAGAACAAAGGCATTCTTTTACATAACCTCAGCTCAATTTCAAAGTTAGGAAATTTAACATGGTTTTAGTAATAGAATGTAATCCACATTCTTCATTCACAGTATGACAATTATCCGATTAATAACCTTTCATTTACTGGTCCAGGCTCACGTACTGCATTTAGTCATCATATCTCTTTAGTCTCCTTTCACCTGAAATAGTTCTTTGCCATTCTTTGAACTTCATATCAACAAATATTTTGAAGCATACAGGCCAAGTATTTGGTAGAATGTCCCTCAATTTTGGTTTCGGCAAATACTTTTTAGTACTTTTTTCAGTCATTGAGCTAAGCCCAGGGGGGTACAGCAGTGAAGGAAGAAAAATTATTATTCTCAAAGAGAAAATGAACTAGTAGTGAGGACAGGCAATAAATAAGCAATCACAATAAGCTTATTATGGTCGGGGAAGCCTGTAGAGTTCTCAGAGCACACAGCAGACATCTAACCAAATACAGGGGTGAACAAAGGTCTCCTGAAGAAAGTAGCGCTTACGTGGTCCTCAGCTCTTTGTCTAAGTCATACAAAATGTTTTTTTTGTTTGTTTTTCGTTTTTGCAAGATTTTATTAGGGAATTGGAGGAGGGGAACAGCTTGGGGAATCAGGGAAGGGGAACAGACAAGTTGCTGTCCTTTTGTTCTTCAGTCTAGTTGCGGAGGACATCGCTTCACTGGCCCATGTTGGTATCGTCATTGCGCTCTTCCCGGATGAGACAGATCTGTCGCCGGCCTCTGGATGGTCGCTCACTGCGGCTATTGGCAGCTCACGCTGGCTGCCGGCCACTCACTGTAGCCTATGGCAGCCCACTGCAGCAGGGGCTGCAGCCTACACCATCGCCGGGGCTCACTTGTTAGCTGTAGAGGACATTGTCACTTAGAATAATACCCTCTAGGTCCATCCATATTGTTGCATAAAGTGTTTTTCCTTCAGTTTTATTTGGGTCGATTTGACAAATAGAAATTGTATATAAAAGTTTACAACTTGGTGCTTTTATACACATACACACAGTGGTGAAAAAAAATCACCACAATCAAACCAGTTAACATATCCATCATCTCACATATTGTAGTTACCTTTTTGTGTGTGTTTTATGAGAATATAAGATCTACACTCATATTAATTTTCAAGTACATATTATTATTAAATGTGGTCACCATGCTGCACATTAGAGCTCTGGAACTTATTCACCTTGTAACTGAAAGTTTGTACCCTATGACCAACATCTCCCCATTTCTTTAACTCCCAGGCTCTGGCAACCATCATTCTCCTCTCTTTGCCTGAGTTCAACTTTATAAAGATTTTACATATAAGTAAAATCATACAGTGTTTGTCTTTCTGTGTCTGCCTCATTTCAATTAGTATATTGTCCTCCAAATTCATCTATGTTATCACAGATGGTAGATTTCCTTGTTTCTTAAGGCTGAAAAATATTCCATTGTGTGTGTGTATCATATTTTCTTTATCCATTCATCTGTCGATATACATTTAGGTTGTTTCCATATCTTGGCTGTTGTGTGAATAATGCTGCAATGAACATGAGGATATAGATGTCTCTTTGAGATCCTGATTTCAGTTCTTTTGGCCATATACCCAGGAAAGGGATTGCTCGATCATATGGCAGTTCTATTTTTAATTGTTTGAGGTACTTCCACAGTGCCTTCATAGCAGCTGCACCAATTCACAATCTTACCAACAGTGTATGAGGGTTCCCTTTTTTCCACATCTTTGCCAATACTTGTTATCTCTTGTGTTTTGTTTTGTTTTTAAAGATTTTTATTGGGGAATTTGGGGAGGGGAAGAGCGTTGGGGAATTGGGGAAGGGGAACAGACAAGTTGCCATCTTTTTGTTCTTCAGTCTAGTTGCAGAGGACGTTGCTTCACTGGCCCATGTTGGTATCGTCATTGTGCCCTTCCCGGATGAGGCAGATCAGTCGCGGCCTCTGGGTGGTCGCTCACCGCGGCTATTGGCAGCTCACACTTGGCTGCCAGCCACTCACTGTAGCCTGTGGCAGCCCACTGCAGCAGGAGCTGCAGCCTACACTGTCGCCAGGGCTCACACAGCCCAGCTCCAGGAGGAGCTGTTGTTAGCTGTAGAGGGCAGTGTCATTGGCCCTCATATGTGGGATCCAAACCAGGGCCTCTGGCATCCCAAAACCAGCTCTTAACCAATGCGCCACTTGGCTGGCCCTCTCTTGTCTTTTTGATGAGAGCCATTATAAGAAGTGTGAGGTGATATATCTCATTGTGGTTTTGATTTGCATTTACCTGATGATGAGTGATGTTGAATACCTCTTCATATACCTGTTGGCCATTTGTATATTTTCTTTGGGACAATGTTTATTTATGTCATCTGCCCATTTTTACATTGGATTATTTGTTTCTTTCCTATTGAGTTGCATGAGTTCCTTATATATTTTGAATCTTAACCCCTTATCAGATACATGGTTTGCAAATATTTCCTCCCATTCCATAAGTTGCCTTTTCATGCTGTTGATTTTTTTCCCTTTGCTGCGCAGCTTCTTTTCTTTTTTTTATTTTTTTAGTGTGATGATCCCACTAGTCTAGTTTTGCTTTTGTTGCCTGTGATTTTGGTGTCATATTCAAAAAAATCATTGCCAAGACAAATTGCAAGTAGCTTTCTCCCTATGTTTCTTTTAGTAGTTTTACACTTTCAGGCCTTTTGCTAATACCCACTTTTGTGGCCATGAGAACATGAAAGCCTTTTGCAACTGGACCTGACTCAGGATCCCACCTGCTGCATTTGGAAATCCATCACTATATTGAACAGAAACCACATGTCCTGCAGACTGCTCCCCACCAATGGCTAAATGTGATGGAGATACTAAAGCAAGACTTTCTTGGGAGACACGGGGCTCCTCTGGCTGACTTGGGCTCAATAACCCCACAAAGCTCTCTTGAACCATCCTTAGACTTCACATTGGGATGCTTCTACCCAATCTTCTATTACTCTTTTCTTCATTTTGGGTCACACTTGCATTTTGGTCTAATGGGTCTCCCACCTCTCCTTTTTCCTTCCTTTCATAAAGGTATTTCCTTTATTTTTATTTTTATTTTTTTAGCTGAGCCATTCTGCCACCTGTTGGCAGCTCAGTGGCAGCTCACCTTGGGCTGGGCATCGAACTGCTGTTGCTCAGAGCTCAGCTCGCACTCTTGAGAGAGCTCTTAACCAACTGAGCTACTTGGCTGGCCCAAGGTATTTCCTTTAATGAAATAATTTCCTGTTCAATCTTTTCTTGGAACACTTAATCTCAGGCCCTCAACTAATACACCCACTTTTGCCCTTCTAGACCCCAAGCTTCTCATCAACTCTTTATATCCCTATTATGTGGTGATTCCATAATATTACCACCTGGATGTATAGCTCACAATTATTAGACATTATTAATATAACTCTTAAGATTCCATTCAAGCAAATTACCAACTTTAAATTAGCTCTGTTAAAAACAACTGCTACTTTTTTTTTTTTTAAAGGGCATGGCCATTATTTACAATGAGCTTAGAATTTATTTGGAGAAAAAGAAAATTTAAATGACCCACATGGTAACGGTGGGGTTCCATTATACACATGTAGCTTAAGAATGCTATGATACCAAAGCTAAGACCAAAAAAAAAAAAAAATCCAACCTCTCTGAGTAAGAAGTGCCCTGAGCAGAGAGACCTCAATCATGGCCAAGTTCATTGGTGTGCAACTTGTGTAGTCACATCGAGCCCTGCACATTGGAGTCCCATGCTTGTTTTAGTGCACTGCTATTGCCCTTTGAAATTCTTTATGTTTTTTTTTTTTTATTTTAGCTGAGCCATCCTGCCACCCGTTGGCAGCTCAACAGCAACTCAGCTCGGGTTGGCATCAAACCGCCGTTGCTCAGAGCTCAGCTCGCTCTCTTGAGCGAGCTCTTAAACAACTGAACCACTCGGCCGGCCCTCTTTATGTTTTTAAACAAAGGGACCTGCATTTTTATTTTTCATTGTCCCGTACAAATTTTGTAGCTGATCCTGACCTCGACTCTGAAGTTAGCAGAGAATAAAAGGTGTGTACCTTGTCTGAAGCAGTAGTTCATTGGTGATGGGGAAAGGACACCTTTGAACATGAATTAAATTATATCAATCAAATGCCTGTTACATAGTTCCTGAGAACATATTTTAAATTTCTGTAAACAGCAATCATGAAGCTAAAAAATACATATTTTGGGGGAAAATCTTTACTGGTCAGGAAAAGCAGAATAGGACAGTTGGTAGTCACCCAAGATGAGAACCAGCAGTACTAATGTGTATTGAAGAAGCAAAGTCATTCCACTGTAGGACAAAGAAAGCAGGGAACCTGCAAAGGAAGTGGTGAGACATCTGAGGAAAGAATTTGGGATGAAAAGGGGAGACTGTGGGTCTGGCAACAATAATGGCTGCTGGGACTTCAAATTCCATTTTTAGTTTTAACTAAGTATTATTATAGTTGTTCCCAATTGATAATTAATTCCACTTACTAACCTGCAACTTTATGCCCAGCACTTGGCTAATACACATAGACAAATAAAACTTGGCCTCTTTCCTCAAGAGACTCACAATGTAGGAAAAAAACAAAAAAGACTTGGTCTGGTCGAGTGGCGCGATGGTTAAGCGCTCGCTTGGGAAGCCAGTGGCCCCAGTTTGGGTCCCACATATGAGGGCCAGTGACACTGCCCTCAAAAAAAAAAAGGCTCATAAACAACCAATACAGGAGGAAATAATATAAACAACAATAGTTGTTTATTGAGCACTTATATATACCAGAAGATTCTATCATAAAGTAGTGCTTAAGAGAATGGATTCCAGAGTCAGGCTTCTTGGGTTTCAATCTTAGCTGCCATTTACTTGGTTAATTATTTTCAACAAGTTACGTAACTGTTCTCTTCTTCATTTGCACCCTGTAAAATGAGAATAATAAGAGCATATACCTCTTAAGTTTGTTATGAGACTGGATAGGGTTAATATTTGTAAAATGCTTGGAACATTTCCTGTTATTTAATAAGAACTAGAAAAGTTTTAAATAAAATATTAATCAATTTAATTCTCATAATACTCTATGAGGTAGGAACTAGTATTATCCTCATCATATAAATAAGGAAAAGGAAAGAAAAAGAAGTTAGAGCAATTTGTCTAGGATCATAGGTGAAGAAGAGGCAGAACTTCTAACACAGGCAATGTGACTCCAGGGCCCACACTCAAGAGCTATGATATAGTTACAAAGGACCTAAGCTGTAGTATAATCTAGTAGAGCTACAATAATGTATAATTTTTATACAGGTGTGCTTCAATAGGACAGGAACATGAAATGGGAACATGAACAAGGAAACTGACTGTTTAACTAACTGATTAGGTACTGAATGCGTCAGAGTCCCCGCAATAAACAAATGACCCACTGAACATGGGAGGAGGTAACTTTCCCTCTCAAGATCTAAGGCTAAGCGGAGGGTGCAGTGAAGAGCATTTGAGGGCTGACTGAGTGGCTCAGATGGTTAAGAGTTAGCTTAAGAGTGCAAACTCTGAGCAACAGGGCCGCTGGTTCAATTCCCACATGGGCCAGGGATGCTGCGCCCAAGCTGAGCTGCCACTGAGCTGCCAACAGGTGGCAGGATGGCTCAGCTGGTGAGAGCACGTGCTCCTAACAACAAGATTGCCTGTTTGATGGTGGGCTATGCTCGCCCACAACTGAGACTGAACTTGGCACCTTGAGCTGAGCTGCCACCCGGATGGCTCAGTGGATAGAGCATGCGCTCTTAACAACAAGGCTGCTGGTTCAACTTCCACATGGGATGGTGGCTATGCCCACCCGCAACTAAGATTGTAACACAGCACCTTGAATTTAGAGGGCATGAGCTGCCGCCGGGAAACCAGACGGCGACTGGCACCCTCCACAACTAAGATTGAAGAACAACAACTTGGCTGGCCCCCTCCCCCAATTCCCCAACACTGTTCTTCTCCCCCAATTCCCCAATTAATAAAAAAAAATAGCATCTGGGAAGTAGCTGCAGGGAGAGGATCTCCCGATAGGCGCTGTAGCTGTCCATAATTGGACCTGGCCATCATTCCCTGACTCACTCACTCTCCTCTCACCCTCTGCTCTGCCAGTGCTTTCCATTAGGACTCAACCAACAGGCAAGGAAGCCCATTGCTGCTGCCCATATTATTCAGCCTCTCAGGTTAGAACAGGAAGTTAGACAGTAGATCTGAGAATGTGTCCAGCAAGTGGTAAAGACGGAATGGTAAAGACAGAAACAGCCACTAAAAGGAATCAGTGAGGGGAGTGTCCACATATAGGAATTCTCAAGAAAGACTTCCTGTAAGGGATAATGCTGCAGTTGAGCCTTGGGAGATTTGACTGGGTCATGAGGAGGGCATTAAAAGAAAGAAAAGCATGAGCAAAGACATGGAAATGAAACAGAGTCTCAAATGGGCTGGCTGGTGTCTAGGATTCATTGGAAATAATGGGAGGTAAGCTTAGGTAGGCATAGTGGAAATACTGTATGGTTGGTTCTTTAAAAATCAGTTTGGGATGTTTGTATTTTATTGTGAGGAACTGGGAAACAAAGAAGATTAGAAAAACTGGAGCTATGGGAGCCAAGATTTTTGTAATTCCATCCCTTTGTGCACCTTATTCTTTCTGGCTGAAATACCTTTCTCAGTTTTTGGTCCTTACCTGGAAATATAGTAAACAGAGAAACATAAAGTATTGATTGACCAGCTGCATAAACCAGCTCCCTATCGTGGGAAACAAGGATGCAAGAAAGATAATTATAACTAGAAGGGTGTGGGAATTACTAGAATACACATTCCTGTTTAAAGCAGTGCTTATTAGTATTATTAAAAATTACTGGGCTGGCCGAGTGGCGCAATGGTTAAGCGCTGGTTTGGGAAGCCAGCAGCCCCAGTTCGGGTCCAATATACGAGGGCCAGTGACACTGCCCTCAAAATAAAAAAATTACTTATCATTTGGCTAACTTTAAACATGAAAAATATGATAACTGTCTAAGAAACTATTATCAAACTCAAAAACCAATTGGGCAATCTATTAAATGCATTTCTCTGTTTCTTTGCAATAAAGCCTTTCTTATTTGTTAATATTCTTGTGGGCTTAAAACATGTTTCTTAAGCCTCCCAATTTTGAGGCCTTTTTTTTTAAAAAAGATTTTATTGGGGAATTGGGGGAGGGAATAGCCTTGGGGAATCAGGGAAGGGGAACAGACAAGTTGCTGTCCTTTTGTACTTCAGTCTAGTTGTGGAGAACATTGCTTCACTGGCCCATGTTGGTATTGTGATCATTGCGCTCTTCCCAGCTGAGGCAGATCAGTCGCTGGCCTCTTGACGGCTGCTCATGGAGGCTCACAGCAGCTGACACCAGCTGCTGGCCGCTCACGCTGGCTGCCGGCCACTCGCTGTAGCTTTATGGCAGCCCACTGCAGCAGGGGCTACAGCCTACACCATTGCCAGCAACTCACAGCAGCCCAGCTCCAGGTGGAGCTGTTGTTCACCATCTTAGCTGTAGAGGGCAGTGTCATTGGCTCTTATATGTGGGATCCAAACTCAGGCCCTGCTGCTCAGAGCTGGCACCGAAGCCAGCTCTTAACCAACATGCCACTCAGCAGGCCCGAGGCCTTTCTTGTAGTGTAATACAAAGCTAATCTACCATTAATATGTGATTTTTAAAGTAAATTCTTCCCCTTTGGTGAAAAACAGATTGTGATGATCATTGCCAAGTTATTCTGTCACAGAAAACTTAAAGGATTGATTTACTTGTCATTTCACAAAACTCTTAACATGCAAAAATAAAATCTCCTTTTAGTTACATAAGCCAGTAAGTAAATAATGTGGTCTAAAATGGGGATCTTGAAATATAATTTCAAAGTCAAGAAGAAAGAAGAATTTTAGGCTACCATTTGTTGATAATGATTTGCAAATATATTTCTGAGCTGATAGAAAGGGCGTTGATATTTTTAGCTATTGAACATTAGATCAATTAGTTATTCTACATTGCTCACATTTCTTGAAGCCCTATTGTTCTGTAAATTTAGCATATTGACAAAGGACAATTGGGGGAGTTTTAAGACCGGTGTTTCTCATGTGCTTCACATTTGCATGCTCTTGTTGCTATAACCCAATAAAATAAATGATATAATCATTTTCTTGCTAAGGATATTTTAGAGGAAAGGGAAAACTGAAATCATTTTCCAATATACATATTTTGGGATGATTCCTGCTCAAATTTTCCATTATTCATTTCTTGTTCTATCTTGAATAACACCATTTGGGAATCATTCTACCTTCAACTGGTGAAGATACCTTTTCTTTCATCTAATCAGGGTATCTTATACAGCAAACTAAATTATAAGTGAATCAAATTAATAAAGTGGAGGATAAATTATATGATGTGAGTAGTGAAATGTAACTAAGGGCATTATTTATAATATCTTGCCTGGTACAGAACATCCTGAGTTTGCATTCTAAAGATGTTGTCTGAAACTTGTAGAAATCCCCTATAAAGGAGCCAAGACCTGACAGGTAATTGAGTACTGATCTATCAAGTGGGCAGGAAATATTTATTGGCAGTATTCTATGCACAATACACTACAGTAGGGAATGTATCATTTGGGTGATAGAGGATGGCATAAAAGAGCATCTTTAATGAATTCATTGAATATACAATGAACTTGCAATGCAGTTGGGAGGTGACATTCAGGCCTGCCTATGTGTGTGCACACATGCAGTTAGCCAATAATAGAAGACAATATGTAAATGGCAAATGTAATTGTCTATAGACTGCAGAGTCTGCTAATAAGATTCTGAAGAATGGAACTGTAATAACAGCATGTGCAGGGAAAATGCCATAAAGGACCAAGAACTTGAAGTATAACTTGGAGGATGAACAGGATTGAAAATGAACCTGTAATGAGGGGTGGGGGTGGGGGATTCTAGGACAGGAACTGAGCTCAAACCAATGTAGGGAGGCCTAATTACACTAGCATGCTTCAGAAAGAGTGGAGAGGGCAGCTCTGTAGTAAGCAAAATTATGATTGTGATCAAGTTGGGAAGGGAGGCTGGGGGCTCTGAATAGCAGATGAATGAGTAAGAACATTATGTCAAAAGCAATGGGGAATCACTGGAAGTTTCAGAATAGAGGAATACCACCAAAAAAGTGGCATTTTAGGAGTGTCTGCCCATTTTTTAATTGGATTGTTTTGTTTCTTTGTTGTTGCATTGTATGAGTTCTTTACATATGTTGGAAATTAACCCCTTATCAGAGGTATTGTTTGCAAATAACTTCCCCCATTCAGTTGGTTGCCTCTTTGTTTTGTCATTGGTTTCTTTTGTTGTGAAGACGCTTTTTAGTTTGATATAGTCCCATTCATTTATTTTAGCTTTTACTTCCCTTGCCTTTAAAATCCTCTTTACGACCAAGGTCCATATGTTTAGTACCTATGTTTTCCTCTATTTAATTTATTTTTACCTTATGTTTAGGTCTTTGATCCATTTTGAGTGAGTTTTGTTACATAGTGACAGATACTAGTCTAGTTTCATTCTTTTACACGTGGCTTTCCAATTTTCCCAACACCATTTTTTGAAGAGGCTTTCTTTTCTCCATTGTATGTTTTGGCTCCTTTGTTGAAAACTGTTTGCCCATATATATGTGGGTTTATTTCTGGGCTCTCAATTCTGTTCCATTGGTTTTTGCATTTGTTTTTCTGCCAATACCATGCTGTTTTGAATATTGTCAAAACATTTGCCAAATTATACATATTTGTAGTATAATTTGAAGTTAGGGAGTATGATATCTTCGGCCTTGTTCTTTTTTCTCAGACACTTTTCCCAAAAAGACATACAAATGACCAACAGATATATGAAAAGATGCTCAACTTCACTACTTATTAGGGAAATGCAAAAAAAACCCACAATGAGATACCACCTCACACCTGTTAGAATGGCTATTATCAACAAGACAAGTAACAATAAGTGTTGGAGAGGTGGGGAAAAAGGAACCCTTATATACTGTTGGTGGAAATGTAAATTGGTACAGCCACTATGGAAAACAGTATGGAGGTTCCTCAAAACATTGAAAATGGGGCTGGCCAAGTGGCGCGTTGGTGAAGAGCTGGCTTGGGATGCCAGTGGCCCCAGTTCAGATCCCACATAGGAGGGCCATTGACCCTGCCCTCTATAGCTAAGATGGTGAACAACAGCTCCACGTGGAGCTGGGCTGCTGTGAGTCCCCGGGAAGGTATAGCTGTAGCCCCTGCTGAAGTGGGCTGCCATAGGCTACAGTCAGTGGCTGGCAGCCAGCGTGAGCTGCCAAGAGCCACTGTGAGTGGCCATCCATAGGCCGGCGACTGATCTGCCTCAGCCAGGAACAGTGCAATGATGATACCAAAATGGGCCAGTGAAGCAATGTCCTCCACAACTAGACTGAAAAACAAAAGACAGCACCTTGTCTGTTCCCCTCCCCCAATTCCCTAATAAAATATTTTGAAAAAAAATTGAAAATGGAACTAACATATGATCAAGCAATTCCACTCCTGGGTATCTATCCAGAGAAATCCAGAACAGTAGTTTGCATAAAATACATGTTTACTGCAGCACTAGTCACAATATCCAAGATATGGAAACAACCAAAATGCCCATCAATAGACGACTGGATAAAGAAACTGCGGTATATTTATACAATGGAGTATTACTCTGCCACAAGAAAGAACGAAATCCTGCCATTTGCAACAACATGGATGAACCTAGAGGATATTATGCTAAGTGAAATAAGTCAGACTGAGAAAGACAAATACCATATGATCTCACTTATATGTGGAATCTAAAGAACAGAATAAGTGAGTGAATAAAATAGAAATAGACTCAGATACAGAGAAAAACCTGATGGTTGCTTGGTGGGAGGGGGATGGGGATGAGGAGAAGGTGAAGGGATTGGAAAGTACAAATTAGCAGTCACAATATAGCCATGGCGATATGAAATACAATTAGGAGAATATAATCAGTAATGTTGTAAAGATTATGCGGGGTGCCAGATGGGTACTGGACTTATTAGGGGGACCATTTCATAGACTGTGTGGATGTCTGACCACTGTGCTGTACACCTGAGGCTGAAGTTGAGCAATATTGAATGTCAACTATTATATTTATATACTATTTTATACACACACACACACACACACACATAATTCATATATTTGTTTGTTGGAAAAGTAATGATGCATGTTTGCAACAGATGGCATTAGTTCATTGTTGGAAGTACTAGAGTCATTTGCATCTATGTTATTGCTATGTCATTTGACAGCTGACAGTTCTAGCTTCATTCTAAAAAAAAAGTTGAGCGATTTGGTTGAGTTTTGGAGATTTTGAAACAAGTTGAAGACGGAAGACCAAACTGTGCATTTTTACCATACTTTACTGTTTTATTTCCATAAAGGGAAGAATGTGTGTCAAGCTTGTGAAAAGTTGCATAAAGTTTATGGTGACAATGCTCTACAAGAATGTCAGTGCCCATGATTGTTCACGAAATTCCGTGCTGGTGGTTTTGATCTCAACGATGCTCCTCAGACAGGGAGGCCAACAAAGGTTGATGACGACAAAATAAAGACATTGATTGAGTCAAACCCACGTTACACGACATTAGAGATTGCAGGAACACTGAACATCCATCATTCAAGCATTCACGACCACCTGAAGAAGCTGGGATACGGAAGCAAGCTCGATATTTGGGTTCCGCATGAACTCAAAGAAGTTCATTTGATAGCACGTATAAACATCTGCAATATGCTCATTAAACGTGAGGAAAATGATCTTTTTTTGAAGCGACTGATAACTGGTGATGAGAAGTGGATTGTTTACAACAACGTGGTGTACAAACGGTCTTGGTCCCGACGTGATGATTCACCTCAAATTACATCGAAAGCAGACATTCATCAGAGGAAGGTTATGCTCTCAGTGTTGTGGGATTTTAAAGGTGTCCGTGTTTTTCAAGCTCCTACCAAGGAACCAAACAATCAATTCGAATGTACACTGTCTGCAATTGGACAGTTTGAACGAATCCATCATCCAGAACTGTTCAGAGCTTGTTAATTGTTTAAGAGGGCAGTGTCACTGGCCCTCATACGTGGGATCCGAACCGGGGCCGCTGGTGTCCCAAGCCAGCTCTTAACCACCATGCCACTCGGCAAGCAGAGCTTGTTAATTGTAAAGGAGTTGTGTTCCATGGCGACAATGCGAGATCACACACAAGTTTGATCACCTGTCAAAAATTAATTGGAGCTTGGATGGAATGTGTTGCCCCACCCATCATACTCGCCTGACCTTGTGCCATCAGACTTCCACTTGTTTTGCTCTCTTCAAAACTCCTTCTATGGTATAATGTTCAATTCAGATGAGGCTGTAAATCAGAACCTTGTTCAATTTTTCTCAAAGAAAGACATGTTCTTCTATGAACGAGGAATTATGAAGCTCACTGAAAGATGGCAAAAGGTTATCGAACAAAACAGGCAATATATAATTGATTGATCTTTGTTCTTTATATAAATAAAGGACATTTGAAAAACATAGACAAAATACGTTATGACTTTTCTGACAGCCCAATATATATATTCATATATATATATATATATATATATATATATTCATGGGATGTGGAGTACAGCATAGGGTAGATAGTCAATGGTATTGTAACAGCTATATACGATGTCAGAGGGGTAGTAGATTGGGGGAGGGGGGTTATCACTTTGTGAGGGGTTAAATGTGTAACTATTGCATTGTTTTGTACACCTGAAAATAAATATACATATATATATATAATCAATATATTAGGATGTCACATTTTGTGAACCTAGTTTTTCAACGTCCTTTTATTGCTATTATTGTATTAGAACTATGGTATTTGGGATATTATTCTCCAGATAATACTGCCATTTCTGGGAAAGGAGGAACCCAATTTATTTAACAAGTACCATAAGAGTCCCCTCAAAAATAAAAAGTTAGAGCACACTAAAGTTTATGCGAAAAATTCAGCCTTTTCATGTTTTCAAAACATTTTAGAGATGCCAGTTATTTCAGTACTGAGACAAGAACTTTGGTGTTTATCATCAATTGCCGTCATCAATAAACTGAGGCAAAGCAAGAGATCTGTGATGTTACCTGTACATAGCAAGGGAAGTAGAGAAATGAGCGATTATCTAGAGGTGATTAAATTCATGAACACCCTCCAACAGTATAATTCAAGCACCCACATGCTCTTTTCCTATCTTCAAATGGTGGATGTTAAGACTTGAATTATCAAAATAATTGGCACAGCTGTTCAATTCATGTTGCATATATAAGGGATAGAATCAGGCTCAGTTTATTCATCTGTAAAAATGAAGATAATTACATTTCTATCCAGCAGTCTTGGGGAGATGAAAGCAATTTATGTAGAAGAATTCAAATATCTTAGGAAGAAATTAGTCATGTGTAGCTAGTCCAGGTTTCTTTAGAGTAACAGCAATTCAGGAATATGTTAGGAGAATGTATTTAATCCATCAGGTCTTAACCTTCTGACTTCACCAAATTCTGAATGCTACAAAGTGAAGACAACACATGGATAGAGAACAATCATGGGCTCATGCTAAGAAATGATATCTTAATGGTTTGGAAATGTCTTTGAGTCCTACAAATAAGTGTAAAATAAGAGCGCACACAAGCATTTGCATGTACTCACACGGGAGGTGTAATATCCAAATGGAGAAGACAGGTATGCACAAATCTCTCCCGCCCTTTTGCATCCAAATTTGGACATATATCCAAGGGGAAAAAAAAGCTTAACAATTGGGTCTCACACTTAAAAACAGACAACATACTTTGTATATTCTTAAGAGAATATTAATCTATTTGTTCTCAAATTCTATGACTGGGGAAAAGATAAAAATTTGCCTTTAATTGGGTACTATGTGTTTAAGCCCTGGCTTAGCTGTAAATCATTTGTGAAGATGGAGTTGCTATCATGGAGCGTTAATACACTTACAGCAAAGTGTTGCTGGGGGTAGGAGGTGTTAGACATTGATCAGGAGCTTAAGAGACAAGCTCTTTATTTTTGCTGTTGTAAGAGGAACATTTCTATAATAAAACAATGATTCTGCTTCTCTGTCAAAAGCTACTATTTTATGACATAAAAGCTCTCTTCAGTAAACAAAAAACAGACTGTTATTGGGGGATATAAAAATTATAATAGCATAGATTTCCCTGTAGGAGCACAACAGCCTTTAACTCAATGGCAACTTGCACTGTGACAGCTTTTAAAGGAGAGGACATAGTCTATGGGGAAAAATCTCATATATACTTTTAAATTCCCAAGACTGTACTAGTTCTTATCCTACAAAAATGGGTCTACATTAGCACATAATGCCACTAAATCACACACTTGCACTGCCGCCTGAAAGGAGCCCAGTTTGGGATGAGTGGGGGGGATTGCTGGATGTGGCACAGGGCCAAGCAATCGCATTACGCCAATGAGGCCGATCCCCAGGAATATGGAAACTTTATGTTCTGTTTGATAGGAACACGTATGCGGCTTCTTAATTCTGAGCTTCTAGATCTGCTCCAAGGGTGGGTATGATTGGTTCTTAAATGGTGTTTTGTAATGCTCCACACCTAACGGAGCTGTTTACATTATTGGAAAGAGTTAAATTTAATTCAGTTTTATTGGGAAGGCTGGATAGTATTAACACTCATTTCAATACATTTTATGTAATTTCTGTTTATTTATTTATTTATTTATTTATTTATTTATTTATTTATTTAGCAAAAAGGAGCAGTTATCCCTGGAGAAAGGTTGCAGTAAGAATTCTCCAACTATCCACTTTTCTCTGTTTTAGTTACATGAGGTGAGCCAAACTGGTGACCCTTTGCTGCCTCAGACTCTTTAACTGGCATGGGAGTAGGCAGACACACTAACTGATGCTAATAAATAAATCAGTACTGTTAGTTGTTTCCAATTTCCAGTACTTCAGTTTGAATTCTCTCTCCTCTTCCCCCACTCCCTTTCTCTCTGTTATATTAATGATCGACCTTACTTTCAGGGGATGTTTTTCTCTGAGATGGTGGCCAGCAGAGGTGTGAATGAGTTCACTACTTCAATTACAAGTTTACCACTAGGCAGGCTAAAGGCAAAAGGTAACGCCAAGCTTTTGGTTCACAAAAGGGATGCTGTTATACACAAGTAATGACAAAACTCATAGGACATGTGTTACTAGGAGTCAAGAGCATTACATGTTTGAACAATGGGCAGCACAAAACAGAAGGTTACAAAATTAAAAAGAGGAAATCTTGAGGGATGCAATTGATCAAGTAGTTTCTGTTCAATAAATATCCGTGTTGTAATCTTGTAACAGTAACGATGGGCCTCTAATCTTGATCCACTTAAATATACCATTCACCAGAAACAGGTACTAAAACTTTTCACTCCATTCCTGAGAAAGGTCACTGCCTTACAGTCAAAACTCTTACAGTGTAACAATGACAACACAATAATAACAAGTAGGTGTTGTGTATTTCCTATGTGCCAGATATTGTCCTAAGCTCTTTACATATATTAACTTATAGCAACCCTCTGAGCTAGGTACTTTTATTCTCTTTCATAGACAAAAACAATGAGGCACAGAGAGGTTAGATAACTTACCCAAGGTCACACAGCTAAGAGGTGGTGGGGGTGAAATGGCCCAGGTCCTCCTTTTCCAGCATTTCCCTCTAGTATACTAGAGCTACAACTTCTAAAGCAGCTACATTGTAGCAGAAGCTGAAGTAGATATTTTAAACACATCATCATTGAATCCTGACAACAACTCTACCTAGTTGAGTATTTGATCCATGTTTAAACATGAGGAAATAAGCTCAAGAGATTAATAATTTCCTCCAATGACAGCCCGCCAGTTAGGACTAGAAAAGCACTTGACCTCAGGTCTGTGGGACTCCTAAGCCTAGCCCTGTCCGCCATGTTCACCACAGGCGTCTCTGCAAGCTACTCTGCTTCCTCTTTTCAAACTCAGTTTTCACTTCCCTGCCCGTGACCATGCTTGGCATGCCATCGAATCCATCACTGCAGTTCAGTTTCTAAAAGAATGCAGCAGTCAGAGAGGAAACTACACAATTGGTCACTCCTCATTTATCTGCAACTTCATTTCCAAATAGACACGTTCTTTTTTGTCTGCTTTGTTGCTGTGATTCTACATAATTGCAATCAAATCTGTCATTTTTAAAACATTTACGTATAGTTGGGCAATTTATCATTTCTAAAATACTGGAAATATATATTTCTATGGTTAAAATGGAGGGCTCATGACATTTTCTCTATCCTCTACATTTATTTCTTATAATTAAGAAATAATAAACCCCAACAAGAAAACTTACATTAAAATTGTGCAAAATTTGTAATTATTAAAATGTTCAAGGTTGTGTTATGGTTTCCTATGGCTGTTGTAACAAATGGTCACAACCTTAGTGGCTTAGAACACCCTAAATTGATTATTTTACAGTTCCGGAGGTCAGAGTCCAAAAAATGGGTCTTAGAGCTCCAAACGACTGTCAGCAGAGCTTGTATTCCTTTGGAGTGTCTAAGGGGTAATTCGTTTCCTTGCTTTCTCGTTTCTAGAGGCCGCCTGCATGCCTCGGCTCTTGGCCCCTTCCTCCATCTTCAAAGCCAGTGGGCGAGCATCTGATTTCTCTCTCTGACTTCGCTTGTATTATCACATTGCCATCTTTCTCGTAAGGACCTCTGCAATTACGTTAGGCATACCAGGAAGATCTCTCCACGTCAAAATCCTTGACTTCATCACGTTGCAAAGTCGTTTCACCACGTAACATATTTATAGGTTCTAGGGATGAGGACAGTGGTTCTACAGTCATTAAGCATTGAACTGTTTGTCACAATGTGGCGTACTTCTTTGGGCTGGTTGAGTACTATGTGAGAGCCAGTGACAAGGGTGACACGATCCCTCAATCCAGAAAGCACAGGAAGCACACAGCAGTCAGAATCCTGCTCTACCTGAGTGAACTAGTTTAACCAAAGGCCTCCAGGGCTGGGGGAGGGGGTAGAGGTATATTGTCCCATCTCCTTTCCCCATTACCAAAAGTACATTTCAATGTCCCTATGAAGAGGTGGTCACTGGAGTTCACAACAGCGTGACATTTAAAAAAAAATTAATGAACAGTGATTCCCTAAGGAAATCTGAGTGTTGCTGTTTTGTGACAAGTGGGTGGTGCTGCTTTGTGACAAGCAACTCTCCAGGAGTGAATCCTGGAAAAATTCCAGAAGCAAGTCCTATCTTCTGGGGAGTGACAGCCTGCAGGAAAGCAAAGGGCACTGTCTTTTGGGATAGAGAAGCCCCAGCTTCCCCTTAGCTCAGCTTTGCTCATTCAACTTCATTCTTCCCCCTCCACCCCCACTCAAAAATATTAAGCCGTCTTCCCAGCTGTCTTCCTCCCTTTTTTCCTTTTTAAATCTCTTCCACTTTTTGACTTCCTTATTCTGTGACAACGACTACCAAAAATCTGGAAAAAAAAATTTTTTTTATTGTTACCATGGAGAGGGTAATTTTCTCATCAAGGAAAAGAGATGGTAGAAAGGGAAAGGGAACAGCCACATATGAAAACTGAGAGGTAGCCTCTGTGTCTTTTCAACAATATCCAATTAAAGCTTTCCACCACCGCATGGAAAACAACAGGGACACAGTGGGTGCCCCATGTAGCCCCAGGATGTGAATGAATCAGTAGGCTCTGTGATAATGTTCTGGGGGTTGTGATGGAGATGGGGAGGCAGACCATCAATCCTCCAACAGAACTAATGAACAAAATTAACTGATAGATAATTACTGTGCAGTCGTTTGAATAGATGTGGCTCTCTATCTTTTTCAGGTAAATGACCTTTAGAATGGGTGGTAGGCAACTTTCTCTAAAACGATGAAATAAAAATATGTAGATAAACAAGCCAAGTAGAGGGAAGAGACCTAGAAAATACTTCTCAACAATAAGTTAAAAAAATGAAGTGCTACAGGGACAGATAGAGGGAGAGCAATTACCAATGCTTCTTTTTTCTTTTCTCTACTCTTCTCTTTTGAAGTTGAAAACACAGTGGAAGAAAATTCAAATACAGTATTATCTCGTGGTGAAACATCAGAGACTTTAATTAGTCTAGAATCTTTTTTTATCTCAAATTAGAAGAAAACTCAGTTGCTGATTCATAGATGTGCCAATATTAAGCCCTGAAATAATAGTAATTCTCCTGTTCTAGTTCTCATGAGATGAATTATACATATGCCTTACTCCTTCTGATCATTCTGAACAAAACTAAACTATGAAATTTTTAAAGGATGATGTTTCTCCAATTACAATAGATAATTCATCGTATCTTTAGTAAGAATCTTGCATAAATCCTGTACGTAAATATTATGCCTAGGGCTGGCCGAGTGGCGCACTGGTTAAGAGCTGGCTTGGGATGCCAGGGGCCCCAGTTTGGATCCCACATATGAGAGCCAGTGACACTGCCCTCTACAGCTAAGGTGGTGAACAACAGCTCCACCTGATTGCCTCTATAGCTAGGATGGCTGGCGATGGTGTGGGCTGCAGCCTCTGCTGCAGTGGGCTGCCATAGGCTACAGTGAGTGGCCAGCAGCCAGTGTGAGCAGCTGGCAGCCAGTGTGAGCTGCCAAGAGCCGTGGTGAGCGGCCGTCCAGAGGCCGGCGAGCAACTGCCTCACCCAGGAAGAGCGCAATGAAGATACCAACATGGGCCAGTGAAGCAACGTTCTCCTCAACTAGACTGAAGAAAATACAGCAACTTGTCTGTTCCCCTTCCCTGATTCCCCAATGCTGTTCCCCTCCCCCAATTCCCCAATAAAATCTTTAAAAAAAATATTATGCCTAAAGGCTTGAATCAACAAGAATAATTAAAGGAATAGAACTTCAAACTAGCAAAAGCATGAATTTAAAATGGTGGTAGTGATTACATTAAGAGCAAAAATTTGGAGCTGAAGTAACATGTTGATCAGCTTTACTGATGATCCTCCCTTTCCTATTACCTACACCAGCTATTAAATATATAACGAGATTGTTTTATAGAACATAATAATGAAGCATTTCAGATATAAAAAAAGGTACAGTGAATACAAGGTTACAAGTGAAGTCTATGACATGGCTGTACCATGGCTATGCTATGACAAAGCAGAAAAGATAGATAGATAGATAGATAGATAGATAGATAGATAGATAGACAGACAGACAGACATTGGGTTGTCAGAAAAGTCATGAAGTATTTTTTCTATGTTTTTGTTGCAGAAATGCATCATGACTTTTCTGACAACCACATAGATAGATAGATAGATAGATAGATAGATAGATAGATAGATAGATAGAAAGAGCGGGAGGAAAGAAAGACAGAAGGAAACAAAAATGGAAGGAAGAAAGAAGGGAGGGAGAGAAAGAAAAAAGTGAACTCTTATTTATGGAATATGTGTTAATCTATTTCCTGTTAGTATTTTCTGCTTGCTACTTCACAACAGTACCAGAATAAAAGAATATATTATTCCAAATTGTAGACTGTTAAATAAACAGATAAAAACTAAGATGATTTGCATGAGAACAATAAGCTCTTTTCACAGCACAAACTGAGGGTTTCATTAAGCAAAGTTGTAAGGAGAAAGCTACATATCTTTTCAATCTCAGTTACTGCTTAATCTGTAAATCCCATGCCCCATTATCTCCATACAAACCAGGGAGATGTTCTCACATAATAGCATTTCAGTTGTGATTGAATTGACACAAAATGGCTGTCTCTTCTTAATATATACAAAGAATTTTTGATTTGGGGGCTTTGTGTTTTGTTTCATTGTTGGACCACTAAAAATAATCAACTCTGTCATGTAGTTAGAACACAAACAAAGATGAAAGAAGGAAATGTCTCACTTAAAATATTTATGAACGAGGATAAAATCCTGGCAAATATGCTTGCTGACTCAGAGTTGGCTTGTTTACCAGATATATTCTTAGGGCTGAATACCCTAAATCAAGGCAAACCTACATATACATGTGGGTCAACTGCCCATGATGGCTGCCCTAAGGAACAGAAGTTGGATGAAGAAATTTGACCTTGGAGATTATGAATCATTGAAGATTTGATTTGAGGTATGTTAATGTGTCTGTGGTACAATAAAAACAAAAATCATCTTTCATTGACAAAAGATTATAAATTATATGTGACGAAGTCTGTAATTTACTTTAACACACTTCAAAATAGTCATTATATCTGTAAGAATATGAATGTGCTAGCAGCAGTCAGTTGCCTCCATCAGGAATTCATATGGGCGATGGGGTCAGAATTTAATCAGAAGGGTCAGCCTCCTGAGACAGGTGCTACAAGCATTTTAACTACTGTTCTCATAGTCAACACCAGAAGGCCTTGCTAATGAGCAAAATGAATGTTAGGAATGGATTTTCATTTATGATACTAGTGTTATTCAAGATGTATGTTTTGGTTAGAATATTTTAGAGTCATTCCTCACCTTTATAAGGGCCAAGCATAAAACATCTAAGCCATGGAGCCTATACTCTTTGAAAGGGTATCCAACATTTGATGACCAAACTATTCTCTGTCTCAACATTGAATCCAGAGATTCTGATTGCTCGATACCCTCTCTAAGGTTAACTGAATCCTGCCCCTAGATTCTAGAATATTTTCACATCTGCCTTGAGAGAACCTTTTACAAAGTGTGATTCTAACATTTTCTAGTGAGGGTTTGGGAGAGTAACTAACCTTTACTTACCATACTAAGTTTCTGCTACTGTTGTCTACCAAAAATAATCTAAAGTCAGTCTTGCATAACAACGTCAACCCAGAATAATTCACCACGTTGTGCAAACCACACACTTTAAGGAAGTGTAATTGGTATAAAAACAATTGTTCCCTGTAACGCTCACCTCCTTCCATTCAACAATAAATCTGATTTTGTTCTTGGAGTATATTTGTCCAACAATGTTTAATAAACACATCTTTAAAGATTTCATTCCATCTCTGTGCAGTGTTTCTATTACTTGAATAATTTCACAATCTTGCCTTGCCTTTCATCTTTAGGTACTGCCTCATATTATTGCTTTTCACTCCACAATCCAAACAATAGCCAGGCCTAGTAGTTTAGTGAAGAAAACAACAGACTTGTATTTATATAATATGAGGTTTGTGTGTGTGTGTGTGTGTGTGTGTGTGTGTGTGTGCGTGCGCGCATGCGGAAGCACACACCTGTGTGTACATGAGAGAGGAGGGAGGGGAGAGAGAATGAGAATAAGCATGAGCTTGGTCATTGCTGAGCACAAGAAATTAGTTTCTGGGAATGCAGACCTGGGGTTCAGATATAGGACTGTGGTGAGACCATTTCCATGGGTCTCTATGGGGGCCTCTCTATGCTGCAAAAATATTCATGTCTGACATTTTGATCTTGGCTCTCTGGCAAGTTCTCCACTGCCTTTCTGCTCAAGATTTAGATTTCCTATTATTGCCTCCCTGGGTATATTTTTTCACAGCATGGTTGAAGATGGTAAGAAAGCCTATTTTAATATATCATCTTTCTTAAGCAAACACATTTTCATCTCCACTCTTTTTATTCCTAGATAACATCCTAAAGACTAATTATCCATGCAGTTTATTAAGTTGCAATATAAATGTATTTATATGATACACGTAATTTGATTATGTGACTATATATGTAATGGGTTGTTGGAAAAGTCATGACATATTTTTGCAATGGAAAACATAGAAAAAATATGTCATGACGTTTCTGACAACCTAATATGTGTGTATGTATGTATTTATGTGCATGTGTGCATGTATATACATACACATGCACAAACTCATATATAGTTTCTTGCCGATAAACCTGGGCTGGAATCCAGGTATTTAGCAATGGTACTGCCTTGGGCAAGTAACTTAACATTTCTGAGTTTCCTCCTTTACAAAACAGTGTAATACCACTTAGTTTACACTAGAGAGAATTAGAAATATTAAATATGATGTGTACAGTAGAGTGGTGCCTGGTACCTACATTCCAGGGCATAATAAATAGTAAGTATAAGCCCACAGAATTTTATAGTAGCATGTTATTTAGCCTAACATTTTGGCCAAAAGGAATTTGTCAAAAGCAATTTGGCCATCGTAACACCAGATAGTAAGGGTATGGGAGACCAGCTAACTCTTTCTTTCCATACTAAGTTTTTGTTATATATAGATCTCCTTTGATAGAATTCTATATGGGTATTTAAATATACACAGAAATATATAGGGTATGTGTTTCTACAAAATAATATATGTGGGGCCGTCCGAGTGGTGCGGTGGTTACACGGTGGCTTGGGAAGCCAGTGGCCCCGGTTCGGGTCCCACATATGAGGGCCAGTGACACTGCCCTTAAAAAAATAATATATGTGTATTTGGGTATGTGATAAATGCTTCAACAAAACAATCACATACAATCCACCTTGATTTGTAATACATCACAATTTATTTGAGCAATCTACTCAACTCTGAACATTTATTTAATTTTTTTCCACCTAGCCCCTATTTGAAATAAGGAACTTACGTGTAGCTAGAAGCTGTGATATGTTACCAGGATTCCCTTTCAAAAATGAGGGACTTAGTTCCTCAACTGCTAGGAGTGCTTCTGGTAGATGGCCTTTAGCTGTCAGCCCCCTTATAGGAATGGCCTTGGCTGAAGAGCGTCATCTTATCCAAGTTTCTTCTTCCTTTCCTGAGAAGCCCACATTCAATGAGTGACTGGACATAGAGTCATAAAGGTTGGATCCTTTTCCCCCAAACCATGAACATTTTTGAAGGTAACTTCAGCTTCAGAGCTCCCTGGATGGTCAGAGGAGGCCTCTACTGAGACTGCAACCCAGCCCAGCTTTTTCTGCCCCTCCTGTTGACTCCAAAACACTGCCAGATGAACATCCTGTACGCTCACCTGCATCTCAGGGCCTGTTTCCCAGGAACCCAAGCGGTGACATTAGCTTTAAGTAAATAAACCCCAGGCATTTGGCACTGATTTCTATAACACTCTTGTTCTAAAGGTCTCCATGGCATAGGGACAAAACTTTCCTATAATAACGTGCATTTTCTTCCCATTCCTCCTTCATCAAATACTTGGCGATTGAAGGTAAGAATGATTTGGAAGAAAGGAAGTAGAGTGAGCTCCCTGCATATCTCTCTGGACTCAAATGCACCTGTCTCTAGGTAGCCATTGAGTTTTTCAAAACCATCTCATCTTTTACCTGAGTGCCCTTTCCATTATACTCCAAGAGTTTCCTTCTAATCCAAGTAAAAAAAAATCTCATCTGTTAGGAAAATACACATTTTTCTGAAGCACTTGGAAAACAATTAGAGTGAAACAAGCTTTCCTCTCTCTTTTGAAAATAAGTTTGTAACATCAAATGGCAAGGGGCTTGGAAATACTACCATTGACCTTTTGATTCCACTGCAGATTTGAAAGTTTGATTTATTTATGCTGTAAAAATAGTCATCATAATTAATTGGTTTTTCGAGTGTCTATCATTTCCCCCCAAGGATTACTGCTATGATTAGAAAGAGTAACCTCCATACAAACCAATTTAATCATCTAAAATTAATATTTGTTTTAAAGAGCAACTTTATTTGTTTACTTTGATGAATGATGCAAAATACCACTGTTCTATTAGAGCAAATTGAAAATGTAAGGAGAAGGAAGACTAAAGTAGAACCAATGCAACTGCAGAGTTGAGATCTGTTTACAAAGATCTTAAAATGTGCTTTCAACTCTGGTAACTGCAATGGGATGTGTAGTTTTCTATCCCAGTTTTACAGATGTGCAAACTGAGAATCACAGTTGTGGAGTTTTCAGTAACACACAGGTAAGGTTTTAGACACCCAACTCCACAAAAGCTCATGCTAGGTCTACAAATATGAGAAAAAGCAGGAAAAATGTTCACATAACATTAAAGTTTCTCTATATTTGAAGAGAGGGTGGAGTGTCTGAATTATAGCAACAGTGCTAGTTATCATGATACTAAATTTTTGTTATGGACAAAAGCTGATATCTGGAGATGTCATCTAAGAATTGACAAAGAAAAATAGGAAAAGAAAAAGGAATGAAATAAGGTAATGACAAAATATTTACTGTTTATCAGTGTTGGGAATCTTTGTTTGTACATGTTTACGGAATATATTTATCCTGAGATGTAATGAAAGAAAATGAATATGTATGATCGGTTCTATTCCTTTTGAAATGACAAAAGAGATGGCATTCTGTGTCCTCTTTCTCTTTCCAGCTTTTAAATCATATAATTACTTATATGACACTACCATGATTTAGGATAATAGAATTAAACAGAAATGAACCATTTTTATAAGACTGTTTGTTAGTCTGGTTATAAAGGAATTATAGTTGGTTTAAATACTGACTCCTCTGGAGAACCTTTCATGAGCCTGTGTCAGCTCCCTTCAACATGGAGTAGTGACTAGAGTAGGCATTTTGATAACTTTCATAGCATCTCAGCCTGTAGCAACCAAGGAATGAGGGTAGGAAGTCCTATCTTCCTTGTCACAATGACTAGTTTACCTGTGGGTTTATGATTTAAGCTAGTCCAATCATAGAGAAGCTCAGAACTTTCATTTGAGGGTCAAGAAAGAAAAGTTTTCTTTGCTTTTTAAAATATAGTTTGGTATGCAAAAACATGTCCTGTAACTGCTATGATAATGTTTAGGGACAAAACTGAGCAATGAAGCTGGAACCTTGAGCATGCCATGCCTGAAGCACACCCAATATTTACATTACATAAGTAAATAAATTCCCTTTCTCATTTAAGCCAATTTGAATTAAATTTTCTTTTAGTTGCAATTGAAGATAGTCTCATTTATGATCAGATTTAATCTAACGGAATATCCTGTTTTTACCCACACATACAATCTATGTTATCATACCTCAAATTGTCTGTTTTCTTTTTGTTCTTCTCAAATAGATTATAAACAATATCAGCTTCAATAAGTTTTTCCAAGAAAGAATCCCTTTCTTTCATAATTCAGCTTGCAAAGTGTTGACACTTGTTTAATTTTCTCTATTTATCGATAAGTAAGGTGATTATATATCCAGTTTATCATGGACAATCTTAGTTAACTCTTGTTGTCTGGTATTATTAATAATAGTACTCATTTCTATTCTTAACTATATTATGATTTAGGCAATAAATCATATAATGGACTGTAAGCTGGTTTTTAAAATCAGTCCCATTATTCCCCTTTATAAGCTCCATGTGACAGGCACATACCCTTATATTGCCACCTAGCTGTGACAACCTTGCAGACAGTAGGAACTAACAGATATCCCCCTTAGGATCCTAGCTTCCGTTTGTTGCATTCTTTCAGAATCTCTTAACCAGCAACCTGCTAAGGACTGATGAACCAGGCTGCAAGATAACCTAATTGAGAAAGTAACTGTGTTTTGTGTTTAAAATGAATAACAGATATATTTCCTTTTTCCACTTTTGGATGATAGGCATGGCTGTTCCCTGAAATCTGGATTTCCTTGCCCCTCAAATGGGTTAAAAGTTCTTTGTATTGGAGAACCTTGAATTGTAGAAAATGATCTAGAAAGACCAAGACGCCTAGGTAAGAAAAAAAAGCAGGCCGAGTGGCGCAGTGGTTAAGTGCTGGCTTGGGACGCCAGCGGCTCTGGTTCGGATCCCACATATGAGAGCCAGTGATACTGCCCTCAAAAAAAAAAGAAAAAAAGAAAAAAAGGCAGAACTGTTATATCAACTGGGAGATTTCTTTTCTGCATACCCATAAGCCTCTCAAAGGATCCTAAAGCATCCAGAGGAGAAGGGGAAACCCTGAAAAATTACCAAGACCCTGGATTCCCTGACTACTCTAGAAGAAAGGCCGAGACAAATTTTATCTTATTAAAAAAAAAGACATATGACGTTTCTTATGCTTTTGGAGTTGAGAAATAATTCAGTTGCATTTTATCTGTAAGGTTATAAAGAATTATTCTAGGATATTTTCATGTCAACAGAGAATATTTAGATTCAATGCTTGCAATCAAATAAATTCATTCTTAAAGGTACAATTTAAGAATGTGATGGTATGATTTGGTAGTAATAATGTGGTAAGGGATTGTTTTTCTAATAGGAAAACTATAATTGACATTTGCATAGTTTCTGATGATGGTAAAAACAATCACGCTTTGGATTTAGAGAATTTGCAGATCAGATATATATTCTATTCCTTGAAGAATTCTAGGACACATGATCCTCATTTCAAAATATAAATAAAACTGAAGGGAATAAAATAGGGAAACAATACAGGGATTTAGCATTGAGATTATACCTTAAAACACACACAAAAAGTAATGGGAGGTGGAAAAACCCCAGTAAGTATCATGACCACATACAACGAGTTGCCACATAATTAGAGGTTATTCAAAATAAGCAGGTATGTACTGGGAGAACAAAAATGACAAAATGATAAAAAACAAACAAACAAAAAAAAACATCTGCCCCACTCCCACCTCACCTTACAAAATGTGTAAAATCACAACCACTAAGTTATATGAAGAATCTTCCAATGTAAGGGAATAGATCTGACACATTTTATATACTTTAAATATTATATAAGAAATTTAATACAAAAGTTTAAACTTAAGCTTTAAGGGTCAGCAAAGGAAAATAAGGTAGAACATGCTTCCTGGTTATACAAAAATCTATTTAAAGAGGTGAAGGCTTGGAGAACATCTCTGATTGCAATCTCTCTGCTTTATATTGAAAAAGTAGTTTTCTATTCAGTAAAGAGGAGCTAAAGAAAATAAATGAGAGAGACTCTTATATGTGAGCTAAGACTACGTAAGAGCTTTCATATCATGATGGGTTCTTCTGATGGTGCAATTAGTACCATAATCAGAAGTACCAAAGGTACCTAATGATAGGCCCAGGGAACAGCTGGCATCTGACACACTGATGAACAGTAGCCTTCAAACCCTTTTGATTGCACATACCTACTATTAAAAAGAAAAATTGGCCCACATAGCAATCCATATTCATTCAAAATTTTACACGTGTGCTACTTTATTAATACATTATGTATTTTAGACAACAAACAAAATTTTAACTTTAAAAGAATGAAATAAAAATAAATATAAATAGAATTTACGGTTCTTATACTATCTTCCCACTGAGGATCTCTGTAACTGAACAGTCAAAGGAAGAGACAAAGCTTTCCATTTCAAACAAAATGTGAAAAGTGATTTCTGTGTTCTAGACTTACATAGGAAAATGCTAAAATGTATACAGGCATTTTAATGCCTTTAAATGCGGTTTTATATTATGTGCTTCTCTTTAAAACTTCCATGTATATATTAATAATTCATCAATATTCTAAATATAAATTATATGTAATATACATATTTTTATAGACAACATTGATTTTATAGAATGCTGTGTTAAATTCTTTCCTTCAAGTATTCATTCTGGTGGAGGCCAACTATTCAGTCCCTGGTAGGTGTATCATAATGAGTAGCACAAATGCTATCCTAGTAACAACTTCCGAAACTATAGGCATAATACTAAGAGGAAAGATTTCTGAAGATTAATGTGGTAAAAACAAATGTATGTAAAGAAATTAAGCAACTCACAGAGACATGCACATTTGACTCAGATAAGGTAAGATTCCCTAAACTGCTCCTCAAGATGTCCTACACAAATTTTCATAGAAAAACGAAGGAGAAATAATGAGTTAAACGATGTTAATAGTCCTGCAGGACTTTTCAGGTACTTGGCTATAGGGATGCATGCTGTGGATATCTATGATAGGCGAAGTTCATGCACAAATATTTCAGCTTATTTGACTGAGAAATATAGAGGAACATCTATTCACATCTGATGGCTGGAATGTTCTGCAGAACAGTGGTGTGGGGATGTTGAGATGGCCTACCACCTAGGAACAATAGTATTATTTCCTTGTCAAAATCTTAACATTCCTCATTTTCTGGGGTTTTTTTTCAGCATAAAATAGACAACTGAGATCTTGAGAGACAAGAGTGGCTGTCCCTCTCGAAGCATGTGGCGAGGAAGAAGGAAAAAATCTAGAAACCTGGGCCTTGGGACAGCACTATGAAAAGAGCACATGGATTGCCAAGTAAACACAGGCTTGTGGTGAAAGCTTGAGAAGACCATGTCAGGGAGTTCAAAGATGTTATGAAAAGGGCCACATGTACAAGGAAGAAAAAGTTGATCCTTCAAAAAGTTTTATATTAAATGGGCCATATTGCCTATTTCCCTGTTGGAGCATCATGCTAGAACTGGTAATCTTTTAATTGCTTCCACTTTTCCTTGAGTTCCATGGGTGTGTTTCAGTCTTAACTGAAGTATGAAACCAGAGTATGAAAGCTGATGACCTAATACTATGCATATTGATCCTAACGGACCTCTTCAGAATTTGTCAGGCTATGTAAGCTACTCTGAAAGTGACTGCTTTCTTTCCCCTATTTAAAAAATACTCAGAGGCAGGGCTGGCCGAGTGGCGTGGTGGTTAAGCGCTGGCTTGGGAAGCCAGCGGCCCCGGTTCAGGTCCCACATATGAGGGCCAGTGACACTGCCCTCAAAAAAATATATTTTCAGAGGCAAAAAGACAGAAGTGAATAATATAATTTTATTTCTGTGATATCTAAAATAAATTTAGACTGAGGACATATATGTTACAGCTATTTAGAACAGCTCTATCCAGTAGTGATTTCTGCAGTGATAGAAGTGTTCTATTTCTGTGCTGTCCAATACAGTAGCCACTAGTCACATGTGGCTATTGAGCATTTGAATTGTGGCTAGTGAGACTAAATAACTGATTTTTAAATTTTAATTAGTTTAAATTTAAATAGCCGCATGTGGCTGGTAGCTACTGTATTGCACAGTGCAGATTTAGAGAATTATAGACAACACATGTGGTTAATTAGAAAGTTATTCCTTGACACAAGGAGAAGAAATATAAACACACTGTACTTCAACTTCACACTTCATTTACATTGTTCCAGTGAGTTTTGTATGGTATGATTGTAAAGTAAAACAACTAATATCTACTACTACTAAACATTAAACCAGGGTTATTCTTTTACATTCACACCTCCAAAGCACTTCTGTAATGAGAGAACTAAGAAGACAGGAATACGAGCACATCAGTTTTAGCTAATTCAAACCTACTTAAGCCGAGAGGAGAAAATATACGTTAGTTAAGAGTATCCTGAGAGTGGTCCAAGACGGCGGATTCGGTGGGCACTGTACCTACAGCCTCCCAGGCTCACACCAAAATTACAAATAAATTACAGAACATCAACCTCGGGATTCACCTGAACACTAACAGAAGAGAAACACTAAAACTGAGGATTTAAAGAGGAAGCCATGTCGAGACTGATGGTCAAGGGCCCAGCACTGGTTCAGGAGCCAAGACTACACTGAGTTTGTAGAAACCACTGACCACTCCCTGTAGCCTCCTGTACCACCACCTCACCCACCAGCTGCATTGCCAGGGGTACTCTGGGTGCCTGGGTCACTGGCTCCACCCTCCACAAACCACAGAGGAAGTTTTTTACAGCAGTGAGGAGACAGTCTATAGCACCCTGGGAAGATTTTGGTGGTGAACAGTGACCCAAATCTGCACTGCAGCTACTCAGGAGCAGCTCTCAGGAATTTGCGAGCCTGAGGTGGAGGCTGACTGCACTGCCCTTGGGAAATGATACAAGGTGGTTGCAAGGTACAGGCATAAGATCTGAATCTGCATAAACATTGTAAAAACCACTGGTCATGTTTCATGACTCACTTGAACTCATTTGAGCTAGTGCTGCATTGCAGAGGCCGCTCTCAACATCAGCTCAACCGTCAGACACATGCTCCAGAGGAGCCTCCTTCAAAAGTTGGGCCTTATGGGCAGCTGACAGGTGGCAACAGGCCAAGGGGCCCTGGGCGTTTTGCTAAACTGCCTCAGACCCAGTGTTCGTGGCAGCCAGTGTCAGTTCACAGAGAGGCCACCCCCACATGCCTCCAGGTCCAGCACAGGCAGCAGCCAACTGCATACAGCTTTCAGGCACCTACCAGGTAGCCACAGGCCAGTAACAGGCAGGGCTGAAACTGCCCTGCACCAGAGCCCTGCCCAAGAAGCACCAGAATCAACACATGCTGAGGCCAGCTTTAGACCACACCAGAGCTCTACCTGGTTAGCTCCACAAGCGGCGCACCCAAAGGGGGTTCTCAACAGGCACAAGAGCCTGCAGAAGCAAAGCCTCCACTGAGAGGTCAGCCCCCACACTGCAGCTCATAAACTGTGGGCATTGCCAATCCTCATAGCTAGTCAGCCTGGGAGCCAATCCCACTCACTGACACACCAAAAGCAATCAAGGCTCAACTACAATAGGAGAACACTCACAACACAAGGGACGCCTCTGGAACACATGCCCAGGAGATTAGGGAGACAGAGTAATTTGACTATAAAGGACACATATAACATAAGATCACCCAGCAAATACTGAGAGATACAGGTGATCTACCTACTACATAGAAACAAACACAGAGTGACAGACAGAATGAGGAAACAAAGAAACATGTCCCAAGAAAAGAAGGAACCTCCAGAAATGGAACTAAATTAAACAAAGGCAGTCAACCTATCAGATTCAGAGTTTAAAATACTGATGATAAGAATGCTTAAGAAACTTAGTGAGAATTTCAGCAAAGAAATAGCAAGCATAAAGAAGGATATAGAAATTATGAGGAATAACCAGTCAGAAATAAAGAATACAATAACTGAAATGAAGAATACGCTAGAAAAAAATCACCAGCAGATTAGATGAAGCAGAGGATTGAATCAGTGATTTAAAAGACAAAGTAGTAGAGCTCACCCAGTTGGAACAACAACAAGAAAAAAAGAATAAAAAACAATGAAAATAGTTTAAGAAACCTGTGGGACAATATCAAGCGCAACAACATGGCATATAGAAATACCAGGAGAAGAGAGGGAGTAATAGCCATGGGATGTGGAGTACAGCATAGGGAATAGAGTCAATGGTATAGTAACAGCTATATACGATGTCAGAGAGGTAGTAGATTGGGGGAGGGGGTTATCACTTTGTGAGGGGTGTAAATGTCTAACTAGTACATTGCTTTTTAGACCTGAAACTATTATAAATAAGTAAATAAATAAGTAAATAAATAAATAAATAAATAAATAAGAATATCTTATTAGGAGGCAAAGCCAGTTGCTTACCAAATATCCGTCTTTTCCTTCTTAATTACAATAATACAAATTTTGTTCAGAGCAGCAATGTTTTAGGATAAAGTTACCAGTTTTACTCTGAATTATAAATAAAGAAACGGACCTATTCAATTACAATACTCTAACATCCCAGAGTCCCTTGAAGTGAGGAGTGGTCAAGTGACGCATTTCTAGTCACTAGAAGTCCTATTCCACGTGGGGCTGCCAAAAAAGGCTTTGTTTTCTTTATAAATAGGAGCTGACACTCCCAGCGCATGGATTTCCTCTCCTCGTTTCCCCCTTTTCCTTTCTAAAACACAGACATGATGCTTACAGGCCGCGTAGACATCTTGAGGCCACAGGAAGGAATGAAATCCACATGTCGCGGATGGCTGGGGACGGCTCAAGAAAGAGTGGGACACATGGTTTTGTGGCTGCTGGACCTTCCCTGGAACCCATAATTCTGGAAGTCTGGCTATGTGAGAATACACTTCTATCTGGATAAGCTATTGTAATGAGGATTTTGTCACATGCACCCAAACACAATTCTAACAGTATTAATCAGAAAAAAAAAATCCTTTAATTTCTAAAATTCTAAAATTCTTAAGAGTCTAAAATTATAATTGCTTTTGCTTGATGTGGTAAATTTAATTCCCAGGAGCCTTTCATTCATCGCTGATAAAAAGACATAAATCATGCTGCATTTATATGTCAAAATAAACATAAATATGCATATGGCTCTACAACAGATTGTTAAATTCCAAATGTTAAGTAAACTAGACATCTATGAAGATTAAAGTAAATCTACAACATTTACAAAACACCTAGTATGTCCTTAGCTGCTACAGGAAACAGAATACTATGCCTGCCTTCAAGGAAATTTAAATTCATTCCAAAGGCTAAAATGCAAAAAGTGAAATGACAATAAATGTTTTAAAAGAGAAGATCACAACAATAGAAGCAGCTTTACAAACAAATATATAGTTAATGTACAAAACAATTTTTGCAGTGAATTATTGATTAAGATGACCAATAAAGATTGGAGTTATCAAAGGAAATTTCACAGAGAAGGCAGAGATAGATCTAAAAGGCTTCAATGCTCTGACAAACCAGTCAACTCTACATTTCTCATCATTTTAATCAACTTTAAGAAATGGGAAGGGACCCTAAGTCACTGGTGTGGTTACTTCATAATTGGACTTGGTTAGAACTTACACCTTGAAATGAATGCTTGCATAGTTCTCATCAAAAAGGTTTCCTAATTCTGAAAATGAAACACATTCTCATTTTGATTTAGAGAACAGTTTTACTGTAAAATCTCATTTTATATAGCTCCTTGACCGCTTGCATTATTTCTAACTGTTATTATCTGCCCCCAATAACTGTCCTCTTCTAGTGCCTAATAGTTATTATATAACTTAAAAAAAATAGAACTTGGGTAACAGTGGTAAACAGGCACTTTGATTTTTATGTCAAATTTTTCAAAGGGCATTTATGGTCCTATCTGTGGCAGCTTTTTATGATTTTCATATAATATGACATGACAGAAAAGCTTAACTTTAACAGAGTTGCTACAGATTATTTTCCCTCTTACCACAATCTAGTTCTTTGAGTTTTAGGGAGAAAAAGCAGGAAGGAGTTAAATGTAAATTATTCTCTTCTCTCCACTTTTTAAAGTAGAGATTTACTTTTGCCCCAAACCTTCCCGGTGGCTGTAGTTTTTTCTTATTTCTACTTGGAAGGTTTAAAAATAATCCTAGAGCTAAACATAGATTAAATCAGTTTGGTGAGAGTAACATCTATCATTACAAAGTTTGTTCTGCTTCCATAATTGAAGGAAGGCTATGTCAGGTAAATCAAAGCATTTCTATTTTTAAGATAAATAATAAAGAAGATATTCTTTCCTTGAATAAATTAAAGGAAATACATAATTCTTGACTATGATGCTCCTTACTTACACAGAATGTAACACATAAAGATAAGGGAATCTGGAAGGGTTTATGAATTATTAAAATTGTATTCAAAGTTATTTTTATAAATCAAATAAAGAACTGACTCAAATCACTCTAGAATCCCTGGTATTATTTTTAGCGAATTCATAAAAGATCCCAAGAACATGGTCAAATCCTGCTGTTTCTCTTTTGAAGACAATGCAGGTATGATCACCTTGGAAATTTGCTGATCAACTAGCTTAGTTATGAAAATTAAAAACAGTAGGGCATACCAAGCACAAATAAATTTTCACTTTTAGGTAAATGAGTAAAAATTAACAAGACATCTGGAAAGAAAAGTCTAGCTTAATTTTCTTCTATATGAGAGATGCAGGCACATATAAAAAGGAAGAAAACAAATTATTCATTCATTTATTATAATGTAATGATTGAAACCATCTTAGCATTTTTTTCTTGTATCAATTACTACCCTTTGCCTTTTATGCTTCTTTCACAGAAGATGTGCTCTAAAATTAGAGCATATAGTGTTCTTATTTTTAATCTCCAAGAGCAGATAATACTGATGTCTTTCCCCAGCAAGTGTTCAATAAGTAACAGGTGAATCAAAACTTAATCTTATGCAAAAGCCCTTAAAAGAAAGTCATTATATATTGCCACAGGGATACGAAACACAGTTCGGGGAATATAATAATGTTGTAAAAATTTTGTGGCATGTCAGAGAGTCACATGTCTTGTTAGGGAGACCACTTCATGGATGGAGTAGAGGCTTGATCACTGCACTGTACACCTGAAGATGATGTTGTATAGTATTGTAAGCCAACTGTAACTGAATATGTGGATGATCACGGGATGTGGAGTATACTGTGGAGGGGAGTCAGGGGAGTTGTGATAGACATGTATGATATTGGGGGGAGTGGGGTGGCAAACTGGGGGAGTTCACTTTAGGGGGTAAAGAGTATAACTACTGCATTGTGTTGTATACCTGAAACTAATAAAAAAAGAAATAAAAAAAAGGAAGTCATTATATTTCTAATGAATCTGCATGACACTAACTCAGGAGTCTCCAAAGTAGGCATTTGAGGGAGGAAAAGAAACACATTAGTAGTATTTATTTTCATTGTAGACTATTAAAATATCTACTTTATATGTATGCTAATAATGTGTATACATATATTTATAACTTTAATCTAAGTAATCATATACAGAAAAGTGTGGATACATGTACAAAAACACTAATAGTGATGTGTGATCATCACTTTAGCTCATTCTCAGTAATTTGCTAACATACATTGGAAATCAAATTTAAATCCAAACTTTTATTCCACTAGTTCTTTCCATCATTTTTTTTTTTTAGCTGAGCCATCCTGCCACCTGTTGGCAGCTCAGGGGCTGCTCAGCTCGGGCTGGGCATCGAACTGCTGTTGCTCAGAGCTCAGCTCGTACTCTTGAGCGAGTTCTTAACCAATTGAGCCACTTGGCCAGCCCCCATCTTTCCATCATTTCCTAATCCCTTACCTGCCTTTAGGGTGCTATGTAACATGGGTTTTCAAAGACAATTTGTTGAACTAAAGAATAAAGGAACAAAGAACCATACACCTGACATTAACAGTACCTAACATTACCCTAACAGAGTAATAGTAAGAACTTACATCATAACACACTGCAATTTCAGTTATAGATTTCAAGGACCCAAAATATTGCAAAATATAAAGTTCCAAAAGCAGTAATAATATTGAGAGGATAATAACATTACATAGCTTTCAAAAAGATTAAAAGACATTGAATTACTTATATTGCTTTCTTATAAAAGAGCTAGAGAAGATCCCAGATTATAGGTATTTTTATGAAAATAATAAAAGTCATTTCATATAAACAAACCCATATCTAGACTCAAGAAAGGAAGTCTGTAAATAGAATTCACTATTTAAAAACAATGACAGATATAAACTTTCTTATCAGGATCCCACCGATATTTCATTGAAAACACAGTACACTCATATTTTATCAGGATTCATGTAAATACCATGGTTCAGTTTTACTTGATAAGGTTTTGACAGAAAAATTTACAGTGAATTGAATTGAAGTATATTAAGATGTGTGTTTCCATTCATAGACTTTGAAATATGTGCTCTGGTAAAGCTCATGTTTATTTTTAAGCAAAAAAAAGTGTTTAGTATCATTTTCCATAAAAATGTTATTATGAGGCTTAGAAAATGGAGTGTGTGTGTGTGTGTGTGTGTGTGTGTGTGTGTGTGTAAGGGGAGTTTATTTCATCCTGACTCGAGAGTATAAGTCATATTACCGACACTGACATATCTTTATATCCTTCAGTGAAGGTAATAGTGAATTTGGCTCTCATTAGATAAGGGAAGGAAGCTGTATGCAAGTGGAGCAGTGATCCACAGAGTTATGAGCTTTCTACAGGAGACATGTATGCTTGGTACAAGATAACTGCAGGACAAAATCTGAAAATATCTTCAGTCAAAGCCAAATAGATAACATTATTCTTTGTAGGATGCAACACACGTGGAGATGTGGAAAGATGGCACACTCTGGTATGGTGTTTCTGAAACAAATTTATGCACAATGAACAGATGAGATTATGACAGCTAGATGGCTATTTGATAAAAGAAAAAAAACCACAAAATAATCAATCTCCTCACCCTAAAATGGATTGTATCCATCCGTTGTATACCCATGGAAAGAAACTGTTTAGTTAGTTTTATTAAAATTTTGGTGGAGTAGTGAGATTTGAAGGTGGTAATGATCATGATCTAGGCAATATGTGGAGAAATGAAGGGGGGGTCATAGAAAAAAAGAAGTAAACTCTATTTATTCCCAAGAAGTCTGGATTTACAGTAGGATAATTATGTTTACCAAATGACCTTACACTAATTAGTGATGACATCTGGAACTTTTCCTCATTTGTTGAATGAAGGAAGCTATTTGTGATATTCACTTTTTTGCTATGCTCATGACAATAAAGTGATACCAGTGAACATACTTTTGCATTTTTTTTTTTTAGTTAAACAACCACTGTCATGTTTTCCATACATTGTTCCATCAATCCTGCTAGGATCATGCTAGACAAGTTCTTTTGTCATTAGATTGTGACTGAATTTATCCAACAAAATTTGTCATCAGAATGATTCTGGAGCCATTCAATTGCTCTTGGTGAAGATATAGCTAGAGTTTAAAAAAATAGTCATAGAATTTTTATTGAAGATTTTGACCTTAACAATAAAAAAAAACACATCCAAGTAATTATTTCCCATTTAAATATACACTGTACACACTAAAACTGCTTATTCAATTTTTGGATAATGAATTCTCCCAGGTATCAGTGTAATGCGTAGTTAAAATGAATTTTGAACAATGCTATTATCATCTTGTCCAGGTTGGCTAACTTGTTTCAAGCCCCACTTGCAGAGGTCTTATTAGGGGATAAACTCCTTTGCCAATTCAATTCTTTATTCAATACAAGTGCCTGTGGTTCAGATTTAGTGGTGAAATACCCTGAGCACCTGGCCAAAATGACTTGAAAAAAAGACTATAATTTATTTTGCATGGGCAAACAAAGACCAGTAGTATAAAAAATAATGATATCATATGGCCACCCTATGATATGTATTGATGGCAACACAGTTCTCCATTGCCACAAACATCTCAAATTTGCCAGCTGCCTCCCTATCTCCCTAACCTCTGTCTCTCCCTCCCACCTTCCAGTTCTTCTTCCATTTCTCCTTTCCTCCCTCTCTTTTTTCTTCCCTCCCTCCCTCCTTTCCCTCCTTCTTTCCTTCTCTTCCCTTCTTCCTTTCCTCTCTTTATTTCCTTCCTTCCTCACTCCTTCCCTTCCTCTGTCTTTCCCTCCTTCCTTCCCTAAGGGTCATATGTAATCATCATTTTCAGAGACAAACTCTAAACATATTTCTCCCTTATTTGATAGATTAAGTCATTAAAAGAAAACTGTTAATAACTGTCAAAACAATTTTGTTTCAAAGCAATTTTATTTACACATGTGAGAAAATATGCAACACATTTTTTTTTGAGGGCAGTGTCACTGGCCCTCACATGTGGGACTCAAACCGGGGCCGCTGGCCTCCCAAGCCAGCGCTTAACCACAGTGCCACTTGGCCGGCCCTGGAACACATTTTGTTATCAGATTTCTCTGACATTAAACTATAAATTACAAAACTTTCACTACTAATTCGCAATTTTAGAGAATAAACTTGGAGTTTTATGCATGTTTTACTTTTCAAGGCTGAATTTGCAGTTTACATCTCTATTTCTCTACAATATAATAGTATATACATATTTTTTACTCTCTAAAATTAAGCAGTCGGGTTGCTTAATTTTTTACATCGCTACATTTCACAGTCTTTTAAAAAATTAAAGCTGTAATTTAAATTCTATTTTTTCTGCTGAATGGAATTCACCTCATAAAAATTATTTTCATTTCAAATGCTAGCAGCCCCCTATTTTCTAAAATTAGAATGTAATAAAACAACTTACGCTAAAGGAGAACAGAAGGTAAATATCAAATATGTGATTTCAGATTCAAGGTCTAGAACTATGAAAAGCTAACTATTCAAATTCCATGTCCTTATTCCCTTTCTGGGGACAATATTTCAATCATTGCATATCTAAGTTTTGGCCTGCATGTCATAAATTCAATACTGAGTTATCCTCGAGTCATATAATGTTTCGTTACATCATCTTGCCTAACTTCTGATATTTTGCAGCTATAATTTCCGAACTCCAATGTTTGTTAAAAATGAAGCTTCCTCATCACATTTCATCTACATTATCCATCAAGAAATCTACATTTATTAAGAACCAATTACTGTATGTGCAAGGGTTAAACAAACTTATATTTATGGTCCTGGGACATAAATGGTCTTTACTTCAGGTCTCCATGATAGAAAGTTGGAATAGATAAACATATTGCTTAGATCATGATAATCACCACCTTCAAATTTCCTTTATTTGCTCTGTCCTTCACCCTATTCTACATACCCTTGCTTGAGTTCAGTGGACAATTATTGTTCATTGGCTGCTCAGCATCCTTTCCCTTTTCTCTTTTCAACAGGCCCTGGTTTCTTCAGGAGGAATTACCTCTCTCTCGAAAGGGGCTTTGGAAGGAGAGAGATTTAAATCAAAGTTCTCTGCTCTCTTCTTGCTAAGAGATGGGTGTGTGACCTAAGGTCAACTGGACTCTCTGTTTTACAGCTTTACATTTTGAATAGTTACATAGGATGGAGAAAAAAGAATATCACAAAGAACCTGGAGGTATTCCTGCTAACTAGATACACAGACATGCTCAGGTCTCTTTTCTTTCTCTAAGCCTTTTCCATTGCCTTCATGCTAATCCCAGCAAATTTACTTTCTGCTTGACTTAATCCGAGGATGTTTTCTGTTGCTTGCGTCCAGAGAACCCTACTTTATATACAACTGAAATACATTTGAGGATTTTCCTTCTTTGTTTAAAATCCTTCAAGGGTTGCCACTGCCTGCAGGCCATAATTGAAACTCCTTAGTCTGGCAAGGAAGGATTCCCATTTTTAGCCCCACCCTTCTCTATTCAACCTCATCAATTTCTTCCTCATCATATACCGTTAATTTCAGCCAATAAAATTGCAACTTCTATAACATACCATATTGTTTCCCATTTTAGTGAAAAGTACAGTTTTTTCCTTTCATTTTATTGACCTGTCAATTACAACTTGTTCTTGAATCCTTGGCTTAAGTTTTATCTTTTTTCAAGAAGCTTTTCCTGACATCTGTTCTCTTCCCTGGCTTAGTTAGGTGCCCTCTCCCTGAACTAAGTCCCTAGAGTATAACTCAAAGCATGCCCGGGGAGTAGAAAATCATGATGGTTAAGGGTGGGGGCTCGGGAATCAGATTGCATGGGTTCCAATCCCATTGCTGTCTCTTTACTACTTGACCTTGGGCAGGCCATTTAACCTCACTGTGGTTTAGTATCAATCTCACAGTGTTGTTGTGAGCATTAGTCATACATGAGACATACCTAGATCAGTGGTTGGCATATCATTAGTGCTAAACATGTGCTAGGTATTACCCTGGAATTTACTTCTAACATATTGCTATTATTGTTTTTTTTAATTAAAGTTTATTGGGATGACAATGGTTAGTAAAATTACATAGGTTTCAGGTGTTCAATTCTGTAATACATCATCTATATATCACATTGTGTGTTCACCACCCAGAGTCAGTTCTCTTTCTATCACCATATATTTGATCCCTTTTACCCTCATCTACCACCCCCTATCCCACTGAACCAGCAATCCCTCTCCTGGGTATCTACCCCAAAATTCTGAAAACATTTATCTGTAAAGATATAGGTGCTCCGATATTCTTTGCAGCATTATTTACCATGGCCAAGACAAGAAAACAACCAAAGTGTCCTTCGACAGATGATTGGTTAAAGATGTGGTATATATACACAATGGAATACTATTCTACCATAAGATGAAATAGTGCCATTTGTGACAACATGGATGGATCTTGAGATTATTATGCTAAGTGAAATAAGTCAGGCATAAAAAGTCAAGAATCATATAATTTCACTGATATGTGGCTATTATTGTTTTTCTTTTCTTAACCTTCTTTAATCTGTACATTCCTATCTTGTGTATTTCCCAGGCACTTAGTAGGAGCTCAATAAAATTTATTAAAAATATATGAATAAATAGGCATTGATAGTGTTTTACAGTTTATAAAGAGCTTTTGGGATATTACCTAATTTCTCAAACTTCAACTATTAAAGTTAGGACTGCTTCATTTAACATCCATAGAGGAAACATTTACTTCCTAATATTATAATAACTACTTCCCTGAACTTAACCTTTCTTTCTTGTCCCCCTCTAGACACACACATTTGTTTAATGTTGATTTAAGTTCATTTTACTGAACATTTAGTGATTGCAGCTATAAAAGGTAATAAATGGCAATGTCTTTATATTTTTTAATATGAGCGGAAGAAGCAGGAAAAAACATCCCCACACTTTAGCAAGAAAAGCAATACACACCCCTCCCCCATCCCCCCATACAACATTTATAAATCCTTGCTTTCTGTGACCCTAGATATGTCACCTGAACTTCTCTAAATTAATTTTGGACTTGTACTTAAAGGCTATCACTTTGAAGAGGCATCAAATTAGCCATCCTTTCCAGAAAAGACATATATATGTGGAGAACTCTGAAGACTGCTGAATAGGTCAATGCCTTCCTTAAAGGCAAAGCTCATAAACCCTTCCCAAGGGTTAGGAGTTTCTCTTCCATTCTCATATCTAGTAGCTTTCATAGGAGGCCATAATGTCAATGGTGGAATGGGGTACAGATATGGTCACATGCTCTTATTATCATATATTATTATTATATGACACACAGTTTGCACAACACAAATACCATGAGGAGGCAGATGTACAGAGTTTGTTGTAGAACCTAATATTCATTACTAACATTATCTGAATGCTTGCAGCAAGCAAGGCGAGGTAGGAAGCATTTTTCATGTACTACTTAATTTAATCCTCATGAGCACCTATAAGGCAGATAGTATTATTATCCACATGGTACAGATAGATTAAACTCAGGTGCAGGGAGGGTGAATAACTTACCTAACATCACACAGCTATTGAAGTGGAGCCAAGCTTTGAACCCAGACAGTCTATGTCCAAAATCCTAGCTTTAACATTTATAATGTATGGCAGCCCTCGAAGTACTGGTATAACTCAGCAAGATATTGTAAAAGAATATACCTTTTGTTTCTCTACGTATCAGCACACTGCCAGGGTAAAATGCTTAGCATGTTACCTGATGTAGACTCTACATACAATATACGTACGCATATGTATTTTACATCATCAAATGGTAGCCACTGGTGATGTAGGCAGTGTATACAGTAAGAACACAGGCTTTGGAACCAAACAGACTTGGATTTGAAACTGATCTGTTGCTTACTGGGAGCGTGACTATGAGCCTCAAAAGCTTTTTTTGAAAAATGGTTACTAATACTTGTTATAAAGCAATAATAAAACAAAATGTGTGTGTCTGTGGTTGCATGTGTATAATATTTACATATCTTTATATACACACATATCCATCACTATATGGTGAGTGTGAATTCTGTGTGCTCTGTACCCTGAAAAGGAAACCAAGATCCGGAAAATGACTTGACTATAATCATGTCATTTGCAAATGACAAAGAAAGCCCACTCAATTCAGGTCTTCTGAGTTTAAACTCAGTGTACTTTATATGCAGGCTGTTTACTATCATTTTTTTTTTATTTCTGCTGAATTGCTAACGTTTATTTTAAAAAGAGATTTGTGCGCTTACTCCTTTTTTCAAAAAGTAGTTCTGTAACAATTAAATACCTTCAGTATAATTTATTACTTCTTTAGAAAAGCCTAGAGAATCATTACAAGTGAAATAACTATACTGTGTAAATCTGAATGAATAAATAAAAAATTAATTTTTTATTCATTCAGAAATATAAAAATATATAGTATATTTGTTCTAGCTAGGTACACCACATTTATATAACTGCATGCTTATATTTCTAGGTGATGTCAGAATTTTGCAGAATGGAATCAAATGAGGCTAAGAAATGCAATCTTTGTATTAAAAATGTGTTCATTTGAGTATGGCATTACATAAATACCAATATTAAGATCTAAGATGTTTAAAAATATATTGTTTTGTTACTTTTCTTTTTTTTAAATTTATAGCTAACTTTCAATTACCCTTATCATCAGAGTAGGGGAATTAGCACGGATAACTCAGAAGAGTGAATAACCACTTCCCAGATTATTATATTTGATTCCGTAATATGTTATGACTGCAGAGTACCAAAACAAACAGTTTAAATATAAACAGTTCAATTGAGCTACTTCTTTGATATTAAATAGACTTTTAAAATACCAGTTGTTTACTGAATTTAATTAAGCCAACTTTACTTGTAAGGTTCATGCTTTTTTCCCTTGTATTATTATTCCCTTTTATTTTATGTCTGTTTTAGATAATTGCATTAATTTGTTTTCCTGATCATACTTGGGCTGAATAAAGTAGAGAGAGTGGTGTGTTTGCTGACAGAGAAAAGCTGCCTAAAGGGGCCGGCTGAGCAGCACGTTGGTTAAGAGCTGCCTTGGGATGCTGGCTCTGAGCAGCAGGGCCCCAGTTTGGATCCCACATATGAGGGCCAGTGATACTGCCCTCTACAGCTAAGATGGTGAACAACAGCTCCACCTGGAACGGGGCTGCGTGAGCCCTGGCAATGCTGTAGGCTGCAGCCTCTGCTACAGTGGGCTGCCATAGGCTACAGTGAGTGGCCGGCAGCCAGCGTGAGGGGCTGGCAGACAGCGTGAGCTGCCAATAGCCGCAGTGAGCGACCATCCAGTGGCCGGCAACCGATCTGCCTCACCCGGGAAGAGCGCAATGACAATACCAACATGGGCCAGTGAAGCAACGTCCTCCGCAACTAGACTGAAGAACAAAAAGACAGCAACTTGTCTGTTCCCCTCCCCCAATTCCCCAACGCTGTTCCCCTCCCCCAATTGCCCAATAAAATCTTTAAAAAATAAAATAAAAAACTGCCTAAGAACTGGTGGGAAATGGTCTAGGAGAGTAAATTGACTTGTGGAAAATCTTCACTTGCCAGAGAAGCCCCTACCAGCTTTTCTCTTTCGTCCATACCTTCTGCTTTATGATCATCTCGTTGATGTCTTCAAGGTCACCCACCATCACTCGCTGTGACTTTATAACTCGATCAAGCAAAGCCAGCCAGTCGGTAAGTTCTGTCCAAGCCCGGTTGAAATCTGCTAGAGCAGGTACCTCCAACAGCAAAGAGGATGGCATTTCTAGTTTGGAGATGGCAGTTTCCTTGGTAACCACGGGTTGTGTCACCAGAGTAACAGTCTGACTAGGAGCTAAAAATTTTTTTTCAAAAAGGACAAAAACAACAAAAAAAGAAAAATTAGAAATACAAGCTAAGAAGACAATTTCTTTTTTTAAATTGATTTTTATTAAATTTATTGGGGTGACCTTGGTTACTAAAATTATATAGGTTTCAAGTGTATATTTCTATAATACATCAGCTATGTAGTGCATTGTGTGCTCACCACACAGAGTCAGCTCTCCTTCCATCACCATATATTTGATCCCTTTACCTTTATTTACCACCCGCTCCCCTTTACTCTCTGGTAACCACTAAACGGTTGTCTGTGTCTATGAGTTTTCGTTTCTTTGTTTGTCTTATTCCTTTGTTGCTTTCAGTTTTCTATCCCACATATGAGTGAAGTCACATAGTTTTGACTTTTTCTTTCTTACTTATTTCACTTAGCATAATAATCTCAAAATCCATCCACGTGGCTGCAAATGGCATTATTTCATCTTTTCTTATGGCCGAGTAATATTGCATTGTTCTAATATCATATTGAATGGTGAAAACCTGAAAGCTTTTCCTCTAAGATCTGGAACAAGACAGGGTTGCTCCCTGTCACCACTGTTATTCAACGTTGTATTGGAAGCCCTAGCCAGAGTAATCAGACAATTTCAATAACAATAAAACAATCTTAACTGAAGGGCAACGATTTGAACCAAAGCATTATTTAAGCATTATTTATGGCATTATATATTTTTCCCTAAAACTGTGGATATTTTATATAGTACTACATGACAGAAAATTCAAAGACTCAGACTATTCACCATACACATTAATACACATTTCATTAATACCCAATCTTTCAAAACGATTTTGCTTATTCTCATGGCTGGACAATTAATTTAATTTAAATAGCCTTTGCCAACAATGATTATACAGATTATGGAATTGGTTAAAAAAATAAAAAGAGCATTCAGACTTTGTCAGGTGAGTAATGTTTAGTTATTCTTTTCATTCAAGGAAAAAAAAGCAAAAGGAAAGATTGGATAAGATCTTATTATTTCTGACTTAGCGATTTCCTTGAATAGGAAGTAAATTACTTTGGAGGTGGACTCTAGGGAAATCAAAGCCAATGAAATGTTCTTGTCTTTGCTCTGTGCTTTATATTGGGAGCAGTTTACCATATTTTTTCCCCTTTTCTTTCAGATTGGTAATAAAGTGGCCAGCGGTGAGGAAAACCCAAGCTACATTGTTTTTGGAAAATCAGAGTTTTTCTACTTGCATATGAAAAACTGTTTCAAGGTCATTAAGACATATTAAATTAATATTAATAGTGTTGAGCACTGTAGTATGATAGCCTGTGGTAATATTTAAGATCTGAAGCTCCTAAGTAAAAGCATTTGGGAGAGAATCCTACTTTCTGCTTTAGAAAGTCTGTGACCTTGGTTAAGTTACTTAACCTCATTTTTCTCCCCAGTAAAGGAGGGATAAAACTAGGGTAAATGTCACAGGGGCAGTTGTATAGATTCAATGACTACCTCAAGAAATGTACATAGAACAATGCCAGAAAAATAACAACATTAGCATAGTTCCTGACACTATTGTACTATTTTTATAAACACCTAATAAATAAGAAACACAGTGATAAGCAAATATGGTGAGAAGTTGGAGATCAGGGGTAGAAGTATGTGAAATATGTGTGGAAAACTCAGTCAAAGGTCTATTTGTGGCCCTATACTTACTGAAGTTGGCTGAATTTGCTGGTGTGAATTGATACTAAATACGAGCAAAAACTGGGTTATCAAAGGGGAGTAATGAGGGGTAGAAAATGCCTCATTTAGTTTATAAGCAATGGTTTCAGGAGCCTAATATATCCAGTAGACCAGTAGCAAAGAAATAGTGGACTGACTATATAGTTCAAAAAGGAAGCTTTGAGGGAAAGTTGCAAAGGACACCGTATCAATGCGAGACCAGGGAGGCATGCACAAGGGAAGTGTTCTAGGAACATGAGAAAAATGTGCCATGTTGGCATTCCATTCTGAGGTGGCTCTAATTATTTTTCATGGTTGTATTGCTTTCTGCACTTTCAAGATTTTTGTTTCTTTGTTTGTTTGTTTGTTTGTTTTGTTGGAGAAGATGATGAGAGGAATAGAGGGATGCGTCTTGTGTCACGAGCTTCTCAGGGACAACAAGCAGTTCCTACAGATGAAAGAAATAATTTTGAACAAGGCAGGATGAAAAACAAAAGCGAGGTGTCAGAGTTAAAAGACTAACGCCAAGAAGTAATAACTGAAAGACAATAATACTAAGGAGATAAAGAGGAAATTGTTTTCTTGAAGCTATCTCACCACTCTGAGGCTATTTCTAGAAAGACTGAAATAATCTGAAGCAGAAATCACATCTTGTGATCCAACAGTCTAGTAGGGAGAAGCATGGGAGCCAATAAGATCTAGAAATTTTAAAAGGGATTCTAAGAGAGGACCTGAATCCCGGGAGAGGATGCATGGGTGAGGATGAAAAAAGAGCTAAATTCCAAGAATGCCTGGCTGACTAGAAAATATGACCAAATTGTTCTTAAAATATAGACACAATAGATACCAAAGCAACATGTGGTCATTTAGGAGAATTTCAAGGTTCTGGGAAGTATTGGAAAATGCTTTTTTAAAAATTTTACTTGTTGAAAATTTGACCCTCAAAAGACAGCAGGAATGAGATTTTTTTTTCCTCCACACTTACTTCTGACCAAAAAAGAAGCATTTAATGAAATGGAAATGATTGTGTCATCTCAAATTTCAATACAGTGAAGGATGAAAATGTAGAGAATCATCAGACTTCAACTGTGTTCTTAAAAGTACATTAAAAAAAAAGAAGTCTATTGAAAAGAAAGGCTAGGGCCAGAGACTGAAAAACAGAGAGTAATTCAAGGTGACTAAAAAGTATAAACAAATGACATTGGGATGAGATCACAAAATTCTCTAGAGGACAAAGGAAGTAGTATTATCGAGTACAAAGTCAGCTGAAAGATACTGACAGAGGGTTGAGAGGTCGAGCAATGCAGCCACCTGTGCACAGTCATGGGCAGATACTGTCATTTATGGATTGTTCAGCCCTCTCATTGTTGCTCCTGTCTTCTAGCACTCAACATCTGAAAACATCTCTATGCTGGTGGGAAAGGGACGGTAAACTGTGTTCCTCTTGCTCACTGCTCTATCCCCCGCAACTCGCAAAAGTCCTGGAATACAGTAGGTGCTCAATTGATGTTCTCTGGAGAAATGGCTGAAACTAAGGAACAAGTTTATGCACAGTAATCTTTTCAGTAAATTTTAAGGCCTTTTACCCATGGTGAGTGCTACAACATAACAACCTCTAAGGATGGTTTCTTGAAGCCAAGAACATGGAACATGCCTAGGTTCTTGTTGTTTAGGTTATTTTAGCTATTTTCAGAACGACAACCAAAAATAATGGAGGAAGAGCCACTGCTTGGGGCACACAATGGAAGGTGAAATATTAAAGAGAGAAAATAGAACCAATCAACTCTTTTGTTCCCCACTTTTCTATCAAGGGGGAAAAGCAGGAGACATTAAGTCAAAGAGGAAAGACTAGGGCCAGACTGTGGAATTTAAATCCTTGCTCTCCCATTTCTTAGCTGTGTAACCCTAGACAGGTTACTCAACCTCTCTGTATTTCTATATACTCCTTTGTAAAATGTCAATTATAGTAACACTCCTTCCTTCACAGACAGTTTGCTTTACCATTTCCTAGACCTACCCCACCTTGGACAAGATCAGAGGCATCTTGAGATAAGGGGTTACACCATGCTTGCCAATTGAACTTCTCTGAGCCTCAGAGTATTCACCTGCATAATGAAGAAAACAGTGCCATCTCATAGAATTAAGTATTTTATGAATTGATATACGTAAGTCACACCCTAACATTGTTCTGACAGTTTGTAGGTATGCTGGGTGTTTTATCTTCTTATTTTCCTTTCGCTGCTCAATGTTTATTGGCTACCCACTTTCGAAATTAGCATGGCATTCTGGGCTTTGTGCTTCTTGAACCAGACTTCCCATTCCAGCCTCATCTCCCTCCATTCTTCCCATGCTTCCCACAGCTCAGTCTCTATACAGCAGTCTCTGATTAGCATGGGCCATTTCACACTTTTGTGCCCTTCCATATGGTCTATATACTTCTCTTCCCTCCTTTCCCGAGAAGAAAAATTTCATTTCTCTTCAAATCCCAACTCTAGCTTTCTGTTTTTTATTTTTTTAATTAAAGTTTATCGGGGTGACAATGGTTAGTAAAGTTACATAGATTTCAGGTGTACAATTCTGTAATACATCATCTATAAATCACATTGTGTGTTCACCACCCAGAGTCAGTTCTCCTTCCATCACCATATGTTTGATCCTTTTACCCTCATCTACTGCCCCCCGTCCCCCCTTACCCTCTGGTAACCAGTAAACTGTGGTGTGTGTCTATAAGTTTCTATTTCTTCATTTGTTTGTCTTGTTCTTTTGGTGTTTTCAGTTTTATATACCGCATATCAATGAAATCATATGGTTCTCTACTTTTTCTGTCTGACTTATTTCACTTAGCATAATAATCTCAAAATCCATCCATGTTGTTGCAAATGGCACTATTTCATCTTTTTTTATTCTTATGTGTTTTTTGAAGGACCAGAAAAATTTGTAATTAAAATGTCTCCCTGAGGCTAAAAAGTCTCCATGAGACCTCATGGAGACTTTTTAATTACCAGTTTTCCTGGTCCTTCAAAAAACAAATTCTTTTGGGTCCTAAACGCTTTGAAGTCATTAACATTTTATTACTTAAATCTAGTAATCACTAGGAAGATCAAAATCTTGTACCATTATTAGACTTCTGTTTTTCCTTTTTTTTTTTTTGTATGTGGCTAAAAGGTAGCTGAAAGTAACTGAGGGATGGATTCTAAACTCAGAAACTTTGGGTCTCCAAGAGTAGAAAAAAATTGTATAACAAAGTGGAAAGAGACTAATTTCCATTTACTTCACACATTTTATTAGGGGCAATTCTATTTTGAACACTATTAAAATATTTTATTTATTCTAAAAAGACTTACTGCTAGATCCATGCATGTATGTGTGTGAGTAAGTGTGTGTGTGTGTGTGTGTGTGTGTGTGTGTGTGTGTACAAAGCAAGGTGTTTCAAAGGAGAAATTTTGCGGTCCTGAGAGCATTTATCTTATTTTATTATATATACCATATTGATTCATACTACATTTTCAGATGCCTTTACTTTTATCTAAAAAGAAAAAAATGGGGTTCTTTCTTTCCACCGTGTCATGTTACCAGAAACATAAGCAAATGACCTCATTAGGTAAAGTACAAACTGGTCAGATCTGTAAGAGGGCAGTTTGAGTGGTTTTGGCCAGACTGAGTTACAGAGTCTTCACTCTGATGGTCAGGGATGGATATTTAGTTGTTTCAGGGGAGTTTATTGTTAACTCCATATTTTAGAAGCTGGAAAGGGGATTTGCTGAGAGTGCTTTCAAGCTATAATCCTATCAGATAAGGAGTTAGGGTATATAGACTATGTATTACACAGAATCTTAGACACAGCATTCTGGGATGGGTCCCCTGGTTCTCCTTCCTCAAGAGCATGGCAAATGGCTTCCCCTTCAGCAGGCAGGGGTCCTTTTCTCCATGTTCCAGTCAATGCCCTCACAGTCTAGTCTATTCTACTTGTCTGCACACCCACCCCTTGCCTTGAGCCACTGGGGTAACAAGAAGTTGTCCCTAGAAATGCTTCTTCAGATCTCAGCCTCTCTAACCACCATGGAGACCAAGGTCATTTGTCTCAAGTCTGTTGAAGTTATCTCTTCCTTCATGGGGTCATGATGGAAACTAGTCCTTATGGTGTCACACTATTAAATGTACATCCAGCAGTGGACAATGGCATCTTTTCCACTTAATTAGTTCATGTCAGAACCACATGGATTACAACATATACGATTAAGCCAAATAGATACATACATACATCATATAAATGTGTTAATGTGTTGTGTGTGCACGCATGTGTCTATGTGTGTGTGTGTATACATACAGCCTATATAGTCTGAATACTGGTGATTATAGTATATTTCTCATGCATTCATTAGAAAATTAAAATAACTCTACTAAAAACTGTATTTTTCCTTTCATAGCTAAGCAGAGAGAAAGTCAAGCTCAAAATAGCTGAAATGACTTGAGTTTGGCACACCCGAATAGTAGCATGAATAACAGTAGGTATAATATACTATTACAAACCATATCTTTGCTCTGAGTATTTTGTTAATTAAAAGGTGTTGACTTTAGGAGGGAAATCTCATTTTTTTTCCAAAAGTGTTTGAAGAACATTTCTCTAGTCTGAAAATTTAATTGGTTTCAGGGGTACATGATTAGTCAAGCTAACAGCCTTACTTAGAGCTTTAAAGGAGCTACTAAATCTTTTAAAAACACATACACACAATGTGTTTGGATTACTTCCTTTGAAGTATTCACATGTGGTTTTCTGTAATTCACAGGTCTCCTTTGGTTGATAAGAAAGCAAGAAGCGCATATTATATTTCTACCTTGTATGAATGTAGTTAACTTTTATCTTTACTTTTATATTAATACTTAAAAAATCAGGCAGGATGATACATTATTGTACTCACTCTAACAAAAATATCTAAAAAATACCACTTTGTATGTGTAGTCAACCTGCATTACTATTTATTGATAATACTATGAGATACAGGAAAGATTGTTTAGTCCCTTCCATACAACCAACAGACAAAATAACTAGTCTCCATGTAAGCAACCTTTGCGAATAATTTTCTTTTTGAATATTTGAAAGGATAGCATGTAGCTTAACGAAATAAGTAAAAATTAGAGCGCACTTGGTAATAAAATTAGAAATCATATACAGACTCAGAAAGAAATATCTACTGAATGTTGGCAAGGAAAAACCTTACTTCTTCCCTCTAAATGTTTGTAATTTGTAGGTACTGGTGGGAAATTAGAAACAAAATGTTATGAACACACAAACATTTATTTTTGTCTATATTCTTTCTCATAATTCTAAAGACAGAATAAAATATGTGACTCATATATCATCAATTATTCATATTTTAACACAATAAGGCTTTGTGCTATCCAAAGGTGAGACCTGGAGAACTGGGACTCAAGGATTCATGATAACTAACTGTATTTCTGGATTTTAGAAAGAAACAATTGTTAGGGTGGGAGCTACAGGCTTTTAAAACTCAGTGACACTACTTTATTACTTTTTAATTGATTATTTCCTGCTACTAAAAATTGGGTATCAAATATACAGTCATGGAAGGAGAACTGACACTGGGTGGTGAACACACAATACAATATATAGATGATGTATTTCAGAATTGTACATCTGAAATCTATGTAACTTTGCAAACAAGAGTCACCCCAATAAACTAATTTAAAAAAAATACTATAACCAAAAAGGAAATATTTGCTACTACTTGGAAGGAAGAGAGATTACCACAAACACTACCATCCCCATCATCATGTGCTCAGGGTTTTCCATGGGCTAGGCAAAGATATTTACTTAATTTTTACCAAACCATTTTCAGGATAGGTATCATTTACATTTTACCAAAAGGTAAAATAATTTTCTCAGAATCTCACATTAACAAGTGAAAATGCCCAGAGAACGTGTGTAACCTCTACACATATTTCTAAGAATGATCTGATCATTAGATACTTTTCCTACATGTCCTACTCAATATGCAAGAATTATTAATCACTCAAATACTTTTAACTCCAAGAGCCATAGTTTACAACAATATGATACCCACAAAATATGTCTAATATCTATATTCTAATTTGGCAGAGATGATCACCTTGAACTAGCCATAAAAAGATGGATTATAACAATCAAGTGCATCTGACTTCCTTCCTCAAGTTAAATATTATTCTTGAGTAGTAACTGCAATCTGACTTCACCCAAACATGCATCCTTCCTTCACTAATTTGAAGATAGAAATAACCACTGTCTTTTCCTTTTTTAGTTTGCATCTTCAAAGTGCCCTCCTATAATTCACATTATATGAATTCATCCTACATGAGCTCAATAAAAAGCAGGGTTTCTCAACCTCTGCACTACTGACATTATGGCATGGATAATTCTTTGGTGTGGGTGGCTGTCCTGTGCATTGTAGGATGTTTATCAATCTCCTTGGCCATAGCACCTTGCCAATTATGACAATCAAAGATGCTTCCAGACACTATCAAATGTCCTCCTGGGGGTGGAAATTGCCTGTGGTTGAGAATCATTGATATCTCTCTCTCTCTCTCTCTCTCTCTCTCTCTCTCTCTCTCTCTCTCTCCCCCCTCCCCCTCGCTCTCTCGCTCTTTCTCTTTCTCCCCTCAGCCCCATCTGTGTGTGTGTGTGTGTGTGTGTGTGTATGTATATGTGTGTTTTACATTACACTTGTTTAGCATTTGTACTGGACACCTTTTATGCCTATCCAAGCTTGTGCTCTCTTGCAACTTCAGAAGCATAGGTTAAGTGAAATTGTTAAATGATTCTCTTATCCACATGATATTGGGCAGAAACTATAAACACCAGAAGCCATAGCTGCCAGGGGATACTGAATAATATTACACAGGAAATGTCTTGGTGATAAAAATGAAAGCATCTCTGGTTAGAGAGTAAATGTCCACAAATTCTTTCCCTGTCTGTATCTACACCCTTGTAATAGGATATTTCAGATCCTCCCATCAAGAACTATGGGATACTTTTCCACTCCTTGAGTATGGATTGGCCAAGTGACTTGTTTTGGCCAACAGAATATTAGTGAACATGACATAAGCAAAGGCTTGAGAAATGCTTGGGCACTGGGCTATACGTGGAACCCTTTCACCACTCTGTGAACTATACTAGCCTATGAACTAATGTTAGGCAAGTGGCCTTGTCACACCCATTATCTCCCCCAATTAAGATCCCCCAAATTAAGAGCTAAATAAATGATTCATATTTTAAGCCAGTATATTTGGGAGTAGCTTGTTACACAGTAATAGATAACTGATATGGCAGCCATTCCTTTTTTTTTTTTAGGGCAGTGTCACTGGCCCTCATATGTGGGACCGAACCGGGGCCGCTGGCTTCCCAAGCCAGCGCTTAACCACCGCGCCACTTGGCCAGCCCTCAGCAGCCATTCTTTAAATGTATTAAAGACCTGTATCCCAAACAGGATTTAAAATGCCCCTGCCATTCACTCCAGAAATAACAAAAATGCTGATCCATCAAAGAGAACACAGGGAAGTGAGAAATGGTCTTCAAGTTCAAGTGTGAAAGACAGAGAATTGAAGATGCACAGAGTCATTCTATGATGTCTGTAAATCAGACAGCCAGCATTTTACAAGATATTTGAAAAGCAATGTCTAGTAGAAATTCATTGCTAATGCACTTATAACTTTGCAAATAAACAAAGTAGAGAATGTGATAATGAGAGCCATGAAGCAGGTAGCCCAGTGCAGAAGAGAAGGGAAGAAAAGCCAGATTAGCCCATAACAAACACCATATTATTGATGAAGAGTAATCACTAATTCCAAAACTGGTATGAGAATAAAATCCATAGATCCACTTGGGTATAACCCACTGGAGAACATCATACAGTTCTAATTACAGAAAATGTACTGCTAATCTACCAACACTCTCAGCACCTTAAAAGTTCCTGAATTAAATACTCCAATCTGTTTTTTGTTTATTTGTTTGCTTTGAATAGAATTGCTCCTATCTGAATCTTAGAGATAAGATTCTGCAGTCAAGCATCAGCAAAACCAGATAAGCAGTGCTCTCTACAGAATTCAGTCTAAATGAATCTCGTATTTGTTTGGGTAAGTTACATTTTTACTCTAAGTAGCAGAATAACTAGCAACTGAGTTTTTAAAGTTACACGTGCTCCAGACCCTCACAAGCCTCACCCATGAGATGAGATAAGCCACATTAGCTAAGTAACGATCGACAGTTTTCAGCCTTACCAAACTCAGAGCAATAGCTGACACATAGTAGGGCCTCAAACAATATTTGCTGCTGTTGTTATCAAGACCAGAATGAGGTGCAATGGACTAAGCAGAGTTGTGACGGCATACAAGATATGATCGAAAACTAGGGTGAATGTTTAAATAAAGTGTATTACAGTCAGAGACACACTGCCATTAATCACCTTCAAAATACTCCTCTTCACTGTAACACTCTGGTGTGGGCAGGGACAGCATCATTACTACCAATTTATAGTAGAGGAAACTAAGCTTTGGATAAATTAAAATACTTCTCCAAGATCACAATCAAGTAAATTAGGTAGAAATTTCCAATGGAAAACTTCATCAGTTTTGCAAGATGAAAAGTTTCTAGAGATCTGTCACACAATGATAGCCATATAGTTAGTTCTACTGTACTGTACACTTTAAAAAGGTTAAGACAGCAAATTTTATGTTATGTGATTTTTTTCTCACACACACACACAGACACACATACACAAAGCAAAGTGTGGACTTTTTCCTTTCCTTTTTGGGTTAAGGAGATTTAAAAGAGATCTTTGAATACAAAAATAAAGATTATTCTATAAATACCAGTAGTTCTGATATATGAAGGCCAAGAGAAAAATGACCAATTGATTTTCTGTCATTATTCTTCCTTCTCTTTGTAACCTTTGTGTAGTGAGTAGACTACGGCAGTACCTATCTGCAGTAGATGCCGTGGCCCTCCATCCAGGTTCTCTCCTGGAGTTGAAGGACCCACACCCAGAGACTATTAATAATGACTGCATATGGATTAAAGCTGCATCTGTCTCCTGGTCTTGCACTGAGTCAGAGCAATATCAAGTCCCAGCCCACCTGCCTCAATTTAAGACAACTCTGAAAGAAGAACCCAGTTCCAGTGTTCCCTGTCAGCTTGCCTCACAATACACTACTCATTGTATGGTGGATCGGCTTCTTCCTCTGCCTAACAAAGCATATACCTCATTTTATTGCGCTTTGCTTTCCTGTGCTTCACAGATGTTGTGTGTTTTTTTTTTAATAATTCTTTTTTTCATTGAGGTATAATGGACATACAACATTATAGTCATTTCAGTTGTACAACATGATTAGGTATTTGTATACATTGCAAAATGATCACCACGATTAGTTTAGATAATCTCCATCACCATACATAGTTACAGAATTTTTTTCTTGTGATGAGAACTTTTAAAATCTCTCAATAATTTTAATAGAGTTTTGTTAAACAGTACATCCAATTGGAAATTAGTGCTTTTGGACTCGCTTCACCGATTTTGCGCACCACCCATTGCCCACCTCTGGAAACCACTAATCTGTTCTCTGTCTATGAGCTTGGTTTTGGTGCTTTCTGTTTGTTGGATTATTAGATTCTACATATAAGTGAGATCATATGGTATTTGTCTTTGTCTTATTTCACTTAGCATAATGCCTTCCAAGTCCATCCAAGTTGTGGCAAATGGCAAGATTTCATTCCTTTTTTATGGCTGTGTAGTATTCCATCATATGTGTATGTATGCACATACACACACACACACACAGTGCCAAAAAAATGTATACACATTTCAAGAAAGGAAAAAAACTGTATTAAAATTGTAATAATACGTACTGAGAACAAAAGATGAACACAAGTTATGTGTATACATTTTTTTGGCACCCCAGTATACATATACACAGATGTTGTGTTTTTTACAAATTGAAGGCATGACCCTTCATCTGCATAAAGATTATGACTTGTTTTATTGTGGTGGTCTGGAACCAAACCTGCAATTTCTCTGACGTATGCCTGGACTGCCTCCCTCACTTCCTTGCAGGTAGATCTACCAAGACTACTTCCCCATGAACCTTCTGTATGCAGCTTTTAGTCTCAGGGAATGCTTCCACGAAATCCAATGTAAGATGCCATCCCTTTGGTCTATATAAAAAATTGTTTTGTTTGTAATATGTAAAAGTAACATAATGCTTCCAGCCATTCGATTCAGGAATAATATTATTTAAAATTATTTATTTATTGGTATTGCATGCCATATATAATTCAATGTTCAACTGAATGCTCTGGAAAATGACAAAACAGCATGTGGAGAAATAGTGGTATGTGTATTGCTTAAGGGCTTCTAAAACATTTTATACTCTGGTTATACTTGAGTTTCAATTTATCATGTGAGATGTTGTTTCTTAAGTGAAATCTGAACATATCCTATAGCTAAAACACCAAAGAGCTTGACCAATCCAAACACTGAGGTCTGGAACTCTGTCTTCATAATGACATTGGAAATGCAACCACTATCTTGTGTTGGTTTTAAATGATTGTGCTGGGCTAAATTTAGCTTTTGAAGTTTTGGGTCAGTAAACACATTTGGAACTGCAAGTATGGCAAACACTAACTGAAGTAGTGAAAGTAGCTACATCAAAATCAATTCATGTTTCCATTTAACTTGTAGAAAAGCACACCAGGCCCACAAGTGCAGTAACTACCAACTATACAATAGGAACCCAAAATCAAAGGTAGAAAACAAGTAACAATTACACAGGGAAAATTGCTTGTTACAAAGCATAAAAATAAAATTATGATGTTTGTTCTTTAAACTAGGTCCACCAAACCATCTCAAATTCCTTTTGAAAGTAGAAGAGGTAATCATAAATAAAAACATATTGTTCAATGGTTATAAATCATGCTACTGAAATGGCAACACTCCCAGGAGTGATAGCATGACAGTTTTCATGCACATACTTGCTATTGCTTGGGACGTGAATCTCATTGTCTTAATCCTTTTGATGAATGGGTCTCAGATTAAGAGTGTAAAGAGCACTTGAGAAAGCTATGAGTCTACATACAGTCTATGGTTTATGAAATAGGAACAGAACTTACGTTGATTATTTAAAAGGATCTGTGAAGCTGTCCTGTTGTGGAGTTGGTTCATTTTGAACCTCTTATTTTTACTGCTTAAGAACAGGAAATTTCATCAGATCAGAGTTACTGCTAATTTTTAAATCAGTAAATCATATTTAAACCATAGTAATACTGGTACTTTTTCCATGATGGCAATATTTTACATAAAATATATGGAATGATATCAAATCTTGCATTTTAAAACATTTCTTGAATATAAACTTTTGAATGAAATGAACGTATATTTAAGATTCATATACTCTAAGGTGAAGTTAATTACACAGTTCACAAAAGAAAATCCCACTATTTTCTTTTTAATTAGGAGAAAGAGAATAATCCTTAAAATTGATGCTATCACTTTGTGAGGGGTGAAATAGGTAACTATTAAATTGTTTTGTACACTTGACACTAATAATAATTTAAAAAAAATTGACGTTTCCTTTATCCCAAGATATTTTGGTAGGAACTAGAAGTAAAATCTATTTCTTTACTGTTAAAATTACACTCTACTTTTTAATTAATTAATTAATTTATAATGTTTACAGTCCCTGCTTTATTTTCATTTGGTCACACATGCTTTAAAAAACATGCACATACTTGCAAAATATCCCAACATCAGAAATTAGAAGGGCACAAAACAAGGGGCTTACAGGCTTGAAAGAATATCCTGGGTGGGCTACAGAACAAAACGAAACAAATCACATATTGAAAAAAATATTTACCTCATTATTTTAAGACCAAAAGGCGTGAAGGGGGACTGTGTTTTTATTAAGTTCTATGCTACAGAATTGCTACCTTGTTACATGAAAATAAATCATGTGAAAGAAATAAAGTAAACCTAACTGAACCAACATTAACTCCTTTCTAGCGTTTATCCAACTAGAGAAAGAAAACAATTATGCATTTTTGAGGAAATGTAGTTCTAAATTGGTAAAATTCTTCATTTTTGCCTTGTCATATGGTAGAAAGAATAAAAAAAAAGTCACCAAATTTGTTTTTCCAACTTTTGTCCTACCTCAAAGCTAGGACTATCTTATATGTCAATAGCTACTCTTATTAACAAAATGTTAATTTCTATGAATTTAATGCACAAAGAATACTTTTTGTGATATGTAAGAACTTGAACAGAAGCAAATAACTAGGCAGAAAGGCCAATTCCCAAAGAAAAGATAGGGCTAATTTACTATTTGAAGACGGATGTCACCAATTTGATGTAAAAATGGAATGAATGGATGTATGGACTGAAGCACTCAGAGACAGCATTGCTGAAATAGATAACCTTCATTACTGACAATGGGGGCCTGAGCTTATCACAATTGGTTTTAATAGGGAAAACAAAAGCTTTAATAGGTAAAACAATAACAAGTCAGGGCCCTTTCATTCATCTATTTTCAGTGTTGATCTTTTGGGGCCTATTGAATTAGATTCTATTATCACCCAATCATATAAATGAGTAAGTAAATTATTCTGCAAAAATCAGCTATCAGGAATTTCATTTTCAACATCATCTAAATATATTGTTACAAAAACTTGAAAAGCTTCCCAGAAAAGCTTACTTATTGCAAACACCTCAAATGATCGATGCTATTCCTCAAAAGCCATCTTATTTGGGAGAACCCCATCATTTAACAATTAAGGAAACTGAGCCCACAGTGTTGAATGGTCTGTTCATGAGTCCCAGCCCCTAGTTGGCAAGAGACCAAGTGAGGACCAGATTCCAAGCCTCTGAATTCCCAATTCAGTCATCTTTTTACTCTGCCGGCAGTTTACAATATTATGAGCATGACTTTGAAATCTCAAAAATGTCACAATCCTCTGCATAATAATCATACATGTAGTATGCATAGGTTTTTAAAAATATTGACAAAAATCAACTTATTCTTAATTCAGTAATATTGAAATGATTTTGCATACATTAGGGTAGCATTCACATTACTCTGAAAAATATTTACTACATATATGTGGGAGACACATCACACTGATTTGATCCACAGGCAACACTTGGTGGGCTCAGAGATTTGAGAAACCTTTTAATTATCCTGGGAAATCTCAGTGACCTCCAGCCCCTATGTTGAGAACCTCTACGGTGTTGATCACTGCCTCATAATATAACTCTGGTGGAATATCTTCAAACCTCCCACTCCTTCCCCTTACAGTTGATTTCTACTTTCAGTGTTGCCAAACAATGGTATCATAATTATTTGAAGATGGGTTGTGTCACAGACAGAAAAAAACTTGAATTTTTGAAATGGTGTATTAGTTTTTAGAGTAGATAGAAGATTGTCAATACAACAGTACTTGCATTCTGATATGCTTTTCTGAGTGGAAGAGAAAGGACATAGTCAGAACTAGTACACTTGAATTTGGCAACCTTGCAGCCTATTTCACTCACTTTTATTGTATGTCATAGCCCCTAATGTGAATACCCCATGTGGATATATATCACTACCATGCATAATGAGATAGGTGGGGTTGGGATGTGGAGAAGACAAAGGTTGAGGAACATCATAGGTCTGTGTCTAAATCCCTGAATTTGCCTCCACTCTACTTATAAAAATCTTATTTTCCACTAATTACCCCTAATGTGCATGTTATCTCAGACTAGCCTGTCTCTTCACACAATACTCAATGCGTTACATGCATTACATGTAACACATACTTCATGCGTTACAAAGTGAATTGGTCCAAGCTGTTCCTCAGACTTAAGTATCTTCACCTATTCTAATCCTTTCTACTCTTTATGATCAGAATCTCACATGTGTGAAGTCTTTGTTGACAACTCCAGGTAACCCTCATGTTCCCCTTCTCTGAACTTGTCTGTTGATTGCAGTCTTACGTAAAAAGTCTCTGTGTGTCTGATGACATACTTCCCTATATTATTGTTTACTGATCCAGTAATACAATTCTAGAATTGGATGGAATGTGTGGAAATTCCAGTGCTGAACTTTGAAATTCTGTCACCTCTGAGCATTGTAAATCTTAGACTGAACTGCTTTTTCATATAATTCACTAGATGCTTGATATTCTCAAGCGGTGTGTCCAAGAATCCTTGCAAATCAAAAAGCAGATGTGTGTGATCAGTGAAGCTTACATAGTAATTAAGGGATAGACCTCTGCTCAATAGTTTCTCAGAACATGAGATTAGTGTGCTAGAAGCTTTACACATTTGAATCACCCAATCATCCAATGAGGTAGATGTTATCAAACCCATTGGAAATCACTACATATCGTGGCTCTTCAGAAAGCAATTTTCTGTCACATTGTATGCATTTTTTTAGTTTAGGACAATATTTTTTAAGATTTCATACTTAGATTATGAAAAAGAAATTGCATCTCTTATTTTCAAGACTATTTCTTAGTCTATTAAATCATCCTCATTATCTGCACTTAAGCAAAAATTTTAAAACATAAGAGTTTTCACATTATTTTCTGTCAGTAGCAATCAACACAGAGATTTCATTTTCATTTAATATATTTTCTAAAGAGAAATAATGGGTTCATTAATGAGAAAGCTTTTCTAATGTAACTTTGATAGTCTGAATTTAATCTAACAGAATGGCTTCCATTCAAATATTATTGAATAAATATACACTTGACGAAGGGTCCTGTGCCTACTTAGTAAGAGAGACAGGTAGATGGATACATTGATATTCTTATTTCTAAGGCCTTTGTAAGAAAGAGATAATCAAGTGATTCTTATTTTTATTAAAGTGTGAACATATTTCGTAACAAAGGAAAATTATATTCTAGCTAAACACAGCACTTGTCTTTGTATTACACAGGAAGTACTAAAAGGTTTATTCTTTAGGGTTAAATGCTAAGGAAATTACTACATACAAGTTTGTCTGGCAGCTCTATTTGAAAGCAAAAAGAAATTTACATTGCATTATCTGAGAAAATAACACAGTTGGACTGGTTTAGAGCAAAACTAGGGTATGGGAAGTGGTATTAAAATTGATTGAAGGTTATAGTATGTGTCTAAAATCTTGGGCATCATTAATAAAGCTTACTCCAGTTGGTCTTATTGCTCTATTAATATCCTTTCTGGAAGATAAACTACCTCAAAATTCAAGATCTAATAGTAATGTACTATTATTGCAGAGTTGCTGTGAGACATTCCTGGGGCTGTGATCGGGATGATTGAGAGGACCACTAAATGCTGAAAAGTGGATGTGACCAGGGAATGGCTTGGCAGTTGGCCAGGGTAAGAAATAACTTGATATTGACATTAAACAGCAGCTGAAGAATCTTTTAATAGTTTAGGTGCTTTTTCTAAATCCCCTAGTTATGCTTCATTGATTAAATTATTAAGAACCTTTGATTTAGCTGTTTCATATTTTAGATGTGATTAAAGATATTTGGAAATGATTTCTATTATTTATGGTTTCTTGTTGTCCCAAATTAAACTGATAGTATGCTGAAATAATCCCTTTTTATTAGGTCTGCAGAAACTGGGAATATACTGAAAAGCAGAGAAGTTACCTGAAAGTATCATTTTCCCTGATAATACCATATTATGATGGGCTAGATTTTTCTTTTGCTGAGCTATATAAATTCCAATTAATGTTGTTAAACAAATTGTTAAAAATTAAAAAAAAAGGCTCCTACTCCCTTCCAGATTTAGGCCAAGATGAGATTCAGGCAAAGGTCAAGGAAAGGACAAGGCAATACATTTGGGAAGGGGCCTCCCAACATGAATGATTAACTTGTGTATGATTAACTCCTCTAAAAACACTTCTCATTGTCACCTACTTTATACATAGTTTGTAGAGAAGATCATCTTTCATAGGCTCATTGAACACATATTAACTAAATATCTTTAGGCTCAATGCCATGACAATGGAGTGAATACTGGTGGTGACTCAAACAACATTCATTCCCAGGTATCCCTGTGCCCACTCTGCGTTTCTTATTTTTTTTTTTTTTGAGGGCAGTATCAGTGGCCCTCATATGTGGGACCGAACTGGGGCTGCTGGCTTCCCAAGCCAGCGCTTAACCACCGCGCCACTCGGCCAGCCCACTGCATTTCTACTTCCTCAGAAAATTCCAATTTCCTTCAGGCTCCCATGGACTCCATTCTCCTGTTCTAGTGGTTGATTTAGTTTCATCTAAGGCTTAGATTCTAAGCCAATCAAAATGATCCCATCCTCTTTACTTTCATTTAAGAACCCAAAGTTCCTAAGTCAACCAGCCCACTGCATCACTCTGAAGACTATTATTGGTATAGAAGTAGATAGGTAACCTAATATTGGCTGATCTGATTGATGGATATATCTCTTAACCTATCTCTGAGGTAAGAGATTCTCTTTTTTTTTTTTTTTAGCTGAGCCATCCTGCCACCTGTTGGCAGCTGGGCGGCAGCTCAACTCGGGCTGGGCATCGAATTGCTGTTGCTCAGAGCTCAGCTCGCACTTGAGTGAGCTCTTAACCAACTGAGCCACTCGGCCAGCCCAAGAGATTCTCTTTCTCATTGTAACAAACAAACAAAAAAATTGTGCTACCATAGTTCCTGCTGGCAGCCATCTTGAAACCTGGAGGGAAACTAATGAGAAAGTCCGAGCTGACACAGAGGGAAAATCAGAACAAAGAAAATCATAGATGAAGAAAGCCAGAACTCTGTTTGTACTGCATCTGGAGCCTACTGTAATCTTCGACCTTCCAGTTATGTGAGATTAATTATCATTATTATTGAAACCACTTTTAATGGGTCTTCTTCTCAACGCCCAAAATACCTTAACTACTAAACATGTTATCCAGGTTTCAAAAATAAAAAGGATATTATTCTTGCATTGAAGAAGTTTCTATTCCAGTGGGAGATATATATGCCAACAATAAATTTCAGTACAATATAATGATACTTGCTGAAATACAGGTAAATAGCAAAATGGTAGAATGAAGAAAGAAGAACCTACATTCCCCTGGAAAACTGGGCAGGAAGGAAGGAACTCCATATAAATAATATTCTGAGCTGAGATTTTAAGGTTGAGTTTACCGAAAGTAATTCATGACAAGTGAATTTCTAGTAGAGGGAACAGTGTATGTTAAAATAGAAAAGCAGCATTTGGAGATTGAGGAGCTACAAATAGTTTAGTGTTATTTGATTATTAAGAGTAATGGAAGGGCTGGCCGAGTGACGCATTGGTTAAGAGCTGGTTTTGGGATGCCAGTGGCCGTGGTTCGGATCCCACATATGAGGGCCAGTGACACTGCCCCCTACAGCTAACAACAGCTCCACCTGGAGCTGGGCTGTGCAAGCCCCAGCGATGGTTTAGGCTGCAGCCTCTGCTGCAGTGGGCTGCCATGGGCTACAGTGAGTGGCCGGCAGCCAGCATGAGCAGCCGGCAGCTAGCGTGAGCTGCCAACAGCATGGTGAGCGACATCCAGAGGCCGGCGACCGATCTGCCTCATCCAGGAAGAGCGCAATGATGATACCAACATGAGCCAGTGAAGCAACGTCCTCCGCAACTAGACCGAAGAACAAAAAGACAGCAACTTGTCTGTTCCCCTTCCCCAATTCCCCAACGCTATTCCCCTCCTTCAATTCCCCAATTTAAAAAAAAATCTTAAAAAAAGAGAGTAATGGGCGATGTAGGCGATAATTTGGACACTCTAGCAGATGCCACATTGGGAAAGACCTTGTATATCAAGCTGAGCAATTTAGCTTTTATCCTAGAGAAGAAAGATAACTATTATACAATCTTGACTAATGTAATATGACAGGCATGTTAAAAAAGTTCATTTTCAATGAACTTGCAAGATGAGTTGAAAGAGATGGGGAGACCAATAATGTGGCTTTGTAGATGGTGCCTGAATGAATGACAAAACAAAACAGGGGGGCTGAATTAGAAAGTTCAGGGTTCTTTGGCTTACAGGATCAACAGGAGTAGTGATTGCATGCTTAATAATAAGGAAAAAAGAAAGTGTGAGAATGACTCCTTGATCTCAAACTTGGTGGACAGTAGTTTCATCCACCAAAACAGGGAATAGTAAGAGTAGATTTTCAAAAGATGATGACAATATCAAATTTGGCTCTGCTGAGTTTGAAATATCTGTGGAACATCCAGGTGGCAGCTGGTCGGCAGGTGAAAATATGAGTATGGAGTTAAGGAGAGAAGTCTGAGTTAGAGATAATCATTCTATACTATGAGTAGTCTTTACCTTAGATTCTCTAATATACTGAATTGATAAGGAAATTATCTGAGCTAAAATGATAAATTTTATGTTATGTGTTTATTTATTTGTTCATTTGATGGTTTATTTCAGGTATACATATATACAATGGAGTATTACTTTGCCCTAAAAAACAATGAAATCTCATCATTTGTAACAACAAGGATGGACCTAGAGGATATTATGCTGAGTGAAATGACGCAGACTGAGAAAGACAAATACCATATGATCTCACTTATATGTGGAATCTAAAGAATAGAATAAACAAGCAAACACAAAAGAAATAGATTCACGGATACAGAGAACAAACTGATGGTTGCTGGATCGGGGTGGGGGTGTTGGGACGGTGGTGAGAAAGGTGAAGGGATTAGTAAGTACAAATTGTTAGTCACAAAATAGTCATGGGGATATGAAATTCAGTATGGGGAAGACGTTATATGTTTTTAACCACAATTTAAAAAGTACAAAGGAGGTGGGATGAGTGGCCCAGTTGGTTAAGAGCACACTCAATAGTGCAAGCTCTGAGCAACAGGGTCACCGGTTCGATTCCTGACCCGAGCTGAGCTGCCGCTGAGCTGCCAATAGGTGGTAGGATGGCTCAGACAAAACATAAATAAATAAATAAATAAATAAATAAATAAATAAATAAATAAATAATAAATATATAAAAGAAATCTGACAGTCCAGCATAGACTGTGACCACTGAGAACAGATGATGCCAGCCATAAAGGGATACAGATGTGGCATGGGTTAAGACTTTGATGATACCAACATGTAAGGGGATTACAGAGGAAAAATGTCACCTAAGTGGGGATAGCAGTAAGTGACCAGAGAGGTCACTGAAAAAAACTCGGAACAAAACAAGAGAACATAACAAAAACTAAGACATCAGAACCTAACACAATACAGAATTTACATTGAAGGAGGATGGGTGATGCTTGGCTAAGATTATCAGTGGCACTGAAGATAAGGTTAAAGAACCATAGCAAAGAGTGTACTACTTAATGAAATCTTGCCTAGTGGATTAATACAAATTATGTCTTAAAAACACAAGGTATGGTGCAATTTCAAAATATATATATATTATACCAGGAATGTTAGGTAAAAGGTCCACAGAAAATTGAATGAACTTATCTAATGTATTCATAATCTAATCTCAAGATGCAAACCATAAAGTAAGATGTATAGAAACTCAGAAAATCAACAGATTTGTAAAAAATGACATGTGACAGGAAAATAAACAGTGGTAAGACAAATGTATTAGAGGATTTGTGGCAGATCCTTTATGTCATAGAGGATGACAAAGGAAGTAAAAAATGAAGGACTGGGAACAAAAATCAAAGGAGACAAAAGGCATGTTTGAATGAAATATAAAGAACCGAAAAGACTGGGCCGGCCGAGTGGCGTGCTGGTTAAGAGCTGGCTTGGGATGCTGGCTCTGAACAGCAAGGCCCCCAGTTTGGATCCCACATATGAGGGCCAGTGACCCTGCCCTCTACAGCTAAGATGGTGAACAACAGCTCCACCTGGAGCTGGGCTGCTGTGAGTCCCCAGGATGGCATAGCTGCAGCCCCTGCTGCAGTGGGCTGCTATAGGCTACAGTGAGTGGCCGGCAGCCAGCATGAGCAGCTGGCAGCCGGTGTGAGCTGCCAAGAGCCACCATGAGTGGCTGTTCAGAGGCCAGCGACCCATCTGCCTCAACCGGGAAGAGCGCAATGATAATATCAACATGGGCCAGTGAAGCAATGTCCTCCGCAACTTGACTGAAGAACAAAAGGACAGCAACTTGTCTGTTCCCTTTCCCCGGTTTCCCAATGCTGTTCCCCTCCCCAAATTGCCTAATAAAATCTTTAAAAAGAAAAAAGAACCAAAAAGACTTATAGAAGAGAAGAAATGGAAGTGACCAATTTCTTTCAAGGAAACAATGACTCTTCAGCAAGTGGAGCTGGAGATGGGTTGGGTGACAACTTCCAAAGAAATATTTTAAATTGAATTTTTCTACCACTGCAATATTTAAAAAAAAATTTAAACAATATCTTTATTCTCTTACAGGTAGAAATATTGAGGATGATAACACACTGAAAAGGCATTGCATGGTTCTTCTACTTAAACTACAAAATAAATTGGTTAAAAATTGGGTTTAATGATAAAAACACTTCAAAGTCTTCCCTCCCCCATTTAAAAAATTGCTATGATGCTTTTGAGTTTAGCAATCAAGGCAAGACCAATACTTCTGATATCTACACAGTTTTTGTTCTACAGGTTTTGTCTATTTTGTGAGCATAAATTTCCCCAGTGGATTCAGGAAGAAGATGAGTATTTTTTTAAGCAAATAATGAGTCAGCAGGAGGTTCAAAGTTCTCCACATGGAGCTGTCACTCAAAGCACTGACATCAAAATCAATGAAAAGTGGCTCCAGTCTTGTTCTGAGTATAATTTGTAGTGGAGAGCAAGTTAGAAAAGTGTAAGAAGACAGCTCAGAAATATAGGTAGACAGATACGTAGCAAAAAACAAAAAAACACACACAAAAACAAAAAAAAAAAAAAACAGGTTATAAAACCTAAAGTTGGCAAAATGACCCAAATTCCATATGGGATGAATGCAAACCTCACTAGACTGAGAATCACTTGATAATACATTTTCCTGAGCCCATTTGGTCCCCGGTCACCATTCTAGTCACCAAGGATACAGTGGTAAACGACATTAGGTGGCCTCATGGAGGTTACATTTTGTTAGAGAAAAGAGGTAGGAAACAAAAAAAAATTATTTAAAATTATTTTAGAGAATGGTAAAGGGAAATAAGAATAGAGGCAAAGGGAAAAAAAGAATAAGAATGAGAGGGGTGCAAGTTAGGCCAGGGTCTAGTAGCCATTAGCTCATGATCAAGGCGTGGGCCAGACCTTTAATCCATCTATGTTTCTTAGCTCCTCTAGCTAGCTCTGTGTCTGGAACAAGAAAATGGTTCATTACATCTTTATTTCCATTTCTTTACATCCTTCTTCTCTTATCATTACCATTCATTTCCCACTTTTCTTTTCTAGTCCTCTTTGACACTCACTTTTGTTTCCAGAAGGCTCTGGCTTCTGGTTTAAAGGCTCCCTCTCTGAACCTAGCCCTGCTTGCAATTATCTTATGTAACCTCAGAACCTCTACTGGGAAGAGAAATTGGTTATCTATTTGTCACTTCCTCATTCATCCTCAGGTAATGTGGATTCCATGATAAGTCCAAGAGATCAGAGTCTATCTTGCAGACACTCACAGTCAAGTGGGGGGACCAATATAAATTCAGATTGTCTCAGAATGAAACAGGAGATTTGATATGTGCTTTGAAAAAGCAGTATGAAGGCTATGTACACCAACAATGAGGAATCTAACCTAGCCTAGCACAACATTTAAGTTGAGACCTGAAAGGTAAGTAGGTATCAGGTGGGAAAAGCAAGGGGACAGTGTCCTGAGAGCCGAGTATGTGTAATGGCTCATGGTAGGAAAAAAAAAAAGGTACTTAAAGAAAACAGAATAAGTGGGCCGGCCGAGTGGCGCCGCGGTTAAGCGCTGGCTTGGGAAGACAGCGTCCCCGGTTCAGGTCCCACTTATGAGGGCCAGTGACACTGCCCTCAAAAAAAAAAAAAAGAAGAAATCAGGTCAATATGGAGGTAGGAGAGCAAGCAGTGCATGTTATCTGGCATAAGGTTGGTGAAGTTGGAAGGGCCACGCTATACTAGGTCCTGTAAGCTGTTAAATATTCTAATTTTTATGTTGAAAACAACTGGAAGCCATTGAAATGTCTTAAAGAGAGTGCTGCTATCAAATTCATATTTTGAAATGATCACATCGCAACCCTATGTTGTGAAAAAATAAATGAGGGGAGATTAGTTTAGGTTGGGAAGATATATCATTTATCACAAAAACCTGGATAGTGTTAAGAGTGAAAGGGGGCATTAATTACTTATACTGAGGCAATGGACATAAACCATGTCTGCCCAGGGCAACCCAGGACTATGGTAATCCTAATATAAAGATATGTATTTTATTATATACAACATAATATTGTAACAGACCAGGATGGGGATGATAAAATATTGGGGAGGGGTACTGCAAGATAAACTCAGAGAAGAAAGCTGATCCAAGAAACATTTAGAAGATAAAACCAACTGGACTTGGTGATGGATAACCAGGAAGAGTGAGGTAGAAATGTGTCAAGAATGACTCCCAAGGTTTTGTTACTGGATGAGTGGTGCTACAAGACCTGAAGTCGAGGGGTATTACAAGGGAAGATCATGAATTTGATGACAGGAGAGACTCTTGAGGTTCTTTTTGAGACATCTAAGTGGAATTGTTAAGTAGGAAGTTAAATACATAGTCTGGCATATAGAGGAAATTTCTTCATCTCCTACAGTATTCTCCTCTGTCAGCCTCTTCTATTTTTCTTATTGATGTCTCTGCCTCTGGATCCCCTGAAAACAGGGCCTGGAAAAGGACTTGGGTGTGGTTGGTTTATTTGGGACTGATCCTTGGGAAGGAGGAAGAATGGATCAGGAAAGTAAAACAGAGAAAGAGGAAATGTCAATTGAATGTGTATCACTGAAGTTACTACTATGGGAAATAGGGACTAGATTATGTCAGAGCTTTTCCATATTCCAGAGACACACAGAGAAATCCTCCCCAGATTGTCCTCTTAAAGGAATAGAGGTTAAGATGGTGTCCATGGGCTCGCATCTGCTATTGGTTGAGGGTTGCTCACCCATTATAACATCTAGTCTGGGATAACTCCAAGGACTTGTGGGTTCCTGGCATGTATGAGATATCTCTTGAGCAGAAAGTGAGAAAATGGAGTCATTCCCTGACGTGGGATGCTGTTCGCTAAAAGTAAGTCTGAGCTCACACAGGACTGTCCACTGCAGCTATGGCTACAACCAGAAGAGGCTCAAAGGCATATGACCCCAGGTACAAGAGGCATCTGCTACATTTGTAATGATAATGTTTTGGAAGCATTGTTTTTCCCCCTTTGGTAGTAAGATTTTTCTTATCTATAGATGATGACATAGAACATACACATAGGGTTTAAAGAATAGTTATAAAGGAACACCCCATGTATCTACCCCCAATCAAAAAACAGAATATCGCCAATATCTCAACTGCTGCCCTCTTCAGCTTAGAGTCCATGGTCCATCACTTCAGCCAATCTGGTAGCCATTAATGACTATATTTTCTAGTTATTATTAATTTACTTTCGTAACCTCTGTCTGGCAAAAGAACCATGCATGCATCTTACTTTCTATGTCCATCCTTTCTCCACCCATTAAAAGAGAAATTTATTGAAATCTTCATTTCTCTCCAGATTTCTGTTTCTGATTTTGGCCACTCCTCCATCTCCTTTGCTGGCTCACTTTGCTCTGCATGTCACATGTAGGAATTCCTTAGGTTTCTGTCCTAAGTCCTCTTCTTTTCTCATTCTAAACACACTCCTTAGCTGATCTCCAACTCTTGAGACTTTAGTTATGTTTTATTGTATGTGTTTATAACTCTGGTATCGATATTTTTAGCCTAAGCCTCTCTCCTGATGCATATGGCTAGCCTACTTAGCAGTTTTGCAAGCATCTTAAACCCAGCATGTCCAAAATTAAACTCATTGTCACCCTGAACCCTAAAATAGTCCATAGTTTAGTCGTTTCCATCACCATCCACTCAGTTTGCCAAGCTAGAAGTTTGGGTATTCTACTTGAGTTATCCATCTCTCTCTCCTCGATGTCCAATCGTTACCAGGTCCTGTTGTTTCTACATGCCAGTGTCTCTTTAATCTGTGCACTCTGTCTCCATTCCCTTTCTTGCTTCCCTCGTTCAAGTCATCATTCTCTCTCCCCTGGACTGCTGGAAAGGCTTCTAGTGTTACTCTTATCCAATCCATTCTCCACTCTTTCACCAAAGCAATCTCTCTAAAACACAAATATGATCATGGCACTGGCCTCTTTAAAATGATCCAGTGGCTTTCAATTGCCCTTCAAATAAAATGTGATTGATTTCTCTAATATGCCTTAAAAAGCAATTTAAGAACATGCCTAAAGTATTGGCTTCATCCTACACCTTCTCCCTGACACAACTGCTGCCCACACAACTCAATGCTTCATCCATACTGACATTTTTAAAGATGTGCCAGGCTCCTTCTTGCCTACAGCATTTATTTATGCCATTTCTCCTGCCTGGAACACCCTTCCCAACCCCTAACCTGCCTAAGTTTACCTATGTATCCCTTAAGTCTCATCTTTAAAGTTGCTTTTTTCCAGAAAACTCTCCCTGCGAACTACACCACTCCAGACTGGGTATGTTTCTTCCACAGCAGTCTATATCCTAGTATTTGTCATACAACTTATTTAATTGTCTTATTTTCTGAGAGACCAGGAATTATGTTTATCTTGGTCAGTGTTCTATCCTGAACATCTAGCATAAAACAGGGCACGTAGTAAGGATTAATAAGTTCTCTGTTGAATTAGTGTACTGACAAATTAATGATACCAATGCATACAGAATGCTCTTTTTTTTCTTTTGAGGGCAGTGTCACTGGCCCTCATATGTGGGACCCAACCAGGGCCTCTGGCTTCCCAAGCCAGTGCTTAACCACCACGCCACTCGGCCAGCCATGAATACTCTTTTTAATTATAAAAATGTTAACATTTAAGTTTTTATAGAAGTTTTAGGTTTACGACAAAATTGAGAGGTACAGAGATTTCTCACATGTCCCCTGCCCCTACACATGCATGGCCTTCTCCATTGTCAACACCACTCAGTAGAGTGGGCCTTTTTTTTTTTTATGAAGGATGAACCAACATTGATACAACATTATCACCCAAACTCCAGAGTTTACCTTAGGGTTAACTCTTGGTGTTGTACATTCTGTGGATTGAGATGAATGCATAATGACATGGATCCATCATTATAGTACCATACAGAGTACTTTCATTGCCCTAAAAATCCTCTCTGCTCTCCCTATTCATCTCTCTACTTTCCCCTTCCCCCACACCTCTTGCAACCACTGATCTTTTTTATTGTCTTCATAGTTTTGCATTTTCTGGAATATATATAGTTGGAATCATACAATGTGTAGCCTTTTCTGATTGGCTTCTTTCACTTAGTTAGTAATAAGCATTTAAGATTCCTCAATGTCTTTTCATGCCTTGATAACTCATTTCTTCTTAGTGCTAAATAATATTCCACTGTCTGGCTGTGACACAGTTTATTTATCCATTCACTTCCTAAAGGACATGTTGGCTGTTTCCTAGTTTGGGCAATTATGAATAAAGCAGCTATAAACATCCATGTGCAGCTTTTTTGTGTGGCTAGAAGTTTTCAACTCCTCTGGGCAGATACCAAGGAGTGCGATTGCTGGATGATATGATAAAAGTATTGTTTGTTTTGTAAAAAACCACCAAACTGTCTTCTAAAATTGCTGTACCATTTTGCATTCCCACCAATGATGAATGAGATTCCTGGGGCTCCACAGCCTCACCAATATTTGGTACTGCCAGTGTTCTGAATTTTGGCCGTTCTACTAGAGGTGTAGTGGTGTCTCTTTGTTATTTTACTTTGCATTTCTCTGATGACATATGATGTGGGACATCTTTTTATATGCTTATTTGCTATCTGTATATCCTCTTTGGTGAGGTGTCTGTTAAGGTCTTTGGCTTCTTTTTTACTATGGTTGTTTGCTTTCTTACTGTAGAGGTTTAAGAGCTCTTTGTATATTTTGTATAGCAGTCCTTTATCAGATATGTCTTTTGCAAATATTTTCTCTCAGTCTGTGCCTTATCTTCTAAGTCTCTTGAAAATGTTCTTTTTGAAGTCCGTAAAATTAGAACCCACAGTTGGAGAAGGAACATCACCAACAGCTAAGAGTGACTTTTCATCTCTCTGATAGTGACATCTCTTGCTGCTTCTAGCTACACGTACTTTATCTCTTTCCAACTAGTTCATTATTTAAGTGTTAGTCAGTTGAAGTGGCATTATAATATCCCTTTTCTACTGATCTATGATGCTTCTTTGGGAGACCATTCCAACTTTGGAGAAGTGTGCTAATGGTTTCAAGGTTCAAAGCAAGCTCAGGTCTGATGTATAACATGGGTACCCCTAGAACTGTAAGCAGTAGATTCCAAATGACACAAAAATGACAACCTCTACTTGGGAACACCTAAGGGTGCCTCAATAATTAAATATATGGGGCTTGTGTTTATAAGAAGAAAAACAATCTAAAATCTGTTTTGTAATTTTGCTGCCGAGATAGGAAAATGTTCTCCAAATTAGGCTTAATTCTATTTATATAAGTACTCCTAAATATTTTCCAAACGACAGTAGAATACACTTAATAGCTATAGCAAGTATTTCATGCTATCTCTTTATTTTTACTATGAGGGTTTTACAAATTTCCATCCGAAGCTAAGCAACTGGTATTCTTATATCTGAGTAAGCTTTGAAAACACTATTGATAAGAAATCATTTCTCCATTGAGGAAGCCTTAAAAAGATTAGAGAAATACATTCAAAAATCAATATTCCCTTTATTAGCTACTATGAATCTATCAGCAATCTATCTATCTAAAGGAGGAGCCAGTAAATTACAGTTCTAAGGTCAAATTTTTCCTACCGCCCATTTTTGTAAAATTTCATGGGAACACAATCACACCCATTCATTTATGGACTATCTATGAATGTTTTTGCATTTCAATAGCAGAGTTGATCTTCTGGCCTGCAAAGTCAAAAATATTTACTATTTCTCTCTTTACAGAAAAAATTTGCAACCCCTTGAACTAAAACTTTCTTTTTTTTTTTTTTTTGAGGACAGTGTCACTGGCCCTCATATGTGGGACCCGAACCTGCGTCGCTGGCTTCCCAAGCCAGCGCCCAACCACCGCACCACTGGGCCGGCCCAAAGGCTTAGAGTGTAATGCGTTGCTTTTTTTTTTGTTTGTTTGTTTTTTAGGGCAGTGTCACTGGCCCTCATATGTGGGACCCGAACCGGGGCTGCTAGCTTCCCAAGCCAGCGCTTAACCACCGCGCCACTCGGCCGGCCCGAACTAAAACTTTCTTGAAGTGATTTATATCATTAACCTATACCTCTTACTGAAATAATATATTCTATAAACTAATAACTTACTTTATAAAATCAGGATTTAAATAAATTTGCCCCAAATTACATCTTCCAAGCTTCAAAAGGCATCCATGCCCTAATTACAGGGTGTTATGATCTGGTGAATAAATTCCTTATTTCACTAGTGTAGTTACAACAACAGACCAGAAATAGGAAAATAATAGCTTCTATCCTTGATTTCAAACTATACTACAAAATTATAGTAATCAAAACAGTATATAGTATTGGTATAAAACAGTCACAAAGATTATGGAACAGAATAGAGAGCCCAGAAATCAACCCACACATATAGGGTCAATTAATTTATGACAACTGAGGCAAAGACATACAATGGAGAAATGGCAGTCTCTTCAATAAATAACACTGGGAAAACTGAATGACCACATGCAAAAAATGAAATTGGACCACTATCATACACTATACACAAAAACTCACTCAAAATGGATTACAGACTTGAATGTAAGACTTAACACCATAAAATTCCTAGAAGAAAATATAGGCGGTAAGCTCCTTGACATTGTTAGTCTTAGCGATATTTTCTTGGACATGATTCCAAAGGCAAAGACTACAAGAACAATAAATAAATAAATAAATAAATAAATAAATAAATGAATAAATAAATAAATAAATAAATAAAATGAGACTAGATCAAATTAGCTTCTGCACAACAAAGGAAACCATCAACAAAATGAAAAGACAACATGCTGAATGGGAGAAGATATTTGTAAATCACCTAATAAGGGGTCAATATCCAAAATATATAAAGAACTAATATTGAAAAAGGTGAAGGGATTAAGAAGTACAAATTAGCAATTACAAAATAGTCAAGGGGATGAAAAGTACAGTATGGGGATCATAGTGAATGATACTGTAATAATTACATATGTGTAGTGCCAGGTGAGTACAAGACTTCTTGGGGCTATCACTTCATAAATTATATAAATGTCTAATTGCTATGTTGTATAGCTGAAAATAATATAATACTGAATGTCAACTTAATTGAAAAATAGAAAAGAACTCATAGAACTCAATAACAATAAAAACAAACAACTAAAAATGTAGAGAGATTCTGAATAGATATTTTTCTAAAGAAGACATACAGATGGAGAACAAGTATAAGAAAAGATGCCCAGCATCACTACTCATCAGGGAAATGCAAATCAAAACCACAGTGAGGTATCACCTCACACTTGTCAGAATGGCAATTATCAAAACACAAGAAATAACAAGTGTTGGTGAGGATGCAGAGAAAACGGAACCCTAGTACACTGTTGGTGGGAATGTAAATTGGTACAGCCACTATGGAAAACAGCATGGATGTTCCTTAAAAGATTAAAAATAGAACTACCATATGACCCAGCAATTCCATTTCTGGTTATCTATCCAAAGAAAACAAAAACACTGATTCGAAAAAATATATGCATCCCTATGTTCACTGAAGCATGATTTACAATAGCAAGATATGTAAACAATCTAAGCATCTATCAAAGGAAAAATATTGTAGCTAAAGAAGATATGGTACATATGTATGTATGTACATGTACACGTACACACACACACACACACACACACACACACACACATTGGAAAAAGAGTGAAATCTTGCCATTTGCAACAACCTCGATGAATCTAGAGGATATCATGCTAAGTGAACTTAATCAGACAGAAAAAGACAAATACTGCATGATTTCACTTATACGTAGAATCTAAACAAAACAAAACAAAGCAAAACCAGGTTCATAGATACAGAGAACAGATTGGTGGTTGCCAGAGGGGAAGGAGACTGGGGAGGAGTTAAACAGGTGAAGGGGATGAAGAAGTACAAACTTCCAAATATAAAATAAATAAGTCATGGGGATATAAAGTACAGCATGGAAAATACAATCAAGAATAGTGTATTAACTTTGTGTGGTGACAGATAGTACCTAGGCTTATTGTGGTGATCATTCCACAATGAATACAAATGTCAACTCACTAGGTTGTACACCTAAAACTAATATAATAATGTATGTCAATTATACTTCAATCTGGGCCGGCCGAGTGGCTCAGTTGGTTAAGAGCTTGCTCAAGAGCGCGAACTGAGCTCTGAGCAACAGCAGTTCGATACCCAGTCCGAGCTGAGCTGCTGCTGAGCTGCCAACAGGTAGCAGGATGACTTAACTTAAAAAAAAAGGTTAAAATCAATTATACTTCAATTAAAAAACCTCTTCTGGGGCCGGCCGAGTGGCATGGTGGTTAAGCGCTGGCTTGGGAAGCCAGTGGCTCCGGTTCGGTCCCACATATGAGGGCCAGTGACACTGCCCTCAAAAAAAAAAAAAAAAACCTCTTCTGTCTTGAGTCCCCTCTTATTTAGTTTTTTCCATTTACAGTACGAGGATAATTCTCATTCTTCAGGGATGTTTTAAAGATTAAAGTAGATAATGTATACTTGTAAAATAATTTTATTATTTATGATCATATAGATTTCAAAGTTCTTTTTTTCCAGACTGTAGTTATAACTTGTTTTAGTTCATATTTATGTGGAAGTCTGACCAACCTTATCATTTAGTTACCCTGCCATTGTCAATTTATATTCCTTGAGTGTGCATCTCTTAGTTAGGCTTATTACTGTCCTTACCGTTTCTGCTCACTCAAATCTGCCCAGTCATTCATTTCAATCCACTTGTACCCATTGCCTTGCTCACACTGGCTTTTACTATAATGCCTTGGATTTATCCAGATGTGAAAAATATATGCCAGTCTAGGGGCATGCTTAAGTTGGATACCAGCTAGTAGAGAGGTCACCCATACTCACTTTGATGAGTTCTAACAAGGCTGTTAACTTTAGTCCATTTTCCTTTCACAGAAATTTCAATACCATCTAGTCCAGTGACTTTTAGTATTTTGAAAGCATATAACCCCTGTTTTACATGAAATCTTAAGAAGCAGCACACCATGGAAAGCATAAAATGGAGCAGGGCAGTGGACTGGTTGAAATTAGAGATGGGAGGTAGGGGCATCTACCACTTTGAGGGCACAAGGCAAGGCTCTCCAGAGGAGATGATGAACCCTAGGTTTACAGTTTGTGTGCTTGGTTGAAATCCAAGGCAATAGTCATTTCAATTATTTCATGACGAAGTGAACAATAGGGTCCAATGTATTCACCACTGCTACTGAACAAAGAAAACACAAGATAATATTTTTGGAAAGTATTATCTGAACACACACAACAAGTTTACCAAGGAGGTTATGGTGTTCCTTGAGAAGAGATTAAATGAAGTGCTACTTAAATAGCTTTCTTTAATTAATTTTGAATGGTAGCTGGGCAGTGAACTATAGTGCCTTGTGGTCTTTTCCAGATCAATTTTTAATAATTCTGCTGCTTTGCTTGCTGTTTGACCTTGGACTGACAGATACAGAACTGGGAGCATAAATAAAGCTGAAGAATAACACAGTGGGACAATCAGACCTATCATCTTAATGTATTTTTGTTGTTTTGTTTGTTTGTTTGTTTGTTTCCATGGCCCTATCTTTCAGGGGAGAGAAATGAGAGAAAGAGAGAGAGAGAGAGAGAGAGAGAGAGAGAGAGAGAGAGAGAGAGAGAGAGAGAGATATTACATACAGAGAGTGCCAAAAAATGTATAAGATTTTAAGAAATGAAAACACTGCATTAAAATTATAATACTCAATATATACTGATAACAAAATGTGAATACAAGTCACGTATATGCATTTTTTTGGCACCGCCGGTATTTCCTCTTACTGAAGTCACTTCTATAGCTACAAGGTTAGTACTAAGCATCAAGGGTGCTACTGTTTTAGACCGAAGTCTACTCACCTAGCTTTGACATGAGATTTGGACATCAAGAGAAGAAAGAAGGGGGGAATAGGAGCATTGTTGTTGAATTTCATTTGGGAAATATATTACAAAAGAAGGAACAGTATGGTTGAGTTGATTCCACAGTCTAAAGAGTCCAGTGCATCATCTGTTCTACCAAGATCAAATATGTTTACCATAAAGATGAAAAGACAGGCATGAACTTTAGGAAGATACACATTTTTAGGAAGAAGACATGTTGGTTGTCTTTGGGATAACGACTCTCTCTAAGCTTTACCTTCCTCCTATGGCAAAAAAGATAATAAGGTGGGACCTACCTCAAACAAAGGTTGTTGTAAGATAAAACAGAACAATGCACCAGGAATATTTAGCAAAACGCCTGGTACAGAGCAAGGTATTTAACGCATGTTAACTCTCAGGTAAATATTATGTATGTTCAGGTCAATGCAAAGATGAGGGGGATAATTGAAATAAAAGCAGGTATTATAGTTAGAAAAAACTATGATATGCCTAGGCATTACCAGACTAGAATCAGACTGTGAGACCTTGCAGACCCCCTACCAGAGTTAAACATGGAGTGACAATGCTGTTTTGCCTGATATACCTCAGATCTTTGTTGCTAAAACACATTTTCCTCAATATGCTCAATACGAAGCATTTATACACCCAAATAATAGATACAAATCCAGGCATTCAAATGTTGCTTCGAGTCAGAGATCAAGATGCAAATCCCCAGAATCACAGAGATTTGTGTCTGTAAACTGGCTTATTATATTCGCATTCAAGGAGGTAGGAAGGGATAGTGTCAGCTTTTTAACCAAAATCTTTTCATTACTTCTCCCGGTTGGGGTCGCAGCACATGCTGTGAGTGACCTCCAGAGATCCTCAAGCCATATGCAGAGAGCAAATTGAATCTGAAAGCTTTATTAGATAAGTTTGTCTTTCAGCTGCTGGGGGTGGATGTCAGCTGTATTGGAAAAAAATAAAATTTCTTGTGAAACTGGGTCCCGACCTTGCAAAAAAAAAAAAAATCTCAATTCAAAGTGCATGATTCAATTCTGAGTCATGTCCTTATTTGTTAAACATGGAGTGCAGGTTCAAAAGAAAAAGCCACATTACACCTTAAAAAAAAAGAAGAATCAGGAGGAAAAACAAGAAGACTTCTCTTTTGATTTTGCTGGACTTTGTAAGCAAAAATACTTTACAACCAAATCCTAGGGTTAAAAAAATATACCAATAATCAAGAAAACAACTCTTCTCACTCACTTCAATATGAGAAAATTACCTCCTCCACTTCTAATCCGCAGCAAACATTATAGGAACTTTATATCTTTTATCGATACATTTCTTGAAGAACAAACAATCCTGGAAAGCTAAAGCAACCTTAGAGATTGACCAATGCATATCATTTCAATATTGTCTCCTACTTTTTAAACAGCATGTCCCTTAGTTCCTGCTTTTTAATGTTGAAGAACAATGACTCTTTTGAAGTTGTGATAATTGCCTCAGAAGCAAGAATTGAAGGCATTATAATTTTGAGGTTTTTTTTTCTATTGTAGGTCTATATTATAATATGATTTAGGCATTGGTGCAGCTATTACTTTTAGCAATTTTGCCTAAATATTAGAAAAGCTAGATTGAATATCTGTTTAATAAACTCACTATGGACTGGAAGCATTTTAGGGAATAAGATTAAAACATATTTTCTTAAAAATACTGAAGATGACAGAAGGGAGAAACTGTATACATTTTAAGAGGAAGATAGCATGTTAGACTGTAAAGTAACAGTTCTTAAATTGGTTATCATGTCATAGTCAAGAATGAGATGGGGGTTAGATTTAGCATTGAGATTTGCACCAAAGCCACAGCATGTCCCTATTTGACCAATACTGTAGTCTTAAAAAAAATTAGGATGTATCACTGAGGGTGTGAGGCTAAACATATCTGTCAGCTGTGTTTGTACAAAGCCAAAAAAAAAAAAGTGGAGATATGTAAGAATACCAAAGAGTACTGAGATCAAACTCTGAAGACATGGGGTTGAGTCCAGACTCTGCCACTAAACAGCTGGGCAAAATATGATCACTTAATCTCTTTGGTATTATAATTACACGGGAGGTTGACTTATTTGATCTAATGCTAAAATAAATGGACTATTGGTTTGGTCAAAATATATTAAACACCACTACATACTAGTCATTGAATAGAAGCTGCATACATTGTTACACAAGATATAAAATAGGACCCTCTTGGAAATTACAGTCTATTAGAAAATGAAAATGAAATAATTACCCACATAATTTAGTAATCAAAACAATGATCAGGATATGAAAGAGAAAATGTGTGCTTTGAGATTGTGTAATAGGATGCTCAAGGAAAGAGTCCTATAGAATAAAAGGCATAGTTAAGAGCTAAAGGAGGAGTAAGGGGGAGATCATCCAAGTAAGAGAGTAGTAGATGTGGAGACCCTGAGCTCAGGAAGAAGCAGACATGCTAGAGGAACAAAAGAAAGCCAGAGAGGCTGGGATGCGAAGAAAAGGGGGGCGAGCAATAGAGCAAGAAGGTTAGGCAGGGGAACCATCACATAAGACCCTGTGGGCCAAGCTAATAATTTGAAGATTTATTCTACAAGCAGTGGAACATCATTCAAGGATTGATTACAACAGAACAACATTTGCATTTTGCATGATTATTCTATATGGCTATGTTTATCTCAGGGAATGGATTGGAGAGAGGTAAATCAAATCAGTTCAGAAGCAAGCAACCAGGTATGCTATCATGGTGGCAGAAGGGATAGACATGGGTAAAATAATTTGAAAGATATTTAAATAATAGAATCAGTACGACTTGACAGCTGATTGAATGAAGAAAGTGAGGGAGAAAGAGGTGTCCATCCAGGATCACTTAATAGTACTAGCTTGAGTGGATGGGGTTGCCATTTGCTGAGATAGGGAATACAAGAGGAGAAGAGGGGAGAGTCAACTCACTAGTTCAACTTTGGACATGGTGGGTTAGCGGAGTCTGGGAGACATCCAAGTGCAGATGTTGAATGAGTTGTTAGATAGATGGGTTCCCCTGAATTCACTCTAATCTGCATTTCATCCCCCTACCGCTCTATCCAAGTTTCCTAAATCCAAGGGTGGTTCTCAGACTTTTTCTTACTAGACTTATAGGCATCATTTGATACAGTTGATCAATTCTTTCTCCTTAATTCACTCCCTTCACTTCCTTCACTTAATTAACTTAATTCACTTGGCTTCTAGGTTTCCGCCTTGGTTTTCCTCTTACTTTACTGACTACTTATTACTACTACATCCCCTTACCATTGAGGCCCTCTCCAGGACTCAATCTTTGCATATCGTCTTTTTTTCTATCTATTTTGCATTCACATCTTGGCTTTAACTAGCAAAATCTCATGGCCCATCTATATGCTAGAAATTGCATATTTACATCTCAAGATTGGATGGCCCTCCTAACCTCCAGGTCATATAGTCATCTACCTATTCTGCATCTCCGTTTGGATAACTAGTAGGCACGTGTAACAATTTTCACAATGCAGAGATTTTTTTTTTTTATGAGGGCAGAGTCACTGGCTCTCATATGTGGGACCCGAACCGGGGCCGCTGGCTTCCCAAACCAGCGCTTAACCACCACACCACTAGGCGGACCGAGATTTTTTTTTTAATTGGGGAACAGTGTGTTTTCTCCAGGACCCATCAGCTCCAAATCAAGTAGTTGTTTCAATCTAGTTGTGGAGGGCACATCTCAGTGGCCAATGTGGGGATCGAACTGGCAATCTTGGTGTAATGAGCACTGCACTCTTACCACCAGAGCTAACTGGCAGCCTGAAAGCAGAGATTTTTATATTGCCTCCCATCACCCTGTATCTTATAACATCTTTCCTAACTCAGTAAGTGACAATACCATTCTTACAATTTGCTTAGACCAAAAACCTCATCACATTTTCTCATTGCCCATAACAGTTCTGTCGACCAGTCCTGTTGGCTCTACCTTCAAGGCACATTCAGAATCTATCTACTTCTTGTCACTTCCACTGCCCCTACCCTGGACAAAACTATCATCATTTCTCACCTAAATTATTGCATTAGTCTAACTGGTCCTTTTTTGCTTCCACCCTACTCTCCTCCCTGCAGTTTATTCTTAACACATTCAGAAAATTGTTACCAAAACATATATCAGATCATCTCACTGCTGGGCTCAAAAGCCTCCATTAGGTCATTTTATACAAAGTGAATGTCAAAGTCACACCGATGGCCTTTAAAGCCCTCTCAGAAGTAACCTCATCTCTTAACTGCTCTCCCCTTCACTTACTATGCTCCAGCCACACTCATTATTCTTCCAATAATAGTCATGCTTCCATCTCATGGCCTTTGTTAGAATGCCATTCTTGGAAAGCTGCATCCTAGAATGCTCTTCCCCCAGATATCCACATGGCTCACACTCTGACCATATTCAACTCTTCACATAAATTTCCCCTTTTCAGTGAAACTCTCTCTCTAATCACCCTCCTTGAACTCCATCCCCATACTCTTCACACTCTCCCATTTTATTTTCCATTGCAGTTATCACCTCATAACATGCAAACATATTGTATTTATTTAGTTCATTTATTTTCTATCTTCACAAAAATGTTAGCTCTGTGAAGACAGAAATATTTACCTTTCATTTGTTCACTGCTGTACTTCTGAATTAATGTATAGACCTACAACTCAAAAGAGAGGTGTGGCTTTAAAGCTACAACTGGGAAACTTCAATATATATTTGGTACTTAAGATCATACAAATGGGTGAGATTACCCGAGATTAAAGAATGCAAAAAAAAAGAGGCCTACATTACTTTAAATATTTAAAAGACAGATAGAGAAGGTTAAGCCAGCTAGGAAGCTGAGAAAGAGTAAGCAGGGAGGCGAGAGGAAAGATAGAATGCAGTGTTACATATGAGAAGGGGTAGAAGAAATGTTTCAAAACAGGAGTGGCCAACTGCATTAAATGCTGCTAACAGTTTAGAAAGATGAGGGCTGAAATGGTATTTTAACATAGAGATCATTTCTGGCCTTAGGGCATTTTCAATTGGACCCAGGGAAGGACAGAGCCAGAGGAAGAAACAGAGACAGGGATATAGATGCCTCCTTCTAGAAAAGTGGCTGTGAATAAGAGGAGAGATTTGTCAGTACCTGGAGGAGAATGCGTGGTTGAGGTGGACTAGTTCTAGGATGGGGAAAACATGAGCATGTATAAATGGTGCTGATGAAACCATGTGAGTCAATTTAAAGATACTTTATATTGCAAGGGAAACCTTTTTAGAATGTTCCAGTATAGAACAATATGACTGGCTAAGCTAAAATGTAGCAGAAAAATATCAGGCACTCAAATAGTTGATAAATTTAATATGAGTTTGTAGTACATCACAGCAGGCAGAATGATATTATCATATAAGGTAGGAAAAGGGTATATAGACTTTGTCATGTGATGTGTCAAGAGTAGACCAGTGATTATGGAACAGGGTCCAATTCTGAAGCACACATTTGAGAAACAGATGTGTAAACATTTGAAAGATAGTTTTTTTTGTTGTTGATAGGCCAGGGGACACTCATCTGATTTATGAGAGAAAAGCAAAGCTTGAAGGGAGATTAAATAACAGACTTCAAAGACTGTCTAAATGTTCAGTGAGCAGATATAGTCATTGCCTACTCAAATAATAATTTAGACAGTAACTGGAACTTGGGTCAGGCAGCTGAAGGAATGTCTTGAGTCTAACAGCAGCACTGGGACTCCACCTACTCTTCATTTTTAAAGAAGAGAGTAGGCAGTTAACCTTAAGATTGCTTCTAAGAGAAAGCGAGCCTTTTCAGAAGATAGTAGAGAAGAATGAATGACCTCTCAAAGATCTTCCACAGATCGCAATCTTACCATTTACAATTTAAGTGCAAACTGCTACAGTTTCCTTTTGGAATCTTTTTTCTTTGAGGATCAAGTTATATCCAATGTCAAAATGATTCAGCAAAATTTTTAAGATATATTAGGAGTACATGGAGAAGTTTAACTTTTGTGAGCTATGGAGTGCCTTATTCACATGAATATGTTTCAATCGTTCTAATTTCCCCTTGATAATAGCTTCAGAAGAAATTCAACATTGCGGTATTCTCTCTAGTGATTTCCAGCGAAGGTCCTTTTTTTTCTGGAAGGAGGTAAATAATATAAGAAGGCTAAGGTGATTTTTCTGTAATGAACCCTTTATTTCTGTTAACATGCAGAATGTGGGTAATTGAAAAATCCATAATGATCAGAATAGTTCATTCAACCATTGATGTTGTGATCCTCCTCCTTCTCCACACATATGCACACACACTCTCTGAAACTTCCAGGACTGCTTCTAACAAGCATTTGAAATGATGGATTAGAGCTTCTCTTCCTTTGCCAGTTCAAACCCCAAAGCTTGGCCCTAACAGGAGATGATAACCAAGCAATAAAACTGCCAAAAGGTTAAGGGAAGGAGAACAACAGGGAATTTCATCATCACAAAACGGATAATTAACTTCTAAATACTCTAGTTTTCACAGTCGATCACTGTCTTGAATATTAACAATGGCAGCACTGTTGTACCCTCCCTGTTAACCAGGGAACATTGTTGAAGAGCCTGGCCTGGGACCAGGGACCCCCACTGCCTACATAGAAAGACTTCTTCCTGATCCATGTGTGAAATCTTGGGGCCGCCCCAGCCAGCATGTACTGCTGTCACTCCCCTTTGTACAGTGACACATCCTAGTTCAAGCACCCTCACTTTGCTGGTATATACAAATACGATTCTATTCATTGATAAACAAATTTATTACTACCAAGAGTTGGAAGGTCTCTAGCTGCTCAGGGCTTTGAAATATCCTAGGGAGGGTCTAAAATCCATTCCTTATCCTGTTATTATAATTGATCATGTATTTTGGTACAAATTATTACTCCTAGTGTATTAGACTTTGAAAAAGTTTTGAAGATTGAGAGATTTTAGGTATAAAATCAATGATGGTGGGCCAGCCGAGTGGCGCAGTGGTTAATCGCTGGCTTGGGAAGCCAGCAGCCCTGGTTCGGTCCCACATACGAGGGCCAGTGACACTGCCCTCAAAAAAAAAAAATCAATGATGGTATGGCCATGTCTTCGGTGTTTTCAGTGGAGTAATCATCTGTTCATGAGGCAGAGAAAGACTTGGCTCCGCTGAAGCTGATGTGACTTATCTAAAAACTTCAGCTGAAGCAGAATCAACAGCAGGCAACACAGACAGAGGAAAGTGGAAAGGGGCTAGGATAGTGTCGGAGACCAGGGAAGGCTGTCCCCAAATATCATACAATGGCGTACTGATGAAATTAAAGTTACTTGAAAACTAGCCAGTGCAAGAAGGGTGCCCTGATCCTCCTTGGTCTCCTTGAATACAGGGAAAGAAATCTCTGTGAAAGGTGTCCCTCCTTGTTCCAAAGGGACTGAGAAAGCCTGTTTTCGCTAGAGTGAGGGAATTCAGACCCGAGAATCCTGTATACAGAAACCTTACTTTATTTTATTGTATTGTTTTACTGATTTACTACCCCAGTTCTCTTCCTGCTTGGGTACTTTACTAATGAGCACCCAAACCTAAGTTTCTTCGTCTTGTCAATTCTTCACAAATGTACTGTTTCTTTGTCGAAAGTGTATGTAAAGCTGGGCTAGCTCATTTCTCTGAGTATAATTTATGATTTCCTCTATGTATGTATTACATTGGTCTTTTTCACCTGTTCACCTGGTCTTGTGTCAATTTTATTATTAGTCCAGTCATAAGAACTTAAGAGGGGGAGGAGGGGGAACATCCCCTTGCCATCAGTGGCACCTCTCCTTGTGTTTCTGAGAAAGATGGGGACCCAAAAGGGGAGTAAAGAATGTGAGACCTAATTGATAGCTTCCTTCCGTCTTTCTCTCATGATCACTGCAGCTAAACGAAGGCCATTTGCACAATAAACTGTTTTCTCGCAATTTAAATCAAACAATATTTAAACTCCAATTAACCTCATGCTTTTATTAAACTGCCTAGACATTTAGAGTATTATTGAAATAGCCTTAGAATGCTTTATTCAACTCTAGAGAGGTAAGTGAAGTTTAAATAATAAATGTATAAATAACAGTCTGTGTATTTGATATTTAAGTACAGCCTTCAAAAATTCAAATGAAGAGAAATAAAACACTGCTTGAGACATGGCGTTCTGATGAATAGCATAAGCTTTGGAATCAGAGTCCACCTTGGACACATTATTTAATCTTTCTGACCCTTGGTTTTCTCATCTGCAAAATGGGAAACATAACACTACTCATTCAAAAGGTACTATGGCATTAATTCTAAGACGTGTATTAATTTAGCTTCACCCGGAAGTAGACCCTAAGAGACAAGGATTTAAACACAAGTTTTGATTGGTAGATGATACCAGGAAGCTGGTGGTAGAAGAGTAAGGAGATGAATGGGCATGGAAAGGAAGTCTACACAGGGCATGCTAACAGGTTATCACTGTGGGCAACCCCATGGGGCTCAACCCACTGGAGACCTCTGGTGTGGGACATGTCTTGGCGTTGTTCTACAGGAGTGATAAGATGGGATATTTATCCATCAACTCTTGTCCATCAGTGATTGAATGCTGTTCTAGAAATATTTCCTTCCCATCACTTCCAACCTGCTCTGCAAGTGAGTAAGCTTCTCCTGCGGCCAAAGAAAATAAGTGTCTGGGCAGAGTCATAAGTACTTGAATTTAGAAGGCTCAGGTTTACCGGAAGGATTAGTGTTGAGGGGATATGGGTAGGACATTAAGGGCCAATTTCCACCCATCTTTCCCCTTCTGGTTTGTGTAAGTAAAGGGTTATTGGAAGACTCATGCCTGTTTATTTACATTTTGTGTATGGTATGGCCAATTTCAGAATACAATGCCAAAGGAAACTGCATGACCCACAAAGCTGAAAATATTTACTATCTGGCTCTTTACGAAAAGAGTGTGCTGATCCCTTATCTAGTTGGTAGTACAACTGAGATTAGAATTTCGGCTTCTTGACTTCCAGTGCAGCACTTTCCTAATTACACTTGAGACTTGCTCTCTCCAAAATTAATTACAGGAAGAGGTGGTTTTATCAGTGTGTAATCAACTAGAAACCTCTATTAACTGGCACCTCTATGTGTGTGTGTGTGTGTGTGTGTGTGTGTGTGTGTGTGTGTGTATATATATATATATATATATATATATATATATATATACACACACAATGTTCATTCATTTCAGAGTTATTACTCTGAGACTTTTGAAGAACTCCAACATCTTGATTTGGAGTCTTCACGTTATGTTCTCTATGCAATTTCTTTTGAAAATGCTAAATTGGGTATTGTGGAATGTGAATGTTCCCAGGCCCAGCAGCTTGTGGTTAAGAAAGGATTCACACTGACATTTACAACCAGATTCGCTGGCTCTTTGCCTCCATCTGCCATGCAGGGCTTCAGTCCCATGCAAAGTCCTATCTACCTAAATGTTTCTGAGAGGCTCTAAGAAGAGCTTCATAGAAGCATGGCTATTCTCCCCACAGGTCTTTGAGCTGCTTTGCTAGGCAGATACTGTCCATCTTGCTGTCCATCTTGAACTTCCAAGTTTCAAAGTCCTTGTGGAGGAGGGGAGAGGAATGGTGGTGGTACTGAAATACCATGGACTTCCCTTTGGCATCCATAGCACTGGATATCACTTAAATTCCACTCCACACTGCATGCAGGAGTAGGGTGAACTCCTTCTCCACTTACCATAGGCCTATGGTAATAGTTCCTAAAGTGCATTTCCAGGACCAGTAGCATCAGTATCACTTGGGGACCTTTCAGAGATGCAAATTCTCAGGCCCCACCCCAGGTCTACTGAATCAGTCACTCTGGGTTGAATCCCAACAATCTGTGCTTTAATAAGAAATGGGTGATTTTAATGTATGGTAAAGTTGGAGGACATCCATCCTATGTCCTTGGATACAATAAAGCCTCCCACCCCTCTTCATGTAGCCCCCTGTGCAATGATGTTGCAGCTTCTCCTTTAAGAGGTAAAGTCTATCTCTCCACCCCTTCAATCTGGGCTGGCCTTATGATTTGATTTGACTAATAGAATACAGCAGAAGTGATGTATGAATTCTCGGGTCCGGGCATCAAGAAGTCCTGTAGCTTCCACTCTTACGCTTTTGAAACACTGTCCTGAGAAAGCCATCTCATGAAGTCCAGCCCAGCTTCCTGAAGGATGAGAGGTCTTGTGAGGAACTACAGTTCTCCAGCCAACAGTCAGCTGTCACATATCTGAACCAGTCCATTTTAGACCATTCTAGCTCCTGTTGAGTTGACAGATAACTGCATGCACATGAACGACCAAGACTTTCAGAATAATTATCCAGCTAATCCTAGCCCAAATGCAGACCCACAGAATCATAAGCAATTAAGTAACTCTTGTTTTCAGCCATTACATTTGGGGTGATTTTATGCAGAGATAGATAACTGATACACTCAGGTATCCAAGCAACAACAACTGCAAAAATGTTTTTGCTTTATTTTTCCAGCATGCCTATTTGTCCTGTAAATTAAAACAATTCACACAGCTCAGACAGGACCATCTCATCCTCATCATATTATATAAGTAAGCAGCCACAAGGGAGCTTGGTTTAGGATTTATTTTAAAAAACATGTGGGCCTCAGTTTCCACAAAAACAAAACAAGAATATTCAACCAGAAGACAATTTCAATGATTATTCTAGGTTCAGAGTTCTATAATTCTAAGAGATTCCGAGTTCTATAATTCTAAGAAATTCAAACAGAGTAAACTGGTTTCCTCTACTCTGTAAATAGAAAAGACACAGACACATATCTCACTTTTACTGCACGTACACCCAAGATTGAGTTAAATAACATTAATTCCTGGCTAGCTGCCTCCATATCTACAATTTCCATTAGGTTCTTGGACACAGAGATAGTGCAAGGCACAGCAAAATCAAAACACAACAAAACAAAACACAGGCTTTGGAGCCTGACACACTTGGATTGGAATCCTGGCTCTGTTTCTTCCCAGCTGTGTGCCCTTAATCTAGCTATTTCCCCTCCAAGTCTTCGGGTCCTTACCTTAAAAAAAAATTCTTATAACCATATGCAGTTTGCAATTATTTTGATGTTAAAGACATATATGTAGAAGCAGCTAGCACAGTAGTAGGAGTACAACGGAAAAAAAAACTTACTATGATGACTTATAATGTATTACAATATAGTACATGAAATAATCATATTGGAACCATATTACAAATTACATTTTCCTTTTTTTTATACTGTATTTATTTCAGATTAACTTTCTGGAAGTCAGGGATAGAAGCAATTCTTAATTCTGATGTTTAAACACCATGTTACAGAAAAAAGAATTGTTTTTTGAATAAAAGTAGCTCTGGATTTACTTGAATCCCTATTGATTCTTTTCATTTAACATTTCGGCAATTAACATTTTTTACTTTATGTCCAGCTCTGTGTCAGCTTGCTATATGGGATGAAAAGCCCATTTTGGAAAAAAACCCTCTCCCCCTCGCTTCTCCAGTTATCACCAGTGTCTGAGAGCTGAGGCCATTCTCAGACTCTCCATACTGGCAGCAATGTGGATGGAGCAGGAAGAAAGCAAGAGGTGAAAGGGGGAGATGAGGCTCTTCGGTGAGGGAGAAGAAAGTGGTGCAGGAGCTATGAAAGATGTCTTCCATCACTTTGGCCACACATCCCCTTGTCCTCTGCTGCGGTCTCCCTGGTCTCCTTGATACTTCTCCACCTTGCTTCACTTCAAGGCCTTCACTGTGCTTCTTCCCACTAGCCCTAAAATGCTTTCCTCCAGATATACACATGACTTACTCCCTCACTCCCATCAGCTTTCTGATGTTCTCAAGTGTTCTCTTAATAGAAAAGCTAACCTGACCAAACTACAGACAGTTGTGTCCTCATTCCCACTCCCCTTTGCTTCTTCTCCTGTCTTCCTGTTCTTGGTAACTCTTCCTCAAACTTCAGTGTGCTCACAGATCACGTGGGGATCCTATTCAAATGCAGATTTGGTTTCACTGGCTCAGGGGCGGAGCCTGAGTCTGCATTTCTAAGTGCCCATCTGCCATCAGTCTGTGAACTACACTCTATAGCACTTAACAATATCAAGATAGTACCTATTTTCTTCTTTATTAGCTCATCACCTTTTTCTTCCAATCAGTATATATGTTTCATGGAAGGAGGGACTTTATCTTATTCTATGATGCATCCTGAACACCTAGTATGAGACCCAATACCGGAGGTGCCAAAAACATGTATACAAGTGGACACTTTGGTCAACATAGATCAAGCAATAGTTCGCCATAATCAGAAGTGACTGGACGCTGATGGTAACCACTTTGAGCACCTCTTGTAATGGCAGAAGTCAAATGTGACTTGCATTCATCTATTGTTATAAGTATATACTGAGTATTACAATTTTAATACAGTTTTCTCCATTCTTAAAATATGTGTACATTTTTTTGGCACCCTCTGTACATAGAAATTACTCAATAAATATTTATTAGTGGAGGAATTACATATGTTGCTGGAAATCAAAACTGGACTTTTGAATGTATTTGCCATTAGAAACATTATTATTACATTTAGGTACTTTACAGACGGAATAGATTTCTGTGCTCTGGCTTTGTAACCTTCCTACCATGAGTAAAGTGGCTTAAATACAGGCATAAATCCATGATTATGTTCAGAGTTCCACAAACGTATAAACAAATCATTGGAACCCAATCTCTTTACAAAGTTAGAGCGTCTGAGGCTGGACAAATGAGAGGAATCTAGAGAGCAAACACCAATAAATAATTACATAGGGACCAACTATGCATATGTGCTGAGGAAACCAAAAAGTACAGGTCATAAAAAAAATAGACCTGGTATAACCAGTTGACTATATACCATAATCCAATAATTTTAGTGTCCCAGATTGAGATAAAAAATAAAAGAATGCTTGAACATTCTTTCCAAGTCTCCAGTGCCATTAAATCTAACTCTGATGACTGCTCAGAAACCCCAGGGGGCATGAAACAGTGTCCCTAGATTATATAGCCTCTTTTAATGCAAGAATTATTTGTGCCTTCTACTGAATTATCATTGTGCTATGCTGGGCTTTTCACCATGGTATATTTCTACTTGATATAAAATAAAAATCAACTTTACTTGATGAACCAGTCACCATGCTTTAATACTTAAATTATTTGATCTCTGAAAAGCAGACAAGGCAAAACAACAATAACAAAACAAAAATGGTTTTAGTTCTGCCTTATTATAGAATTGGTACAGCAAAGACATTTTGGGGCTCCTTTCACCTGAGCCATGATATTTTATGCATATCATCTACTAACAAATGAATAGAAATAAAATAGACTGAAACATGCAGTAAAAATAAAAATGGAAACTACCGTTAAATGAAGAAAGATTCCTCCCCCAAGCCTGTAGTAGTCAGGGTCTATTTTTCTTTTTCTTGAACTCAAAATGAAAGAGCTTTCAAAATTGTGTTTAAATGGGACAGGGGGAGGTGCTAGGGGGACTGGATTTCTGTGGTTTCAGGGCTTCGTACAGGCACGTTTAAAATATGGTGTCTAACTGATGTACGATTCATTGAGATCAATCCCTCATGTATTTAGTGCTAGTGGGGATTCTGGTGCTCTGCCCTGATACCCTCCTCAAGGGACAACACAGCCATCCCTGCTGCTGGGAGTACTGGTTGTTAGTGGTGTTCCTTACTACCAACTGCCTTTGACCCCAGAAAAGACTTCTTTTTTTATTAAATGTATTGGGGTGACATTGGCTAGTAACATTACATAGGTTTCAAGTATACAAGTCTGTAATTCATCATCTATATATCACATTGTGTGGTCGCCACCCAGAGTCAGTTCTCCTCCATCACCATGTATTTGATCCTCCTTTACCCTCATCTACCACCGGAACCTCCTCTAAGATATTTTGTATAGTAAATAGCACAAAGATTGATTCATATTTTCAGAATGGCAACAAATGTTCTCCCTCACTCAGAGATCATCTCACTATTGTGCTTTTGAGCAAATGGCTACTGACAAAGACAATGGGATTCAGAATACTTACCAGCTCCAACAGTGGTCAGTCCAGGAGCTGGGCCAGGCTGCTTTGCTCTCAGCTCTTGAAGTAGATAGGTTACCACCTTCCACTCAGAGCTCAGATCTTCTAATTTCCTCTTTAATAGAAAAAAAAAGCACACATGTTATTTATTTAATTAACATCTTGAAGATAACTTAATTCATGAAGTTATGAATTCATTTTGTGAATACATTATTGTATTTCGATTGTATTTACCTTCTAAATTAATTTCTCTGGGTAGAATTCCTTTCAAAGGTATCATAATTATTTTAGCCAACCAGCCTAGAAATAGTCATCGATTGTTTGCTGCATATAGGCTCTTGTTCCAGGCACAATTTCATTTAAAGGAAGTAGGGTACAGGCATTAACAAAAGCAAAACAAATAAACAAACAAAAAACAGTCATCTCAGCAAGTGGCTTGACTCTTAAACAGTATAGAGCGTGAGTGCATATGCAGATTGTCCAGAGAACATTAAATATATCCTGATGTCCTGGTTCACCCCAGATAAATTATCTTAGAATCTTCTGGAAGGAGGGACTGTGGTACATGTGGAGATACGGCACTCAGCGTCCACATCAAGGACGGATCTTGAGTCAAGTGGTGGAAAAGATGTCAGTAGACCTCCTTCAGCGGTCAATCTCTTCAGGGGCTGTCCCAGCTTCAGGGAGCTGCCTTGCCCAAGGGCATGCCCTTCCCAGGGCAGCCCACATTTAAAGTACGGGTATAAAGGCTCAATGTGGCTCAAAGCAGGACAATTTTCAAGGGCCATTTAAGCTGTAGAACTCACAGTGAGTCACCCAAATCTGTATAGGTCAGTGGCATCATGTTGGTACATGTTTAATAACTGGCTTTCTGGGGCGGGGTGGGGGAACACCCTGATTTTAATATTTGCCAATTTCTGTGTTGTAAATATTACCACCATAGCTACTTTCAAGTTACCAAGATAATGTCAAGTGGCTCACAAAATGCCCGAAAATTTGACAGTAGGTCCTCATGAGCAGATACAAGCTGGCTCCAGAACTCCATTCGGCAGCCACATGACTACAGCTGTCTGACTTTATCCACGGGCGATACATTCCAAGACCCCCAGTGGATGTCTGAAACCATGGAGAATACCAAACCCTATACATACTATGGTTTTTCCTATATGTACATACCAATGGTATAGTTTACTTTATATATTAGGTGCAATAAGAGATTAACAATAACTAATAATAAAATACAACAATTATAGCCACATGCTGTAATGAAAATTATGTGAATGGCTTTGGGCCATTATGAAGTAAAATAAGGGTTAACTGAATACAAGCACTGTGAAACAGTGACAGTCCATCTGAGAACCAAGATGGCTACTAAGTGACTAACAGGCGGGGAGTGTATATAACGTAAGTACACTGCACAAAGGGATGGTTCACATCCTGGGCAGGACAGAGCATGATGGTGTGAGATTTCATCACATGACTCAAAGTACCACAGAATTTAAAATTGATGAATTATTTCTGGAATTTTCCATTTAATATTTTTGGATCACAAATGACCACACATAACTAATACTGTGAAAAGCGAAACTGGATAGGGGGGTATGACTATACTTATTGCCAACATAATGTGAGCAGAAGTAATATCTGTCAGTTTGGGGCGGAGGCTTTTAAAAAAGGAGTGAGGTTTCTGCACCCTTTCCTTTCCCACTGATTGGAAGCAGAGGCCTGAAGATCCTCAGACAAACCTTCTCAATGGATTAGGGGTGAGGGAGGATTAATCCTAACACCTTGAAACAGTGACTCTCATTCTTAGGGATCATCAGAATTGTCTAGAAGCCTGGTTAAACCACTGAGGGCTGGGTTCTGGAGCCTGCAGGTCTTGTGTGGGGCCCAGAAACTGGCATTTCTAACAATTTTCCAGTTGATGCTGATGCTGAGGGTCCAAGACCAAAGCCTAAGGCATCCATTATACCTAATGAGTTACCGAAGCATCTACAATGGACTAGATATGCACCATCCTTGACAAAAATAAGAAAATTGGCCCTTAAATCATTTTCTATAGGTGTTAATTCTCTAGAAAAGCTGTCAAAGGCATAAACACTAAAAATTAATCACTTCCTAATAGAACTGTCATTATGCTCTTGAAGTTATTTATGTCTTTTGTGTTTAACATTATGTCAAATCCGGGCTTTTAATTTTTTTTCCCCAGAGTGCATGTTATTAAATATTTACTATCATATCGATGAATGGAACTCTTTTTATTTATTAAAACATAAGCCTTGAATCCAAAAGCAAACAAAATACACCTCTGATAAGTGAGACATACTACTATTGAAAATGATGCCATACGGAAGATATTCGTCCATTTTGACATGAGAGCTAAACACTAAAAATCAAATATTATAAAAGACTAGTGAATTAACGTAGATTCAGACTCTCGATTCTCCTGCAAAGTTTCAATCACTTCTCAAGGACAGAATATGAAGAGCAAGTCGCAATAACGATGCCGATCACAAAAGGATAGATAATAGGGAGAAGATAATAAACACAAAAGCAGATGACTAGAAAATGCAGTGATCATCATTTATTGAAGGGATAACAGTACAACATATGAAGTCTCATCATATATCATTTAACTTATAGGAAGTCACTTATATGTATATGTGCTGAGAGACAGAGACAGAGAGAGACAGACACTAATATGAGATTGATTTAACTCTGGCTGGGAACTGTCAACTCTTCTGCTAAATAAGCATATGGCCTCAGAGTGAATGGGTGAGGAGAGGTGGAGTTTGCTGTTCCTTAGAGTTGGCTTAGGTTCTACTTTCTTCTCACAGTGTAAGCATCTCACTGTCTTGAGTCGAATATTTAAAGGTATGCATTTATCTTACAACCTGGCTTCTAAAAGCAAATTAACTACGTCATCTGGGTCTCAACTGAAGAAAGAGTGATCTGTATTGAACTTCATATTCCATGTGCATCATTATATAATTAAAGAAACCAATAATTGATGCTGATAATGACACCCCTGATTAGAAATTAGGAGAAGGTTAAATGACATTGTGTTTTCGAATCGGAAGTCCTGGATTTCAGTCCTAATTCATTACTACTGGTTGTGTGATTGTTGGCAAATCAGATATGTCACTCAGCTCCATCATCCTTGAAACATGAATATAACAATACCATCAAATCCTTAGCTTTGTTGGAAAAACAAAAAGATATTTTATGTGAAAAGAACTCTGCAAACTGTAAAGTACTATAAAATTGTTGGTTAGTTTTTAATGCCTGTTTAATGAAGCAAAACAGAAGACAGTCAATAAAAATTTTCACTAAAATAGTTAAAATGAAAATATTTCAATGCTTAAAGGACGGGGTTTTGGTAACCCTGAAAATACCATTTATATACTTAATTTCCTTTTATTAATACCTAAATTCTGAACAGTGTATTCATTTATTCAAATGTTATCTTGCCCACTGTTATTTCTAGATGGGCAAAGGAAGTATTATATAATTTCAAATGCAGAGATTTAAAAAATTAAGTAGTACCTTGAATGTACCATAAACATCTGAGGATATTGCAAAGTGTGAAAAAATGCAATAAGCTCAGAATTTTATATTCTGAAAACTCTCATAATTATTAATAAATAACATCACATAAAATGGTTATAGATTTTGATTCTGGTGGTCACAAAAACAGTCTTGCAACTGCAAGTATCTGGTGTACTTGAAATTGATTATTTATGGACTATGAAGCTTCTTTTTTGTTTGGTTTTGTTTTGCATTTTGGTCCTCTGACATGCACCCATGTTTTGTATTCTCTCATTTTTTTGTAAGTCTGTAAAGTTCTTTCAGGTAGCAGAAATGTTTGGCTGGAGCAACTAATGCAGCATTCTTCACATAATAAACTTTAAGCAGTGCTCAATAAAAATCTGTAAAAGGTAATGATTCGCTAATCAGGTCAATAACCTTTAATTCAATTTAAGGGAATCAAATTTATGTCTAAATTCCAACATCTTTAAAAGTAAAATCAGTGGGATAATAGTCATCAAGTCCTACGCTTGCTTAGATTTGCAGGATTTTAAAACTTTCAATATGATTGCACTTATATGTGGAATCTAAAAAAACAAAATAAATGAACAAACAAAACAGAAGCAAACTCACAGACACAGAGAACAAACTGAAGATCTCTAGGTTGTAGGGGGTTTGGGGGCCTGGGTGAAAAAGGGGGAGGGATTAAGAAGTACAAATTGGCAGTTACAAAACAGTCACAAGGATGTGAAATACAGCATAGGGAATATAGTCAATAACACTGTAATAACTATGTATGGTGTCAGGTGGGTACTAGTCTTACTGGCATGATAACTTTTTAAGTTATATAAAAGTCTAATCATATTGCACATCTGAAACTAATATAATGTTGTATGTCAACTGTAATTGAAAATTCAAAAAACATTAAAAAAATAAAGCATCTGCAACACATTTAAATGTAGAAAATCAAACTTTGAATATGCTAAGCAAATTGCAGATCCCTGGCTTTTCTCACAAGAGTTCAAAACTCAACAATCATAATGGATTCATATTTTACCCAAAGGGAGAAACTTTGAGATCCTTTTTTTTCTTTTTTTTAAATGGCAAACTTAGTTTCATGATCAATGACGTGTGCAGCTTAGCATTACTTTCTATTGTAAAAAATTTGCTTGGAAATGGTCATTAAATGTTAGTACAATTACATCAAACAATGTGAACTTTCTCCTTTATGAAGAGCAGAAATTAATTACAAGGAAAATTGATTTCTGAATGTAACTTTCCTTTTTAAATTTAAAATGGAATATGTATTTTAAACTCTTGAGTTTAGGATTTTCAAAATTTCAGAATCTTGTATTTCTCTCTTGTATCAATGTTTCACATGTAGTTATAATAATACCTGTCACATGAATATATGAATCCATCTATGGCTGTATATACACAGACATGCATGTGAATATTGTAATTAAAACATCTATATCTCTATGGCTGTCTCTATAAGTACGATTAATACAACTGTGGGCCAGAGGTGAAAGTCAAGCCTATAAAATGCTTGCCCAGTTCCAGCATGAGCTACTGAGTAAGTCTAAATTGAGACTTTACCTTCAAATATTTCCGTAGAAAGGAATCAGCTCCTATTAGAGTTTTATAATGTCTTTTATATCTCAATTGTTTTATTTTGAACAATGAAGTCTCACAGTAGCCTGAAATAACCTCAAGAAATGTGAATTTTGGGATCCTTATGAAAGTCATCTGATAGAATTGGTTAATAAAAAAATGAAGATAAAGAAATTTGATAAATCATTAGCAGTTATTTCTAGGGTATAACCTCACACTTAAACAGTGGTGAAGGCCACTGTAAACAAGCCTTTAAAAAATAGTTTATTCTGATGGGGTGATAAGTGATGCATATCGGAGAAAAATGAAAAGATTATCTCTCCTAATATTTGTGAATGGGCAGTGAGGTTGGGGATAAAAATTCCAGTGATAACATCCGAGGAAGTGAGAAATGGCTCTCAGGTAACTGGCAGCTAGCTAGGCATGAGGGTCCCAAATAAACACAAAAAAAGTCACAAAAAATAAAAAATCCAGAAATAAGGCCACCCCAGAGCCATGTTTGGAATGAGACAAAGACGAGGCCACTCTACCATAAGAAAAATGACTAATATGAGGCAATGCTACTTCTTTAACAGTGACAGCTCTTCCCTGCTTTAATTCCCTCACCTTCTAGATAAAAATTAAGAAACCAGATCACCACATTGTTTCTTTACTTAATTTTAAATTTTATTTTTCTTACAGTTCACATTCAATGTTATTTTATATTAGTTTCAGGTATACAACATAGTGTTTAGACATTTATATGATTTATGAAGTGATTTCCCGATTAGTCTAGTACCTACCTGGCACTATACATAGTTATTATAATAGTACTGACTACATTCCCTATGCTGTATTTTACATCCCTGTGACTATTTCATAACTCACAATTTGTACTTCTTAATCCCTTCACCTTTTTCACCCGGTCCCCTAAACCCTATTCCTGTCTGGTAACCATCAGTTTGTTCTCTGTATCTATGAGTCTGTTTCTGTTATGTGTTTGTTTGTTTTTTTTTTGGGGGGGGCTTGTATGTTTATTTTGTTCTTTAGATTTCACATATAAGTGAGATCATATGGTATTTGTCTTTCTCTGTCTGATTTATTTCACTTAGCATATTACCCTTTAGATCTACTCATGTTATTGCAAATGGTAAGATTTCATTTTTTATGGCTGAATGATATGCTATTATATATATGTACCACATCTTCTTTATCCAATCATCTATCAATGGGCACTTAGGTAGTTTCCATATCTTGGCTGTTGTAGATAGCTCTGCAGTGAACATAGGGGTGCATATATCTTTTGAAATTAGTGTTCTGGATTTCTTGGCTAAATATACAGAAGTGGAATTGCTGGGTCATAAGGCAGTTCTATTTTTAATTTTTTGAGGAACCTCCAAACTGTTTTCCATTGTGGCTGCACTAACTTGCAATCCCAACAATGCTGCATGAGGGTTACCAGCCAAAATACCCAAACAAGCCAATTAAAAAAACGGGTAGGGGATCTGAGTAGACATTTCTCCAAAGAGGACATATAGATGGCCAAGAGACATATGAAAAGATGCTCAATGTCACTAATCATGAGAGAAATGCAAATTAAAACCACAATGACCTATCATCTAATACCCATCAGAATGGCTGTCATCAGCTGTGCTGTACACCAGAAGCTGAAGCTAAATAATATGGAATGTCAACTATAACAGGGTTTGGAGTACAGCATAGGGAATAGAGTCAATGGAATTGTAGCAACTATATATGATGTCAGAGGGGTAGTAGATTGGGGGTGGGGGGTTATCACTTTGTGAGGCGTGTAATGTCTAGTAGATTGTTTTGTATACTTGAAACTAATTTAAAAAAAGAAAAATCATCAATAAATCAAAAAACAAGTGTTGGCGAGGATGTGGAGAAAAGGGAACCACACTGACTGTTTGATAGTATCTCATCCAAAAATGGCTTCCACTTTCCCAATTTCTCCTTAGAATCATCTAGCCCAGGGGTTGGCAAACTGTGGCTTGTGAACCACATGCGGCTCTTTGGGTACGTTTCTTCTCAAAAGTTTGCCGACCCCTGGAAGGGCCAATCCTATTCCTCACAACAATTTAAAAATTATTTGAGAACCATAAATATATTTTTACATAATTACCATTATGTGAATAATATCCTTTAAACATTTTATAAATGAAACTATGATAGTTTTATTTTTATTTTCAATTCTACTTCAGAGCCACAGTTTGCTGACCCGTGGCTGCTCTTCCATCTCAACAGTTTGCCGACTCCTGATCTAGCCAGCCAAACTCTGGGAGCAGCACTTTTCAATGCCCTCTGATTGAGACGCTCCACAGTTTTTCTGGGGAGATTTCTCCCTTGCTGAAGTGAGCTAAATTATCCTAAGTTTTTGATTATTGGTATGTTTCTAACTGTCTTTGGACAGAGAGCTTTAATGGCATCATATGGGCGATTCAAACAGTGCCATATTACAAATAACTTAGAAGGAAGATGGTGAGCCCTAAAATTCTGGAACATACATATGAAGAGTGTGAATCTACTCATTTCATAAAATATAAATGTGGCAAAAGCAATTTTCTAATCAGTGTGTTATAAAATGTGAGATTTCAAATATGGAAGTGATAGTCAATTAAGAAATTAAATATAATTAGAAATTTGGCAGTCTCATCCATATTTCTAAATGTTTATATCTACAAATCGCTCAAAAATCTACTACAAATTTTATTGTCTCAATGGGAAAGTGAGGGCTCTCCTTATATTCAAGCATATGTGATTAGCATTTAATCAACCTCTCACAGTTTAAGATTCTTTCCTGATTTGTAGAGATAACTTGTATTTTTTAAAAAAAATATTTTATTGGGGAATTGGGGGAAGGGAACAGCGTTGGGGAACTGGGGAAGGGGAACAGACAAGTTGCTGCCTTTTTGTTCTTCAGTCTAGTTGGGAGGACGTTGCTTCACTGGCCCATGTTGGTATCATCATTGAGCTCTTCCTGAATGAGGCAGATCGGTCGCTGGCCTCTGGATGTTCGCTCACCAAGGCTACTGGCAGCTCACGCTGGCTGCCAGACGCTCACGCTGGCTGCCGGCCACTCGCTGTAGCCTATGGCAGTCCACTGCAGCAGGGGCTGCAGCGTATACCGTCGCCGGGGCTCACACAGCCCAGCTCCAGGTGGAACTGTTGTTCACCATCTTAGCTGTAGGGGGCAGTGTCAATGGCCCTCATATGTGGGATCTGAACTGGGGCCGCTGGCATCCCAAATCCAGCTCTTAACCAATGCGACACTTGGCTGGCCCAACTTGTATTTTTTTAAAAATGAAATTCTTATAAATTAATTATAAAATCTCTAATATTGTTACTCTCTTTTTATAATTCTTTTCCCACCTTTTTCTATTATCATTGACATGAAAATTGTGTTCACCGAATGTCAGTCAAAATGGACAGGTACATTTTGAGGGGAAAGCCTTATTCCTGTTATCTCTGTATTGATTTCTGATATTACAAGAAAAAACAAGCTGCACCAGGTAAATTAGATCATATGCCTGATAGATAATTTATAAAATCCAAATACTGTCATAATTATAATATTTAATTGGGCAATGCTTTGACCGAGGAGATACCACTTGACCTGCTATACCATATATTAATCTTCAGTCATACTTCTGTTGTGAATAATGTATTAAACATTATCAGATAAAAAAATAAACCCTAAGAAAATTCTTAGAGATGTTATGATGTTGACATTGGCAGTAGAACAAACTTGTTAAGATGAAAAAAACCCCAGCTTACTCTAGATAATTAACAACAAAACAGCTGGGAAAATGAAACATCCCTGGTTGTGATTGACTATACTTGAAAATGACTAATGATGCTGTCATTTTGCAGCTTATATCTGAGGAAGTGATGCCTGGAAGATTATAATTGCTCTCTTGACCATTTTCTACAGCAATTATTTTGTGTTGAAGGTTGGAGTAGAACCTTTTGGCCAAATATAGAATGCTCCTAACACCTTAATTTTTCTGTTACATTTAAAAATATTTCGAAAGTAGTAATAAAACATATTATCAGATTCATGTTAGCAAGATGTTTTTGATAATCAAAAAAGTTAGCAAAGCTACTTGTTTCATCTCATCACTTTGGCAAATGACCAAGACAATTAAAATTTCACTAATGCTCTCAGTTTGGGTATATGAGAAGTATTATAAATATTTTAAAATACATACACACACTTAAAAAAATTAACAGAAAGAGCAGTGCTCTAAGTTAAAGAATGAGTATGAACAGAAGAAAACGTCATCTAAATGCTTAAGTGCAAGAGTTAAAAAAAATAAAAACCAAATAACAAATGACTTATTATTTTTTTGCATTTGTCAATATTGTTGTCACTGATGGCAGATGTTTTTGTTGCTTTTAAACTGCTAAACTAAGGACTTAGTCATCACTCTGTAGAAAATGGAACCTATTAAATGATTTAATCAATAGCATTATTATAAAATATTATTACCAAGGTATAACTTAAACAAATGTTAAAAAAATTATCTAAATTCTCCAACAAATATTCAACCATTTCTGAAGTTATAATGAAGGAACAATACATAAATCAAATGAAATAAAATATTTGTATGCATGCGGTATGTGGGGAGGAAGGAAAGGAAGAAGGGGAGAGATGTAAAGTGGGGGAAGGGGAGAAAGCAAAACAAAGATGCTTCTATCTTCAATCATACTATTCAAAGATTTTTCCAGTAATTTTGCATCAGAGATCTAGTGTTATATTTATGTCACTAGTAGAACTCTCATAATATATATTTGACCTTTAATAGGAAGTCCTCAAAGAAACTAAGGAAGCTGGTTAGTAAGGGATGACTAAAAATTTACTTTCTCTTTTAAAAAAAAAATTATTGGGCAAGAGCCATGGTCATTGGTTACACATTGCTTTCATGCTACAATGGCATAGTTGACTCTTTTAAGAAGGGCACAGCTCACAGTGGCCCATGAGGGGATTGAACCAGCAATCTTGGTGTTATCAGCACCACACTCTAACCAACTGAGCTAATCAGTCACTCCTAACTTTTAAAATTAAAGAAATCCTAGAGAAGTTGATGAAGTGAAGAAAAAGGGGAAAAAATGACCACAGATGATCCCCAGCTCCTAAATAGGATGCAGCTCAGGAGGTGAGCACAGGAGGTAACAGACAGGTTGTCTGATACAGAATGTGGAGGTGCCAATAGACAGTTAATTTCCTAAGCAACAGAATCATTCTCCGATGTGTCCTTAATTAAAATGTCTGCAAGCAGTAGACACGCTAATTATCCATTTAAATACTCTTATATACACATTGTGAGGGATTTGCATTTTCTTTTTCAAGAATATCACTTTCTCCTTCATAATTGTTACAGTTTCCAAATGTACCTCCCCCTCAAAACCAAACTAAATTTCTTTCATGAAAATGTACTGCAGGCTACTGGGACCCTTTTCCCTTCTATGAAGGGGCGATAAATCTGACAGTTAAGGAGAAAAGGCATTAGGAAGAGCCTAATTTACAAATTTCTATATATGAAATCAAAGTTGAAAATAGGCTTTGTTTATGTACTATCAGGGCAATGGATCACACTTCAGAAAAATCATCCCTAACCTATAAAAATAAGTTTTTGATCCATGCAGAGATTTAAATAGTCCTCACAGTTTACAACTCTGTATTGCTGGGCTCCACATTCTGAATGATGAGGTCATTTTTGAGCCTCTAGTGTTTCAGGCTAACGCAAGGCCCAGATGATGTTCAAGTGTTTACAAGGTCTTGGCTTATATCAAAAGTTGCACATGACTGATATATTCACCACATCCCCAATCTTCCACATCAATCTTCCCCATTTGTTACTATCAACTTGATGTGTTTAATCTTCTCCATACCCAAGGGATACATGGTAGAACAGGAATGAGTTTTACTTAAACTCCGCTTCTCCCAAATGAGCTGACTTGAGAGGAAATAGGGAAGAAAGGAACAAAAGAAAAAGGAAAGAAAGAAGAGAGCTGACTCTACAAATGGTTTTCAGGGATGCAAAAGAGGGGAAAGTTAACACCTCCTTGCTTTTTCTTTGATATCATAAAGGTAATTCCCCTTTTACATCATTAACGTGACAGTGGCAAGTAGATATGCGCAGACATGGCAGATGTCTAGTGCTGATTTCAAAGTGGCTCAGGAGTTGAGGGTATGAGTGGAGGTGTGATGAATTAGTTTCAACTGGTGGATAGTTTACATTCAATGAAAATAAAATTTTTTTCATTGACCTTCAATGAGGACTTCTCCTTCTGTTTTTTACAAAGGCTCAAAAGTAAAAGTCAATTTCCCTTGCCTGAAGGGATATATCAGTGAAAATATTACCAAGGGTAATGTCTGCAAATTTACTACCTATGTTTTCTTCTAGGAGTTTTATGGTTTCGGATCTTACATTTAAGTCTTTAATCCATTTTGAATTTATTCTCATATATGGTGTAAGGAGATATATCCTATCCCCTCAGGCAAGGAAAATGAAAGAAAAATAAACATATGGGATTACATCAAACTAAAAAGTTTTTTCACAGCAAAGGAAACGATCAATAAAATAAAAAGGGGGCTGGCCGAGTGGCACGGTGGTTAAGCGCTGGCTTGGGAAGCCACGGTTCGGGTCCCACATCTGAGGGCCAGTAACACTGCCCTTAAAAAAAAAAAAAGGCATCCTACTGAATGGGAGAAGATATTTGCCCATGATACATCTGACAAGGGGTTAATATCCAAAATTTATAAAAAACATATACAACTCAACACAAAAAAAACCCAAACAACCCAATTAAAAAATGGGCAGGGGACATGAAGAGACATTTCTCTAAAGAGGATATACAGATGGTCAACAGACATATGAAAAGATGCTCAACATCACTAATCATTAGAGAAATGCAAATAGAAACCACAATGAGATACCACCTCACTCCGGTCAGAATGGCTATCATCAATAAATCAAAAAACAAATGTTGGCGAGGTTGTGGAGAAAAGGGAACCCTCATGCACTGTTGGTGGGATTGCAGATTGGTGCAGCCATTATGGAAATCAGTATGGAGGTATCTCAAAAAACTGGAAATGGAACTACCTTATGACCCAACAATTCTACTCTTGGCTATCTATCCAGATAAAAAATATATGCACCCCTGTGTTTATTGCAGCACTATTTACAATAGCCCAGATGTGGAAACAATTGAAATGCCCATTGGTAGATGACTGGATTAAAAAACTGTGGTACATTCATATGATGGAGTATTACTTGGCCATAAAGAAAAATGAAACCGTACCATTTACACAGATATGGACTGACCTAGAGAACATTATGCTAAGTGAAATAAGTCAGACTGAGAAAGACAAATACCATATGATCTCACTTACATGTGGAATCCAAAGAACAGAATAAATGAGCAAATTAAACTGAAATACTCTGAGAAACAGAGAAAAAACTGATGAGGGCTAGATGGGAAAGGGGGCGAGAATGGGGGAGAAGGTGCGGGGATTAGAAAGTACAAATTGGTGACTACAATATTGCCACAGGGTTATGAAAGACAGCTTAGGGAATATAATCAATAATGTTGTAAGGGTATCAGATGGGCACTGGACTAATAAGGGGGAATCACTTCATTGATTGTATAGATGCCTGACCACTGTGCTATATACCTGAAGCTGAAGCTGAAGTTATACATATAGTCATAGGATATGGAGTGCAGCATAGGGAATATAGTCAATGGAATTGTAACAGCTATATACAATGTCAGAGAGGTAGTAGATTGGGGGAGGGGGTTATCACTTTGTGAGGGGTGTAAATGTCTAACTATTACATTGTTTTGTACCCCTAAAGCTAATAATAATAATAATAATAATAATAATAAGAAGAAGAAGAAGAAGAAGAAGAAAAGTAAAAGCCAATTTAAATACACATTTGTAATCTGCAACAATTGTACCAAGCCCTGGGAGGATCAAACAAGAGTAGACAGAGTGGACCTATGAAATGGTCCATTTCACAGTTTCAATGTTTGCTACAGGAGTCACTCTGTTAAAGAAGAAAGATGTCTGCTTGGGGACTGGCTTTCTGTAGAGCGTCAACAGAAACCCTGAAATTTCCTGCTTTCAGGACCTTCTGTAACTCTCTAACCCAAATACTGAACAGACTGTTACTTTATGAAAATTATACCAGGCTTGGAACTGAATGATGATGATTATTTTTTTAGATGTTAGGAGTGAGGCAATGTATCCCTGAATAAATGCCTATCAATATCTACAGAGAAATCTGTGCCTTTCAATATCTGGTGTTTGGACATTGCGTTTAGGCTGAAACTTTAAATTTACTTGAAGAAAAGCCTCTTGTAAAAACTGTAAGGAAAACACACAATTTTCTAGAAATGAAGCTTGGGCCATGTATATGCAGTGATCTTAGAGACATAGTCTAAGTCATGATGATGTTGTTTGTGAGGACAAACTAGTTCTGTATAGTGAGGTTATTGACCTGCACTGTTTTAGAACAGTTTTAAACATGAGGGTGAGGCTCACTAAATCTCAGCCTGCAACATTAGCTAGAGAAACCAGGACTGATCAATAAACAGCCGCCATTACAGGCTCACGGGAACCTTCATCATAATGGAAGCCATTATAATTTTGGTCAGGTACAGAAAATAAGGTAACCTATACCTAATGTCTATTTATCACTGGACTCTCATTTGCAAATGGAAGCCATTGATTAGCTATTTTTGAAAACTGAGCTGGCTTTCCACTTTTCTCCTCATGTTGTAGCCTGTGAAAACATGTGTCCTAGACTTCAAAATGCATAGAAAGAAGTAGAAAGCCTTCTCCCACACCAGCTTTTTTTTTTTTACCACAGAGAGAAGCAATTACATGACATTTCACTAAAAATTCTTGACCCAGTAAAATACTGAAGCCCAAATGCCGATTCCTCTTTCATAAGAAAGAGCAACAGAGAAAAGAAAGGTCAGGGACCATATTGAGATTCTTTACAGCTGTTGGAGACAGACAGTATGATGCAGTAGCTTGATTTGAATTAAGCCAAACAGTATGAAAAGCATCAAGGCTGGCAAGCAAAGCGATAAAGCCTCACAGAATTTAATCTACCTTGAAGGTGGGACTACTTTTTGTATTGATAGCAGCGCACCAGGACAGAAATGAGTCCTTTAATGCAATGACTTGTTAAGAGCCTTAAGATCACAATATATAAATAGGATATGTTGATCAAAAAGACAGCTCTACCTCTGCTATTGCAGTGTGGCCAATATTTCTTTACAAGTTATTTCATTGATTATAAATAGACCACGTCAATGGCAAATGTACAACAGGGGAAGCATAACCCATTATGAGGTAATGGATATTGCTAGAGGTTGCTTCATTACCTTCACTGGCTGAGTGGCTGGTTTTTCCTTGTACAAACGTTGCCCTTTAGACAAAATCCCTTCCACATCCGGCTGTTTAGCTTGAACTGCTACTTCAGTTTCCTGGGGAAAAAGAACACATACAGTGCAGATTAACTTCACAGCTAGCAACAAAATTACTAAATTTAACTATATCCTTGGCGACTCCACATGTATTGCAGATCAATTTCTGCAGGGCACATAGGGGAACAAAAAGTAGCTTTTAATGCAGAGAAAAGAAATAGAGGTCTTTGTGAAACACACTCAAGTTTTAAAAATATATCCAAAATCTTCTTAAACTATATTGTAATACCACTATATAGATAAACAGACATTAACTTTCTATTTGTCAGAAAAGTAAAATGCCATAATGAAAAGTATGATGCATGAATAGGAGTAATACTTTGTCATTAATAACAATAGTTATGGATAAATACTATCGTTAGTATCAATAATCTCAGTTATCCTAATGTTCATTTTACTTTACAAAGTTCTTATTTAACAGGATTTTCTTCGGGGCTTTGGATCCAAAATTTAGTTTTGAAATATATAGAAACCAAATAATTCTTTCAACATCCTTGTCAAAATTATTAAGTTTCTTTCCAAAGACCAAACACTTAAAGGACAGTATCAAGGCTTATTAATTATTAAACAGTAGAATGAAGTAAGCCTGAGAAATGATTAAATCATCTAGGAAACTTGAACATTTGTTTTCCCTTAGTTGGAAGGACTGAAATATGACAAAAAAACACAAACAAAAAAACCCCCAAAACCAAACTAACAAACAAACAAAATCTTGTTTAGATATGTGACTATAAAGTACTTTGTTACTGGCTGCTGTCTAGCTTTCTTGAAGAGAGAACAAAAGAAATGTGCATAAATTGAAGCTGAAGGAAGTGAAGTTAAATATTACAGAAGACTTTTTGGATGGAACACTTGTTAAACACTAGGATAGAGTATCGATTAATCAATGTCAGGCGTCAGTCAGGGCCTGGGCAATCTTCCCCAGATAGCAATTCCTGATTAACCCATCTCTTTCTTCCTCCTTCTCCTACCCTGTAGCCTCCCAGCACTGCTGTGTGTACGTGTCTTTAAGTCACTGTTTCCTTTATATATTGTGTTTGTATCTGTTCTCTCTCAGCCCATTGGAGCTGGGAGTCCTCTGAACCCAAATTACTATAATCATATATGACACAGCAGGGTGTCTTGCAACTTATGGGCACTCAGCACAAGCTCATGAGAGCAATTATTTCTTCAGCTCTTATTATCATAAATAACAGTGGGAGGTAGGCACTTCGGTTAAAAGTGTCTGTAATATTAAGTCCATAAGACTAACCCTATGCCTTACTGGGTGTGTGGGCAAAACACACACACACACACACACACACAGTTTCACTCAACAACTTCAGGGACAATAATTATGAAAGAAACAAACCTAAAATTATAAGTATTAATTCATTTGTTATTATAAAAAATTCTAAAAGTGATTTAAAAAATCTTGCAAAATTTTAACAAGGTCAAATTCAGTGTACTTTGTGAGAGTTGGGTATTTCTTTTTCCCTTTAAAATTGCTTGTAAATGTACCCAGTGTAAATTCTATATCTTTGGAAAATGATCACAGTCAATAATTTTAACAACGTTTTAGGTATGTGCCAAATGATTAACACTAACTGTCCCTAGTCATCAATTGAAGATAAATGTTAATAGTTCCAAAGATCACAAAGAATTGGCGCTACTATTCAGAAAGCACCAGCAAACAGACAGGGTTAGGAGACTGCCTTTGATGTCCTTTACAAAATGAACATAGAAATATTTTTTTTAGAAGTCTTAATTCATGAAATTTTCACTGGCAAACCAACAGAAACAGCACAACAAGGCTGACATCCAAATGGCAGCCTGATCTTATAGCTTTGAGTTCTAAGCAGGTGCTTGCTAGATGCAGAGGAAAAGGTAGCATGCCACGTGACATGTCTGTGTTTTGCACCTACGGAAAGTGCAATATTCCTTCAGGCCACCAAATTAGCCCTAGGTTTAGTCCTCTGAGAATGAGCATTAGAAAGTCACAATGTTTCCCTTTATATAAGTGTTTCCTATCACCGTGATTGCCATCTCTTAGTCCTACAATGAAATAATGAAGAGTTTAAGTACCTGGATGAGATTTACACTTGGTCCTACAGAAATAGAGCGATGGGTGAGAGAGACCATGTTCACCTCTAAATTATTTCTGGTTACTTCTACTTCGCATTTTTTTTTTTTGGAGAACTAGATCTCTAATTACATGCACCTTTGAAAAATCCCTTTAGAAAGGCCATTTGAAGATAAATTTCTATAATTTACCTCACATTCATTTGCAGTGCGAATTCATTAGTTAAAAGACAGGTCAGTATTCAGGGTCAAATATTATTGCTTGAAGGGTCAACTGTAGGATATCCAATTAAATTCACTGAAATATCCTTTAGTATATTTTTCTTAAATTAGTATGAAGAAATACACTATAAGAAGCAGATAATAATCCTGAAAAATGGAATTATGCATGAAATAAAAACCTAAATATTTGATATCCCTCTATGCAATTAAAACTTAACATGAAAAAATTGAAAAGCAAAGCAAAAGAACAAAAACCCCCAGCCACGCCACATGACTGTACAAAGATGAGAAAATGCTGCTAAAATCCTTAGTTGTGCTAAAAATGCCAACAGACTACTATAACGATACTGTCATAGTGATATTAACAAATTAAAGTTGCAAAAGTTTACTATGTGTCAAACACTGTGTGTTTCATACATTTTTTAAATTTAATTTTAAAAATATTTTTAAAAAATTTTCAACTACAATTGACAAACAATATTATAATAGTTTCAGGTGTATAATATAGTGATTAGACATTTATATAACATACGAAGTGATCAACCTGATAAATCTAGTATCCATCTGACACTATAAATAGTTATTACAATGTTGTTGATTATATTCCTTATGCTATACTTTACATCCCATGACTATTTGTAAGTACCAATTTCCACTCTTAATCCCTTGCCCTTTTTTACCCATTCCCCCAACCCCCCTCCCATCTGGCAACTCTCAAAATGTTCTCTGTATCCATTTTTGTTTGTTCATTTATTTTGTTCTTTATGTTCCACATGTAAGTAAAATCATATGGCATTTGTCTTGCTCTGACTTAACTACATTCAGTATAATAACCTCTAGATGCATCCATGTTGTTGTAGATGCCAAGATTTCATTCTTTTTTATGGCTTAGTAATATTCCATTTTATATAGTATGTACCACCTCTTCTTTATCAATTCATCCACTGATGAACACCCAGGTTGACTACATATCTTTGCCTTTGTAAATAATGCTTCAATGAACATATGGAGGCACATGTCTCTTCAGAGTTGTGTTTTGGGTTTGTTTGGATAAATACCCTGAAGTGGGATCACTGGGTCCTTTTTTGTCTCTTTTTATCACTTTGGTTTTAAAGTCTATTTTGTCTGATATAAGTATTGCTACCCAATTTTTTTTTTGTTTTTTTTTTTTTCATTTTTGTTTTCATGAAGTCTCTTTTTCCATTCCTTTACTTTCAGTCTGTGTATGCCTTTCAATATAAAGTGATTCTTTTATAGGCAGCGTATGTAAGGGTCTTGTTTTCTTATCCATTCAGCCAACCTGTTTTTTGATAGGAGCATTTAATCCAGTTATTTAAAAGTAATTGATGACAGATATGTGGCTATTGCCATTTTATTATTCATATTTTTTATCTTTTTTTTTCTTCTTCTTCAATTAGTCCTTTTAACATTTCTTTTAGTATTGGTTTAGTGGTGATGAACTCCTTTAGCTTTGTTTTGTCTGGGAAGCTCTTTATCTGTCCTTTGATTCTAAATGATAGCTTTGCTGGGGAGGTTAATATTGGTTTTAAGTCCTAGTTTTTGATCGCTTTGAATATTTCATTCCAATACCTTCTAGTTTATAATGAGAAATCAGCTGACAGCCTTATGGGAGCTCCTTTGTAGGTAACTAACTGTTTTCTCTTGCTGCTTTTAAGATTGTCTCTTTGTCTATAACCTTTGGCATTTTCATTGTGATATGTTTTGGTGTGGGCCTCTGAGTTCATCTTGTTAGGGATCTTCTGTGCTTCATGGACTTGTAGATTTATTTCCTTCACCAGGCTAGGGAACTTTTCCCTCATTATTTCTTCAAATAAGTTTTCAATTCCTTGCTCTCTCTCTTCTCCTTAGGGTACCCTGAAAACGGGAATGTTGGCTTGATGTTGTTCCTTAAACTATCCTCATTATTTTGGATTGTTTTTTTCTTTTTGCTGTTCTGATTGGGTGTTTTCTGCTACCTCATCTTCTATATCGCTGATTCGATCCTTTGCTTCATCCAAACTACTGTTGATTCCTTCTAATGTATTCTTTATTTTAGTTACTATATTTTTCATTTCTGACTGGTTCTTTTTTTATGTTTTCTATCTTTATTTTTATGTTCCTATCTCTATATTGAAGTTCTCACTGCGATTATTGAGCATCCTTATAATCAGTGCTTTGAAAATCTGTATCTGTTAGATTGCTTGACTCCATTTTTAGTTCTTTTTCCAGAGCTTTGATCTGTTCTTTTATTTGAGATATTTCTTTGTTCCCACATTTTGGCTGCCTCCTTGTGTTTATTTCTATGAATTAAATAGAGCTGCTTGTCTTTTGTTCTTAGTAGAGCGGCCTTATGTAGTAGGTGTGTTGTGGGGTCCAGTGGTGCAATCTCCCTGGTCACCTGAGCCGGGTACTGCAAGTGTATCCCCTGTGTGGGTTGTAAGTGCCCTCCTGTTGTAGTTGAGCCTTGGTTGCTGTTTGCACATCAATGACTCTCAGGCTAATTGGTTGTAAGGACTGGCCATGGCTACAGTGGAGGAGCTGTTTTGCAGAGGCTGATCCTACAGAACAGGATTCACTTTAGCAGGGCTCTGGTATCTGCCTAGTCTGCCCTTTGGATGTAAGATCCATGGAAGCATCTGGGCGGGGCTCTGGTGAGGCAGGCTTGCTGGACTGAGGGCCTCTTAGGAGGATCCTGCCACAGGGCAAGTTCAGCTGCAGCCTGTGCCCACCCAGGGACACCTAGAATGAGACACAAAGCAATCTTCAGATGGCCACCACTTGAACTGGACTAGGAGGTGCCTAGGAGAGGCTAAGCTGGGAAGTGAGTCTTGCTGCCACTACTGCCTGGCTTTGGCCTGCTTAGCAACAGGTACAGGGCACACTGAGGCCAGATGCTATTTGTTTGGTTTCTGAGCCTTTGACTTTAGGAAAGTCTGAAGCATGAGCCAAGATAGGCCGTTTATATGGAAAAGCCATTGGAAGCAGCTTGGGTGGGCCTACAAGTTGGGAGGGGTGGACTTTCAGGGAATCACCAGGGTGAACAGTGTCAGCTAGGTTGACAGAGACTCAGATATTGCACCTGCCTGTGTCTGCATGCTTGGTGAATGGAGGGCTCAACAAAGAGACAGGGGTTTCTGCCAGCACTTCTGTGTGGGAGAAACCTTCTCCTCTAGTCCTCACCCTGCAGCCCAGACAACTCAATTCCTCCCTGTATGTCTCTGGCACCTTTCAAGCTGCTGTCTCAGTGCTAGAGTTCAGAGCGAGTTCATCAACAAGTAAGTACATCAGTGGGCCCCTTAAGAGGAATGCTTGGGACTGCATCCACCCTCCATCTCACTCAGCCATAATATCCACTGGTTTTCAATCAGAAGTTATGGTAACTTCTCTTCCCAGCACTGGATCCTTGGGTTGTGAAGCCTGGTATGGGGCTGGGTCCCTTTGCTACTCAGAGGGTACCTCCACAGCTGAGATATTCCTCCCGATTTTTAACAGTCACATGTGGGTGTGGGACCAGCCGGTTCTACATCTCCGCCTCTCCTACCAGTCTCCACATGGCTTCTTCTGTATGTCCTTAGTTGTAGGATTTCTGTTCAGCTAGACTTTAGGTAATTCTCAATCTGTTTCATACATTTTTTTCTTCACACACTCCTACAAAAAGGGTATTATCTGATTTTACAGATGCTGCAACTGAGGGATATTAGGTCAGCTTGTCCAAGAATACACAGCTTGCAAGGGGCGGAGATGAGATTATAACTTGGAAGCATGTGCCACTAAATCTCCACTTCATCCCTTACTCTACTGTGCAGTGTGTGTGTGTGTGTGTGTGTGTGTGTGCGTGCGCGCGCGCACGTGCTAAAATTGGCAGTCATATTTCTTAATATCATGTTAATTTTTTCTCCTCCTCTTTAACTCCAACACACTCCATAATATCCTCCCAGGGTATAATTGAGAGAAAAATCCTATCTCTTCCCACAGAAAAGGAAATAAATTCTTACATAGCCTTTAAAATGCTCCAAGGGTGTCTTTTTGTGGGTTTATGACTGCCAAACTGATGATATACATGTCAGAGAATTGTTCTGAATAAACCTTTTATCTCACAAATGGCCTCACGTCTTTATATGATTTAAGATAAAGTGAAGGAGGTCACTACTAAAATGGAAACATAGCTAATTATAGTGGCCAGTTTTTGTAAGTAGAAAGTGTTCAACTTCAAAGCACATTCACACAAGAAGGCCTTCATGGAATTTGAACAAGAAAACTCACTTCCAATAATAGAACATTTCCCCCCCTCCTTATTCTTAATATATCCCCTGAAATGTAAGATTGTGCACCAGGAGTTAAGACACTGATAATGTGACCAGAGTTTTATTTTCATTATAGTATTGATAGTTCATACAATCTCATGCATTGTTTTAAAAAATAATTTTGTATTAATTAGGTAATAGGAATAAACCTTCACTAATATTCACTAGGAGATTATCACATTGTATTTTCCAATCCTACTCTGATAGGTTTTTGAAATGGAGTAACTCTCTAAGCACCTTCATTCTTACTTATTTGTTATTAAACAGCATTACTAATATTGGGAAGTTGCTGGTCTGACAAGCAATGAAGCAATGTGTAGTGATGAAAACAGACTAAACAACACTTTGAGGGTGAAAGTAGCAATTCATATGCAAATTATTGTATACTTGCATTTTCTAAGAATTGATTCATTGAATATTATATTTCTAATTCAATATTAGGCTGATGGTGTGCATGTATTTTTTAAACTAGAAATTTGATGTTCATAAGGATAGTATAACAGAGATACATTTTGTTTTGTTTTCCTTTCTTATTTTAAATTTATTTACAGTTCCATCATTTTATCTATTGCTAAACTTAGAATATATGAATAGATATGTATATATGTGTGTATATATAACTGCATATTACATATATATCACAATATGAGGAAGATATAAACTGCCTTTTGATGTATGTTTCAACATTCATTCATTCACTTATTTATTCATTTGACAAACATTTACTGAGTATTTACTATATTTCAAAGCCTTGAGTAGGAACTGCAAATGCTACGAGGTATAACGTAGTTCCTTCAACAATCACATATTAAACTTAGAGTGCATCAGGTACACCAACCAGCAAGGTGCAATGTACAATGGGGCACAGAGAAGGAACTGATCATTTCTGTGTTTGAGGGACAACAAGAGGGTAGGAACAAGCCTCACAGGGGAAGAAAGGCTTGAGCAAAGGCTTAGAAGAGAAGCAGATCATTCATCGGGTTGACAATGGGATGGATGATAGAAAATATTGCAAGAGCAAATCTGGAGTATGAAATACAGGTCCCCAGAGGCAGCATGGAGATCCCATATGGGGGAATGGGAAGAAATGGTGCAGGAGAAGAAGGCAAGAACCAGAGGAAAAAGCGACCATTAATACCACCCTCAGGACTCTGTGGGGAAGCTACAAAAAGGTTTTAAACAAGAGAATGATACTTTGTATTCTAATTGATGGTCTAAAAATGGGTATATATGATTATATGAATAGAGAGATAAATATAAGATTTACTATTAATACATGGTTTTCCATTCATTACTGAATGAGGTAAGTATGGTGCTACTGAAAACAAATTCAAGATAAAAATGACAACTCTTTCCTTAGTAACCATAAGTGCTCGCTACCTTATTTTTCTTATTTATAAAGAGTATTTCCTACCAGTTGGCTATTTTGTCACAAACTACAATCAATACCATTTCTACCAAGTCTAAGATACCACTATTATTTTATGAACAACCAAGAAAGTTTAAAATAAAAGCAATTAGACTTTGTAGACACTATTGTGGGATATATCTCAATTTCAGAGATGTTGAAATGTAAAAAAAATGCATTTTAGAATCAATTAAATTCTAAAATATTTGTGAATACTGTGATCATTTATTAATGTTCATTACGATTCTCTGACTTCGTGAATATGGCTGCCATGTGAGTGAATGCACTTTCCTCACCATTGACTTTGGGCTTGAACATGTTCTTGACTTTGATCAATGGACTGTGGGCAGAATTAACTGTATGACAATTCTGAGCTGGGTCTCTAACGGCAATTCAGGATTTGCTAGTACCTCTCTGTCTTCCACGATGAGAGGATAACGTGCCATATAGCAACTGCTCTTTCAGCCTGAGTTCTGGGATGAGAAGACATATGGAGCGGATCCAGAGTCTAGAATGAGAAAACCTGAACTTGACCCATAGTAAGGAGAAAGCTGCAGCAGCTGATCTGCAGACACATGAGTGAATGTTTGTTTTATAAATCACTGATATTGGGGGGTTGTTTGTTACTGCGGCAAGAGCTGACAATTACAGCATTATAGTGAAACAAACAAACAAACCAAAAATACATGGCTTTCTGGGATGACAAAAACAAAGTAAGCCTTTAAAATAAATGTGCCCTGGTCACATCTATTGACTGCACCATCTCTCATTCCACATACAAACTGTTTGCTAAAAAGGGTAGCAAGAAACGAAAAATGAAATGGAATCAATATTGTGTTACAGCCTGACTTCTCTGTCCTAGATTGTCAGGCCAACTCTGACAAATGAAGGCTGATGGATGGAAAAACACAACATTGTGCAGTTGAGTTTCTTTCTCTTTTCCCTCATGCTGGGTGACTGTTCTTTTATTTATCTACAATTAGGTTTGCTAGACCACAGCAATGCAGCTTTCCTTCACTGTAACTGCATGCTGTTAAGTACATGCCAAGCTGATTGACAAAGAATGACAGGTTCTCTCTTTTCATTCTGAGCTAATCAAGGGCAGCTCACCAAAGGGAGGCTTTTTTATGATTTAGAGATTTATGGATTTGAAAAATAATCTGTCCAAATATACAAAGTATATTGCAGTATTGATTTTTAAAGAGGCAAATGTTATAAAACCAAAAAGATATAATCTACCAAGGTATATACTTGAAATGTTCAAGGGCAATAAAAGAGTGGACATAGGTGTGACCATCAAGACCATCATCAGAAGCCCTCCTCTCATACAGAAGGAGTTTCAAAGTCTTTTTGGCAGAATTCTTTTGGTAAACAAAACTTACCAAAAATACCCCAAAATATTAATTCATTCAGTAAATATTTACTGAATATAAGAGTGTGTATTATGTTCTAAATACTATTTAGGTACTGGATATATAATTGTGACTATATCAGAAAAAATTTTCCTGTTCTTGTGAAGTTTGTACTCTAATGGGGACAATGGGCAATGAAATAGAAATTATGGCACATCAGAGGGTGAAAAGTGTTAAAGAGGGAAAAAAAATCAAACATCAGGTAGAGACAGAAGACATATGAGGACTGACAATTAAGTTCGCAAATTTGTTGCAGCTATGTTGCTAACCTTTTTTGATATCAGAGGGATTATTCATTATTGAGTTTGTACCAAGTGGACAAACAGTTAACCAAGTTTATTATTTGGAAGTGCTGAAAAGGCTGTGTGAGAAAGTTAGACAACCTGAATTTTTCACCAACAATTCATGGTTCTTGCATCAAGACAATGCACCAGTTCACACGGCACTGTCTGTGAGGGAGTTTTTAGCCAGGAAACAAATAACTGTATTGGAACACCTTCCCTAATCACCTGATCTGGCCCCCAATGACTTCTTTCTTAACCTGAAGATAAAGGAAATATTGAAAGGAAGACATGTTGATGACATTCAGGACATCAAGGATAATACAATGACAGCTCGGGTGGCCATTCCAGAAAAAGCAATCCAAAATTGCTTTCAAGCATGGACTAGGCACTGGCATGGGTGCATAGCTTCCCAAGGGGAGTACTTCAAAGATGACTATAATGATATTCAGCGATGAGGTACACAGCACTTTTTCTAGACTGAGTTTGCAAACTTAATTGTCTGACCATCTGACCTCACTTGTGTGGGGTAAGAGAAGTTGGGAGGTGGACTTTTGAGGAAGCACCTCCAGGGAAAGTCTACTGAGAAGTTAGCCTTTGAATAAAGATTAGGAGGAAGTAAGTGAATGACTGGAGTAGCTATCTCATGGAAGAATAATCCATGAAGAGGAACCAGCAAGTGCAAAGGCCCTGGGGCTGGAGTATATCTGGCAAATTCAATTTAAAAAGTAAGAAAGGCAGGGTGAGTGGAGCCTAGTGAGCAAGCAGAGAGTAGCAGGGAGCAAACCAGAGAGATTGGGGAGGGTAGGCCCTGCAGGGCAGCTGTGTGAGGGCTTTACCCGTTACTGAATAAGATTAAGAACCATAGAAACGTTTTCAGCAGAGAAGAGATGTGAGCTGACTTATTTTTTAAGAGATCATTCTGGCTGCTCTGTTAAGATTAGACTGAAGCAAAGTAGAGAACATGTAGTCATGAGCAGACTCCCAAGGGGGTTAGTTAAATCCACATTGCCCAGAGGGACGTACTTGTTTGTAGTAACCTGATGCACTTACTCTTAAAATCTTTATACATACAGTTCTTAAAATGAGGACAAAACCTCTAATCTGGTTTAATAGCAATACAAGACACTGCTACAAAAAGACTCATTTGTTGAAACTGGTGCTTTTACTACGTTCACATGTCCTTAAGGGTGAAGATTGTGGGCTGTGGAGCCTGGATGTCTAAGTTCTAATTCTGGCATGTCTTGATTATTTCCAATAGAAATCATATGGCCTATACATCCTAAAATATATTCCAAAGCCTTTACTATCTGTCCCTTTAAAGAAAGAGCTAGCCAACCCCTGATCTAGAGAAAAGGTTAGGTTTGATATTTGTGGCTCGAAATACCTTCAGGCTGCACCAATCTGCATTCCCGACAACATGGATGGATCCTGACATTAGTATGCTAAGTGAAATAAGTCAGACAGAAAAAGTCAAGAACCATATGACTTCACTGATATGTGGGATATAAAATGAAAAGCAACAAAGAAACAAGACAAACAAGTAAAGAATATAAACTCATAGACACAGACACTAGTTTAGTGTTTACCAGAGGGTAAGGGGGGACAGGGGTGGTAGAAGAGGGTAAACAGGGTCAAATGTATGATAATGGAATGAGAACTAACTCTGGGTAGTGAACAAACAATGCAATATATAGACGATGTATTACAGAATTGTACACCTGAAACCTATGTAACTTTACTAACCATTGTCACCCCAATAAAATTAATTAAATTTTTTTTTAAATCCTTTAGGTACACAGAAAAATTATATGGGTAGTTATTTGTTTCAGATAAAACATGAGAAATGAACCTATTTTGCCATTTATCTGTTTATATAGACTCATAGACATAATCAAATGACTTATAGTTATACTTTAGAACAGAGCTCTACAAACATTTTCTATAAGGGACCAGACAGTAAATACTGTAGGATTTGTGGGCCACACGGTTCTTGTTATACCTAAATTCTGCCATGGTAGCATGAAAGCAACCATAGGCAATAAATATGTAAACAAATGAGTATGGTTGTGTTCCAATACTATCTTACTTACAAAAACAGGTAGTGGACAGAATTTGGCCCTTGCACTAGTTTGTTGACTCCTGCTTTAGTGAATTACAGTGTTGTTAGAAGTAATCAGATTAGTGATAGACTATCTGGGTTCTAGACTTATTAATTCATGACTTGGGGCAAGTCACTTAAATTCTCTGAATTTCATTATCTTTGATTATAAAATGAATGAAAATGATAAATATTGTGGATAAAGGGCTAACAACACGTTTTGCTCCTGTGCATGAAAATCTGACCTTTCAAGAAACTTCTATCTGCATTCTCCCTGGAAAATTTATAAAGTTGGAATGTCAAAAGTGCTAGTAGGCAAAATTGTTTGCGCTAAAAAAAAAACAACAAAGAAAAAAACCCGACTGATTGGTAAATTACACCTGGTTTAGGAGTTCTATAGATAAACTGCAATGTCTAATGGCAAGCCACACTTTTGGGGATCCCTTGAGTATAGTAACTCTTATAACTGAGCATGTATCTCTCATGGGTCTTGGAAACTTCACCTATACAACATTGGCTCCTGGGGTGCAGGAAGCTTCCAGGCCAGGGTGGACCCATCGCCTCTATGTGTCTCCTTCCTCTGCATCTGAGCCGTCATCTGAGAGTGGACAGGTGCTGCAGAGAATAGCTCTGGAATGGCTCTGTGAATGGTGCACAGACTGCTGTGACTTCAAATCACACCTAAGAGAGATGCCTGATCCTACCTTCCTGGGAAGCTGTGTTTCTATTCCTGGAATCTTCTAAGGGAATGTGAAGCTGAATGTGGCTAATGGGAGTCCTGTTCACTTGCACCTAAGAAAAGCAGGCTCACTGATGGGCTGTGTAATAATGATTTCTAAGGCCCACACTTTATTGCCACAGATTAACTGCTCTGAAACTGGGACACATTTTATAAATGGTGGTGTGTCAGAATCTAATTGGCAGCACTTTTTTCTTAGTGACAAATAAAATAATGATGCATATTCTAATCAATGGTATCTTAGAAATAAGGAAATATGGTATGTGACCGGGATGCTCATAGTAGGTGAAGATCAAATAATTTAGTATATGCAAAGGTAATCCTAACTGCTACCATTTATTGAGAATTGACTAAGTATAAACATTCTGCTATGCATGTAACATAAATCTTAATTAATCACAATCTCTACTGCAGAGCCTTTCGGCAGACATTATTATCATTTTTCAGATTAAAAAAAAAAACACAAAAAAAATTAGAGTCATGAGAGGTTAGCAAACCTGATTAAGGTACAAGCTAATTAATGGTGGGTGTGAGATTTGAACCCTGGTCTGTCTGATGCAGATCTTATATACCGTGGGTGCCAAATAAGTGTATACAGTTGGACACTTTGGTCAGCGTTGCTCAAGCCGTAGTTCGCCACAATCAGAAGTGTCTGGACGCTGATGGTAACCACTTTGAGCACCTCTTGTCATTGCAGAAGTCAAACGGGACTTGTATTCATCTTTTATTTTCAGTATATATTAAGTATTACAACTTGAATACAGTTTTCCTTTCTTAAAATGTGTATACATTTTTGGCACCCTCTGTACTTAATTACTACACTATAGGTTCTGTGGATTTGTTTAAGTATAATATATATAAACAATTAGATTTTATTTGATGTATCATAGGGTTCAGTACCAAAACAAAGTCCTTATAAATAACATGGAATGTGAGTTTAAATCAGGGTTTTTCCACCTCAGCACTCTTGATAGCTTGGTATGGATAATTTGCTGTAGGGGCTGCTCTGTGTTCGGTAAGATGTTCTGCAGCATCCCTGGTCACTATTCACAAGATGCCAGTAGCATTTCCTCCTCCCTCAGATGTGACAACCAAAAATATCTCCAGACATTGATAAATTCCCCTGGAGAATAAAATCACTCCTGGTTGAGAAGCACTGAATTATTGAATATCTGAAGGAATGAATGAAAGAATATCTTCTCATGGTCTACCTTACCAGTGTATGTGAAACAATATAATTTAATATAAATACTTCTCTATCCTTTTTCATGGGTGGAACACTGTTTCCAATGCCATCTGTATTTTTTTTCAGATGCACTCCCATGCACACTATAACTATTATACCACATTTGAATGTGGTTCTGATGAACTCTAACCATAATGGTGTGTTTCAGGCTCTGGCTGATTGGTTTAAATATTCCAAAGGAAGTAAGGAACACAGTGGAGTCTGTGGAATAGAGAGGCACCCAGAACAAGGAGTGATTGCACTACGTCACTCAATAATCTTTTACTAGCTTTGCACAGTCACCCTGGCCAATAATATTTGCCTTATTTTAAATCGACAGAGCAGAACTCTAAGTCATTATCCATGTGGTAACTGGACATAGTCCTTGAGATCTTGAGAGAGAGAGAGTATTTAACAATGTATTATTAAACCCTAGAAGTTTCTCTTTTAAATATATAACAGCACTTAGGGTAATTTTCATTAAAAGCATAGAAAAGAGCAATTCAATTCTGACTTCATGATTGACACACAATTCAATAAAATTAAAGATGCTTTGTTTTTCACTATGAAGTGGTGCCAAAATTATAGTCATTATCTAAACAACTCTTTCTAAATTCTTCTATAACTTGTAAACGCAAGTAATCCAATGCGTATTGAATTAAACTTGTGTTTTAAAAAAATCAGTAACAAAACGTCTGAGGTTTCTCTTCTGAATAGCTTTCCCTTCAACATGTATAGAAAACAAAGCCAGCATAAGGGCTTCTGAAATCGAAGAACAAAAGCATGTATGAAGAAACAAAGCCCCTTCTTTTGTTCAAGTTCGTCTTCATCCTGGGTCTCAGGTATTCATCTAGCTAGCCATACTCAATTTTTATACTCTTGTAACTCTCCACTTTCTACAACTCCAGTTCAGTGAACATTTTCATTCGTCTCCTGTGAAGTCAATGATGAGGTTTTGGATAAGGAATTGTGGACTTGTGTTTTAGATGCATAGAACTGCTAAAATCTAGACTATACAGAGAATTCATATTAATCTGTAAAAGAAAGCAAACAGTACGATAGCAATTGGGCAAGGTATTTGAAGAGGGAACTTATAGAAGGAAAAATCTGAATGGCCTACAAACGTGAAAATCTGTTCAACCAGGGATATGCAAATTAAATAATAAATTCATGCCACTTCTTGCGGATGGAATGCAATTTACAATATATAATAAAGATGTGAATATGCTAATGAATCAGCAATTATACCTCTAGGTATTATCACACAGGTTTATGAGGAGACTTACAAAAAAATGTTCTTTCGGCATTGTTAACAGTGAAAACAAACTGGAAATGACCTAATGTTCATTTCATTCCTAATCTCATAGCCCTATCAATTGTTTTGTTCCTATTCAAATCAGAAATGCTTTCAACGGATTACTTCTCTATTCTAAAGCCACTGTAAATCACTGTCCTTATTTTGTAGGTCCAAAATTCTATTTACCTTAGTCATAAGCAAAGTTTATGCCTCTATTCATAACTGACTCACTGAAGAATTAAAGATAACAAAAAATAATGCTGTCTCTAATGTCTAACTTCAGATATAATGGAATATACAGTATAATATCTCATAACATCCATTTAGTTTTCAGTGAGGCACAGGAGCATGTGTGTGTGTGTGTGTGCACGCGCACGTATAATTTTGTATTTGTGTTATCTCTCCAATTATGTAAATCACTAATACCTATTATTATGCTAATACTAGAAGACAGGCTGTAATAAATGGTACCATGAATTATTAATATTGTGTTTCTTATCATCTATTTCATCAAATAATTTAAAAGACAGAGATGCCTATCTATCTATATTTTCTCTACATTTTATTCACAAAAGTTCTTTCAAAAAAAATCTTGAAAGTTAAAAGTATGTACACATGGCTTTGTAATCTCATGGGTCAATAACTAGAATTTTAGTTATATACTACAAATTTGCATGAGTTCTCTCATATTTTGCCTTTTGAATGCTTAACAGAATTATTAATGTTAAGCAAATCAATCTCATTTTAATGACTAGAATGTTACATAATCAATTATTTATGAATGCATTTTGAGCTTTTAAGCCTTAAAGTTAAAGCTATTATTAAAATAGTCCAAGTTAAGTACTGTGGTTGTTTTTACTAACTATATACTTTGTGCCTTCTTATGATCAATAATTGTTGAAGATTCATTATAACTAGAGGAGGCAACCGAGTATTCAGAAGTTTGATGCTATGGCTTCCGAAGTACTGGATACGTGAACTCTAAGTTGTTTTGAAACTTTAGAGCAAATTAAAGGCATTTACACTGGGTGATAATTTAAGTAGATAATTTACAACTAAGGTATTTCTTTATCAAAAAATATATATATATATTGAAGTATTTGGTATCCTCCATAATATGTACAACTCCATATATATATATATATATATATATATATATATATATATATATATATATAAATGAGTCTAGTAACTCTAATGCTACTATGCTACTGCTCAAAGGAGAGCCAGGAAGAATGAGAGAAAGAGATGACAAGGAAAATAGCAGATACATGGCAATTTGGATGTATTTGGAATACAAGGGTGATTACTAAGTCGAGTACAATGGACTAAAGAAAGTAGTAACATCGGCTAATTCTGTCTATTAGATGGTAGGAATACTTATAATCTACAACATAGAATTGTATTTGTTAATAGGATTTATAATATACTCTTATTTTCAATGATATAGAAATTAATATAATAAGTGAAATCTCAGGATACAGAACTGTATATTTAGGAGGAAATAGTGCTATGACATTTCTAAGCAGAATTAGTGCACAAAGTTTGGTTTTGTCTTCATTGAGCAGTATCATGTGACTTGTGATATATTTTCTCTCTAATAAAATCTAGGTTTACTCTGAATTTGAATATTGCAAGTATCCCTTAAAATGCTATCTTTAGAATGCTATGGAGTTTCATTAGAGATATTCATCTTTAATGCCCACCACTAATTTTGGTAGATTTTTAAAAATCAAAATGTATTGGATTGACAATGGTCAACAAAACTACATAGGTTTCAAGTGTACAATTCTATAATACATCATCTATATATTGCATTATGTGATCACCATCCAGGGTCAGTTCTCCTTCCATCACCATATATTTAACCCCTTTACCCTACCAACCACCCTCCCCATTACCCTGTGGTAACAACTAAACTCTCAAAAATGAGTGGCAGTTTAAATTAGTATAAGTTTATGAGATGGCTGCTGAACAGTAAAATACATTTGCTTAAAATAAGCATTCCCTAAAGTGTTCTTTTTGGTGTTGAATAATTTTCCTATGTATTTGTCTTTTCCTCCCCTTTGGAAATAAAATCACAAAAATCATGACCATAGCTTCTTTTGCTTTTGCTTTCCCCGCAACGTACTATCTGTAACACCAAGTTCATACCACTTCCCAACTTCTCCCTTGAAAAAAAAAGTGTTCAGTGGCCTTAGGCTGCTGTAACTTCTTAGCAAAATCACAGTCATGCTTGCTTTTAGAGGTATCATAATTATATATTTAAAACGTTTAGTGTTCTTCAATGGTAACTCACAGATTTAAGGATTCCTTTAGCAACCTGTGTAGTTTAGTGAGCCCAGCACGGCATTTCCTGAGGATAATAGAAGTTCACAGCCATGAGGTCAGTAGGGTAGACACTCACCAGGCAGACAAGGGGTATTGCTGCAGAGACCACCGGGTCAAGGAGAGTACAGAGATCTGCATGGGGACCTTAGGTCATAAATGCAATATATTTTTCCCTCACCTGTCAATCCAGATGTCATCCTAGAGAGGAGGAGGTCAAAGAAATCTGAAAGAGTAACCAAGATACCAACTTATATAAGGAGACTGGTAAAATTGTTTCAGAATGAGGCTCTTTTTTCTTGCTACCCAACATGGGGGACATTTCTGATCAGTGAGGAATAAATAAAGGAGTTGCATTTGCGTGAATCAATATTTGACCCCAAAATCTATCTATGCTATACAACTCCTCCTGCAGATTTATTATACTTATGACTATTTGCCTACTTAGGAACCCAGGACAGTGTTTCTCAAAGTATAGTGCTCAGACCATCGGAATCAGTATCACCAGGGAACTGCATTTTAACAAGATCCTCATCTTATTCCACCCACACAGAAGATGAAGCTTGGCTCTAGACAGCGCACGCTAGAATTGGGAATGTGCAAGTGTTAACCCCAGAATTTTAATTCATTTCTAGGCTTATCTTACGAACATAACATTTATCTTCCAATGATACAGCTTTGGAATAGTTTCTTGGATATAGTTTTTTGAGAAAGACTAGTACGAAAGGTGGCTGTGTATTTTTTAAAGCTATGATTAGAAAAAACGGTACTGTTTTGAGTACTGCAAATTGCAAATGCAAAGCTTTTCTGAATGTATCTGACCCGCCTGCTATTCTATTATGTATCAACACCCACTGTCACCAAGGGTGGTAACTTGCAAGTTCAAAACTCTCATTTAATTCCCATTGTTTCTACCCTGTATTCTGCCTGCCAATCAAAGCCATCCCTTGGGCAATAAAGTTGGTAAACCAGGTGGTCCATTCAGTCACTTAAAACGAGGTTGTTTGAAAACTATTGGAAGAGTTCCCATCTTTTTCCTCCACACATACTCAGAAAGAGATGGCAACCATATGCAGGGCAGAGCTTTCTTTCTGAGGGAAATTAAAAAATAATGATAAAATTGCTTCCGATGTTCTCACATAAGCTAATCCAAAGAATCATTGTATAAATTTGCTTTGAACAGAGCAGTGGAAGACTGCTCAGTAAAAAGTTAGAATTGTACTACAGTAAAAGCATGGTGTCAAGAAAGCATAATAAAAAGGTTTAGGGTGACAAAATGGCTTTTTAAGTTATATTTGGAGCAATAGAATGATCAAGGTCTGCTTTTAGAGAGGACGGTATAATATTGGTGAATGGAAATAAAAGTGGGAACCCTTCAATTCCTCTTGGGCTTGTTTCTTGTATGTCAAGAGGAATGACATTCTGAATGCAAAGAATAAAACAAATATCAATGAGAAGAAACTGGTGCCCAAAATGGGTAAAGAGATTAGACAGTCCTCAGCTGCTCAGAATTAACTCTCTTGATCTAGATAAATTACATCCCAGGACACTAATAAAATTGGCAAGTCAAATGGCAAACCACTAAGGGAAGATTGGAAAAGTGCAGTTTTGAAGTTTTGATTTTCAAAAGAAAAAATAAGGTGTGGAGATGACATTTTCAGCTTCCAAAAAGTTATTTAAGACTTGGCTAAAAATGCAATGCAGGGCGAAGCCACAAATCTTCTTCAGTTAATGAAGTATTTTTAAAGAACGGGAGTCAGCTGATATGAGTGGTTTGAAAAGACAAACTCTCTTATAGCTATTTCATATTATTATTAGTGATAGAAGAAGGCAAATATTGACATACATGTTCCAAATTTTGCAAAATTAAATTTGTACTTACTCTAAAATTTGTCATCACATTGAGTTTCTGTACAGGATTGTTTGCTAAGAATGGCAAGGACCATTCCTATGCAATTCAAAGGCTGGTTTTAATATTTTCAGGTTATAACCTTAAGATTAGAATCTATCAGTCAAAAGAAACATTCATTAGAATCCTTGTTGTAAAAAACCATGTTTTTACTTCAAATTATAAACTGTTTTTGTCTGACTAAGAAAAAGCCAGTAACCTAATATAAACAAAAATTGGCAATGAATGTCATAAATGGTGCAAAGAAAAGGAAATGTGAATGATTCTGAAACACTTTGATTATGAAAAAAATTCATCCTCACTCAAAAGAAGAATGCAAATTAAAATCACAAAGTGATGTTTCTTTTTCTTGCTTAGTAAGGATCAAAAATGTTGATGACACACTCACCGAGCTGACAAAAATGTGGAAAAAAAACACAAAACTTCTTCATATTACTGATGGGAGTGCTCCATGAAGAGCAATATGGCCCTATTTTCTAAATAACCAACGCCATTTTATTTCTGGAACTTATCCTGTGGATATACTTGCAATGTGTGAATTGACATGAACATAAAGTTATACACTGTCATATTGTAGCAGGAGTAAAGTTTGAAAACAAACTAAATATTCATTACTTAGACTGTTGTTTAAATGAATTAGGGTACATCCTTAAAATACAACAGTATGCAACTGTAATGAGAACACTCTTTAAGTGGAATTCTGGAAAATAATTGTCAGTATATATCATTAGAGGGAAAAGACACAGTGTAGAAACAATGTTTATATTATTCTACCAGCTGGCTTTTTTTAAAAAAAGAGGACCAGAAAAGAATACATATACAAACACACACACTCACATCCTATTCTTGGAAAAGATAACCTTGGCAAGCTATGGGGAGAGAAACTGGGTGACTGAAAGATGGAAACATATGGGAGAATTTATCATTTTTATGCTTTTGAATTTTGTACCACAAGAAACTATTGTCTTTTCAATAAATGAAATGATTTACACTTTAAAAGTTTGTCATAGAAGGGTGAATTGAATCTCAATTTTCTAATAATTAACCCCATATGACCTAACTGAGAAAGTACTAATTAATTCATTTTGTATAAAAGGAATGCACAGATTCCCTTAAAATTAGAAACAAATCAAAATATCTAAACAAAAACACATTTCACAAAACAATGCTTACTCATACCATACACAACACAAAGTGATCATTTGTATTGTATTCTATGTACCCTAAACTATCTTATTCTATTTCATTTTACCTATTACTCCTATTTCATAACTCATCAGTAGGTCACCAGCAACCACCTGAAAAGCAGTTCTTCAAATTATCTCCTTCTCTTCGTCCTTATTACCAAAGTCCTCATCCAGGCATCATATCCTCTCAGTAGCTTTCTTGAGACCAGAGCTTTACAAACATTAGTAAGTGAAAGTATCTTCAGGAGGGCCTGTTAAAACACAGATTCTTGAGCTTCACTCCCATCTATTCTGATTCCGGAGATCTCTGGAGAGGCCCAAGGATTTGCATCACTAACAAGCTTCTAGGTGATGCTTCCATGAGTGCTGCTGCTGCTGCTGTGGGACTAGGGACCATGCTTTAGTACCTGTGCTCTAAACAATACCTTGGCTGGGTTGTGTATTACTCTTTGGGGCTATCACAGCGTCCTGTAAGGGTACTCACTACACTGCATTGTAAATGTGTCTGCATGGATTGAACTTAGTACAGTGAGGCATAGTTATACATCAACTCATCTCTAAGTACATTGAAAATGAGGATCATCTTAACATAGTAGGGCATAGTAGGTTAATGAATAAATGGTTTGTTAGCAGAATAGACATTTCATTAGCTTAGCCTCATGTCTTTTTCTGCCTAAAGAGGTTGATCAGGGATATAGGCAAATTAAGTTCATGTGCATTTCAGCAATACATTTGATACAGTTCTCCAAATGACTGCTTGTGGGAAAAAATAGAACAATATGAACTGCATAGGAAATAAAGCAATTAGAGTTTGGCAACCAATTGAACAATTGCCAAAGGAAATTGATGGCTGAAATGATGTCAAAATAGGGGAAGGTTTCCAGTGATGTACTGCAGGGCTGTGTCTTAGGATTCAGTCTATTTTTTTTCTTCACAATATAGATAAAGTTATAAAAGGCAGACATAGCAAATCTGAAGCTGTAAAGAAACAAAGAGATTGCAAAACATTGTGTGACAGAATCAGGACCTCTCCATCTGTACTATCAACTGAATTGATGGATGTGTTAACGTTTGTTAAGGCTTCAAGTAGTGTGGGATTAAGAAAAAATGTTCTTTTTTGGGGACAGGAAAAGGGGGAGGGCATTAAAGGAGGCTGTGAGTAGGAGACAGAGTCAGTGAAAATGCAAACTGAAATCACCAGAGATGAACACAGCAGCAGCAATGCTAGCTGTGGATTCTGCCTCCCAGAGCTAGTGGGTTTATCCTCTACCCTCTTCCTTGGTCAGTGGGGAACAGAAGATGGGATGCACTGGTCCTGGGCTTCAGGGGCCTTGGTGAATATGCCTGAGTTGGTCCGTGGAAGGTGCTGACAACCTTGCATCTAATTCTAAAAAAAGTAGGCTACACAGGGCAGGATGGAGGAAATGTCAACTAGAAGCAGCACATGTGAAAAAGAACTGGTGATTTTCGACATTAATAAGTTCAGGGTGAGTCAACAGTGTGTTACACGTATTGCTGGAGTAAGGGAGTGTGTGATGGTTAAAGGCATGGATTATGGTGAGATGAACTTGGTGGTGTTATGGCGCCTTAACTAGTGTCCAGCCAGAAGCTGTGTTGCCCCTTTGTCCTCACAGAATGCTCATCTCTCCTAGAGTGGCAGTCTTCACAGTGGGGTATGTCCCTTGAGGTACACAAAGACTTTCTTAGGAATATGTGGGCATAGATGGTGTTCATGGAAATCAGTTTCCAGATTCTCAGCTTCTACAAGGGATTTTTTATGGGGCTTGTTCCTGTCGTACACATTCTGATTACCACTGCATTTGTTTTGGTAAATGCTAGTCCTTCTCTGACTTTACAAAATAAAAGCATGCCTCCTCTGATGCATCCCAATGGTGAACTGTACCCAAGACACATTTATGCCAAATCGAAGTACAATTCAGAATATTGATGACTGAAAACCTCTTTTAATCAAGGTACCATTAAGCACTTATCCATCTCTCTTAATAGATTCATTTTCAATAAAAACCTGAGTATATTTAATAATTATTCATCAAAAATTCCATATATTTAGGTAATTTGGTATTACTAGGTCTATTTAGTATTAGTAATTGTAGACATAACTCAATCTAAAGGTTTTAAAAAATCCTTAGAGCCTTATAGTCACAGGAAATTGTTTTCAAAATTTTGAATTTAAATCCACATAGATATACTTGTCATACAGAAGTATGATAGAGTGGTTAATAAAAGACTTTACAACATAAATATATATTCCATTAACATATAATTCTTGGGGGAAGTGGAATGGAAATATGATTTAAAGAAGAAAGAGGACTGATAAAAAAAACCCTTCTATTTATTAAAGATGAGCTTGTCTCATGTATTTTTTAAGTGGATGATGGTAGATATCATATTGCTATGGTATTTGGATTTCACTGGATACATTCAAAAGAGTACTGTAACACTTTTAAATGTCAATATTTACAATATGCCAGGGGAGAAAAATAGATGTCGACTTTAAAATGTGCAAGAGCATAGTCAGGTTTCTAAACCTATTTTGAGTTTTATAAGCAGAATGGTCTGAATGCAACTGTAATGGAGGTTGTTTTGGAGCCCCACTCCTTGACTTGGCAGTGGAGGAAGGTAAGCACTCTTTCCAACTCCCTCATGAAGAAGTAAATTGTAAAAGCCATACCACTCTCCTTTTGCCCAACAAAGTGTTAGCCCTGCTTGTACTCTCTCTTCCAGGGATTCTTAATTCAAGGAGCTTTTCTCAAGTTTATAATCTTCTCCTTATATGGGCAACTTGGTTTGGTCAAAGATGAAAATCGCAAGACTAACTGCAGTCGTTTTTTTTGGAGTGGTTTCCTGGTAGCAAACTGTTGCTTTCCTTTGAAAAGAAGGGTATCTTGCAAGCTTAAGTTCTCTTATCAAAATTCCAGCTACAAAAAGAAAGGTCCCGTTTACCATACCTTTCTATGGCCTTAGGGAAATGTGTTCCCACCTCAGTTTTATCTTAATCCAATAGAATCCTGGGGTAATTGGCTCAATTTTTTTCCTTTCTAATGAGGAGGAAAGCCAGGTTATGAAGAGTAAGTGAGTTAAACAATGTCATAAAGCCAGTAACTGTCACACCTGCAGTTTCATCTTGGGGCTTTTGCTTCTCTCCCTATGTTCATGTGTCTTCTACTCAGCAATGGATTTTAGAGTTGACTAGAGGGAGTGGAAAGTATGAGGAAAAATTATGACTCCCAGTGTTCAAAAAGAAAAGTTGTTGCCTAATTCCGCTTATCCCCAAACTTCAACAGTCTTCATGGTTTTACTAGAGCCAGGATTATCTTCTTGCCCAGAACCAACCTCAACCCAGGGGAGTTTTTAATTTTCAATAAACCTCTGTCTAGTTGCATAGTGAATGAGAATATTGTGACATTTTGTCCAATAAATTATATCTACTATTTTTCAGGACAGATTCCACAGAAATATTTTGAGACCTAACAGAAAACACTGAAACTTTTTTCTAGGAAAGGAGATTAGAAAGAAAAGAGGTCAGTGTCCTCTTCTCTTTTTCTTACCTCCCCAACACCACCCTTTAAAAAATAAAAATAGAGCTGGTGGAGTGGTGCGTTGGTTAAGAGCTGGCTTGGGACGCCAGCGGCCACAATTCAGATCCCACATATGAGGGCCAGTGACACTGCCCTCTACAGCTAAGATGGTGAACAACAGCTCCATCTGGAGCTGGGCTGCTGTGAGTCCACGGGGACAGCATAGCTGCAGCCCCTGCTGCAGTGGGCTGCCATAGGCTACAGTGAGTGGCCGGCAGCCAGCGTGAGAAGCCAGCAGCTGGTGTGAGCTACCAAGAGCTGATGTGAGCCGCCGTCCTCTACCAATCTGCCTCATCTGGGAAGAGCACAATGATGATACCAACATGGGCCAGTGAAGCAACGTCCTCCACAACTAAACTGAAGAACAAAAAGGACAGCAACTTGTCTGTTCCACTTCCCCAGTTCCCCAAGGGCTGTTGCCTTCCCCCAATTTCCCAATAAAATCTTAAAATAAAATAAATAAATAAAAAAAATAAATTATAAACACTGAAAACTAATATACAATAACACTCAATGTCAACTATAATTGAAAAATAAAAATTTAAACAAACAAACAAACAAACAAATAAAAAGAAACTACATCAGATATCTTATTCCTGAGCTAGTACACATTTGTCTAAGGGAGTGACTATTTGGATGTGAATGATCTCATTTCAAACAGTGAACTGGATGACACTAACCTCTGTTAGACCTTTCTCTTTCCACACCAGCCCCTCACTCCCTATAGTCACTTGAACTTTATGCTCCCTGCCCTCATAGGGGGCTCTCAAGGGACTTAGGGCCTTAAAAGGAACCATCTGAAGTTGAAAAGGCTACTTGGAAATGAACTGGATATTCTATATACTCAGATGAGCTTTGAAGACATCAAGACAGCCCCTTGATGTAGCCTCAGACACCCAAAGTTTAGTCCACAGCATCCATAAGATTACATATTAGGTCCAAAGATATCTTAAAAATGTCCTCCTCAAATATTGGTGGGTCCTTTGGTAGATGATTGGATAAAGAAGATGTGAGATATATATAATGGAATACTACCCTGACATGAGAAAAGATGAAACAGTGCCATTTGTGACAGCATGAATGGATCTTGAGATTATTATGGTAAGTTATATAAATCAGACAGAAAAAGTCAAGAACCATATGACTTCACTCATATGTGGGATATAAAACTGAAAGCAACAAAGGAACAAGACAAACAAATAAAAGAAACAAACTCAGAGACACACAGACAACAGTTTAGTGGTTACCAGAGAACGTAAGGGGGGTGGCAGATGAGGGTAAAGGGGATCACATGTACGGTGATGGAAGAAGAACTGACTCTGGGTGGGGAACACACAGTGTGATATATAGATGGTGTATTACAGAATTGTACACTTGAAATGTATGCAATTTTACTAACCACTGTCACCCCAATAAACTTTAATTTAAAAAAAATGTTTTGTGCCACAGAAACAACCCAGTTTTCTAATCGTAGGAATTCCCATCTGATATCCCACCAGATAACCATGGAAATCTGAAGCCTATTGTCATTTACATGTAGTTGTTTTCCTCTCAGGCCTCCCTGAAAGTTCATGCTGTGAGCTGCAGGCCAGAATGCTCATGTCCATGACAAATGGACTGTCGCAGAGATCCATGGGAAGGGTGCTGCCAGCTACTCTAGCACTCTAAGGCACAGGCTTCTGATAGTTTTGCTGAAATAACTCTGAGGCCATTCCACTGGACTGAATGAAGCAGGATGTCCAAAACTCTAGTGGAGAAGACGTTGGGTTTATGAAGCTGCTAACCCGAGATCACACAGAATGAGAATCAATTAAACAGAACTGTATAAACTGATGAAGGATGATTTCATTAGGGCTTTTGTTTGGAATATTGCTGATGCTTTAATGTTCTAGTTTCTTGATATGAGACTCCTTTTTCCTCTCTCTTAGGCTATCGATAACTCATAGCCATTTAGTAGATTATACTTTTGTAAACAGAAATGAAACATTTATCTTTTTCTCTCTGCTTTATCCTTTCAGAGTTCACAAACTCTTTTGAGTATTCTTAATTTCATGGTGATACAATGATTTGCATAGGTTCAATAAGAATCTGTCATTCTTGTATGAGGGCATCATAGAGAAAATGATATAACCACAGCTTTGACTGGAATGGCATATTTGAGAATGGTGTGAATAGAATTAGATATGACCAGGCAGTTTTAAGGACCCACAGTTGCCTTTTTAGAGTTAATGCTTACAAAGTCCTCTTGGGAACACTGGCCCGGTACCTGGCTTACAGGATGTCCAGATTACTGCTGAATAATGAAGGTCACTTTATGGCAGGTTTAGGAAATCTTTGGATATTTTGAGGAATTTGAGAATAGAGGAATTCACGCAAATCTGTAAGTACTGCAGGCAAGATTGGTGGCAAGATCTTGGCTTGGCTTTCTAACCTCTTGAGGCTTTTAAAAACCGAAATGCCCATTGATAGATGATTGGATACAGAAATTGTGGTACATTTATACAATGGAGTATTAGTCGGCTATAAAGAAGAATGAAATCTTACCATTTGCAACGATATGGATGGACCTAGAGAACATCATGCTAAGTAAAATAAGTCAGACTGAGAAAGACAAATACCATATGATCTCACTTATATGTGGAATCTAAAGAACAGAATGAGTAAACTAAACAGAAATGCATCAGAGATATAGAGAAAAAAAAACTGATGGTTACTAGATTGTGGCGGGGGGCATGAGGGAGAAGGTAAAGGGATTAGAAAGTACAAATTGGTAGTCACAATATACACATGGGGATGTGAAATACAGTTTAGGGAATAATCAGTAATGTTATAAAGATTATATAGGGTGTCAAATGGGCACTGGACTTATCAAGGGAGACTACTTCATGCACTGTGTAGATGCCTGACCACTGCAGTGCACACCTGAAGTTGAAGCTGAATAATACTGAATGTCAACTATAATTCATATATATATATATATGTATATATATGTGTATATATATATATATATAATTCATATATATATGTTGTAAAGTACAGCATAGGGAATAGAGTCAATGGTATTACAGCAGCTATATATAATGTCAGAGGGGTAGTAGACTGGGGGGTTATCACTTTGTAAGGGGTGTAAACGTCTAACTATTAGATTGCTTTGTACATCTGACACTAATTTTTTTTAAAAGGTCAAATCTGAGATTCTTTATGAAAACTTTCAGCAAAAACAAATCTTAAAAGACCTGCATGGCCAACTACTATCCTTGTTGCGCCTATGTAAATAAAGAGCCCAGCCTCATTTTGTAAGCAAGAATAATCTTACTTTGGGTATCTTGGTCAAATGGGAGGTGACTGTTGAGAAAAATTCTATGTGTCCAAAGAAAACTATAGTACATCCTTGTGGTTTATCAGATTCTAGTCCTGTTCATTGCCTTTGAACTATTTTGCATTTCCTTGTAAACAACACGGTTTTGTTATCTACCTGTCAATTGGACTGAATGTTGCTTATACATTTTGTCAGTTCTTACCAAATTTTCAATTCTAGTTTCCTTCGATATCTGCATGCAACACTCCACACTAATGTTTCCCATTTTTCTCTTATTTTCCTGACTTGGCATTACAGGGAACTAACTAAATGCTGCCTGCCCAGGTCCTTATTCAGACTCTGGATGGTCTTGCTTTTAAAGTTTCTCCCCAGGATCTAAACAAGCGCTGAGAGCCAAAGCTGGACAACTTTAATGGTCTCATCAGCACAGTAAATTACATATGGACAACCTTCATGCCTGAAGCTGCTACTGTGTGCATCACTCAGGAAGTTCATTGGAACTCCCATGTCTTTCATGCTTCACCCCAGGAAATAACCATGACTGTGGACAATCTTCCCCACACCTCTCTGATTGTCTGTGCCATCACCAAAAACATTCCAATTGTCACCAAATGGCCACTGTCATCCTCACTCTACCATCTAAAGATGTTTCCAACCCAACCTCTAGGAATCCTTAACTGGATGTCCTCTGGAGGCTGGATTTATAGTCTGTTCCAACCATTAATCTGTGATTTTCTTCTTACTCCCACAGGAAGTCTCCTTCATTAAATACGTGATTGCTCACATGATCCAGCAAATGTCTTCTGCTACCAAGCTTCAAAGTCAGTTCAAATAGTCCTTCAGTAACAGAAAGCTTCTGAGATGAAGTACATGAATTGCCTCTCCTAAGTTGTTCCACAGGAAACCTGGTTTCCCTTGAACAAACAAGGAGACTGACGAAGATGGTCTTAATAGCTCTCCTTAGCGTCACTAAAATTTAGACAGGTTTCTTTCTGATTATAGGCCTGACCAGCTCTCTTTTCTTAGCATATTTACTTTAAAAAACTTTCAATTATAAATTCCTTCACTGCCTCTTTGAGAGGTAAATCTTCTTTCTACAAAACAGGAATATCTTTCTCAAGGACCTAGGAGCCATTCTTTTGAAATGTAAATATCAAAGAGAGGCATCTCTGTCTCCCTCTCTCTGTGGGAAGATAGTAGTTTATCTTCAATAATGATAATTGGCAAACACAGATGGCCTAATCACATTAACGAATGTCCCCTCTAATGTTCTCCGGTACTCTTCTAAGAGCGCATCCCAATGCTTAAAATCCTTCCTGCCTTTTGTTTCATGGAGTTGAGTTCAATCTCTCTCCCCTAGTGCAATAGTTTTGAATAAAGTCTTCCTTGCCTAGTAAGTTGCCCAGTGCAATTGTTCTTTGACAACCCTCACAGCAGCGTGAACACATGAAGAGAAGGATTTTGGTGTTCAGGTACTTCATCACTCAGTCACTACAATTGGTTCCTTTGGTAGTTTTAGGTGTGGATTTGACATTATAGGGAAGAAGGTTTCTTACATGGCAAAGAAGAACCAGCAGAGTAGTACGTTTTGTTTATTTATACACCACAGAAGAAAAGCTATTTTGGAGGGGAGGAAAACACCCACCCTGTCATCAGTATGAAAGCATTCCACTCAGTAAAACTTAACATAAAATCGTGTGTTTTCCCCCTAGCTCACATTTTAATATAAAGTTTGGAAAGCAGTAGTTAGGCAGTTTTATGTCAGATAAATAGTATACCTGCAGCTCATTACTGAAACCATTCATTAAAGATTAAAAACATAAGACCTTTTATAGAAATTTTAACTGTTCCCTGGTTCTTAGCATTCAATGATCATTTCTGAAATCTGAAATCAACATATTTTATGTGTAAATTGAGACTACATTTGAAAATCAAAATTCAAAGGCATGCCTTCTAGTGGGCTGACTGATGGGAAAGGGCTGTGATTACGCCTAATTTTCACCCTCTACATCACGGTCTCATTGATTATTTTTCTCAGCTTGCAAAGGGTTTTGTGAGGTGATTTTCAAGATGAATATTGCTATTTGCAGGATTTCCTGAATAGGAATATTTTGGGAGTAAATTGTACAAACCAAGCGATGTGCAGTCAATTTTCACTCCAGCATAAACAATGTGTTAGAACAGAGCCATTAAGGCTTTTTTTTTTTTAAATTTGGGTTCCATTACACAGCTAGCTGTATTTCGTCAATAAGCATGAATTGCCAAGCAGGCAAAACTTAGGCTCACAGTGGGAATTACATATTTTTCTAACAGGTGCTCAGAGTCTGACTAGAGAAAACAAATGGCCTGAATGGCAGGACCTTAGGCCCTTTGTTTCAGAGGGAGTCATGGCCACCATGGCCAAACCCCCCAAAATTACTTAAATTTAGGAAATGGAGGCAGCTTGTACATCAATATTTCGGCATTAACTAATTTCTCAGATTTCGAAAAGGTGTTTCTTTCTCTGTGTTAAAAAATGGGCATGTCCTCAAAACTGTTGAAACAGTTTTTATTTTTCCATGGTTTAAAGCTAAGCAAGGTCTATTTCCCCTCATCTATCTTTAACTGAAAAACAAGTGTACTCTCTTTAAGCAGAGGCCTACAGCAGGCTGTGCAGATACATATCATATAGCAGAAGAACTATGTGATATTAATACATAGCTTCTTAGACAGCGACTACAGATAGAAGCTAGACAAAGAGGGATCAAAAACTAGGTGAGCCATTTATTCACACAGGTCACTATTCTCTCATTACAAGCTAGCAGGGGGTCTGAGAATTATGGGAGGAATATCTCAAGTCATCCTATATATGAGTGTATGATCTTTTTTTGCCTTGGATACAGCCACAAGCAGAAGAAAAAGGCTAGGGAATATTTTTGAAATCTACACTCACTCAGAGATGAAAAACTCAGACTGAAGCCAAGGAGTTTTACTGCCAGAAAAAAAGCAGCTGCCTCTCCCCTCAGCGAGTTAAATCAAGCTGCAGGAGGCAAATATCATGATTTTCTGAAACTACACACAATATCAAGAGCAGTGACTTGTAGCTTTGATAAAGGAAACTGATTAACACAGCTGAGAGTGGCTTTCATTCCAAACCACAGGAACCCAGTTGGCAGAAACCTATGGGCCGTGGACAAACAACATCCCAATGCCAGTTTTCAATGTTTGGGAACCATTCTAGGGGGACAGACTGGGACTAAAGTCACTTCGGTTGAGTCGACAACATCCATTTGTATCAGAGGACTCTATCTTTTCTCTTAAAGATATTCCATGTACAGAGGTAGCTAACATGGAATATATTTTTCATCATTTTAATGAAGAAGCACATTTTCACTGAAGATTCTGTTTAAAAGTAAAGGAATGTGTTTTTATCTGTGTTACAAAAAAGCTATTTCTGGTTGGGGTCAAAGTATCTATGGCCATTTTTCTTTGTAATATAAAGTCAAGACATATTGAATAACATACTAGATCCAAAATAATTGAGAATCTGGCTGAGGTTATTGTTTATTGGACCGAGTAAACTGTACTTCTTTGTTGAGATTATTTATTGACTAATGAAAACTCAGTATCAATGAGATACAGTTGCATTGAAGAAAGGGTGCTTATCAAATACCTCTGAGGACACTAGTCAGGGAAAAATGAAAGGGATCCCAGAAATGATGGCTTTCCTGAATGATGATGTGGCTTTGCACTCACTCAGTTTTGGCCCTGTGACCGCACATGACCCATATCCATGGTGACTAGTGCATCAGAAGCCAGGCCTTGGTGTCAGGACCTCCAGTGCGCCATCACTGTGAAGGCTGTGTTGTTACCTGTCCTACTATGACTTGAGTGTAATCATCAGACTGAACCCAAGATCATCCCATTGGTTGAGCAGCCTGAGTTTTGCAATGATGAAATGACACAATGTTACCTGCTCTTCAGGGTAGCAATCAGAATGGTAGATATAAATATCAGGAAGAGCTAGGATAACAGAAGTGGAGTGCACTTAGCAAACATACTGCATTTTAGTTATATCAAAGTGCCTCTCTCTCTCTCTCTCTCTCTCTCTCTCTCTCTCTCTATCTCTCCTTAACCTCACTCAAGCCCATCTTTCCTCAACTTTCATTTTTCTGCTCTAGAAGATCCTCACACTTCATTTTACCCTTCCCTTATTTCCTAGCAAAATAGCAACTCGATGGAGATAAAAATGGTAGGTTGTTATAACCCTGGAAAGTAAATACATTGATTTGGGTCAATGAACTGAAAGAAAAACTTTAGTTAAAGATGTCACTTATTTAGTCTGAAATTGCCTATCGTTACTTTAATTACTAGGTTGTGCTTTCAATTGAATTGGCTTATGTGATTGGCTACTAAATGTTGTTGGTCTACGGGAGATACAAAACAGGGCCTCACCTTGGGACAAGTCCTTAGAATATGATCCTGGGAATGGAGAGACGATAGGAACAATCAATGTGTACAGTGACACTCAAAAAAGGAGATGCTGGTGTCCAATTGGCATGTTTGTCTGGAGCCCTAGGCTTACTCAAGTATCTCATTACCACTCTTGGCACCTTGTTACCATCTTTATTTGTTGATTTAAAACTACTAACTACTAACAAGTACCTACCATACAATGAGTCCTGAGATGGAGGTATTCAGAAATAAGTGAGATAAGGGAAATCATTAAACAGATGGATGCCTTCAGCATTCAAAGAACAATGTGATGAGGGACTCAGGCCTGTATAATTTAAGTGTAAATCAATTTAAAAAGGCCATAGGAGATGGATACAGAGGTTTATAAGAAATCCTAAAAGGGTTTTTAACACTATGTGGGGTACAGAAGAAAGCTTTGAAGAAGCAACCACATTGAATTCAATCTTGAAGGATGGAGGAAAATTCATCATGTGAGAAAAAGGGAAAGAAGTCATTTGAAGAACAGAGAGGATCAAGAAGAGAGATGGCATGAAACCACATGCATATAAAGATACCAGATAATTTGTTGGGGCTAGAATATAAGGCGAGGCTGTTTCCAGAATAAGAGGAGAGAAAGGTAAACTGGAGTCAGTTTGAGGGGGTTTTATAATGTCTACTGAAGAGTCCGTATTTTATTTCGTAGGCATCTAATCTCCTAAATGACTTCAGTTTTAGATAAGGAGTCTACAAACATATATTAAGGAAATTAAAGTATGGATGGAAAATGGATTGGAATAGCAATATGATAAAGGCATTCTAGTGATATGAGTTTAATGAATAAATTATTGCTAGTAAATGCTGGAAGAACATGCTAGTCAAATAATAGTAGTAACAATGAGGGCCAGCCGAGTGGTGCGGTGGTTAAGCGCTGGCTTGGGAAGCCAGCAGCCCCGGTTTGGGTCCCACATATGAGGCCAGTGACACTGCCCTCAAAAAAAAAATAGTAGTAACAACGATAAGGATAACCAACATTACAACAACAACCATCATGATGATAACAAAGGAGACACTTAGTTTAGTGATATGGCTGTTCCTTTGGAAAACAATATGTAAAGCAGAAAGTCCCTACCTTAATGTCAAATGGACCTGTTTGATTTGGTTGATTGTAAATTTCCAGCTGATTCCTGATAGGAGAAAGCCACAGAAGCAGATGATTTAATTGCTGTTCAAACTGTCCAAGGTCTTTGATGTGCGCCTCAATTTCACCTTGTTTCTCAGGTAAATATCTAGAAACCTGTAAGGAAACAAAAAAAGAAAAGATTATGGTTTAAATAAAAATGGAAAGAGACATATTTTCGAAAGTTATTTGTTATAAAATGTTATAGAAATGAACTGTATTTGGTATTTTAGTAGCATGATATTTATTACCTACACATGTTACATGGTAGGATTTAATTTATATATTACAAATCATTGATTACTAGTCTTCTCCCAGATTTTATGCTTAAAAGACCATAATCCTTTTCTTGGAATTTCAAAACACCCAGCCACACAAATGAAAACCTAACCCCAACCAATAAAAGTAAAGGAGTGTATTATTTACTTAACCCCTTGCTTATTAAACATAATGGTGTGCTGTATGTTATAAGCCAGACACTCTGCCTTTGTACTTGCTTCTAACTTTCTTTTATGTTAAGAAAAACTGTACAAGGAAATTATTTAATTTACAAAGAAAATCGGTGAGGTAAGCATTTTTGTGAGCCATAGTGTGTAGGTCCGAGTATAACCAAGCAAAACAGAATCAGATGAATGAAATATAAAGTACAAAAAACATTTGGATGAGAGCAGACTATAAAAGAATGATTATAGGTTATTTTTATTAAGGGCTCACTATATGCCAAGCACTGTGTTTGCAAATTTCACATGTATTGTCTTCTTGAATCTACCTAACAACCCTATGATATAGATACTATTATCCCAGTTTTATAAATGGATGACAGCATTGGGGTTAAGAATGTGAAATAACTTGGGAAACAGTATGATAAGCAGTTCAACACTGTGAGGTCTGGAGTTAGGCCTCTTGGTTTTAAATCCTAGTTCCAGCACTTTCCTGGTACTTTCTTAGGGACCATGATAGTACCTGCTTCATAGGATCGCTGTAAGGATTAAATAAAGTAATCCATGTAAATAGGTTAGAGCAATGCTCTGAATGATGGTGAATGACAATAAAGTCATTACATATTAGTGATTATTGGTCAAGCTCAATTGTAAGTAGAAAGCCAGGATAAGCAAGGGTAAAGCCTTTTCTTCAGATCAAGGGCTAAAACAGGTACACACAAATAAAGAATGAGAACCTATAATAATACTAATACCATTTTAGTAATATAAATATAACATTGCATTGTAACATGAACAGAAATGTTATAATACATATCTATAACATAACAATATTATCACGGGACTATGAATAATAATAGAGAACATTTTAAAAGTAACTAGATAAGCATACGAGTATACTAGTGCATCATCTAAATGATGCCCCACACTGTGGAACAATTGCTTTAGATACTTTTAAAAGAACTAACTGGGTCGGCCGAGTGGCACGTTGGTTAAGAGCTGGCATGGGACGCCAGTGGCCCTGGTTCAGATCCTACATATGAGAGCCAGTGACACTGCCCTCTGCAGCTAAGATGGTGAACAACAGCTCCACCTGCAGCTGGGCTGCTGTGAGTCCCCAGGACGGGATAGCTGCAGCCCCTGCTGCAGTGGGCTGCCATAGGCTACAGTGAGTGGCCAGCAGCCAGTGTGAGCGGCTGGCAGCCGGTGTGAGCTGCCAAGAGCCACTGTGAGCAGCCGTCCAGAGGCCGGCGACCAATCTGCCCCATCCGGGAAGAGCACAATGACAATACCAACATGGGCCAGTGAAGCAACATCCTCTGCAACTAGACTGAAGAACAAAAGGACAACAACTCGTCTGTTCCCCTTCCCTGGTTCCCCAATGCTGTTCCCCTCCCCAATTCCCCAATTAAAAAAATGTAAAAAAAAAAGAACTAACTAATGAACATTATATTCTTTCTTTGTTTTCCCACAACAAAAAAATTCAATCACACCAAGGATTTATACAGGTTTTACAAAATATGGGAGAGGGGGTCCTGGAAATGGTCATGTTGTTCAGCACCTGGCCTTCTGCCTTCTCCCCACATCTTTGTTTGTTTGTTTGTTTTAGTTTCATGTGTACAAAACAATGTAACAGTTATATTTTTTAATTGGAACCAAAAGTTGTGGGGTGAAAAGGAGATTCATTAATGGACAAAATAACCAGTCAATTAATTTACAGGGGAGGGGATTTTACATAAACTCTTAGTATATGTAAACAATATGCATTTTGATAGATATTGCACATATATTTATACATATTGCAAAAATGCACATGGATGCATGAGTAAAGGGTTAACTACCAGCCTGGTCTGATGCAGGTCAGCCTGGGCCTGACCTCCGGCTCTCAAAACAATGTCTCCTTCGAACAATTGCTTTAAGATAGGTGGGAAATCCTGGGCCCACCTTGTTTGATGCATGGAACTGTATCTGGATTGGAGATCTGTGAGTTGGAATGTAGCCCTGGAGTCTATATGACTGAAATGATGCAAAATATGGAAAGGAAATAGAGGCTGCCTCTTCCATACGGTGATCTGCACAAACCTTGGTTTTCATTCCTGGCAACCTTTCCTGGTGTGGGTGATGCGTCAAAAGAAGCAACGTGTGTGGGTAACATGAAATGTTTGCCCAGGAATAATGAATCAAGATGCTTTGTCTGACTTTTATCCTGCTATACAGACAAGTGAACATAGTATTAAATGAAAGCCTATTTGAATTTCATGAGTTCTAACCCAGAAAGACATCTATGGTACTGAACTATATCTGTGTGTGTGTATGTGTAAATGTGTGTGTATATGAGATAGGTGATATCACAAATGCAATTCCATGTATATAATATGTAATCTAATAGTGCCCTTAATTTATCCTTTTCAACATTTATAAGGGCCTAACGAGTTTCTTTTTACTAGATCGTTTCCTACTCACAAGTACATGTAAAAAGCATTTTACAGCTTCAATTAACAGCATCTAAGAGCCTTTGGATTCTGAGGCTACTAGAGATAATAGCCATGACATTTTCTTAAAATGTCTAAAATTGAGCTATGAACTCATTTGTATCTGATCACAAAATAATTTGTCTTTCATTTAGGCTTCATCTATAAGCACAGAAATCTATATAATGTTTAACTATGATTGTTGATTCCCTTCTCATCTTCCCAACCCATCCCTTCCTGGTTATAGAGCTCGAACAATCCCTGACAGAAAACAGTGCAATGGGTGAGATTTGGCTAATACCTGGAATAATTAAATGATAGCTTATCATAAGACTGTGGGGGCACACATAGTCTTTCAGCTTAGTTACAGCCCTTGCATTAGGGGTATCTTCACAGACCCTGGGCTTTCCCCCACCATAACATTTACGTCACACTGTTTAATTTGTTATTGAGATTGACCTCCCTCACTGAGCTTTGATTTCTGTATGAACAGGGTTTCTACACACGATAGACCTTCAATAAGTAGCTGTTGAATAAAATACGCTTTCCAAATTGAGAATTAACTTCTTTTCTTAATGTAAGAAGCAGGACATATCCAGAGTAGTCAACAACACAGAACACGTCATTTTATCCTCTAGTTAAATAGTTTTAATTAACACACAAAAACATTGGTAAATTGGACTGTATCAACATCAGAAATTTCTGCATAGCAAAAAAAACTAAAAGCAAAGTCAATGACAAATTGTGAAAAACTATATCTGTGAGTCACATTTCAGTTAAGGGATTCATTTTCCTAACACATAAGAGAGCTTCTGCCAATTAATAAGAAACAGTTCAATGACCAAAAAAGAAATTGGATGAAAGTTAAGGACAGTTCACCAAAAAGAACACAAATAGATTCAGACAAAAAGAAGGTAAGCCTTGGTCATAATGAGAAGTCTGAAAATTTCATCTATTGTATTGAAAAACATCCAAGTCTGCAAACACACTATGTTGCCAAGGTTGAGGGAAACACAGATATTAATACATGTCCAATGGGTTGTACTCATTGGTACACCCCCTTGAGGAAGATAACTTGGCAATATCTATTGAATACATGTAACCCTTGACCCAGAACTCTGACTTCTAGGAATTCATCTTATAGATACATTTCTGGAACAAAATCATTGTTTGGTGATGATAGAGCAGATGGTCGATGAAGTGGGAGATTTTTCACTGTATTTTTTAATTCTTGAAAAATAAAAATGGATTATGTTTGCAAAGACATAAATTAATTTGGAAAGGAAAATGACTAGCTTTTCTTCACATCAAATATGGTGGTGAAAAATTATACTTTATATATTTCAATAACAAATTATTAATAGTATATAAGATTCCTAAAGCAATCAGTCAAAAGTACTCTGATTATTTTCCTATGACAATATCACTTTATTAATGGTAGGGTGGAATTTGAGGCCATCTAACATATAATTTTCATGCTCTCCCACTTCAGAACAGTCTTCAGGAATTGATGGCTTCACCTATATACTTCATGGAAAAAAACAGATGTGAATAATTTATGGTGTAGAATAGGAGTAAGTTTTATGTCAGTCTCTACATGTTTTAAAATAACTTCTAGGGCCGGCCGAGTGGTGCGTTGGTTAAGGGCTGGCTTGGGACGCCAGTGGCCCCCTATTCGGATCCCACACATGAGGGCCAGTGACACTGCCCTCTGCAGCTAAGATGGTGAACAACAGCTCCACCTGGAGCTGGGCTGCTGTGAGTCTCCAGGTTGGCATAGCTGCAGCCCCTGCTGCAGTGGGCTGCCATAGGCTACAGTGAGTGGCCGGTAGCCATCGTGAGCAGCTGGCAGCCAGTGTGAGCGGCCGTCCAGAGGCCGGCGACCAATCTGCCTCACCCGAGAAGAGCGCAATGATGATACCAACATGGGCCAGTGAAACAATGTCCTCCACAACTAGACTGAAGAACAAAAAGACAGCAACTTTTCCGTTCCTCTTCCCTGGTTCCCCAACGCTGTTCTGCTCCCCCAATTCCCCAATAAAATCTTTAAAAAAAAACCCTTCTATTTCCCATATTTCATTTCATAAACCCGTGACCATTTTGTGACTTCCAATTTGTACTTTCTAATCCCTTCACTTTCTCCCCTATCCCCCAACCCCCCTTCCCATGTAGTAACCATGGGGAATATAATCAATAATGTTCTAAAGGCTTTGTAATGTGCCAGATGGGCACTGGACTTATCAGGGGGAATCACTTCATAGATAGTATAGATGCCTGACCACTGCACTGGACACCTGAAACTGAAGCTGAATAATATTGAATATCAACTATAATTTTATATATATGTATATGTACGATATATATATTTATGGGATGTGGAGTACAGCATAGGGAAGATAGTCAATGGTATTATAACAGCTATATAAGATGTCAGAGGGGTAGTAGATAGAGGGAGGGGGTTATCACTTTGTGAGAGGGTGTAAATGTCTAACTATCACATTATTTTGTACACCTGAAACTAATATATAAAAAATTAAAAATATATAAATATTAAAAATCAAAACAAATAAAATAATTTACTATGTTTACCACTTCATATTCTTATTAAACCACTTTCCTAGTAAAATGCATCATTTTTCCCAATAATCTTTTTAAGTATTATAAAGCCAGGCTTTTCATATATGGTCCCTGTGGCAAAAGAAAACAATTAAAAACATTCAGTTCCTTTATATGTTAATCTAGTATCTAACCAAATCTTGACCTAATTTCACACAAGATTAGCTTCTCTTCTTTCAATTTATGAATTTTAATTTCAAATGTGTAGACATTTTAATATTAAGATAAACAGAGGTATTTGTTTTAGAAATAAACTGATATTAAATATTGACTTCATATCTTACACCAAAGATATTCTAGAGAAGTTAAAGCCTTAAGTGTAAAAAAATTAATAGTAACAGAACTAGAATAAAATACTGGTGTGAGGAAGCCCTTAAGAAAAAATATAAACAAACTATTATATATACTTGTATTGTTCATTTAGAAATTAAGACCAATTAGCAGAATTAAAAACAAATGACAATTGGGAATATTTATAGCATCTATCAGATAAATGGTAATATTCTTACATATAAAAAGATCATTCAACGAATGAAGAGAGGTGGAGAATCTACTGCAAAACTCGATAAAGAATATAAATAGGAATTTGACACAAAATGCAAACAGTCGATAAACCAAAGTCCAACTACTAAGTGATCAACGAAACGCAAATTAAAACAGCAACAATCTACCATCATTTGTGTATTATATTCACTTTTGCAAAGGTATTTGTCAAAATCCTGGAAAGTAAGCACTCTTGTGATGCTTGTTGGACAATAAATTCTTACATTTGTAGGGTATAATTTGATAATTCAAAACGAAAAGCAAAGCTTGCACTCTGAAAACTACACACATTAGTGAGAGATAAAGGAACACCTAAACAAATAAAGGAATATACTGTGTTCCTCTATTCGAAGGAACCAATTGAAAGGTCCAATATTGTAAAGCTATCAGTTCTCTTCAAATTATTAGTAAATTTAACACAATCCCAATTAAAATTGCAGCAGCTAGTTTTTAATAGAAATTGACATGACAACTTTAAGATTTATATGGATATTCAAAGAGCTAAAAATATCTAATCAATCGTGAAAAATAACAAGGTTGAAGAACGTTTACAACCAGATATCAGTATTTATTGTAATTAATTCTGTGTGGTATTGCTGGGAGAACAAGCAGACTATATTATTAACTTATGACAATGGCACCACTTTAGTTAAGCAAAGAGTAGGTGATTTCAACAAATGGTTCCAGGTTAAGTGGCTATTCATATGAAAAAATAAAAGTATCTTGACACTTACTCTACACTATACACAAAAAATCAGTTCCAGATTTCTGTACTTCCATGTAAATGGCAAAATAATAATGTTTCCACAAGAAAGAATAGGAAAATATCTCGATGATTTCAGGTTAAATGATTATTTCTTCAATAAGACATAAAAAAGCACTGGTAATAAAGGAAAAGTTTGATAAAATGAACTTCATTCATCAGGAGATACTATTAATACAAAGAGCAAAACTCAGGTTGGAAGAAGATACGTATCTGCAATACATATATCTGATAAAGAACTTATATCCAAAGAACTCTGACATCTATGGAATGACAGATAACTAATTTTTAAAATGGGCAAAAGATTTGCACAAGGACTCCACATAAGTAGATATAAAATGGCTCTAATCATTAGAGGGTTACAAATTAAAACACAATGAGATACCAGTTCACATCCATCAAAATAGCTTAAAGGAAAAAGATCAGAAATATAGATTTTTGATGAGAATATGGAACAATTAAAACCCTCATACAGTGCTGGTGAGAGTAAATTAGTACAATGACATGGGAAGACTACTTGACATTATTTCCAAAGCCAAATAAATCTACACAAATCATTTGAACCCGGCCATTCTACTTTTAAGTACATTCAGAAGATGTGTGTACTTACATGAAGTTAAGGGCATGTACATCATAACAGCATTATTATAATAACCTCATACTAGACACGATCCAAATGTCTACTAGCAACAGTAGAATGGATAAACTGTGACATATTCACACAATGGAATACTGTCAAGAGATTAAGTAAACAAGACTATGATACATGCACTAACACAGAAAAATCTCACAAAAAATAATGCTGATTAGAGAAGTCAAACATAAAGGCACAGACTATATGATTCTGCTTATATTAATTTCAAAGGCAGACAAAACTAATATAGATGTTAAAAGCCATAAGAGTGCTTATCCTTTGGCGAGGGCGGTAGCGGGGAAGGGGTTAAGAGCTAGAAAGGAGTATGAGAGAGGCTCCTGGGGTGATGTTCTAATTCTTGATCTGAGTGCTAGTAGCGTGCGTATACTAACTTGAAAAAAACCCATCAACTTCTTGTGATTGTGCACTTCTGCATGCTTCTCTTATCCTTCAATTTAAAAGATTACATGAAAATATTTTAAAAGCTTTAAAAGCATTCATTCCTTTGAACCACAAAATTCTACTTCTATAAATTTTTCTAGGAGACTATCAGAGATATACATGGTGACATGCGACAAGAATGTTCAATCAATTCTGTCACTTACACTAGTGAAAAACTGAACCAAAATCCCCCAAGTAGAATAAATTGCATCCATATAATGGAATTCTTGACATCCATGGAAGTACATATCATGAAAAACATTCTATTATATTGAAAAATATTCATGATATATTAATAAAAATAATTATATATCATACATGAATTATTTTTGGTTTTCAGTGTATATCTCACTTATCAGTATCTATCTATCTATCTATATCTATATCTATATCTATATCTATATATATATATTTTAAACAATTGGAAATACATGCACTAAAAAATTAACTGTAATTTGGGGGGGGGCGTTACCAATTACAGATAATTTTTATTTAATTGTTAATATAGTTTGGCCTTTTCCAAAGTTACCACACAGAAAAAGTATTATTTTTTATGTTTTAAATGCTAAGTAAAAAATAAATAAATAGGTATTGGTGGTTGGGTGGCTGGTTATCTCTCTAAAATATTAGCAACAATACAACTGCTATTATAACACAGATTTACAATATGCTTCAGATACTATATCATAGGTTTTACATATATTAGCTCTCTTAATCTCATCCATGATCCTATAAAATACATATTATTTTCTCAATTAACAAATGAGGAAATTAAGGCTTACAATTATGAATAATATTCCTAAAGTTACTATTAAGTCAAAAAACTTGGCTTTAACATCTGGGTTTTCTAGACTCTGAGTTCTACCTTTTCCTTTCTCTTCCCTCCCAAAACACACTTTTTATCATCTGTCAAAATCTAACGTACTCCTTGATAAATGGAGTATTGAAATATACTTTTCAAAAGTTTTCATTTTTTGTGGGCACAATCTATACAAATACTCATCATTAATAAGATACACATTTAGAAGTTAATTTTAATAGGAAATAATATAAATGAAATGCATATGTATAAATGTATTTTGAAAACAAAAGGTTACTTCACGTTTGTCTATTAAGACTGTACCATATAGTGACTACAAGATAAATTAGATTGCTTATTGACTAAATTTTTGGATTATGATTAATCTGATATCATGATTAAATGATCTTTATATAACTGGGCTAAGTAAATTCTCTATTTTGCAGGTTTGTCATTCATTTTAAAATACAGTCATAGATAAAAGAAGTTGTTATGATTAAAAACAGTGATAGGAAATTGTTAATTCAAAAAAGTCACCATTTACATAAATTAGTATTATTTCCAAAGAATTTAATGATAAATGCTGCATTCAGAACCTTTCATACTTAACAATATAGATGATATTTGATTGAGTTTAACTCAGTTTTGAAATTCCTGTCTCCTATAATTCTAAACTAAATACCAGGTGAATGACATTTTAGATGTAAATATAAAACTGTAAAAATAATGAACATATGAGTGAATATTCTTCTAATTTTGATGTAAAAGTTATCCTTTGGATTTAAAAACCACAAAGTGAGATTTAAATTCAGAGCAATATAAAAATTCCTTACACAAAAAATCAAATAAGCAAAAGAAAAATCAAAACTGAATATAATCCATCTTAATTTAATAGACACTCTTAAGATAAAACCATTCTCGCAGATCATTAGGAAAAAGATGAATACACCACAGGAAAAAAAATGAACAAGGATCAGAAATAGAAAATTCATCAAAGAATTATAACTGATCTCTAATTCTATTAAGACTGTTTAATTTTACGAGCAATCACTGAAATGAATTTCAAACAGTGAGGTGTAATATGGCACCTATTTATTTGGGAAAGATATAGAAAAAAACAACTATCTGGTATTACACTATAGTGGTATCATACAATAGCCACAGTGCAGAGAATCAGGCCCTCTCATATCCTTCTGGTAAGCAAGCAAGTTGAAATATCTCTGGGGATGGGGCTGGGAGTGAAAGGGGTACAGTTTTGCAGTACATATCCAAATATAAACATAGTCTCACATTTCGGACAGAAATTTTACTTCTAATAGTTTATGTTAAGGCACCAGTGATGAGCACATACTTTAAACTATGAGAATGTCTGCCACAGCCTCATTTATAGATGCAAAACATTTGCTGTAGCTCACATGCTCATCAGTGGGGTATGGATTAAGGAATGGATCAAAGTATTTCTACTTTGCAGCCATTTAAAAAGTGATGTGGGGCCGGCCAAGTGGCGCAGTGGTTAAGCGCTGGCTTTGGAGGCCAGTGGCCCCGGTTCGGGTCCCACATGTGAGGGCCAGTGACACTGCCCTCAAAAAACAAATAAAAAAAAAAATAAAAAAAAAAGTGATGTGATGTATATTTGATGATAGGGAAAAATGTACGGTGTACCAAAAGTTTTAAAGTTGCAATTCTGGGTAATAGGTCATCTTTTCTTAGTTGCACTTTTCGTTTTTCTTCAATGAGTATGCACTACTTTTGATACGAAAATGGCTACCTTAAATATAGGTATACATGTATACATCTATGGAAATAGGATATTTGTGTAGTACTTACAATATGCCAGGCATTATTCTGTGTTTTTTTAATATATCCACATTTAGTAATAACAACCCTATTATGTAAGTACTATTACTGTCCTCATTTTACACATGAAAAACTGACACAGAGAGGCTAAGTGACTTGCCCAAGGTCACACAGCCAGTAGTGGCAACTGAGCTAGAATGTGAACCAAAGAAGCCCAGCTTAGAAGCTCATGCTGTTAACGACTGTACCACTTTGTCCCCCATTCCTTTTAGCTATATATAAGACTTTGAGAAAACAAACATACTGATAGGAGTACAAAAGAAAGTTTGCTTTCTTTCACAGCATTTCTTAGAATAAATTGCTTTAGGTACTGACTGGATCTTACTATAATTTCTAAATAACTTTGAATGTATATGGGATGTTAAAGTCCTATTGTCCTTGTGACTACTGAATTCAACTTCCAAAATCGTCATTCATTTTATTTTCTTGCTCAAATCATACAACTGATTCCCAATTTCCTCCAAATCCTTTAGCCTGCCTTAAAAAAAAAAAAATCCAGATAATCTGACAACCATTCTTCACATTTTTTTTGATAACAAACTCCATTTTGTTCAAAACGGTGACCTTATTGTTTTTGGTCTGATCCTTGACTTTTCTTCCTTTTGTCCCCTTGTCATCGCCTACTCTGACATTGCAATACCTTCTTTTCCCTGAATAAAAGATCTATTTTCTTAATTAACACATATAAAACCATTCCCTGTCCTTCATGGTTTGTGTAATGAAAGTGCCACTTCCTCAAAGAAGATTGCCTGATCCCTCTGGATAGAAATAATTATTCTTTCTAATAAACTCTGTAGCATTTATTATCTGTGCTACTACATCAGACCCTGTCAGGTACTGCTTTTTTCTATTTCTTTTAACATTCTCTTTCAACTTTATCTTCTTCCCGTGCCTTACCCCAAATATTTGAAAACACACACACACACACACACACACACACACACACACACACACCACAGACAGACACAATAGAATTTTAAAACTTTGTATATATACCCTTACCACTTTTCTCTTATATTCTCTAGCATTTGTTAAATGACTAATCACACAAACCACTCATTTCCTAATAGAACAGAGAAGAGATGCATTAAAGCTGAGGATTATAAGCAGAACTCTCTTCAGAGTACTTACGTGTTCATGTATGTTGCATTTCTAGATCTGCTTCTTGTTTTAGTCTATTTGTGAATTCCCAAGCTCACTAGAGCAGTAAGAACAGTTCTTGCCTGGCAGCTGGGCTGGTGAAATGTGATTTTAGGAACACAGGAGTATGACACTGCAGGATCTGGTTCGTCAAGAAAACTATGGAGGGCCGGCCGAGTGGCGCGGTGGTTAAGCACTGGCTTTGGAAGCCAGCGGCCCCGGTTCAGGTCCCACATATGAGGGCCAGTGACACTTCCCTCAAAAAAAAAAAAAAAAGAAAGAAAGAAAAAGACAACTATGGAACACGTGTAGAAAGGCTCCATGCTTGACATGAGTTTGTGTTATTTATGTTGATGTCATGGATTACGGAGCTAGAGACAAGACCAGATATGCAATCACTACAGCACTGGCAGGAACATGGCCCACGCAATTCATTCAGTGAATATTTACCTAGTAGCTATGTCTCTTCCAACCACTGACCTATATACCATCTATAAATTGATTCCTTTTTTATTTCATTAAAAGTTGCCTGTTGTATGGCTAAGTATAACTGTCACTACCAGACCCTTTCACCTTGAAAAATGCTAAGGAACAGGGCATGCCAAATGCATCTTCAACAAATAATGTCTTGCCACCAATCAAAAAAAAAAACTTCCCAAATTTAGCCATACTGATTAAATGATTCAAGTACACCATTATCTTATTTTGGATAGAATGTGTGTGGTATGAAATATTTGGAGACCTCTTTTCACCTTGCATATTTGGCAACCTCAGTAAATTAAGGCTACTAGGGAACCAGAACTTAGGAAAGATATATTCTCAGGCACAATAGCCAACAATTTTTTACAAGTTATCTCATGGTAAAATATCCCCCACTAGGAGGTCATTTATGTTCTTTCCCTCTGGAAATTTAATAAAAGAATAATAAATATAAAACTGAAAAATACATTATGGTTACATGCTACCAGCCATTTAAAAATTATAAATCCATATACAATTTTAAAGTAGACAGTTACAATTCATTTTTAGGACAGTTGCCCTCCCATGGCATAGCTGCTGGGATTATACTTTAAAAATAGGTGAATTTTCTTTTTGAAGTATGTGATTATGAATTACAATGTTTAAAGATCTATATATCCTACACTGCTTCCAGTTTTAAGTGAATACACTAGTGAAGTTTTCTATATCAAATCACAGGGTATATTAGTTTCATTCCATAACCACTTACTTCATTACCACACCTGAATTCTGTTATTGTTGTTAAAGATCTGAGATGCATAATACATGATGAGATCAATGCACATTTCTAAGGAGATTTGAAAGTCAGTAAAATTTGATGTACAATAAATAGTTTTGCATTCTTTGGAGAACTCAGTCCTTATTACCACACTAAACCCATATTGGCTTTCAAATAAACGTTGGTGTTCATGAGCAGTATTCTTGTTCATTAATTTCTTAGTTTGCATAAGCAACTAACTCCATGGTAAAACCCTTAATAACACACACAGTTCATAGAAAATATTTTTGGACTGTTCACCTTGATTCAAATCTAACCTAAAGTTAGGTAACAAGTCCTGTAACGGCTCCCATAGGCACAAGTGAATTGGGGAAATTGGTTTGCCCAAACTTCAATAGCTATCATTTATCTTTTCAAATACATTTTATAGGGATTTCCACCTACCTAACTATCCACCTACCCACACACTCTTTATCACACAATGTGATTTTTGATCACGTGCTGTTTAAACCGTGGGGACAATAAAACTCACAAAGACATTAAATATAATTTTATATGACACATAGACACTCCACAGAATGCTTTGTTACAAATTAACCCCATATTTTTCTCTTTCCTTCTCTCCCAGTCCATGCTCATTCTAAAACAAGGAAAGAGCTACTTTATTCCCACACTCTCCCAATCAGCAGTCTTTTGTTTCTTATTTGCTTAAATGGCCTTAGCATCAGGTTGGCTGATATAGGAAAAGGTCCTTTGGATTCTTAGAAAACATTGCTTTTCTGGTGTGTGTGTGTGTGTGTGTGTGTGTGTGTGTGTTTGGTTTATACATTTGTTTTTCTTGATTGAAATTCAAGGAAAACTAAGCAAGGATCTGTGTAATTTTACCCAAGTAACAGGAATCATAATAAATTATAATAGCTTGATACTCATTAAGATAGTCCTTGACGTATTGGTTAAAAGAAGCTATTTTAATAACAGAATTTTTTAAAACCAGAGTCTTCTCTTTTGTTCATTTACAGAAATTACTATATATCAGAATATGGGCCTCAGAGAAGAAAAAAGTTAAAAATACACTGCGTGATTACATATCTCCAATTTCAGGAGTTCCATTAAAAAGTATTTTAATTATGGGAATGTTGCAAGAACTATGTATAGTGCGAGGGGTGTACTAGTCTAATAATCAGTGGGATCACTTCATAAATTATATAAATGTCTAAGCACTATGCTTTACATCGGGAACTAATATAAAATAATACTAAATGTCAAATATAACTGAAAAAAACCAATTTAATTATTTAAGTATAACTTTAAATTTAAATTACTTAAAATTAAATACAATTTCAAAATCAGTTCCTCAGTTGCACTCGCAGTTTCCAATATTGAAAAGCCACAGTGTATTGGATGACACATATCCAATTACTGCAAAATGATAGCTTGGACAGCGCTAGAAGCCATACTACAGTGCTTGCTTCCGGACTGATGTATCTAAAAGACATATTGATCCTCACGGTTTCTTTTTAAAGCAGAACAAAGTATTTTAGAAAATAAGTAACCCAGGAGTGTTCACATACATACACACATTTGAGTTTTTTGATGACATGACAATAAACTGCTGCTTTTAATCTCAACACTTTTTGGCTAGAATGTTTGTTTTCCAAAGTTCATTCCCTAAAAGAAAGAAAATCACCACGTTGAAAACGAGTCCTGTTTCTTTGCCCTCCTCTGAATGAAATCATTTTATTATGATCTTTAAAAATATCAAGATTAAAAAGTATTTTTGTAACAAATGACATAATCCGCATAACTCACATTTATATTTTCTCTGTGTGATAGTCTATATTGTTGCAAATTGATACATTATTATTATTTATAACGTAAGTGCAGGTTGCATTACCCACTGAATGAAACATGCTTAACAATAAAGAAAATCAATGTTTCTGGGAGTTTTAATCTTACTGACAAATGAAGAATAATATGATATTGAATAGCTACCCTGGAAATGGTGATGCTTAGATAGGGTGTGTATTGGTTCTGAACACAACAATGGGAGGACGTACCATTGGCAAATGTTAATTTGCAGCTTTACTAGGTGTGTAGACCATATGAGGGAAGGGAATAACACTTGAATGTGGGTGGGTCTCTTTGTGCTAACCAGTAGAGGAATGAGCACAGAAATTTGAAGAGAAGAAATATTTGATTTCTTGGGAAAAAAAATGAAAAATCATGGTAGGAGTCAGGGCCCAAACAATTTAGTTTCCTGCTAAGGATATTGTTATAAGCCCACTTCAAGAGTCTAGGGCAGAGGGTAGCAAACTACGGCTCATGGTTCAAATCCATCCACCACCTGTTTTTACACGGTCTGAGCTAGGAATGTTTTTTTCCATTGTAAGTAGTTGACAAAAAATCCAAAAGACATGTGATCATAAAAATTATATGAAATGCAAATTTGTGCTCAGGAATAAATGATTACTGGAACATGGCCACACCCATCACTTACATATTGCCTATGGCCGCTTTTGCTCTTAAAAGGCATCATTGAGTAGTTGCTGCGGAGACCTTATGGTCTGCAAAGCATATAAACTGGCTATCTGTGCCTTTACAGAGTTTGCTGACCCCTGCTCTAGATGACCCAGGAATTGGGGCTCAACCTCCAGTCCTTCTAAGTCTTTTCTCTGCTGAGATCCCAGGGCTACTTTGAGGAGTGGGTCAGTGAGGAGGTGCCTGGGGTTCAGTGTATGAGGAAAAACTTTTATATTTAGCATTCATTAACTCATGTCTTCTTGGCAAACTCCTCACTTAACTTTGAAACTGTATGAGACAGGCACCTCCATTGGAAATTTTTAAAATCTACAATCCTCCTGGCCTGTCGAGGAAGTTTGTAGCCAGTATGTGCAAATATTTGATTTGACTGGCCATCCACCTGGGACTAGCGAGCTGAAGCCTGCAATGGTACTCAGCTGAAATTTGAATGCAGTGCATGTTTTGCAAGATCAAATTACATATATTCTTATTTAATTTTAAAATCCTTTCATTTGCTTTCCCAGCAATGGTATGATTCAAAAAAAAAAAAAGCAAAAGCAAATGGAACAAAGAACTTAAAAAATGGAAATGATGTGCCAACATACAAGCCACAAAAATAAATTTAAAAATATTGTTATTATATCCTGTAAGTTACTCTTAGCCTTGATAGCACTGAACTGCAATTATCAACATGCCTGCCACTAGCAACATGTGGCTACTGAGCACCTGAAATGTGGCTATTTGAAACAGAGATAATCTCAAAATGGATGTATCTTGAGATATGCTAAGCGAGATAAAGCAGACAAAAAAAGTCGAGAACCATATGATTTCACTGATATGTGGAATATAAAACTGAAAACAACAAAGAACAGAACAAACACAAACTCATAGACACAGACAATAGTTTAGTGGTTACCAGAGGGTAAGGGGGGAGGGATGGTAGAAGAGGGTAAAGGGGACCAAATATACGTTGATGGAAAGAGAACTGACTCTGGGTGGTGAACACACAATGTGACATGCAGATGATGTATTATAGAAATGTACACTTGAAACCTATATAATTTTACTAACTATTGTCACCTCAATACGTTTAATAAAAAAAATTATAAAAAAAGAAATAGAAATAAGAAGTAAGTATAAAACACACAGTAGATTTCAAAGCTTTAGTACAATAAAAAGAATGTCAAATACCTTAATAGTTTTGTACTGATTATAATGTCAAAATGACACCTCTTTAGATACACTGAGTTAAATGATACTAAAATTGATTTCACCTATTTATTTTTACTATTTAATGTGGCAGTAGAGCATTTACAATCACACATATGGTTTGCATTTTATTTCTGTTGGACAGCACTGGTATAGAATAACTCTATGCATGTAGAAATAGCAGAAAATTATTAAAGATAATCCATATATGTAAAAAAAGGCATGTGGCTTTTAGTATATCTACTAAGTTCCTTATTTTAATAAAAAGAGATAAGGATTTTTATAAATAGAAAATGAATTTCTAAACTATTGTCTGTGTCTATAAGTTTTTGTTTCTTCATTTGTCTTGTTTCTTTGTTGTTTTCAATTTTATATCCCACATATCAGTGAAATTGTATGATAGTAGTTAGCAGAGGGTAAGGGTGGAGGGACGTGGTAGATGAGGGTAAATGAGAGCAAATATGTGGTGATGGAAGGAGAACTGACTCTGGGTGGTGAACACACAATGTGATATATAGATGATGTGTTACAGAATTGTACACTTGAAATCTACATAACTTTATTAACAATTATCAGCCAAATAAACTTTAATTTAAAAACAAAAGAAAATGAATTTCTTCTTGCCTCCACTAAAAAAGGACCGAAGAAATATTTTAAGCAAACAGAATGCAGGAGCACCAAATTATTAGCTTGTCTTGGATGGGTCCAGCTGTTCCCGGCATGTTTCCTACACTCATTGTGATGAAGCAACCTCACGTATTAGTTCCACATCCTTATTCTCCAGTCGCAATTTTTTTTTAAGATTTTATTGGGGAATCGGGGAAGGGGACCAGCCAAGTTGTTGTCCAGTCGCAATTTTCAATTGAGCTCTCGTGCTAAGGCATCTGGGGACTATCTCCCAACCGCATTGTGCCTGGAAACCAGAGCTGTACCGACAGTTTTGTTGGTACATAACTATTGTCCACTTTGTTGGGCCCCCAGGCTGCATACCATGGAACTACATTCTTCACTGAACAAAGGAAGAGCTACATGTGGATAATGTTACTGTTACACAAGAGACAGAGAAAAGGAGGGAGGAGAGAGATACAGACCCGGGGGCCCATTCCCAGGGTTCTCAGATGAGGAAGTCTGGTGGTGGCTTCCTCTGCAGGAGGGCTGAGAAGCATAACCCGGGGGAGGAAAGAGAGAGAGGCATGTGTCTGGGAAAGGGAAATGAGAGCCTGGGGGTTTGAATTAATATTGCTTGGGGGGAGGGATGATCACAGAAGACTAGATGCGAGGGGACCCAGGTTCTAATACTACCTCTGCCTCTATTTCTACCATCTGGGGTCTTTCCATGAATATCTTTGGAACTCCATTTTTCTCAACTTAAAAAATGCAGAGGGCCGGCCGAGTGGCGCGGTGGTTAGGTGCTGGCTTGGGAAGCCAGCGGCCCTGGTTCGGGTCCCACATATGAGGGCCAGTGACACTGCCCTCAAAAAAAAACACACACAAAAAAACAAAAAATGCAGAGATTGGATTAGACCAGCTCCAAGGTGCCTTCTCTGGGTTGACCATTCTATGAATAAATTTTGTCTCTGGCAGAGAACAGAGATGAGTGTCACTGAGGTTAAAGGAGACAGAGATTGTGTCAGGCTGATATCTGGATGTCTGGGAACATAAGAGGTGTTTCTGAGAGTTTATTAGGAGCCTGTGACATAAACCTAAAATGTGGAAAATCCCATGACAACGGGATACCTTGTCACCCTAAGCAGATGTAAATTTAATTTTCCTCACAGTAAGATAATGAACAATGTAATAGAGCCTAACCAAGCAATTTTGGATAGAGGCTAAATACAATCAACTGCCATGGTGCTTCAGTAATTTATTTACAGGATTTCAACATCCTTCCTCCAAAGCTGGGATTTCTGCCAGATAACCTGTGTAATGGACCTAGTGCAATGACTGACACCAAACGGTCAAGAATTTCATCCAGACTCCAGGCTTTGCCGGTGCAGGAGGTATATCTCATGGCTCTGGCAAACGCTGAAGCTATATTGCTGATTGTGTGGCAATGTTTTAGGCTCCAGTTTCCCACAGTGAACTGAGACACAGTCATTCTCAGGTCTTGGAAGCCGCCACTTTCAGGGTCAGGTTAGGGAAACCCAGAGCATCTCAAGTCCTAAGATACAGAAGAGGACCGAAGTCTGAGGCCATCAGGACAGTGTTTGTGAACTTAAAGAGAAGGGAGGGGCATTCCCTTGAAAGGCAAACACAGAACTTGTTCGTATCTTCTCTACTCCTGATTCGTTCCTGAGAGGCTGTGTGTAATGCAGATACCTTCTGAGACACACAACTGCCCCTTAAAGTACCTCTGCTGCAAGAATGCTTTTTTTTTTATTGTGATGAGACTCTTAAAAATAATAGATATTGTAGGCCGGCCGAGTGTCTCAGATGGTTAAGAGCTCGCTCAAGAGTGCAAGCTGAGCTCTGAGCAACAGCAGTTCGATGCCCAGCCCGAGCTGAACTGTGGCTGAGCACCAACAGGTGGCAGGATGGCTCAGCTAAAAAAAGAAAATTAATAGATACTGTGACTTTTCCTAGTGTCTGTAGAAACCGAAGCTGGAATCAGAGCTATGAACTGGAAGCCATGTTCTTTATCATCAGTCCTATATAATTACTCAGGATTCCAGATTGCATTAATGCATATATATATTTTTCACAGGTCAACCATGAATTAAAAATGAGTTCTCAAATTGTTTTCAATCATCTATAAAGAACTATGGAATTGATCAATGGTTAAAAGAGAAATTATTTAGGGGCTTTTAGATGCTAGAGGAGTGTGCTAGGCAAATCATTCCTTCCTTCCATAAGCACCTATTCAGGAAGAAAAGAAAAGACATTTAACCACATAATTGAATTACTCAGTGATGAGTCCTTTAATGAAGACCAACACAAAGCACTCTGAAGGCATGGAGTCCAGAGGGCCTGTGTCTCAGTGGAAGGATGGAGAGACAGGATGCAGAGGGAAAGGACGATTTCACAGAGGAGACCTTATTTAAGTTGAATGTTAATGGTTAAACTAGCAAAAGCCATTCTGGGCCGTCCACGAAAAGGTGGGATGTTGGCCCCAGCTTGACAATGTGTGGAGAAAAGGAAAGAGTTACTTAAGACTTGGGTTGCTCGCTAAAAAACAGAATGCCCTCTTAAATTTCAAATAAACAATGAATACCTTTTAGTGATTCTTTCTGGCTGTGTATGGGACATATTTGTACTCAGAAATCTGGGCTTTTTATATTTTGATTTGCTAATTCTTGCAAACTGAGCTATGATGGGAACGTGGAATAAAATGGTGGCACATGGTTAGTCTTGGAGAGTTCTGTGTACTATCATATCAAGTATTGAACTTATTCTACAGGAGTACATACTTTTAAATAGAGTTCCAACAAAGAACTAGAAGGAATAGAATTAAAGGGGACCTGAAGCCATTACGAAGCCAAGCCCCAGTAACAGCATAGACAGAGCTCACTCTGCTTTCCAAATATGTCACCTGTAACAGACACTGGTGGCTGGCATTACGTCTAACATATTGGGTGTGATGGATGTTGCCTTTGCAAACTGCCAATGTCTCTCTCCTTGCTCTGCCTCAGAGGACCCTGGAAAGCTCAGAGTATTTTTTCTGGGATTTCACCTTTCCTATTTCACTAACCCAACCTCTAACTCCTACTTCTGATGATCAAACATGGCTGCTCTCAATTTCTTGTCTTAGATTCTGTTCTTGACTGAAACAAAGACATTATCCTTTCCATGTCTTCCAAATAGCAAGGATAAATAGTCCTTGACTTATTTGGAAGCTCCCTGTTTTCTTTAATGATACCAGCCATAATGAGTTATGAATGTGAAAGAAACTTTTCTAAATTATCAACTACAAAGGTCAAATTTTAATTAACCATGCTAGATTAAAGGAAAGGCCAAATTATCTTTTGATTCTCTCACATGGAGAGGTGCTAAAAGAGGATGCAGCCAGGGGGACAGAAGTATGACAGAGTATTATATATTATGCATCAATTATTAACTTAAAAAACCTGTTATTTTTCTGTTTTGTGATGTGGTATTTGTCAGCTTCTTTAAAAAATGTCATGGTTTTTTTGTAAATACTCATATTCATATCTGATTTTGTATTTGTACTATTGCATTCTTTGACTTAAAGAAGACTGCTGAAGTAGAATGTAATTCAAGCTCCACAAAACCTAAACCTACTTTTGTTTAACTTTTATCTTTGTTGAGTATAGAAAACAATTTTTTATTCAGTATCCTAAAATAATTAATTTGGTATAGGCACGCTAAATATGTGGGTTTTTTTCTTTTATTTTGAAGACTATTATTTCTCATGGATGTATAATCAAAAACAAATTGACAAGAATAAAATATAAGGCTATCTATCCATGACTTAAAACTACTTTTGTACATTAAAAATATTAGCTTAGTTTTATTTATAGTCTAAGATTTTTTCAGCTTTACTGAATATAATTGGCTAATAACATTATAAGATATTTGAAGTACATAATGTGATGATTTGATACATGTATACATGGTGAAAAGATTCCCTCCACTGAGTGAACTAACACATCCATCACCTTCAATATTTACCTTTTTGTGTGAGAACATATAAGTTATACTCTCTTAGCAAATTTCAATTATACAGAACAGTGTTATCAACTACTATATATCAACTGTATATCAACAATGCACTGACTGATAGAACAACATTTTAAAAATCTTTTCTTAAGGATTGATGGTCTAAATTAGGGTTTTATCTTCGATCTGCTGCCATTAAAGTGAGGTGGTCTCATAATTGCTCACCATGCAACAGGTTATAACATGTAAAGTAACAATTTAGAGGCTGATATAGAACAATTGAGAATAAAAGTTTAATTTTCATGCATCATTTCTTCAGGAAAACACATCATAGGGAGAAATAGCTTTGAATAAGTTCAGTGAGGGTTGCCATTTAGTTAATTAACTTAGCCATTTTCATTAGCAGACTCAATATTGACTTTAGAATAATGTCTGCTTAATTTCTTTCAAGTAATGAATATGTATGAAACACTGTCACAGGTAAAACAAAAATTAAGACAATATTAGGTAAAAAATAAAAAATGGAAGTTATTGAAATGTTAGAAAATTACATGAAGTACATTTATGAACTTATATTCAATTGCAGTATGTTCTCTTCCAAACCTTTAAGATATGACCTTGGCATAGAGACATTATTTCAGCTGCTTAGCACAGGATTTGTAATAATCTCAATTTTATAAGAAAGTGCATTTCTAAATTGGTTGGAGAAGACTAAAACAAGGCATAAATCCAGTGCACTGAATATAATTTTCTGCTTCAATTGGCAATCTAGTCTTTTGAAAAACAGGCTTACTTTTTAACCTTTTTTGGCCATATTCATTTTATGTGCCTTCATATTAGAATAAATAAAATCAGCAGGCTCCTATTGATTTTTAGAGGGAGAAATCTCATCTGTAAGCTTGAAAGAAAGTGCAATCCATCAAAACCAATTGATGAACAAATATGTGATGAAAATTGAAGAAAGTAATAACATAAAAATAAAGGTATATATAAATATATTTCTAAAGTATGACAGTGATTTTCAAATCTGGATTTTGTGTCCCTAAGAGTTAAAAAAGCAGTGGGACCTACAAAATCTTTTAAAATTAATTTTAATTATGACAGTAACCATTTCATAGAGCAATGGGTTATTTTCTTAACCATAATATTCTTTACCAGCGCCCACAGTAGAATCCACTGGGTAGGGGCTTCTGTTTTGTTTTAATATGCATATCTAAGCGCCATACCAGAGATTCTAATTCAGCAGATCTGTAATGGAGCCCTGACATTGAAATCTAATTTTTATATTTATGATTTGTAAATAGATGCATAGATCCCAGTCATACAAACATCCATGCTACACCTCACACACTGCTATGTCTATTAGTAACAAGTAGAGTAGACTGTTTCTGTTCGCATTGTGTTCCCAGTCTCAATCTTCTTTCACCTCAAATTTACTAAGTCTAAAACTAAAGCCAAGTGTAGTATAGTAAAAACAAATAATGTGGTGAAAGGCCTTGGTTTAATGATCTTCTCTACCACTTAGAGGCTGTCAGATCTCAGTTGTATTGGGTAACCTCCATAAACTCGTTTTGTCTTTTGTAGAACAGAGCCCATAATTCTCACAGTCCCTGCACTTCACAGTTTCCTTTCATCTCGAGTCCTATTCTCCCTTCACTCTGAAGTCTGTTTATCTTGCATCAGAATGTCTCTTACATCCAGCCTGGCCTTTCACATTCCCAGAGCAGGAGGCTAGTTAAAACCCTTTCATCCGGGCTGTTGGAAAAAATTCTCAAACTGCTTTGTAGGCCCCCAGTCTCTCTACTTGCTAAAGCTCAACCTCTGCATTGCTACCAAATTGAGTTTTCTAAAATGAAACTCAATTTTTATTTAGCTGAGCCACCCTACCACCTGCTGGCAGCTCAGCAGCAGCTCAGCTCGGGCCAGGAATTGAACCGGCGACCCTGTTGCTCAGAGCTCAAAAACTCATTTTTTAACAAGCAGACTTCCCTCCTCTAGATTGCTTTACCAGGGTTTCTGGATTTGCATATAGGGAAAGATCAAATTACCCATGCTCCTCTAGAGCCTGATATACTCTACCAGTGACACATACTGCCTACCCAGCAGAGCCAAAGTCTTCCCTCACGACCCACTTATTGGGGAAAATATCATAGCAGATCACTTAGCTCTGATGTGGGCTGACGCTACAAGCCCTTGAGTCTATGGTCTTTAATGGGACAGAGTTGTGCTAAACAATCACTAATGATCACCATGTCTCTTACTCAGAAGAGAGAGATTTAAGGTCCCTTAGCTTGGCAGATAAAGATATTCCAACTTCTGCCCAAACATGTTTTCCAGTTTCTAACATGATCATTGGTTGACTGTATTCAGGTGATATATAGCTGAGCCATCCTGCCACCTGTTGGCAGCTCAGCGGCAGCTCAGCTCAGGCGGGGCATTGAACTACTGCTGCTCAGAGCTCAGCTCACACTCTTGAATGAGCTCTTAACAACTGAGCCACTCAGCCGGCCACCAGGCGTTATTTTTGCTTACAGTTTTTCCACCTGTAATAATCTTTCTTCTTCTCCTGAGTGCTTTGAATCCTACTTCAGACTGGAACAAGGTCTGCATGAGGACATCCCTTAATGCTATGGTCCAAGGCCATTTTGCTTCTTCTGTAGCATATTGGAGAATGCACTTGTCTGTCCTTGGGCATGTCCTATATTATTGCCCTCTGTTGCTATCTCAACTTTCCACCTCATTATCTTTTCAGCTAGACTATAAGGTTATGGGGGTTTAGAGAGGGCTAAACGTTACTCTGTCTTCTACTTCATGTAATCCACACTCACTTTAAGTATCCATGTGGCCTGGTATCATGCATATGATAAATGTTCAATTATTTATTGAATGAATAAACCAATGCTTTAGTTTTCGAATCAATTCACCAACTTTAAACTACCTTCTCTTTATTATTAGAGAGGACTAGCAGTCTAAGCATGGTGATCATTAAGGCTGGAAATGCGATAAAATATTCAGCCCTTAACTCCTGCTCTCCAAGGTTAATTCTTGAAAACTCTTTGATATGCACAGTTCAGTGAGAGAGTGAACACTGTCTGTCATTTAGCAACATGCTGATCTTCAACAAGGTCAGTTAACCTTGCTGAACCTGGGTTTCTTTTTCTGAACAAAAGACACAATATCTATCCCCAGCTATATTTCTGAGACTGAAACAAGTTAATGTGTGGAAAACACTGCAAAATATATATTGGTTTATAAACTGAAGTTCTAAAAAAAAAAAAAATTGGAGATGGTGCAGCTGATGAAATTGCTGATTAAACCAGTGAGGTGAGGACAGGCATAGCAATATTAAGGGCAGTATTAATTTGCTGATTAGGTTATGAAAATTAGTTAACTCAGATTTTGCTACTAATAAATGTGCTGTTAGAAAATGTAACTGATTTCCATACCTCCATACCAACATTAATAATTTCTTGAGTATCTCATAGATATCAAGTATTCCACTGTAACTTGAAGAGACATTCAAGAATTATATCTTTTATACTTCTAGTTCTCCACCCATGTTGTTTTTCTTTTCAATATCAGCTGTGTGAAATAGACTCCAAGAGTGATTTTTTCCCCATTCAAAGTTTTTGTTTGCTTGTTGATTAGTTGGTTAGTTATATCAAGCAGAGGTTTTGAATAAAAACCTATTCCCAACAAAACAGAACAACTCAACTCTATGTAATGTAGGGCTAATATATTTTAATATATTTTGTAAGGTTAATCTAAATTCTTCTATACAGAAATAGATGCCCAAGTTATCCTGTCTCTCAACACTGTTTATGTGACTGTTTATCTAGAAAAATGTTGTCCACTAGAAATATAATGTAAGCCACATATGTAATTTTAAATTTGGTATATATTAAAAATGTAAAAAAAACAAAACAGGCGGGCCGGCCGAGTGGCGCGGCAGTTAAGCGCTGGCTTTGGAAGCCAGCGGCCCTGGTTCGGGTCCCACTTATGAGGGCCAGTGACACTGCCCTCAAAACAAAATCAAAAACAAAAACAAAAACAAAAACAAAAAACAGGCAAACTTAATTGCCCTAATAGACTTTCTTTAACTTAATATAGCCAAACTGCTATCATTTAAACCTGTATGCAATATAAAAGTTATTGGTGAGATTTATTACATTATTTTTATGCTATGGTTTTAGTAAATGGTATTTTATACTTGTAGCACACCTCAGTTTTGACTAGCCATATTTCTAGTGCTCATATGGAAGGTAGTGGCAACCATATTGGACAACGCTGATATAAAAGGAAAAATTGGCTGTTTCATCTGAGCTTTTGTTCAAATAAAAAACTGATTGAACACTGAAACAAATATTAATTCTTCTTCTTGGTCTCTTATTTTGATTACTTTCCTCTCAAGAGCATTTGAAATATTATAAAACCAGCTATGTTAAACATATAAAAGTTGTCATTTGAAAAACAGTTGAAGGTGGGAATCATTGCCACAATGAACAATGTTCCATGCAATCCTCACTCCAAAGTGGTAACCTAGTTATTTAAAAAATATATATGATGGCCGGCCGAGTGGTGTGGTGGTTAAGCGCTGGCATGGGAAACCAGCGGCCCTGGTTCGGTCCCACATATGAGGGTCAGTGACACTGCCCTCAAAAAAAAATCTTTTGGGAGCTGGCTGAGTGCTGTGTTGGTTAAGAGCTGGCTTGGGACCCCAGCTCTGAGAGGCAGGGCCCTGGGTTGGATCCCACATATGAGGGCCAGTGATGCTGTGCCCTCTACAGCTAAGCTGGTGAACAACAGCTTGAACTGGAGCTGGGCTGCCGTGAGTCGCTGGTGACGGCATAGGTTGCAGTGGGGCTGCCATAAGCTACAGTGAGTGACTGGCAGCCAGCGTGAGCTGCCAAGAGCCACTGTGAGCGGCTGGCCAATGGTCAGCGACCAACTGCCTCAGCAGGGAAGAGTGCAATGATCACAATACCAACATGGGCCAATGAAGCGATTTCCTCCACAATGAGGCTGAAGAACAAAAGGACAGCAACTTGTCTGTTCCCCTTCCCTGATTCCTCAACACTGTTCCCCTCCCCCAATTACCCAATAAAATCTTAAAAAAATATATCTTTTGGGAGAATTCTAAATAATTAGGTGTATTTTCAAATGCCATCAGGTGGAGGGAAGGATCATATGGTGGCAGACTCTAAGATGGCACCCAGCGATTCCCAACTGCTAGTATTTATGCCCCTGTGTAATCTCCCATTGAAAACAGGCAAGACTTGTGACTTATTTCTGACAAATAGACTATGTCAAAGATGATGGGGTATCACTTTAGGTTACTTAAGATTATGACTTCTGTCTTGCTAGCAGTCTTTCTCTCTTACTGGTTTTGAGAGGACAAGCTGCCATGTTGGACAGTCACATATGGCACGGAACTGAGAATGGCTTTCATCAGCAACTGAGGACTTCAGTCCAACAACCTATAAGGAACTGAATCTTGCCAACAACCATGTGAGCTTGGAAGTAGATCCAACCTCAGGTGAATTTTCAGATGAGACATCAACCTCAACTGAAACCTTAAATGGAGATTTGTGAGAGACCATGCCTAGATTCTTGACCTACACATAGCTTGAAATTCAAAACAAATGTATTTTATTTTAGGCTGCTACATTTTTGGTAATTTATTATGCAGCAATAAATAATGAATATATCATCCTATAAAATGTAAAGAGGCAAAGATAATACATATATAACTAAAATGGTGGTGATATTGTATGATTTTCAGTATAAAATTGCAAATGTAGGAGAAGATCATCTTTTAAGGAGTTACTGGGAAATTGTGGCTACTTTTAGAGTTTCAATTTCAGAAATAAGATCAAATATATATTCTGATGAAATGATAAAACCATTAAGGTTTCATGCATACACTCACATTTCTAACATTAATTCTCAAATTTTAAGTAAACTCATGATAAAGATGAATAAGACTGTCCATCTTCCAGTTTTATTTCAGCATTTTGCATTTGAAACAAATTACCTTTGTGTTGTTGTTGTTGTTGCTATTTTAAAAGGCCCTTTAAAAAACTCTCCACAACATGATATATGAGATCTTAACTTTCTGAAACTAAATTTATTAAGCATGTTTCTAGGTAAAATGATGCCTCAGAATCATGAAAAAGTTTATCTTTGGTACTTTGGGGTATAATCATCTATTTTTTCAATTTTGCGTGTTAGAAACATGGCTTATATTGATCTGTTTAATAAACACATATTAAATGTAAACCCTGTGAAACAATGGAGGGGAAATGGGACATTGCCTACCTTGGTTCACTAAACAAGTAAAAACATAATTACTATCAACAGATGAAGAAAGCAATTTCATCACAAAGAGGGGTGGGGGGATGGTAGAAGAGGGTAAAGGAAGTCAAATATATGGTGATGGAAGGAGAACTGACTCTGGGTGGTGAGCACACAATGTGATATGTAGATGATGCATTACAGAATTGTACACTTGAAACCCATGTAGTTTTGTTGACCATTGTTAGCCCCCAAAACTTTAATAATAATAAAAAAAGAAAACACAAAAAAAAAATCAACTTCAGGTGAAAGAGAACATTAATTGCAGGGAGAGACAAGGGACAAGAGAGAAGATCAAAACAAGAGCAAAGGGGCTTAACAGGTTTTGTGAGGATGAAATAGAGCGAAAAGAAGGACTAAATTATTATTTGGAAATTTAATGTACTATCAATATTTAACATAATATGTACTATTAACATAATATGTACTATTATGTAACATGGCGATGATGAAAAGAAGTTGGGATTAACTTTAGGAAATTGTTGAGGAATGTACAATTTAGATGTGAAAAATAATAATTCTATGCCTTTTTCATTTAAGGGATGAGTTTGAGGTTTCGAAAGGCATGGAAAATCATAAAATAAAATTTAACATGATATATGAGATCTTAACTTTCTGAAACTAAATTGATTTTTTTTTCATAGTCTGAACTCCATTCTGTAAAACACCAACCAAGACTTATATGAGGTCTTATAGATGGTTCTTAATACATTTTCTGAAAAAGTTATTTTTTTCTGATTTCTTTTTTTCATCAAATTGTACACTTCCATCTAAGACAGATATTGAGAAATTTTGTTTCTCTGGAAGGTTCTGAAAGTGAAAGAGTCAATTTCTCTTATATTGCCAGGAATGACACCGCCCTTGATAACTGAGTAGAAGTATGTACTACATTTCATTTCAAATTGTCTTTAAAGAATATATCCATTCTATCATTATTTTGACATCATGATTATACTGAGTAACCATTCTTATGCAAATTTAGTAAAATATTAAAATGAACTTCTCCAGAGGTCTTTTTGAGCAATGTTCATTGCCTATTCCCAACACACAATTAATTGGAATTCCTTCACTGAGCATCTCCATTGCTAATAGTAAAATCAGGCAATCCCCTCCAATATCCCAATCTCACATTTTTATGGTCATCTGTTTATAATTTCAATTTCACGTCCATATCTTAAACTTAGACCTTTCAAAACTGAGCATTTACTCCAAATTTGATTTTCTTCCCTGGATGTGCCCATGTTTTATTTGGGAACTCAGATTGTAAGAGATACAGAAACAGAAAAAGTTAGGGAAGAAGGAATCAGCATCTTTTCCTCCTAACATAACAAAGTTGAAAAGCAATGACATAGAATTATGATTCAACTGATATCCATGGACTTGCATATGAAAGGCCCTTGGCTTAATTTAAGTCTTCCTGGAAGTAGATCCTGTAGCCAGAATTTGAACTCATGTAATTCTGGGATGTGATCTTAGAATATACAAATAGGTGTGAAGAAAACCTCCAATAAAGGGTGTATTATCAAGCAAATCGCTGCTGTGGGCAACTGAAGCTTAATATTGCATGGGAGCTTTAGGAGAAGATGAAGGAAACAAACCTTGGAGTTATCAACCCAGAAGGGCAAGGGGACTGGGGTCATTTATCCACCACCTGCTGCTTTAAAGGAGCCTTACTTACCCTACCTCTCTGCCCTGCCCCAAGAACAAGCAGAAATAATCCAAGCGAAAAGAAGCAAATGCTAGTAGTTGGAAATCAGGCAGCATGTATAAGAATGGTAAGTGCTGGGGGTGACTGGTTAGCACAGTTGGTTAGAATGTAGTGCTGATAACACCAAGGTTGCCGGTTCGATCCATGCATGGGCCACTGTGAGCTGTGCCTTCCTTAAAAGAATCAACTGATGATCTTAACTGGGGCTTATGCTTGGGGGAGGGCTTATATTACGAGCATCCTGAAAAATCATGCTAGGGCTTATTTTCTGGTTAGGTCTTATATTTGGGGAAACAAGGTAGTAACCAATGACCATGGATGTTCCCCAATTAAAAAAAAAAAAGAATGGTAAGTGCTGAAGTGATGTGGGTGGCAACACTGACAGTATCTACTATAGCAAAATGTGTTTTATGTTCAAGTGATCTTTACAACCTGCCTACATTTGGAAAGGATTGCTATATTGTTGTAATCACTACTCAGTTTCATTCATTGATCAAAAAGTCAGGTCCAAGCAATGTAATGGATATTAGTTGGCTACCTTTTTTCAATGCATCCATCCCTCTCCTCCCTCCTTCCCTCTCATGCTCCCTCCTTTCTCCTTCATTTTTTCCTTTGGGGAACTTCCTACCTACCTACCTTTGTGGTGTCGCAGCTGCAGAATTTGGTTGAGATTTAACCACTTCTGGATGCAGAAGTGGGGTCTGACTTAGCTCAGGAATGAGCACATGACCGAAGTTTCAAGGAGATCTTTCTGGGATGCTTTGGGGAAGAATGTCCCTGAGGAGAAAGTCTTTTGCAAAAGTGGGCCCTGAAACTGTTGCAGGTAATTTTTGTCACCATAAGGGGAGCCAGAAGAAGTGGATACACCAACAAAGAAAGGTAGATTCCCGAAAATTGTAAGACAAAAAAAAGGAACCAGAACCCTGATGATATTTATTATTTAAATCAGTTTGAGACAGGTTTTTCAGTCACTTGCAGCATTAAGAGCACTAAACAATATATCCATTGAATCAGTTACCTACAGGTATCCTAGTTATGGCTAATTCTCCATCAAGTATCACAGAAGATGAAAATTTGTATTATTTTAATATAATTCATTGTACCATCTTACTCTTACATCATAAAATATTTTGGTTAATGGTAACAAATAATACTTCTCTTTTGTTTTTCTAATACCTATAAGCCATATTTTATAATCCCCAAATGCAAAATAGTGGGATACGGTAATAGTTTAATCATTATGTTCTGAAAGACAGATTTTTTTTTTAAATTTGAACTTTTGGATTAGAGCTTTACAACAGCCAAGGTGTTTACTATTTTAAGAGGATGCTGGTGAAAGGAAAGGTTAACCTAATAGTACCTGCTGTGCCTACACTGGCAAATGGAAAGAAATCACACAGATGGTGGCATTTGCCTTGCACTTTAGTGCCAGGGGTGTCCTCTCAAAGGCGCATAAATTGGGATGGAATTTCTGTCTTTTCCTAAAGGTATGGATGCAGATTTGTTGGAAAAAATTATTTTTCTACTCGCATTATAACTCACCACCACTCCATCAACAATCATCAATGAATTTTCTAGTGAATATTTGTTGATACTTTAGTATGTACCAAATTGGCAAGAAATTCAGTTTTGTTCTAGACCCGATATTGGATAATATTAGGTTATTTTCCTTCTAACAAAGAAAAATACTAAGAATAGGACCGGACACATAGTAAACTGTCAATAAATGTTATCTTTCGTTACCTAACACAGCCAGGACTCTTGAACTCTCTTAGAAAGTTGGAAGACTCCAAAACTGGATTAAGTTTCTTTTTGGACTGTCTAGTGCACACTTTGTATGGATGTATGAAGAAATAAAGGAATGAAACAAACTGATTGCCTGGCACATATGAGGTAGAAAGCAATGAATATACTGTGTTTCCTTGAAAATAAGACCAGGTCTTATATTAATTTTTGCTCAAACAATCTACATTTATTCATTTATTCATGTCCAAAAATCTATATTTATTCAAACAGTCATGTCTGGCTGATGATCTTAACTGGGGCTTATGCTTGGGGGAGGGCTTATATTACGAGCATCCTGAAAAATCATGCTAGGGCTTATTTTCTGGTTAGGTCTTATATTTGGGGAAACAAGGTAGTAAGAAAAAAACTGCTGAAGTCTTGTGGGAATCAGGAAGGCAAGACAGGTCTTATTGGGCTTCCTGGTGTAGAAAGAAATAGTCAGATTTGGAGACTTGTGGTGTCAGGGAGCAAAAAAGGTAGACAGTCCAGGTGGACCAGGCAGAGTAAGATAGGCAAGGAAGAACCCAGACCCAATGCAAGGAACCTGGGGCCGTCTCACTGGGATGGTAGCTTAAGTCAAAGGGGTTAGTGAGAGAAAATATTGGAAGATATCCAGAGTTGTATTACACAGGGTCTGAAAAGCATGGAGTAGAAGAAAACTTGACCAAGGAACTTTTGCTCTTGCTGAGCCCAAAGCACCCCTGATAGGTATGAAGCTTGCTTGCATGGGATTTTCTCACTAGTAGAGGTCCTTATCAGAATCAAACAGGCATTGAAAGAGTATGTTGGCTTCACTACACAGTTAATGTTCATGCTAATGGCACGTCTGAAGGGCTTGCAGGAAGGTAGATTAAGGTAGAAGCTTATCATGAGTTACTGTTTTACAGCCTTGGTACTGTTTAGAACTATTTTATTTTTTCAGCTCTCTAGGAATAATAATAAATAAAATTAACAATAGCTAATATGTGTGGGTGTTTTACTATGCATCAGGCACAGCTCTAAGTTTACATGTGTTATATCTCAGTCCATTTTTGTTGTGTCAGTTTTCCCGTTATCAGAGGAGGACACCAGGACCCAGAGACCACATAGCTAGCAAAGAGTATGTGGGAGGCTGTTATTTGGCAGCCCCAGTGAATCATGCCTCCCAGGATTCATGCCAGCCCCCAGCCAGCCCAACAGCTGACTGAAAAATACATGAGTGAGCCCTAGCAAAATCATCTGAGCTTTGGCTATGTCAGTACAACAGCCCAGCTGACCCACAAGTATAAATGGCTACCATTTTCAGTCAGTAAGTTTAAGGAGGTTTGTTACATAGCACTTCCGTAGCATTAGATAAATGATATCTAAGAGAAGGCCAGCAATGGGAGTCTGGCTTTGTTCAGAGTTCTTAAATAATACTGGAGTTCTAAATCTTAAAAATGCTGATTGCGAATGTGTAACTGAAGGAAGGCTCAAGGCTTCGCACAGGCCCCTATACAAAAATTCATAGTAAAATCAAGGAGGTAGCCACTGTAGAAGGGATTTTAGAGTATCATGATTAGAAGGTTTAATAGCAGCTGGTAATTATTGGCTACATACTCTGTATCAGCCATTGTCCATGGCAGTGAAGCGGGGGAATGACCTATCTTGACTTCACCACTTCCCCTGCTGGCTTGTCTCCTGCCGATGCCTCCCACTGGCTAAATCTATCCAGAAACTGGTGGGCAAAGAAGCCTGGTGAATGAGGTGGGCAGAGTTCAGCCTGTTGCAATATATAACATAGAAAGGAAAGGCACTGGGATAGATCTGAGAACACAGGATATATGAGAAGGGCATATCAAGGTTATGAATCCCAAACAGGGTTATGTTTCCAAGGTATAAATAAGTTGAATGTGTGCATGTGTTCTGTCAAAGGTGACTATGTGGCTTGTGGATGAACATACTCCACACAGGCCAAGAGACCAGGGTTTGGTGAAAACCTCTCCAGGATCTCCAAACACACTGCTGGATTATTCCAATGAATGGGACTTGTGGTCAGCTCACACACAGATACTTGACAGCTGTCCTTTACTAATTAAAGTGTGGACCAAGGTCTAGGGCAGGGGTCGGCAAACTGCAGCTTGCAAGCCACATGCAGCTCTTTGGGTACGTACATGTGGCTCTGAAGTAAAGTTGAAAATGCAAATGAAACTATCACAGCTTCATTTACACAATTTTTAAAGGATATGATTCACATAATGGTGATTATGCAAAAATATATTTATGGCTCTCGAAGAATTTTTCAATTGTTGTGAGGGACAGAATTGGCTCTTCCATCTCAAAAGTTTGCACATCCCTGGTCTAGGGCACTGGCATTTTCGAGAAGCCTTCTGGCAATGCAAAACCTCAAACTCTACCTGATACCCAGTGAATCAGAACGCTTATTTCAACAAAATCTCTAAGTGATTCATGCCTACATTAAGGTTTGAGAAACATTGCTCTAGGTGATAACACACAACTCCTTTCTTCTTTACCAATGGTGCTAGAAATTATGACACCTACCTTATAACAGTTACCATGGTTTAACTCCTCATACCAAAGTATTATAGTCTATATTGGGTCCTTAGCTCCTCATTGAACCCTGAGGAATGAGTAAACAAGCCTCTTCATCCATCACCATGATACACATGAGGAAATATAGGCAAAAAGCTGTCAATAAGTGGCCCAGAGCTATGAGCTACTGAGCGATGAACCTACACTATGACAAGGTTATTCACTGAAAGTTTGGCGAACTTTCCAGTATTGAGAGGAGGGGTGGAGGGTGGGAAGATGAAGCTGAGACAGTCATTACACAAACCATTATTTGAGGTCATATTCAGAAGTAACCACATGTGAATGAAGTGAAAAATTGGAAAAGGGTACCTTAAGAAAACTGATTCTTCACTCAAAGGAGAAGCAGTTATTTAATCATGTTGCATTCCAGCACTGTCAGTATCAACAACTGAAGATGTTCATGTCAACATCTTCCTTATTTTAGTACTTACAAACTGTGTCCATCCACTCTTAAACCTTAAAAAAATCTTAGTAATGTTCCTGTTTCCTGAGTTGGCTGTCACCCATGAGTGAGTACCTATAGAGCACCTGAAAACAAATTTTTCTCTTTCCTTTCCCCAGCATCATCGATGATTCCAGCAGAGAGGTACACCTTGATATAAACAAAACAATAATGCAGCTCCGAGGAGATAACTATATTGGTCTACGATTTGTAACAACAGGAACAGAAACAGTGAAAGCAATCTTCACAACAGTCATTTAAATTGTGATCCAGTGGCAAGCTTTGTTTCTTTTTAAAAAGTCTAAGTCCAAGAATTATTGCCCTACTCAAAACTGTTGCTATAACCCACATCATGAACAGCTAGAATGTGTCACCTTCATAAACAATTTATTTTTAGACTGTGTATAAGGTATAATCATCAGTCAGGGCTGCCTCCAGATCGCAACTATTAGGACAGAGTTTGCTCGAAATATCCTTGCAATGACTTTGGTTTCTGGCCCATTTCCTGGTCTATCTCTTTTCCTTCACACTTAGCCAACCATGCCAAAGATGGACTATACTTTTCCCAGTGATAACTGAAAATGTTCACAAATTATAACTGTACCATTCCATTCAGTTCAAATACTTTGACTTCTGCAGCAAAACAGATTGATTTTCTCTAGCAACAAACACTGAAATGGTCTCTTCGATGTCTTGTAATTAGTTCGAATATCAGTAAGCAAATTAAAAAGCAGCCAAACAAAATTCTTCGATCACGCCCTTATCACTCCCTTTATAACCCATACAGTGACCTTGCCCTGAACTATAAGGTAGATAAATGAAGGGAATGCTGGTTTTGGCATCCAGCTTACTCTCTAATAATCTAGCTCATCCTTCTTGGCAGACACGAGACAGAAATAACATCAAAGGGTGATAAACTCTTTCCCGCAAACCAGGGTTCCATGGTTTGCTGGCCCCAGGCCTAATCTATCAATCCATTTTCTACACAATAAAAGGTAAGAAACCCATTACAGATCTGTTATAAGCCCTGGCAGGTGGTCTACAACAAAAAACGGAATACATCAACCAACCCAGCGTTTGGTGTTCCTTTTCTAGGATTTGAAGCACTAGGGGTCAGATGACATGCATACAGTAGTCAGGATTTAGTATTAAATTCTTTTAGGTCCATAAATAAACTCACAGATTTTACAGTATAAGCATAAAGGTTTGACAGGAAAGTTCATTTTTGGCATGATCCTGACCTTTTATAAAAACAGCACTGTTATTTTATCTTTGTATTACATATTGGCTTTACACACGATGTAATAAATGAAGCTGGGTTAGAATTTACAGTCTGTGCTCTTACAGGTTTAATCTGCATTTGATATTCAACCTTAAACTAAGGTTTAAGGTTGAAAAGCCTTCATTTAATGCCATTTCAAGATTATTAAATTACCCTCATCTACCACCCACCTCCCCATTACCCTCTGGTAAGCAAAACTTTGCTAAGAATTGTCACCCCAATAAACTGTAATTTAAAAAAGATTATTCAATTATTACAAAGAAAGGACCCCTCTGGTTTCAGGGTGGATATGACATAATCTAGTCATTCCATAGCCAAGGCACTGCAGAAACATAATGAACAACTTCTCATGTTAGCAAAACCTCTTTTTATTACATCATTTCTTCTCCTTTCTAAAATTCCTTGCTATAGGGCAAACATCTTTGTGTTAATAAACGACTTACTTCAAAAATGTTACACTAAAGGTCAGAGTTATGAAAATTTTCCCCTTTTTAATCATCCTTATACTTTTCTTCATTTTAAATTCATTGTGAGCAGGGAAGAAAGGTTGCCAAGAATAGTCGCATCTGTTTTTTAATTGGAAATTAGTTTACCTTTTTAATAGTCTGGTCCACAGCATAAATGACATTTTTTCTTACTTAGTATACATTGTCAGGATATACAGTATACATGTATGTGTATGTGTATATATATATATATATATATATATATATATATATATATATATATATACAGCTGGTGCCAAAAAATGTATACACATTTTAAGAAAGGAAAAAACTATTAAAATTGTAATAATCTATACCGATAACAAAAGATGAATACAAGTCACGTCTGACTTCTGCAATTACGAGAGGTGCTCAAAGTGGTTACATCAGCATCCAGACACTTTTCTGATTATGGCAAACTACTGCTTCAGTAACATTGACCAAAGTGTCCACTTGTGTACATTTTTGTCATTTACGTATAGATATATGTGTAAATATATGTATATAGGCATATATATAAAATACATATATTTTAAAAGTACAGTTTTGATGTGGAAATGAGTTGTCGTACAAGCATCAATACCTTACAATGCATGCTAGATTTTTGTTTAATCATATTTTTCAAAATATTATGGAACAAATTATCTAGTATGAGCTTAAGATTTCCTAATAGGGCATTATCTGGCTCCAATGAAACTTTCTACAAATAGTTTCTTATCCCTCCACCAAAATGGGGGAAACCAACATCAAGAATGGAGGTAGAGAAGGGGGCAGGGAAGCAGCGTGGAGGTTCAGTTACACTCTGGAGTCCTGAGTTACAGTCAGGTGAGTATCAGGTGAGTAGATTGATTGCAAAGATGCTCAGTGTTTGAAGGATCATCCTAACTTATGCTCAGACTTAAAACATGAAAATGATGGTGTCTGAGAACAATGAGGAACAACTTGGACTTCTGAGCCAATGCAAGGAGAAAAATCCATCATTTTCCAACACATTTTATCCCAGATGCTAACTGGTCATAAGTAATGACAATAATGGGATCTGTGGAATAGGAGACCACTGGCTGAAAACCCTCCGTGCCTTCCATTGAGCACATTTTGGTTTTGGTGCCTCTAACTTGCCTTCTCTCTTTCAGCTCTTAGATTCATAATGGTGGCACATATTTCTGTTTTCTCCCCCAAAGCCATATTTATAACTATTTGATTAAGACATTGAATATTATTCAGCCTTAAAAAAGAAGGAAATCCTGCCATATGCAACTCCCTGGAGGACGTTATGTAAAGTGAAAAAAAGCCAGACACATAAGGACAAATACTGCATGATTCCGCTTATATCTAAAATAGTCAAAATCATACAAAGAGTAGAATGGTGGTTACCAGGGTGGTGGGGGTAGGCGAGGAGGAAATGGGAGTTGTTCAATGGGTATAGAGTTTCAGTTATGCAAGACGAAAAACTTCTGGTAATCACTATACAATATAGGGCCTATACTTAATAATGTATTGTACTTGTCAAATTTTGTTAGAAGAGTAGATCTCATGTTAACTGCTCTTACAACAACAACAACAACAAAAAAGTTGAGACAAAGGATTTTGTGCTCGGTCTTTGTGTTTTTCTGTTTTGATCTTACCCCTAATTTTTTTTTTATTAAAGCTAACATTTTGACCAATAACAATGTGCAAGATACTGTGTTTTGCATTTCCCATGTACGATCTCATTGAATTTTCACCACAACCTGTCAAGTATGTTCTACTACTACCTGAATTCTGCAGAGGTTATAACTGAAGTATGGACAGGGTAGGTAAAAGATCACACAGCTAGTAATGGGCGGAATCCATAATCCAGAAGCCTCACTATGAATCACCACAATAAACTGCCTATTCACAACTCCTGTTTTCCTTTTTTATTTGTCTGTAAAATGTCTGATCCACATTCTTGGCATTGCCTATCATCTCAACAGTTTGCAAAGTTAAAAACCACATCTCATTATAAACTTACTGTCATTAAAGAGTGATTAATTTGGTAGTAATGGCAACTAGTCCAAACTTCCCAACTTCACTGAAGAATCAAGAGAGTAGGGGTACTCCTCCTGCTGCTAAGAACATTAGCAGTGATGATAATAATAGGTATTGAGTATCGGGCCAGGCCCACCTCTAAGAGCCTGATGTTGGTTCTCATGATTGAGGTGACCTGATATACATATGTTTCATCTTCTAAAGTGGGATGCTCATGAGAGTGAAAGATGAGAGTTAAAAATGAGGATGGAAGAACAGGCAAAGCCAGGACTCTCAGAGAAAATTGAGATGGATGTAATGATGATGCACAATATAGTAGCAATAATCCCCATCTCAATGTAAAATTAGAGGAGGCAAAGTCAAGGATGCTTATGCTATAAACTTCTAATCACTACTCTTGCCCTCAATTCTCAGCCTCAAACTATTCATCAACTATATATTAGAGATATGAGTAGGTAAAATGCCAAGCCCTGTGTAATTTCGAATGCCCATTTAACAAGGCCAAGGTGGGGATTGATTATGATATGCTTAGAACAGCATATGGCACATAGTGGTCAGTATTAGATGTTTGTTGGATGAATGATTTAATGAATGAATAAATGCTATGATGTAATTATTAACTGTATAAAAGAAACTTCCAAGATGATGGATATCTAAGAATTATCAGCCTGTATGCCTTAATAATGAATAAGTAAAGATGATTTTCTTGTATTTCCTGTAAAGAAACTTTTCTTCAGTTAAAAAAAGTAATTCACATGAAGGGCAAGATTGAATGGTCACTACTAGAACAATTTATTAATCATGGTCTCTGATAGGAGAATAATCTTTTGGAGCATGTATCCATTTTTGAACAAAAATGAGAAAAGTCAAGCTTTAGATTGATTTAATTTTCTCTTTTTTGCTCTCCATATTTATAGTAATGCCTAATAATGATTGGCATTGCATGGCAAATGTCTACTTATCTGACACAAATGAAAAGAACAAATCTAAAGTATTTAGCTCTTGGATGAATACTTACAAGATGATTAGAGGTTAATACAAAATGAACAAAATTTCTGGAAAATTAGGTACAGTCATTTGGATATTATAGCAAATGGTCTGGCCCATGAGTTTCACTATATTTTTACTCTGATAATATATATTTTGTGATTTAGTTTGAAAATAATCCCTGAACTGTATCAATATTACAAAAATTATTCCTAAATTAAAGCTTTGCTACCTATATTATATTTTCAAACCTATTATTTTCTAAGTAAAGTGGATCAGATTTTTTAATTAATATGCACTTAACTAAAATTCACTTTCCAGTAAAATTTCTTATTTATAACTGTAAAATGTTTTAGTCTTTATATGCACTATTTTATACTGCCTAGGCATTTGCAAATTAAAATAGTAATTTACTATTTTCAAATAAATGACAAAATATAATGCAAAAATTTTTTCAACAAAATGAAAATATATTTATTATGACTAATAGGAATGTATAATAAATACTACCTGTAAAGTTACTTGACATCAAAAATAGACATATAACTAATTCTGAAACAACATAAACATGCTTTCCTTTATTACACAATCACAAAAGTTCTATTTAAGTAAAAAAAGCTCTGAAAAATAATTTGAAAACATAGAATGCGGTGTTCCAAAAGGGTAAAAAGCAAAGCAAAAACTCTCATAGTTGTTTTTTTTTAATGAAAAATAAATCCGAGATTTTATCTTTAAAAGAGCAATGGAATGAAACAGGAAACCATGTTTTTCTTTGTTTCTAGCATATTATCCACAGAAAAATCACTTGCACTTCACAAAAAAGTTTTAAAATAACCTATTTATTTTAGAATAACTTTTATATTTAAAGAGAGGACAATGTGTTCTCAAATTTAAGTCACATAACCTTTCTGGGACTCAGTGTTCTAATCTAGAAGTTGTGAAAGTAATTTAGCTTCATTAGGCTCTTTTCATCTGAGTAATCCTGAATCTACAAAATAAACATTCCAGTTTTTCAAATAAGTATAGGAAGCATACAATATGATTTAAAAAATAAAGACTAATAAAACATATTTTAGTTCTAAATAATAGTAATTGAAAAAATACCTAAACATAATGTGCAAAATGAGCAAAAAGAATGGAGAATGGGGATACAAAGTGACAAGGACAGGATAAGATGAAAAAGGTATTAAAAGTTAAAGAGTCAAAGAAAGAGAGTAGGAGACAATGTGTCTACCTGGAAAGAAAAAAAACCTGACATATATGCATAGAAAAGTAGATTCATGATAGACATAGAAAGATGTCGATTCATAGGCAAAGACACACGTAACAGAGAAGGAAGAGAGAGTGGTAGTGATGGGGAGAGGTAGGAAGCAAGGGAGGACCCATCCGCCCTCCCCCTACAACCCCCAGTTCGGGGAACATAGCAAAGAAATAACAAGAGTGATAAATATTGGAAACAACACAGTCAGGCATGTGTATGACTATCACAGAGTGAGACACTCTGAGAGAGAAAAACACACAGAGGTCAACTTTAATAACATCCCCATTTTGTGGATCTTAAGAGTATTATTGTTAAAGACTGTAAAGGTCAACATATGTATTAGAGAAAAATGAGGATATCACTTCATGATCCTTAGCTGGAAGTAGACATAAATTTAAAGCAAGGCCTGTATTCACCTTTGAAGCGACATATCTCATCTTTCCTATAAAGAGAGGCTATCCAAGGCAAGTTAACACGGTTTGGCAATGAACCCATTAGAGGGTCCACCACTCCCTTAAAGGAATAGCTGTATTATCCTTAATCGCTGTTTTTCTCTATTTAGTAATGAAACATAAATGTGGCAAAGTAATTGGTAAGCTGGGTAAATAAGCAGAGTACAGTGTATTAGAATTAGCCATGGAGAAAGGTACTGGCTACCAGAGGTTGTGATAGGACATTTTTGTAGATACTATGCATTAAGGAATTGGCAGATTTCTATCCCAGCAACCATGACCTACTAGTTACAATCATACCACCCACTCTAGCCTTTGAATGGAAGGGAAAGCTGGGAATTATAGGGGAGGTCTCCCCATTATTTCTCCTGTCTTCTAAGGGCTCAGTATTTGAGGATTAATGACAATCAAGACCATTTCTCAATCACCTTGACCATCTTTCCTTACCTTTTTTGTATTGGAAAATATCTTTTTAAATTAAATTTATTGGGGTGACATTAATAAAATTACGTAGGTTTCACGTGTACAATTCTGTAATACATCATTTATACATAGCACTGTGTGTTCACCACCCAGAGTAAGTACTCCTTCCATCACCATATATTTGACCCCCTTTACCATCTTCTACCGTGCCCCTCCCCCCTTACCCTCTGGTAGCCACTCAACTGTTGTCTGTGTCTATGAGTTTTTGTTTGTTTGTGTTGTTTTTTGCTTTCAGTTTTATATCCCACATATGAGTGACATCATATGGCTCTCTTCTTTTTCTGTCTGACTTATTTCTGACTTGTGTACTGATCTAAATCTGGCACTGACCATTTGTTTTCTATTTCTAAATTCAAACCAACAGGGATAGGGTGGCATAGAGATTGAGAAGAGACAATTAAATAATTTTTAATATGACTAATGAATAAGATTCCAAATTCTAAGACATTGGTGGCAAAAGCATAGCTTTAAAATTGTAATTTTGGAAAGGGACACAGAACTATGGGTGATATAGTAATACAAATCTACAGAAGATGATATTGATAATTTTGGTTTTAATTTTCTATCATAAAATTTTTACTTGTTATGCTGTTGTAGAACAGATAAAACTTTGATGCATATTTCACTATTCAAAAAACTGCTATTGTGTTATTGTGTGTTTTAGACAGTTCTATTACATTTCCTACAACTATGATTTTTGAGTTCTCTTTTGTAATACTAAGATGAACAGAGATATTGTAGAACATTTTGGGACATCTCTCCTCCTTGTTCTCTTTCTACAAGGAATGATTTTATTTGTATTGTTATGTGGCTACAAAATTTAATTGCTAAGGAAACAGATTCCCCCCATATGCAAGTGTCTGCATCTTTATATGGCTGTTTTGAAATTATTAAGCAAAGAAACTTTAAATTTTTCAGTAGGAAAAATTCACCTTAAAATGTTTTATTCTGATTATTCCCATAAGTGAAAGGAAGTGTTGATATGTAAAAATAAAAGGGATTTTTTTCAAATACCTACTTGCTTGAATTACAGAGACTTAAACACACATTTCAATTTTAACATCAAAAAATGGTACTTATTCAGTTCATAAATATTTGATCAGTCATGTAAATAATCTGTTACAAGAACTTCAGTATCATCAATTTAAAAGTATAATAAATAACCTGACACAATTCAAAATGAAGTCCCTTGTTATTTTCTTTGCAAATCATCTACACACAGAAACTTTTCTTACTGCAACTTCTTCATACCTCTCAATTCTGTTGGATGCTGATGAATAACAAAAAATTATTTAGAGGCAATTATTTAGAGGCATGTTTGAAAGAAGCCATTTTATATTACATGAAAATTATAGTTCTGCAGTATCTTCTTGGCATGGCTTGGATACTGGTTTAAAGAATCACAATCTACCTTGTATTTTGGATAGGATAAAGTTAATGGGCAATAAATACAGTAAGTCCCTGACTTAGGAACATTCGAGTTGCGAACTTTCACAGATATGAATGGACCTCGCATTACGAACATTCGTAGTTGTGAACAAATCGCTGAATTAAGTAGCTCACGTGTCTGCCGAACATTGTGACAGTTGTGCTGCTGTGTGCTTACTGTACAGTGCAATAGTGTACAGCAGGGCAGTGCTCAATCAGGGCCCAGGATGTCCAGAAGCAAGAGGAAAAGCAGTGGGGATGTGGAGGGCACTGCTAGGAAGCACAAAGCAATAGCCATGGAAACAAAAGTGAAAATAATTCAGAGACTGGACCGCAGCGAAAAGATGGTAGACGTCGCTCGGTCTCAACACATGAATTGTTCAGCCACTGGCTTTACATTGTATATTTGTGTCAAAGGTGTATAAGACTCACTTTGTTGGACTTAGGAATGAATCCGACTTACTAACATTCTTCCTGAATAGAACTCGTTCGCAAGTCAGGGACTTACTGTAGACTCAATAAGGCAGTAGAACTTTGGTCAAAAGTGGATGGGAGCTACCTTTCAAGTACTCAACAGGCACATGCAGCTAACAGCTACTGAAATACATAATGGAGAACATTTGTATCATCACAGAAAGTTCTATTGGATACTGCTGATCTAGATGGTATAAGGAAAAAATAAAAACCAATGCAAATTTATTAATAAGTGAATGCTGCTAAACATGTCTCTTCAATGAGTTATCAAAGAGAGGTTTCAAAACATCCTTGGAGGGTAAAAAGCACATATGGGGAGAGTACATATGGGGACATAAAAAGTAAAGGAGAAGTAGCCTTAGGTTACAGTGGGATCTGACCTTGGTATAACCTGGAGAGTATTTGGATGAAAGATGCTATGATGGTTGGGGCAATGAGGCAGGTTAAAAGTGGGGTACTGAACGTTTGTAGCTGGAAATTTGCTCCTAGCTCAAAACTACCACACAATTAATGGTCTTCCCTTAGCACTTACTTACAAGCAAAACTAAATGTAAATCAAAACAAAAACTGTGTGGTCCTTATCTAAAGAAATCGAACTTAGTATCTGGAAAGAATCTTAGCAGTTAGTGTGGGTACCTCAAAATAAAGACCATTGCGTTCTAGAATTTGCTATTATGTTTTAGCAAGGAAGTCACCTCTCTGCTTTAGTACATAGAGTAAAATATCCCAGTCAACAAGATCCGCCCAGGTAATTAGCTCTCCCCATCTTTCTAGTTTCTCATTCTTACATATAAATATATAGAGTATCGCTAGCTGCCAGAAGAAAGTCTACAGCCCAAAAAGAGAAACAGACAAGGAAACACAAATTCCTTGAAATACACAATTTACAAAAGCTGATACACACAAAACATGAACAATCTAACTCCCCCCTATATCTACTGAAGAAATTGAACCAATTATCGAAAACTTTCCCACACAAAATAACTCCATACCCTGATGACTTTCCAACTGAGTTCTCTGAAACATCTTAGGAAAAAATAATACCAACTTTCAATAATTTCTTAAACCCCCCAAAGAAAAAGGGTACCTTTCAACTTGTTTAATAACACTAGTGTAACACTGCTATCAACACTTGAAAAAATATTACGAAAAAATCCCAAAACAGACCATTGTTATCATGAACAAAGATATAAAAATCCTACACAACGTATTAGAAAATTCAATCCAGCAATCTATATAAATTACAAGACATCGTGACCAATAGGATTTATTTCAGTTGTTCCTGAGTAGTTTCACATTCTAAAACCAAAGGCTGTAATTTACGATATTCCTACAAAGGAAGAACATCATATAACCATGTTAATAAATGCACAGAATGTACCTGAATATGTTCAATACCTATTCACAATAGAAATATCATAAACTGGGAATAAGGAGAAATTTCTTAACCTGATTAACAGGACCTACAAAAAGTCCTACAATCAACATCATATCTAATGATAAATTATTCCACCTGAGACAAGAATGAGCCAAGGCTTCCTCCCATCATCACCACTTCTATTAAACATTTGTTTTTGGAGGTCCTGGTATATGAAGTCTGACAATTAAGTTCGTGAACTATTCCTAGAAAAAGTGCTACATACCTCACTGCTGAATACCATATGGTCACCTTCAAAGTACTCCCCTTGGGAAGCTATGCACTAATGCCAGCGCCTAGTCCACCCTTCAAAGCAATTTTGGAACTCGTTTTCTGGAATGGCCATCAGCGCTTTTGTCGCATTACCACTGAGGTCCTGAATATCATCAAAATGTCTTCCTTTCAATAGTTTCTTTATCTTCAGGTAAAGAAAGATGTCATTGGGGCCAGATCAGGTGAGTAGGTAGGATGTTCCAATACAGTTATTTGTTTACTGTCTAAAAACTCCCCCACAGACAGTGCCCTGTGAGCTGGTGCATTGTCAGGATGCAAGAGCCATGAATTGTTGGCGAAATGTTCAGGTCATCTAACTTTCTTCAGTCTTTTCAGAACTTCCAAATAATAAACTTGGTTAACTGTTTGTCCAGTTGGTATAAATTCATAATGAATAATCCCTCTGATATCAAAAAAGGTTAGCAACATTGTTGCAAAAATTTGCAAACTTAATTGTCTGACCTTGTATGTTAATAAATAAACAAGCAAATAAAACCATAAGCATTGAAAAGAGAGAAACCACCTATATTTGATGACATGATTATACACATAAAACAAGTGCAAACGACTCTATAAACTGTTAATATTAATAAGTGAATTTAGCAAAGACACTGGATATGTGCTTACTATACAAAAGCCTATTCTATTTTTATATACCAGGAAAAAAGGGAAGATTAAAAATGAATCCCATTATTATAGGATCAAAATTTCAAATATCTGGGATTCAATCTAATAAAACATGTACAGATCCTCTGGACTGAAAACTACATACTATTACGAAAGAAACAAAGGCATTAAAAGCAGACCTAAATAAATGGACATGTGAATGATTTTCACAGATTAGATGAGGAAATATTGTAAAGACATCAATTGATCTACAAATTCAACAGAATTCCAATCAATATCCTGGCGGGCTTTAGTAAAAATTGACAAGTTGGTTCTAACATTTATTTGGTAAACCAAAGAAACAAAAAGAGCAAATGTAATCTGGACTAAGAAGAACAAAGTTGGAGGGTTTACATGCCAGATCACGATTTTTAAAAATAAAACAAGTGTGTGTGTGTGTGTGTGTGTGTGTGTGTGTGTGTGTGTGTGTGTGTAATGGACTACTAGTCAGTCACAAAAAAAGGAATGAAGTTCTGATACCTGCTACAACATGTATGAGACTTGAAAACATTATGTTGAGTGAAATAATCTAGACACAAAGGGACAAATATAGGATGAGTCCACTTATATGAAATATCTGGAATACATAAATTCATAGAGACAGAAAGTAGATTAGAAGTGACTTTGTGTGAGAGGGTTGGGGAGTAGGAGATGGGGAGTTATTGCTTAATGGTTATAGAATTTGTTTGGGGTGATATAAAAGTTATGGAAGTAGATGATGGTGATGGTTGCGTACTGTGAATGTAACAAATGACACTAGAAATCATTAAAATGACAACTTTTATGCTACATGTATTTTATCACAATTAAAAAAATAAATATACCAAAACCATTGAATTGTACACTTCAAAATGGGTGAATTGCATATTTGAATTATATTTCAATAAAGCTGGTAAAAATGATTGCTAATAAGCCAGTGTTGTGGTAGTTGAACAGACATGACTAAATGTCAAAGAGTAGAGAACCCAGAAGCAGGTTCATACATACATGTTGACTTGATTTATGAGAAAGTTGCCACAGTAGTACAGTGGGAAAAGAACTGTCTTCCGATAAATGATGGATGAATTGATGTTGCTTTTTATTATAAATTCATGTGTCACTCAGTTTTAAATTGTAAGTACGTGTTACACTTTGATAAACATTTTAAAATATTAGACTTAAAAAGTATCCGTGGTAGACGAAAAAAACTCACAAGTATCTAAACAATTAAATTTATATATATATATTACCTTTTGGAGAAGGTTAGCATGCATGCATTAAGCATTAAGTAATTTTGATTTATGATACTTGTTGAACTGGACCACTCCATGTTGCTTAAATACTGCCAACATACACCTGAACACTGAATGAATTACTTCATCGCTTTTCCAGTCTAATTCTTTAGAATAATTCATGCAAAGGAACAGTGGTATATATTTTGGCATTTGGTCATCAATGTACAGTCATCCACCCTCACTATTCTTTCCATCCACAATAAATCATTCGGCCAAATCAAATGATCAGGTTAAAAAACTAAATCCACATAAAGCCCCCCACCCTTCCCTCACAAATAAAACGCCCATGAAATGAAACAAACATTTGCAACATTTAAGACATGCAACAGAAGAGATGGTTAATGTCTAACCTTTATCCACTGAAGATTTGTCTGCTTGAGCTTATTTTCAAGTTTATCTTGTTCTTCTGGGCTTATGGGAGCACTTACAAGCACCGTTCCTCCGGTTTCATTTAATTGTTTTAGAATTCCCTGGCGCAGGGGCAACTCTTCTGCCAGTAACTGAAACAGACAAATGCAACAACTTGTAAAATGAATTACAGCACAATGCCAACTGCCTTGTCTTTGCCTCTATTGATTAACCTATCAAAACAAAGCAGCTTGACCGAAGGCCCACCGGTACCTCAAATACTAACAGTTTTCTACAGAGCACAGAGCTGATAGACTGAAACACCCACTCTCAAGTAGATAAATATATCCTAGAAAGGACGGGGATATCTTAGCCCTCAGAGATATCGTTTTTTGTGTTTGTTTTTTTCAAGAGAAAGAGGTTGTGTGGTATCAGCTCTAAAACAACACCTGAAACAGAGTTAAGAGACTGAAAACACATCTATCAGAAATAGAACAATCTGGATAAATTCATCATCTTCTCAGGTATTCAGCCTCCATGCTGTAACATGACACAGCATAAGAAATTGCATTACCACATTAAGAAATAACTAACATTGAGAACATATCAGTTACCAGGCACTGTGTTAAGCTCTTCACATCTATTACCTCAGTTAATTTTTCTATAATAATTCTATGAGGTAGATCCTATTATCTTTATCTTATATAGAAGGAAACTGAAACAGAGGTTAAATACCAACAGAGAGGTTAAGTACCAAGTTCAAGGACAAAAAAAAAATGAAGAAGCAACAGAGCCGTGATTCAAACTTGGATGGTTTCATTCAAGAACCCTTAATTTTGCCTCTTCCACATGCCTGAATTTCTCTTATTCATTCAGCATCACATTACAAATGCCTTTCCCAAGACCTATAAAACCACCATGGTTTTAATAACTGTCTTTTATTTATTTCTGTCATCTACAGTTTTAGTGTTCAATACAGTACCACTATCAACATGAGGCTATTTAAATTTAAATCAAGTTCAATAAAATAAAAACTCAGTTCCTCAGTCCACACTAGCTACCTGACAAACAGTCAAAAGGCACATATAGCTAGTGGCTACTGAAATGCATAATGTAGAACATTTCTATCATCACAAAAATTTCTATTGGATAGTGCTGATCTAGATTGGCTAAGGAAAAAAACAAACAGTTCGTATTTATTAATAAGTGAATGCCACTAAACATGTCTCTTGAATGGGTTATCAATTATATTACTATATATGACACAATACATTTACAAAAGCTGAATTTTCAAGAACAGACTGAGCTCATTTTTCCATGACATAACCATATTTGAATGAACTATGGATTCAAAACTTTTTATTTTTGAATCTCAAAAACCTAGTGCAATATCTGACATATAGTAGGTACTCAATATTTATTTACTGAATTAACCAATATTTTAAAAATTAAAAGCACAGGGGTGATGATGGTTAGTAAAATTACATAGGCTTCAAGTGCATAATTCTGTAACACAGAATTATGTCAGTTCACCCAGTCAGTTCTCCTTCCATCACCATATAGTTGATCCCATTTACCCTCATCTACCATCCACCCCCCTCCCCGCTTTACTCTCTGGCAACCACTAAACTGTTGTCTGTGTCTATGAGTTTTTGTTTCTTTATATATTTGTCTTGTTCCTTTGTTGCTTTCAGTGTCACATCCCACATATGAGTGAAGTCATATGGTTCTGAAATATTTTTAGTTTTATACTTTATCTTCTGTTCACTACGAATTTCTTGTTTCAGAGAAATAACTGGTTGACATTGGAGTCTAATTTGCATGTGCAAAGCAACTGAATTGTTGCTAGAGGGGCAATTCCACTTCCCTTTGATTGTGCGACCTTGTAAAATGAGGATAATAGCAACCATTTTGAAAGTTTGATGTGAAGATGAAATAAAATAGCAGATGTAAATACATCTAATACTTAGTACATAATAGAAGATGATTAAATGTGAATATCCTTCTCCCTTTCACCTTCCATTCAAGATTTAAAATAAAACAGATCCCAAAGTGTTTCTTTCCTAAAACTAAAACCATGAAAGTTAATCCAACTCTACAATTGCAGCATGTCAGTCAGTCAGGTGAGGTAATCAGTGATAAGCAGACATGACAGTAGGAACGCATGAAAAGCAACTTGAATAAACTGAATGTCTATTCAAATGGTATATGACTGTGAATCAACACCACCACCACCCAAAAAACAAAACATTGTTTCAGACAACTGAATACTTTTAATTAGAGGCTGAAGTAGTGGGATTGATTTGGCAATTAAGATCTTGCCTCAGAAATGAGATTCATTTCTATGAAGATTCTCCCCAGTTTTTAAAATAATTTGCAGTTGTGGATTTCTCCAATCAGTCTAAAATTAATTTCAAGTTAGTTATAAAAATACTGCCATGCACTTCACATATGTATATGTGTGGTGTGTGTGTGTGTGTGTGTGTGTACACACATGTATTTTGAAAATATATACATATTGGAAAACACTGGGTTAAGACAAAATAATATTGTAAGAAAAAGTAGTGAAGAACTATCAATAACCTAATGGTCAGGGAACCAATGATTAAATACATTTAAAAAACAGATTCATATAGTCTTTCTTTTTTTAATTGGGGAATTGGGTGAGGGGAACACTGTTGGGGAATTGGGGGAGGGGACCAGACAAGTTACTGTTCTTCAATCTTCGTTGTGGAGGGTGCCAGTCACCACCTGGCTGCCCGTCAGCAGCTGGTGGCCTCTAAGCTCAAGGTGCCGAGTTCAGTCTCAGTTGCGGGTGGGCATAGCCCACCATCGAACAGTTTTGTTGTTAGGAGCACATGCTCTCACCAGCTGAGCCATCCTGTCACCTGTTGGCAGCTCAGCGGCAACTCAGCTGGGGCGCAGCATCACTAGCCTATGTAGGAACCAAACTGGCGACCCTGTTGCTCAGAGCTCGCACTCTTAATCTAATCCTTAACCAACTAAGCCACTCGATCGGCCCGATTCATATACTTCTTATAGAAGTGGGCCCTGAGGGATTTTAGAAAACAAAATTACCTTGACTTGTTCAAGTTTTTCTTTTAGCTTCTGCTCATTTCCAGGTTCGAGTGGAATACTAGTAATGTTATCCACTTCTTCCAACCATAAAACAAATTCATTTAAATCTCTTTGAAATTCTGACAAGATATTCTTTTGTTCTTCCAGCCTGGAGAATGAAGAATGAAATTGTTATAAATAACACATTTCTCCAACTTTCTATTTTTAAAAAACAAAACAAAACAAACAAAATCCACAGCACACAGTTTTCAAGAACAGAAGCAATTTAAAAGATGTTAATACAATTTTTAAGAAAATTCATTCACTTTGAGCAAAGCAATTTCAATGTATCAAAGTCTCTAAAATGTGAGATTAAAATTGGTCAAAAAAAATTTGAATTTTAAAATTCCACCATTATTAAACCAGAGCAGTGTTTCACAACCTCAGCACTGTTGATATTTAGGGTTGGATAATTCTTAATACTTAGGGATTTTCTTGTGCACCATAGGCTTAGCAGTATCGGCAGACTGTTCCCACTGGATGCCAGTAGCACGCCCCTGGTTGAGACACCCAAAAATGTCTCGCAGCCTTGCCAAATAGTCCCTTGGTGGGCAAGACTGCCCCCTGGTTGAAAATCATTGCACTAGAGCAAGTATATCATATGAAGTACCATGTTTTAAAATGCTTAAAATAAAATGCATCTTTATGAAAAAAGATAGGCTAAAAATGAAGACAAAGGGATTAAAATAAAAACACAAAATTATTCCTGTTGTAATGTTTTCCAAATGATGACTCACAATCCTTTTTGAGGAAAGGGGAGAATCGATTTAACATATTTAACATATGATGTACTAGTGGAAGTTTTTAGTTATAAAAACACATCTACTATGTTATTCAATTAGTCATAAATTTAGTCTTACATATTGAATTGCAACACAGCTGAGCAAAATGATCCGCATGTAAAATAATTTACATTTTTTTTGTTTTGTTGTCTTTTGGGAACCATATGTATGTCTTACAGGTAAGCTTTTAATTGAACTATAATATACATATAGAAAGTGCACATGTAACTGTATAGTTCAATATAGTTTTAAAAACTGGACACATCAAATAATCAGAAAAGGGAACAGAGTGTTATCAGAAGCCCAGAGCCCCCCAATGCTTGGCCCTTACAGTCATATCCTATCAACTCTGATTAGTTTTGCCTGTATTAAATATGATGTATATGGAATCGTACAGTATATACTTTTGTGACTTGTCTTTTTCACTCAACATATGGTTTAAAATAATCATCCATGTTGTATGTAGATTAATTTATTTATTCTCCTCGCTGTTCAGTATTGAATTGGAAAAATACATAAATGTATCTCTGTTGGTGGGCATTTGGGTTGTTTTCATTTTGGGGTTATTTATTTTATTTTTTGCTTAAAGTTTACAAATATTTGTTGAGGGTTTACTCACTTCCAGGAACTCTATCGGGCATTAGGATTAAAGATAGCTATGTAGGGGGTGACCAGTCAGCTCAGTTGGTTAGTGCATGGTGCTGATAACACCAAGGTTGCTGGTTCGATCCCCGCATGGGCCACTGTGAGCTGTGCCCTCTCTAAAAGAGTCAACTATGCCATTGTAGCATGAAAGCAATGTGAAACCAATGACCATAGCTGTGCCCCAATAAAATTTTTAAAAATAACTTTTTAAAAAAGATAGATATGTAGCTTGCTTTGAGGATCTCATAGGCCATGAGAGGAAACTAGCATATAAATCCAGGTCTGTGATGGGATACTGTAGGAGGATAAGGCATTTCTGAGGCAGCGCATAGGAGATATTCCAGAGAGGATAATGGTTCACCTGGGTCTTGAAACATGAAGAGAGATCCCATATCTGGGAGTAAGACACTACCTGTCTCATTCACAGCCTGTGCAAAGACGGGGTGTTGAGGGAACTACAATCAAACACATTTCCCAAATGAGATTTGGCTATTGGATTTATGCTTATTTATACTCAGTTTTGCTCTTTGATGACAGCTTGCCTAAAGTCTGTTCTGGGGTATGCGAGGAGATATTCACTTCCCTATCTATTCTCAGCACAGCTGATGCTATGAAAACCCAAGTCATGTTGTGGGACCCTGTGAAAATCCAAGTCCTAGTATGTCACTATTGCACTCAAAACTCTTCTATTGCTTCCCAATTCATTCACAGCAAAAGCCAGTTACTACCAGCATTCTACAAGACTCGAGATCGGTACTTTCCAATATGGTAGGCACCCTCACCTGTGGCTACTAAGCACCTGAAATGATGTAAGTGAAACTGAGATGCACTGTAAGTGTATGATACACACTGGATTCAAACACTTAGTACCAAAACATGATCTCTATACTCTTCCTTCTCACTTTTGCTGTGAACCTAAAACTGCTATCAAGATAAAACTATTTTGAAAATTGAAAAAGTAAAATATGTCATCTATACTTTTTATATAATGTACAGGTTGACATAATATTTTTAATATATTGGGTTAAATATATTCATTTGACCTATTTCTACTTTTTTAAATGTGGTAACTAGAAACCTTTTAATGACATATCTGGCTTATCTTATTTTTCTATTGAACAGCACTGATCTATAAAATCTGCTGGTCCCCTCTCTCCTTTCCTCTTTGACCACATTTTCAGCAACTCTCTATTTCTCTTATCCTTCTTGAGACCCACTGGCTTCCTTGCTGTGCTCCTCAAATACACTACATGTGCCCTCACTTTTGAGCCTTAGCACTTGCTGATTTTTCCTTCTAGAATTACTTTCCATCTAATATCAAACACGGCAATCTCCTGCACTTCCTACAAGTCTTTCCTGATGATCCTACTTTTAAAATTACCTCTTTCCTCCCAAATTTCTATCCTTTCTTCCTGTTGTGTCTTTCTCTTTAGTTCTGAAAACTAACAGATACTATAATTTGGTGATTTTGTACATTGCCCATCTCACATACATGAAATTAGGCTTCCTGGGGGCCAGGATTTTTGTCTCTTTTTTGAGTATTTACTGCTATAATCTTTGCTCCTGGAATGATGCCTGGCACAGAATTGATGCTAAATAGATAACTGTTACATGGATGAATTCTGCCATCATTCTTTTTAATCCTGTATGAATTTCTGTTTTAAAAGAATCTTTCCCATTCTGCACAATATTGATCTCAAAACATGGCTTAATTTACTCACCAACTATATACTACAGTATTTCATCAAATTAAATACACCTTCAGTTGCAGGTCATATAGTACCATCCTAAGTACAACCCAGCTTTGGGGGGTGGTGGTGAAGGGCGAATGCTGCTGATTAATCTAAATTGTCACTTAGAAGTTTTATGTTACTAAGAAACTGCTCTTTTAGATTTATTTAAATTTTTGTCACATATTCCTCTTACATATGCATAAAAAGTAAAATATAAGTGAAAAAATTGGTGGATGTGCAGAGTCTGACTCCCATATCACATTTCCCTTCAGAGTAACAGATGTCTGTCCTTTCCCACACAATATTGTCCTCTGTGGTATCAAGAGTGTTGACAACGTAGCATTTCTTAAGAGGGCTCCACTTCTGTTTCTTGGATTTTCTTCTAACTGCATGTGGCCAGGCCAGCAGAGATTGTAAAACCATCCGGAATTCAGTGATGTTAATGTGATAAAACAAGCACATTAGAATGGATGAATTTTGGTTAGTTTGCGCATCCTCCCACCACGGACATAATGACTTGGCTTCTTTTGGCTGTTACCAAGTTGCTGGTTGTTTCAGGATTTGGAAAAAAAAAATCATAATGTGGCAGTTTACTGTTATCTTGAGTTTGTAATGATGAGTGGATATGATATTAGTATTATGCTATTATCTACCTGATGATTGAGCTTATTTTCTGTTAATAGAGTTAAAGTTTCGGCATTAATTTCTATGGGAATTAGTGTTTGGTTATACGAGTTTTTGCCAATGACAAATATTTTGGCCCCTCTTCTAGATATAAAGCAAGGATGCCTACATTAATGCCTAATGTCTACATTGCTGGTTAGTGAAGTGTTTGAGATGTATGGAGGAAGGGTCAAGAGATGAAGTTGGTGAAGTGGCTGGAGGGCAGATTATGAAGGACCTGGAAGGTTGTGTTTTCATCTGCAGGTGATGAACTACTTAAAGCTTTGGAGTAGGGAAAGAGTTGTTTCATACAAAGCTCATGTTGGCTACTCTGTGGAGAATCAATGTGGGCAAGGATGGTAAGAAAAGAGACTGAGGCATCAAGCAAGAGAATATCACATTAGGCCAGGTGCTAATGTAATAAAGGTCCAAGCTATGAAGATGTGGCAAGGGGAAAGGAGAAGGCAGGATATGTTTAAAATGTAGGAGATTCAATAGGATGTGGGGATAAAGAGAGAGATATTAGTATCACTAGCTAATAACGACTGAGCATGTATTACACGGCAGCCATTGAATCAAGTACCAACTCCTCCCATTACTACTATGACCTGGGTACACCACGAGGCTCAGTATTTTGCCCAAGGTCAAAGAGCTAATAAGTGGTCAATCCAGTGTCCAATCCTGGATCATCTGAGTCCAGAGTCTGTGCTCTTCACCTGTACAGCTCATTAAATCTGATCTAGGAGTGCTCCCACTTTATCTGGCTGAGTAGATGGTATTTACTCCAGTCCAGCTAAGAATACATTCCTTTGTATTGGATATTTAAGGGAATTTTTTTTAAAAAAAAAAGAGATCTGGAGCTCAGGAGAGAGAGGAGAGCTAAAAATACGGACTGCAGATTCATCAGCAATGATTGCGTGGATCAAACATGATAAACGAGCTTTGGAACTAATAACATATACTTCACATTTGGTATCTTCTGAGTCCATCTTTTCTTCATTTTCAGGTTAATGATTGGCAAGTCTCCCTCCTGCTTATTTAAATTGAAGGAGAACTGACCCTGAATGGTGAGCACACAATGTGATATATAGATGATGTTTTACAGAATTGTACACCTGAATCCTATGTAACTTTACTAACCACTGTCACCCCAATAAATTTTAATAAAAAGAAAAAAGAAAAAGAACAGAATAACAAGTCCATTTCATAGCTAGTCATGGATTTCTTATGCCAGGGGAACCTCCATTCTCCCTACTGGAAAGTCAAAGAAATGCCTAGGGGGTTCTTCTGGCCCCTCCGAAAGCTACATAGACCCTTGAAGGATTTCTTCAGTTCATGAAATATTCAGTGGAAGGAGGACATGATTTTCTCCTTCTTGCATTCTCCATACTTCTTTTCAGTGATTATCTGGAAGCCCTTAATTTGACTTTAGAGAGTTGAAAGGGGGGAGGGAGGGAACTGACCCTCACCACAAACACACTCCCCACAAAGCTAACCAATTTCATCCCATCTGAGTCCTCTTTACATTGACTAGGACATGGTGTACAGAGTTGCTTAGAAATTGGGTAGTAGACATAATATAACTGTGACTTCCCAGTAAATTGTGTGGGGAAGTGGCTGGTCTCAATTGCTGGCAGCTTGTTTTAGAATGTGGGATTGCACCATTTCCCCTCAGACTCTGGACTTCGAAGCAATTCTGGAAGAAGGAAAAAGACCACTGTAGACATCCTTTATTTGTTAAAATTTCTAAGACGGTTCAAATTCTTGGGTTTGGGTTTCAAGGGTATTTGTCAGTCCATCTAATCTTTCTTTCTTTTCTACTCCCTTTGCAAACTTTTGTCTCCTTTAGCATTTGACTCCACATCATTTTGCACAGTGTCCCAAATACTGAGAGCAACCTTATTTTTGCCAATGTTCCTCGTTTTTGTTAAGCACAATCTTGCTAAAATCTAATTACATTTGTAAAACCTACAGAGACAGGTAAGGCTTTTTCCAACCTTCATCTAGCAACTAATGATTTCAGGGAGAAAAAAAACCCCAAAACCCAACAAAAAGAGGGGAGATGTACTTACTCATTGTAATTGAGATTTATATATTTAACGAGGATCAAACTCTCTAAACATTCTGTACTTATTTTCTTCATTTAATATTCAACTGTATTTCCTTAGGTCATTAATTATTCTTAGAAAAATTGACTTTTAAGATGTGAATAATAAGCCATTTACGGGTACACCATATTTCACCATTCTTCTGTTATTAGGTATTTTGTTTGGTTCCAATTTTTCATTATAACAAATAACGCTATAATAAATACATTTGTTTATGCACTTTGGCTCATGTATCTGCTAATTTCCTTAGAATAAGGAAGAAAAGTGAACTGTGAGAATACTAAGGATTTAGATACACGTTGCTAAATTTCTTTGCAGTGGTAGTAGTAAGAACACTCATACACTTCCACTGAAAGTGTATTGTAAAATACTGTCCCAACATACATTTACCACTATTGAACATTATGATCTATATACTTGATAGAACAAAAACAGTTTGTCGTAGGTTTTTTTTACATTTATTAATAAAAATGTTGAAAAAATTGTGTGTGTGTGTGTATTTGTCATTTCTGAGTCTACTGTCAATAGGCTTTTGTCTGTTGCCCATTTTCCTCAGCATTTTGTTTGGAAGAACACTTTTCATGCTATCTTAAAAGTATATTCACAGCCTGTGTAAGCTGCCAAGAGCAGCTGTTAGCGGCCGTCCAGAGGCTGGTGACCGATCTGCCTCACCCAAGAAGAGCACAATGACGATATCAACATGGGTTAGTGAAGCAACGTCCTCCGCAACTAGACTGAAGAACCAAAGGACAGCAACCTGTCTGTTTCCCTTCCCTGGTTCCCCAATGCTGTTCCCCTCCCCCAATTCCCCAATAAAATCTTAAAAAAAAATGTTTATTCATTGAGAATATTTTTCCCATTTCCCTTTCACCTTTTAGCTTTTTAAATATATTTTTGTTTGCTTCTAAATAAAATTTAATCAATTTCTTTCTTTATTTCTTTCATTGATACTCTTCCGGAAATTATGACCATCCTACAATTGTTTAGATATTCACCTTTACTTCATTCTGGATCCCTAAGCCTTAATTAAAATAAAGCAAATCAAATTATTTTTTTTATTTTTAATTTTGTTTTTCAATATTTTATATTAATTTCAGGTATACAGCATAGGGGTTAGACATTTATATAACTAAAAGGTGATTTACCCCTAACTAGCCTAGTACCCACCTGCCATTATACATAGTTAGTTATTAAGATACCATTGACTGTATTCCCTATGCTTTATTTTACATCCCCATGACTATTTTGTAATTACCAATTTGTACTTCTTAATACATTGAGGACGGGGCATTTAAATTGTTTAAATGCATGTTCCTGGGGTTTAAACCATTTAAACACCCTGTCAACACTCTTCATGAACGTATTATACTGAAAAATGCAAATAGGTTTTTTCTTTACTTCTTCATTTCTCCGTGGAACATCAACCATTGTTGAATCGTGAATTGTGGAAATCATGTTGAGAACATGAGTATCCCTCCAGGATTGAAGAAGAATTTCACCCTTTCTCCTGAATGTGGTTTTGCTACATTTCAGAGACCGTGATTCGTTTTTCATTTCTGGAGAAAGACCCCTGTTCACGCTGATTGTTCCACACATTCTAACTTGTCTTGAGAGTTTCAGCAATTGTCACATGATTGTAATAGTTGTCTTGGTAGACACGATAATAATTTTGATCAAAATAAATGCAAATTTGCATCAACGGTCCACAGTGTGTTAATCCCTTCACCTTTTTCACCTTGCCTCTCAGCGCCCCTCCCATCTATCATCCCAATAAATCTAGTACCTAACACCATACACAGCTATATTATTGACTATATTCCTTATATTACACCCTACACCCTCATAACTACTTTTTTTTTTGAGGGCAGTGTCACTGGCCCTCATATGTGGGACCTGAACAGGGGCCGCTGGCTTCCCAAGCCAGCGCTTAACCACTGCGCCACTAGGCCGGCCCTCATAACTACTTTTTAATAACCAATTTGTACTTCTTAATCACTTCCTCTTTTTTAACCCCTTTCCCATATGGCAACAATTAAAATGTTCTCTGTATCTGAGTTTGTTTTGTTCTTTAGATTCCACATATAAGTGAAATCATATGGCATTTGTCTTTCTCTGTCTGACATACTCTACTCAGTACAACACTCTCTAGGCCCATCCATGCAGTTGCAGATGGCAAGATTTCATTCTTTTTCATGGCCGAGTAATATTCCATTGTATATATGAAATACCTCCTCTTTATTCATTCATCCATCGACAGACACCCAGGCTGCGTCCATTTCTTGGCCATTGTAAACAATGCTGCAATGAACATATGGATGCATATGTCCCCTCCAAGTAGCGTTTTGGGTTACTTTGGGTAAATACCCAGAAGTGGGATTACCAGGTCCTTCTTTGTCTCTTGTTATAGGCTTTGTTTTAGAGTCTATTTTGTGTGGTATAAGTATCGCTGGTGAGCTTTTTTTAAAATTACTTTATTTTTTTATTTCCACTATCATGAAATATCTTTTCCCCATCCCTTTACTTTCAGTTTGTGTCTTTTGATTTGAAGAGTCTTATAGGCAGCATATGTAAGGGTCTTATTTTTTTATCCATTCAGCCATCCTATCTTTTGATTGGAGCATTTAATCAATTTACATTGAAAGTAATGGTGGATAAACATGTAGGTATTCCCATTATTCTTATTTCTATTTTTTTAAAGAAGTCCCTCTAAGATTCCTTGTAATTCTGGTTTGGTGTTGGTGAACTCCTTTAGCTTTTTCTCGTCTGGGAGGCTCTTTATCTGTCTTTTGATACTGTGTGATAGCTTTGCTGGGTACACTAATCTTGGTTATAAGTCCTTGCTTTTCATCCCTTTGACTATTTCCTGTCAATGCCCTCTGACCTGCAAAATTTCTGTTGAGAGATCAACTGATAGTTTTATGGGAGCTCCCTTGTAGGTAACTAACTGCTTTATCTTGCTGTTTTTAAGATTCTTTCTTTGTCTTTAACCTTTGGCATTTTAATTATGATGTGTGGTGGTTTGGGTCTCTTCGAGTTCATGTTCAGAACCCTCTGCACTTCCTGGGCTTGTAGATTTATTTCCTTCACCAGGTTTGGGTAGTTTTGCGTCATCATTTCTTCAAACAGGTTTTCAATTCCTTGCTATCTCTCTTTTCCTTCTGTTACTGCTATGATGCAAATGTTGGTATGCTTGATGTTGTATCAGAGCCCTTTTAAACTATCCTCATTTTTTTGGATTTTTTTTTTGTTCTGTTTGGGTGTTTTCTGCTACCTTATCTTCTAAATCGCTGATTCAATCCTCTGCTTCATTTAATCTTCTGGTGAGATTCCCTTGATTGTATTCTTCATTTCAGTTATTGTATTCTTTATTTCTGACTGGTTCTTTTTTATGTTTTCTATCTCCATTTTTATGTTTCCTATCTCTTTGTTGAAGTTCTCCCTGAGATCACTGGACATCCTTATAACCAGTGTTTGGAACTCTGTGTCTGGTAGATTGCTTGGCTCCATTTTGTTTAGTTCTTTTTCTGGAGCTTTGTTCTGTTCTTTCATTTGGACATATTTCTTTGTCTCCCATTTTGGATGCCTCTCTGAGTTTGTTTCTATATATTACATAGAGCTGCTATGCCTCCTGGTCTTAGTAGAGTGGCCTTATGTAGTAGGTGTCCTGTGAGGTTCACTGGTGTAGTCTCTGGTCACCTGAGCCCGGTTCTCCTGGTGTGTCCCTTGTATGGGTTGTCATAGTCGACCCTTGTTTGCTGTTTGTACATCAATGGGAGGAATTGACCCTTGGGCTGATTGATTGTGAGGACTGGCCATGACTACAGGGGAGGAGTTGTTCTGCAGGGGCTGACCCTATAGAGCAGGATTCACTTTAGCGGGGTTCTTGTGACCCCTCAGTCTGTCCTTCGGGTGTGTTGTGCATGGAGGGAGCTGGATGATCCTTCAGCTGGGTCTGAAGCTTGACATTGGGTGTGCCAGCCCCATGGCCTCCTGGGAGGGGCTTTACCACAGATCAAGTTCAGCAGCAGCAGCCTGTGCCCTGCCCAGGGCCACCTGGCAGAAGCCACAAAGCAATCCATAAATAGCTACTGCCCACACTGGGCTTGGAGATGTCTTGTGAGTCCAAGCCACAATCCAAGACTGGCTATCACTAATGCCAGGCTTAGGGCTGCTCAGCCAGAGGTATGGAACATGCCAGATCCTGCATGTTTGGATTTTGGGAACCTTTGACAGATTTTTGGAAAGTCCGCAACATGAGGAAGACAGGCTCTTTCTATGGAAAAGCCACTGTAAGTGGCTTTCGTATGCCTGCAAGTTGTGGGGGTCGGGGACAGGGTTTCAGAATCACCATGACAAGGTGAATGAATGGTGTTAGCAAGGTGAATGGAAACTCAGATATGTCAGCAGTCTCCAACTGCATGCTGGGAAGGGGCAGGGCTCAACAAAGAAACGATGGCTTCTGCCAGCTCCTCCATTGGAGAGAAAGCTGCCCTTCCAGCCTGCACCGAGAAGCCAGAAAACAGTTCCTTCCTGCATGTCCCGGGTGCCTTTTGAGCTGTTGCCCCAGCTCTGTAGCTCATAGCAAGTGAGTCTGTCAGTAAGTAAGTCTGCGCACAGTCCCTTTAATAAGAATGCCTGCGACTGTAGCCTCCCTCCATCTCATCAGCCACAATGTCTATTGGTTTTCAAAGCCAGAAGTTGTGAAGACTTCTCTTCCCAGTGCTGAAAGCCTGGGATGGGAAGCCTGGTGCAGCACTGAGAACTCTGGCTCCTTTCGGGGGGAGCTCCACAGCTGAGATATCCCTCCTGATTTTTAATGGTCACAGGTGGGTGTGGACCAACCCATTCCACGTCTCCTACCAGTCTCAAGGTGGCTTCTTCTGTTTGTCCTTAGTTGCAGGGCTTTGGATATGCCCGACTTCAGATGATTCTCAATGATGGTTGTTCTGTAGTTCGCTTGTAATTTTGATGTGGTCATGACAAGAAGTGAGCACAGCATTTACCTATTCTGCCATTTTGGCTGGATCCTCCAACAAATTCTTAGTACATCTTACATTTATATAGAGTTAAGACTTTGAATGTATTTTCAGAAATTGATACTTTTCCTAGCACAATCTATTCTCTGCTGATTTGTGGTGATTTTTTCATTATATTTTATAATACATTTTTACATGTAATAGCACTCTGTTTGCTGATCCACTATGCGGATCTACAAAAATGTGACAGTATAATATACTACTTCAACCATTGCAATTTAAAAATATGTTTAATATCTGGTAGGTTAACCCCCTCTCCTGCCTTAGCTATTCTAATTTATGTAATACAGGCATCATTTTGCCAAATTACAAAATAAATCTCATTGGGAACTTTGATAGGGATTCCATTAAATCTATAAATTAACTGTTGAAAATTTACTGTCTTTCCAACATAAATCTGCTAAATTTTCTATATTTACAGTATATTTAGACACTGAGAGTAGTATCTGGGTCTCATCCATGCACTATAAATAATTAAGTATGTTTTTTATTTAACCTTCAGCATCAGTTTGGAAGGCAGTGACTTGTATGATTTTATGGATATTAACTGTATACTAATTTAGAAAACTCTTAAGAACCCCTAGCTAGAATAAATAATCATTAAAAAGTAAAAGCTTTGTTTAAGCTATTTGCCACAATCATTTTTTTTTCCACAATGTTTGTGGAAAACTTTTTTCTAATGATTTAATTTTTTTAAAAATGTAGCATATTCTGTTTAAATATGAAAACATTTGGTAGTCATTTTTTGTCTAGGTTTTTTTTTAATACTTTGAAATACAAAAAAAAGATGGTACCCCCAAAGCCACTGGGACCTTGTTATAATCTGCTTTTTCAAGCACATGTGTTTTCTGAAATTTCAAAAGCCTCGGTTTGAAGTTTTAAAAGCTGCAATTTGAATTTATATATTCAAATGATTTGCAGAAAAGCGAAGGAGCACAGTTAGCATTTCCAGGCTTGTCTCTTGACAGAACAGTTTAAGCATGCTTTATATTGGCATTCATCACATGAAGTGTTATTTCTTTGTTTACCTACTAACTTAATGCTCATGGTAGGATTTATTCAGGCATGTGGTAGTAATAATAATGAATGGGATATTTAACATTACCCATCTGCAATTAAATGCTAAATATTTTACTTTTAGAGGCATTTTAATACATTTAGCTGTTATTTTTTTAAAGAATGGCCTCTGTTTGAAATATTGGGTCTGTTGCCTTTTACATTATAGATGCTCTTAATGCAATTGAACGCAGCACATATTATGATGGGAGAGATCTGCAAAATCACAATGGAAGCGTTACCAATGTATTGCTTAATTCAATGAATTTAACATTAACTCTTTGTGTTTGTTTTTAGCTGAGCCATCCTGCCCCCTGTTGGCAGTTCCGCAGCAGCTCAGCTTGGGCTGGGCATCGAACTGCTGTTGCTCAGAGCTCAGCTCACACTCGAGCGAGCTCTTAACCAACTGAGCCACTTGGCTGGCCCTCAATATTAACTCTTAATGAACATATTATGTGGGGCTGCACTTACGGTGAGAGGAAAGGACTACAAAATCACATGGTGTGATTTTAGTGGGGACAGTCTACCAAGTGTTTTAGGCCAAGTGCTGGATATTTTTCACATTTGAATCTCATTTAATGTTCAATATATCCTTTGTATTGCTTTCCTAAGATTCCCGTTAAAGAAACTGAAGCAGATAGGATGAGGGTTAGAGGACTCGGTGAAAAAGGTTAAGAGAATAAAAAGTACTAATTGGCAGTTAAAAACAGTCACAGGGATGTAAAGTACAGCATAGGGAATATAGTCAATAATATCATGATAACTATGTATGGTGTGAGGTGGGTTAGTTTAATTGGGGGGATCACTTCAAAAATTATAAAAATATCTAATCACTGTGCTATACACCTGAAACTAATATAATATTGAAAGTCAACTGGAAGTGAAAAAAATAAATAAAAAGAAATTGAAGCCCCAGAGATTAACATACCCTCTATATCCAAATATAAGGTGACTATCCCATTTTTCCAAATGAGAAGTTCCTAAGTATTTTTTATCAACTGTAACACAGAAACTTTGGAAAATGTGGCTACAATCAGCACCTGTTCATGAATAAGGCTTAATTCATTAATTTGATTGTGCATACTAATTTAAAATGATATAAAATATATTAGAAAGGTCATATTTCCGCATTCATAGTTTATTCAACAATTGTGTAAACATTCTTCTTTAGCATTATATCTTTGACATGCATCTTTTTTACATTGGGACTGTCACCCTGATGGATGAACTTTTTGGGGGCACCTAATTCAGTTTTCTAGATGGTACCATCTTCACGTCTACCCATTTGGCCTGAGGTGCAGTACTGCTGAATCTATCTGCAATGTTCTACTAGAAATTTTATTCCAAGCCATAAGCACACATTTACATAACATAAGACAGTTTTATGTTATGTAAAGACAGTTTTCTTTTTTTCTGTGCCATATGTCCATGAGCTACACAATGCCACCACATCCTGAGTTGCTTTTAAAATAATCTTTCTAGAGCTTGTTTACAATGGCAGCCAACTCATAAAATCGTGATGTCATACCACTAAAGCTAATCACTACTTCTGTTAAATTGGTTTTCTTTCTGTTTTTTTTCTCTCCTCTATCAAGTGACTTCTACAAGCAACCAAAATAAGCATCAAATGAGATTAAGCCAATATGTCTTTCCCAGACCGTACTTTGTTGTTTTGATCAAAATAAAACAAGTGAGGATCTTGTAATTTGAGAAACTTCAGAAGGATTCAAATAGAAGGTATCTCTTAAGAAAAAAAGAAAAACACATTCGTGTTTAGGCATACATTGGAATTTCCCAAGGTCATTCCCTGTCTAGGACATTATCAGAACCTGAACTCAGGCATTGAGTCTATTTTTAAACCAATATGATTCTCCTATCTGGTTAGTGCTTCACTTATACAATTAGACATTCATTCATTTGCCTACAGTTTGTGCCTTATGAAAATGCAGTGCTCCTGAGAGGGATAACATATCAAAGCTTCTCAGTCATGTAGTTGTCAATATTAAGGAAAACAGTGGCAACTTGTGAGGAGATGTGGAGAATGAGGAGAGAAATCATGAAGCCTTAGCAATGAGAGTTTCTGAAAGGAAAAGAAGTCCAACTCTATGCCATACAAGTTATTAGTTGAGTGTATGAACTTGGATAAGTTACTGAACTTCTATAGGCCTCAGTTTCCTCATCTTAAGAGTGAGATGATAAACATTTCATAGTATGGTTATGTGGATTAAATTTGCTCTCAGAAACCCCAGCTTCAGTCTAGTGCTTCACTAATAGTCGGCATTCAATAAATGGTAGAAAAAAATCAAGGAATTTTAAAAAGGGGAGAACGTGGATGCTGAACTGCTATTTCTATCTCAACAATTTGCTTACACCAACATACTTATATACATAAAAGTATTTATGAAACATGTATGAGTACACAGAGGGACTATTGAATTTGAGCTCTTTGATGAGCCAGGTAACAGCTATATTTTTCTCTCTGGACAAACTGCTTTGACAAATTTTGTTGGGGAAACACAATTAGAGTCAAAATTCAATCTGTGAGAAAATGTGCCACCAGATTAGACTACTTCTAGGTGAAGCAGATGTATGATGACAACGCCACAAACACTTATTGAAGGTCTACTAGTGTCTAATGATATGACAGTGAATGCAGGCAATAATCATTGCCCTCGTGGAGCTTACATTCTATTGGGGGGAGCAGACAATAAATAAGTTAAAGCAATGAAATACACGGGTGGTGCCAAAAAAATGTATAAACGTGAACACTTTGGTCAATGTTGTTCAAGCAGTAGTTCGCCATAGTCAGAAGGGTCTAGACGCTGATGGGAACCACTTTGAGAACTTCTTTTTTTTTTCAGTATTTTTTTTTGAGGGAAGTGTCACTGGCCTTCATATGTGGGACCGAACCGGGGCCGCTGGCTTCCAAAGCCAGCACTTAACCACCGTGCCACTTGGCTGGCCCTGAGCACTTCTTGTAACTGCAGAAGTGAAACATGACTTGTATTCATGTTTTGTTATTGGTATATATTATTAGAATTTTAATAGATTTTACCTTTCTTAAAATGTGTATACATTTTTTGGCACCCTCTGTATAGATTGTGATATAGGGGTAAGTGCTACAGAGGGAAAAAAAATGAAGGAAGAGAAGGAATATTGAGTGGCACTGGAGGATGGTGGCAATTTTATAAAGGGTGGTCAAAGAAGGCTCCATTGAGAAAAGGGTATTAGATTCAAGTCATCATGGTAGAGACTGTCCAGCTGCTCCCTGAAAAACTTGACTCTCTTCTTTTAACCACGAAGCTGGCTGTATTTCCGCATCTTCCCTTACCATTAAATGTGGCTACATAACTGAATTCTAGCCACTGAAGGGTGAGCAAAAGTGATACTCACTGATTCCAGGCCTGGCTCACTACTTCACCTCCACACATGTGATATTCCTTGTTCTTTCTTGCTCATGTAGAAAACCACAGAGATTTTGAAAGCCATGTGTTAAAAATGTCAGAGACACAAAATCAATGTAGCCTTGGTCCCCGATTCACAATGTGGAGGGGATCTGCTTGCTGGTCTGAAAAAACTTTTGAATTTTGTACCAGTAAGGAGTTTCTATTGTTTAAGCCACTGAAATGTGGGGTTTCATTCATTTCCTTTTTTTTAAATAGCTGCTTGTATTAAGTTAGGTAACAAAAGAGGTGAGGGAACAAGCCATGCAACTATTGGGGGAAAGAGCACTCTAAGCACAAGAAACAAGTAAGGGAGGAGGTCCTAAGGCAGGAGTGCGGTCAGAACGTTCCCAAAACAACAAAGAAGTGAAAAAAAAAGTTTGGGACAGAATGAGAGAAGGGGAGAGTAGTGGAGATGAAGTCAAAAAGCTGAATCTTAGAGACCCTTCTTAGAATCCCAAAGCTTTCAGAATTCATATTCTCTATCAAACTCAGGTTTTCGATAAAAAGGAATTCTAGAATAATCTTTCTGTGAAATCCCAGATTGAACTTTGTTCTCCAACCCTACTTTAATAGGTTCAATTGACTAACTGAACCCCAGAATTTCTTCTATATTTTTGTTGTGTGCTGTCGACATAGGTGCCAGAATACATTTCTAAAAACATTGAGGATCCTTTAGACCTTCACCTATCAGAGGGAGAGTGACACAATTTATTAGTAAGCCTGACATAAAGCCATTACCATCTGGTGGAAGATCCACTGGAGAGTGAATGACCTCAGTTTTTCTGGTTTTAATCATGGCTAGGTTTTTCCCTTCCCAGACATTTAAAACACTATCATCTTCCCTCCCAAGCTGGCTCCTCTGTCAACCTCCATGGATTGGCTCTGCCAGCTGCCAGTCTCTCAAGCCAGAAATCTGAGAGGCAGCCTTAATTCTTTCCTCTCCCTCACTCCCTCACATGTGACAATAAATGTGTCCTCACGATTGTACTTGAGATAGCTCCCTTGAATTGGCCCACTTCTCTCTGTCCTCCATGCCACTGCTTCCTTCTCTCATCCTCTCTATCTGGACTACTGAGGCTATTTCCTAATTGGACTCTGCCTCCCACCTTGTCACCTTCTTATCCATTCTCAAAACTTTCGAATGAATTCTGTTTCTAAAATATGTCTCTGAGCATACCCTTGCAACTTCAATAACTCCCTAGGGCCAAGAGATAAAATCCAACTTAACATGGATCAAAAAGCTCCTTATGATCTGATCTCTACTTCCTTTTCTTCATCTTTCTTTGCATTCTACAATCCACTGAACAACTTATTCTTTCTTAAAATTCAATATGATATCCATGTAAGGACTTAGCATACTATGTTCCTTCTATCTGAGATACCCTTCCCGATATCTTCATCTAGATAGCTTCTAGTTACATTTCCAATCTCAGGTTAGCTATCCCCTCCCCTACAAAGTTTTCCTCAATCAGCACCTACCTCCCAGTCACGTGTAAGGTATGGGCTCAGTTTGTAGTCCTACAGCTCCTCATAATTTTTCTGTCACACAGTATATGGTCATTTCTCATGTCTGTCAATATACTACAAGTACCATAAGCACAGACATTCTGTCTATTGTGATGATGCTCTTCTTAGGAGCCAGTGTATAGTATTTGTTTTATTCTTAAATTCACAATCTCAGAACACCATCATCTTAATCGTGTATCTGAGAGTAATAATATTATTCATATTATGCGTGTGAGCTTTACCATGAAAAACAAAGTATGTATTATGGGAGGTAAGGTCTGTGTACATTAACTAAATTAAATTGAGGAAAGCTATATACTGGGGATTTCCAAACTATGGACCATGAACCAAATCCTGCCTGCAACTTGTTTTTGAAAATAAAGTTTTATTGGAACACAGCCACATCCATTCATTTACATATTGTCTATGGCTGTTTCACACAACATCGGGGTTGAGTAGTTGCAACAGAGACTGGAAGGCTCACAAAGCCAAAAGCATTTACTATCTGGCACTTTACTAACATTTGCTGACATCTGCTAGGTACCAAATCCCTTTCTTAGACACATACAAGGGTACAAGGGGATTACAGGTATGAGAATTCTCACAGAAGAAAATCTATATACTCTTTTTAACCCAGTTAAATGTGGGATCATTAAAAAATGTGTACAGCCACTTAAACTCCCCTTTACTCTTTGAAATGATTATTAACACTTTACCCAGTTAGTATTTCACAGGACATAATAACGTGGGGATGGCTAATAGGAAAACTAGACATTGCATCTGATTATAAACATTTATTCTGTTTAAATTTTCTGAAGTTTCCAGGTATAAGTGATGCTTACTTAGCTTAGAATCAAACATGGAAAATACTTAGTAAAAAAGTCCCAGCCTTTGCTTCCGTTTCTTATTCTTTGCTTTTACTTTATTCAAGTTTATTTCCTTAGTTTTCTGTTTCTTTCTAATCCAAAACTGAGTTTATTGCTTCTTTTATAATTTTACATCCTTTTTTTTTTCTTTGGTTACTCTGTCTTTTTCTGCGGGTGTTATAGTGATTTTTATTTTTGTGCCTGTATTTTGAATTCTTCAGGGTACTTGTAATTTCTACCCCCAGTGAAATGTCATCTATTGTTTGGCACTACATACATTTCCAGTAGAATATAAATACATTGTATAGACAAGGAAAAACCAAAGTTCCTTAGAGAGAGAGAAAGCACATATCTTGCTCATCACTTTCATCCTGGAGAAGAAAGGGCAAAGGGTATTTCTATTTGATTTATTTAAAATCTACACACAACTCCAGGTAAGTTCTTTAGAAACACAGGTTACTATACATTAAAAGAATATAGCCACAGGAGGTACAAGGCCAGTTATATCCCCTCAAACAGTATTTCCTGAAGGCTAGTCTGGGGATCCCTGGAAATCCTTGAAATGCTTTTAGGGGGTCTGTGAGGTCAAAGCTATTTTCATAATAATGCTAGCATACTATTTGCCTTTTTCTATTTTAGTCTCTTTTGAGTTTCCCAGAGGATATACATAAATGCATCACATGCAAAAGCAGATACAAAAATCAGTTCCCTTCTCTTAAAGTAAATATTACAGTTTTCAAAAATGTAAACCATGTCACTTTTCTCACAATCTTTTCTGTTGTAGCAAAGTTATTTTTCATAAAACAGTTGTTATTTATATTAACACAGTGTAATTTTTAAATGAATTAATAAATAAATACCCTAAACATGTCTCAGTTTTAATGTCAAACATGGCAACCCACATAACCAAAAGATTTTGGGGACTTGAATAATTTCTAAGAGTGGAAAGGGGTGCCAAGAACAAAAAGCTTGACAACCAGCGCTTTAAAAGAACTGTATAAGCAAAGTTTAAGTACCCTGTGGAATAAATGCGGAGGTTATTTTCAGGACAAAAGAAATATCTCCTTGTCACTGGGGATAAATCATGACAGCTTATCATTCATATCATGAGTTACCATCATAAAGACCTCAGAAAAGTAAATGACATGATATGAAATGAAAATGAAAACAGTTCATTAGGTATGAAGAACTCTATGGCCAAACACTGCAGCCAGAGTCCAGAAATTTGCCAAAGAATTTATAAGAGACAGAGGAAGGTGAATAATGTAGGCCAAGAGCCATGAGTGCCAACTTTTAGAGTTCATGAACTTATTCTAAATATCTACTGTGAGGCAATGTGGCATGCTAGGCTTAGTAGTACACCTTTGAAAGAATATATGCGCTGCTCAATTTGAGATTATAACACACTCAGTCAAGTTGTCCTGTCATGAATTTGTTTTCATCAACAAATATTTGAATGTCCACAATGCACCAGGCACTTATTGTCCTACATGACGGGATAGTTACAAAATGTCGACAGGCTAGGAGGAGTTGCAGACATGTGTATAAATGAGGTTCTTTAAAATGTGATAAGCATTGAAGTGTACCTATGACTTCAGCAACTATTTATTATGCATCTATTAAGCTGGTCACTGTATTAGGTGGTGCATTTTCAGAGGTGAATGACATACACCCAGTCCTTACCCATGTGGAGAGTATAGTATAATGGACAATATATCCATTAAACCAGTAATCATACAAATAGGTATATTAATGCAAATCATGATAGGTGCATGAAGAAAGAAATCAAAATTGTTATGAAAGAACACTCCTTTATTTATCAACTTTCAACTAAGAACTTTCATGGATACGTTGCACTGAAAAGCCAACAGATGTGCATTGAATTCTACTTCCTACAAGTAACAGTGTCAGTGGCCACAGCTGTTCCACTTTTGGATATCATGTCTTATTTTAGACTAAGATGTGTTTCCTCTGTTTGTATTTTTGAAGTGTTTTATAAGCATTTTAAAACTTATTCTATGTGATGAGTGCAAGAACAAAGATAAGTTGTTGAAAGTGCTGTGAAAACATAGAAAAGAAATCGCTGTCATTATCATCATCATCATCTAAGACCCTTAACATTTAGAATTTTCTCAGAAGACATACTTAAGCATCTATTGGTTTCTTTTTTCTTTTCTTTTTTATTAGTTTCAGGTATACAGAATAGTGTAACAGTTAGACATTTATACATCTCACAAAATGATAACTGCTCTCCCCCAATCTACTATGCCGTGACATCGTATATAGCTGTTACAGGTCCACTGACTCTATTCCTTATGCTGTACTCCATATCCTGTGACTGAATTTATATATTATATAAATATATTATATATTTATAAGCAGAAGTATGTTATGCTTCTGTTTATATTTTTTAAAATATATTTGTTAGTAATTAAGGATATACAATAGAAGTACTTAATTAAATGGGTTGTATAAATGTAATAACATTTACTGAATTGTCTCTGGGCATTAAAATTTGATCCTGGATGAAGTTCATCTTGATCCTGGATGAAGTTCATTAGTGCATTATTTATTCAACATCAATGATTAAATACTTTAGACACTGGGTACAGGGTACAGGGGAAGCTATAGTCTACCAAATAGATGACTCAAGATTAGCTTTGACTCATAAAGTAGACTGCTTCACTTAGCTAGGGATATATTTAAAAATAGCAGAATCCAAAGAGGGGAATGGGGGGTGGATGACATTATAGGAAAGAAGGAAGGAAGGAAGAAAGAAACAGAGAGAGAGAGAGAGAGAGAGAGAGAGAGAGAGAGAGAGAGAGAGAGAGAGAGAGAGAGAAAGAAAGAAAGAAAGAAAGAAAGAAAGAAAGAAAGAAAGAAAGAAAGAAAGAAAGAAACAGAGAGAAAGAAACAGAGAGAGAGAAAGAGAGAGAAAATCTAAGTGGTATCTCTGAAGATATTTTTTTAACAGACAGTCACATATGACAGAGTCAATACACTGTGAAATGAAATATATGTTCCTGCTTCTGAGACTAATAGGACAGACAGCTGACTGACAGAGCATCAAGAAAAAAAATCCTCTGTAGATTTATGAAGATTTCTCTGTCTTCACTGGGAGCTGACTACCATTACTTTCCTGTGGAATATAGAAGATTGTTTTTCTATTCTCTACATTTTCTATTCTAATACATACAAGATACATATTATTGTTCTTATTTTTCTAATGAGTAAAATGAGGTTCAAGTAATTTAAATAACTTGCTAAATGAAATAAGAAAAATAAACACAAAAGTACCATGCTATTTACTTGCAAAGGTAATAAACACAAGTGGGAACATAGGTGATTATTGCTCAGCATTTAGTTAACAGGTTTACTTAATTGGCTAACCTCAACTCCAATTACTTTTAGTTTCCACTCTCTAGTGAAAAGGTTAATTGGCAAGAAAACACCAAATAAATCAGTAGGAGAAACAAGCTATTTTTGTCAGGGATACTCTCATCATTTAAAAAATCATTATCTTGGTTCAAAAAGGTAGAGTTTGATTCTTACATAGAATTCTAATAAAATTCAGGGCCCTTCATGATCTATATTCTTCACAGAGTTACATCCACAGAAACTCAGTCTAGCAACAAAAGATCATTGAAAAAAAATTGTAATCTTAATTCACATTTCTTGATTAATAAAGGGCACAAAATCACAAGTTACAGAACATTTCTGAAATTCCATTTCTTCTCCTTATTTCTTTATATCCATCAACTGTTTCAGAGTCTTTCAGCTTCTGAAAATCTGCACAAACCACACCACACATTCAAGGATTCTCTTGTCCTCTTTATTTTACAGATCAACTTTGCCTCTCTATTTACTTCCCCTTTACTCAGTCTTCTTTAGCTTTCTTTCTTTACTTATTATTGCAATTTCACATCACTGAAGTCATAAATACATCATCAAATGAAGTATCATCTTTAGATGTTGAAGGAAACACCAATCTGAGAAGATACAGGCTAAAGTCTCTTTAATTGGCTGAAGGATAGTAAAAGTAGTGGGGGAACACTCCCCTGTTAATTTGTCATGTCCTTGTTTTTCTTAATGGCTCTTTTGTTCACATAGGTAAAATATGATCATAATGGAAAAGGCATTTGGGGTCAGAATCACTGACTTTTATTTTTTTTATCCTTTTATAGCTTTTATTAGCCTTGGTCAAATATCTTTATCTTTTTCCACAGCAATGTGATAATTTGCAAAATGGACATGAGAATACTGCCATCTTTATTTGCTTACCATCCCATAGTCAGGTGAGAGGATGGATACGAAAGATTTTTAAAACTGAGCTGTGAAGATTAGAGAGAAAACACTTTATAAAAGCTTAACAAAGACCAGTTAGTATGGTAAGCACACAAATTTAGGGTCATTAATATTAACTCATATAACTTTTACGTTTCTAGTTTGTTGAGCAAGTGAATCGATAGTGATACCACTCACAGATTTTACGTAGGAAGAGAACATATTCAGTGTTGGATATATTAATTGTGAGGTGGCTTCTAAACATGGAGAGTAAATGCTCCATTGAAGGTTGGATGTGCATGTCTAATCTGGAGATTTATATTGAACTGCATATTATATTTAGAGCCCAAACTGAAATTGGTGATTGGGACAGACCACTTCTCTGCATAACCTATGATCCATTCTTCCCTTCCTTTCTATAATAGCAGCCTGATGTTTAGCTGCCTAGCTCAGAGACTATATTCTCTAATGTCCATCACAGCTTGGCATGGTCATGAGAATCAATTCTGGCCTATGAGATGTAAGCAAAAGTGGTATGTGGACTTCCCATGCAGTCCCCTTAAAAAGAGTATAGGCATTCCATTTTCTCCCCTTCCTAATCCTGCAGTCTGAAAAGCAGATATGATAGCTTAAGAGCTAAGAGTCATCTTGGACCATGAGGGTAAGGGCCACACCAGAGGATGGCATATTTTTGAGACAGAAGGAAACTGGGTATCTGAAATAATAGAGCAATAATATTAGCCTACTTAGTTGCTGATTCATTTTACATGATAGACGGATGCATATCTACCTTGGTTCAGCTGCTATGTTTCTTTTCCTTTGTTTACCTCTCTGGGTTTGATTCTCTTTGATATAGTGATAGTTAATATCTGTGACTATGGATCATAACCAGGGAAAATATAGAGAATGAGAGCAGGATAAGGTTGAGGAAACGTCCTTCAGAAATACCAGGATTTAAGGAACAAGTGAAAGGAGGAGTGCAATCAAAAGAGAAAGTAATTATAAAGGTAGGAATAAAATCAGATGAAATTATGACATGCAACACAAGGTACGACCAACTGCTAAGATGGAAAGTGGTCAGTTAATGCCAAGTGGCCCACAGTAGGACTGAGATGTGTCCAATGGCTTTAAGTACAGGAGATCATTGATGGCCTTGGCACAGATGGTATCAGAGCAGCAGTGAGGTTCAAGAGCCAAAAAAAAAAATGAGAGAAAAAAGAGAGGGAGAAGCGATAAAAGAAAACGTTGAGTTTAATTAGTAGTGATTATGAAAAGGAGAATTCAAATAGGAATTATAACTAGGAAGGTGGAGTAAGAGACCTTTATCAACTTTGGCTACCCATAATCTGAATACCCTCCATATGTGCGGCAGGGATTCCCAAGATCAGTGTGGAATTTGCTGGAAGAAATTCAGTTTTTGAATCTGGAATGAGTGACAGAGAATTGCATGGGACCATTTCGAAGTCTTTCTGGCAGCAGTGGCATTCTTCACCCCCTGTCTGCAGTGGTGGAACAGTCCATGGCAGCATACAGATCTAGGGTGTGATTAGGACTATAGTTCCTGTATCTGAGCCTCTCCTTTGGTTTCTGTCCATTTTTGAGCTGTTGTTCTAATTTTCTGTTTGGGATTGGAAACAGGACTTTATACTTCTCATAATGTTGAATTATTTTTATATTAAGCAGAACTGGATTCAGTTATTCACAGCTCAAAATCCTAACAAGTACAATAGAGCATATTATGAAAGGTGTATTTGTAATTTTTTTAAATCTGGGAGCTGAAAACATTTACTTGGTCAGGGGTAAGAAGCCAGTAGAGAAAGGGTGAAGATACAGTTATGCTTTGTGTGAGTTTTGGGGAGAGAGAATAATTAAATGGGGCAAGGTTCCTGTGAAATAAGAGATAAGGCCTTCTGCTGAAAATGAGTGAGATAGTTATACATTCACCATCATAGCAGTAAGTAAAAAATTATTAGATTACCAGCTCACACACATATGGTGATTTCTATTTTAGAAAAGGATTTTTAAAACAGATTTATCATAACAGAAAAAAAGAGCAAAAATATTTTAATTCAAATTAACTTATGTGGGAAAAAGCACATTATTATAACTGCTCTCAAGACCACATCAGAATTACAACTAAACTACAGAACAACCATTATTGAGAATCGCCTGAAGTCTAGATGAACTGAAGTCCTATAATGAAGGACATACAGAAGAAGCCACCTTGAGACTGTAGGGGGGTACAGACAGAACAGGCTGATCCCACATCCACATGTGGTGGTTAAAAATTGGGAGGGATATCTCGGCTGTGAAAGTCCCCCCTGAGGAGCGAGAGGTAACAGCTCCACACCAGACTTCCCAGCCAGGGGCTCCAGTGCTAGAAAGAAAAGTCCATACAACTTGTGGCTATGAAAACCAGTGGAGATTGTAGTTAAGTGAGACAGGTTGGCTGGAGTCCCAGGGATTCCCCTTAAAGTGTCTGTGTAAGGACTTACTGACAGACTCACTCACTCTGAACTCCAGCACTGGGGAAGCAGCTTGAAAGGCACCGGGGATATAGGGAAAGGGCCAAACTGTCTGGCTTCAGGGCAAGGACTAGAGGGGCAACTTTCTTCCAGATAGAAGTGCTGGCAGAAGCCATTATTCCATTATTGAGCCCACCAAAACCCAGCATGGAGATGAAGGCAGGCATCATATCTGAGTAGCCATAAAACTGGCTAACACCACTGTCCCACCCTGGTGATTCTATGAGACACAGCCCAAACTACGAGCCCACCCAAACCACTGCCAGTAGCTTTTCCATACAAATGGCCTGTCTTGGTTCATGCTTCAGACTTTCCTAAAATCTCTGAAAAGTTTACAAAACCCAATCAAGCAGAATCTGGCCTTGGCATGCCCTGTACCTCTTATTAAGCAGCCCCAAGCCGGGCGCTAGTGACAGTTGGCCTTGGTTCAGAGCTTAGCTTCTCCCAGGTGCCTCCAAGACCAGAACAAATGGCAACCATCTGCAGATCACTTTGTAGCTCATTCCAAAGGGCCCTGGGCAGGGCACAGGCAGCAACCAACCTTGGCCTACAACACAGTCCTTTGCAAGAGGCCTCAGAACCAACACATCCAATGGCCAGCTTCAGATCACACCAGAGCACCACCCAACAACGTTCACAAATGACACCCAAGGGTCAGACTGGGCAAGCACCAGAACCCTGGAAAAATGAATCCTGCTCCATAGGGCCTGCCCCTGCACAATAGATCCTCTGCTGTACTCACAGGCATTCTTCACAACCAATCAGCCTGAGGGTCAATCCCTCCCATTGACATGTAAACAGCAACCAAGGCTCAACTATAACAGGAGGGCACAAACAACCCACACAAGAGATGTACCTGAGGGGTAAAAAGTATAACTATTGCACTGTGTTGTACACCTGAAACTAATTAAAAACAAATAAATTAAAAAAAGAGATGTACCTGAGGCACTCGGCTCACCAGGGAGACTACACCACTGGGCCCGACAGGACATCTACTACAAAAGGCCACTATACTAAGACTGGGACACATAGCAGCCCTACTTAATACCTGGAAACAAACACAAGGAGGCAGTCAGAATGAGGAGACAAAGAAACATGTCCCAAATGAAAGAACAGAACAAAGCTCCAGAAAAAGAACTAAACAAAATGGAGACAAGCAATCTATCAGATGCAGAGTTAAAAACACTGGTTATAAAGATGCTCAATGATCTCAGGGAGAACTTCAACAAAGAGATAGGGAATATAAAAATGGAAATAGAAAACATAAAATAAAAACAGTCAGAAATGAGGAATACAATAATTGAAATGAAGAATACATGTGAGGGAATCAAGAGTAGATTAGATGAAGCAGAGGATCGAATCAGTGATTTGGAAAATAAGGTGGCAGAAAATACCAAATTAGAACAGCAAAAAGAAAAAAAAAAGAATCCAAAAAAATGAGGATAGTTTAAGGGGCTTCTGGGAAAACATCAGGTGTATCAACATTTACAGCACAGGGGTATCAGAAGAAGACAGAGCGCAAAGAATTGAAAACCTATTTGAAGAAATAATGATGGAAATCTTCCCTAACCTGGCAATGGAAATAGTCATACAAGTCCAGGAAGCACAAAGAGTCTCAAACAAGATGAACCCAAAGAGGCTCATACCAAGACACATCATAATTAAAATGCCAAAGGTTAAAGACACAGAGAGAATCTTAAAAGCAGAAAGAGAAAAGCAGTTAGTTACCTACAAGGGAGTTCCCATAAGACTGTCAGCTGATTTCTCAACAGAAATTTTGCAGGCCAGAAGGGACTGGCAGGAAATATTCAACATAATGAAAAGTCAGAACATGCAACCAAGATTAGTCTACCCAGCAAAGCTGTTATTTAGAATCAGAAGGACAGATAAAGAGCTTTCCAGACAAGAAAAAGCTAAAGGAGTTCATCACCACCAAACCAGAATTACAAGAACTCTTAGAAGGAGTTAAGATGAAAAAAAAAAGAAAGATAAAAAATATGAATAAAATAGGAACAACTGCATATCTATTAACAATCACTTTAAATGCAAATGGATTATGGGCCAGCCGAGTGGCACATGGGTTAAGCGCTGGCTTGGGAAGCCAGCGGCCCTGGTTTGGGTCCCACATATGAGGGCCAGTGACACTGCCCTCAAAAACAAACAAACAAACAATAAAAAAACAAAAAAAAATGAATGTAAATGGATTAAATACTCGAATCAAAAGACATAGGGTGGCTGAATGGATAAGAAAACAAGACCCTTACACATGCTGTCTACAAGAGTCCCACTTCAGATTGAAAGACACACACAGGCTGAAAGTAAAGGGATGGAAAAAGATATTTCATGAAAATGGAAACCAAAAAAAAAAAAAAGAGCTGGGGTAGCAATACTTACATCAGACAAAATGACTTTAAATCAAAGGCTATAAAAAAAGACAAAAAAGGACCCAGTAATCACACTTCTGGGTATTTATTTGAAAAAAACCCAAAATGCAACTTTGAAGGGACATGTGCATCCATATGTTCATTGCAGTGTTATTTACAATCTTGATATGGTATCAACCTTGTTGTCCTACAATGGATGAATGGATAAAGAATTCGTGTTACATATATAATGGAATATTACTCAGCCATAGCAAAGAATGAAATCCTGCCACCTGCAACAACATGGATAGACCTACAAGGTATTGTGCTGAGTGGAGAAAGTCAGGCAGAGAGAGCAGATGCCATATGATTTCACTTGTATGTGGAATCTAAAGTATAAAATAAACGAACAAAGCAGAAACTCATATCTATAAAACACATTTTTATGTCTGCCAGAGGGGTTAGGGGGATGAGTGAAAAGGGGAAATCGATTAAATGTAAATTGGTAGTTACAAATAGTCAAGGGGATGTAAAGTATAGCATAAGGAATATAGTCAATCATATTAAAATAAATATGGATGGTGTAGGATGGGTACTAGATTTATTGGGGTGACCAATTTGTAAGTTATATAAATGTCTAACCACTATGTTGTACACTTGAAACTAATATGATATTGTATGTCAACTGTAATTTAAAAAAAAATGTATTTAAAAAATTTTAAAAACCAGGAAAGGAATCAATAAAGTGATCAACAAATTTTTATCTCAGGACTTTTGGGTTTTCCTTTGTGCACAAAGATGGTTTGCTGACCTATGGATATTGTACTCCTTTATAAAACACACTTTGGAAATTATTGCTTGTAATATGAAATATGTCTCACAGGACACAATTCAAGTTTCCTCACCAAAAAGGAAAATGAAAAAAAAAAAAGCAAAATGCCATTTGGCCTGTTTTAAGAAAATGGTGAGACCTAGATGTAGCTACTGTCAAGTCACACGGATGACATTAGGCAGACTTCAGTCAACTGTAACTTTCACAGGACAGCCCATTTGCAGGACCCCTAATGTTCAGTCTTACTGGGGTATGCTTTGCTTTGGGCTGGTTTTCGTGTTACAGGCCCACTAGCTACCTCTGCATTGACCATTTGAATGTCATTGAACAATGTATCCATGCTTTAAATACGCTTGTGGACATCCTTTCTTTCACTAGGATGTCCCAAACATATATAGGAGACATTTCTTCTGATCTGCAACCAGTAAATGGGAACTTAGAATTTATTTCCCTGTATGCTGTGATTGATATATTCTCCTGATCTATCCCCAATATTTCGTTCACCAGCCCTTCTGATGAGTGATAGTCAAGGGTGGTAGTCTGTGGCCCGATGGAGATCACATACATTACCTCTGTTCATTAGTCACCACTAGTGCTCATCTGGCACAGTAGCTGCCTGACACCCGAATCCCTTCTCCACAGTAGTGCTTATTGGTTAATGTGTTCTCTGGGAACTCTATTTTGTTTGCCAGCTAGTAAGTAAATGGCATGAGAAAGGGATCTGAGGGAGAAGCTCATAGTTCCTGGGGATTGCTACCATCTCTCCTGTGAGAAAAGAGAAAGCGACTCAATGTCTTCAGCCTTATCTTCCCCCTAGTGTTCAGAATTACACATCAAAATCATGTTTTCTGATCACCTTGTTTTAGATGTTCCACAGGATCCTCAAGTCTATTCTATTCCAATTTGCTTTGTTCTTTCCATCTGGATACTCACCTTTGTATTCCCTATCCTAGATAACAGTACTCCATTCAACTAGCTCCCTAAGCCAGAAATCTGGGGAAGGGGTCATCCTAGAATCTCTCCCTTCTTCTCCCCACCAGCTCATCTACTCAATTACCGAGTTACTTTACTCTCATCTACTGAGTATCTTGAATCTGTCACATCTTTACAAGTTTTAATCTGCTCAGACATTCATTGTCCCTAATCTGAAATGGTACAAAACTATGTGAATCATCCTGCTGCCAGTTTCACCCTCTTCATTTCACCCTGCGCTCAATGATGAGAGGGGCCTATGGGGCCCCAAATCTAAACTTCTTAAAAATGTTCCAACATCCTTCCACCCCACTCTGGAAAAAAGAATTTTTGAGATACAAAATCTGCTTTTACCTGGCCCATCTTGACTGCTCTATTTATCACCATGCATTATTTTCTCTTCTAGATATACAAGAGAAATTCTGTTATTAACCGTGATTAGGATGAGTGGATAGGCAGTTTTTAGAAAACTATTGTTAAATTGGAGGATTATATAAAATCATATATACACATTTAAACATTTTATTTTCTTTTAGAACATATAAATGGACATTAATTTGCCATTCATTTGGTATGGGATACAAGATTTTTCCTGGAGTATGTGTCCACTGTTCAGTATATTCTTTCTTACATAAAACCGTCCTATAGTTCATCATCTATTTATCTATGATTTTAATTTTGGTTTCTTTAGAGTAAGGTTTAGAGACATTAAAAAGAATTTAATGCAAAATCCTTCCAGATTTTTGTGGTTTCTATCCTCTACCCCCAATCTGAAATAGCATCTCATCTACATCTAATTGAAGAGAAATTTTTTGCTGATTACCTTTATCAAGCCTTCCAAAGCATTTGACTTAGTGTTCATAGAAACCACAGTTCTTTCTCTTTGCATTCCTATTTATTAGTTTATGCAATTTTTAGTTAAATGGAATTATAAAACCAAGAATGACTTGCATAAACAGATTAGGAACGACACATGGTTGACTGTTGGAAACCATACTTGCAAGTGGTGGGAGGCAAGGTATGTGGCTCCAAGAAGGCTCCTTGAAAAACTTTCAAAAAAGTGTAGATTACTAATATCCAGCATGCAGTTCAGAATATGCATGCAGCTGGTTTTTCATATAGAATGAACAGCTTAGATGAGTACAATTAGATGAGTACAGTTAAACAAATGTTTAACAGAACTTCTCTATACTGAACGCCTTGTAGTCCTTCAGTGCAGTGAACTCTTTCTTGTTTCATTGATTTTGCTCATATCACTTTTCCTCTGTGGCATGTCCATTCCTTTCTTTGTAATGAAAATTTATTGGGGCAACAATGGTCAACAAAACTATACAGGTTTCAAGTGTGTAATACAATTCCATTCTTCATTTGAGTCATGCCATCCCAGAGATTATCCTCCCTACCACACTCTCGCTAACTCCTACTTCGCCAGCCCCATTAAAGTTCATGGAAGACCATGAATAAAGTGCATTCACTTGTGTATCTACAGAGAGTGATATTGTTAGTACCAGCCAAGCTGACAGCATGTTTGGCTCCAGCTAGTCAGTTTCATTAAACTTGCCAAGTTGCAAAGAATAAAATGTGACATAAAAAGATTAACTCAGAAGCTAATTTTTCATAGTATTTTGATGAAGAATTATGAATGTCCTTGAAAGCTTTTCAAGACTCATCAGAGAACAGATGGGAAGAGACCAGCTTTTCCATAGACACCTGTGGAAAATAATATCTGTATGATCCTCTCAGATCATTCTAAAAATAGCTCTGTGGTAATAGAGACTGCATCTAAAACATCTTGTGGTTATAGGTTGAATGAGGATAAAATATGCAGTTTCAAGGCTAATTCACCTAGATTTTATTTGCTGTGACACTGTAAGACTGAAGTAAATAAACATACAAAATGTTTGAATAGAGGAACTTCTTTCTGGAGTAAATGGTGATGGAAATTGAAGCCGTTTGTCTCTTAAGAGTATCAAATTCTGGAGAACAATTAAATATGAATTATTAACCTAATTTCTTCCTTTTTTTAAGATTAGAATTGATGAAGTTCAATTTCCAGAACTAAAAATGTATTCTTGGAAATGTGATAATTATAAGAACATTTAAAAAATGGCTCTGTAGATCTATTTTAACCTATATAACAATGTCAAGTGTAAAGATTTAAATGCTTGGTTTAATTTGAATGTGCATAAAACTTCTTACTATTTAATAAATTAAGAAAATATTTTTGGTCATCTACACTATATTAGATTTTCTACTAAGTATTGTGGGTTTATATTAGAAATGAGAGTAAGATATCGCCTTGCCCTCAGGAAGCTTTCAATCTTGCTGGGGAAAAGAAAACATATGCAGGTATGATACATGGTAGATATGTAAAATGTTATATGAGTTTTCTAAAAAGGAGAAAGAAAAACTTAAGGGAACAAACTGATTCAGCAGGAGAAGAGCAGGTACCATTCACTGACAAAATAGCACTTGAGTTGGGTTTTGGAGGATGGGCAAGATTTTGACATAAAATAAGGGGAAAGGCAATTCAACCTCAAAAAGTAACTGGGTTTTGCAGAAACTGATGGACCAAAAACTTCAAGTCATTTTATGCTTGAGACACAAGCTGAAATAGTGGAAATGATGGAGACCATGGTTGGAAAGATAGGTCAGGTTATATTCTACGTCCTAGTCCCTTGCTACTAAGCATGGCCAGCTAAGGGGATGGATGGGCTTGGTAATTGAGAAGTTGCGGAGCAGAAACCAGAAGTGGATCCTTGAGAATACTAAAGGCCAAAGCTGCGATAAGTTATGCGAAATGGGAACGAGAGTAAGGACACTGGAGTCAGGCTTTCTGGGCTAACATCCTGGTTCAAACGCTTGCTAGTCATGTGATCCTGGGCAAAGGACTTTAGTGGTCTGGGCCCAACTGTAAAAATGAAAATAAGAACAGAGTTGTTATGAGGATTACATGAGCTATGTAATGCACTTGGAACTGCGCCTGGCATTATTAAGCGCTGTCACCACCACCATCACCGTCATCATTATACAAGGGTTTATATGCAGTATTATCAATTCAAATGTCTATGGGAAAACAATTAATATAAATGGCTGAGGTGGGACAGGTATGGCAAACTGATAAAAAAGAAAAGCTTGCTTGCTCAAACCAGTGCTTCTTAAACTTTAATGTGCACATGAATCACCTAGGGATCTTGTTAAAATGCTGACTATGATTTATTAGATTCTGCATTTCTTAGCAACTCCCAGGTGAGGTGTGTGCATTGGTGCAGAGACCACACTTTGAGTTGCAAGCATCTGAAACATCTGTTACTCAGTTGTCGCTAATGGTGCCTGGAGAGAATGTGGGAATGGGCACCCAGTAGCCAGATCGAAGTTTTCAAAAGTGGACAAAAATCTGCATTTAAAAAAAAATATGAAGCCTCTCAATTTTTAAATGTTGGCAATTATTTCCAAACAGTGACGAAGTAAAAGCATTGCGTGTTTTCCAAGTCAGATTCAGCCTGTGGGCACTCCTGTCTGCAAACTCTGAATGTGTGAGAAGGCTTTTAGAACTGGTTTACTTAGATATGCTGGGTACATTTAAAAGATGGCATACACTGCAAAGAGACTTTTGAATTATATGAAATGTATTGGTTTTTATTTTGTAGAAAATAAAGGTGCTACACCAAAGGCAATTTTGTTAGAGGAATCTGAGTTAGTGACAAACCAACATTAAAGAAGACTTAAGAGAAAACAGTTGTCTTACAAAGGGTACTCAGAGTACTATGAATTGCTAATGGAGATTTTCAAGAAGAGGTCCTACTAGGCCTACTTTAATGAATTTGATAAGGCTCATTTCTAATTAACAACACCCATTTGCATGCAAACAATGAGCTAAGGTCTTTAAAAAACAATTTCTTCCCTTAAGTACATTTAGGAATGCCTCCCGTTAGCTCATTTACACCATTAATTTGCTTGGCAAACTAGCATAGATTATATACAGGTAAACTTTGCTCCCCAAATTCAGGAATAGAGGCCTTGAAATGAATACAAAGTTACTGATTTTATGTGAAGTCTCACACATAAGGGTTTTTAATATGCCTAGCCTTCCTGGGAACTTTGATTTATTCTGAAAGAGATTTTTATGTCCTTGACAGAGTGATGTGAAAATATTTTTCCCCTAGGATGGCTTTCTAGAAAGGAAGCAATATTCCTTTGAGAAGGGGTTACTGCCCAGATATTGGTTTCTATATAGTAAAAGAAACCAAAGACCCTTGGAGAATTGGTTGATTCCCAACGTGGGGCAGGGAAAGTATAAGGTGAGCCTGGGATATTTATGGAAACACTGGTCAAATTTGCTAAAGGTAAGAGTCAACAAGAAGACTAATTCACAACAAAATATTGAATAAATAAGAATGCGTAAATCCATATTGTCCTCAGAGAGAGAGAAAAAGAAGGCTTTTCTTTTGTGTGTGTGTGTTTTTAAAGAAGAAATCAGCTTGTAGGATCAAGTCAGAATTAGAAAAAAAACGCCATTTTGCAACATCAATGTGAATCACCAATGGATAGGAAAGCCATAACATGACTTGCTAATTTCAAAGAAAACAAAATGTCACGTTACGATTCAAGATCTGAATGTGACCACCTTAACGTGGCAGCATTTAGAGTCAGGATACCTCGTATTATGCATCTCTCAGTGTGATATGAAGTACACATTATCCTGCATGAAATATTCTTGCTAACACATTTTATTTGCATTTTTCAAGTCTCATCTAAAGCCAACTTCTGGTTCACGACAAAGAGAACGGAGAGATAAGAGGTTTTCGTTGTTTTTTTTTTTTAGCATATTGTACTGGACTCGTTCTAATGGCAATATCAGTGAGAAGAAAAAAAAGAGGTGGGAGAGCTGTTTCAGAATAAAAGGGGACGAATAAACATAATAACTGAAGGGGATCAGAAAATGCCACCCCAAAATATGCCACTTCAGTACAAGGATTATTTTGAGCTGAAGGCAACCAAGAAACAGCAGACACAGGAAAAGCTCTCTACTACTCCCTGCCTCAAGGAAGGGTATAAATTTCCCTTTGTGAGGGTAACCTCCTTCCCTTTTTTGTACTAGAAATAGGAGAAGACTTTTATCATTGAAGACAGCATTGAATCTGCATAAAGAAACCTTACTGAAATAGCCCTTGTATTCCATTAGTTTCCCCATATACTGTACTTACCTGCCCACAATATAGCACCTCTAGAAGCCCAAATCTCATTTCTTTTGTCTTGTTCTGTTCCTACAACGCATCGCTATTTGTTAAAATGGTATATGAGCTCTTAGGTCTACCACTTTTTGGGGTTTTCATTTTTCCATGAAGTCCCTCATGCCATGCAAAAATATTAATATTAAATGAAATGTGTATGCCTTTTCTTCTATCAATGTGGCTTTTGTCAGCTTAACTTGCAGGCTCTAAAACTAAACCTAAGAAGAAGGATAGCGGGCTGCCCCAGTGGCTCCTTGGTTAAGAGCTGGCTTGGGAGCACAAGCTCTGAGCAGCAGGGCCCCTGGTCCGGATGCCATATGAGGGCCAGTGATGCTGTGCCCTCTACAACTACAATGGTGAACAACAGCTCGACCTGGAGCTGGGCAGCTGAGAGTCCCCGGCAACGGTATAGGCTGCAGCACCTACTGCAGTGGGCTGCTATAAGCTACCACGAGTGAGCAGCCGTGAGCCACCGTGAGCCACCATGAGCAGCCATCCAAGGGCCAGAGAGTGACTGCCTCACCTGGGAAGAGCACAATGATGATACCAACATGGGCCAGTGAAGCGACGTCCTTCACAACTAGACTGAAGAATGAAAGGACAGCAACTTGGCTGTTCCCCTTCCCCAGCTCCCCAATGCTGTTCCCTCCAACAATTCTCCAATAAAAATATTTAAAAAAAGGAGGAGGATAGCAGAAAAAGGTTTTTTTCTCTGCTACAAAGCCAAATGCAATGCATGAAACATGAAGGGCTACTGGTACCAGAAAAAGCTAATATATATATGACATTTTTAATCCACTGGGGAAATTTGGATAGGGCAGGGTATTAAGTAATAATATAGTATTATTTTTAATTTTCTTGAGCATAATGATAAGCATGGTTATATATGACATGCTGCTATTATTAGAAGATGCATACTGAAGTAGTTAGGGGTGAAGTATAAAGGTGTTTATAGCTTACTTGCAAATGATAAGACAATAAAAAAATTGGGTGTGTGTGTGTGTGTGTGTGTGTGTGTGTGTGTGTGTGTATTATTTCCTGTATTACAGAAAAGCAGATATGAAGAAGACAGGGAAGAACAAGCATATATAGTGAAATCTTAATTGTTGAATCTAGGAAATTAGGAGGACAGGAAGGTATGTGGGTATTCATTATGTTACTTTTTTCAACTTTTCTATATGCTTGAAACTTTTCACTAAAAAAAGTTGGGAAAAATTTCCAGCAATATTCAAGCAAGTGACATTTAAAACTGTTATTCCTCGGGCCGGCTGAGTGGCGCAGTGGTTGAGTGCTGGCTTGGGAAGCCAGCAGCCCCCATTTGGGTCTCACATATGAGGGCCAGTGACACTGCCCTCAAAAAAAAAACCAAAACCTGTTATTCCTCAATATATGCTAGCATAATAATTGCCACATCTGTGACATGGGGGAAGCAATATCACATTTGTCTAAAGGCAAGAGGAGAGATCATTTCATGAGATCATTTTTTATTGCTTTATGTTATGATTCAGAGATTCCTCAATTTAGGAATTCCAGTTCCTGTCACCTTGATTTCCTCTTCCATTCAATCTTTTATCAACTGACATTATTCTAAGTAAAATACCCTTTCCTATTTGGTCGGCAATCCATTGCTCACAGGCCTGCCTACCCACATTCTCTTGACTGGTACATCTGCTGAAATACTCCAGAAAAAAGGAGTGTGATATAGTAACGCATGTGCTTGTTTATTATTAACACATTAATAAGATCTTGTGGCATATCTAATAACTACTGCAGTTTTGAAGTAGTGATAGATAGTATGGACAATATTTTGTGATATTTATACAGACTCTAACGAGATATGAAAACATCTGCGATTTCACAGGTACTGCTAGTATTCCTCTGGCTTGTTGCTAATATTCAAAATGCAAGGGAATGCTCCACAAAGAAGCAATGTTTTATCCCTATGAAAGCTCATGGTACCCTGTGAGTTCTGTCAATGGACCAGGGCTTCCAAAATCATACACTGGCTTGCTTTGTTTTAACTTATTGGCCTCAGGTTTTCATTTGCATCTTCTTCATTTACAAAGATTATTTTGGTGGCTAAGCCATCATTAAATGTATTACTATCAGGCTTAAACCTATAGATGTTATCCAGCTCCTCTGCATAATTGAGGCAACAGTGAATTTCCTATCTTAAATTGCACAGTTAATTGACTATATTTTGTACTTCATTTACTTCCAACATAGACTAGCTTTAATGGATGTCCACTGCTATTTGAATTTTTCTGAGGACTTTCTTCTTATATTTCTGATATCTTGCATTTCCAAAGAGAAGTCTTTAAAATTATACAACTATAAAGCCACAAAGAGTTTTTGTAGACTTTTTAGCTTTCATTATACACTTTCATACGTATATATGGAATAAGAAATATTAAATACTTCCAGCAGGAGTATTTCAAGCACACTGCCAACTAAAAATACTCTTGTCGATTTGAATAGTCATCTTATATTTTACCTGTACAACAGTAACTTTTATTCTTCTATTTCCTTCTAACTTCTGCTTGGGTTGCACTGAAAACTTGCCACTGATTAATAATACTTTCATGATTACAGCCCTCCCACAATTTTAAGGTTAACATATTGTTTATATATTATTTTATTTATTTTTACTTTATTTGCTACTGGATGCTTGGAATAGCTGTGAGTGTGTTTTATTACTTTTTTACATTTCATAAAATTCTAATGATACAAAAATCCTGAGGAAGTGTGCCACAAAACTGATCTCGGTGGAAATTTAACTCTGCTAACATTTATTTTAAAAAAATAGCATGGGGCCGGCCCAGTGGCACGGTGGTTGGGCGATGGCTTGGGAGGCCAGCGGCCCCGGTTTGGGTCCCACTTGTGAGGGCCAGTGACACTGCCCTCAAAAAAAAATAGCATGAAGTTGACAACTTTCAAAGCTGAGTTAAAAAAAAAAAAACACCTCAAGGAAGCTGATCTTGACTTTTTAAAGCACAAAAGTATAATACTTGAGGTAGGTCAAAATGTTTAAATGGGAAAATTTTTTCTAACCAATTACAGCCAAATCCCTAGCTGTAATTAACCTACAATTTGTGTAATATTTCACAACGTGTCAGTGGTATACACTTCCTTATAAACTCACAAGGATCTAAAATTTTAGAGCTTATCTGGTAAAACAGGCATATTGCTCAATCTTTATTTATCAGTTCTAATTTGCATTTAGATGTCAATAACAGATAATAAGATTTTAAAAATTCAGGTGCAAAAGAGTTATCAGATAAAATATTAATATATTCTATTTAAATACTATATGAGCATTTAAAAGTGAAAAAACAATACTTTGTATATAATAAAGATAATCCTTCAATCAATTTAATCCACTTAATGAATTCAAGATATTTTTATAGCATGTTACTCAATTTTTCTTAACCTCATTTCTTAACATCTTATTTTAGACTAGATTTGTGTCTAGTTCAGAAATGACTTTATACAGGTTTAAACCCGTTCAGAGTGTAAACACATCAATTATTTAAATAATGGGATAGTTGTGTTTAATAGAAGGATTTTAACTTGGGAAAAAGCATATAACTTTCCAAAGGAAGCAATTTAACTACAAAGTTTGGGTTTTTATTTTGTGTTATCTACTGGGGGTGCCCAAAAACTGTAAACACATTTTAAGAGATGTTATCTTAAAATGTATACACATTTTTGGCATCCTCTGCATACACAAATTACAATATTTTCTGAACTAAGATTCAAAATACAAAGGTATTTTAGATGGTGGTATTAATTTTTTTTAACTTTTGAAAGGTGTATGTGTGTCTCCGTGTCTCCGTGTGTGTGTGTGTGTGTGTGTGTGTGTGTGTGAACTAATGTGTCTGTTATGGACCATGAAGTCTATCTACCTTCTGAATAATGCAATATGAGCCATGGTGGTAAGAGGAGGTGGGGAAGACAATGGGCATAATTCCAAAACCTGTCTAATGCCTTCCCACCAAAGACATTCATCAACAAGTCGGCTTAGCTTTCTGAATATTAAAATCCACCTATTATGGGGCTGGCCGAGTGGCGCGGCGGTTAAGCGCTGGCTTGGGAAGCCAGCGGCCCCGGTTCGGTCCCACATGTGAGGGCCAGTGACACTGCCCTCAAAATAAATAAATAAATAAATAAATAAATAAAATCCACCTATTATGTAGATGACAGGTAGGAAGCAAGAGCTTGGCAGGAGAAGGTAGTTTTCATTGTTCATAACAGTAATCTCATTCGGTAAATAAAGGCCAAGTCTTCCCTTATGAAACAGGCAACATTAGTACCAACAACTGGAAGCATAATATGAAAATCCCATTTATAAAAATACCTATGCCTTCCAACTGCAGCAGCATACAGTTGGCTTTCTGTGCTTTCAAAGCATTACAAAGCAAAGTTAAATGATGATTGAATTCACCAACAAGTTTTCGGAGATTTTGTTTTACCCTTTAGATTTGAACACTTTTGGTCCAAGTCCCTCTTCAAGAATGTACTAACAAATGCAGTGGGGTTTTAAGGTAAATATTACTATCAAGTTTTTCAGCACCACAGTCACATGGGACCCTGTTGAAAAAAATCTAGCCAAAGAGCAGTCTTTCCTACAAAATAGTCCTTTATAATTTCTTTTTCTCATCTTCTTTAAAAAAAAAATCATTGAAGCTCAGCTTGTTCAAGTTGGACTATCCTGAAGACATTCATATCAAAAGAATCATGTGATTTTTAAAACAAATGTGAAAGTTTAAAATAGCAGAAAAGCACGGTCTATTTAAGTGGCAACAGCTACACATTTCAGTCTATGAGAAATATATAAAAAATTCATTATTGCTATTGATTAACTGTTGATGGGCTTCTTAACGTTCGTGCTTTTCAGCCTGGTTACCATCTTTCACAAAATCTTTTTTTAAGAACAGCTGAAATAGCTCTGATAAATTTGAAAATCTCTATTTTATCTGTCACCCTACCTCTTTTTTCTCTCTGCCAGCTGTTTGCAGACCTCCTGCCACCGCAGATTCAGGCTTCCCAATTTTTCTTGTAGAATACTCGCATCTGTTTTTGAGGACTGTTGAATGATCTCTTCCCCAGTTGCATTCAATAATCTGACAACAATTTGCCGCTGCCCGATGCCATCCTGGAGTTCCTATAAGACACCAAAAAGGCAAAACAAAAATGAAGCCCCATGTCCTTTTATTTGAGAAAAGATTCAACAATGTGCTATACCACATGCAGTTCTGCTGGGAGAGAAAAAAATCAAAAAGCTCCATGGGAAAGTTTCTCTATGAAACAGACATTCCTATATCCAAAGGATACAAGACAGAAAGATACCTTTTATGTGTCAGTAAAAAAAGCACCCTCTCTCAGTGCAGCTCCAGTTTTTATATTTGTAAAGCTTGTCAGCTAGAGGATGTTATAATGTCCTACAAATCAATTAGTTGGAAACCTTTTCAAGAGCAAATTCGATTTCTTGTCCCCACAAGGATGTTCTGTGTTTAATAGTCTATGAAGTGTTGTAAAATTTAAATGTGAAAACGTATTTGGATTCCTTAGTGACTGTCAGTATGAGAGGTGAAAAAGAACATACATAGTTTAGCCATTAAGAAAGAAAGAAAGAAAAAAAAACCTCTACAGATACTTAAACAAAAATTCAATACTATATTAGAATGAAATTTACTTCCTCATCTACCACACCCCTGCCCCCTTACCCTCTGGTAAGCACTAAACTATTGTCTGTGTCTATGCGTTTTTTTGTTTCTTTGTTTGTCTTGTTCCTTTGTTGCTTTCAATTTTATATCCCACATATTAGTGAAATCATATGGTTCTCAACTTTTTCTGTCTGACTTATTTTGCTTAACATAATAATCTCAAGATCCATTACAGAATTGTACACTTGCAACCTATGTAATTTTACTAACCATTGTCACCCCAATAAATTTTAATAAAAAAAGAAATTTAATTCAAACTCTGTTTCCATCAATGCATTTTGCACGATAAAACCAAGAAATAATTGCTTTCAGGGACAGCCTATCAAGAAATCCCTAGGGTACAGCAATAAATTTAAAAATGAACTATAGCCACCAGAACATTTTTATGAGTCATTGATGGTGTCAAACTTAAGTACCTTCTACTTTTTACCCTGAATTAAATTTTAAGAGAAGAATGTCAGGGAAAAAAAGTGTTCCATTAAAAAAGAGACTATTACGACCAAATATGCATAAAAACAAAAATGCTTGTACCATTAAATAAAAAAAGCACTCTACCATGTTTTTAAATAAACAGTGAATCTAGAATTTCTAAGGCCATTAAAATAACCCAGTGCTAAATCTGAAGTTTAGAAAATGAAATACCATAAGAACTTGAGATACCTACCATATTTAAATCTAAATGATTCACACCTCTTTTTGTACTAATGGGATAAAGTCAGTATGCACAACATTTTCCAGATAGACCTGATTCTAATTATCTAATATTCTAATATTCCCCGGACCCTTGACCCAATGCCAAGTATATAGTAAACTTGAGAACATGCTTGCCAAATGAATGAATGTATGTCTTTCGAGACTGGGTCAAGTCTCCTTTAAACTCTCATTCCATGTAAACTTTGCGGTATTTTTTTTTTACTGCTATTGTATAATGTTTTCAATAGTAGAACTTTTTGTAGTATAACTTTGGATGTTAAAAGACTCAATATCAGCAAAAGAACGGTAACGAGCCACGATTCCAGGGACACAGTACCTCATAATGAATATAAAACTATGCAGAGTTATTGAACTACTCATAAGCTTGCCTGACCATACTCCCTTAAATGTTCATGACATGCTCTAGTAAACATGTGATATTTTCTTGCAAACATGTGATAGTTGACTTTCCTCTGTTACTTACTTTCACTGTTTATCCCCTGTTCAGATCACTGTTGCATGTGACAGTCATTTTTAGTAATAGGTATACCCATTCATAACAAACGGCATCTACATTCCTATTATGCCATCAATTCCTTGAGATCAGAGATTGTGACCTAGTTAGGAGTGAACAGGAGTGATGCTTAGTACAATGTCTGGTACAAGAGAGGTTGCAGTGAATATCTGTTGAGTGAATCTGTGAATCTATACATAAAGGAAGTGGGGGAGAAGCAAAGGAGGGAGGACAGAGTTCAGTCTCATTATCACCACGGTATCACTAGTATTAATACTGATCATTGGGCCTCCTAGATATTTGAAGAAATAAGTACAATTTTCTAGGTTTTGGGCAGTGTGTAATCTATTGGGTTCTTGGAAAAGTCATGACACATTTTTGCAATGAAAAACAGAAAAAATACGTCATGATTTTCCGACAACCCAATAGTTAAAGAGATTCAACAAAGTCACAAAGGTTAATTTGTTATACTATCTATATACTGTAGGATAGAGAAAGCAAGGTGTTCAATATATATGACTTCAGAAGAGGGATACTCTCAGTGGAAAGATGAACAGGTGAGATCTCTGGGGGGAATCTGGAATCTAAAGAATGTGCAGGCCATAGGCACATGGAAGGAGAGGAGGGAGAAGTGATGGCAGAAGGCAAGGCGTATGGTGTGCAATTTCCACGGTCTGATCAGGAGTATATATCCGGGCTCTTATGTCACTGTGTGAGACTGGCAGTTTAGGGAAAGGTGTGGCCCTCGGTGTATACTGGGTCTGGGCAGAGAGGACTTCGCTTTTTATTAAGGTGTTTGCAATTCATTGGAAGGCAACAGAAAATAACCTAAGATTTAAGTGCAGGAGTGTCAGAGCTAGGGCTGTGTTTCTGGATAATTATGAAGCAGAGCTTAGGCTAATGTTAAGGCAGGGACACAGGTAAAACAGCAAGGACAGGAGTCTGAGTGATAGGTATTGGAGTTACAACTAGAGTTTTTTTTTCTTTTTTATTAGTTTCAGGTGTACAACACAATGCAATAGTTATACTCTTTACCCCCCAAAGTGAAAACCCCCCTCCCCCAGTTCGCCACCCCACTCCCCCCCATATCATACATATCCATCACAACTCCCCTATCTCCCCTCCACAGTATACTCCACATCCCATGCCCATCCACATATTCAGTTGCAGTTGGCATACAATACTATACAACATCAGCTTCAGGTGTACAGTGCAGTGATCAAGCCTCTACTCCATCCATGAAGTGGTCTCCCTAACAAGACATGTGACTATCTGACACGCCACAAAATTTTTACAACATTATTATATTCCCCGAACTGTGTTTCATATCCCTGTGGCAATATTGTAGTTGTCTATTTATGCTGTCTAATCCCTTCCCCTTCCCCCCCCATCCCCACCCCCCTCCCAACTAACAACCCTCAGTTTTTCCTCTACATCTACGAGTCTGTTTACTTGATCGTTCACTCAGCTCTTCAGACTCCACACACAAGTGAGATCACATGGTACCTGTCCTTCTCCAACTGACTTATTTCTCGCAACATAATAGTCTCTTCACAACATTATCGATTACATTCCAAGAACTGCCCCTATATCCCTGCGGCAACATTGTAGTCCCACATACACTGTCCAAAACCTTCCCCCTCTCCCTCTTCCCCACTCCCTCCCAGCCAGCAACCATCAGTTTTTCCTTTATATCTGCTTGATATGACTTCAGTCTTCTTAAATTGTCTCTCTGGGTTAGCTTGTTTACCCCTTTTGTTTAAAAAAAGCCCTTTTAACATTTCTTGCAATGCTGGCTTGGTGGTAATGAATTCCTTAAGCTTATTCTTTTCTGAGAAGCTCTTTATTTCTCCTTCAATTTTAAGTGATAGCCGTGCTGGGTAGAGCAATCTTGGTTGTAGGCCGTTATTTTGTGTCACTTTGAATATCTCCTGCCACTCCCTTCTGGCCTGCAGAGTTTCTGTAGACACGTCAGCTGCAGTCTAACAGGAGTTCCTTTGTATGTAACCTGCTGTCTTTCTCTTGCAGCCTCTAGGATTCTGTCTCTGTCTTTAACCTTTGCCATTTTAACTATGATGTGTCTTGGTGTGGACCTGTTTGGGTTCAGCTTGTTTGGAACCCTCTGCACTTCCTGGGCATGTATGTTGATTTCCTTCACCAGGGTAGGGAAGTTTTCAGTCATTATTTTTTCAAATACATTTTCAACCCCTTGCTTCTTCTCTTCTCCTTCTGGTATCCCTATGATTCGAAGGTGGTTGCACTTCACCTTGTCCCATAGTGCTCTTAAACTATTTTCATTGTTTTTTATTCTTTGGTCTTTTTGCTATGCCAACTGGGTGAGTTCTGCTATTTTATCTTCCAAATCGCTGATCTGCTTCTCTGCTTCATCTACTCTACTGGTGATTCCTTTGAATATGTTCTTCATTTCAGTTATTGTATTCTTTAGTTCTAACAGGTTGTTTTTTATGGTTTCCCTATCCTTCTGTATGTCCTCGCTAAGTTCCTTAAACATGCTTATCATCAGTGTCCTAAACTGTGTCTCTGAAAGGTTGGATCCCTCTGTTTCATTTGGTTCCATTTCTGGAGGTTTCTTCTGATCTTTTACTTGTGACATGTTTCTTTGTTTCCCCATTCTGGCTGTTGCTCTGGGATTGCTTTGATATATTACATAGATCACCAGGAAAGCCCTGGCTGGATGATGCAGGCACACAGCTCACGGCCCAACACTCCCAGGAAAACTCCCAGTCTCAGCCTGTCCCAATCAGCCACTCGCAGATCAGGCCGAGTAGCCCGACAACCAATCACCAGCCTGGCAACTCTGCAAGCGCAGTGCGGAGAGCGGAGACCCGAGGTGGCTTGCGCACTCCCGCGTCTCAGTGAGCAGCCTGTTGGAGCCGGACGGCACCCACCAAGCGTTTCCCTGGCAACACAGTATAAGCCAGGCGGAGGGTGGGGATCCAAGGCTGCAGGTGCACGCACACACACACGTACTTCTGCGCCAATTCCACCAGACCAATTAGGTCTCGGACCTGATCCTTCGTGGGCGGGCCCAAGCCTGACAAAATGGCGCCCTACTTACACCACTCGCGTGCAGGCTCTGCACCACGGGAACAACAGGTCAAAAACCTCCAGCCTTTGCACCAGAGGTGCTCAGTTCAGTCCGTCCCCGCAGGCTCCCGGCTCACACAGCCACTCCCTCCACCAGGGACCAGGTGAGTGCTCACCGGCGAGCAAGCCCGGGCGCCGGCCCCACTGATTCTCCAGCGGCTCTTAGCCTCACCGAGCTGAGCAAAGAGAGTCCTCACTAATTTACTGTCGGCTCCCTTAGAACTCCTCTTCCCGGCAAAGGAACTCTGGGCTGGAGAGCTTGGGGTGCGGCTGGAGGGTCTCTCCCCCAACCGGAGAAGCCTCTCCACAGCTGGCACTTCTCTCACGGGGTTTGCCCTCTCTCGTCTCCGCCCGTCCTACCAGACCCGACGCGGTTTCCTCTTTAAGTTCTTCGTTTAGTGGTTCTGTTCCTCCAGTGTTCCGGGGACCTCCAGGGTTGAATGCTGTATAATTTATTTGTAATTTTGGTGCAATCCTGGGAGGCAGTTAGCACAGCGTCTGTCTATTGCGCCATTTTACCGGAAGACAACTAGAGTTTTAACAGTACCTCAGAAAAGAAAGGCTAGAGGGGACATGAACTGTTAAGACAGAATCAGCAGGGTTTGGAAATTGGCTGGATCGTGCAATTGTGAGTACCCAGTGAAATGGGAAAACTTTGCCTAAAACAGAAGTCAGGGAAGCAGTTAGAGGCAAAAGATTATGACTCTAATTTGTACTCCCAATGGTATCCAATACCCCCAACTATTAGTAATACTTTTGAAAAATGCATGGAGTACCTATTAGATGTGTGCTATAGTAGTGAATCTCCAACTTGTACATGTACAAGAATCTCCTAGAGATCTTGTTAAACTGCTAATGCTCATTGACTAGGTCTCTGGAGGGCCCCAAATTCTCCACTTCTAACAAGCTTCACAGGGACACTGATACTGCCGGTCCAGGAACAACACACTGAGTAGTTAGATGATAAGAGTAAATGCCTTCTGAATCTTTGTTAAGTGATCCAAGAATTCCTGTTGCTGGTTTCCAATGCTATAAACTAAAGCTGCTTCACAATTTTTATCTTAGCCCCTTCGCTTTATATTTTCGATTTTGGCCTTTCTACTTAAAGGCTGATGGATGGAGTGACTTTTCCAACCCAATTGTAGAATCAACAAAGGTTTTTATTATTTCTACTTCCCAGATAAGAGAATTGAATTTTTAAGAATGAAGCAATAATTTTTAATTGTTAGATCTAAATCTCATTTATATAAAGTCCCAAATCAGGGTCTTCAGATTTTTTTAATTTTGTGAAAGAAGAGCTCATTTAATAGTCTACAGCGTTTCTGGGAGAAGATTTTGTAATCAAAAGTATTTACAGGGCGTAATCTACTTCAAGAGCATTTTCAGTAATAAAGCATAAGACAGCAAAATAATGGATCAAAACAGGAAGCAAAAATTTGTACATGGCGTTTTACAGTTAGCTTTTGAGCCCAAAGAAAATAAAATTTGATTCACAAAATTAAATGTAAAACCTCAATCAACTTTATTCACTGAATGAAAAATGAATTAATTTTAATTCTATAGCTTTTACATATTTTAAGTACTAAATTAATCACTACCAGTGAAATTTTCAAGCTTTGATATCATATTAATTTTCTGTTGTCATAGGCATGCTTATCTATTTCTCTGGCAATTAACATCTAGTCTTAGTTTGGGAGAGAAAGAAAATCATAATTAAATCTATTGGGCTATTCATTAGAGCTAGAAAGCTTATTGTGTTTTGATTCCAATATGAAAGCATCTTTCTTAATAAGCACTACCTATCAGACTTCCCTCGGGAGTTTTTTCAAAAGATAAAAGCCGAGAATTCTACCCTAGGCAGCCTGAATCATAATCTCTGGCGGTCAGAGGACAAAGGTGTACAAAACAGATATATTATTAAAGAAAGGGTAGGCGAGAGACACATGGAAGGGGCAAATGAGCAAATGGGGGCATGTTTTAGAATTACTGCATTATTCTCCACTGCTTGTGTGTTTTTGAATTGAGAAATGTCCCTAAATTATAGAAAATGACACATATATCAAAATCCTTCAAGCCTGGTTATAGGGAGGAAAGGGAAGAAGAATTATAGGCAAGAAAGACAGGCAACTTTTTCATCAAGGGAATAATAGGAGAAAAAGATTTTTTTTTTTTATGAAAGATCTATTTTATATGAAAACATTGCAGAAATAGAAGAAGCGTATTCTCAAAACTTTTCAAAACTGTATGCAAGCACAATAAATGGAAAACAAAATGTGACAAATGAAGAAAAAGAATAAGCTAAGAAACAGGTATGGGAACTCCTTGTACAATGACAAATTGGATACGCTAGGTAGGAGATAAAGAATAAGCCAAGTATCCCAAACTAGGCAGAATAGGAAAATGGAAGAGATAGAAAGTGTTTGGGACAAAAACTCATAGACACAGACAACAGTTTAGTAGTTACCAGAGGGTACAGGGCAGAGGGAGATGGTAGAAGAGGGAAAAAGGGATCAAATACATGGTGATGGAAGGAGAATTGATTCTGGGTGGTGATATACAGATGATATATTCTAGAAATGTATACTTGAAACCTATATAATTTTACTAACCAATGTCACCCCAATAAATTTCATAAAATTAAAAACAAAAGACTCAGGGAAACGAGAGGAAAACAAACCTTCATTGAACAAACAGATGTGTCACAGTTCCAATCCTGTGATATCCTTATAATTTTGTTAATAGTTTTTATTTTGAGACAGATTAATCGTTGACTCAGTTTACTCATTTGTCAAGTGAAAATATATAATAATATGAACCTTATAGAGATGTGTGAAAACTGCCAGATAGAATTTTATGGTATAATTTCATAAAAATATGACGTGATCTTTTACCTACGGCGCTACTCTTTCTGTCCTGCTGATGATTATTCCCATTGCTTATCTTTGTCAGTTCCTAGATTTCAAATGAGAGCCTGAAAAATAATCTCTGCTCCTTTTCTCAAAGATAAATTAAACAAGTTGGCCTCTGATGTTAATTCTCAGACTATATAGTCACCCCGTCTTCAGAGTTCTTAATATGCTCCAGACAGGATCTTTCAACTTTTATCAGACGATGAAGTTTTGTAAGGAAGCAACACACATAGGAAAATGCCCAAGACAAACAGCAGACTCAGCAACAGGACACATTCAACCAACCCCACTTGTGGACTGGATGCCTCTATCCTGGTAAAGACCTGATGACCATGTGAGAGCATCTCATGAGGATAGTGGCAAGGATGTACAGATGGCTGAAATCTGGAAAAACCAGTTCAGAAGAGTGAAAGGGAGGCAAGAATGGAAAAAAACAAACAAAAAAAACACACAAAAAACCAGGAATGATTGAAAAAAGGTGAAAAATGGCTTAGAGTTGAAAATCAAGGTCGAGGTCAAGAGCCCACAATGAGAAGATTAAGAATTATGCCTACCTATTAACTACAAGAGGAAGTCCAAACATTAGCCTACCAGAGAAGGTGTAAAGGGCCTCTTCTCCCCTCTTCCTTTGTAGCCTGGTTTTCTCCTGCTCCCTACTTTCAACCTTAGCTCCAACTCCTAGTAAAACGGAATGGCTTGCTACTTCTTTGACTGTCCCACTAAGTTTTGCAGGTCAAACTCATTACTCATCTGTCATGCTCAGTTTAATGTTTCCTCTTCTACTGGGCCTTTTAAGAGCCCAGGGAGAGCTGAGCACCCCTCCTTTGTTAAGGTATTTATAAAATTTTTGCTTTTAGTGTTCATTGGTAGCATTTGTGTACTCCTATGGGCAGACTTTACAGCTGAGGATTAGGTAATACTGAAGGAGTTTTTCTTCTTTTGACCATAAAATATGTCTCCAAATTTGAAATGTACCTCAGATTCAACTTGTATCTAAGGACATAGAGATCTTTTATTAATAATTAGCAAACTAAATCAAAACAGAGAGGAACAGCCTGCACAAACGATCAAAAAGGAAACGTACTTTTCAAGCTTATTCTTTTTCCTACTCTCATTTTACTTGCATTTCAGTAAATACTTATATCCCACTAATAATATTGCTGAAATGATTTTTTTTGCTGTTGTTATTTTGTTACAGAAGTGGGGAAATAAGAGGGGGTCTTGTTCTTGTCCCTGTTTTTTCCGTGTGGTATAATAGGAAATATGCTCTTTGCTACAATTCCCCATCTGCTCCTGATAATGTTTGCCATAAAAGAATAATGATAATTCCTCCTGAAACTAGAATTAGACTTTTTTTCTAAAGCAAACACCCTACCAATGAACTAAAGAAAAATTTTGTATGGTGGTGATATTAAGGGGCATTTACCTAATATCAAATTACAATGAAATTTTCTTTGGATGTATTTATTTCATCCATATCAAAGATATATACATCCATTGTTATCATAGCTATTATCATCATAAAGTGCTTTAAGTACTATACTATATACTTTGTTTGTAAGAATGTCTCAGGCTTCTTTTTTTCTCCCCCCTCCACAAGAAATAATGCCTCGATCAAAACAAACAAACAAACAAAAAACCCAAAACATCTATTCCTCAATTTCAAGCAGAGATTCCAAAAATGAAAAAAAGCATACATGTTGTGAAATCTCTGTCTTTGGATCTGAAACTGAAGGCTGCAAGTTCAATCTGTCCTCAGACATATTTGGGCATTGGAACTTTAATAATTTGAATGCCTTTTGATGGGGCATGCATGTATGCTACCATTCTCTGAAGGCATTTGAATTAGTGGCCCCTGCTTTAAAGAAAACTATTTTTGTAAAGTAGAAAACTTTGCGAAGTTAATGGGCTTCACTTTGTTAAAAATCAATGCCAGGCCTCTCTAGGTTCACAGACTTACTCAGTCTTTCTTGGCTTCTAAATCATTCATTAGATCTTCAGGAGAACAATCTGGGAACATTTAAGAGCTGTTTTTCTTTCATTTTACTTCAATGTGTTAAGAAAACAAATGGACCTTCCACTGATCAAAAGAAGGATCTTGTCTATGACCAAGCTTGCTTATTAAGTGATCCTGGTAATAGAACAGATGACTTCAGGCATAAAATTCTTTCTACATAATTACTAGGATGGTTTTGAAAACATGTGAGATGTTTCATCATAGAACATATTGCACATGACCAAAAAAAAAAAAAAGTACTTAAAACAGAATATTTCAAAGGAGACATAGATCATTCTAAAATTCTTTATTCTTCTTTATAGAGGTGTTACATCAATTTGGAGCCATACAAATATTTATTCAAAAGCAATTTGGTGGACAGAAATGATGAGGTGAGTGCATGGAAAAATCAACAATATTGTTTCTAAAAAGTAAGATGATGTGTCAATGGGATGAAAGACTGGAAATGTTTGATTAAAAGGTTTAACCTCATTGGCTCTGAAAAGTTGTTGATACATATTGGTAGTTGCCATGCTTACTGAATATTTTCACTCAGTCAGTCATTCACTGACTAAACAACTATTTATTGAGTGCAACTATCAGCCAGGCACTATGCTAGGTGCTGGTCATTGTTGGTTTCAGTAGAAGAAATAGATCAGAGAAGTTCTGGAGGAGAGGTAGGGAGACCAAATAGGAGATATCAATGTATAATAGCTAAGGTGAGGGGAGATGGGAGTGTGGATTGGGGAGACAATGATAGAAATACAAGTGGATGGAACCAAGTGATATTTGGCAGGTAAATAGATAGGATTTAGCCATTCACTGCAGATGTGGATGAAGGAAAGGCTATCAGCTGGGCAGTTGGAGATACTGGACTAAACGTCAGAGGAAAAATTATGACTAAAAATATAACTGAGATCATTCTTGGCAGAGCTAGTCTAAGATTTGTGATGTGGGTTTGGCTCTGAATATGGTTGGATTCTCCATGTTCATTGAAAACGTTATGGATAACTTCAAAGGTAACCTTCAGAATCTAAACATATTTGGGGACTTCCTGAATATGTGCATGACACAATCGCTACATAAGAAAGTGATGGGGGTAATATTGTCATTATTGACCCTTGCTATATCTCTAGAATGCTACATTTTATTTCCATTTTGCTGGCAATTAGTCTCACAATGTACATAATGTACAAAGTTGACAGGCAGCATGATTTCCCACAATATTTTGGGGAAAAAAAGAGCATTGTTCTCATGAGGCAGCTTATATCTACCCATCCTAACTTCTATCCTATCCACCCACCACTTAAAAAAAAATCAGTGGACAAAGATGATATAAAAGTATATTCATGCTGCTCTTGAAAAAATCAGGAATTTAACAAACTCCTCTTCTGTAATCAAAGAAATTCTACATGCTTTAGCTATGGCATAATCTCTAAATGACTAATAAAGGTGACTTGTTCAGATATTTAGGTGACTATATCTTATGTGTTTACAATGATAAATACACTTGTATTTTCAGGTCAATACTTAGTTTAGTGGAGGAGAGTACAGTAAGCAAATAACTGTATACAATGCTGTATTATAATGTAGCCATGGAGATGCTATGCAAACAAGATAGATCAATTAATTCTGTGTGTATAACTGTGTGTGCACACCTATATGTATCTGGGATTGGGGAGATGGTCAAAAAAGACAAAGGTTGTAGTAATTAAAATTATACATAACTGAAGGCAGTTATTTTTTTTCCATTCCTTATATTACCAGGATACAGCTTACCTCAATAACTGCTCAAGAAATATTCATTGATAAGTTGAGCATAAAACTAGGCAAGATATTACACTACTCTTGAATGGCTTCCCATTTGAGAAAGGTTCAAAAGTAAAATTTTGAAATACATACAACACCCAAGTATGGCAAAGAGACATTAAAAAATAAGTGTGTTTTTTCAAAAAATGTGTTTTAAAAAATCTCTTCTCTTACAAATAGCAAGTTATCAAGGTAAGGTTTAGTTTCTCAGTCTCTTGAGAATGGAAAGGCCCAGACGTAAGATAAAGAGAGACAAAAACAGGACTCTGTGTCTAACATTAACTAACTGAATTTAAGCATTTCGCTTAGATTGTAGAAACCCCGCCCCCAGACATCAACTCAAAACACATGGGGGCATCACTAAGCCTTTCATGTCCCTCTTGCCAAGGTACACGGGCATTAAACACAAGCTACTCCTTTTTCTAAGCCTTAATTTCAGAGGTCAGCTTTCTTTCTTATTTTCCAACTTGTTATCTGTGGTATGGTAATGTTCCTCTCCTTCACAGAATTAGGTGACAAGGAAAGATAATTTGAAAAAAATCAGATATTCTTGTTTACTGAGCACATCCCCCGAGAATCAGACAAATAAGGCACAAGAATGGATTCTCTCACAACAGAAGAACAAGAAAAAACAATTGAAGAAATGAAACTCATAGACACAGACAATAGTTCAGTGGTTACCAGAGGGTAAGGGAGGAGAGGGGAGGTAGATGAGGGTAAAGGGGGTCACATATAAGGTGATGGAAGGAGAACTGACTCTGGGTGGTGAACACACAATGTGATAGACAGATGATGGACTATAGGATTGTATATCTGAAATCTATGTAACTTTGCTAACAATTGCCACCCCAATAAACTTTAATTTTTAGAAAAAGAATGGATTCTCTCCATTATTAGCATGTTTTTACAATGTCAACAATTTGTACCTTATTGAACTATGTACAAACCAGAGGAACGTAAGAATAAAACAGGATTTAAGCAAGTCTTCTGTTAAAATTTCCAGGATAATCCATGTGAATCCCTAAAAGATCGGATAGTTATAAAAAAAAGATGGAAACCAACTGTTGTGGTTTTGACTTCCTTATACATGTAATTTGTGTAGAGGAAAATATTTAATTATCAAATGTTAATGTTACTAAATTTTGTTTTTCACCTCTAGGGTAGCTTCATTCTTAACTACTGCCTAGCATTTCAGCATATTTCCATTTGACTTAAACCTCAAAGAAAACATTTTCAAGCCAAAAGTAACATCGTTCTGAAGCTGTTTTCTCTTATTGACGTCACTCTTTGTTTAAATGACATCTGTATTCTCCCACTTAACCAGGCCGGAAACCCCCAGTTCATCTGTGTTTTATGCCTTTCTTTCCCCCAATCCAAGTCCCACTTATCTCAACTGCTACACCTCTTGCCAAATCGATTCCATCATTGCTTTCTCCCCAGTCACATTGTTCACCACACTTCACCTGTGTTAGTAACACATCTCCCTAGTTCCTTTCCCTCAACCCATCTCATGCCCAAACATCCTGCATATTCTTTCCTGGTTAATCCCCCTGATGGACAGTTCTGGTTATGAATTTCCTGCTCAAACATTCATACCAAATCCTCAGTACCAGCCTCATGAACCCCAAATAGCTCAGATAACACTTCGAAAGTGTTCCTGAGAGAAACCTTTCTAGGCTTCTCAAAATGACTCTCCAATTCTTCATCTATGCTACAGCACAAGTATATAACTCATAGGGATACCTTGGCTATTCCCCAGATCTTCGCCCATTCCTTCATCATGAATACCCTCATTTCTATATGTGTAACCCTTCCATTCCAATCCACTAGATTATGAGCTCCATGAGGGCAGGAATCATCACTTTGTTCTCATTCTAGTGCCTAGCAAAGTGCCTGCTACATGGTAATGCTGAAAACACATTTGTTAAGTGGATAAACGAAGACGCACCCCCAATACTCTCTGTTATGACTGCATTTTCAACTAGAAGTTATCTATCCTGTAAAATCCTACTGCACATTAACTGTGTCTACTTGAAGATGTTTTTCATAGTCTATATAAAATTAAACATCCTTATTTTTTTTGAGGGCAGTTTCACTGGCCCTCACATGTGTGACCCGAACTGGGGCCGCTGGCTTCCCAAGCCAGCTCTCAACCACCGCGCCATTTCGCCAGCACAAACATCCTTATTTTGATTGGAAGTTTATGAGCATCTTTAGTGCAGGGACATTGTCTTCTTTGAGTTTTTCAACATGTTAATCAGTAAAAGTTTGTTGACTAAATGCCTCAATGAATGAGTAAAGCCCAGGTGGTAACAATCACAGTTAAGCTATATTTCTGTATTTTTAAATATCTAATAAACTTCTAATCAACCAGTTAGTGCTGATGGCTCTGAAGGGACTATCTTCAGCAGCTGGTCAAAGACCATTACAAGTTCTGCACTTCATATTAGCAACAGGGTTGGCCATGGAGCAGTGTTTTCACAAAGTCAGTTCACTGCTGCCTAAGCAGCAACTGTTCTCTGCAATAGTCTTCAGAGGAAATAAAAGGAAAAGAAACCAAGAAGGAGAATGTCTGTCATTCCCAATTTCCAAGTTATACCCATGACCTCAAAATAATATTAGTTTCACCCCATAAGAAGGGTGCCGTCTTGAACACACATGATCTCTGTTCATGAATGGCCAAGAGTTACATGAAAAGATGTTCAATGTTGTTAGTCATCAGTGATACACATTAAAACACAACAAGATACCACTTCATATCCCATAAAATGGCAAGAATGAAAAGAACTGTTATGATCAAATGCTGGTGAAGACATAGAGCAACTGGAGCTCATCATGGCCACTGGTGAAAGTGTAAAATGGCACAACCACTTTAGAAACCTGTTTCTCCTAGAATGCATCTTAGAAACATTTGACCCGGCCATTCCACTCCTAGGTATTTACCCAAACTAAATAGAAACATATGCTCATGAAAACACTTGTACAAACACTCTCATAGCATCTTTTTTCATGATATCCCCAAACTGAAAGCAGCCTGAACATCCATTAACAGAATAGACAAACAAATCATGGTATATTTATACAATGCAATATTAACCAGCAATGAAAAGGAATGGACTACCGATGTACTCACAATATGGGTGAATAATCTCAACAATAGTGTGCTGATCAAAATAGTATATAGTGCATGATTTCATTCATATGAATCCAAGAAGAGATAAAACTAATCTATGGTGACAGAATCAGAACAATAAGTACCTCTAGGGGTAGGAATTGACTGGATGGTGGCATGAGTTGATGGGAATGTTCTTTTTATTAAGGTGTTGGTTTTATGAGTAAAATCAGTTGACAAACTTAGATTGAACACACTACCTACGTGATTCCCAGATCTGGGGATCCTTCCATACTTCCTTATATACTTGATAATTATACAGAGCAAGAAGGCATGAAAAATAAATTAACAGGGCAGGATCTGAATATTACACAAAGTATCCTGACACATCGAAATGATGAACTAAATTTAACAGTTTCAAATTTTATACGAGAATACAATCTTCCTCCCCTCCCAAATAAATCTGTTTTCATCTTATATACATTTTACTTCTATTAGGAAATAGGAAAATCATTTTCAAGTGTTTATCTCTCCTCACTTAAACACTACCTTAGCCATGGTAACAATGAAGATACCCAACGAATTTCAATTCTTTCTCTTCCACTTTATGGTACATAGAGACGCTTCTTGTACAAGAAAATAACTACGGGAGGCTGACTGCCAAACCTCAGTCACTTGCAGATAGAATTTAAAAGGGTTCAGAAAACTAATCAGGTTATACGGGGATAGAGTTAGCGAACTATCAGGGCTGTTATATACTGTTTACCCTTTTATCCCCATACACGAAGATCAATTTGGACAATCTTTAAGACAAATAAAGTGGCGTCGGTCTTTCAGGAAAGCGTATGTGTGTATGTGTGTGGTGTGGTATGTTTATGAGATGAAGAAGGGAAAAAAATGTAGCGATCCTATGGTTTTCAATTTCAAAAGAAAAAAGTCTCCAGAGGCTTGTGAGACGTTCAAGAATAAAATTTTGACAACACAGTAGCAAATGATCCCGGTGACTATTTTTTAAGAAAGGCTGGTTATATAACAAGATGCAGGCCATCATACAGGGATCCTCAAATGAGCTCAAATTCTAAAAGTGCATGAGTATGGGATGAAATAAGGGACACATAATTGAGGACAAATATTAAAAAGAATAATATAGAGCTCTCTACACAGTGAAGAAAAGCTGAGCCTGGAATTGAGATGTGTGATAATGTTAAAAACACCATGCAGGGCCTGTCTACTTCCATTTGGAGAAAGAAGAACCAGAAAGGTGTAAATTCACTGATTGGGGATAAAGAGGGAAGGTTAGGGATAGAGATGACACAAAAAGCTGAACTGCTCAGCTCCTATGCTTACCTGCTCTGTTCAAGAACTTTCATCAGACTGGAAAAGATATAATGCTATAAGAAAAATGAGCCCAAACTAGGTGAGGGGATTTTAAAAGAGCAACTTGCTGTTCTAAATGAGCTACAATCTCTGGCCCCAGACTAACTACCAGGGATGCCAACAAAATGTACGCAAGTGGACACTTTGGTCAACATTGCTCCAGCAGTAGTTTGCGGTCATCAGAAGTGTCTGGACGCTAATGGGAACCACTCTGAGCACTTCTTGTCATTGCAGAAAGTCAAACGTGACTTGCGTTCTTCTTTTGTTATCAGTATATATTGAGTATTACAATTTTAATAGCGTTTTCCTTTCTTAAAATGTATATACCGTTTTTTGGCACCCTGTATATATTGTTTTTTAGTTATCCTTGGCCTGAATATAAAAACTTTAACCTTTATCTCCCTTGGTTCCATTTTTTCCATTAATATTTCATTTTATAGTTTGAAATTTTGTTATACACTGTCTCAAATCCTTTGTGGATTAAAGAAGGGTATAAATCAATAAAACCTAAAACTCAATTTCCTCTTTTAAATAAGCATTTTAGGTGTTTTAATCAGTAAAGATAAACAAATAAGATTAGCTTTGTATTCTGCATTTAAAGCAATATCACATAAAAAAGAAAGCAATGTCACATTCTTAACGTGAAAGTTGTAAAGAAAAAAAAAGGAAGAGGATCAATCTGAGACATTTCCAATACATTTCAGATTCAGCAACAAGTGTCTACCTACTCATTTCTCCTGGTATGATCCTTTGTTCACACCAGGAATGACATTTATCATTTAGAAAACTTGATTGTGTCAAACAGGCCAATATATTAATATTATGCTGAGAAAATTATTACAATTACCTTATTGTGACATCTTACTCTTATATATTTTATAAAATGCCATCCAATGATCATCCCATTTGAGACCGACACAAATATATAAGGTAAGCCAAAAACTGTGTTCCAGCACCATGTTAAAGATGAGGAATTGCTGGTGATTGGATATGTTCATGGCACAGAATATGGTGATGGTTTCATGGAATGCATACTTATTCCCAGTATCATCAAATGTATAGATTAAATATGTCTAGCTTCATATATGTCACTCATATCTCAGTTTAGTGGTTAAAAAAAAAGATGAGGAATTGGGAGCCTAAACTACTTGCTTAAGCCATCCTGCTGGTAGCTGTCACATTTTGGAGATATTTCCAATAATCAGTATTGCCTTTTTTTCTGACTCAAGTACATACTTAGCTATTACAGAGATATGCAAAGACTAAAACATAGAAAACATACAAAATTGGGCAAATTGTATACATGTTAAATTGTTGTGAAAATAATAAATCAATTATTTCATTATTGTAGTTTTTTAACTTGGGAGAATAAGCTTATTTGATACACGTTTAATTATTAAACTATTCGGTCTATTTTGATAGTATTTGTATATTCAACTAAATGTAATTATGATGTAAAAAAATATCGTGGACCAAAATAATGAGGAACATCACCCCAGAAAATGTTTGAAGCTGATTTAGGGAGGATCACAGCATTCCTAGATTAGATTACAAAGTTTTGTAAAGCTCCTATATTAGAATGTCATGTTGACATGATTCTTGATAATGTATCTAATGGTTAAAATATGCATAGTGAACATTTGCGTAGAGTTCATTGCATCTAATTTTCTGTTTTCCTTTGAAACAAGAAGGTGGATGATTTGACTGTGGTATTTTTGCTGTTAAACTTAATGAAAGTTCTGTCCACTATCAATCAAATGGATCTGTTTGGTTGTTGTTGTCCAAACAAATATGCTCAAAAGTAATTTATTTTTATTGAAAAGTCCTGTACTAACATGATGAAAAAACAAAACAAGGCTCTAATTTCTTTCAAATGCACTTGCTGGCGAGATATACACTAGAGGGTTGGGAAAGCTTTATTCTTACATTTATATTATTGAGGTTATGTGCATGAGCCAGGTGTTGTACACATGGACAGATTTTTAAACTAACATCTCTCAATAAATAATATTGGCCAATATTCAGAAATGAAAACATGCACATTACCTTTCTCTGTATTAAAATACGAGATTGATGAGGCTCATCTGAAATGTCAGTGTAACAGTGTGACGTCTACCCAGGCCAGTGGTAATGTGGGATGATTAGTCTCAATGTGCTCTTGTAGTATGAGGTCATAATTTGATTATCACAGGTTCAGCAAACCACATGGCATGCCATAAAAACCAATGATATATGAAGAATAATTTCATTGTCTGAGTACTTAAAATCATATTTTATTTTGATGAGCACCATAAAAGTTAGAAACAATGTGAAAGAATAAATTTGGTCCTTTCCCCCAAAACCCTTAGAATGTGTAACACCTAGGATGAATCCTAATGTGAACTACAGACTTTGGGTGATAATGATGTGACAATACAGGGTCATGCATTGTAGCAAATGTACAACTCTGGATGTTGATAGTGGGGGAGGCAGTTGGGGCAACGGGTAGATGGGAACTCTGTACTTTCTGTTTAATTCTGCTGTGAGCCTAAAATTGCTCAAAAAATAAAGTCCATTAAGGAAAAAAAAGAATAAATGTGGTAATAAGTTACTACCATTTATTTCAAAAGAAACTCACAAAAATATTGGGTTGCGGGAAAATTCATGACATATTATTTCTATGCTTTCCGTTGCAAAAATGTGTCATGACTTTTCCCACAACCCAACAGAATTAAACAGTAACAAATTTATCTTCTACTACTCTTAATTCAGCATATAAGGGTAATTTGGCTGAAGCTCTGCCATTCATAACTGAAAGCCAAAAACAAGACTTCTGCATGATGGTTTTGAATTTTTTGCACATAGCAATACATTCTCTATTTGCCAATTTTAGCAATATTAAAAAAAGAAATGCCTCATTCCCCAGCATGGATGATCATGTAAAAGAAATTCTCTGAAAATTCCATTGTATTTTTTAATATGAAAATCAACATTTACAAAAATATTTGTGTTAACCCCTACATAATAACTTTTTGGGTAAGTGTAGATTAAGTTGATGGAGCTCTTACATACTTATACACTGACATTTAGATTTTAATTAACAACCAACCTTTTCTCTTAAGTTCTAGACATTTAAATGTACTCAAGTTACAAATAAGGTAACCATCTATAACTCTGAAAAGATTAATATTTATTGAGTGTGCTGTATCTTACATCAGTTTCTGACTTCATCCTTCATGGCATTTCAATCTGGGCAGAGTCAAACACCAAATATCTATCTATCTATCCATCTATCTATCTATCTATCTATCTATCATCTATCTATTTACACACATACAAAAATTGTGGTAAGTGCTATCAAAGAACAACAGGATGCTGCTAGATAATAATGGAGGAAATGTCCAATAATTGGGGAATTATTAGATAATGTTATTAGGTTGCCTGCAAAGGCCTTTTGGGATGAGGTTATTGAAGTGGGAGTGAACTATCTGTCCAATGGAGAAAACAGGATGTGTGAAGTCCCTGGTCAAGAACGGGTTTGTTATGTGTAAGCAAAAAGAAGGTGAAAGAAAACAAGAATGGCTGGAGTCCCGTGGATACAAGGGAAGGTGGTATAAAATGAACTGAAATACACAGATTGATGAACAGGGATAGTCATTGCAATGACCTACATTTGGAAACAATTCAAATGCCCAAGAATTGGAGAATGGTTAATTATTTACAATCATAATTTGGATTTTGTTTCATTGCCTTTTAAAATTAAAAAGTATATAATGAATATAATCATTAAATAAAATATATGGGAAACAGTAAAAGAGGATAAAATAGTGTATATAATAGTATTCTACTTTTTAATAGAAAACAAAATCTGAAAAATCACCAGAAGTTTGAAAGCAGTTAAAACCTTTTAATGGCAATATGTGGGGAGAAACACTATGAGTGCTTTAATTGTTAAAATACTTTTCTATAATACATCATCTATATAATGCATTACATGTTCAGCCTCCAGAGTCAGTTCTCCTTCCATTTGTACACTTGAAACCTATGTAGATTTGTTGACCATTGTCACCCAAATAAATTTTAGTAAAAGTAAAATAAAATATTTTTATGCATTTTCAGAATTTGATGATAATTTTAAAAATTATAGGCAAAAATAAAACACAACCACCATACAGCCTTTTTCTAAATATTAAAAGGAAGCTTAAATGGACATAGAATTAAAACTATAATATTCTTGTGTGTATGTTCACATGGAGAAAAATACTCGATGAGACAAATTGTTTGAATCCTGTTAATTATGATACAAACAGAGTATCTATAGGTATGTGTGTGAAGGGGAAGGTCACCTATCTGTGTATGTGTCTGTATATCATGAGTAGGAGGCATTTAAAATATTTACTATTGAGCTTTTATCAAAAAATCACTAATCACTTATAAAGCTCAGCATGATTGGCCAAACAATAAGACCTTTATTTGTATTCATGAGTGCTGGAGGAAAAATGCTTAACTATCCATTTAGTAGAAAGATTTAGCTGACCATGGCTCTTAAATCCATTTGCTTATTATCTTCTCTTCTCTTGGCATAGGGAAAGACTGACAAGACCACAACCATATTTAAATACTGTGGTCTTTATACTGAAAAATCTCTCTCTGTTAATGTCTATTCTGCCTTATGTAAGCACACAATTCTTTTTAATAGATGTCATGATAGTACTCATAAAACAACTCCAAAGTATTTTGAAAAAATATTTTAGTATTAACTCTTACCTACTGATTATTTTCTAGCATTCATGTAAATAACTAATTCAGTTATTTAGTTACAGATTCAATGCAACCCCTATTAAAATACCAATGATGTTCCTCTCAGAACTAGAACAACTAATCCTAAAATTTATATGAAACCCCCAAAGACCTCGAATGGCCAAAGAAAGCTTGAGAAAGAACAAGGTGGAAGGTATCACACTCCCTGAGTTCAAATTATATTACAAAGCTAAAATAATGAAAATGGCATGGCACTGGCACAAAAACAGATATATAGACCAATGGGATAAAATAGAGAGCTCAGAAATATATTCTCTCTTTATGGTCACTTAATCAATGAGAAAGGATGAAGAATATACAATGGGGTAAAGACAGTCTCTTCAATAAGTGGTGTTGGGAAAACTGGATAAATACAAAAAATGAAAAAGGACCACTTTCTTACACTATATACAAAATTAAACTTCAAATAGATTAAAGACTTGAATCTAAGACCTGAAACCATAAAACATTTAGAAGAAAATGGTCAGTAAACCCTTTGAGATAGTTCTTAGCAATATCTTTTTGGATATGTCTCTTTGGGCAAGGGAAACCAAACAAAAAATAAACAAACAGGACTACATCAAACTAAAAAAAAATTTGCACAGCTAAGGAAACCATCAACAAAATGAAAGGACAGCCGACTGAATGGGAGAAGATTTCACAGATGATACATCCAATATGGGTTAATATCCAAAATGCATAAGGATTTCCTACAACTTAACACCATCCTCCACCCCAAACAGTACTAAAAAATAGGCAGAGGGCCTGAGGAAACATTTCTCTAAAGAGGATATACAGATGGACAACAGATGTATAGAAAGGTGCTTGCCATCATTAATCATCAGAGAAATGCAAATAAAAACTACAATGTGATATCACCTCACACCTGACAGAATGGCTATCAACAAAAAATCAACACAAAATGTTGGCGAGGATGTGAAGAAAAAGGAACCCTTGTGCACTGTTGGTGGGATTGCAGATTGGTGCAGCCACTGTGGAAAACAGTATGGAGGTTCCTTAAAAAAATTAAAAATAGAGTTACCATATAACCCAGCAATTCCACTTCTTCGTATTTATCCAAAGAAAACAAAAGCACTAATAAAAAAATATGTGCACCCCTATGTTCACTGCATTATTATTTACTGTAGCCAAGATATGGAAGCAACCTAGGTGTCCATTGATAGATAAATGGATAAAGAAGATGTGGTACATATACACAATAGAATGTTAATCAGCAATAGAAATAATGAAATCTTGCCATTTGCGACAACATGGATGGACATAGAGACTATAATGCTAAGTCAAATAAATCAGATAAAGACAAACACTGTATGGTTTCACTCACGTGGAATCTAAAAAAAACCCAAAACGAATGAATAAACAAAACAAAACAGAAACAGACACATAGATATAAAGAATAAGCTGATGGATGCCAAAGGGGAGAGGGTGACGGATGGTTTTTTTTTTAAAAAAAAAAGTCCCAGGCGGGCAATAAGTAAATAAATAAATTATAAAAATCAATACATACCGCCTTGTTTGAGAAAACAGTATACTATATAGAAAATCTGACTGAAGTATTTATTACATAGTTATCTAAATTGAAGAGAAATGTGTGCTTTGTCAAAGAGTGAAAGGTGATTAATTTGATACAAAGTTCAGAGAGTAAGACTTAGAAGACAAAACAATTTGTCCATTTATCAGTTCTGTACTTTGAACAAGTCACTTGATCTCCTTCATTTTATTCAATTGCAAAATTTAAAAATTAATACAAGCACCTACTACCTAGCGTTGTTGTTAAGATAAAATGAGATCTAATAAGTGCCTAGATTCTTCTATTTTAATTTCTTTTTTTCCCAGCTCCATTATACACTGTTGATAAAAATGATCTTTTATAAAAGTTGATTTATATATATGTTTTCAGGAGCAGTTTTTATTTTATAATATGAGATACTGGTGGAATTTGCTGGGAGTATTAAATTGGCTTTAAATTTCAAGTGATGATTGCCTGTTGTCCTTACTAGCTACTGATTTGATCAAAAAGTGCTGCAGTATTGCAAGTTCCTCATTGCCTTTTAATCAATTTTTAAAGATTTTGGTTCCAACACGGAGACTGGCAAATGTTGATGCAGCTAGATTTTCAGAGCCTCCGTTAAAATTAAATAATGCTTGCTTTGGGTTTTTCCAAGTAACACTTCAGACTAAGCTTTCCTCCTTCATGTGTGTTCACACCAGATCAGTAACATTTATCCATGCCTCTAATATGAGTGAATGGGTTTTTGACAAGCGTAAACAATATTTTTGGATCTGTCTCATCCCCCTGTGAGATGGCAAACTATTTGCTATCTTATCTAAATGGGAAACTCAGCCCTGCACCAAGGTAATTATTTTGTGTCCTTAACAAAGAAAAGCAATGATAACAAGAAGAAGGGCAAATGCTAGATCCTGCTTCTATTGACCCAGCTTCTGCTTTGGCAGGTAATATACATTTATCCTGGGTAACAGAGCCCACTGAAAGTGACTTCCCCTGTTACTGTGAATTACTGTTACCATCAGGATAAGTTTCTCATCACAGGCTTTTGACTATGGAGATTCAAATCATCAATAGACCCAAGAAACAACAGCTGCCAAAGGAATAGTTAGAGTTTGTGTATGTTGAGTTTTGAAAGAGATCTATTGAGACTGAACAGTGTTGGGACACTCAACTGATCTTTAATGCACTAAGCAAATGCATTTAATGGAGGGGCATCTTACTGATTTCATATAAGAAGTGCTCTCATGTCCTGTTCATATTTTTCCCCCCTTCTGTATTCACATATTATTTCCATATTCAGTATGATCAGGTGATCTGAGGTATTTTTTCAGTACTAGAAAATGGATAATAACTATGGAGAATTCTATATTTTCGTTTCAGCCAATCATTAACTTTAATTTAAAATTTAAGATCTGAAAAGGGTCTACATATTGGAAGCAGAAGAAAAAATACCAGGTGTTATCAAACAACACAGCGAATGTTTAAATAAAAAAAAATATTACAGTAAAACACACGTTGCCATGATTCCCCCTCAAAATATGCCCCCTCACTTCCAACACACTTATCCCATCATTTTTGCCACTTTCTGAAGCAGGTCTGGAAGTCCTCTTTCATGAGTGTCTTTAGTTGCGCTGTAGTGGCTGCCTCGATGTCCTGAATCAATTCAAAACGTTTACCTTTCATGGTCATTATTACTTTGGGGAAAGGCTAGACGTCACATGGTGCCAGATACAGTGAATAAGGTGGATGAGGACACACTGTAATGTTTTTATTTGACAGAAATTGCCATATACCAGAGGCATGTGTGACACAGAGCATTGTTATGATGGAGGATGATTTCGGGCACACTTTAAAACACACCTCTCAACTGTAGCTCACACCTGACTGACTGCACTGAACAAGATGAAACTTGTCACACACTAAGGTTCGATGCACAGCCTCCCATATTGAAGATCCTTGCCTTTCTGTTGGATGGCACTCGGCAGCAGCACTCACCGTGAGCACAGCGGAAAGGCTGTGTCATGCATCACTTCTGCTACAGCAATTTCTGTCTAATAAAAACATTATGGTGTGTCCTCATCCACGTTATTCAGCGGATCTGGCACCATGTGACTTCTAGCCTTTCCCCAAAGTCAAAATGACCATGAAATGTAAACATTTTGAATCGATACAGGACATAGAGGCAGCCACGACAGCACAGCTGCAGACACTCATGAAAGAGGACTTCCAGAACTGCTTCAGAAAGTGGCTAGAACGATGGGATAAGTGTGTTCGAAATCAGGGGAAATATTTTGAGGTGGATTAATGGCAATGTGTCTTTTACTGTAATTATTTTTTTTATTTAAGCATTAACCATATATTATTTTATCACATTTCATATTTGTTCAAGTGTGAAGTGGGCAGAGAGAGCAGTGCTTAATGTTAATTTTCCATTGTAGTTTTAATTTCAAGGCACCCACAGTTACATTTGTCTGAAGTTTTGGCTCCCAGAGTGTTATATCATTTTTGGCTTGGACATTAGCTGGAGTACAATGGCAATGAGGTCTGTGCAAGTCAAAAAACAATGACTCACCAAGAAAAAAATGCCATTTAAAAATAACAACAACATTAAGAGCAATACTACTATCTTAAATTCCGGTAGTGTTTTATAGCTTACAAAGCATATTAATTTGGAAAACTTGCATACATTAACCTTATGAAATACTGGGGCCAACTTTTATATCTATTTTGTGACAATGAAGAGTGACCAGTTGTGTTCAGAGAAATTCTATTAGTCAGGGTTCTCCAGAGAAAAAGAACAAACAGAAGGTACATATATCCAGTAACACCCTCACAGACATACCCAGAATAATGTTGGACCAAATGTCTGGACACCTCATGGGCCAAATTAACTCATAAAATTATCCATCACAGAAATTAAGTAATTTGTTCAACTAATGAAGTTGTGATTGTTATTTCCCAGGTATTTCAACTTGCAGCCCAATGTAGTTTTCTTTATACTATGTTGTGTTATGCAAATGTTCTTAAAGCCAATTTGGAAGACTGAATTTCTTTAGGTCATAAATTGTGCCTTATTCAATATCTGAGGAAAGCTCCAATGCATCTATTTGACAGACCTAGGGCAGTTACTATCTACTACTAAATTTTCCACTATAGATATAAGGAAACTGTCTCCATGATCACTATCTGTCTGCTGGTGGCCAAGATTTAATGGGAGGATACAGGAGAAAAGCATGGTAATACAGGGAAACACATGGGGAGAAAATATTTACACCCCAGAAATGATCTCATAAACAGTAAAGACCATTTACTTCAAAACAGAATCTAAAATTTGAGTTGAAACAAAGAGGAAGCTGCAGAGGTATTTGTTAGATTGTACATCCATTTCTTGCGGGGGGACTTGCTTGAATCTTAGGGGCATATTCATAGGAAAAACTGTACAAAGAGGTTCTCTGCACGTTCTCAATGATAAAAATCATTTTGACATTGTGATTTCATTAGAAGACTTGTACAAAAATGGTTTTTGAATCAACTTTTTGGTGCCAAATATCTTCATATTACAAATGAAAGATACGAAAATATCCTGCAGGAAACCACTTGTATAAAAAAATCTTTGCCATTTTGATTCTTTTCAACTAAAGACTTCACAGTTCTTTGGACTGAGAATTTTACATTATTGAAAATGTTCTTTTATTAGATAGTTCACTCCAATAGCTCCTCCTGTAGTCAACCTTAAGGCATCATTTTGAAATAATGTATTTTTCCCCTAAAGTGTGTCTGTTATTATCCATTATTGTACTAGAGTAGCAGGTAAGTGTGTGCTAAGAAGGTACTTTTTTCTGCTTGTCATTGCGCATTATCATATTACCACACTCTTGAGGGACTATACTAGTCTTAAACTCTCCCCTTTAAATAGGATACCTGTTATTTTCCTTGCTTTAAGCTTTTTGCCATTTCAAAAGAAATAATACACTACCAACACAAAATTAAGTTGTGATTATGAGAAAACAGCATAGTAAATTAAGCAGTATATTTAAAAAACAAATGGCTCCATTACTCAAATCTTTGCAGTACAGTTTTAATAGCACCAATATTTCCTCAGATTAAATAGACAAAGGCATTAATAACTCAGGTTAGCAAGTGTTTACTGAATCCCTACCATCTACAAAGCCATCTACTAAATCTAAAGTAAAGTAAATATGACGAGTTTATTGCTCTCTAGAAACATAACACCATCAGGAAACAAGACGTAATCACGTAAAAATATTGAAGTTTTAAATAAAGGCACACAGCGATGGAAGATGTCATTTGGCAGTACCTGATTAATTTCTAAATGGCTTGTACAGACAATAGTGATTATAGTTCAGGGGAGAGAAAGAGAGAGAGATCTTTTCAAGGACAAGTGGCAAACAAAAGGTCTACAAGGAGTCATTTGTGAGTTTTCCTGAAAGGCAAATATATTGAGAGTTGATGGGATATGCTTGATTTCATGTATAAGAATTAGGAAGTGGGGAAACACAGGTAGATTTATGAGAGCATCATTTTGAGTTTAGTCAAATGGGCCTTAAATATCAGGAACTGGAATTGTTTACTAGATCCTGTAAATGAAGGGAGCGTACTGAAGGTCTGAACAGACAAATGACGTGATAAAAGTGATTTTTATGGCTGATCACAATCTTACAAATGGACTGGAAAGGAGAAGGTGAAAGTAGAGAGACCAGAGCAGAGGCAGTTACAATGTAAGGTAGCATGCTTTTTATCTAAGAAAGAACTTGGGGGGAAAATAAAGAGACATTGAAAGTAAAAGTGTGGACTGCACAGAAGGAAGAGAGGAGGGTTGGAGCCTAGAGAGACTGGGAGAAACAGGAAAGTCAATTGAGGGGTGACTTCGGAAGGGAGGTAGGGATGCTTTTGTTGAGGGCATATGGGGTGTAGTGCTAGAGGGGTAGCCAAATGCGAGACCCTGGAGGAATTTACAAATGCAGGAAGGGTAATAGAACTGGAGATAAAGTTTGGAATAGAGATCAACAGATGGGACAGCTAAAGCCAAGTGATTGGAATACAACCAAAGTTGAGGTTAGTGAGAGAAAGAGAAGACACCAAACCTAAATCTGGTGGGGATCACACATTTAAGATGAGGGGGAAGAGAGTTGCTAGGAAAAGGATTTAGGGACATGGTAAGAATAAAAACTAGGACTATTGTAGCAGCTAAAGGGCTTTTGAATTTAAAAAATTGGGAGGGGGAGTTATTGAACAGGATCAAATGGCACAGAAGCCAATGGGTTGGACAACTATATTAGCATTAATTGTGAGTTTCTTTGACAATTATTTAGTGAGTGTCTACTATGCATCAGGTACCATTCTAGGTGCTGAGGAGACTGCAGTGAGCTTTCATGGGACTGACATTAAGCAAAGGAAACAGACAATGAACATTTAAGAAAACAGATGTGTAATATCCTAATGTGATCAAGAACATGAAGAAACATAAAGAACACAGTAAGGGGACGGAGAGTGAGAATCGAAGGGTGCTATGGGTGGTAATGGGAGCGAACACACACTCCTAAAAGAAGTGAAGGAATGAGACCTGTAAATATCTGTAGAAGGTTACATTTCAAGAGTAGAATCAATACCATGTTCACAGGGTAAGGATGGTGAATAATTTATGGTGAAATAAATTATGGGTTGATGTACTGATTTTCTAAACAAGCCAGTGGTGAAGGAAATTCTGAAGACAGTTAATAGGAACCCAAAAACCCACCAAGTTGTGACGAGATATGCTCAAATTAAGGCATCTCCTTCCTTCATGGAGGTCACTAAAACCATCTGTAAATGACAAAAGGACTATGAATATTCTTTGGCTGTGATGCGACCTTTCTGAATGTATCTTCCTGAATTGCCTCTAAATATGCATTATATTTTTATTTTACCAGATTTAAAAATACATATAATTTAAAATACCCATATAAATATGATCATGTGCAATCTCGCTTTTATCTTTTACTTGTCTTACCCTTCTCCTAGTCCACCCACAAACTTTACCCATTCAAATAATCTAATTATATAGTTCCCTACAATGTATATAACCACCTAAAACATACTTATACATATATAAACAATATATACCTATATAGGACTGTATTTTAAAATACAATTAACAATTTATTGTGTATACTTGTATGCATTTGATTTTTATAATCAATGTTACACTGTCTTAATGCTTCCTAGTCAACAAATTCATAATTTTAATAGCTGCATAAGAATCTATGCTGAGATACTCTAAAATTTATGCAATGATTTTTCCTACTAAAAATTATTCTTTGTTTTCCCCCTTGTTCCCATTATAAACAATGCTGCAACAAATATCTTTGCACATATATCCCTTATGTACTGATACTTTTACTTTTTAGGTAGGATCAGAGGAAGTATATTATGCACCATCATTTTTCCAAGTCTGTGTTTGATTTTCACCCTTAGCCTGTATGAAATGCCATTTTTTCCCTATTCCTGTACTCCAAGGCCTACTTAAATATCACCTACTATGTTTAATTTAAAAAAAAATCTTCCTAGTATCAGAACTGCCAATGCACTTTGTATAAACGGTTATCTATATGCCATATTCCATAAACCATTTTTAGACAGCATTTTCTTGAGAGCAAGAAACATGCCTATTATAGTTTTATTTCTTCATACATGCTTAGCAGAGAGCTTTTCTCATAGAAGACAAAAATATAAATTGATTTCTTGGTACTTATAATTTTTAAAATACTACTTGATCAATTTTTAGGAAATAAACACAAGAAGTATATTCCTGCCTTTAGAAACTATCTTGTTATGTGCAGGGTAGATTTTCTTACAACTCCTTTTCTATTTAAGATTCTGGTAGCTCTTAATCAGATATTGGTGATTGACAAAAGTAATCTAATAGGAGAACTGGAAAATAATTCATATTCAAGTACGTCGCTTTAGTTGTATAGCTATGAAATAAATTTATAACATTAAATATATATATATATATATATATATATATAATTAGAACTATTATAGGATACCATTATGCCTTTTCCCCTCGTTTTCTTAGATCTTATGCTTTTATTAGACAGAGAGTGAGAGGAGATGGGTATGAATGGGAATGATACTAGAAACAAATTAAAATTCTTTACTGATGTAAAAAGAAATCTCACTGGACTTTAGGATGGGGCATTGTCCTTCATGTTCACCAAATGTCTACAATACGAAACCAACCAATCCCTTGAGAGAATGTAGAACGCTTGGGGGAAATCTAATTATATTTTATTTGCAGAAGGAATCAATATGGCAGTACTTCTTAAGTTCCATTCAATCACAAATGTGAAGAACAGATTTGCATTTATATCTAAGGAGAAGCACGGTGGATTAAAAAGATTTCAATATAATTTAGCCATCCCTTTGTCAAAATTGGGCATTCATTGAACGCAAAGACATTGAAGGCCATCCTTCCAGTAAATTGCCCTATAAAAGTTCCATAAAATATTTAATACGGCACAGGTTGGGGAATATAGATAATTAAATGTGTTGCAGAGGTAGAAAGAAGACCCTGGGAGAAGTAAAGGGTTGTAATTAAGAGTTGAAAGAATAATTCTGAAATAAATAGATTACTTTAGGAAAATCTTATCAGTATGTTAATCACTTTAGTTCCCTTATCATGGTGGGAATCTTAAATAGGTGCTTGGGTCACTGGTAGCCTGGCTGTTTTCAGATCCTAGGAGTTACATAACTGACAGGCTCTAAACCTCTATTACTTTTCTAATAAGAACACTATTGCTTGTCAATCTCCAATCTTTTTAATACACTAATGTCAGATGGAAATAAAATCAACTCGTGGATGGCAAGCAAGCTGCACTGGGATTGGGTAAGACAAGAAACCATCGCCTGCAGCACAGAGATAAGCAAGGCTGAATTCTATGTGGTCTTTGGAGACTATATTATGTGAAATGTAGAATTTCTACAAGCAGAAACAGTAGCTAAAAATCTCATTATTAATGACTTTTGAGTAGCCATGGTTTCTGGTTTTTCATGCCAGTCTATAAAAGACTTAACAAAGAGGGGAATGTGAACACATACAAAAAATTATAGCAAATGAAAAGAATCTGGGACTAAAATAGGAAAATGCAACTGTGTCTCAAAAGTGTTTGTGATATTGGCTGAAGAGTGAACTGTACAGGGTTTGTTTAAACAAAAGCTACATAAATCTTTGCTCAGCTGGCTGTTTGGGAAAATAAATGGAAGCAGAGGAAAACAGACCACTGGCTAGAAGAGTTTGTCAAGAATGATAACGGGCATGGAACAACAGGATTTAAAATGATAGCCCGGCCTCTGTAAATAATGCAAGCTCTTCAGGATGCACTAGAGAACCACTTGACAGCATAATAATTTTAGCTAAAAACCTGCTATTCCCACCATGAGACTCCATAAATTAAAGAAGAAAGCTGAGGAATTTTATGCACCCAAAGTGACAACTGCTAGAAGCATGGGGAACCTGGCACCTTTAAATCTCAGATCTTATCCCTTAGTTGCCCATGACATTGCCTTGGAGATTCTGCGGCACTTAAACTGGATGAAGAAGACAATTAAAGCGTTTTTGTTTTTGTCTCACTATGTTAAAAACAGGAGTGACAGGTTGGAAGCAGAAGTTTTGTGCTGGTGTACACAAAATTCAGTTGACAACATCAGTAAAATGATTACACATGGGCTCAAGATACAAAAATAAGTTGGTTAAAGTCCCCACGAATGCTGTTCCGTCCCCTTTAATATTTTACTTCCCCATTAAGATCCTCTGACATCAATAAAACACGCTTAAGTTAGTAGGGCAGGTGAGAAAAATCTTAAGGAGCCAAAACTAATAACAGCATGTATCATCTGGAAAACAGTCTGGCAACAGACCTTCTTTTCTCATTAACGTTCTATGGGCTCAGAACTTGACAGGGCATGGGGCTGCTCCCCCCAGAGATGGGATCCCCACTGGCACACACTAACTTGAGAGAAACTGACCCGAAGTTGTACATCAGTCATTTGCACAACAACACTAGAGCATCATTAGCCCTCAGAAACTACTTTATTTCAGGATACACAGGAGCAGGCACACTTTATAACTGAGCTCACTGCTGTAAATGAACCGCACATGTGAAGGGAAATGAATTTCTCCCTGGTGATTTCGTCATTGCAATCCTGTGCCCACAAAATTTCAATGCAACTGCTCTAATAGTTTTAAAATGCCAAATGAGGACATTTTCTTGTACCTGGTTCTCCTAATGAACTCAAAACAAATTCAGGAATTCAAAGAGATCATGGACATTTCTTCAAAGCTCCAAATACGGGGGTGCCAAAAAAAATGTATACACATGACTCATATTCATCATTTGTTATTGGTATATATTGAGTATTACAATTTTATTTTATTTTATTTTATTTTTTAGGGCAGTGTCACTGGCCCTCATATGTGGGACCCGAACCGGGGCCACTGGCTTCCCAAGCCAGCTCTTAACCACCGCGCCACTCGGCAGACCCTTGAGTATTACAATTTTAATACAGTTTTTTTTCCTTTCTTAAAATGTGTATATACATTTTTTTTGACACTGGAGTTTTGGGAATGATGATGAATCATGAAGGTGGGCAATACCACCGGTATCTTTCCTTACAATGCTTTTCAACTCATTTGTGACTCGGGAGAAAATGGCATTCCTGAAATTCTAAGTTGCATGTCTACATTATGAAATTTGTATTTACATATTGAATTATTTATTTATTCATCTATGGCAGCGGGGCAAGAGGTAGTAAAGTAAGTTCACAGGGTGAAAAATGAGTAGGGACATTGGAAAATTGCCAGCAGATACTACAACAGTTGAAATGATGCCTTAACATAATGAATGAATTAGAAACACGAAAGAAAATATACAGAAGGGTCAATAAGTTTGTAGGATTATGGCTGATTTTATTTCTTTGGTGTGCTTTCCTTTTTTTTTTCAAATTTTACCATTTAGAAATAAAAATCTATTTTTCTAGAAAGAAAAAATAAAATGCAAACAAAAATTGCAAAGTTATGCATTCTGTGGATAATTTGTACCACATCTTTGGAGATGCTACTTAAGAGTCCAGCACTGGCTAACCAGAAATTGCTGTTTATCTTTTTCTTTGTTGAATGGAAGGCAGAAATGGGGGCAGAGAAAGAGGAACCAAGAAGGAATAGCAGCGCAAGTAACTAGCTCTGTTCAAAAGCAAATTAAGTTTCTCTCATGGGTAGTCACTCAGTAAATGTTAATTGATGATAATTAAGAAAAATGAGTTTTATTTTCTGTGCACTCCACAACACAGTTCCATATTTTCACATTAGCTAAAGGTTAAAGCCAAACCGATACTATACAATGTTGCACTTATGTGTTAACTACCTTTCATAGAAGGTGCGGTATCCGTGGTGAATCTAATGACCTCATTTACTTGTTAAATGCATCTTTGGCACTGTTTTCCATTTTTCCCTATGCTACTAATGACACCCACAGTAGTACACATGGCATTTGATTACAATTTCTTCTTTTGCCTTAATTTCCCTCACTGAGCAACAGAAAACCATAGAGGACCAAAAAGAACTTCAAATTATGTTAAAAGTGTGTAAGTATCACTGCTGAGCTCCTTAACAAAAATGAACTGACCATGATTGTATGCCTGTGAAACAACACACATAAAAGCAATTGGAAAAAGGAAAATGTGAATTAGAATTTTGTCAAGAATGCCAGTGCTAAAGTAATCAACATACAGTTAAGTATGAATTTCTGAAACACCAACACTTTAAGGAGTTTATAAAGCAAGGCTCATTGACATCTTTCCACTCTGTATAATTACAATCACTATCAGGAAGCATTTACAGGGAAAAGAACTGTAGAAAGTTTGGGAGAATGTTCTAGAAACAATTTAGTCTTCACACGTTGTTTATTTAGTGGTCATCACTCCAAACTCTCAGGGATAGTCATGAACTGCAAATACCACTGAAAAGGCAAAGGTCAGGGAACATCGCACTCTTTCCAAGCTTTAAGTATACTGGGAATTAGGAACAGAAACAGCAAAGTCAAAGAAAACATACCTGCGGAACTTTCTCTAGTTGAATTAAAACCCATATTTCAAGCACTGAATTTTCAGCAATTGCTAACAAAGAAAATAAGTGGGCCTTCAATTTTATATCAACTGTGATAAAACACAGTAACTAGAAGGCATGATACCTTCAATATCAGGACTGTTTTTTGTTCACTGCAGTATCTTTAGCATCAAATAGAGTTCCAGGCATGTAGCAGACTCAAAACAACAAAAACATGTTGAATAAGTGAGCAAGTGAATAAATGAATGCAGAAATAGATAATGAGCCAGCATAATAAATGATGAACCAGGATCAACAGTGAGAAACTGACACTAACTACATCAATATAATGACGTCATCTATACCAAGGGAAAGGGGGAAGGATAGTACACTTCCATGGACACTCACCATTTATAACTTGTAAACTGATCATCTTCGACTCCACATGTGGGTTTAGTTGTTTTCAATTAATCTTTTTGTCACCCCTCATAATGATTCGATGAGAAGAATTTCAGTCAAGTACTACTGTGAAGGGTTTACCTGGATTGGATCAACACTCAAGATAATTCTGGTGGTGGGCCAGCCGAGTGGCGCGGTGGTTAAGCGCTGGCTTGGGAAGCCAGCGGCCCCGGTTCAGTCCCACATGTGAGGGCCAGTGATACTGCCCTCAAAAAAAAAAAGATAATTCTGGTGGCTGCATTGGCTGGACTCAATAAGCCACCCTGTATACTGGATCTTGCATTAATTGTGTATTTGGATCAGGTGATAGTTAGGTCCTTCATGCTCTTAAGATTGCTTTAGGTCAACCTAGGTGCACACTTGATTCACTATAGGAAGCTTTAGAAAAAAAATCTCCATTCCCAGAAATCAGAATTTCGGCAGGTGGGTCCTAGGCATGCTTATATTTTTAGAGATTGCTAGGTGATTCCCAACATGTAGCTAAGATTGGGAAGTACCTCTTTGAAGACTCATTGCTGTCAATTGAGTGAATTAAGCATACTTTAATTTCAGAGCCATAAAATAGCTCTCTCTGTATGTTTTTATGCCTAAAGCTATATATTTCTAGAATAAAAATACGTGCACCTATTTTTAAAGGGCACATGGCTTTTTAAAAAAATCGCAACTGAATGCAATGATTAATATTCCAAATTTGCCACCAATTTTCAGTATTGCTTAGTATTTTCGGGCATGGATGGCTCCATAGATCAAGGTTTCTGAATATTTAAAAGCAGTTGCCTAAAGCATATTTTAGTCTGTCAGTGGATGTATATTCTTCCTGCTTTTAATAACGGAAATTTCATTTTAAGCGATAATCCCTCAAAAAAGGATTTCCTGGCAGACTAGTTTATATCATAAGAGCATATGGGAGTTAAGAATAATTATTCAGAGAGTATCTTTCTCCAAAGAGTTTAAAGACTTTATGGAATTCATCTAATTAATGTTCATACCATATCCATGAGAAGGAGATGGACAGTGAAGCCTGAATGGCTCTGAAGTGAACTTCTATTCCATTTCATGAAGGGATGAGAATAAACCCAGAACCACAATGCACAAATGCAGGGTTTATAGAGTCTACCAATGTTCATCAGTCTGTGACAATCATTACATTTTAATACTTCAAAATGAAGAGGAGGAAATGTGCTAATTTAGCTGAATTATTTTCCCATGCTTTTAAATACATAAACACTTAAAAAAAAAATCTGTTACTTTAAAAATTCCAGATGCCCCAGCATTATTTAAATACAGACAGAATCTGATTAAAATGCGGGACTTCCTTCACAGAACAAATAATATTTGCATTGCTTTTCATTCACACAATAAATGGTAAGCACTGACAATACATGTGGGTGTATTTACATAGACTTCACTGTTACAAAACATGACTCTACTTTTATCCCAGACAGCCTGACAGATGAAGTTAATTTTAATGTCATCACAAGTAAAGCATTAATTAAATGCATACCTGTAAACACATTTTGATGGAATGAAGGAGATACAAAAATGGTATTGCACAGTAGTTAAAAACAGAAAGGCTGATTAAAGAAAAAACAAAAACAACTCAGTATCTTTTTTTCCTATTTGAAAATCACAGTCTGCAGCTGAGCTTTCCCACTGGGATCATGTCTTACCCTGACGTGATTTCTTTAACCTGGTCAGATTTCCTCCAGAATAAAATTAATAAAAGCATTCACAGAAGGCTTACAATTTCATTAAAATAGATAAAAAGTTCTGCCTTCATAAAAATTTCACTGGCAAACTCAAAGGCATGAAAGAGTACTTATAAATTTTACAATGCATGAACTGTGAAATCTCCTTTTATTTTCAAAACAAAGTATTTAGTAAGTAGTATTATTTGTCTTTCTACATAGTCACTCCACTCTGGCAGAACATGAGTAGAAGAACAATGGTTCTCCCTCAAAGAAAAATTTTGTACAGTTTGACATTATGTGGACATTTGAGACATGCTCAATTTATCTCCTCAATTTGTTCATGGGGGAATTACTGGGAAATATCTCCTGCCTGAAAGCAAAGAGTTGACTCTGATGATTATCAATATAAATAAAAAATAATCTAGTCTATTCACAGGAGTGCGAGCAAAGGCATCAATAAACCAACGGTTAAACACTTTAATGTTTATCTTTTTAGGCAATCCCTAGCACTAATTGCTGACTCCACACTTTCCCATTTAAGTACTAGTTATTCTTCAATTTTAGCATTGAATCTCTTGGAATTTATAATGCCATCAAAGAAATGTGCAACCTCTTCAATGCATTTTTTTTTTGAGGGCAGTGTCAGTGGCCCTCATATGTGGGACCGAACCAGGGCCGCTGGCTTCCCAAGCCAGTACTTAACCTCCGTGCCACTCGGCCAGCCCTCAATGTATTTTTTATCTCTTTCCAACATACAGATGAAAATTATAAACTTTTGCACGAGAACTTTATCCTGACTAAAAGTAACAGCAATACCATCTATGTTTTCATGTAATTTACATAGAAAGCACTGCATAAAAATAAAACAAAATAATATCATTTGAGTGTGGATTTACCTATTCAAGTATGGCTCATCTCAAATAACTGCATGGCCATTAACTTTAAAATATAAAAATATATAAAAGGAAAAGTGTCCAAATTATTTTAATGTGCATGATTGATCATTTCTAACATACAAGAACTATTACCTCACTGTTAGCTCTACTTTTCTAGAGGAAGTCTAGGGACTAATTGGACAATTTTAAAACAATCCCTTTTGCTGTCTCCAGGAAAAGAGGACATTGTAAAGGTAAAGCTCTATAGCTAATCAGTTAAGAAGTTTCTTTTTTTTGAACTCTAGAGATTTTTCTATATTACATACTGTGATAGTGAATGGGCCAGTGGGTGGAGTGAATTCCTAATGGATAAAAAATGTCTCTAAAATAGCTTAGGTATCATATGGGATAGAGTTACCATGATGGTTTCAATAGCAACACTGCCTGAAGTGGAATTTCACTCAGATTCCTTTTGAACTGGTTCTCCCTAGAATGAGTTCCTATTAGTTTCAAAGTCTCACCACAATTATGTAGAGAATAGTATGCAAAATCAAAATGAGATTTCTTTTTTCTCCAAGAAAGTTACAATTTTGAATACACTTTATGGTTTGCAGACCTCCCCCAACATTATTTGATCCTGTAATGACCAGATGGTTAAAATCTCTTTGAATAGGTAACAAGAATATAATTTCCAATTGTGTATCCATGCCCTATTAAAAACAAATAGAGGTCCGGCCGAGTGGCGTGTTGGTTAAGAGCTGGCTTCAAGCTCTGAGCAGCAGGGCCCTGGTTCGGATCCCACATATGAGGGTAAGTGACACTGCCCTCTACAGGTAAGATGGTGATCAACAGCTCCACCTGGAGCTGGGCTGCTGTGAGTTGACAGCACCAGCACAGGCTGCAGCCCCTGCTGCAGTGGGCTGCGATAGGCTACAGTGAGCAGCCGGCAGCCGGTGTGAGCTGCCAAGAGCCGCCGTGAGCAGCCATCCAGAGGCTGGGGAATGATCTGCCTCACCTGGGAAGAGTGCAATGATGATATCAACATGGGCCAGTGAAGCAATGTCCTCCACAGCTAGACTGAAGAACAAAAGGACAGAAACTTGTCTGTTCCCCTCCCCCAATTCCCCAATTTTTTTTTTTAAAAAAAAACAACAATAGGAAAATGGCTTTTGGACACATGATTGGTAGATTATGAGAGCCAGAGTTGCATAATACTCTGGACTTGTTACTAAATTGACATTCAAAACACTCTAAATTACCTTCTATACCATGATGACAAGATTTATTCTGATGAATTCTACTTAATGTCTTTATCAGAACAAATAATAGGTTGAACCACATGAAATGCTGAACCACATAAAAACAGTGATCTATAACTTTCCCCTTAAAATCAGACATTGATATATAGAATAAGCATGAGAAACCCAAAAGAAATTCTCATGAATTACCCTTAAAGGCTGATTCTTACATATTCTGAATTTAGGAGTCAATGTGTGTTCCCTTGAGAAGAAAACTTTCTCAGGTCTTTTACTATTTAAAGGAATTTTTTTCTATTAGTATTATAAGTTTACTCTATATAAGGCAGGGGCGGACCAACTTTTGAGATGGAAGAGCCAATCCTGTCCTTCACAACAATTTAAAAATTATCCGAGAGCCATAAAACAAATGAAACCACCATTATGTGAATAATATCCTTTAAAAATTTTATAAATGAAACTGATAGTTTTATTTGCAGTTTCAATTTTACGTCAGAGCCACATGTAGGTACCCAAAGAGCCACAGTTTGCTGACCCCTGATATAAGGAAACAACCAATAACCCTGATGATGTTGACGAGTTAGCCCTTAGTTAAATCCTTGCTTTCTAACAAATAATCACAATGTATAGAAGCTGTGCTTTCCAGTAGATTAGCCTCTAGCCACACGTGACTCTATATGTTTAAATTAATTAAAATTAAATAAAGTTAAAAATTTAGTTCCTCATCCCCACCAGGCACATTTCAAGTGCTCAATAGCCACATTATAAAGTATTTCTAACACTGCAGAATGTTCTATTAATTGAGCTGGTATAACACTGCCCATTTGTCTGCCTCTTTCACAAGTTTACCCCTTGAGGGGAGGGGCTATAGCATAATGCATTAGACTGGCACATCAATGCTCACAAAAATAGAGAGCACCTACAAATAGATCTTGCTGTTATTATCACTGCCACTGATTCTGCCATATAGTAAACCTGCTTTTACATATCATTGCTTGTCAGGGGCTGGGTGGACAGTGGACTGACTGCAATGGAAGTATGAGGAAATTGTTGGAGGTGATGAAAATATTCTCTATACTCTATTTTGATTGTGGCAGTGGTGACATGACTACATATGTTTATTAAAACCCATCAAACTATACACCTAAAAAGGGCGACTTAAATTGTATATAAATTATACCTCAATTAAACAAAAACCAATTGGAAAGGGGAGGAGAAGGGTGCCATTATTTGCATTTTAAAATGTGATCCTTGAGTTTTGGAGTGAACAGACCAAAGAATACTGATGAAAAAAACAATCAGATACACTTGAAAATGAGAGTAGGAAGTATCAGGTGTGTATCAGGATGTCAAGCAACTTAGGTGTACAGATTTCTAAAACTGTCATGGGTTAACATACTGCTCCGGGAAGACACTAGCAGGTCTCCCCGGGAAGATCCCCCCATACTCACCCCCACCCCATTGACTCTTTAATCATTTTTGATTTTGCCATCTGTTCCTCCTGGCAAGACAAAGATTCAGAAAGAAAAGTGACAGCTTTAATAAGCTTTCTTAGATGATATTTTTGAAATCATCAGAGGAAAAAACTCAATTCTGTTGATTTAATCTGCTATTTGAATACTTATTAATGATGTATAAAGACCCAGTTATACTAGTCTGACATGGGTTCACTGATACTAGATGAACCTAAACCAGTGGCTTGAAAAAATATCACGTGTTACCAGTTCCCATTTCCACACAGCACAAAAATGAAGATGGTCATGCACCTACCATTCTGAGAAATTCTGAGGGTTAATTAGGAATTGAGATCATGATTTTTTGACCTCATTCCCTGGAAACTAAACATTGTGATAGAATGCAGCAAGCAGTTTGGCATGTACAAGGAAAAATGAGATTTCTGCAAGCTCTTCTTTTTTGGGTACTTTGATTGGGGATTTCCATTAGATCCGCCTACCCACCATCATGGCTGAACCCTGACCCTGCCTGTTAATCTTCAGAGCAGAATGCAAGGCACATCTGTTGACACTGTCCTTTTACTTTAATAAATGCCAGTCACTGTTGCCTCGCAGGTGTCTTTTAATTCAATGTCATTACTTCATGTTTGTTCTCTGTGGTAAGGTTTATCACAAGGGGTGCAAAGGGGACAATTGATGCACTAAAAGCTATGCCTATGCTCATTGGAATAAATTCTCCATAGAAGGGTCTGCAAAAAACAATCCTATCTACTTTTCTTAGTGAATATTGAGTGAACCACTAAAAGGGCATTGAGGGGGCTGGCCGAGTGGCGCGGTGGTTAAGCGCTGGCTTGGGAAGCCAGCGGGTCCCACATATGAGGGCCAGTGACACTGCCCTCAAAAAAAAGGCATTGAGGGGCTTGAATCTCTTCCCAAAAGAACGGAATCTTTCCTGGTCATCTACCTTCTAGGGCTGGAAGAAACACTGATGTTTCCCTCACCAAGGTTACAGAAGTTAACACATTATCTTTACATCTAGCAGTGAAAATTTTTCAGTGAGTTAAAATTTTCAATTTCAAAATTAAAAAAAATAAATTCAGTTTGTTAAATCCATCATGAGAGCTTGTGTCCTATAATCTCACATTCCAGTCTATAACCAGTACAGGTATGATGTCTGAGGCCATGACATTTTTGTTTGTTTGTTTTTTAAGAATAGAGATGAGAGTTTTGTTTGTCTTCCATGAAGGACTGAGTCCTAGTCCTATAGATAGCAACAGTTCACATGGTGGACATAACACACCTAATTTAGTTTGGCCATGCATTTCCCTTCCATTCACTGACCTCTTGTTGAAGAAGTAATCTGTCTTATATGAGATTTAAAGTGAGGATGAAATAAGAAATCAGATATAAAGAACCTAACCAGTATGCCTGTAACAGGCAATTTATAAGTGAGAATTTTACTATTAGTAATATTATCGTTCTTATTCTATTAAAATTTGCTTTCTTGCAACTGGTTTATTCATATATAATTTTCTCCATATGTATGGTAAGCCCTGAAACAGTTTTTATCCTCCTCTTCATCAGGCTTTATGGCTTTATAGACAGTGTTACTTTATTTTTACAAAAATTATTTCTTTAGCTAATTGTGACCCATAGTTTGTAAGTTAAGTCTATTTTTATAGTTGTTCTTTTCTCCCAGAGCAAAGCAAAATATCAATTTAATTTAGCTAAGAAGCACTGTTTTTAATTCCTAAACGAAGTCATGCATAAACAAAAACTAATCCCAAGAGGTTCTTGATTTAGCTAGGCTATTATTTATTTTCAACCAGATAACTGAATTTAAGAAATGGAGCTCAAGCTCTTTGTCTATTAGGTGAAATTGTTGAACTACATGACACCTAATGTCTCTCCCATCTCCAAAACTTACTGTTTGTTATATGAGTAACAAACAGTAAGTAAAATCGCCATAAAATATAAAATATAAGTAAAATCGCAGAATCCTAAAGTGTTTCAACAATTTTTGAACCCCAGAGTGACCCACAGAGTAAGGCTTTTTGGCAAATTATTTTAATGTTATAATGAACAGTGCTAGAAAATATGAGCTTTTCAAAGCAAAACTCTGCCTTGACTGTTCCAGGCATCGTTTTCAAGGATCTTATTAGTTCCTTCTCAAGATCTATCCCAGTGTTCTTTTGTTTTCTTTTTTTTTTAATAACTAGGGGATAACTGCTGAATGAATAATGGTGTATCTTAGACTTGGAAGACACATAGCATTGAGAATATTTATCTTGCTTACCTAAACAATTTTTAACTTATCTAAACCATTTTGTGAGAAAAAATATGCCATCAGTTGACATCACATCTGTTTACAGTTTGAAGTTTTATATTCCTATCATTCGATCAACTCAGTGCTTTCTTTATTTCCCCACTTTTTCCCTTTAGCATAGCTGATAAAATGCCTTCTGCCCACACTGTCTTTAAAAATACAGAGCATTTGAATATATATATATATATATATATATATATATATATATATATATATATAATATTTCATATAAAGATATGAGGATAGTTGTCTTAAAGCCAAATGCTGCTTGGGGGTTAATTTTCCAGATTTAGCCATTCTCTAAGGAAAGTAAGGTCAAAATTCTAGAGACGAAAAGTAATGAGAGTGCTTTTAACTTGTATAACTTCATAAACTTTTCAGTGCACAAATTTCTTATTGTTTCATTTAATTCTGGCAATAATGCTGAGATATAAGTAGGCACTCCCATTTTCAAAGAAAACTCAACAAACTAAGATTCAGTAAGTTCAGTCACTAAAGGTCACTTGCCTAATTGGTGGAAAACATAATTTGGCTTCAAGTTCACAGTCCTCTCTGCACTATACCAGTGACCCCTTCATTACATCTAGAAACACTGCCTAAAAACAACATACGCTTAAAGTACTTTTGTTTTTAGTCTTAAAGTATATTGACCACGTGTATCAGGGATATTACGTGTTGAGAATCAGTGGTATGACATTGTGACAAAACCAACAAGATGAAAACAATAGTGTTAGAGTTTCTGTCTCTCTCTCAATATATTTCAGGATGAATACCGTATTTTGCCATGTATAATGCGCACCCACATTTCTGGCCCAAACCTTCAGGGAAATGGAATCAATACTACCCATGTATAATGCACATCCTTATTTTTCCCTCACAAATTTGAGCAAAAAAAGGTGTGCGTTATACATGGCAAACTACGGTAGTTTCCCAGAAGATGGGTTAAAAGAAAGTTCCAGCCATAAGAAAGACTCTGCTATTTGAATCCATGGACGTATATGATTTTCAGTGGACCTTATTCATGCATTTTAAAGATATGTTACAATCCTGGGATCAAATTAACCTTAAAGAATAGGCCTTTAGGGAAAGAAACCCCACTGCCAGGTTTAGGATGATGTGTCCACCAGAATCATTATTTTTATTTCCCTTTTCATTTTAAACCTGGTGTTGGACAGTTATAGAACATACTTCTGTTGTTTGCTGATCCCAGTTTTATTCCTTGTCACATTCCTTTTCTGCCAAACAAATGCAGCAGAGTTCAACAAAAAGAGTGTTCCAAATCTTTAATCATTATGAAAAACACAGTACCTTGACCTTGTATTTTAAAGTTAAATGGAATGGCATTATAAAAATTAAATTGGTTCTTGCTCATTTCCATAATATCCTCTCAAAAGGCTTGCCTAGCCTAGAGTGGGTGTCCTATTTCTTTATCTTTCTTGATGACCTCTCATGCCTGCGAGTCAGCTCGTTTTTCTTTGCTGAAGACTGCACCCCACTGCCGCATGCACTCTAAAAGTTCCATTAAAATCTAGGGCATCATCACTCATTCTTATCTGCAGCAGGCTGCTGAACAGTGCCATACCAGCAACTGCATGCAAACTAGTCTCACAGGACAATATTAGTTATATACATTGTCATCCCGTAAGGGGAAGAATTCCACCTGGATCTTACCTTATCACACGAGGCACATCTAGCCTTTCAAACATGGCTCCTAGAGTCAGTGCTATGAAAGGGTCTCTTGCAACAGCAAGCATTACTTAAAAAGCAATTTAGCAGCAAGAAATTAGCTTATTATAGGACACCCTTTATTAAACTCGGTATGAGATGAGCTAGCATCCTGAATTTCGTCTCGCACCCACTGAGACCATACAGGCCAAAAGTATTTTCATTTTAAATACTGTACTACAAAAAAATTATATGTATTGCCTCTGGTCTTGATGGATTCTTTTTTGGGATGCATGTGTTATTAGGATAATGAGGATTGAGTACTGAACAACAGGCTCAAATTTAGCAACGCTCTTGTCCTGAAATGCGAAGAAATATCGACACGGCATATTCAAGATTCAAGGAGACATTCTCTACCCACCGAGGACTGTTCACTGGTTGGTGACAGAGATGCAGAGGATTGATGAAAAAGGTGGGTCAAGATTAGAAATTAGGAATATCAGCACCTTTTACTTTTTATAAGATCACACATCATTGTTCTAAACCAATAACAGGGCATTTTAGTGGAAACATTATCTGATGTCAAATATTGTCAAACTTTGTGACTAATTTTTCCATTTTACATGCTAATATGTAATACTGTTAAAGAGTATCAAATAAAATACCTGTACACATGGTACTCTAGATAATTTCCTAACAAGCACTATACTCTCAATTTTAATGAACTGGTGGGTGTGCAGACTTAGAAATATTCTTAAGATTTTGATTACTTAAATCTTTCAATAAACCTTGGTGGGTAAGGGCGCAGAGGGGATTAGATTTTCAATGAAAGCACGAGTCCTGGATACATTTTCCAGAGATAAACAACCCCAGTTTTGAAAGATCTTAGTTTAAAGGCAATATATCTATGTAATATTGTACTATCTGTTCTGCCCTGCCATCTCCTAACAAATATATATCTGGAATCAAGGCTGCAATACTTTGTGTGAGGGCACGTTTTCTGAGAGAATTTTGTTTCCCTGGTTATTTCCTGGAGCTGTCAGGATGGTATTACTAGGATGAATTTTGGTCTAAATGATGTCCCCTCAAATATATATTAAGTAGTATGGAGACAAGAAAATAATAAAACAGATGCTGGGAAATTAAGGGATATGTTGCTTCAGTTATATATTCTATATATAAAATAGTTCTTCCAAGTCTAAAAATAATAATGAATAAAAAAACAAATGTCAGATTTGTAGTTTTAATCAAGCAAATGCATGTTTTATAGGGCCTTTTGTAAGAGTTTGTGGTAAAACTTTTTGGTAATCTATCAATGTGAATTCTCCTTCGATTAATTTATCTGAAGTATTATTCCATTCTCTAAAATTATTAAGGGAAGTGTAGAAGGATAGTTTCCCCCCAAACTTTACATCTACCTGGAACCTTAGAATGTTACCTTATTTGGAAAAAGGGTCTTTGCAGATATAATTAGTTATGGTTTTAGAAAAGAAGTCATCCCTAAATCCAATGACTGGTGTCCTTATCATAATAAGAAAAGACACGGGAGACACACAAAGAAGATGGGCATATGAAAAGGGAGGAAAGAAATTGGTGTTATGCTGCCACAAGCCAAAGAACGCCTGAGGCTGCTAAAAGATGGAAGCAGCAAGAATGGATTCATTCTTAGGCCCTTCAGAGGGCTGGTTGACCTTGATCTTTCATTCCTAGCCTCCAGAACTGTAAGAGAATAAATTTCCATTAAGCTATCCAGTTTGTTGTAACCTACTAACAGTAGCCCTAGGAAATGAATAACAGGGAGTATGGTTGTTATCCTAAATTGCCAAGTATTTAAAAAATTTGTTTTCAGCATCCATACAGGTATACATGAATTTTAGCAAAGGATGCCAAAAGCTGGTGGACTTTATGTCCAAAGATTGACTAATGGTGAAGAATTCAGGCAGAAGACATGGCAGCACCAGGTGCAGGAAGAAACAACTTTTTAAGCCAATGGTCCATTTCCCAGTGACTGTCTTGTCACCCATTACAAACGACAAAAGCTTTTGAAGTTTTAACCTTGTGAACCTCACATTTTTTAAAGAAAAACAAAATCCCTCAATATCTGGCGACTGGTAAAGTCTTTAATTTGCTTGAATGATAAAACCGGAGAGAGTTTATGTTAGCTAAAATATTAGGACTATTGAAGATTTTTTCTTTTATTTGTTGTCTGATATAATGATGATATTTTGAGGTATATATAAGATAGGACTCACTGAGAAGAAATGAAAAATTATGTCATGCAAGTAAAATTTGGAGAGAGGCTCTTGGTATTATTGCTCAGGGCCATTTTCTCCTGCACAATGGAGCACATACGAAGTCTGACAATTAAGTTTGCAAACTTCTTGCAATGATGTTGCTAACTGTTTTTGATATCAGAGGTATTATTCATTATGAATTTGTACCAACTGGGCAAACAGTTAACCAACTTTACTATTTAGAAGTGCTGAAAAGGCTGCGTGAAAGTTACACGACCTGAACTTTTCACCAACAATTCATGGCTCTTGCATCACAACAATGCACTAGCTCACACGGCACTGTCTGTGAGGGAGTTTTTAGCCTGTAAACAAATAACTGTATTGGAACACCCTCCCTACTCACCTGATCTGGCCCCCAATGTCTTCTTTCTTTAACCAAAAATAAAGGAAATATTGAAAGGAAGACATTTTGATGACATTCAGAACATCAAGGGTAACATGATGATAGCTCTGATGGCCATTCCAGAAAAAGAGTTCCAAAATGGCTTTGAAGGGTGGACTAAGTACTGGTGTCAGTGCATAGCTTCTCAAGTGGAGTACTTCGAAGGTGACCATAGTGATATTCAGCAATGACACATGCAGCACTTTTTCTAGGATGAGCTCACAAACTTAATTGTCACCCCTTGTAAGGGCATGATGGACTTGGATGTCACCATAAGCAAAGATCCACCTGGAGTAAGCAGGGCAGCTGGAACCTCTGAGAATTATATGAACATAGATGTTCTCTCCTCAAGGTCATTCCCCTCCCACGAGGGTGATTAGAAACGTGAGTAGGTGGTGGAAGTTGAAACGGGATACATTTTTATTTTATTTTATTTTTTTTTTAAAGATTTTATTGGGGAATTGGCGGAGGGGAACAGCGAGCGTTGGGGAATCGGGGAAGGGGAACAGACAAGTTGCTGTCTTTTTGTTCTTCAGTCTAGTTGCAGAGGATGTTGCTTCACTGGCCCATGTTGGTATCGTCATTGCGTTCTTCCCGGATGAGGCAGATCAGTCGCTGGCCTCTGGATGTCGCTCACCGTGGCTATTGGCCGCTCACGCTGGCTGCGGGCCACTCACTGTAGCCTATGGCAGCCCACTGCAGCAGGGACTGCAGCCCACACCATCACCGGGGCTCGCACAGCCCAGCTCCAGGTGGAGCTGTTGTTAGCTGTAGAGGGCAGTGTCACTGGCCCTCATGTGGGATCCGAACCGGGGCCGCTGGCATCCCAAAACCAGCGCTTAACCAATGCGCCACTCGGCCGGCCCAGGGATACATTTTTATAAAGGATATAAAGACAATAAAATGAGTATACAATTGCAAAGCTTTGAAGAGAACAAGAATAATAACTAGCATATACTAAGTATCTACAGGGTAGCACGTGCAAGACAGTGTTAATCCTTTTTCATACATATCTCTATTTAATTCCAACAACAATTCTGTAAGATAAATGGTATTGTAGTATTCTACTTTACAGATGAGGCATTTGAGGCTCACAGGGGTTAAATAACTTGAACTTACACAGTATGTGTAAATTTCAAGTATGCTCTTCTCTCTGCCATAAAGGACCTCACAATGTGGCTGTATATCAAGATGAATAGACTTGAAAGTTTGGGTGTGAATAAGAAACAAAAGGATACAACTTTTTAAACTGCAGATTTCATTGAGTCCCAAAAGTGATGGATTAAAAAGTAAGCACTCCAGAGGATCAGAGGTGGGAAAACTCAGAGAAGATTTCACAGAAGAGTGATGCTCTGAGCTGAACTTGGAGGATTAAAAGAGAGGCAAGGTATCATAGTCCATGTGGCAGAGGAGGCAAGAGGACTTCTAGCAGGAAGCATGAGGGTGGTGGTTTTCCTAAGGAAAAGTTGCTTGAACACAGTATGTGAAAATTAGAATGTGTGGATCAACTTGAATCTGGGAGGACTAGAAAGCCACCAATATTTTTGGGACTGGTAACTGATATAAATCTTAGGAAGGTTAATAAAATGGTGGTGTAGTGAAATTGGAAAGGGGGAGACAGAAAGCTAATTAATCTAGTAATCAAGCACCTGGTGATGAATTCCTAGATACAGATAGAAACAATAGAATTGGAAAACAATGAGTGAAAGGAAGATATTTTAACAAGATTGCACATGGCTAGAAAGGTACACATAAGAAGGGGTCGAAAGTGTCTGAAGAAGAAGAGTAACATAACTTAGTCAAAGTTTTGGCTGCTATTGTTGGGTGGGGATCTACATCAAACAAGCAGTTCTCCAAATATATGGTTTTTTAAGCACCTTCATTACAGTCTTTTTTGCAGCACACAACTTCATTATAATTTTCTTTGCTTTTATGAGACATAGAGCAAAGAAGCAATATACATTTTTAAATTGCTGGAATCTATGCATATATTTAGATTATAAATGTTTTTAAAAGTTCCTTCATGACTGAATTATTTCTGTTGACTACATAGTCAATGAAAATGAGTTATTTTTTCTTTAGAGAGAAGTGAAATAAATTAATGTTTTTCTTTGGGAGAAAAATACCACACATCTATGGGCCCAAAAGGGTTAATATAATTAATGCAATTTTACAAGTCTGTCTTACTGTTGATGATACTTAATTCACATGAAAAACTTAGTGTAATACATTGTGAGGCTCCTAGGAGTTCTTCGAAAGAAGTTACCACACAGTTCCAAGATATTATAATCATTATTAATTGCAGTATTTTAAAGTTCACACCAGATAAGCTTTCAAGAAAAATGACCTAAATTTATTTGAAAGGTCACAGAAATTTATTTTACTTATCCAACCACATGAAGATAAAAATAGAGAATCTCAAATAAAATTCAGCTCAACTGTATAGGTAGTGTGATACAGTGGAAATGACCCACTGATTTTAGAATTAAGGGGGCTGATTTCCTCTTTTGGTTCCTCCACACACTAATGGTGTGATCTTAACCACGTTACTTAATCTTCATATGCCTCCGTTTCTCAGGCTGTAAAATGGGCACAATAATCATGTTTACTTTAGCTCAGGAGGACAAAGATGTCTTCTCCCTTTTTTCCCCCACAGTGTATTCCCAGCAACTAGAATCATGCCTGGCATGACCCCCTAACTGGTCAAAATACTTTTTAAATTAATAAATGAATGGAGGGATGAATGAACGCACAAAGGTTTTAAGTTTATGGTAAAGTGAAGCATATAATTTGAACATTTTATCTATTGTATCTACAATGGAAATAGATATATAATGCTTTGCTACTGACCATCTCTTCCCAATTCTACACTCTATGACATGACATTGGTAGCTAAACATTGGCCATGCTGGAGTATTTGTGCCACAAAATTGGCAGATGCTACAAATCAGACCCTCTCTCTCAAGAACTAGTTGTTACACGTTTAGCAACATACCACTATTCAGGTCGTTGTTATCTGGCCTGTGCTTACTTTGGTCTCTTCTTTCTCCTCTACATCTGAAACACTTGTCATCCAACCAATTCAAGCTCTCTGGGTCACTGGACAACCACCATCTTGGCTTGAAATACTCCCCTCGCAGAAATCCATGTTATCCAACAGCTATTTCTAACTCAGATGCTATATCCTTGAAAAGAGTCTGATTCCTTCAAGTTAGACTTGAGTGCCTCTGCCATGCATTTAGCTATCACCCAGTGATGACCACCATAATATTATCCCAATGGATTATAATTGCTCGCTTATTTGTGTACCTCCCACCCCAAGAACTCTTTGGAGTACAAGGACTATCTTATTCATAGTTATAGTCTCTGTATCTTACTCTGACAGGAGGTACTCAATGAATGATAGTTCTAAGAAAAATGGAATAAACCCAGTCTGGTTTTGCACATGCTGGCAACACAGGAAATTTAACTGGATTATCAGTCCACGAAATGTGGTGAATAGAGAATAACCATTCTTACCCAGATACTGTTCGCTTGGCGATCTTCTGAATGTTAATGGGGGAATCCATTACACTAATCTACACAATTAGTCCTAACTTGGCTGGCAGTTTCACATTTACATGAAAGATCATTGGTTTAAACAAATAGCTGATGACTGTGACAGATCAAGTCAACATCAATTCCTGTCTGGTATTTCTGTTATGACTACATGGCAGTGACATTTGAAGTCACTGTTTGGTCTAAAAATCTTACTCATAGAACAGCTGCCTACAGGGCCAGTCAGAATGGCTCACTGAGCAAACTTTTGTTTCTCTCTTTTGCATCTTTGTATTGGAACCATTAGAGACTAAAAGTATATTATCCCTGCTTTCCACTCCTGCCTCACACAACTCAGATGTGGTACCAGTAATTACCTATGTCCCTTAAGATCCATTTCACTACAAACTCTATTTCCCAGACTCATTTGCCAAATAACTTCTGGATGGATTTGGCAAATATGTGGGACTCATGAGGGAATTAAATGGCAGCAAAAGGGGAGAATTCAGGGCACTTCTCCCATTCCCTGCTCTGGAGGGGATATCTGGCAGTACCTGAATCTCCTCAGGTGTTCCAGCTTCCTAGCTTCCTGCTGGACGCATCCTCTTGTTTCTGCAGCTTCCGCCAGGAAGTTCCCACCTGATTCTGACTCCCACCTGATGAGTTTGACTCATGAAATCTAGTAACATCACCTGGTGCTTCATCTCTCAGGCGTGGAAGTGGGAGCAGCTTCCTGCTATTGCTAATTTCTAGGTCGTTTTATCATTTCTTGTTTGACCCCTTAGGTCTTCTATCACCTATGTAACTAATTGTCTCTATTAATCTCCAGTCTTGGAACTATTCAGAACCGTTTCCTTTATAATTGTTGTTGTTTATTGAGTTTGGAACTATTTTTTCTTCATGGCACTCCTTTCCTCTTATGCGAAAAAAATTAAAATATTTGGAATCATCGTTGGTTTCCTATTTCACCTTAACCCTAAAATCGAATCAGTTGGCCAAGTCTCATGCACTCAACTTCTCTCCTTTTCATTCCCATTCCTTTGATAGTAGTCTGAACTACCACTGCTTCTTCCCTGAAATATCACAATAGCCTGTTAATTGGACCCTCCGTCTTTAACCCTTTCCCATCTCTTTCACCAGCAACACGGACCCCAGCACTTCCTTGCACTATAGATGGATAGAAAGATGGAAGGGGTTATTGTAAGATTTCAGGTGAAACAGTAAGAGGAATCTCTGGGGAATTCAATAACAGCAGCTGTCATACGACTGGACATCACAGAGACTGGGGATGGAGGTAGTCCCGGAATCAAGTTATCAGTAGGAATCTTACCAGTAGGAGTTCAGGCAATTTGACTGCAGCTATCTTCCATGATTGTGCCCCCGCTATTTCCTAGGTGTCTGTCTCATTTGGGTTTGTAACTACTTGGCTGCTACAGAGTATTCAGTTTCTGTTCCCTCATAATTTTGATCTGAATATAGCTTTCATGGCTCTACTATGTCATGTACTGAAAGCTATATAGCTTTTGTACCTGTTGTGAGGTACTTGGGTTTCCCACTTCAACACAAAAGATAGAAATCTAATTGGGCAACTTATCTCTTTTAAAAAAAAAATATTCAAGTATAGTTGGCATACAATATTGTATTAGTTTCAGGTGTACAACACAGTGATGCCATATTTATCTACCTTACAATGATTACCGCAGTAAGTCCATGACTATCTATCACGGTTCAGCTTATCTTTTGATGCCAATCCCTGGGTGTCATCACCGAAGGGCTGGTCAGGGTTACGCGGGATCTGAACCCATTCTTTCACAGGGACTGGACACAGGGCAGTTCCCTTAGAAATCGAGTGATCATTCATTTCCCATGCAAATCAGGGCACTTTTGAGAGTGAAAACGGCACAATAAATAATTACACGGGGAAGACAAGCATAAGCTGGTATAGTTCTGGGCAAACTGTAACTTATGGTCACCATATTTATAAAGTATCACAGGCAGTCAGGCATTGTAAATTGGGCCTATTTCCACTGGCTGGTTTTTGCACGGCTCTTCAGCTTTACCCTGAGTATTTTTTTCAATGTGGAATACTATTCACTCCACCCCAAAGTTGGCCTGATCCAACTGGTACTTCACCTGTGTGCTCAAATGCCTGTTTCTCCAGGAAGCCTTCCTCAATTTATCTAGAAAAAAAATGAATCTATTTTTATAAACTCAAATAGCACTTCAACAGTACATTCTAGGGCCTTTGTTTCCTCTCCTACAGTATGGTTATTTATGCATGTGCTTTATCTTGTCTAATAAGTGTAGGTTCTTAGAGGGTATGAGCCATATTAGTAGATTTTTGTATACCCTGGCATTGCTTAGATAATATTTTGCTCATAGTTGATGGCCAATGAATATTCATTAAATGAACGATTGCTGAGTTGTGGAAACATCACATTTGCTATTGTTGTCTCAGGCTTACCCAATTATTCTGGATCCTGGTGACTATGAAATGCAGGAAAGATAAGAAACTGATAATGTCTAGATAAGAATAGTGGTGAGATAAACAGAAAAAGAGGATTGGAAGTTGCCATATTTACATGGTTTTAAGAATGTTAAACTGGAAACAAATCAGACTGAGGACTATTTGTCAAATCAGACAAGAAATCACAGATAATTGAAAGAAAAAGAACAAATTCAGTTCTCAATAGGTATTTGTTTAAACACAATTTATTCTGACATCTAATTTGAATATCTCTTGGTTTCTATATTTTATAAAATCATTTACAAGTTCAATTTAATCTACATGGAAATCATACTGCATATCATCAGCCTTTCTGGTTTTTTTAAGTGCTTCCTAATGAAGTTTTGATATTTTTAGAGAACATTTTAATTATTATAAAATAAAAAAAACAGTTAAACTGTAAACTCATTTGTATTTATTGATAGTTGAGAAGCTGTATCTCCCTCTTCCACATTGGTCATTGGATATTATGTCACATACCTTCAATAAAAATAAAGTGGCATCTTATTTTCAATTTACAAAGGACTCTTTTCCCTTAAAAATAGATTAGTTTACCTATTACATTAGGTGTAGGATACATAATAGATTTTAATTTTGTTCAATATTTTTAAGATAACTATACATGTCTAGGAATCCAGGAATTCAAGCATTGGAAATTGACCCAGTGGGCTTCATCCAAATCAGGGTCATAAGGCACATAGAGACCTTTAGTACAGTTATAATAGATCCATTTTAATGCCAGCACCATGACCCTTTTAGGTGCCACATACTTCCCCCTTAGACAAGTTGCTTAACCTCTCTAAAGCACAATTTTCTCATATCCTAAGCAAGGACAACCCACACCTTCTACCTCCCAGGACTGATGTGATTATTAAAAGCCAATCAGTATCTGAATACAGGTATTCAAAAAACAGTAGCTATGGGGCAGGCCAAGTGGGGCAGTGGTTGAGACCTGGCTTGGGACCCAGCGACCCTGGTTCGGATACCACATATGAGGGCCAGTGACACTGCCCTCAAAAAAAAAAACTAAAAAAAATAAACAGTAGCTATTATTGTAATATATATAGGAACCTCAGTGATTTCTTAGATCTCTTCCACTTCTATGGCATTTCAATCCCAGGCATCAAGTCATATTTAATAGTCAAGCCATGAAGAATCCTTATTAAACAACTGTGTTAGTTACTACCTGGGATAGAAGAATATGACAAGGCCTCAGCTCTTAAGGAATTTAGATTGTGATCACAAATGAATACATGGAAATAATTAGCAAAGGGAAAAAAAACGGATACATTGGTCGATAAACTGATTGCCACCAACTATTTACAATAGGGATTCAGAGTTCGGGGCAATTTATGAAGGCTGGAAAGAACTAAGTTTTTGGAGGTGGTCGAGTTTGAGCTTGCCCATAAAGCAGTGGTTCTCACACTCACTGCCCATTAAAAAAATCACACTGGGATACTTTTTAAAAATCCCTACACTCTGGCTCTATCACAGAACACAAGAACTTCTTAAAATGGGATTCAGGTAATGGTATTTTTCCAAGGTCCCCAGATAATCCATTGTGCAATCAAGGCTGAGAACCACTGCCTTAAGGTAGGAGTAGGCTCTCCCTAAATGAGGAGGGGGCCGGGAATATTACTGAAGGGAAGGGACCCCCTGAAGGAAAGTTTCATGGTGTGATAAAGTGCACTTCCAGTGTGCATAAAATCAGCAGCACCACTAAGGGTCAGGAAGCAAGGTGGGGAGAATTAACAAACTGTTTAGAAAGGTTCAATTTGGGCCAGATATGAAAGAGTTCTGGAGGCCAGGAAGAGAAGTTTAGACCCACTTAATTGAAAGTCAAATTTTAACATGATAAATTAGTAATAAGACTCATAACAATACTACTATGCATGCTCTAAATAGCTCAAGTTAAGAATACTGAAGGTGAAATCAAAGTACAATAGGGGCCAGAATATCTGACTTACATTTTCCTTTTGTGGAGGTAGTGGTTCTTCAAGCTCCTGTGGTTCGGCCACCATTTTTACATGCTCTCAAATATCTAAATCCTTTTTAATTCTAGATTCATGTGTGTCAACCTTGGCTACTTTTAATAAGAGCGATGCCTGAGTCCCACCTCCACAGACACTGAGTTTAACTGGCTTGTTATCCGGCCTGGGTAACCTCAAGTGATTCAAATATGCAATCAAGCTGAGAACCAATGATTCCATCAACAATTCCCATTTTGACATGAATAAGAATCACTTAGAGGTCTTGTTAAAGCAATTTTCTTGGCCTCACTCCCAAAGGCTCTGATTTTCTGGCTTAGAGTGGTGTCAAAGAATTTGTAGTTCTAACAAGCTCTCAGGTGAGGCTGATCACGCTGGACCTTAAGGAGCCATGCTCTGGTTCAGCGGTTCTCAGACTAGAGCGCCATCAGAATTCCCTGGAAGGTTGGTCAAAACACAGACAGCTGGGCCACACCTACTCCCAGAGATTGCAAATCTACCAAGTTCCGGGGAAGCTCATTCTGGCGGTTTGGATACCTTACTTTTTTTTTTCTCCAAATTGTTTATTTCTCTCTACCGGGGAGGTGGGAGCAGGGTGGGCAAATGTTGCAAGCAGCAGGGCCTGGTGCAGGCGAGTCCCAGGCAGCCGTCAGGCAAGGCAGAACTGTTCCAGCCCACGTTGGCCGCGTTCATGTCGCAGTAGTTGATGTAGATCCTGTCTGGGCTGATGCGCAGGCGGTCGGCCAGCAGGCCGCACAGCAGCTTGCTGTAGGAGTGGTTTTGCGCGCCACCGATCTTGGCGATGCTGTGCAGGCTGCAGTGTGCGCGCGGCTCACTCGAGCCACTGAGGGCCATGAGCTGGTCCTGGACCACGTGCACCGCGATGTACTGGGCGGGTTTGCCAGTGGCCTGCGCCAGCTGCTGGGTGAGCTCAGAGAGGAGTCCGTCTGGCACGGAGGCGCAGGGCACGTTGGTATTCACCACGAACATCGAACATCGGCATGATGACGGAGGGATGGCAGGAATAGGGCACAGGAACGGATATATGCGCGGGGCTGCAGCCGGGGAACCTGAGCTACGTGACCGACAACCACTTCGGCTCCAGTGCAGCTGGATACCTTACTTTGAAAACCATTACTCTAGATACAAAGTAATCACTTTATATTTATTTACATTTGTAAATTATTTCCTTTAATTCACTACTGGATTTGAAGACATTTTCACCTCTAAATACTATACCAGTTTACTATAGTACCCTTGGATTACAGAAACAGGTACATAAGGCCCAGGACATATGAGGTTTGACAATTAAGTTTGAGAACTTGTTGCAATGCTATTGCTATCCTTTTCTGATATCAGAGGGATTATTTATTATGAATTTGTACCAACTGGACAAACAGTTAACCAGGTTTACTATTTTGAAGTGCTGAAAAGGCTGTGTGAAAAAGTTAGATGACCTGAACTTTACGCCAACAATTCATGGCTCTTGCATCATGACAATGCACCAGCTCACACAGCACTGTCTGTGAGGGTGTTTTTAGCCAGTAAACAAATAACTGTATTGGAACACCCTCCTTACTCACCTGATCTGGCCCACAATACTTTATTTACCCAAAGATAAAGGAAATATTGAAAGGAAGACATTTTGATGACATGCAGGACATCAAGGGTAATCTGATGACAGCTCTGATGGCCATTCCAGAAAAAGAGTTCCAAGCTGCTTTGAAGGGTGGACTAGGCGCTGGGTTGGTGCATAGCTTCCCAAGGGGAGTCCTTCAAAGGTGACCGTAGTGATATTCAGCAATGAAGTATGCAGCACTTTTTCTAGGATGAGTTCGCAAACTTAGTTGTCAGACCTCATGCATATTTTCCCTATCTACCTGGATGCACAGGTGCCCTGCACCCAGAAACCTTCACCAAATTCATGAATTGCATGTTTTCTGTTCAGCTCCTTACCTAATGGTTCCTTTATTTAACCAATGACTGTAATTCTCATTAGATACTGACAGAACCTTAAGATTTTGTTTGTGGAACCTGGCAAAACCTACTGTGACAGGACCTCAGTAGATGAGTATTACCCAGGCAGCAACTGCCAGCCCTCCAACAGGCCCACGCAGGAGGTGCTGGTGCTTTGGTAATGTTGGCAGAAGGAGGCATCACGGATATTTTGTGATTTAATTCATGAATGCCTTAAGTGTAGAGATTCATTAAATGGTCTGGTAAGCAACCTGCAGCAATAAAATTTTACATGAAGGCAAGCACCTTTGTTTTAGCCTCATGGGTAACAACAATTCAAGGATCTGGGAATTCTACTATTAATATGTTCTATCTCATCCAAATATTTTTGTGCTTCTCCTGAAAGCCTCTCTATTGCCCCTCCTGCTTCTGGATCACCTTTACTCATCAAAGATCCAAATTAAGGTGTCACCACCTGAGTGAGGGCTTTCCTAAATCTCCTGCCTTCACTCACAGCGCCAGCCTCCGTACTGCCTAGCTCTTGGTATATTATTTCTATTATAGAGCTTATTACACCGTATGAGAACTGCACATCATTACAGCTCTCCTCCCAAACAGCACAAGCCCTGAGGACAGAGGCAGGCTCTAGCTCATCTTTTTTTCTCCAGCACCTTGAGCAATGCCCAGCAGAAAGCAATAACTTAGAGCATCTTTGGTAAGTTCTTTGAAGCACAGGTCCTCACCCACTGCTATACTGCGAATCTTTCCTAGATGCTTCTCCATCTCTCTGAGGTTCTCCCAAATGTAGAGCTTACGATGTTCAGTGAACATTCAGGTGTCTGCGTGCTAGCCATGGCCATGAGCACTGTGAGGATGTATTTTGTTCACAGTTCTATCATCGACATTTTTACAGTGTACGGCACATGCAGGTGCTCAGTAAATATCTGCCAGATGAAATAGATTAGGTAAGTTTTCTGTAAAATGGGCTGCTAAATGGGGTCATGGATAATATTAAGCTACTTTTCTGAAGCTGAAATTCCACCTGTGTGACTGAGTAATCTTGATTATATATCTATATATATATATATATATATATATATATATATATATATATATATATATATAAACATTCGATGACTATTATCAACCAGACAAGTAATAACAAGTGTTGGAGCGGCTGTGGAGAAAAAGGAACCCTCATACACTGTTACACTGTTGGTGGGAATGCAGATTGGTGCAGCTGCTATGGAAGGCAGTGTGGAGGTTCCTCAAATAATTAAGAATAGAATTACCATATGACCCAGCAATCCCTCTCCTGGGTATCTACTCAAAAAATCTGAAAATATTTATCTGTAAAGATATATGTACCCCTATGTTCACTGCAGCAGCATTATTCACAGTTGCCAAGACATGGATAACAAAAGTGTCCTTTGATAGATGATTGGATAAAGAAGATGTAGTACATATATACAATGGAATGCTATTCTGTCATAGGAAAAGATGAAATAATGCCATTGTGACAACATGGATGGATCTTAAGATTATCATGCTAAGTGAAATAAGTTGCACAGAAAAGGTTGAGAACCATTTGATTTTACTCATATGTGGGATATAAAACTCAAAGCAACAAATGCGAAGACAAATAAAGAAACAAAAACTCATAGACACAGACAATAGTTTAGTGGTTACCAGAGGGTAACGGGGGAGGGGGATGGTAGAAGAGCGTAAAAGCGGTCAAATACATGGTGATGGAAGGAGAACTAACTCTGGTGGTAAACATATAATGCGATATATAGATGATGTATTACAGAATTATACACTTGAAACATATATAATTTTACTAACCAATAAATTTAATAAAAAATTAATAAAAAATTAAATTAAAACCAATAAAGTTAATAAAAAATTTTTAGAAAGACACATAAAAAATGAACATTTGACTTGCTGATATTTAATAATATGATCTGACTATATTTTGCACTGTTTACCTTGTTAAAATATCTCTTAGAGTCAGTGTGTCATTTTCAAGTATGCTAAAATGCACCCGGGACTTAGTCATAAATGACACAGGTGGACTAACAATCTAGCTGTCACACCATCTTCAGGTATGGCTTTAGGCAAGTAGGTTTAACTCTTGGGCCTCTGTTTCTTTTCCTCTGAAATTAGATGTCAGACTATATGATTTTACACATTTTTCTCAAGTTACTAAAACTTTCTGTTCCTAATATCCCAACCTATAGTATGAAAATAATAATATTAACCATTATTTAAAGTTGGTTTGAGGATTAAATGAGAGGCAAAGTAAAGCATTTGGGCCACTGCCTGACATACAATAAAACTTTTATGCTACTACTGCTGCCATTGTTCTTGTTAATATCATTCTTCATATTCTTGTTTCCATTTCTGAATTTCTATAATTCTAAAATAGGCAAATTGCAATTATTGACTCATGTGGTAAAACACAAAAAGAAGTAACAAGTCTATAATGACAGATAGAAAAGATCATTTTACTTTGTGTCCATTCATTCAGCAAATAGCTACTGAGTTGTTAGATGTGTTTCGGGGCTGCGAATACAGCAATGAGTGACTCCTGGTCCCTGCTCTAATACATCCACAGTAAAAAGTACAGTATAGCACACAATGTTAGGTGGTGATAAATGCAGAGATGGAAATGACACAGGCTAAGAGGAGAGAAAGTAAGGGTGGGATGGAGTGAGGGGTGGGGGAAGGGACTGCAACCCAGAAATGGCATCTAGAAATGATCCTGTAAATCTGAGATCACATGTATCTCTTCATTTGAACAGAACACGTAAAACCTGTCAGGAAAATCATTTCTCAAAAGCTGTACCCCAAATGCTGTGCACAATATCAAAGTGCCCTGCTAGATGCTGGGATACAATGAGGATGAAGGCAACGGAGATACAATGAGGAAACTCATAATATACCTAGTGATGAAAAAAGCTGCTGGTGACCAGCAACCTTTAATAAACAGGCCACTGTAGGAAGCCAAGGCTCCTTTCTAGAATAAGAAGTGGGCAAAGGAGATGGGTAAGGCTGAGATGAGAGGACAGTTGTGTAAGCCTGTGTGAGACATCTCCCACCTCCAGATCCTGAGGGCTAAGGCGGATGGATACATGTCCCTTCATTTTGTCCAGGAAAGAGAAGGCTACAGGCAGCTGAAGTGACTATGACGTTTTAGCCACTATGTGAGAACAATTGAGAGCCTGTTATTTAATGTTCTCAATAATCCTGTCAGATGAGAGATATTGTTTTCCTGATTTTACAGATGAGAATTTCAGAGATACAGAAAAGTTAGGAAACTTAGCCAGCTAGTAAGTGGCAGAGCAGAGCCAAAGTTTGTATCTAATACTGTGCGACTTGGAAACTGATATGTAGCTCCATCAAGGAGCTCATGGGCTTGTTCTATAATAACAACACCTGTCCCAAGAAAGACCTGGCTTGGGCAAGCCTGCTGAGGCTGTATATACTCTTTCCTGTCACCTGCACCATGTGGTGACTGAGTGGCCAGGGTCATCAGCCCTGGACTCAGAAGAAAACCAAATGTATTTTAGAGTTTTTCTTTAAATATGGATGCAAAAAAAAAAGATTCAAAGCTTCAGTAAACTAAATGATTGATATAAGTAGTTTTAAATTTTAACTTAGAGCTTGCCCAATATGTCAACAAAGTATTGTCACAATTGAAAGCATTGTGACAGAAAGTTCGGTGAGTGAAGACACTGTTTGTGCATCTTTTTTTTTTAAATCTTTTTTAGTTGTGGGTGGGTGTAGCCCACCATTAAACAGCAAGCTTGTTTTTTTCTTGTTTTTTTTTTTTTTTTGTGTGTGTGTTTTGTTTTTTTACACCAGCTGAGCCATCCCACCACGTATTGGCAACTCAGCGACAGCTCAGCTAGGGTGCAGTGTTCCCTGGCCCATGTGGGAATCGAACTGGAGGGTCTTAACCAACTGAGCCACTCGGCCAGCCCCCAATTTGTGCATGTTTTGATTGGTTATTGTTTGGATAAAAACTCATTGTCAATTAGCAACTGATGAGTAAAAGGAGGGATAAAAATTACTCATTTTTAAAGAATTTGGAAGCATAATACCCTCAAAAAGGGATACATACTTTCAGGGAGATGTAAGAATAAATAAAAGTGTTTGGAAGCCCTGATGGCAATATTACTAATGTTTTATGATGCATTTCAGGTCAACAAACTGTCACTGTTATCACATTTTACAGAAAAGAATGTGAACTGAGCGAGATGTTTAAAGGCAAATGAAAATTTGAGAGCTATCTGGGGAGAGACCAAGGGAAAGGGGTCAAGAAACACTTCATCAAAACATCATTTACTTCTTTCTCATCCTTAAAACCTACTCTCTGCTGAAATGTGTTAACCGCAGCAAAATGATTAACTCGATGAGTCTAGCTAGCATCCCTAATTCCATGCCTTTCACCTTTTTAATGAAGCATACCTACATGCAGTGCCAAAAAAGGTAGAGGGGGCATCCTCATGAATTTAAAACACTGTAAAACTCTAAAATTAAAAAGGAGCTCTCATTTCAACATGAATTGCTTACCATCGCACGATCTTGGCTATCTGCATCTCTCAGACACTACAGTTTTCCAGCCTGGAGAGGTCTAACACTGAGTGTGTCAGCATTTTCATCTTAACTCTTTTTGAAACATGACAGTTTCTAATGAATGCATTATGCATGGATAAAATTTCTTAAACAGAATAATCGAGTCAGCCCAAAAATGTTCCTTCACGTTTGGGATTAGCATTATGAAGAGGTGTTATAGGCAGTCGTGATGATGCAAACGTGAGGTTCGATTGGGATATTCAACTACCTAGGAATTGGCCCCAAAGGGGGACCAGAAATATGTTCCAAGAGGAAAGGCTGAAACAAGGGTAGATGAGCTTCCCAGAGTAAGGTCTTTCAGAAAACCTTCCTCTGTTTTGTTGCATGTGACTTTTTTTTTTTACTATAATTTATTGGGAGTGATATCGGTTAGTAAAATTACATAGATTTCAAGTGCACATTTCTATAACACATCATTGATCTATTGCACTGTGTGTTCACCACCCAGAGTCAGTTCTCCTTCTATCACCATATATTTGACCCCCTTTTCCCTCTTCTACACCCCTCTCCCCCTTACCTTCTGGGAACCACTAAACTTGACTTCTTGATCTTGTTAAGGTAGAAGAAAGTGCACCCCTCAACATTATTGGAAAGTGGTTCAATGTTTCTTTGAATGGGTGGATTTGCAAAATCTTGAAAACAAGTTTCATCCTTAGTCTCAAAAATGACATTTCTGTTATCGCAATACCATACTTCCCCCCTTGTAATACTACACGATATTTGACTTTATACAGAAATCCATTCAACAAATATTTTAGTACCTGTTTTTGTGCTAAATGCTGAGAAAACACCCACAAACATGAAAGATAGTGTATCCTTACAGAATTTTCAGTCTAGTAACAATACAGCCTCACATCTTTCTATCTTGTCCCAGGTAGAGTCCGGTTTCCCTCAATCCTCTTTCTCGAGGTGCATAACTAAGTAAATCAGCATGCTTACTACTGTGGATCTAATCTTCCTATGAGTATCACTTTCTTCCTATCACAGCCTTTCAAATGCACTCAATGGCTCCTTTTTACACCATTGATTCACATCCAAGCTCCTCACACTAATAACCTCTCCCACTGTAAATTGGTCCTAATCCTATTCTAACTGTCCTCTTTTATCCCTGCACATAGACCTGTCCCTTTGGCCACTGCTGGGTCACTAAATATACCATCCATAGTCTCTGCATGGGAGCTCAAGTCATTTTGTTTCCAGGGCCTTAGAATTTGTATTTTTAAGGCCCTAGAATGATTCTGATATAACACTATCTATAAACTCCTCTCACAACACAAGGCCAAATCAGGTCCTACTCCCTCTAGAAAGCATTTCTGAATTGTTGCTTCTCATAATGATCTCTTCATATTTCAAATGATGATATAACACTATAACACTTTGTGTCCCATTTATTTTCACATGTATAGCAGAAAAACTTTGTAATGTTATCCATTTCATGGATGTAAATCCTATCTCTCCAATGAGAAGACAAACTCCACAGGAGAAGAGTCTATTATTGTGGGCCTGTTTGAACCTCTCAGTCATACCTAGCACTTCTCTAAGTGCATCCTCAGCACTCATTACATATTTATTTTAATGTCATGGCTCTTCTAGGACTTTGTGAGTTGGATTTAACTTTGTCAGTCTCTCTAACAATAACTTTATAATAGTAGCTTTATGTCTGAATGGATGAATGAACACCCAGAGTGATTCTCTTTTTATTCAAAAGGAGGCTTGACTATTCTTTCAAGTTCCAGTTTCTAATGTAACACCATGAAAAATATTAATCTAAATGTAGGTAGAATAATTGTAAAATTGTATTAACATTGTTTATAAATAAATAATAAATGATTTATGTCTTGTTTTGTGACATATCCAAAGTGAAGGACATTTTTTCTTTTATAGAGTAAAAACATTACAAAACTTACTATGTAAGTTCTCTTTTGATGGAAAGGTATATTGATAATTTCTTTTTAAACAACTTGGACATCAGATTCCTACCTTTGACTATAAGAAACACTACTTTCTCTGGGTTCACTAGACTACTATGCACTGTATCACACAGTACATGTATTTCTAAAACCAAACATCTGAAAATTTGAGTATCTTGAGCTATATAATTTATTTTTATTTTATTTGGCTTCTTGCATTAATTTTATACTTTTCAATAGATAGATGTGATATTTGTCAGGATTGAGAAGCTGATGTTTGTTTGAAAAACAAAATATTTACTGTTTAAAAGATAATGTTAAAATTCCAATCCAAAATGTTAAAATGCTCTTCCAAAGCATTATGGTCTAAAATATTCAAAATAATGTATATTCATAATCTAAATGCTTTCCAATTTTTAAAGTATTTCTTTATATTTTGGTCAATTTTGACTACATTAATGTTCATATTCTTACACACTTTAAAGCATATAAAATAATTGTTTAATTTGTTCTAAAATTTCTTTAGGTAACGTGTAGCAATTTGTCTCATCTCAGTGAAATTTTATGCAGCAGAGTTTTCCTATGTAATATTTTCAGTGCTAATTCCTGAGAATGTAATTCTACTTTTTAAAAATTTTACACTCATGTCTTGGCCACCTTCAATAATGTTGCAATGAATATATATAATCTTTGTGAAAGGCCTGGAAACAACCAAAGTGTCCTTTGATAGATAACTGGATAAAGAAGATGTGGTATATGTCGTATATACACAATCGAATACTTCCCGGCCATAAGAAAAGATGAAATACTGCCATTTGTGACAACAAAGATAAATCTTGAGAATATCATGCTAAGCAAAATAAATCAAATAGAAAAAGTCAAGAACTATACGTGGATATAAAACTGAAAGCAACAAATGAACAAGACAAACAAACAAACAGAAACTCATAGAAACAGACAACAGTTTGGTTACCAGAGGGTAAGGGGAGAGGGGGTGGTAGATGAGGGTAAACAGGATCAAATATATGGTGACAGAAGGAGAACTGACTCTGGGTGGTGAACACACAATGTGATATATAGATGATGTATTACAGAATTGTACTTCTGAAATTGATGTAACTTTACTAACCAACGTCACCCCCCACAATTTAATAAAATTAAAAAAACATAAAAAGATGAACATTAAGAAATTAAAAAGTAATTTACATTCAAATAGAACGTATCAATTCTTTTCTACATGTCTTCAGATAACTTATTTCAGTTTGTTGAGTCTAATAATTCTTGTCTGATACCTGAGGCCAATTTGACTTATATTTTAAGATATGAGGGTTTCAGGATATTACAGATATTAAGAGACTGGCTGAAATTGTAAAGCACTGTGGGTTTTTTGCAAATGTTGCTTTTCCCTATTGACGCACCTCAAAGGTAGACAAAGGGCTTGTTGTTTTAATGGATAAGCTGCTGAGGTTTTCCAGCAGCTCATGGTAATTGTGAATTGAGTTTGCTGCCTTCCTAATAAAGCCATTAAAGCCAGTTATTTGTCCTGTTCGCATGTCAACAAAGCTTGGTTTTCTTTCAATTAAGAGTTGCAGTTACAATTTGTTTTTGTTTTTTTTAAACCTTCTCGCATGGGGAGTCAACATACTTGTCCTCAAGAGTATTTGATTGACAATCATGCTGGGTCCAACTAATTTCATACTTCAGATAAAATCCCCCGCCCCTCTCATATCATTGGTTTATTCTTCCATACAAAAGAGATTCCCAATAAATGGGAATTAGGACTGTCTTCAGGATACAGACACTGTTATGGATTGAATTGTGTCCCCCAAAAATTTGTATGTGGAAGCCCTTGCCCCCAATATGACTATATTTGGAGGCAGAGCCTTTAAAGAGGTAATTAAGATTAAATTATTTGATACAGGTAGGGCAATGATACCATATGACTTGTGTCTTTCTAAGAAGAGGAAGAGATACTGGGTATGTGGGTGCACAGAAAAAAGGTCACGTGAGGACACAGCACGAAGATGGCCATGTGCAAGCCATGGAGAGAGTTCACAGGAGAAACCAAACCTGTCAACACCTTGATCTTAGCCTCCCAGCCTCAAGAACTGCAACAAATGAATTCCTATCATTTAAGCCACACAGTCTGTGTTATTTTGTTATGGCAGCCCTAGCAGACTAGTACAGACACTCCCTCCCATTCTGAAGAAGTTTACAATGTAATTGTAGACAAACATCTAAGTAACAGAAACAAATATTAAGGTTGAAGGAAGTATAATTAAAACCTATGTAAAATATGGGATTATGTAAGGAGTGAGTTATTACAAGGGGAACATGTCTTGGAGGGGGTGAGTATAGCCATATTTCACCAAGTAAACAGGAGCTTCCTTTAAAACGAGGTGGGAAGAGACCCAGAGGTACATGCTCTGGGTATCATTATCCCATGGCATTTCAGAATCGAAAACAAAGGTCGCCTTCTTTTCCAAACCAGGATTTGCACACATGGCCTGGCACATGAATCAACAATGGAACAAAATCTGTGGCATTGGCATTGTCCTAGAAGTTCCAGAACATATGATCAGCTTCACTATTCTAATTCTCTTTCCTTTATTTTACAGCCCCTATATGGTAATATGCCTAACTACCTCTCAAGAGAAATATGACTTGCCAAGCAAAATTTATCAAGTTGTTAAGGAACAACTTAAGTTGTTAAGGAAATATATAGGAAATACATTTTATAATAATGATACTGAATCAAAAAAAATAATAGCAGCTGATATTTAGTAATCAACCATTGAATCAGGAACTGGATTTACAGCTTTCACGTGAATTATCTAATATAATCCTCACAACCCTATCAGGTTGGCACTATGCTTATCCCACTTCATAGGTAAGGCAATTGAGATTTCTGGTAGTTAAAGGAGCTAGTTCAAAGTGACACAACTGATACATGACATAGCTGTGATTTCAAATGATCCAGACTAGCCCCAGAAATCAGAGTCAAACTCTTCACCTCCACTTACAGCATATATGTGTATGTATAATACATACACAGACAATGCTCATATACAGAGGGTGCCAAAAATGTATATACATTTTAAGATATGAAAAAACTGTAATAAAATTGTAATACTCAATATATACCAGTACAAAAGATGAATACAAGTCATGTGTATACATTTTTTGGCACCCCTGGTATGCATATATATGTATTGTATGGATGCATATACTGTAAAAACATATATGGAGTATTGGCAGAAGGAGACACAGAGATCCATGGACTAAAATTGAGAGAGAAATGAGATAAAATAGATGATCAGTTGATTTTTTAGGACAGTTCCTGAACAATTCAATAGAGAAAGAATGATCTTTTCCACAAATGGTGCGGAGACAACTAGATATTTGCTTGCAGCAGAATGAAGTTGGACCTCTTCCTCACACCATACACAAAAATTAATAAAATTTTACAGGAAAATATAGGAGTAAATCTTTGTAACCTTAGATCAGATTAAGCCTTCTTAGATTTAACACCAAAAGCACAAAAGAACTAATAGAGAAACTGAACTTTCACAAAATTAAAAACTTTTGTTTCAAAGGATTCCATCAAGAAAATGAAAAGGCAGTCCGCAGAAATGTGAGAAATCATTTACCAATCATATACCTGACAAGTCTTACAACTTAATAATAAAAATAGAATAACCCAATAAAAATGGACAAAGGTTCGGAATAGACACTCCTCCAAAGAAGTACAAATAGCCAATAAGAACATGAAAAGATGCTGAACATCATTAATCAGGGAAACAAAAATTAGAACTACAATGTGGTACCACTTCACATACACCAGGATGCTAATCATCATCATCATCATCATCATCATCATCATATAACAAGAATTGGTGAGGATGTGGTGAAATTACAACTCTCGCACACTGCTGTTGGGAATGTAAAATGGTGCATCATCCTTCAAAACAATTTGGTAGATAGTACTGCAGAAAGTTAAACATAGAGTTACCACATGACTCAGCAATTCCATTCCTAGTAAATAAAAACATATCCATACAAAAGCTTGTACATGAATGTTCACAGTAGCACTATGCATAATAGCCCCAAAATGGAAACAGCCCACGTGTCCATCCACTGATGAATGGATAAACAAAATGTGGCACATTCACACAACGGGATGTTATTTGGCTGTAAAAAGGAATGAAGTACTGATATATGCTATAATACATATGAACTTAGTAAACCTTATGGTAAGGTAAGGAAGCCAATCACAAAAGATCAAATATTATATGGCTGAATTCACATGAAATGTCCAGAATAGGCAAATCTATAAAGTCAGAAAGTAGATGCATGTTTGGCTAATGATGGTGAGAGGAGAGGGGCTGGGGTAAGTGAGGAGTAACTGGAAATAGGTATAGAGTTTCCTTCTGGGGAGATAAAAATATTCTAAAATTGACCTTTGGTGATGTACACAATTCGGTATATACCAAAAACCATTGAGTTGTACACTTTAAATGGGTGAATTATATGGTATGTGAAATATATCCCAATAAAACCATTAAAAATATATGAAGTTAATTCCAAAATGTGTCAGTTGCTTTGAATCTCTTAATTTCTCTAGTCTTCATAAACTGAAGTTAATATTGGGGAGGGGTTATTGGAACATGAAAGGGGGTGGAGACAAAATTCTATTTCTTTTCTTAACCTAGATTTTGTTCATGCCAGAGTCTATCAAGTTAAAATTGATTTAATTCTCTTGAATGAGTAATAGCACTCCTTTTTGACATGATTGAGCTGAGAAATCAAAATCAATGTTCTGAATATTAACACTTACTTTCCTTCAACCCCGTCTTATAAATAACCAACCAACCAACGCCAACGAACAATTATTCCTCTTCTTGACTCTCCTGCAGCTAGATATTGCCATGCTCTAGTGCCAAGATACTCATGAATTCAACAGAAAGCTTTAAAATACTACTGGGTTATCAGAAAAGTCATGATGCATTTTTGCAATGAAAATCACAGAAAAAAATACGTCATGACTTTTCTGACAACCCAATATATGATATGAGATTTAACATCACAAGTTAAGTCCAATATGATGTAAATAGAAGTGTTATGTAGTACGTGAACTATTCCTTGAATTTACATGCCAAACTACTCTTTGGTTCAGCTAGCAGATGTACCCTTTTGCCTTCCCTTGTGCATTTTGTGGTCTGCAATGTCACACAGATCTGATGCCTGAAACCCTGGCAGCTATCTTGGAACATGAGGTGAACTTCACTAGGGAAGCAATGCCTTAAGATGGTAGAGTAGAAAGAGAAAATAATCCCATTTTTATGCAGCCCACCTCTGAACTCTTTTACTTGAGTAATACAAAATTCTATCTTGTTTAAGCCATGGATATTTTGAATTTTCTATATAGACAATGCTAATCCTAATTAATAACTATATTTACTAACTAGCTACAGATATATTTTTATATAGCACTACACACTTGCCTGAAAGTTAACCAAATGAATTAACCCAATATGCATAAAGACTAATCTTGTGCTGTACGTAAAAAATACAAATTCTCAGCTCACTCTAATTGGCTCCAATAAAAGTATTTTTGAATTCAGCCACAGTTTTAAATGTAGTTTATGTAAAATAGCAAATGTGCATGCACTACAAATTGCAGTAAATCAATTATTTTCATTTCTGTGTGCATGCCCTATGACCTGGCAATTCTACTAGCAAATATATGCCCTTGAGAAATTCTTATGAATGCACCAGAAAATATGCACAAGAATGCACAAATAATATGTCTTTTAATTAAAAAAATAAAAACAAAAGCTAAAAACAACCCAAATGTCTATCAACATGTGAAATACATAAATTGTGTTATATTCATACAAAGGGGTATATCTCGATTAACATAAATATATAAAACATAATATTGAAGGAAAAACAGAGAAGACTACAGCCAAAGTGATTTTATAAATATAAACTTCTAATCAAGGCAAGACCAAAGAATCTGTTGTTTAAAGATACAAAATAAGTGGAATGAATATATAAACAAACAAAAAAAACCATGAAAATAACTCATTTGAAATGAAAGATTATGGTTACTTTTTGCTGAGGAGGAAAGGGAGGTGATTAGGGAGACAGAGGGTTTCCAAGATACTGATAATGTTCTACTTTTTTTTGAATCCAGGGGTTTGGAACACAGAGGTTTATATTATTCTATAAAACTGCACTGCCCAATATGGAAGCCACTGGCCACTTGTGGCTATTGAGCACTTGAAATGTGACTACTGCAAATTGAAATGTGATATAAGTGTAAAATACACACCAGATTTCAGTGACTTAATTTGGAAAAATGTTAAATACATAATTAATCATTTTTATATTCATTACACATTTAAAGGATCATAATTTGGATATACCCAGTTAAATAAAATATACGGTTAAATTAATTTCTCTGTGTCATTTTACTTTTTCTAATGCAGCTAAGAGAAAAATCTAAAATTCATATAAGACTCATATTATGTTTCTATTGGAGAGCACTGCTTTAAAACCTACCTATAATTTATTATATTCTTTTTATATATATCATATTATTTCATGGCAGACATTTTAATTATATATATGATGATTATATACTAAATTTGTTTTTCACCATTAAGGACACAAAAAGTAGTTTTACTTTCCAAATATAATATAAACTATTTCAATGTAACATATGCATCGTCTAACTAAGTCTTTCATTGGAAGTGGTAGTTATACATTACCTCAATGATTCAAAAACAATGGCATGTGATTAAGTTAAATACACATACACATGATTTTTGACAATATGCTTTAAAAATCCAGGAAAAAGACCTGGATTTTCTCAAAAGTACACTTGTGTGATTGCTTAGCATACTAAATTATTAAGCAGTTACTGAAAAAGAACTAAAATTCAATAAAATCCTAATTCAGACTATATGGATGAGTATAATAATATTGAATGTAGTAACTATAAAACTTAAAGATTTTGTTCTAAACTAATTCAATTATTTCAGAAGCTACAGAATGCCAATATTAAGAAGTATCTCTCCTCTGTGGAACTTCATCTAACCATAGATTTTGCAAAATGGAAAGATTATCTAATTTAATATTTAATACAAATATTTCATCTGAATAAATGAGGTATGAATATCTAATAGCCTCTCTGTTTTCTACATTCTGCTAAAAGCAAAACATGATGTATAAGCCATATAGAATTTTTAAGAGGAAAGGGGAATTAAGAGGTGACTGGTACATTGAATTCGAAATTTATTTTAATTCATTGATATTAGGATAGAAACATGCACACACATATGTGTGTGTGTGTCTGTGTGTCTATATACATACACACACACATATATATGTATATATGTATGTGTGTATACAGAAGGTGCCACAAAAAGTATACACATTTTAAGAAAGGAAAACTGTATTAAAATTGTAATAATATATACCAATAACAGAAGATGAATACAAATCATGTTTGAGTTCTGCAGTTACAAGAGGTGTTCAAAGTGGTAACCATCAGTGTAATTTTAATACAGTTTTTCCTTTATTAAAATGTGTATACATTTTGGCACCCCTGAGATAGATAGATAGATAGATAGATAGATAGATAGATAGATAGATAGATGATAGATAGATAGATAGATAGATAGATAGATAGATAGATAGATAGATAGATATAGATCTCAGGGGTGCCAAAAATGTATACAGTGAACACTTTGGTCAACGTTACTCAAGCAGTAGTTCACCGTAATCAGAAGTGTCTAGATGCTGATGGTAACAACTTTGAGCACCTCTTGTATTTGCAGAAGACAAATGTGACTTGAATTCATCTTTTGTTATTGGTATACATTGAGTATTATAATTTTAATACAGTTTTCCTTTCTTAAAATATGTATACACTTTTTTGGCACCCTGTGTGTGTGTGTGTACCCTCTGTGTTTATAGATTATATAAATCCAATGGAAAGAAAGTTCAGAATCTGACAAGGAATTTTGATCAGTCCACAATAATGGGTGATACAAACAGGGAAACAATATGATATATTGCAAAGAAGAATCGGGCTTGAAGTCAGAGAACTTGGTTTCATCCCTCCATTCACTCTCTTTGCAATTTTGAGGAAATCCCTAGACCATGATCCTCAGTTTCCTCAAATAATATATAGTGAGAACCCTACTGCTGTGAAAGATTCCCAGGAGCATTAAATGCAGAGTGCCTGACATACCACAAGCATCCAAGACCTGGGAGGTATGGTCATTTCAGCCCATCACTGAAGAAAGCCAAAGAGGGAAACCAACATTACTTTTGCTTTTCTACCCTACTCAGCAATAATGTTTGATAATCTACATTTGAGTGAGACTTCTAATCAATTGAAGACTTTCATCCAGTAAAAACAGCGTCATGTGTATGTCCCTCTCAGTTAATAAAACTGTACTGATTGAAACATAGTAACAAAACAAACAAAAACCATTTTATTCACAATGTTAACAGAAGAGAATGGTGCAACTAAAAAGAAAAACAAGCTAAATTAGAGTAAAATGGACATGAATATCTCCTCAAAAATGGCAAGGGGGTGGAGGATGATAGAAGAGGGTAAAGGGGGTCAAATATATGGTGATGGAAGGAGAACTGACTCTGGGTGGTGAACACACAATATGATATACAGATGATGTATTATAGAATTGTACACTTGAAACCTATGTAGTTTTGTTGACCATTGTCACCCCAATAAATTTTAATTCAAAAATGGCAAGGGGGGATTATTATTCCTCTTTTAATATACCAAAAAGAATGTATAGTTCTACTCTTTTAGGAAAGGAAAGGCATTTAAGCTCTAGGTTAAGTTCTAGGATAGTCAGTATAGTATATGCTTAGAAGCAGACACATTGGAAGCCATATCCTGGCTGTATAACCTTGGGCAAGCAACTTAACTTAGTTGCCTCATTTGCTAAGTAAATATATTGACAGAACCTACCTTATAAGATTGTTGTGCTTGCTTAAATGAATGCATAGAAACTGTTTAGACTTAGTGTCTGCCGCATAAGAGGAATTACTGTAACTCTTATGTATCAATATCATCATCATCATTGTCATGATCAGTATTCCTGAAGAGAATATGAATAGATATTAGGTATCTGAAAGGTAGCAGGTCTCCACTTATTTAGTGACTGTATGTCCAACAAGGGCAGTTACTTTCCATCATCTTTTTGGTTGCAAAATTCCTTTTTTTCTCTAATAAAAGTAATAGGGGATGCTAATACTGAAATTAAATCAGAATTGATTTGGTTGAATCATGGTGAGAGCCTCAAAACCCCACCTGTGGTTCTCTTCACCACATTTAGTGGTCTCTGCAATAGCCAAAGCCAAGTACAATAGAATACAGGCATTTATGGGGATGGAGTCAATGGCATTGTAATATATATGTATGATATCGGGTGTGGGGGGCAGGGGAGGAGAGGGGGAGTCACTTTGTAAGCGGTGAAAAAAAATAATTATTGCATTGTTTTGTACGTCTGTAACTAATAATGATAATAATAAAGTTAAAAAAATAAAGTGGTTAAAAAAACTGTAATAAGACAGCAAAGAACATGTATAATTGAAGACTATCTCTGGGTTGAAAGTATTATTAACAACAGAAATCTCACTTTGATTTAAATAATATCAAACAAAAGAACTTTGAAACTATGTTTTTTTAATTAAAGTTTATTGGGGTGACAATGGTCAGTAAACTCACCTAGGTTTCAGGTGTGCAATTCTGTAATAATCATCTATATATCACATTGTGTGTTCACCACCCAGAGTCAGTTCTCCTTCCATCACCATATATTTGACCCTCTTTATCATCATCTATTGTCCCCCTCCCCCCTGAAAATATGTTTTAATAAAAAAATTCAAACACTTAAAAGTAGGTGTAACATTTAAGTGGATAAATTTCAGTTTTCTATAACTATACATATAATAACCACTAGCCACATGCGGCTCTTGAAAATTAAATGTCACTTAATTAATATAAACTAAAATAAAAAATAGAGTTCCTCAGTCTCCCTGGCCTATTACTATTGCCCAATAGCCATGTATGGCTAGTGGCTATTGTGTTGGATGACACAGAGATAGAAGATTTCCATCATCAGCCAAAGTTCAGTTAGGCAGCAGTGATTTACAACATGTCACTATGTGGAAAATTATACTCCCAATATTAGGTGTGTAGAACATTACTACAAGCAATAGTAAAATACCACAGGTTGGGGAATATTTTTCCTTTCATTAAATGCACTACATTTCATGAAATAATTTAAATTTAATTATCCGGAGGAATTTATTTTCTTAAGCCCTTCTCTTAAACTGTCCACGTATGATTTTTCCATGAGAAGTGTAGAAGAGTAGAAAACGCTACTGTCTGAGTTAGCACTTGCATGACCTAGAGGAGGTCAGGGAATCGCCCTGTGCCCCACAGCCTCAGGTAACACAGGGGGCATTGACAGCTGTACCTCTAATCAGTTTACATGAGGACCAGATGAGAAAGTGAATATAAAAGTGCTTTGTAAACTCCGAAACCCAAAACAAATGCTAGTTATTCTTGTAATAATTTCTACATTTTCACTTGGCTGCACGCAAATAAAGTGTATAATTTCTGTAGAAATAGTTGAGCTAGTCTGAAGGAAAATGTCATTTAAAATGTTTGAGAGGTAAAACATATTTAGGGTCCAAAGACTGCAGGGCTACTGATTAGAGAAAAATGCATTTCTGGGGAAATACATTTATATGGAAATTATTAGATAATCTGTATTTCATAATTTTGAAACAGAATATTTTGTTAAATTTGATAAAATCATGTCTCACCTCCATTTTATCAACTGAAAGGCATTGATTTTGACTTAAGCTATAGAGATAATAAGCTCAGAGCCACCACTTTAAAGCATATTAAAACTTCAGGAAGTTTTACAACATGCTAATTTAATGCTTTATTAGCTTACTTCATTTAAGTTTCTAAAGAACTGAAATGATCTTTGTGAAGTGTTGATCTAATCTTGTTCCAGAATGAGACTTAATTTCTGCCTGGAAGGCAAACTTACACATTGAAATTTGGAAATTAAAAAAATAATATTAAACTGGTATAGCTCAGCGGAACTAAACCTTGAAGAGAATATATAATTGACAATAAATGTAACTCAGCTGCCCAAGATTTTGAACATTCTTCCAAGACATACAATATTACTTATTACACATGTTTAAAATTCAACAGAGAATCAGAATATATTCCTCTTAAATGTTTTTTTACTCCTCTTTCTACTATTAAAGAATGTATACATTTCTCTTTGCAGCACATAGAGGTATGTGTATATGTTAGTAATGTTAATGTTAGTTGCTATAACAAAAAGGTCCCACAATTTTAGTGGCTTAAGAAAAGAAGAAAAAGAGGCATACTCCAAAGTGGGCATTCCTGTTTGTGCACAGCTTTCCTCCAAATAGTGATTCAGGGACCTTGGGTTCTTCCACATTAGGCTTCTTCATCTCCTAGGGCTTTGGAATCCTTTCAATAAGGGAAAAGAAGAAGGTGGAAAAGGCATGCCTGCAGTGTAACTCCCACTCAGTTTCCATTGGTAAGAATTAGTCACGTGGCTCTAACTAGAAGCAAGAGGGTCTGGGAAATTTAGTTGCTGCCTTGACAACTGCATCCTAGCAACAACTCTACACTATGAAAGGGGAGCACAGATTTTGATGGACAGTTAGTTGCCTCTGCCACAGTATATGTTTGAGAGAAAACAGATGCAAAGAGTTTAACGTTATTTAAAAAAAAGAAATCACTTTATATTTTCCATGTCTTTAATTCTGTTCTCTAGCTTCTAAGTGAAAATGGAAATGCTGTACCCTCCATCCCTCTTAACTCCTTCTCTGTTAAACAAGGAGAAGTGGAATGACTTCTGGCCGCAGAAGAAGGCTTGGTGTAAGATGCGGAACCTGGAGATCTTTATCAGTTCCTTTTATTTCTCTCCATGTCAATCCTGGATATTTTTGTTTTAACACCCTTGGCTTGTAGTCCTCATTCTCATGAAATGAAAGAGGATGTCACTCATGATTATAGACCCACTGTAGGAGCCCAAACTATAACCTGAGGAAAGATGTTTCAAGACTGAACCTATTAGCTTGTTAGCTTAGCAAAAACACTGTGGTGTCCCTTGGCTTTGGGATATCCCTTCGGTGACTGTGACAGCCCCTTATCTCACAACCACTGAGTCACTTCAAGTAGAGGATAGATATACCCATCATCTCTTGAGGGAGGATACAAAAGCTATGAAATACCAGTAAAGGATCAAAATAGCTTTCCCTGAATGCAAAATGTCTTGCTTGATTCAGGAAGGACCATGGAAGACCCTCCGATATTTACACAATTTTTCCATTCATCCAACATGGATTTACTGAGCAGCTGCTCTGTGAAGGTAAAGTTAGGGATCCGAAGGCAAACGTGAATGAGTCTTTAAGCAAGGGTGTGACAAGGACATATTTGCATTTATTAAAATCACTCTGCAGAATGAATAGACTGGAGGGGCAAAAGTGGAGGAGAGGAGAACAGATAAAGAGCCTGCTGCAGCAGGGGAGGCAAAAGGTCAAGGAGCGGCTGCAGATGAAAAGAAATAGATGAATCCAAAAGACAGCTGATTGGGGATTTGACAGGACCTGTTAAATGTTCCTATCTGGGGGAAGGTGGTGCCACTGTCTGAAATAAGAAAGCAAAACCAGAAACATGCTTGTTGGTAGAGGGGAAATTAGGACCTCGGTTTTTGAACACATACAATTTGTGAAGCATTTGAATGGAAGCAGCTGGAGACAAATGTCTGGAAGGAAGAAGATCCCAGGCCGGAGAGAAAAATGGTGATTGCAACCATGGAATGGATGAGAATGACCAAAGGAGAGTCTGCAGCATGAAGAGTCTGGGGCAAACACGGAGGGACACCAACAAATGAGATCTATCCACAAGGAAAGGTTCTAGCCAATGGGATCAAGAAGGAGGGATTTCTAAGGCCCAGATGGTACAGCGACAACAAGAAGGATGTGGTGTTCCAGAAACCAAATTCTCTCAAGCAGGAGGACATTTTCATCCACAGAGCCTGCGATAGAGTGCTCAAGTATCATGAGAACTCAAAAAGGGTTTCTCAGGTTTAGCAACATGGAAGCTGCTGATGGTCTCCTGGAACTGAACTTAGGGAAAGAGAGAAACTAACATTTATTGAACACCAAGGAAGTCTATGAGGAATTATCTTATTAATGAGATCCCAACGTCGCATTATAAGCAAGCGGTGGTAGTCACTATGCATGCTTATTGCCGTACAGTGCCGTAACGCAATATTGTCAGACATGTCACTGTTTGTTTTATTTGCCCCATATTCATGTACACATTTTCCTTTCAGAAAGTCAACATGTTCTTTAGGTAGGAATCATCAATGTCCCTTGCCAAAAAGCTAAGAAGGTATAAATAATCTTATTTATTTATTTTTTGAGGGCAGTGTCACTGGCCCTCATATGTGGGACCCGAACCGGGGTCGCTGGCTTAAATAATCTAAATACAATAACGTTCATAGATAATAATCCTTGTTATTGAACACTTTAAGGTCCAGGAATTGCCTTATTTCTAACAATCCTGCCTTTATTTTTTTTTCTGGAAGAGAAACCTGAGGTCCAAGGATTATACATCATATCAAGCAAGTGGGAAAGTAATACAGGTGGATTTTTTCCAGTTCTCCTGACTCTTTGCTCCTCAAGCAACCTCCCACTTCCTTCTTTAAGCTCAAAAGGTCCCAATCTACAGATTTTTGATAATTATTTCCTAATGTCTGATTAAACCTGACCTGTGTCATACAAAGTTCTCAGAGAATATTTATTGAATAAATCAATTCAAGAAACAATTTAAAATGTAATTTGCTTTAGGTAAAGGTCAAACTTAAAAAAAAAAGTTGAAGACAAATAATAAACAGCATAGACATTGAGACAGACACCCTCTTGGCTCCATTCCTGCCAGGGGGAAAGCCAGGAAATAAGGAAGAGGTCAGAAACAGAAATGAGGAAGAGGGATAGAAATAGGAAATTAATCTAGAAGATGCCAGTAAGTTCCTAGAAGAAAGCCCTCATAGGACCCAACACAACATACAACAGTCATGCGATAAATGTTGCCTAGTTTGAACTGAATGCATGATAGCAGCACAAGAATCCCAGCAGTGCTGACACAAAAAGTGAATTCTCTCCTTCAAGACAATTCTTATACTGAATGAATTTCATTTCTTTTGGTTCTGACATCTAACCATCTGCTTGCCTTCCTGTGATTCCATGTTGCCAAAGAAACTTCTGTTCTTTCACTTGTTTCGCTCAGTGAACTTAGTCATGGGGAGAAGGGTAGTCCATGTGGATGGCAGTGTGATGTGCTCAGGTCACCTCTCTCCCATCATAAATAACTGCATTGATATTCTTGTCCTTGTCTACCAGCTTGTTGGTCGTGGCTTAGGTTCAGTTGATGAAATTCATTTCTCTGTTTAAATGGTTAGCAATGGGATCCTGGTACCAGAGATGTAAAGGTCAGAAAGAAACTACTGGACTACAGATTCAAGCCTCAGAATTCACTCTAATGCCTAAGAATGCTAGGGGTTGAAATACCTGCTTACAGGCTTCTGAGTGCTGGTGGGGAGGGTGAAAACGTAAAATCACAGGAAAAAAAAAGGCAAAGACATCCAATATTGGGAAATCAAGCACTTGAGGCTGGACTTTGAGAAATGCTTATGGGAAACACCCACTCTCGCCTTCTCTCAACAAGCTGTTAGGTAATTGTTATTTATTTGTTGTGTGATCTATACCTGTCATTCTCATCAAAGCAGGAGGAGGACTTACTACCATAGCATTGCTCTTAGGCAAACGTATTCATTTGTCCCTACCACTTATATATAACTCTGTTACAATATAATCTGCAGAATTTTGAAATAATTTCCCCATGTGTCTGTCTCCTTTACCAGATTGTGCAGCCTGTGAGGGAAGTTATTCACTCCAAAGATAATTACTCAAGACCTACTATGGACCAGAGACTGTTCCATAAGATGCAGCGCAGGCAATATTCAATCAAATACTCCTGTCTGTGTGAATCTCACATTTCAAGTGAGGAGAGATGAAGGGAACTTGGAATTGAAGAGGTTTGGTCTGAAACTTGGCCACATTATTTCCTAGCTGTGTGACCTTGGGGAAATCACTCAAACGAAACTTCAGCTGTGTGATCCATAAACTGAGGATGCCAATACCTTACAACATGGTTGTAAGATTTGAATGAAATGACACAGTGCAATCTAATGAAAATAGTAGCTGAATTCTACTGTGTAGTTGTTTTATGGCAGCATTGTTGAGCTTTGTCACAACAAATCTGCAAGGTAGGTATCATTATGGAGAGGTTAAATTACTTAAATAGTTGCAAAGTTAGTGAGTGGTAGATCTAGAATTCAAACCAAGATAGTCTAATGGCAGAGCCTGAGCTCTTATTCACTTCGCTCTCCTGTGTGCACTGCTTTATTCTGTATCACACCGTATCTGCCACAGAGAGAGTAGTTGTGACCATGAGGGTGCTGTCAGTTGCCAATCATAGAAAACTGGACTCATGGATGGTGTAGATGCCTGACCACTGCAGTGTACGCCTGAAGCTGAAGCTGAATAATAATTAATGTCAACTATAATTTCATATATATATATATATATATATATATATATATATTTTCAAGGGATATGGAGTACAGCAGAAGAAATAGAATCAATGGAACGGTAACAGCTGTATACCATGTGAGAGGGGTAGTAGATTGGGGGAGGGGATTGTCACCTTGTGAGGGGTATAAATGTCTAACTATTACATTGGTTTGTACACCTGAAACTAATAAAAAAAGAAAAAGAAAACTAGACTTAAATTAACAAAGAACAAAAGGGGTTTACTGGCTCACTTCATTGAAGAGTGCAGAGATGGACATCAAGGAAAGTTCAATCAAGGGTCCTGCTCCATCTTTCCGGTGTCTTTGATCGCCCTTTTATATGTCAAACTTATTTTGGGTTACCTTCTCTCATTCTAGTGAAATGGCTACAGAAGCTCTAAGTAACACATCTGTGTATTACTTAGTCCAAAGCAAGAGAGAAAGTATTTCCCAGAAGCACTTACAGTACGACTCCTTGAGTCACATTCACTCCTAATACGTCACGTGCCCATCTTTGAGCCTATTACTTTGGATTCCACTGGCTTGTTTCGGCCTGAGCTACACGCTTTATTCCAAAAGCAATACAACTTGGATTCCATAGGAAAGTTCTTTCCAGAACAATAGTCAACATATTCACCAAAAGAATGTCTCCCACACAGTCAATATATTTTTGTTATATTACTTAATTAATGTCTCAAAAGCAAATTAAGCAGCTCTCACATATTTGTCCACAACATTTTCTATGAAGTGAAATCCAAAAGAACAAACACACAGTAAAAGAAGAAATGCTTTTTAAACAACCTCAAGTAGCAACATTCACTCACATAATTGTTCCTGGCATATTTCTTTTTGAAATTCTGTCATCTACATGGAAACAGCAGAAGGGGAGCTCAGGACAATATGCCATTAATATTTCATACACAATCTGTTTAACACTATACAATTCATTTTTATAGGAGTCTTATTCATCTTCCCAAAATCAAATATTGTTTCTGACTTTCTCATTTTATTACACTTTAAAATTTATTTTTCAGCTAGCATTGAGTTACCCAAAATCTTCATACATCTAACACTTCAAGTACAAGTTAGTACAGAATTATTTTATTATTTTCCGGTAGGAAGAACTGATATATTTGAACATTTTGTTATCAGTTTTGCAAGAGTTCTATTTTTAACTTCAATATTATCTATCTTCAATGCATTTTCTCTTAAGAGCTACATTCCCTTTAAGGGGATTATATACTTTTTAATGTATCTATCTAGTGTTCCAATACGTTTAAGGTAGACTGAGAGATTTCATACAAATAAGATGAAAATAAATTGATTTAGGATGTATTTTACTCTTATTTTAAACAATACCTCCAAACTGTGAAGGTTTCAGATCTACATTACCTCCATATCACACACACTGGCTAGGAATAGACATTCTCAGTTTTAGAGTATATTATTCTTATTTGGTCACTAAATATTTTCAATGTCTTTCATAGGTTCAATCTGGAATTTACATGCTAACTATTTAATAAACATTTAAAATTAAAGTACTTATTTTTTTTTTTGTAATGAGTAACAGAAATGGAAAATGCTTAAATATAAACTATTGGGTTGTCGGAAAAGTCATGATGTATTTTTTCTATGTTTTTCGTTGCAAAAATGCATCATGACTTTTCCGACAGCCCAATACTTGAATGCTACTGTCTCTGGGTTAGCCAATTTAGGCCACCAACACACAAATGCTCAATGCCATTATCCTGGACCCTGAGAAGAGGGGCCCCATACTTTCAGGGTTCAGTTTTGACCCTTTGCTAGACATGAGGAGTTTTCAGGGCCAAGCCAGCATGCGCATCAGCAGCCCACCTTGCCATGTCTGGGCCCCAAGGGTCTATGAATTCCCTCACCAAATGGTTCCAGGTATGGTCAAGAGGCAAGTCTTTGCCTGGGGTTAGTAGTCACAATGGTGTGCATGATTTTCCTCACAGTGCAGGATGGAATGAAGACAGTGGGCAAAAAGGCAGTGGATTCCTGGCAAAGGGCTTGGGCTCAACTCTTCTCAAGCTGTCTCATTCCAGGGCAGAACTGCAAGAAATCTGAGAATTCTAACTTGAATCTAGACTTTCATGTCATGATGATAATACACTTCTCAAGAAGACAGATAGAATGTATTCTATTTAACAGGCTGTTGACTTGACTCATACCTTATAAATATGAAACACATGGTATGCAGGTTGCCATTTATACTCTTAGTCCAGGCCCCACAAAAGTGACAGGGCAATTCTGACTTCATATAACTACTTTGAAGACTAAGTGATATAGAATATCAAAAGATGTCAATTCTTTTGCTTCCTGGACTAAGTTGGTACGGGAATTAGAGAGGTTCTAAATAATAGGGCATAGCTTTTACAGTTGGGAAACTCTCAGAGGCATTGATTTTTTTTTCTTGGGGGAAGGAAGCTAGACACAACACCAGCCATAAGCAATGCCATGATTGCATTCGAAAGCATTTCCCTGATATACATTTCTATTGTGTAAATCTTTTGGGATCCATTTGTTTTCTATCTGTGGGTCTATCATGAGAGTCTAAATCTGAGCTCAATAATTAAATCAACAGATAATTAGTATTTCAGATAAAAGCTTCCAACAACAAATATAGCTTTTTAAAAGTTAGGTAGGATTGTTAATTTGCATATATTTTCTTAATGAATTATTTTCAATGTAACTGAATAACTCTAAATCCTGTAAATATAACATAAATTTTACTGTAGGATTATAAATCTTAAAATATTGCATGTCATCATAAATTAGCTACTATGTTATATTTTCTACTGACAAATTAAAAATATTTTATTTAAAACTTATAATTTTGAAACCAAAAATACAGACTGCATTTTTTATGTTCCTAAGATGTATATGCTGCAAGTATCCATTAAAATAATTATGGCTCTAAAACTGCTAAACATCTTTAGCATGCTAAAATCTAATAGAATTTCATGGTGTCAAATATAGAATATTTGAAAGAAGACTTAAAACGAAAATGTAATACATTGAAAAAAAATTGAAATAAACTCAACCATGAATTTCACACTTATTTTGCTTTTTTAGCACAAATCCAGTGTCAGTTCTCAAAATATAAACGTTCCAGTAAGGGAATATATATACAGGTTATTTTTCACAGATTAGTTTTCATGAAAAGAAGTTATGTAAATAGGATATGAAAAATACAACATTTTAAAGACTAAAAATTAATTCTCTCCTTAAGAAACTGTAATAAAGAGAAAACGTGATTTCTTGCTTTGAAAGTAAAAATATTTTATTTTCTACTTACTTTTCAATTCTACTCAACAAACTTGTTCCTGTATGCCAAATCCTGTGTTAGAATTGGGTACAAAAATGAATGAAGTATCAACCCTACCCAAAAGTCACTGTCTTAGGAAAGTTGGTAAGTACTCGATCTGAAGGCTAACACTATCATTTTAAGCTTCTTTGTAATACCTTAATCAAGAATCCAAGATACAGTTGTTTTTCTAGAAGATGGAAAAAAAAATCTCTCTATTCAACTGTTCCTGAGTTCTAAGGAACATTTAATTAAAACAATTTTTTAAAAGGATTGGGGTAAGAAAATAGGAAGTATAAAGTGGTGTAAAAATTACTTGATTAGACTCTAATAAAGGCATGAATTATGAAAACACAGGTACTTCTTACTTAATCTTTTTAGTTTGTGAAAACTATTTATCTTGAAAAAAACTTTGTTGACCACCTGCTATGAGTCAGATATGGTACTATGTCCTAGACATGAATGTGTGATGTGACTGACACAGCTCTCACTCTCTCATGACTCATATTCTAGTAGGCTATTATATGTGAGTTTACGTCTGTGATAGCAGAAATATAGAAATCTAAAGAATACAGAGAAATATACCTAGTCAGATATTGGGGTCAGCTAGTGGTGTGGTAAGGCCAGTAAACATTTCCTGGCAGAAAGAATATTTAACTAAGCCTTGCAAAAGACATACAAGCTCATCAGATGAAATAGAAATGGAAGAGGTGGACAATGGCGATGGTTAGGGCCACTGTGAATGAGTTCAAGTTCCCATGAAAAACATGTTAAATGTTAGGATCAATGGTCCTGGGAATCTGTACAGACATTCTTCCTTTTATAAACCTGAGTAGTTTTTTAGGATTAGCAGGAAAAAGACTTAAGAGACTAGAACAGGAATCATTTCGGAAGCTGAAAGGCCTTGAATGCATCTGGGAGGGATAAGGGAGGGTAACGGGAGGAATGGCAGAGGTTATGGGTGAATGTGCTTGGGGAAAAGGACGAAGGAGGGGATAATCTGTGGTTGCATAAAGAAAGGGCTAAAAACCACATCTCAAATTTGTTACTTTATCTATAGAAGAGCAAAGGATGATTACTTAAAGCTTATAGACAGAAAATGGGCATATTCAGATTTTTGTTTTAGAAAAAACTTACTCTAGCTTTTGTGTGGAAATAGATTGGAGAGCAGCAAGAGAGGAATTCCAGAATCTAGGCAAGAGATAATGTTTTAAAATTGAAAGAAGAAATAAGAATCATCTGACTTCCCATACATTGACAATAAGCCAAAGAATAGAGAAAATAAGGCGTTCTAGAGATAATATAAAAATAATCAATAAAACTTAGTGATTCACTGGATATATGGATGGTATCCGGGCTTCTGCTTTGCTCAGCGAAGTAGATGGTGGTCGTATTAACTAAGTCAGAGAACCAGAGGGAAGAAGTAGGATTTACAAGGGAGGCCATGAGCTTGAGTTTGAGTATTTTAAGATGAATTACAGGTGGGAAATTCAAGTAGAGAGATTTAGCAAACATTTGTCTTTTTCTTATAGAGTATGCAAAGAAATTATCTGGGCTGGGATTATAGTTGAAGGGTTATCAACATAAGAATGGTAATTGCATTCCTAGATGAGATTCCCAAGGAAAGACTGTGAAATTAGAGGAAAAGAGATCTTAGAACAAAACAATGAAGAACATCACTACTTAAAGGGCAGATGAAGGGCTCACAAAAGAGATGAGATTGTGAAGTCACATAATTTAGGAACAGAGTGTTTTAAACAAGAGGGAGTTGACAATAGTCCCTAAGGAGGTAACATAAAACAAAGACTGCAAAGGCCCAACCACATTTAGCAACAGAAGTACCGTTAGTGTGTTTGGTGCATGATTAGGTGCATGAAGGGGAGACAGAGCAAATCTGTCTATCTGTCAAGGAGAGTCAAGAGTGAAATAACTGGTAAAAGATATAGAATCGGAGGGTTGCTTTAATGATGGAAAATACTAGGGAATTTTAAATGCTCACAGAATATGGGATCTCATTTTCAAAATGCTGATAGAATGCCATTCCATAGAAGAAATGCCTATATCATAGGTCTTTATGAGCCAGCAATGTGGTGACAGTTCATTCCCACAAAACACATTCACTTAAGTGTTAACACAAAATATTTTACAAATTAATTACCATCTCTAAACTTGCATTTGTAGAGCTTGTGTGCTTCACTAAATCTCTATGGGCAGAAAGACTGATGGAGATGGAGCATTTATTTGTACAAATGCTGTGAGTCATGAATCGAGGAATAATTATATCTAATGACAGATTCTCAAAGCTCTTATTATTAAAGATATAGCACACTAATGAAAATTTTCAGTTAGAGCCTACTTCCATTGATTCTAACAAATGACACTAAAAGTGTAACGCTGCATACCAGTGCCAAGCTTTGATGGCTATAGATCTCTGGAAATGCTCTGCTTTATTAGTACTCCTAAATTTTCCATAGAATATCTCTATAGACACCTCTCTTTGTAACTCCACACAATACCCTTAATAGTGCCATGCACATAGTCAATAACTCGGAAATTACGGAGTAGCTATAATAGATCTTATTTTTTAAATTCATTTTGCTTCAATGGTGTTATTCTTGAATCTTCGGATTTCCAGAATATTTTTTTTTGTCTTTGGCTTATGTCCATATATGGGATAAATGACTCAAAATAATTTAATGAAGAACCTAATTATCCTAATTTTCCTTGCTCTGCAGGCATTTCACCACTGAATTTCGTAGGCTACAGCTTTAGTTTGGCAAGCAGATATTTAAACCAGAGTAGAATTGAGAGTACTATGGTAGAGTACTGCGGGCATTTGTTCAATTACGTATTCATTCAACAAACATCTAATCAGTTAGAATATGTGCCATGGTCTGAATTGGACATGAGAGATACAAAGAGGAATAAGCCACAAGTTTTTCCCTTTAGAGAAAGTCTAGGGAGGAATTCAGGTAGATATAAAGCATCATATAGTACTGTTATAAAGCTCAACCAAGGCATGAGCAGAGATCTACTGATTACCTGGGCTATACAGCGTAGATTTCCTAAAGCCATAATGTTGGACTAGGGAGATCACATGTGCGAGTTCTTCTGGGGAAATTCCAGTTTATACCTGTTGTCCCAGGATCTTTCCTATCCCTATCGCTCTCTAAATAAATATATCAATAAAGATCCTGTAAGATGGAGCAAAAGTCTATTGGGAAAACATAGCTTTCTGGGTGCAGGAAATGGTATCTTACACAGAGAATAAAGGAAATACCAGTGTGAAGTGTTAGAGAAACTCTAGCAGCTCAACATGGCTGGTATGAAGAGTACCTCTGAGTAGAGGGGTCATCAGGGACAAAACCCATTAGTGGGGTAGATAGGGCTTCAAGTGTCAGGGTCCTTGTTGGTCAACCTAAGGAGTCTGCACTATTTGGAAAACAAAGAGCTGCCCGTGGAGGATTCCTAAATTTCAATCTAGAACCACACACTATACATTTTCTTCAATTTCATAAGATGCTTGCAGAGAAACATGCCAATGGAAAAATAAAATTCAGTCATTAAATATCTATCAACTTTGTACAGTATTTTGGACATTTACTCCAAGTCAAAGTAACTTCTAGTCTTTTCATAGTCACAGGGTGACTAGAATTAAACCAAAAATGTGGACATTGATAGAGAGCTTCTGCCCCCAGCAGGTATGCAATCTCCCTGTAACTGTGTCTCTTGGTATACATAGAAGAAGAGAAGACAATACAGAGAACTGAATAGAGGAAAAATGTTAAGAATGATAAGCATAGATGTGTCTATGTGCATAGGTGTTTTATATGTTACTGATCCTGAGTCTCATATTTCTCATCTGACAATGAGACGCACAGAGCTTTCCTAGTAGGGTGAATAACTAATCCAGGGGAAAGGAAGGAGGGATATTGATTCCAGGTAAAACAAACAGAAGAAGCAGACACAGCATATACAGTGCCAGTGAAGTATATAATAGACCTTCAAGATGTGAGAGTTACTATTGCTGTTGTTATTAGGATGCATGTGAAGTTTACTCTCTGCCCTTCTACTGCTCTTGAGGGGAAGGCTGGTTTGCTTATCAGTAGGAGATTTGGGAGTGGAAAACCAGAAACAAATGGCACATGCAAATCTATTACTTACAAACTGACAAGATATTCCAAAATCCCTATCAATAGGGTGTTACAGTTTTCCAAGTTGTGTCACAGTCTCATCTCATTAGATCCTCACAATAGCCTTATGAGAAGGATGAGGATGTACACACGTCCTCATTTTATAGGTGAGGACACAGAGCCCCAGAAAAGTCAATTTCTTGCTCTAAATCATATAGAAAATAATTAGCAAAGCTTGGACTCAAAAATGTCCCCTGATTCCAAGTCTTTCCACTTTCTAAAATGCACGCTGTGTCCATGGAACATATCAAACCCATTATATCACCACTAAGATAAACTCAACAATAGATCTCTGTGCCCCAGATCTCACTGTCTCAACTCTTGGGTACTCCAAATCCAAGATCCTTGGGTATCTGTCTATTTGAAGGATATTTCTAATAACTAGAAAAATAATACTGTAAACCTAGATATGGGTTAGTAGGATCCAAAACCAAAAAAAGGACTTAGCAGATAACAATTCATATTCAAATAGTAAGAGAAAGCAATGGTTCCTTTTTACCTGGAGTGAGGATCTCAAAATGTTTATGTACCTCACCAGAAAAAACATTTTAAGTATGTCCCCTATATCAATATTAATATACAAATATATGCTTTTTAAATTACATTGACAAAATTTAGTCACCTAGATAAAACTAATGTAGTATGTACATGATAAAATGTACATTCAAAATAGTAATTGTTAAAGAATAAGACAAATATAAATTAAAATATTATGATTTCCCCCAACCCAATTGATTAGCATGCATCTTCCTGGGGCACATATATCCCAATTTGATGACAGTTCACCTAGAGAATCAAATCGAAGTTCATTGGAATCATAAAGTCCTCCACAATCTGGGGTGTGTGTGTGTGTGTGTGTGTGTGTGTGTGTGTGTGTGTGTGTCCGTGTCCCCTCCCCATTAGACTGTAATTTCCTAGGGGAACCAATGATGCCTTATTCCTCTTTGCTATATCTCTCCATACCTTGCTCCCTGAGACACTTCTCTAATGGGGTCACTAGACCTTTTGCTCCAAAGGGGTGTTTGCTCTGTGGAAGAAGAAATTCATTTCATCATATTTTTCACTTTTGTTTTTTTTTTTTTAAATGCCTCAGTTTAAGTACAAGCCACAGACAGATTTGGAAAAAAAAAATAAGAAGGAGTTTTTCCCATCACAGTTGAGATAAGAACTCTCTGGGCAAGGGGATTAAAAAGAGTTGGAAAGAATATAGGAAAATTGGATACTAGTCTGTTAATCAGGAGAGACCCAGATGTGGAAGTATTTCATGGGCAGAAATAGCAAAGGCAGCCTCATCAAATCTCTTGAGACCTTGGAGTGCAGCAAGACAGTGGCCAAAATTTTCCTGACCCTGAGAAAAGTGTGGGAGTTAGCTGACAATGAGAGCCAGTCCTGACAGGGGGGCACCTCAGTGAAAAAGGGCATGGACGATATTGCCTTAAACTAGACTGGAAAGTGGACACATCAGCAGAAGCTCAACAGTAAAGACATCCATTCCCAAGGTACAGACAAGGTTGGACATCTAGCAGATAACAATGTATGCAGCCATATTCCCTGGAGGCCATGCTTCATGAACACTGGGTAACATGGATGCCTGTAGTGCAAGAAGGGGAGAAACAATCCTAAACTGAAACTGATGGAGGAAACCTGGGACTCACATGGTTAAGTTTTCTACCCTCAAGTGGAAAGGATACAAAATTCGTCCGCTCAAAACATGACTAAGAGGAGCAAGATTAACTTCATTCCCTGGACACATTTCCCTCAAATTAGAGTGTAAGCCAATCCTTTTGAGCTTTAAAACTAGCATAATCTTCTCTTCCTTGCTGACATATGTTCTATTGAACATCTTTTCTCAAAATAGACCAGTTTCGCCCACGTTGAAAATCTGTCAAGGCAGGTCTCTCCCACTTTCCCAGTTATCTCCACAAGTATTGGAAGGGATGCCCTGGCAGTCAGGGACTGCCCCACTTACTGCCAGGTGGTGCCAATTCAAATGGGCCCAGAGCCCATGAGGCATCTGTGGCTTAAGACCTAAGTGACATCATCCATACCGTCTCCCAAATTCTTGAAGTTGATAACTCCCTGCCTTTCCCTGAGTTAATGTTGACTAAATGACATCTAGTACTGCTGTTTTTCCTCTAGTTATATATTCAAATTTTTGAGTTTTTGGCATTGTCTCAATTTTCCTCCTTTCCTGTGCATCACCGTAAATGTAGCACATTTTCCAAACATTGACGTATCTTGTCTGTCCTTGAGTATCATCTGTACTGTCAAATGATGGACCTCCTATACATCTACCACATTCATCATTGTCTCATCATTTACATGTTTTGTATCTCTTTTTTATTATGATGACAGGTCTCTAGTTTCTAACACTTTCACATTCCCACTGTCTTTGCATCAGACCTGATTAGGTTAACAATCTTGATCAAATAGTTTAAACTAAGGCAGAACAAATCAGTCCACATAACAATGCAATGCCCAAGTGCTAACATCAACCATGGCGGGGGTGTACTAGGAGAGCATTGAAGAGCCTATGGTTGGAGTTTTGGAGTTAGCCTTATTTTTATCTAGGAAAAAAAACACATTAACAGTAAATCAATAATAATAATATAGGACCACTACTGGGTGTTTGTTATGTGTCAAGCAATGTGCTAAGTGATTACTTCCATTATCTTGATTGATCTTGCAATAATTTTGTGGCATAAGTATAAACATTCCCTTTTTGAAAATCAGGAAATGGAGTCATGGAGAATCAAAGTAATTGGCAAAATGTCACTATGACAGTAGGTACTGGAGCCAGGGATTAGAAACCCAAATCTACCTACTTCAATGTCCATGTTTTTATTTGCTGCACATTACTTGTTTGAAAACTTCTAATTAAACATTTAATTATTTTATAACATAAGAATCTTTCTACTAATATTATTAGTATAAAACACATATAGTGCATCAGAAATTATTTAATTATTTGCAAATATTTTTATATACCCATAATATCTAATATCTAAATAGGTCAACACTTATGTACAATACATGTGAATTATTCATGAAATTATGAAAACAAATATGAATTATAATTATATGTAATTATAAAGATATATAATTAGCATGCATTACATATTATTAGCATTATATATATTATGTATATAGATATATAAAGAGAATGTGTGTATGTGTTTATTTCTGATAGATTATTATATTCACCAAAACCAACTATATAATCTCAATATTAACTGAAATATGTGACATTTAAGAAGTTTAAATATTTTAGAGGTTGCCTATGGTTATACAAGTGAATAAAATGATATAGCACAATCTTTTAAACATAAAATGAGAGGAAATGGTCTCAATTAGATTATTATATTTTCCTCATAGATGTGTCCTAGTACATTCTGGAGGAAAACAGTAATTTCTCATATGAAGGGTGTATTTAACATTCAGATATTGTTTGTTGAAATGTCCTTAGAGATGAAAATGACAGGTAATATATTTCTTAGTGCATTTATTAATGTGTTTATTTTTGCAAGAGATAGACATAACTGTCAGCCTCTGGATACAGCTCAGCAGATAGTGACTTTTGCTAACACTTAGTGGTTTCCTTATGTTCAATAAAAAATCATTATGAGGAAGTTCACTGAACCTTTATACAAACTAACCATGCGATGCTCCACTCTAAAAGGCACCTAGGAGGTAAACGAAATACCTGCATATTTCCCTTCAAAATGAACAAATATGGAAGCATTTTATTTTAGTTCATTTCACACATTATAGTTTCTCTGCCATTAATTATTATAGTAAAAAGGAAACTAGTATATAAAGAGATCTATTAGATATCTGGAGCTGCTAAATGTGTTAGATACGTACACTGAATTATCTAATTATCAAAACAAGCTTATGAGGGATTATTAGATTAGAGACACTAACTTCTCCTAGGTCTTGCTAACAGTGAGGCAATAATCCAGGATGCTGCTCCACGCAGTGTGCCCAAAGCCCCCAGCATTTTACTCACTGTATCAGACTTGTATATCTACCTACCACTAACATGGATTGGGAAAGAGATTAATTTTTTTTCTAGAAAATGTTGCTCTATATTCTGGTTGTTTGAATATGAATGTTAATGACTTATAATAAAAGTGGTAAACAATGTTCTCTAGGTTTACCACTTTTATTATAAGTCATAGGAATAGGAAAGACAGTTTGGGGAATATCATAAATAATGTAAAGATTTTATAGGAGGTAAGATGGGTACATATCTTGTTAGGGAGACCACTTCATTGACAGTGTAGATGCCTGACCACTGTGCTGTACACCTGAAGCTGAATAATATTTTATGTCAACTATAATTGAATATATATATAGTCATGGGATATGGAGTATAGCATAGGGAATACAGTCAATGGTATTATAACAGCTATACACGATGTCAGAGGGGCAACAGATTGAGGGGGGGTTATCTCTTTGTGAGGAGTGAAATGTCTAACTATTACATTGTTTTGTATACCTGAAACTAATAAAAAAAAGTGGTAAACCAGTTGGTAGGTAGTAATCTGACACTTTTCATAGTATTTCAGTAGACTGGTGAGTAGACTTCCTGTGGCATGCCTACATTAAAGTCTTCACAAGCCAACATTTATTTAATTTTTGGCACTTGGAAGACAATATGTGCCAGCTTTAGGAAACAAATAATAAGAGTCTAAAAATGATCAAGGGGGCTCTTTTGCTTCTTTGCTTTCAACACCAAAGAAGTACACGCAAGGGTATGGGTATATTTCTAAAGTTAGGTAAGGCTTCAGCTCAACAAACATTGGCTATTATACAATCAGAAATTTTTCGTCCTGAGAAGTTGAATTGAAGCCTTTCCTTTTAAATTGGAGACAGCTGAGGACCAAGATATTCCTGAGGTCACACAGCAAGTTAGTAGCCTATCCAAAAAGAAAAACTTAGACCTCTTTTATTATTACTCTTACTACTACTACCACTTCAATGTGACTATGCCCTCCACTAGCTTTCAAGTAGAAATGGCATTAATTTTCCAGTGTTCATATATAATAGAAAAAGGTATGAAGGATATGAAAAGGCATGATTTGCACAGGATGTTCTGATTGTAAGCATGTGGAAATTTAAATAAGCTCTCCCCATCTATCTTTGATATTCTTGTTTCTCCAACTGTTTTATTCCTACTGCATTTAATCGCATTTACTTTTTTTTTAGTAAGATTTTATTGGGGAATCGGGGGAGGGGAACAGCATTGGGGAATTGGGGAAGGGGAACAGACAAGTTGCTGTCCTTTTGTTCTTCAGTCTAGTTGTGGAGGACGTTGCTTCACTGGCCTATGTTGGTATCATCATTGCACTCTTCCCAAGTGAGGCAGTCGCTCGTCAGCCATTAGACAGCTGTTCACACCGGCTGCCAGCTGCTCATGGTACCTCATGGCAGCCCACTGCAACCCCACTGCAGTCTATGCCGTTGCCGGCCACTCATGGCAGCCCAGCTTCAGGTTGAGCTGTTGTTCACCATCTTAGCTGTACAGGGTGCAGTGATATTGGCACTCATATGTGGGATCTGAACCAGGGCCCTGCTGCTCAGAGCTCGTGCTTCTAAGCCAACTCTTAAACAATGAGCCACTCGGCAGGCCCTCGTTTTTACTTTGATGTTAAGAGAGAGACATTATCTTTGTTCAAAAATTTAAATTACAGTCCTGTAAACCGTGTGACATATGTGTTCAGTATAAATTTAAAAGGAAAAAAAATAAGGCTAGACACAAGAAAATAATATATTTTGTCCTTAGTTAACATAGTGATGTGTACGAACAGTTTCAATACTTTCAGAAAATAATTTTAAAATTACAACCCCTGGTTAATCCTATAGGAGTAATAACATTATTGGCAATTCACTAAACACTTGGATGAATTGATTGATAACGAATCCCTATCATTCATTCATTAATTCGCTTGTAGCTCCTCACAATTCTATATATCTGAACTTGTCTCTGTTTGTGCCACACAAGAGGCAACCAAAATATATGGAAGCTATCCACAACCAGTGAAAGCTGTATACTCTAGAGTGGATAATGGTAGACCTGTTGGCCTGTGGTCATTTTTTTCCTTAATGACAGAATAATTTACCTAAATGGAAATGAAAGGAATAGAAACTTTTCCTGATAAATGGTAGCATACATAGGAGAATGTTTACTTACACTTATGCCCTGGAAACTAGCATCAGATATGACGTTAGTTGGTCACTTAGGAGTAACATAATGAAATGGATAGAAAATGATCATTTCCCTCTCTCACTTGAACCCTTGACATCACTAGGAAATCATGGATTCCATTAACGTTCTCACAGCTATTACCCTTCTTCTCACACAGAAGTTAAACGTTGAAAAGTCTCTCTATAGAGGGTTTTGTTTCATTTTCTTTTGTTTTTCTTTTTTTTGCATTAAAAATTCAATAATATTTTACCAAATTTATCACTCAGAATGAAGAAATGGCAGAATATAATTGCATTTTGTACTTTCGGCCTTTAAAATTTAAATCTATACCTTCAAAAGCAAATAAAGAAAAACAAAGGAAAAAAAGCTGCTAAATTCTCTGAAGAGTTTCATATTTATGACATTCCTGTTTTAGTTTTATTATTGCAAGAAGCCCCACCAAACTCCCAATGCTCGGGGTTTGAACAAGAGGTGAAAGAGAAGGGGGATGTTGCTGAGAGGCACGGGCTATAGACTGCATGGTAGGAATTCTCCTTTTAAATAATGTTTAGTGGATGATGAAAAATTATGTTTATTACACTCAGTATCTTTTCCTGCAGAAATTTTGTTTTTTCCTTTCCTCATTCTGAACTTGTGCCCTCTGCCACGTTATCTCTGGGAGATTGACTTGAATAGATGTTTTGGTTTCGTATTAAATTCACAAATTATTTTGCTTAATTCCTTAATGCCCATCTACTAAAATTTTCATAATAATCCCCATCTTTGTTTTTTACATACTGAGAAAAATGAGCCACAAAATATTGTAGAGAGGGTTTGCTTAGGCAATACTTGGCACATTTAAATGCTTAAAGATACAGTTCACATATTTGTAAGGGCACAACAAATACCATATAAAACCTTTTAGTAATCACAATCTTCAGTATCACTTTATTGGAACTGAGAATTTTTTGGCTTCATATACTAAAAAATGAGAGAAAAAACTGATCTTATGCTTCAGGACATTTTTCTTCCTAAATATTCTTTCCTTTTAATATTGTTAATAATTCTTCCACTACTAACATCTACTGTGATTTGTTGAATGGTAATCAACATAGATGGATGGGTTGGTTGATACATGACTAGATAGAAAGATAGATAGATAGATAGATAGATAGATAGATAGATAGATAGATAGATAGATAGATATAGATAGATAATTTTTACCTTGAGTGAAGTAAATCATTTCTCTCATCCGAAAAACCAATCACTTTGCAAGATAAATTTATATCTTATAATTAGAGACAAGATTTAGGTTTAGAAATTGAGTCACTGAGTTTAAAATATACAGGGGTGTAAGTACTAAGATATTCTTAAAGTATCTTTACAGATACTTGGAAATAGTCTAGCAAACACTATTTGGAATAAAAAATGAATATACAGAGGGTTCCAGAAAAAATGTATTCACATTTTAAGAAGGAAAAGAAAACTGTATTAAAATTATGCTGATGGGAACCACTTTGAGCACCTCTTGCCATTGCAGAAGTCAAACGTGACTTGTATTCATCTTTTGTTATTCGTATGTACTAATTTTAATACGTTTTTGTTTTCCTTTCTGAAAATGTGTATACCTTTTTTTTTTGGCACCCTCTGTATTTAATTTGGAATGTGCTTCAGTTTTATGGTATTTTGTGGGCTAGTCTATTCCTTGTCCCTTGTATGTGGCTAGTGAATACATGGAGTGTTCATCTATAGACACTTGTATCCACTTTCTCTGGAGGACAAATACGAAGTAGTTACCCAAGCACTACATTAGGCAGTTCTGTAGACCTTTAAAACAGAAGTGTATAGATTATGTACTTCCATGGAATGTGACAATAACAAATTTGAAGGCCAAGGGCTAATTTTACATATAATTTTACATATCTGTGGTTAAGACTGAGTATGCAATTTACATACTGGTAGTTCATCAGTTTATAAAAACTTGTCAAATGGAAGCATGTTTTCAAAACTTAATTACTGGTATCATTACACATTTGCTGATTGTATTAAAACAAATATGTTGAACTGAATGTCCCAATTCCTGATAATTCATAATATTTTCAGTTTCTGCTACTAATATTTCTTTCTTATCTTATGAACATGTTTATGCATGTAAATAATTTTTTTATCTTATGAACACATCTATGCAAATAAATAGTAAAAATAATAAGTCAACATAACCATCATTAATAAATGTGTGATAGAATGCCAGACATCTTATATACATTAGCCTAGATGTCTTACATACATTAGCTTGTTTATTCCTCACAACGAATCTATGAGATAGTTGTCATTACGCTGTTTTTCCAAATGACGAAGATGAGGCTCAGAAAAATTTAACATCTTATCCAAGATCACACAGCAAACTAAAGACATCAGCAAGGATCTGAACCATGTCTTTTCATACTGAGGCATTTGCTCTCGTGTATGCTTTTTCTTTTCTCATGACAGATACTGCTATTATCATAAAGTTCCTTCTAATGTATCATGTCATACCAACCAGTCTCCTTGCTATTCCTGGAATAGCATATAACCATCTCAGAGTCTTGGAACTTGTGGGTCTCTCATTCTGGCTTGCTTCCTTCAGATACCAGTGTGTTTCCTGCCTTTACTTCGTTATATCCTTGCTCAGATGTCATACTTTCAGCCTCCTTCCCTAACTGCCCTATCTAAAATATCACAATGTGTTATATAGATGATGTATTACAGAACTGTACACTTGAAACATATGTAACTTTACTAACCATTGTCACCCCAATAAACTTTAATAAAAAACAAAGATAAAATAAAATAAAAGATCACTTCCTTTCTTCCTTTATGCTGATTATTTTAATGGCATTTTTATCTAATATTTTTTCTTGTACTTATTTGGTTATTGTTAGCCTCCCCTGATAAAATATAAATTCCACAAGAAAGGTACATTGTTTTGTTCATGGCTTTATGCCTGGTACCTACAAAAGAAACCTAACACAGAGCTAGTCAACAAGTATTGGTTGGATGAGAGCAAAAATGAATGGCCACTGAGGTTTACCCTAAAGATTTCAAATCCTTAAATATATAAAAGTAGTCTATGAATGTAGTGAAACCACATGGAAAAAGGCTGATGGGGTCTCAAGTAGTGTTATAAAACAATTTGTGTGTGTGTGTGTGAAGAATAGACATTTTGGAAAAACTACTTAGCTGGAATTTGAAGTTCTAAAAAGACAGACTGACAGAGAAAAGAAAGAGTCATCTATGGGATACTCGGGAGCAAGAATAACAAGGAAGGGAATGAAAAGTACTGATGTTGCTTAGAATATAAAGTTGGGAAAATCTTTTAACTGTACAAGGAGGGATACTCAAGTTAGGATGAGAAGAGCAGATGACTGGCAATGAAGGGATCTCCAAGCCAGATCTAACTGGGATCTGAGACAATCCAATTCGAGTTCTCACAGTGAAATACAGTAATACCTTGGTTTGCGAGCATAATTCATTCCAGAAACAAACTACTCGTATTCCAAGACATTGCTCATTTACCACATTAAAATGTATTTGAAACGTTTGCTCATCTTGTGGAACACTCACAAACTATGTTACTCGCAACCCAAGGTTTTACTGTACTACTCTATGTTCAAGTGACTTCTGCATTTGCCACACATATTTTTTTTGTTTGTTTTAGCTGAGCCGTCCTGCCACCTGTTGGCAGCTCAGTGGCAGCTCAGCTCGGGCTGGCATAGAACTGCTGTTGCTCAGAGCTCAGCTCACACTCTTGAGCAAGCTCTTAACCAACTGAGCCACTCGGCCGGCCCTGCCACACATATTTTTAAAATTCTTATTGCTATTGGAAATATTGGAAACTGAAGTTTTCTTGCTATTGTCATCAAAGGGTGAGATAAATTGGTGTTAGTGCACAACCATAATTTTAAGGACATGAACATGAAGAGGTAAGTAGGAAAAATGTTACTACATATATAATTACCAAATGGAAATGGCTTTCTGAATCCCAAGTTAAAATAAAAGACCGGACTGGTACATTAATTCCTTATTTCTTAGATTGTCCATTTTCTAGAAGTGATACTCCTTCACAAATATACACTTTAAACACACAAAATCCACCACAGCAGTGAGGATATATACAAGATCTAAAAGTAGAAATGATGGGTCAAAGTGATTCACAGTTTACATCAGATACCATTAAGAGTTTTCACAGCTCTTTACATCTTTCAGCCCAAGGACACAAAAAAGGTTGCTTGAATGAGCTGGAAAATGGAAGGTGTGGGCTTTAGTGACTGCTGAGAATTAACTGGGTTCTGCACTTGGGCAGCATTCAGGTTTTTAGGAAGAAATTTTTTTCATCAATGTGTGTATTCTTACTGAGGAATTCTTTGCAATATACAGTGATACCTTGGTTTGTGAGCATAATTTGTTTGTGAAACAAACTACTCGTATTGCTCATTTACCACATTAAAATGTGTTAGAAATGTTTGCTCTGCTTGTGGAATACTTGCAAACCATGTTACTTGCAATCTAAGGTTTTACTGTATCCCATCACTAATAAAATGCCATCCACTTACTCTGAGTTGTACTGGGTACCTTGATGTGACATGACAACATGCCACACTTCTCTATAAGTAAAGCATTTCTATTTTTAATTAAAATCATTACATTATGAACAAAAATAAACACTTCATGGAAAATTATTCATTTGAATAAATAAAATGTGCGGCCTAGAAATGTATTTAGAATCTTGATTTTATTTACCTTTGGTATAATACCAAATGTAACTAGTCATTTTCAAACTTGAACATGGCATGTGTATTTTTTTTTTTCTGTATAAACCAAATATGTTGTGTCCAAAACAGGCTTCTGGGAAGTTACCTCAGTCTATAAAAAATTCTGTTTTCTCTTTATGGGAGGAAATCTATTATAATAAGAAAACACAACCGAAAGCAATCTACAGATTCAAGGCAATCCCTATCAAAATCTCAGTGGCATTCTTCATAGAACTAGAGCAAATAATCCTAATATTTATATGGAAACACAAAAAACCTGAAATATCCAAAGAAAAACTTGAGAAAGAATAAAGTTGAAGGTATCATGGTACCTGATATCAAGCTATACTACAAATCTATAGTAACCCAAACAGCATGGTATTGACACAAAAGCAGACACACAGAAAAATGGAACAGAATAGAGAGCCCAGAAGTAAACTCACACTTAAATGGTCAATTAATCTATGATAAAGGAGACAAGAATGTACAATAGGGAAAAGACAGTCTCTTCAATAAATGGTGTTGGGAAAACCGGACAGGTACTGGCAAAAAGTAAAAAATAAAAATAAACCATTTTATTACACCACATGCAAAAATAAACTCAAAATAGATTAAAGACTTAAATGTAAGATCAGAAACCATAAAACGCATAGAAGAAAGGATAGACAGTCAACTCTGACATTGGTCCTAGCAACAGTTTTTTGGATATGTCTCCTTGGGCAAAGGCAAAAATAAACAAATGCGGTTATATCAAACTAAAAATCTTTTGCACAGCGAAGGAAACCATCAACAAGACAAATAGGCAACCTACTGAATGGGACGAGATATTTGCAAATGTTATATCCCATAAGGGGTTAATATTCAAAACATGTAAATAACTCATACAACTCAACATCCAAAAACAGACAAGTCAATTAAAAATGGGAAGAGGGCCTGAATAGATGTTTCTTCAAAGAAGACATACAGATGGCCAACAGGTACATGAAAAGATGTTCAACATCACTAATCATCAAGGAAATGAAAATCAAAACCACAATGAGAGAGGAAACACCAACAGCTGGGAGGACAGCCTAAGGTGCTGACATTCCAGGGAAGAAAATGCAGCTCAAGATGGAAAATCATGAACCAGATTATACTGTCAAGGAAAACCAAATTTTTGATATCGTAACCAGAAAAATTAACCAGCTACCAGAAGCAGAAAGCGGTCTACTTGAACATGGATCAATATATATTGGATTTAATGCTGCTCTCTGTGGCCTAATAGCAAACACTCTTTTTCGGCACACCTTAAATGTGACACAGGCTTGTATAGTAGCAGGCTTACCAATAGCAGTAATCCCATTTTTGGCAGCAAACGTATCATACAAAGGTTTTGTAAGTTTACCATTGAATACAGGTGATTTGAACTGTGAAACCTGTACCATAATACGGGGTGGATTAGTTGGTCTTGCTTTTGGTGGTCTGTACCGTTTTCTTGGCTATACCTGTGAATGGTGGTCTAGCAGCCAGGTATTCCTCAGCCCTGCTACCAGAGAAAGGAAACATCTTAACTTATTTGATCAGAATTTCTAAGGCTATCTTTAGAAAGATTTATTTCCCATTTTGCTCCAGACTGGGTTTGCAGCATACCTTGGTTCTAGACAATATAAACTACTTATAAAGGCTCTTCAGTTGCCTGAACCTGGCTTAGAAATTCAGTGATTGTTAAGAAAATCTATACACAAAAATAAACCTGTAAAAATAAAAAAAAATTAAAAAAATAAACCACAATGAGATATTGCCTCACACTTGTTAGAATGTTATCAAACAGACAATAAATAACAAGTATTAGCAAGGATGTAGAGAAAAAGGAACCTTTGTTCACTGTTGGTGGGATTGTAAATTAATGTAGCCACTATGGAAAACATTATGGAGATTCACCACAAAATTAAAAATAGAACTAGCGTATAACCCAGAAATTCTATTTCTGGGTATTCATCAGAAGAAAATGAAACCAATAATTAGAAAACATATATGCATATGTTCATTGCAGCATTGTTTACAGTATCCAAGAAGATATGGAAGCAATCTAAGTGTCCACTTACAGACGAATGGATAAAGAAGATGTGGTACATATACACAATGGAATTTTACTCAGCCATAAAAAAGTAACCATCAATAAAACAAAAAAGCAACCAACCAAATGGAAAAAGATATTTGCAAATGATACCTCCAGTAAAGGGCTAATATCTGAAATAAATAAAAAAACTCATACAATTCAACAACAACATAAAACCTCAAACAGCGCAATGAAAAAAAGGGCAGGGGACCTGAACAGACACTGTTCCAAAGAAGACATACAATCAGCCAACAGAGATATGAAAAGATGCTCAACTTCACTAGTTTTTGGGAAATGCAAATCAAAACCATAATGGGATACCACCTCATACATGTTAGGACAGCTATTATCAATAAGAAAATAAATAACAAGTACTGGAGAGGATGTGGAGAAAGGGAACACTCCTACACTGCTGGTGGAAATATAGATTGGTGCAGCTACTGTGGAAAACAGTATGGAGGTTCCTCAAAAAGTTAAGAATAGCGCTACCATTGAACCCAGCAATCCCTCTTCTAGGTATTTAACTGAAAAATTTGGAAAACGCATATGTACCCCTATGTTTATTGCAGCCTTATTTATAATAGCCAAGACATGGAAACAACCAGTATCCTTCAACAGATGATTGGATAAAGAAGAGATGATACATATACACAATGGTATACCACACAGTCATAAAAACAATGAAATACTGCCATTTGAGACAACATGTATGGATCTTTAGGGTATGATGCTAAGTGAAATAAGTCAGACAGAGAAAGACAAATACCATACAATCTCACTTATATGTGGAATCTAAAGAACAAAATGAACAAACAAAACAGAAACAGACACACAGATACACAGAACAAACTGAGGGTTGTCAAGTGGGAGGGGGTTGTGGGTGGGTGAAAAACGTGAAGGGATTAAGGAGTACAAATTGGTAGTTACAAAATAGTCATGGGGATGTAAAGTAAAGCATAGAGAATATAGTCAATAATATGGTAATAACTATGTATAGTGCCAGGTGGGTACTAGACTAGTTAGGGGGATCACTTTGTAAATTACATAAATGTCTAACCACTATGCTGTACAGTTGAAACTAATATAAAATAATATTGAATGTCAATTGTAGTAATAGAAAAATAAAAAATAAAATCTACTTAGTGCGAAAATACATTTTTAATTTGATAGAAAATATTAGAAAAAATAAAAGCAACTTATGAATTGTTTATTTGTGGAATTTTCCATTGAATATTTTCAGACCATGGTTGAATAAAATGGCAGTAAGCAAAACTGCAGATAAGGGGGTGGTACTGTAACCCCATGATTTATGGATGTGCATTACTATAGCAAAACTATTTCTTGGAAACTTAGATATAATTTTTATTTTAATCATATATTTTATATAAGGAAAAAAAATCACAAAATAGACTGCTTGCTGTAGGATTGAAATACAGGTGTAATGATATAATTTTGTTTTATCTGAGAGAAATTTTCAAACAAACTTTAGAAAACCAAAAGAAATGGTCTATTTTTTATGACATCAAGTACATGGAGTACTAAATTTAGAGAGTCACCAATCTTTTTTCTTGGCACATAGTAGATACACAAGAATGGCTGGAATGAATGAACATGTAGAAGATCAGTTCCTTGCAAACTGTTCAATATTGATATGTAGACTGTAGTGCTATTTTAATCCCAGTGTGCAAGTGAACTAGGATAATTAAGATCTTTCTAAAATATGTTCACATGCTTATTTATATCCAGCGATAGGAACTAGGGGTCTCACATTTTGGGCAGCCCTGAAAAAGTTCAGAAAGGCAAGTATAAAAATGTGATTGATATCTGACATTTGGGGTACAAGACTGGTCTTATTCTCAGGCAACCAGATCTCCCTCTGCCACAAGGGAAACCCAATCATAAGGTGCAAGTACCCCTTATTCTTTAAACTCTAGGTCTTTGTATTCACACCACAAAATCTAACGTTGTATTTGGCCATTATAACAGTAGTCATGAAATAACCCATATATACTTTTCGAAATGGTTTGGAAATAGTGAAAAAAAATTTCCTGAGACTTTTAGTCTCAGGCAGCAGTATTTCCATTTGTGCAATGTAACACAAAGTATGAAACGTATGATGGAGTACCAGCAAAATAAGCTTTCTCACTTAGGTAGCTTTCTTACTTAGGTATGGAACTTGAACAGGTAAGTCACCCCAATAACTAATCTTAAGGTACATTTTACTCATGGGAGTTAAACCACAGAAGGAAGTAAAACCACTCTTCTTATAGCAATTAGGTGGATAAATCAAGTCCATAATTTTCTTATTCATAAATAGGACCCCTAACCCCGGAGTTATGAAATTTAAGTTCTTGACCCTAATTCAACCCCAATTCCCAATAAATGGACAGAACACCTCAAAAACTATAGTTTCTCTCCTGTATACCAACCACTTGATCAGTCACCTTATTGCTCTATAATATAAAATGTATTGGTTTCTGATCCAAACCTCGAGTTGTCACTTTTTTGGCCATATTTTCCTTTTACCCTTCAGCCTATTCTACTGGCCTTCTTATTTAGATATCTGAATCAAAGAAAAGGATCAAGAAAAGAATATCCATCATGGTATTATCTGAAAATGTGGAATCGATATGACACGACTAAGAAACAAGTCTATAGCAGTATGCTACTGTCTGGAGGCATTTTCATTTAGCTGTTCATTGGATTAATCAGGTCATTGAGAAACCTGGTTGAAATTAAGTGGGAAGATGGCATCAACAGCTATCAAGTTTTATAACAGCATACTTAAATAAATCTAAGGCAGACATTACCTTGAGCAGCAGTGGATAAACTGTAATTGAAATGGATTCTTTAATTATGCACTGAAGCATGTCTCCACCAACATATTATCACTCCAGAATAAAAACAAACCCCAAAAGGAGAGTTAAAATGTCTCTTTCTTGATGAAAGATTTTAGGAAGACTTAGGCAATAACCAAGAGTCATAAATTGTGAGTTTGGCTTCTTAGAGTCTTTCCCTCTTCTGGCTTACCTAGCTCCACACCACTGCCAGAGCTTTCTTCATGAAATATTTTAGGTACTTGCTTCATTGAAAAGAAGAAACAGAGAATCAAACTGAGAAAACATAATCACTAGAATCAAGGATTCATGTATCTTAGAGTTAGAACAGAAAAAAGTGGTCAAAGAATCTAACCAGGTAGCAAATGCAGAAGTCCCATCTAGGCAACCCTAACAGACAGCATGTCTATTTTGGCTTGGAGGGTTTCAGGACACTCCTTTGTGATGCTTAAAATACTGAAGGAAACAACAATGAAGAAGTTATTCCATAAAGCGTGCTGAAACATGACTGGTTGTAAATTTCTATTGTAGTTTAGTAGATGAATGCTGAATAATTGTCCCCCTCCAAAGGTATGTGAGTAAGAGAAAGAAATGTGTTAAGAAAGTGGACATTCCTTCCTCCTTTGGCATACCCCGTTCTTTGTCACATTATAAAGCTGTTGCTGTTGCCCTCTTTCAAGCCATACAATTCACTCTCCAGCCCTGAACTTGAATTTCATCACTGTGTCTTTGTTCCTACTGCCAAAGTTCTCCCATGTTCTAAACTTCCTAATATCCTCATGATTTAAAGCATAGCTCTAATGCCATCTCACCAGTGAAATCCTCCTGAATTGCACATTGGCATCAACACAAAATGTCATGCTTCTTTCACAACTTGCATTTTATTCTGCCTAAAATCGTTAGTTGTTTACATCTTTGTCCATGTCCTTCTCCCGAGTTCTGTAAACTCTTTGAAGGCAGGATCTATACCTTATTCTCCCTTAATTATATTTCCTTTTTAAAAAACATAAAGCCAAAGGGGGGAATTAAATACACAAAGGGAATAAAAGACTTTTTACATCGCACTTATCAACTTATGCATAACAAGCTATCATCATTCACACATATCCATAATGAAGTATTGTGTGAGTGCGTGTGTGCATGTGTGTGTGTGTGTGTGTGTGTGTGAGAGAGAGAGAGAGAGAGAGAGAGAGAGAGAGAGAGAGAGAGAGAGAAAGAGAGAGAGAGAGAGAGAACACTACTGTGGGACAAAGAAAATGAGCTAGAGGCACAAGGAGGTATTTCCTTTTTCTACTTAAAAGGTCTAGTTGCCATTGTATATTTTTCTCTTCACTTTGGGGAAGTGATTTATCTTCGAAGACTTCCTGAAAAGTGTTTGCTAAAGCTCGAATTAGCTGATTACTCTCTGATGTGCTTACACATCCCTGAGGTCCCATATAGGACATCACTGATACTATCAAAATGGCTTTTGGAAGGTTGGACATTTGGTGAGGGACATTTTTCACTTTTCCCAGTTATTTCTCTATGCAAAGGGAGTGCAGCAGTGTAATGTATGCTCTAGTATCCTATTCTCTGCAGTGCCATTAAAAGAGAAAGAGAGAGAGAAACAGAAGACAGAGACCAAGGGACAAAGAAAATGATTCCAAAACACAAAGACATATTTCCTGTTCCTACTTCTAAAATCTAGTTGTCCTGTGCAAGTAATTGAAGAAGAACTGCCTAAGAAAATGCTGCTAGATTAAAACCACACTAAAGGCAGCATTGCAGAGTAGAAAAATACTAGCCTGGGAGCCCGAGTGCCTGTGTTTTCGTCTCAGAGATAATGTTAACAAGCCGCTCACTGGAAAAAATCACTTAATGTATATCAGACTCAATTCTCTCATTTATAAAATGAGAAGCCTGGACCATATGATCACGAAAATTCCTTCAAATTCTAACAAGACTTGGGTTCCACATTCTGGCAAACAAAGCAGGGTAACTTCTATTTAAATGTACGATATTATCACAGGTCTGTGATTGTGCCTGCTCAGCCAAAATTAAGGATATTTTCAAAACAATGGTGACACTCAGTTTAACATATTGAAAAACTGCATTTAAAAGCAAATGCTGTAGAACAGTCTACCTTGAAACACGCTATAAGGAAAACTTCCCAATCAACTTTGGAATATCAAATTTCATTTCTGAGGCAAAGGAAGAGCTTAATATTTTATTGGATTTCTTTGCCAGATGTTGGTGGACGCACTGTTTTTCTGAAGAATGCAAAAATCATAGGAATCATGATTTTTGGAATCTAGAAGGCTGGGTTTTAGTGCTGGCTTTTTATAACTCTCAAAATAGTCTTTCCTAATGTCTGGGCCTCAGTTTCCCCATCTTGACAAAAAGAACGAGTGTAATAGCTGGGTGAGCTCCATTAGCTCTTAATTATCTTCTCTGTGGCCCAAGATAATTAAAACTATCTTCTTTTCATCCAAAGTATCTGTTTAGTGACTTGCTAAATCAAATAAGAAATTGACATTTCTTCTGAAAAAGTGTTTTTAAATTCTATTGCATTTATTTGTCATGAGGATGAAAATGATTAATTTTTTGCTATACATAACCCTGCCCTTCCAATAATTAAAAAAAGAATCATGTCCTTGCCATTTTTCTGGGTTTTTGTGAAGCAGAATTTGAGCAAGAGGCAGTGAGAGTCAGAAATGGAGACGAAAGTAAAATGTGCTTACAAAAATGACAATTTTTATTGGTAGAAAGAAGAACAAATAGAGGAGGCATAATCAGATAGAATGAAAAAGAAACAACAAAATAAAAGTCCAGGCAAGATGTGTGTGTGTGTGTGTGTGTGTGTGTGTGTGTATTCATTTATACATATGTAAATACAGAATCACTCATGTTTTGGAATTATGAATATAGAAAATAAAAGTTGCCTGGATTAATTATATACATATGGTGACCCTCTCATACATGAATCTTATAGTTTCAGCTTTCCTTCCCCTGTAAGAGGTGACAAAACATGGGAGCCTAGAATGCATGAGGAAGCTCAGACATCAGGTATAAGGAAAAGCATTTGGGGGTTCCATATCCAGGCTTCTTCCTATCCTGCAAGGACTAGTGAGCCTTGGGTATGTTTATTTTATTGTCATTCTTCTTTTTTTTAGAAAATGGAATGATGAATACATTGCCTAAGTTGTGTAACAACATGATTTGATACTCTTAAACAAACAAATTAGACTAGTGAGAGTATATCAAACTGAAAAGGATTTGCACGGCAAATGAAACAATCAACCAAATGAAACGGTAACCTACAGATGGGAGACTATAACTGCAAAAAATGATAAAGGGTTAACATCTAAAATATATAAAATATTCCTACAACCCAACATCAAAAAAGAAAAAAGCAGCAAATAAAACCTGATTTAAAAATAGGCAAAGGGACTGAATAGACATTTCTCCAAAGAAGACATACAGATGGACAACAAGGGTATGACAAGGTGTTCACCATCATTAAACATCAAAGACATGCACATCAAAACTACAATGAGATGTCACCTCACAACTATTAGGATGGCTATTTTCAAAAGAACAAAAGATAAGTGTTGGCGTGAATGAGGAGAAAAGGAACCCTCATATCCTGTTGGCAGGGATGTAAATCAGTAGCTGTTATGGAAGACAGTAGAGAAGCTCCTCAAGAAATCAAAACTAGACTTACCACAATATCTAGTATCCCACTTCGATTTATTTATCAAAAGATATTGAACTCAGGATCTCGGAGAGATATTTGAACTCCTATGTTCACTGTATCATTATTCATAAGAACTGAGATGTGGAAACAACCTAAATGTCCACAGACAGATGAATGGTGAAGAAAGCATGGAATATTATTCAGCCATTTTAGAAGGAAATCAGATGTATCAGATGCTACAATGTGGATGATTCTTGAGGACACTATGCTAAGTGAAATGATCCAATCACAAAAGTACAGACACTGCATGACCCCACCTATATGAGGTGTCTAAAGTAGTCAAACTCATAGAAAAAGAAAAGTAGAATGGTAGTTTCCAGGGGTTGGGGGGAGGAGAAAATCAGGAATCACTGTTCAATGGGTGTAAATTTTTAGTTTTGCAACATAAAGTTCTAGGGATAGGCTATACTACACTATGCTTATAGTTAACAACACTGTACTGTACACATAAAAATTAGTTAGGAGTCCAGTTCTTATGTTCTATATTTTACCACAATAAAAAGAATACTTAATTAATAGGAAAAATTGATTATTTTCAACACAGCCAATTCTTTGTCAATGAGTTTAATTTTTGAATGCTAACTATGCAAGAGATGCTATGCTTGGCACTACCAGAAGCTGCAAAGAGGCCAAGATGATGTTCGCATCTTCAGCAAAAATTGGAGCACCAGAAATACATATACAAAGAAATAAAAAATCCAAGGCAACGATATAAGAGATGGCACAAGTCACCTTGCACTTAGTTGGGACAGAGTTAAGTTGATATTAAATGTTGTGTGTTAAAAGCAGGATCAGATTATTGTGAACTAAAATGTTCTAGCATATCTCTTGGATTAAGGTAGATTATGCTGGGCTCTCAATATCTAGATATCTGAATAGTAAGAGGGGAAGGGTGTGGCTGTTCAGACAACAGTTGCAGTGAAAGCAAAACCAGAGGCGAGAAAGTACTCAGCACCAGTAGAGACAAAACAGGAGGAGCCCAGAGGTCCCTCAGGGGAAGGACAGGTGATATGACTGGATGAGCAAGTTGGTACAGGATGGTGAGAGACTTTAACTATAAACCTGATGTTCAATTTTTCAAAGACTTCCCATAAAATGTCATTTTTTAATGGCCATCAAGGTTTGGAAGAGAACCTAAGCAGTTATCCCAAGTGAGAAAACAGAGAACTCTTGATTATGTTACATTATACATGTATACATGTCCCATAAGAGTGATGCCATCCATAGGAGGGAGACATAACTAGTCTGGAATTTGTCTTCAAAGTATGTTATTTGCCTTTGTTTGAAAGAGTTGACCCGCCTGCTCAAAAGCTGTCTATCAGATCCAGTGATTACTTGCATGGTGATATAATTCGAGGGTCAATTACATTCATGGGCTAATTTCTCTTCATTGGATTTACTGATGACCCTAGAAAATTCAAATGGCGACACAGGAATATAAATACTTTGAAAAGTTATAAAGCTCCTTTAAACAACTGAGATGATTACGTGAAAATTATAATAGATTCAACTTTGGGTAGTTACTCTATGTTCTCCCATGATCACTTTCTAGTAAGAGACCCAGAAAAACTGCTGAATGAACCTTCGAACTGTCAATTGTATTGGAAAGCTAGTACAGTAATACCTTGGATTGCAAGTAACATGGTTTGCGAGTGTGAGCAAACATTTCTAATTCTTACATACATTTTAACGTGGCAAATGAGCGATGTCTTGCAATATGAGTATATACTTTGTAAAGCTACTGAAAATGTAGTGAACCGTTTACAGGAAACTTCATCTACCCCTTCTCTCCCTGAAGCTTCTCATAGCCATTACTTATCCTCATTGGAAGCACAAGTGAGTAAAGGAGACACTGTGAGAGGAATCCCGGTTTGCTACTGCACTCAGTGTTAGTTTTGATCTTTGTGACATACTATAAAGTCCCAATTAACCTGAAAGAAAGTCACCACCACTCCGGAGTCACACAGTAGTCAATGGCAAAGTTAATTGAAATTTCGTTCTTTTAACAATTCTATCTTAGCAGTTCTGCAGTGTTCGAAGTGAAAGATGACTGTAATCAAAGCTTGGGGTATTTGAGAAAGTGACAAAGAACAGGAGAAACGGAGATAATTTGTAAGTGACTGAACCCTAGTCTCTCCACTCACGATTTCCTTTCCCTTCATTTTAGCTGTGAGGACTGAGACACTTTTTAAGTAGAGAAAAAAACAGGGTGGAATAGAGGTGAAAGGAAGTTGCTCTGGGCACAAATCCTGACTCTAGCAGGTATTGGCTCAGACAATCTGGACAAATTACTTAGCCTCTCTGTGCTCCAGTTTCTTTACCTATACAATGAGAATAATCATAAAAGCCAGGCTTAGCACTGGGCCTGGCACATAGGAAGTCCTCAATTAAAAAAATACTATTATTTTTAGGAAGAAAGCCTGAGAATATTTTTGTGTGTACACACCTTTTTACATTTTCCCTGAAAGGTCTGGAGCTAATAGAGAACCATAACCCCAGGCTAGAGGCAGAGTAAGGCGAGATATATAATTCTCCAGATCTATCCAGTTATTTTTTGACATCTCAAAATGAGTATCACATTATCAAAATACCTTAAAAAAAAGAGAGACACAGGCGAATCAGGCTAGTACTTGTTTACTTCCTACACTTCCTACATTTTGACTAATGCTATCCTGACTTTCAAATATTTTAAACTTTATCAAGGTATAATTGATATACCAAATTACACATATTTAATTTATACATTGAGTTCAATTTAGACATAGGCATACACCCATGATACATTACCAGAATCAAGGTACTAAACATATCCATCACCTCCAAAATTTTTCTCATGTTCTTTTGTATTTTTTTTTTTGTGTGTGTGTGTTCCATACACTGAACATGAGATCCATCCCCTTAGCGTATTTCAGTGCCCAACACCATCTTGTTAACTATAAGCGCTATATTGTACAGCAGATCTCTAGAACTTATTCTATATTTTAATGAACGCTGTTTACCAATTTCACCTGCACACCAGGCTCCTATTCCTCATCTCAGCTGGTAAAGAAATAAAGTGCTCAGTACAATGACGAGAAACTACTGAACAGGCCAATTCATAGTTCTGAAAACAGTGTGAAGCCACCATTATTATGCCTCTATAAATTAAAATGTTATTTCCTTTCCATGGTTGTGCTCTAGCTACAAGCACATCGGCTGGGCTTGGTGAGATCTGATTCATTAACTCAGTTGTGGTAAATAATTCTGCATACAGGTGTTGGAAACTGTAAGACGATACAGCATATGAAACTGAGAATTGTCTGGACCACTGTTGAAAACCTTGGAATTAGGAAATGTGGAGGTGTCATTGTACCCTGGGGCCGTTTCAATCATGCTTAGTGGATCTTTTGTCTTTATTGGAACTGTTGTCTTGGCGACATTTGGTTGAATGAATTATGGCACCTGCCACACCACCGTCATGGAAGAGCATATTGTCAGTAAAATGATGAGCTCAAAAGGAAGAAAACCCACGGGGAAAGTTTGTTTGGCCTTCCTACAGCTCAGACACCAAGCCAATGTATGCAGACCTAGAAGGAAGCTGTAATCCTTCAGAAACACATTTGCCCTTCATCCTAATAAAATACCGAGTCCATATGAAGGGGATGCCTTGTTGACTTTCTAGGAAAATTATTCTGCTAAATGATATAGACCAGCGTTTCCCGCAGGATCACAAATCTGAGATTTTGATTTTCAAACCTCTTCCAAAATATGTACACGTATTCTGGGTGATTTAGTTCAACGGAAACTGACAGCTAATTTCATTTCCTTGCTTTGTTGGTGTTTATAGGACTGATTTAGCACCAAACATTTATTTGAAGTGTAGAGAGTCAATGAGGGTGAACATTGTACGTTCTCAATGAGTGAAGACCAAATGACATAGCACTGTGTGAAGAAATGTTAAACACAAGTTAGAATAGAGGAAAGAGCTGGATGAAGAATCATTCTGGGGTGATCGGTGTTAGCTCAGTTGCTTAGAGTGTGGTGCTGACAACACTAAGGTTGCTGGTTCAATCCCTGCATGGGCCACTGAGAGCTGCTCCCTTCTTAAAAGAGCCAACTGTGCCACTGTAGCATGAAAGCAATGTGTAACCAATGACCATAGCTGTTTCCAATAAAATTAAAAAAAAATCATTCCATATTATATAAGAGTATAGGTTTTAATCCAGGGATATGTCCTTGAATTATTTAAGTGACAAAAGTTAGATGTTACGAAAATATATAAGCCCATTTCCATCTTTTAAAAAAAATATATAAATGCATATGAATATTCCTATATGACATGTATAGCCATATATTTCACTGATTGATAGATTCTTATATATAACATGTATATTCAGATATATGAGTGTACTTATGCATGCTTATATAAGTTGAGATGTAAATATTGGTGTGAATGGATAATTCATGCCAGCATTTAATACAGTCAGATGTGGGCGAGACATTAATTTATCAGCTCTTATGCAACTTTGTATATTTTTAATCTGCTACAATGAGCATGTGTTACTTTTATAATACATGGAAATAAAGTCCTTACAAGTAGAAATATCAAGAATTTTAGAATGGATCGTTTTAAACAAGCAGCCTGTCACATAAAGAATTCATACTAATCCTTTTGTATAAATATTTTAAATAGGTTAAAACATTCAGTAAAATTTAACCTTCACACTAATGGCTTAATCTCACAAAAATAGGCCCTAAGTGGAAAACAGAACCAAAAGCAGTAGAAAAAGTCAAACAGAAACTGTAGAGCTATGCCTGATATTCAATTCTGGATTAGAAACTGATTAGTAAAAAAAGAAAAAAGTCAGTAAAATCAGATCTGGTGTTTCAGTAAACCTAACACTAATTAAGGAGTTGTTCTTTTCTGTTTTTTTTTTAAATTTAAATTTAATTCTGACAGAGTTTGAGATGACTATTTAAATAGTGAGTCACTAGTAAATAACTATGCAACATTCAACATTCAATTAAGGCAATTCGATTTGGACCTTTCAACCAGGTAAAGGCCCAACAGCACATTATACTTCTCCATTAAACTGGTGTACAGGACCTTCTATATATATATATATATATATATATATATTACATATATTTTATTATATATATAATATATAATTAAAGTATAATTGGTATACAATATTATATTAGTTGCAATAGTTTCAAGGGTACAATATAGCAATTTGATTTTTTTTAAAAAAGATTTTATTGGGGAATTGGGGGAGGGGAACAGCATTGGGGAATCGGGGAAGGGGAACAGATAAGTTGCTGTCTTTTTGTTCTTCAGTCAAGTTGCGGAGGACGTTGCTTCACTGGACCATGTTGGTATCGTCATTGTGCTCTTCCCGGATGAGGCAGATTGGTCACCGCCTCTGGATGGCCGCTCACAGTGGCTCTTGGCAGCTCATACTAGCTGCCAGCCACTCACACTGGCTGCCGGCCACTCTCTGTAGCCTATGGCAGCCCACTGCAACAGGGGCTGCAACCTACACCGACGCCGGGGCTTGCACAGCCCAGCTCCAGGTGGAGCTGTTGTTAGCTGTAGAGGGCAGTGTCACTGGCCCTCATATGTGGTATCTGAACCAGGGCCGCTGGCATCCCAAGCCAGCTCTTAACCAATGCGCCACTCAGCCAGCCCAGCAATTTGATTTTTTATACCTCCCAATGTGATCACCCCCACTAATTCTAGTAATCATCTGTTTTAAGTATGTATATTACAATACACACACAGTTTACTTGTTCATATCCTTCAACAGGATCCAAATATACTTTCGTTAGGCATATTATTGAGATTTAAAAAGGCAAAATCTAGCTTTTGGAGTGATGATTACCTACAAGTTTGACCCCTTTCATCTACTGCTTTGTCAATAAACTGGACCTCAGAAGATCTGCTGGAAGCTACAGTTGAGATCTTTCCATAATGAACTTCTTGCCAAGACTTCAGGCTCAGTCAGTGAGACCAAATGAAAATGTTATCTGTGCTTTCAGAAGTAAAATGATAAATTGACTATGAGACTGGGGTCTCGATTATTTCTGTGTCATATATTCTGTCCCTCTAAAACGCCAAGACCCACAAAATGGAAATCCAAGATGCCATGCAAGAGAAGGTGCAGCCAAAAATTATTATTCCCTCATATTTTCAAAGCTCTTCATGAATAGTTAGTTGGTTACTATTGAATACCTTTGGATAAATGTTAATTTACTTTCTTATTATATTTAGAGTCCATTCAACAAGGATGGAAAGATTGTGGATATTAAAACTGAAAGAAAGATAAACAGAAAGTTACAACGTTTGACATTAATGTTTACTAAACATCAAGCCCACAAAATTTTGCAAACCATATTATGTAAATTCTTCTGTGATGGGTGTTTCTAATAGGAAAATAAAAAATTAAATTCCTGAGTTTACATTTCAAATTTGTGAGACGCTTGGTCTCAACAGAGATATAAACAAAAATGATTTAGGACATTTCACAAATAATTTGAAACCAGCTGATAGTAGTACAAAGCTCAAAGTCGATGTGAAAAGTTTTGATCTATCCAAATGCTCATTATAAACAAATGATTCATCCAACATATCAATGAATATGAGATAAACACTTATATTTATATCAGAATAATAGTGATTCATTTTTTGATATAAAGTATAAATTATCTGTACATCTGAGGCTGCCACTGATTAATATTAGATGTTGACTACAATTTAACACATATATAGTCATGGGATGTGGAATATAGTGTGGTGATGTAGTCAATGGAATTGTAATAGATATGTGTGATATTCGGGGTGGGGGGATGGGGAAGGGGAGGGGGGATGGGGAAGGGGAGGGGGGAGTCTCTTTGTAAGGGGTGAAAAAGATGACTATTGCATAGTTTTGTACATCTGTAACTATTAATAATAATAAAAAAAGAAAAGAAAAAATAAAGAAATTAAAGAATGAAAAAATAAATAAAATAAAATATAAACCCTAAGGTTAGAAAAGGCCAATTTATTTACTGAAATACTAAACATAAAAGAAATATACAATTTTAGATAAAGCATGTATAATTTTCCTATATTTGAAGAAACAGTACTGAAAAATGTATGGGTATATATGAAGAATCGCTCCTTTCTCTATCCACCTGGCTACTTATCATTTTTCTCTTATATGAGTATAAAATGCACACGTACCAGAGTTTTTACATGCTGTGAGCTGCTTGTTTTCTAGGTTCAGAATACTTTTTTATTTTAGATCTCCAAATAATTCCAAATCATTAGAGCATTAATTCTGGCCATAAAAGCACCTACATTAACTTAAGCTTTGGCAAACATTAAACCAGTAAATCACTTAAGTATGGGCCATGATGTCCTGCCCCTCTTCCATTTCCTCTCAGCATCTAAACAATTTTTTATATAGTTATCCTTCAAATAAATTTCTTCAGCCTATCTCAAATTCCATATGCTTGTGTGTATGTCTGTTTGCCCATGTGTGTGAGTGTGTAAAGAGACAAATAGAATTAATATTAGCTAACTGCAAGTTTTCTACCAAATTCTCCAATAGTTCCCAGTCAACCATTCTTAAAATGCCTCTTAGGCATTCATCTTCTCTTTCAGTGTAGAAGGGGGTAAAACTTATGCTTTTTATTTGCTTCGTGTAGATAATTAAAATCTTATTATTCACACTAGCAGGCTATGGATGCTTTAGCTGATCCTTTAAACATCTGTCCTACTATTTAAAATGCATGCGGTACACTGATGTCAGTCTGTGCTGATAATCAGAGGACCTTCAATTAAGTACCTACAAAGCAACGAATGATAAATAAGAGAACAAACCGTATAAGTTTGCCAAAGAATTTTTTCATAGTCTGATTCTCAAAAGCAATTAGAATCACTACTTTTGGCCTTGGAATTAATGAATTTTCATTAAAATTTAAATTTCAAATGATTCCAAGGATATCAAACTTGAAAAGTTGAGCTGATTGTCTGCATAATAAATCACACCACAGGAAAACGTCAAAAAGACTAATGCAAGTTCTTTGCCATCCAAACTTGTGTTTCTCCTTGTCAGTGCATGTGAATGTATATAATTGCTTTCTTTTCTCCAAGCAGCTTTACCAAAGACCCACTGTTATCAAACTCGATTTCTTTCTGTTTAGAATTTGTCAAATTATAATTTCAAGGCTGTGACTGAAACTAGTTCTAGTCTATACAAAAAAAAAATAGGCTTGCTTTAATAATTGAATGTGATGTAAATTTTAAAAAAATTGTTAAAGTTACTGCCTTCACACCAAGCTAATTTGCTTAAATAAGGAAATAAAATTAGGGGTAACATTCTAATATCAATGTCCCCTAATCCTTGAAAGTAATGTTTAGCTTGATAACTCAGACATTTTCTTTTTCTGGATGGAAAACTAAACACATTGTGTGTGTGGCAAGTATTTCATAATGGAATATCCAAAAGCATGATCATGAAAAGAACTAGAAATCTTTAGGCATAAAAATCAGCACGGTGGGTTTTTGTTTTTGTTTTTGTTTTTGTTTGTTTGTTTTGTTTTATTTTAGCTGAGCCATCCTGCCACCTGTTGGCAGCTCAGTGGCAGCTCAGCTCAGCCTGGGCATCGAACTGCTGTTGCTCAGAGCTCTGCTCGCACTCTTGAGTGAGCTCTTAACCAACTGAGCCACTCAACTGGCCCACCATGGTTTTTAAATGGTAATAAAATTAAGCAACGAGGTAAGTAGAAAAATAATACTCATATAAAAATGGTGTCAGGTAAAGGTGGAACATTTTAATCTTCAAAAGAAGACATGGAAAATTCTAGGCTACATTTTGTTCACAGATGTTTACTCATCCTCACAAAGAAATTATTTTCTGTAACAAGTTTCCTGGTAACCTTTTCTCTCTGCAACAGAGTGAATTCTCTTTGTGTGTGTGTGTGTTTTTTTAAACTGCAGTCTAAGAAAAAATTTCCCCAAATATGGCATATACATATCAAGCATCCATGTTCTTCTTTATATGTGTAGTTTGAATCAGACCAATGGAAATATCGTCAATTCTCCTCCCAGTCTCTCACTGTTCACTATTTATTTCATGTATTTATATCTTGTACAGGATTCTGAACCTAGGAAATAACCACTGTAAAAAGTTTCCCTCAACAATCCACCTTTTCCCATCCAGCATTTCTACAGCACTTCCATCATGGGGTGCAGGCACATAAATAAATATATAACAATAAATAAAAATAGTAGATTGTGGTTTAGGATATGATCAGAGACTGGGAGGAGAATCATAAGTCCTAAACTGGCAATCCAATTGTTCGAATGGCCATTTTTTATTATTTATTTATTTTTTATTTTATTATTTTTTTATTTTTTTTGAGGGCAGTGTCACTGGTCCTCATGTGTGGGACTGAACCGGGGCCAGCTGGCTTCCCAAGCCAGCGCTTAACCACCACGCCATTCAGCCGGCCCTTTCGAATGGCCATTTTAATTGCTCTACACAGAGTTTAAATATTTCAGCTCGGCACCTATTACTTAGTCCTTCACTATTTAATGCTTTTCTGCTATCTGCCTACCTCAGATGTACATTTCAGTTTGCAAGACCTGTGTTACATGTTAACACAATCATTGTATTCTGTTTTACTGACACTGAAGGCCTATCCTCATCTCATCCATACTTTCACAACTGACACCTACAGCCCAGCTGCAGAAATATCTTGACTTGTATAACTGTGAGGAGGTTCTTTTTACCTCCTACTTCTATTATCACCGTGAGTCCCCTATTTCTCTGGGTGCTTAACAGACACCCCAAAGCAATAGATATACATATGGAATGAATACATTACCTTATATGTTAACAGGAATTATGTTTGTGAGCAAAAGGTAATGCTAACCTCTTTTTTTTATCCATAATATATCCACACCAATGCTGGATGGTTAGCGACATAATCTTTAGAAAGTTAGAGCTTAGAAACAAAAAATGGATGGCAGAAGGGAAAATCCTAAGTTCATAGAAATTGTCTATGGTGGAAATTGGTGCATGTAGTTCTAAAATAAGTTAACTTTTATTATATTTAGTAAGATGATTAAATACAACCCCTGGATTGGGATAACTTTTTAGATTCCACTACTTGCAATTATCAGCACTAGTATGCTTGTTTCACTGAAAAACTGTAGTAAAAAAACAGGTGTAATTTTTCAAATAAATGCAGAATTCTTTAAATGCAGGAATGCTTTATCTTTATGAAATATTATCAGAACATATAATTATTAGTTCAATAAACACAGAAGTTACTTGAAGTAATTATTTAATCCAAGTCACAAAAATGAAAAAAAAAATAATGCTGTGATTGAACAGGAAAGTTTGTCTGACACGACCTGATACAAAGAGTACTCTCCTCACTCACTCAATTTTTATTTTTAGTTATATTATATTTGGCTTTTAGAAACTGTAAGTATCCACGTGACATCGTGGCAAGAGTTTAAACCTATTCAATGCCCTAATGAAATATCAATTTTAAGAGATTTGAAAAAAATTACTAAAATTGGAAAACTGCCTATTGAATTCTATGATTAGCAGGGTACTCTCAGCATAAATTCGAAAAGTAATCTAACTGAAAAGTAATCATTAGCTTCAATATTATTTAAAATGAACCATTGTAATATGGAAGTGAAGTAGGTGAGACTGGGTAGGGAAAGCATAGAATTATAATTTTACAAACTCCAAATTGGGACATTTTGACCTGACAACTGGAGAGAATATTTATAATCAGTACTGTTCAGAGAGATTTTAGTCATTTGACTCTACTGTTACAAAGACATGGCCCAATCCTTATCATGAAATAATTGGGATGGAGTACCTGAAATGTTATAAGTCTGGTGGGCATTATTATGGTTTGTGGTGACATCAGAACTAAGCATGTAAAATCATGACTGCTCCTATGTAATATTTTAAAACTGTATTTACTTCATTTTGATATGATTGCTTAAAAAAGAATATCGGACTTTTTTTTTAAGTTAATGATGAACACTGAATATTTAAAGGGCTTTTTCTCTCATATATGGCTATGAAGAGCTGAGAATTGAATGAATATAAAAATATTTTAATAGCAATATAGTTGTGTGCAACATACTTTCTAAAAACAGCAGAGAAAGTTCTACAACTATCTAACAAAGTTTTCATTTATTTATTTATTTATTTATTTATTTATTTATTTATTTTATTTTTATGTGGGAATCAAACCAGCAGCCCTGTTGCTCAGAGTTTGTGCTCTAAGCCAACTCTTAACCAACTGAGCCACTCGGCTGGCCCTCCAACCAAGTTTTATCTAGGTTATAGCTGAGTTTTGAATGTTTTTCTCTGTATAGCATGTATTACCTTTTTTAAATTCAAAACAGTAAAAACAATTTTAACGAAGCATTTTAAGTAATGATGTCGTAGATTAATGACCTCAAACAATTTCACTCATTTAGTTTTATTTCATTATATTAGCCTTTTAAATGCTATAGATCATCACCATCTGTGACTTGTTAGGGTACATTCTGCCTGCCTTCAGGGGAGCTAGGTATGCATTTTTCACGCCAACTTAAATTTAGGACATCTAAACCCTGTTCCTCTGAATCTGATGGGATGTCTTTAATAAGCAAAAAAGGAACAAGACAAACAAATAAATAAACAAAAACTCATAGACACAGACAATAGTTCAATGTTTACCACAGGGTAAGGGGAAGGGGGGAAAGTTGAAAAGGCTAAAGAGGGTCAAATATATGGCAATGGAAGGAGAACGAACTCTGGGCAGTAAACACACAATGTGATATATAGATGATGTATTATAGGATTGTACACTTGAAACCTATGTAACTTTACTAACCATTGTCACCCCAATAAATTTTAATTTAAAAAAACCTAAGAAAAAAAAAGCAAAAAAAATACATTAATTACCTGGATTTCATAAATTAAACCATAACTAAAATGTTACTATATTTTCATCCTAAATTGCATACAAGGGCAATATGCCAAAATGGAAAAAAATTTGTAAGTAAGCTAATTAGGAGCTATTTGTTCATGTATCAGTCAGTAGCAACACAGTAAGTTACCACAGGGGATACAGACAAGGAAGGAAAGGGACGACTAGAAAACAGTCCCAAATTCAAACATGGGACTGGCGATCCCGACTGGTGATCTGCAAGAGAATTTGTTTCATGAACGCAATTACAGTTATCTAGGCCAGCCAGCCAGATGTCTAGGAACCAGGCAGTCCCCATAACCGTTGAGTAAGTTGAACCATACAGTTTCCCAGAGGGCTACGAAGAGGTGTCAACAAGTTAGTATACCACATAGGCGTCTTGGACTCACAAAGACCAAATAAATTCTGGGTAAGCATCATGGTAGCCTCTGGGGAAACCTTAGTAGAAATGGCAAGTTCTAAACTACCTACAGTGTTTAACCATGTAACACTAAAGTGGTAAGGCCATGGGCTGCCTAGAGCTCATTAAGTGAACAAATAAATGGGTACAGCCTAAAAAAGTAAATCTCTGTCATCTCCTCCTAAGAATAGAGCTTGCTACGAGGAAGAATAAAACTTAACCTGGAAGACTGTAAAAATCTGATATGAGAAAGCAAATTATTGCCTGACCTTTTTATTTTCTATCTCCATTTGCTCTTCAATGATAAGTATGAAGAAAAATATTTAAAGTTAGAAAGGTAATACAAAACTTGTTAGTGGTCGCTCTAAAATCGTTTTCTCCATTCTATTGACATTTAGTAGCATTATTTAAATTTCAGAGCACAATCTAAGAACTCTAAGAGATAAATTGCATTGTAAATAAATTATATTACCATGGGCTTGCCCATTATTTGTGCAAGTGGCTTTATCTGCCTTGCTTGCTATTAAATACAGTTTATGGACAACTTGGCATTATATTTTCTCTCTACTTAATTTTTAATCAATTACTCTGCATCTTGAGGGGTTGAATGTTGATATATGTGACATGATATCTAAGATTAAAAACCTTTTGTTCTCCAATGACATATTTTTCTTATTATTTTAAATTCAATTGGTTAACAAGAGTCTCATAAAACTTTAAAATTCTGCTCTTTTACTTGAGATTTGAAAATTGGTATTCCAGATGGCAGTATTTCAAATAGATTAATTTCCCCTTTAGGAGGAAATGGTCTAGTGAATAAGAATATTTTTCTTTTACTTTATAATAATGCCTTCTAATTAGAAAAGAATGTGTTTTAGAGAAGAATTTCCAAAACCCAGAGGGGCACATATTCATTGTGATTTTTCTTGATGAACAACTTCCCTGAGTGTTATTTCAAGTAAAGTTCTAAGTAATTTTTAATTTCTTACCCACATTTTTCTAAGTTAGCACCTCAAACATATTTTTTTTTGAGGGCTGTGTCACTGGGCCTCATGTGTAGGACCCGAACCGGGGCCGCTGGCTTCCTAAGCCAGCGCTTAGCCACAATGCCACTCAGCCAGCCCTCTCAAACATATTTTAATCACTGTAAAATGATCCCTGATATGGACACTATCATGTGTACATTAAGAAAATTTGGCTCGGGACGAGCTATCCTCTCCTGAAGTTTCCCAGTGTGTTTGATACTCTGGTAATTGTTCACTAGAAACCTCAGAGCAATTTGCCATTTTTTTTTGAGAATCTCCTGTGGCCTGGAGAAAGAATGTCTCCAGAGTTAGCTTTTTTTCATAGCATTTCCTTTAACATATAGTTTTATCATTTCATTTTTTTTTAGTATTTTATACTCCTAGCAATAAGTTTAAGTGTTTTATGCTTTACAAAGTATGAACATAGGAGTCTTTGAAGTAGGTAAGGATGCTATCATTGATGTCGTTTGCCCCAAAATGTTCAAAATTAGCCCAAGATCAACCAACAAATAAATGACATGGTCGGGACTAAATCTGATGGTGATGACAGAGAAAGATCACAAGGCCAGTCTTCAAAATTCATAGGTTACAAAAATGTACTCATGATGTCACTTAGCATTTCTTAAACAAAGGTCCAGGATGGACAAAGATTTCTGAAGAATTAAAAAGCAAACCCCTTGGCTCCTTCATCCCATCCGTACTCCTGACTTTGAGATGCAGGTTGTTTCCTTTCTTAATTGGCGAAATGCTGCAGAGTTTTTCAGTCCCTCAGTGAAAGCTACTTAGGGAGAGGCAGTAATTCTTTTGGTTCACTAGGGCATCATTTGGCAAATTACTCACTGTGAGTAATAAATCACAGAGTTGGAAGATGTACTGAGAAATCCTCTAGGTTTATTCTTTTGCCTTCTGGTAAATTAGAAACATTACATTCGATAACAAGTATATGCATATTTTCATATTATAAACATTATGAATACAAAATCACAGATGGACTATTACTATTTCACAACCCCACCTTTTTGATATTTTATTTTGTAACTTAATGGGATAATAGAATAGAATGTGCAAGAGCATGCTAATTGAAATGATGAACTGATATTTAGGTTGATACATATATAAAATTTTGACTGAGACATACTTTCACATCTCCAAAGAAAGAGTACAGCATTAAATATAAGAAGCCATTCCAACCATAGATTGGCATAATTACTATCTGATCTTATAATACAAAGTTATAAAATATGAGATCATTTGTATAACTATTTTGGGGAATTGATTACATAAAATAATTGCTCAATTATACTTCATAAGGATAGACTAATGACATTTCAAGATAAAGTAGTAACTATTTCCCCCCTCAAACAAAGAAATAGATGAGCAAGCAAAAAATTCTCCAACGTTTCCTTTTTATGAATCAGAAAAAAATATGTAATCCATCATATAAAACCATATCATTTAAAGAGCTGTAGATCTAAACAATAATCATAAAAATGCAATATTACTTTATGATGCTATGCACCTGTTCCTATAAAAGTCCTGTCTCTCCAATGCAGTTTTAGAATCAATGAAGAAGAGATCTTAGCCCTCTGCAGCCCCTAGCATCTAGTACATTAGAACACTGTGTAATATATTCTCTAAGAGAGTGATGAAGAAATTGCATTTGCAACCTAAAGCATGCATAAAAAGGGGTATTAGTGGAACATTTTGAAAAGAGACTGACCACTGATATTTCCTATAAGACACAGGGTCAGCAAACGGCCAGGGGCCAGCTCCCATCTGCCCCCTCAGTATGGCACACACACTCACAATGGTTTTTACATTTAAAATAGTTGGGGGAAAACCCAAAGAATATTTTGTGACATGTAAACATTATATGAAATTCAAATATCAGTGTCCATAAATAAAGTTTGATAGGAACAAAACTCATGTACTATGACTGCTTTCACATGACCATACGATTGAGTAGCTGCTGCAGAGAACGGCTGGCTGGCAAAACCTAAAATATCCACTCTCTGGTCCTTTATAGAACAAGTCTGTTGACTCCTGCTGTAGGAGAAAGTATGCACAAGGAGGTACAAACAAAAAGGGCTATCAGATTTCAGTTAGAACGGAAGAGTTCAATTATTGAACGTAAAGACAAAACAAAAAGTAGAACAAAACACAGAAGCTGGGAAGGGAGTTAAGTGGACAAGTGGAAAAGGCTTTGGGTATTTAGTCATAGAATTCGTATTTACACCCTCCTGTTGTTATCAAATTGTAGAAGGGGGAAATTTTTGCTTCCAGAGAATTTCTGAATTGACTGCAGAAAGAAAGAGCAATGAAAGGAGAGGGGAAGAGTGGGGGAATCAAACCGCTCAGAGATAGCTCTAATGTTGGAAACAGAGAGAAGTTAATGTCACTTCATTGCTCTGCCCCATTTCTTTCAACTCCAAGCTTAAATAAGTTTTAATGGTAAGTAAACATTTATCCTCTCTCATTCAAAAAACAAGAGGCAGAGAAACCACCTATAAAATTAAAGATGGACTGTAAAAATAATTCTTGTACTTATAAATTTTTTTCAATGGAAGAAACAACCCATGCCTAAAGGGTACTTACAGAAATTCTACAATAATAATGGAATAGAAACAGCCACAATACACACACACACACACACACACACACACACACACACATTTTCATGCTTTCACTTAAATCATCCCTAGTAAAAAATCAAATCACATTAGGGCACTGGTGGGCAAATGAAACATGCAAATCCTTATATTTTGGCAAAGGCTTATTTATTGTGAGGTATTACAACGTGTTTGAAAAAAAATAAAATTCTAACAAGGTCTTTCTTGTGAATCTGTTGCTCATAATCCAAGTTCCTCTAGATACTTAATTCTACACCCACAGTTTTCCTCTCTCTCTAGCCACTGTCATATTTCAGTGGGAAAAAAATATATATCTTTTGGGATTCTACATTTAATCTCTCAGTCATTCTAAGGAAATAATGTCTTCCCAGGGGTGATGGATTCCATTCAAAAACAAGTTACTTAGCACTCACTATATGCAGGGTACTGTACTAGGTGCTATGGGAACTACAAAGGAATGTAAAGTGATGGTCCTCCAGAGGATCACAACCTGGGAAGGAAGACAGATGTGTGCATGTAATGATGCGCTAAGGCAGATGCAGATAAATGCTTTCATCGAGCTAGACAGCAAGGAGAGACAGTCCCTCTGTTAGGAAATTCCCAATGGCTTCAAGAAATGTACGGCTCAGGCCAAGAAACATGGCTTCCTTAAGAAGAGGTCCAGCAAAGAACATTCTAGGAAGACATAATTACATTACACAGGCATGAAAGAGGAGGGTGTCGTCTGCCTCACTCCAGATTGACAGGGGCCCAGGAACAGGCATTATCAACAAGCTCCCTAGGTGATTCTGTTGTCGGGATTTTGCAAACTGCACTTTAAGACTCGTCTAGGGTATAAATTGAAAAAGCAAGTGTAAGGTTGCATAATGAGGAAGGAGGCAAAAAGGCAGTGTCATCAGTGTAAGACTAGTTCCTTACCATGTCCATTCTATATATTTTCAATCAGGCTAAATTGATTCCATGTATATCAAGTTCAAAAACTGGAAAAACTAATCTATGCTATTGGAAGTCCTGCTAGTACTTATCCATGAACGTAGCAATGAATGACTGGATGGGCGCATGATGGAGTGTCTGGGTCACGGTTCTGGTTTTAATCTAAGTGCTGGTTACGCGAGTGGAATCAGTCTGTAAAAATTCAACAAGCTGTACCTTTATATTACGTGTGCTTTTCCACTGAAGGGTACTACACTTCAATAAGAAGTTGTAAAAATTAGGCTGAAAGGGTATACATCAATTGAAGGAAAACATCCTGAATTTCTTATTCAGCTCATGAGGTTTAATAACAGTATCTCTTGCAATTCTCTGAAAGTTATATAAATTTCATACAGTAGAATATAAGACAGTAATGTTAAAAAAATATTTTCTCATCATTTTAGTGGGGGAAAAATAAGTTATTAAAGTTTCCTTGCTAACACTTCAAGATAATCAGATAGAGATTCACCACTCCAAACTGTTACTTATCATTGTCTAATCCCCTTGTGCCTCTTTACAATAGAACTTGGAAGAGTTGTCTATAATCTTTGTATCTATTTTCCTGCCTCATATTATCTACTCAAACCTCTCCCTGGGCCTTCCAATCCCACCAGTCCACTGAGACCAGATCACCCAAAATGGTATGTTGTCAAATCCAATGATTCGTTCTTTTAATTGTATTGAGCCCCTCATAATATTTCATGCTGCTAGTTACTCCCTCCTCCCCTAACCCTTTCTTCTTGTGTCTTCCATCTTATCACACTTTCCTGAATCTCCTCCTAATTCTCAGTATTCTATGTTGGATGTCCCTCATCTGTTCCACTGCTCAATATTTGAGTGCCTCAGGGCTTGATTCTAAGATCATTTGTCATCTTTAACTATAGATACACTTACTCTTGGAGATCCCTAGTGCCATGACTTTAAATAGCTGCTTAATATATATCTCCATCTCCAAGCTCCCCGCTGAAATCCAAATTCATAGTCAGATGCCCATTCAACCTCTACTCTAGGGTGCCTAATAAATATCCCAAAATAAACATGTCCAAATAAAAATTCTTGATATTTGCTTCCAAATTTGCTCCCGCTCAAATATTGCCCACTGAATAAATGGCATCAGCATCACCACAATAGTTAAGTTCAAGCATCTGAGAATTATCCTTGATTTCTCTCTTTCTCTTACTGATGAAACACTGTTAACTGCAAATCTGAAATCCGTCACTACAGGCTCTCTATCCTTGTCCAAGCCACACTTATCTCTCACATGGACTACTACATTTAATGACAGTCTCTTGACTCCATTCTCACCCCCTACATTCCATTTTCTAGAAACCAGTCAGAATGGTGTCAACATTCTCCAATCATGTGATGTCACAATTACAAGAAAATCTAAACAATTTACCATGAATAACAAGGCTTGATATGAACTGGCCATCACCTCCTTCTCTGACCCACTCACCCACTGTACTTTAGCTGTAATGGTTTTTTGTTGTTGCTATTGTTCCATGAATATGCCAGCTCATCTTCACCCCAGATACTTTGCATTAGTGTCCCCCCTACCTAGTATGCTGCTCCTTTTGATTGTCACATAGCTGACCCCTTTTTGTCATTCAGATCTCAGTTTGAATGATAATATTTAGAAAATATTTCCTTGCCAATCCAAATCAAAGAGGCCACCCAGTCACTATCTATTATTTTACCCCATATTCGAGTCTCTTTGTATGTTTTTCAGGTTTCAATTTTTGTTTTTGAGCTCCCACAGGAGAATATAATCTCCAGTACAGTACAACCATTACCTTCATTGTTAAGTGCTGTATGCACAGTGCCCTGAACAGTGTGTCCTGAAATAGGTGTTGAATGCTGAAATCTAATCCGTTTTTTATTTATTTATATTTAATTAGTTTCAGGTGTACAACACAGTGCAATAGTTATACATTTTACCCCTCAAAGTGACAACCCTCCACCCCCAATTTGCCACCCCACTCCCCCCCCCATTTCATATATATCTATTACTCTTCCTCTGACTAATCCTTTTAACAACTGACCTGACACGATGGATGAAAAATTACAAGGAAAAAGAATATTTTCCATTCAGAACTGTTTACCTAATTCACAATGGTCAAGACTTGCTAGTGGCTATAGAAGCCACCACAAACTAGAGAGCTATTCCTTCTAATCTCACAAAATGAGTGGAATCTATATTGTTAACTGGCTGTCACTCTGATTTTTAAAACTATGACTCAAGTCTAGCAAGGAGATGAGTCATGCCTGGTGCCAAGTATAACTTCTGTTTGGCTAATAATGGATTTTTTTTTTCCTTATAGGCATATGGAATTATAGGGTTGAAAAAAAACAAGGAGAGGTACCTCGTTCTGTAATTACAGTGTTGCTATAATTACAGATAAAGGTTTGTCAGCATTTCCATTAAAAGAACTTAACTCAGCTGTTAAATGTCCATTAGCCTAATATATGGCTCATAATATCTTAGCTTAACTGCCTATTAAAAACAGTTCATTAAAAATGGATTGATATTTTTATAAAATTATGTAAATACCCAGAAGAAACCAGCCTTTCCATTGTGTGCATTTCTGTAACAATTAAAGAACAAGTTTCTTTTCACTATTTGATTTTTTTTTTGAGGGCAGTGTCACTGGCCCTCACATGTGGGACCCGAACCGGGGCCGCTGGCCTCCCAAGCCAGCGCCCAACCACCGCACCACCTGGCCGGCCCTTCACTATTTGAAATTTTTTACTTACAGACACAATTTCTAAAACTAGACCTAAAAAGTGCTGAAAAAAATGATTACTTAGAAAGACTCAAAAGTTGTCATAAGGAGGAACAATGGCTTAACTACTGTAGTGGACCCTGATGAACTATTCTGATTGCCCTTCAATGAAGAACTTGTTGCCTCAGCAGCTGGGAGTGTTGGTGGCAGATGGCTTTCAGTTGTCAGTCCCTTTAGAGGTTGCCTCAGTTGCAAAGAGTCCCCTTGCCCAAGGTCATGACCCTTTCTGAGGAAGACTGACTAATGCAGGAATATAAACTCCCAGTAATCTCAGCCCAATGCAGGACCATTCTGAAGGGTCATCCTAGCTCCAGAACCTCCCATGTGGTCGGCCAACTGTTGGTAAACAGCTCCAGGGAAGTGCCCATTGACACTGCAAGTATCCACACAGGCCACATAGGCGAGGCTCAATTTTGGATTGACCTAAGTTTGGGGGAATGCTTTGTGAGCCTCCCAAACAATGGGAAGAGGCGCCATCTTGAAAGAAGGTGTACCCGTCTTGCCAGAGGATACTATATGGCAGTTTCTCATTTGCCTCTCTGGCCATAGTAAGACATGCAACTTTCCCCTTCAGCTCCCTTTAAAGTACAGCTGCAGGCTATAAAACAGCCCAACTAGCAATCCTGCACACAAAACTCCATCTTAGAGTCTGCTTCCCAGTGTACCCAACCTGTCACATCTACCCAGTATTTCAAAGAAAGCAAGGAAAGCAATACCATGTTGTGTTTCTTTCTCTTTTTGTTTGGCTGCCAGGAGAAGTTGTGCTCATTATTCTAGCTTGAGAGCCTACAGAGCTATTGCATGTACATTATCTCCTTCTGAAATTGCATAATGCATGTTTTCAGATTACTGAGTAGGCACCTAGGCCGTCTCCATCAGATCATGCAGCTGTTTCTGAAACAACCTCAGCAGACTACCAGGTATGGAAATACTGTCTTCTGTGATATCTAAGAAATCTGCCCCTTTATCAGTTCCACTCATGTACGTTACTTTTCCTTTTCTGAGCAAAAGTTATGTTTTAATCTCTTTCAATAAACTACTCCTTGAGATTGACATGCACCTCTTTCTCCTTGCTCTTTCCCAACTATTTCTTCCTACCTCACAGAAAAATATTCTCAATTATAACTAATCTTGAAATCAGCTGTTTTTAGGCTCCTTTACTTTTCAAAAACCCTATAGGACTTGAAGACCCAAGGAAAGGAAAGATCCCTCCCAGTCATATCTCCCCCACATGTGTGATGAAAGTTTCAAGTGTGCTAGATGGCTCCTTAAATGGTGTTTTTAATTTATATCAGCCCTTTATGGTAGGGGAAATAAAGGAGCTCTCCAGAGGGATCAAAGCATGGGAGACAGTATCAGGGTGAACTCAAGCACCATTGTATTCATGTATTCCTAGGGGCTTTCTCATTTAGTCAGTTTACTATTAATTAGGCACCTCTTATTGTGTAAGCTACCACCCTGGATGAAATATACAGAAACCACTATGTCTGTTTGATCTAAAAAAATAATAGAAGGCCTCTTCTGGTTTTTATAATAACATTTTATAAAGTTCTGCATAATTTATTTTCTATTATCTTACGAACATAGTCCATGGCAGCTTCTAACTAGCAATCCTTGAATTTAAACTGAAGCTCCTATTTAATGAACCTGATGGTCAGCTGAATGAAAAAGCTTTCATGTACATATGGGAAATCCAACAGTGTTGTTGAAAGGGGCCCAGGGATGGTTCAAAGATTGAGGTATAATAGTTCACAAAACAAAATAGCAGAGACATGCCACAAAACAATTCAATACTTGACTATATTCTTTCACCCAAACCTTTGAAGAGAGCTCAGATCTCCAATGCTTAGGAGAAAAGACATTTAAAACTAACATTTCATTATTAACTTCTGCCTGCTGTTCTGTTCTAGTTTTTATGGCAGCTACATCTGTAAGTTTATGTGCCTAGAAACTTTTACAAATGGAATATATGCACAACTATTTGGTTATACCTCTTGTGAGACTTACAAAACTTTTCTTTTTCTCTTTCCAAAGTTCTCCTTCTACTCTTCCATAAATAGGGCTGCAACCTCCATCTGAAATCTTACATATTCTGAATTTTCTTTTTGTCTATACTTGTATCTTGTCGAGATATTATTTTCTAATATTAAATTTAACCAGAATCTCTCTGAATTGTGATTTTTCTCCAGCAAAAGCACAGATCACTAAATTTAGCCAGCTGTATACTTACAATATTTGGCAATATTTACTAAAACTAACTAAATATGTGTAATGCACCCTAAGAACTGGCAAACTTACTTATAGGTATATATTTATAAGAAAAATGTATGTTTTGTAGCAAAAGACATATTAGAATGTCTATAGCAGCACATTTATAATGGCTAAATGAAAAATAGAACTGTTATATTCACCCAATAGAATATTATACAACCCTGAAAATAAATGGTCAACAACTACACTCAAGACAATGGATGAATCACAAAAATACAGTGAGGTAAAAACCAGACCCGAAAGATTATATATGACTTGATGCAGCAAAACAAATTGTAGGGTAAAACCAATCTATGCTATTACAAATCAGATTAGTGATTACTTTTGGGGAGATTAATGACTGGATGGGATAATTATGAGGTTTTGAGGCTTTTGGAGTGTTTATTTTCATGTTTTTTTAAAATAGGTGTTGTTTACATCGCTGTGTTCAGTTCATGAAAATGCATGAAACTATGGACTTGTGATATATGCATTTTTCTATATGTATATACACTTCAGTTAATTGTTGTGTTTTTTTAAAGTACAGGTCCCTCAAATGCTAGAACATTATAGTTTCCATTTTTTAAGGTTGCTATGAAACACATCCTGACTCAGGTGTCTCCCAGTTATTATCTTTCATCCATACAAAAGGCCTGCCCAGTCACTATGATTATCCCCATTATACAGATAGGCGGTTCAGGCTTTCACACAGAAACTGAACACATGCACTGGCATCCATGCTTTGTGAGGGGAAAAGTTAAGTATCATAAATGTGGATGTGTTAATATGAATGGTCACCCTGTTTCCTTGCTCATTTAGGAATATTGAAAAAATGTTCCCTACTTGAGGCCAATCTGACTAGAAGCAGTCTAGAGAGGCATGCAAATAGTGGCAATATACTCTCATTTACATGCTTATTTGCCTGTGTCAACAATCTAAATAAGATATTTTTCTGCATAGTAGATTGGTCTAATTTCAATAAACAGTGCTAAAAAAAAGTGAGTCTTCTGGAAAACAGAACAAAAAATAGCTTCAGGAAAAAGCTTAGGTAGCCTGTAGTTCCAATCATAGTTGCTTGAGAAGGAATACTTTGCACGTATCAGTCATTATCTATCAAAAATCTTCCAAAGCACATTACAATTCTTTTGGTTTCCTAGACATTTTTTTCATAACCTATATACTTTTAAGATTTTTTATTTTCAAGAGTTGAGAGTAGTATCATTTTATTTATTTATTTATTTATTTATTTATTTATTTATTTATTTATAGCTGAGCCATCCCGCCACCTGTTGGCAGTTTAGCAGCAGCTCAGCTCAGGCTGGGCATTGAACTGCTGTTGCTCAGAGCTCAGCTCACACTCTTGAGCAAGCTCTTAACTAACTGAGCCACTTGGCCGACCCAGAGAGTAGTATCACTTTAAAGCATTGTTGCCTATGTAATAACCACCATGCCCTTCCTAATGACCAGGAAAAAATATAACATAAAATGAAAAATTGATTCACAATTTGTCATCATGAAAGAATTAACATTACAGAATCTCCTTCCCTTAATTTATCCACTGATATAGGAATGCACATATAATTGTTTAAGGAAAATGATCAAATGGATGTTGACATTATTCCCCAGAAGAACTTAAAACTTGGAAAACTAACTTAGCAAAGCTGCCACTGAGTCATTATTTCAGGGTCTTTTTTCTGAGATGCACCTCTGAATTACATTTGAAAAACTGCTACAAACACTCAGCAGTAACATTTATTTCTGCAAATTATTAATCAAGTTATTAGCCTATAACTCAAGATCTTCTAGGATTACTAAAGGACCCACACAGAAGCACTATTTTAATGAAATAGAAAAAGAAGTTATATAAAAGTAGAAACATGATGTGGACATTAAAAAATAATGTTGAAGTGGAACAACAGGAAATCCCATTTATTGCGGGTGGGAATGCAAAATGATACGGCCATTTTGGAAGGTATTTTGGCAGTTTCTTATAAAACTCAACATACTCTTTCCATGTGATCCAGCAATTATGCTCCTTGGTATTTAACAAAAGGAGTTGAAAACTTATGTCCACACAAAAATCTGCCCACAGATGTTCATAGCATCTTTATTCATACTTGCCAAAATTTGGAAACAACCAAGATGTCCTTCAGTAGGTAAATGAATCAACTCTGGTACATCCAGACAAAGGAATATTATTGAGCGCTAAAAGAAAAATGAACTATGAAAGCCATGAAAATACCTGGAGGAATGTTAAATGCATATTACTAATTGAAAGAAGCCAATCTGCTTGTTTTTTTTTTTTGAGGGCAGTGTCACTGGCCCTCATATGTGGAACCCGAACCGAGGCCGCTGGCTTCCTAAGCCAGCGCTTAACCACCACGCCATTCGGCCAGCCCAAGAAGCCAATCTGAAAGGGCTACATACTGTATGATTCCAACTATATGACATTCAGGAAGAAGCAAAAAACTATGGAGAGAGGGGAAAAAAAATCAGTGGTTGTCAGAGGTTGGGGGAGGGAAGGGAAGTTTACCTGGAAAAATCAACACCAACTGTATAGATTTAGAAAGTTCAAGAAGTCCCTTGGGAGTGTGGTTAGATTGCCTTTAGGGAAAGAAAGCGGATGATATTCCTGGAAAATGTGTGCAAAATACACTCAGATCCCTGACATTAACAAAGCTGAAGGAAGAGTGTCTTCAGCTTAGAGAGGGTTTCTGTCCACATGCAGTTCTGGGAAACGGGCAAGCGAAGAGCACCAATTTGTCCCTCTGAGAAAGGAAACCTCCCATCTTACAGCATCTAGAATGGTAACGCCCTCAGTTGTGAGGCAGCAATAATTCTTCAGGGTTTTTCACAGCCCCTTTGGAAGATGCTCCCCCAAAGCATCCCATTGCATTCTAATGCTATCATGTGATTACGGAATCATTTCCTCAGTTACTCTGGCAGACTCAATTATTCAGTCCTTGAAAAGGGAGAACCACTGCACATGAAAGGGTGATCTTGTCTGGACACAGATGGCAATTTTAGCTTTTCTCTGGTAGGGTAATCCCATCTCTGTAAGTCTACACAAAGGGGAGGAACAGCCCCTGGTCAATGGAAATGCATCCGCATGGGCTATCCCATGAGGTGCTGCCCAAAAGGCCAGCCAGTTACCCTCTCTGATAGCTCTGCTCATGTGTTTCATTTCCAACAGCAGCTATTACAAGAGGGAAGCATTCTCTGTCATTTGGCTATGATGGGACAACCAGTAAGTCACCTAACTTTGGCTCAACTGCAACTCTTCTAACCAGAGCCCATGTTGGTTCCTCATGTCACACATCTTCACAGGCACAATGGGAACATGCTGGTGGCCTAAAAGCAGAAGATAATTTTCTTCAGAGAAAAAAGAGAAGGAAAAACAGCACTGATTAACTGCCAGCCAATGATTTTGACAGACTATTAAGGAAAAGCTGATTTGCTTAACTTTTCTTCACAACATCTCTGTCACTCTTGAGTTGAATTCATATTCCCTACATCAAGGAAAAAAAAAATACCAGGGCCAGCCGAGTGGCTCAGTTGGTTAAGAGCTTGCTCAAGAGTGCGAGCTGAGCTCTGAGCAACAGCAGTTTGATGCCCAGCCCGAGCTGAGCTGCCGCTGAGCTGCCAACAGGTGGCAGAATGGCTCAGCTAAAACAAACAAACAAACAAAAAATACCAAGGAGAATTCTTCCAGTGTCAAGTAAATATTGCAGCTAAATCCTGAATGCTCAACATCAAGAAATAATAGAAGCTTTAGAAACTAATGCTCTGGCAACATCCCTATTTTAGAATACTCAAAGGGCTGCTTAATCTATTTTCTTTTTTGGCAGTTCTAATCTCCACAAGTGATCTATAGTCTGAGCTAAACCTAAAGCTATCACATTTTCTGAGCTAAAAACATTTCAAAATGGTCCTATCCACAGATTTAAAAAAGTGACACTTAATAATCACATTATTAAAAGAGATACAAAATATACACTATAATTAAAAATATGTTATCCATATATTAAGAATATGAATTGATTATACAAAATGAAAGTAAGAAAATAAAATGATTACAAAAACTTGTGAAGAATTTCTGATAGCTGGTAGTAAACATATTAATGAGCATAAGAGATTAGGTTTAATTAATACTTCTGAATAGTAACACTTTTCAGAGTCAACATTTAAATCTGATCATTTATCAGGTTATCTGATAAAATATCAATGTTATCATATATAAAATAATGAACTTTCCTTTGGAGTACAAAACTTTGAAGAGAATGTTATTCATTATTTCAACATCTAAGGTTTGCCTGGGGAGCAGCAGCAAGCGTCCTTGAAAGACCAGCTTATGCTATGATTTGGTGTCAAGATGAAAAGGCTGGCTGAGAGATATTTTCTTGGTTCAATTTCCAGTGGTTTAAAAGATTCTTAGGATTTGATTACGGATGATAACGTGCCTTGGTCTACATGAGGCATGGGCAACTCCCAGCATGCCAACAGGGCTCCTAGCTAACATTTAAAAGTACTCGCCCACACAATAATCTATTGGTTTATTCCACCTTTTGGAAACTCCTATTGTTTTCTTCTACCTTCTACTCAAGCAGCAAGAGCATAAATGAGGGACCCTTATGATAAGGTCCCTTCTAGGCCTGTGTCACTTTCATTGAAAAAGATACAATAGCAGTAAAAGCAGTGAGTGTGATTTGTGTTTTAACCATCACTACACAGCTTTCTGATTAGAAATGAACTTCCTTTGGTATATCTGTCTTAAATAGTTGTAGAGGCTGGGCTGTGAGCTTTACACATGCTGTCTCATTTATTTCATATATCTGTACGTGTTTAATCTAGAAAAATGATGTAACATTAGGTACATATAGAGACTCCAAAGCTGAAAACTAAAATATATCAGATTATATTACAATAAATAGATTATATATCTTATTAATATATTCTATTACATAGCCATATTATTATATCGGTAAAATAGTTACAGTGCAAGCTATGTGATTTTGTTTTCAATGCAGTAGTTTGGTTTCCCAAAATGTTCATATTCCTTTCTTTTTTGTTTTGATTTTTTGTTTGTTTTTAAATTTTATTGGGGAACAGCCATGGTCATTGGTTACGCTTTGCTTTCATGCTACAATGGCATAGTTGACTCTTTCAAGGAGAGCACTGCTCACAGTGGCCCATGCGGGGATCGAACCAGAAACCTTGGTGTTATCAGCACCACCTCTAGCCAACTGAGCTAACCGATCACCCTCATTTTATTGTCTTTAAAGAACATGGAAATGGCTTTAGAATTAATTAGAGAGAGAGCTTCTTTGGTCTTTAGAAAAGCTTCCTGGTTAATTTGAACAACTAAAAAACCAACGTCTAATTATTAAGAAATTAACAATGACAACAGAATTACCACATTTTGGCTTTTCTTATATTAACCCACCTTGTGCTCATTCACTGTGTTTCTACCGCTCACTTTTTAATTCCTTTTTAGAAGGATCCTTTTCTTTAGATGCTGTACCCCCAGCACTAGTGTTTTAGCTTCTGCATTCAATCTCATTGGTGCTAGCTACAAAGTATGTGAAGTCAAACATAATGGTAAAAAAAAATTTTATGTTAATATTCACTTTAGTCTTCACAATAGAATGATTTAATTCTATGACTCAATAGTGAACAGCTGAGAATAATGAGTATATTTACTATAAATTAAATTACCAATTTATTTTTTAATAAGAAAGCATGTATAATGCAAACGCTTAAGAATATTCAACTAGCTCTATACAATGCCATTTAAAAATCTATTAGAATGTTATAAACAATATGGAAATCAATTTATCAAACGTTTAAAAATCAAGACAGGCCAACAAATGCCAATTAGGAATTATCATTAAAACATTAAAGTTGTAAAACACAGTAAGTTTTTGGGGATGTATTTTAACATATGGGATTTGTGACTTATTAACAGGCATTTTATATATATATATATATATATATATATATATATATATATATCACATTGTGTTTTGAGCATGGTACATAGTTTTATTCCTCTTTTTCATAGGAGTAACACAATTTTGCCATTAGGATTAAGGCAATGCCCTATAGTATTAAGAGCATGATATTGCATGAAATCATGTCTATATTAATAGAAAATAACACATGTAAGTTTTAACAGATATTCTGAAAAACAAAAACTGGTTTAAAACGTCATTTTCAACCCTGCAACAATTAATCTAAATTTATTGGAGATATCACTGAGGCTGTGAAGAATTTATTTTAAGAAATATGAACAAGGAACCACAATGGTTTTGTGCTCATTAACATAATGCTGCATAATTACAACTGATGAGTATAACCATGCCTTACAAATTGTGATATGTACTCTCTTAGGAAACAATTTCAGGAGTCTCACTGATTGTTAGCAGGTAAGAAAAAGAGCTTCAATGCTTGTTAACAGCTTAAAAAATCTTTACGTACTCTGCCATATTGAAGTGGTTAGTAGTGACTATGGCAACTCATACTTTTAATAGTTTTCACAGCAACTTCTAAATGGTTCTTGAAATGGCACAGAAATCAGTGGTGATAATAAATAAAACATTTGTGAAGATACTATGTCTGAACTGTACTCATATATACGTGTATACTGGAGTTTCATCAATACTACAAAATTGAAGAATTTCCCAAGATAATTATTTGCTGCATATGTATATTTCTTTATATATAAAATTTATACTAAATATATAATATTGTTAACCACCAAAATGTTTAATTATTTTTATGAAATATCTTAATATACAAATCAAAGATAAGGCAAATAGGAAGAAATGTTTATTACAGACAGTTTTTTTAATTAAATCTTCCTTCAACAGTACTAAGAAATACACTTATATTCACCAGTATAGGACCCCCTTAACAAGAAACACTCTATCAGTATGCAGGGAATAATCAAGAAATAGTTTTATATACCTGCTAGCATATATTAAGCACTTATTAAGTACATAAAAGCCATATGCCATTTAACAAGGGGGGTATGTTCTGAGAAGTGCATTGTTAGGTGATTTTTTTGTTGTGCATAGTGTACTTACACAAACCTAGTGGTCTGGCCTGCTACACACCTATGCTATATGGTACAGCCTATTGTTCCAAGGTCACAAGCCTTTACAACACGTTACTGTATAGAACCATGCGTGATTAAGTCAAGCACAAGAGAAAGTTATATAACCAACAGACATGGTAAACACAAAATGTATGAGGCTGCTGCCAGTAAAACACGGTATGCTTTAAAAAAATTAAAGAGTCCATTCTAAAATAACAATAAATGGTACAGTAGATCATTATCAAGTATTAAGTACTGCACATAATTGTATGTGCAATACTTTTATATGACTGGCAGCACAGTAGGTTCATTTACACCATCATCACCACAAACACATGAGTAATGCATTGTGATACCATGTCACTAGGCCAAAGCAGTTTTTCAGCTCCATTTTATAATCTTATGGGACACTGTCATATATACGGTCCATTGGTGACCGAAACATAGTTATGTGGTGCATGACTGTACTATGTGCCTGGCAAAATGACAAGCAGTTTACATGCCTGTGTACTATGCTAGATTATAACTTTCTTAAAATCAGGGATCATATCTTATTCATCTTTGCATCCCAAGTACATGACATGACCTCTGACATGTATAATATGTAATCAATTTTTAAAAAAAATAATAAATCCCCTAACTTTATGCTGAATGTTTCACATGCATTATCAAATCATCCCAACAACCTTATTTTACAAATGAAAAATCCAAAACTTCAAAAATCCAAAGCTTCAAAAATATAACATGCCCAATGTCACACAGTTAGAAAGTGGTAGGGCAGGATTCAAACTCAGATCTCGAACAGCAGAGACTCTGCAGTAAAATACACTTCTGTGCTGTTTTGACGTAACTCCTAAATTAAAGCTCCACTAAATTATGCTCAATGGTTTCCATAAGAGTTTTCAAGTTTCTAGCAGTCTGATAATAATTGTTATTGATTTGGATAATTCAAGAATTATTATTATCAAGAAACCAAATAGGTGGCCATGGTTAGGAGACACAACAGTGGAAAACTATCATAAATATTAAAGAAGGTTCCAAGAGCTCTATTCAGTATAGCAAAAGCATCCATTTCAAATACTTTATTAACAGTGAATGGCCTGAGCATGATATACACTAAAGACTATTACCACATTAGAAAAGAAAAAGAAAGTTAGAGTTGTTTCCTTGGAGAGGTGAAGTTCAATCAGTTAGGTCCCAGTGACCTTTATCAGAAGGGTTATTAGGCATTTCATTAAATCACTTAAAGCAAAACTACATACATAGCATGAGCCAGTCAACCATCATGAAGACAAACGGACTTTTCCAAGACTTTAGCAGGCATCCAGATGACCCACCCTCCCCTGGTGTCCAGATGCTATTCATAATATATATTGGCACATTTCTTTTTTATTTTTTTTTTAGCTGAGCCATCCTGCCACCTGTTGACAGCTCAACGGCAACTCAGCTCGGGCTGGCCTCAAACCGCTGTTGCTCAGAGCTCAGCTCGCACTCTTGAGCAAGACCTTAACCAACTGAGCCATTCGGCTGGCCCTGCACATTTCTAATATATTCAAACATTACTGTTTAAAAATCTGCTAAAATACTCATAGCTTTCATGGAATTGAGTTTGGATGGCTTTAATAGCAAAAAAAAATCTCAAAAACAAACAAAAAGTATTCAAACATACTCTACTTAGAAATAATAATTTAACCTCTACTAATAAATATTTATAAAGATCAAACTTTAATATCCAAAGGACAATTAGATACCCTTGTAATGGGACCAGAAATACAAAATGACTTATTTAAACAATGAATGAACTCTAAGTATAAAATTAAAGACAAATATATATATATATATATATATATATATATTCCTAATGTTCACCTAGCACTTGACAATACACAATTTCTCTTCTGTATCATAACATTTTAATCATGTTAACAAAGCCTGTGAGGTAGGCATATTGTTTAACAGTTTAACAGTTCAGAAAATAAAAATAAATAAATAAAGTAAATCTCCACTAGAAAGTACTGGAGCTGAGGTTTCCACATCTGTCTTATACCCACATACAACATGGGCCATGTCATATTTTCACTGTCTTGTTATTAACCAATGGAGTCAATATAAAATTCACTGGGGATTCAAACTTTCTACCTGTTCCTCATACTGCTAGCAACTGGTTTCATGGAAGCGAGACTGAAGGTACTCAGAGGACACAATTATAAATTTAAAAAACACATCTATTCAGATAATATGATCCTTTTTTAAAAATTAGTTTATCGGGGTGATAATGGTTAGTAAAGTCACATACGTTTCGGATGTACAATTCTGTAATACCTCATCTATATATCACAGTGTGTGTTCAACACCCAGAGTCAGTTTTTGTGTGAGTATATATGTATAACATATGTGTATGTGTGTGTATAGTGCTTTTCTAAGGAAACAATAAAGCTTCATTACTGAAAGAAACAAAGTTAACTACACTGCAAATGTCAGTTCATTACACGGAAAATATATTCATGTGTTCTACCTTAGATTTTACTAATTTGATAATGGAAGCACAGATCATCAAAATTACCTATTTTATCCCACGTACCATATTGAGGACATGGATCTTCTGCCTCACTAATCATCCAGTGTTCATAAATTACCTTGTTTGACTCAGAGCATTTTCAAGTGAGGTGTCTACATTGAAAAACATCAAGTTTTCTAATTAATTCTAGATCTATTCATGTTCTCTCTTGACCACATGGGAAGTATTCACCGTTGTAACCTGAGCATCATTTGCCCCTAGCACAATATTTGGCACATAGTAGTCTCTGAATATTGTGTTAAACCAACCAATATAATCCTTTTAGTAAATCCAATGCTATACCCATACTTTACCTTCTCCTATTCTCCCTGGGCTAAATATAATCACTTCAATCAGAACACCCATAAAACACCATCATCTGATTAATTTAATGTATGTTTTTTTAAGATGTTTAAATCAAAATCATTTTGTTTGTTTCCTGTCTGCATTTTAAGACCCCTTATAATAGATTAGTCCACTTCATTGCCTTGATAAATATAGAATGTTGAGTATGATTTTAATCTCTGCTAATGATTGGGGCCGTTAAAAAGTTCCAGAATCATCATCTTTACAATTATCCTCTGAGTTTATTGCTGTGCATATAGAAGGGTTAGGCCTTTGAATTTGTGAGGCACGTCTGTGGCCCGCAGTGTGCCCTATGAAAATGGCTTTTAGGAATAAACTCCCATTAAGAATGTCTCCTACAATGAGTGCCTTTTTCCCTAGGGTTTGCATAAAAGAAACTAAGTTGGCTAATAAATGATTTGAGTTTATCCATGTTTTATCACTATATGACCTCATCCATAACTAAATATGATCTAATTTTACATTACTTCTGAATTCAATGCATTTACTTCTCTCTAGGATCTATTTCTAACCAAATTTGTGAGTTAATTCCATCCTGGAACTAAGAAGTGAGAAAGGAAAATAAATCACATCTTTAAAATAATCCCTCCAGGAGAAACTGCAATTAAAGTCATGTTTTGAAAACTACACAAGGTATATACATTATCTGGGCTATATAGTTATTTATAAGATTACCTAACTTTCTCATTTAATTGAAAAGCTTCCATCAGATAGGCTGCTGTTTTATCAGTGGAGTATTGAAAAAGACAAAATCACTGTCTGATATTTTCCAAGATATCCTTCCTTGGCTACTAAAAAAAATATAAATGTATTTATCTCACAAGGAAGCTTAAACCCTTGGCCACCTTTCCTGTTTTAACACATATTTTCATTGCTTCTTCCTCTACAATTGCTTTTTAGATTTATATTTTTTAGCATAAATAACCTCAGTTTGTCTTCTTCTGCAAAGAGAAACTATAGCATAGTGCACGAGGTGTGATCAAACAGTGAATGTTTAAATTAAAATTTTTTATTACAGTAGAAGACACATTGCCATTAATCCCTTCAAAATACTCCCCCTTGCTTCAAACACACTTATCCCATCGTTCTTGCCACTTTCTGAAGCAGGTCTGGAAGTCCTCTTTCGTGAATGTCTTTAGTTGCATTGCCATGGCTGCCTCCATATCCTGAATCATTTTGACTTTGGGGAAGAGCCAGAAGTCGCATGGTGCCAGGTCCGGTGACTAAGGTGGATGAGGACATACTGTAATGTTTTCATTTGACAGAAATTGCCATATACGAGAAGCAATGTGTGACATGGAGTGTTGTCAGGATGGAGGATGAACTAAAGACACTCACGAAAGAGGACTTTCAGAACTGCTTCAGAAAGTGGCAAGAATGACGGGATAAGTGTGTTCAAAGAGAGGAGGATTAATGGCAATGTGCCTTTTTCTGTAATAAATTTTCTTCTAACATTCACCATATTGTTTGATCACACGTCATGTATCTTTTGCTATCTGTCAATTTGCTCATTAATTTTTTTTCATCTTTTCTTTGGAGGGTTTTTCATTACCTCCTTCCTCCTCCCTCACTAAAATTTCTTACCTCCTGTGCATCCTTCAAAGGCTTGGCCCTTCTGGACTGTTTGTTCAAGTCCTGCATTTCGGGAGTTTGGAACCATCTTTACTTTCCTCCTGCTGCCATCTCCTTCTAAGAGATCTGTTTTTAACTTTATGTCTCCCTTCACCATGCTCCTTTTGCCTAAAGCAATAACCCACTTCATCAATTGCTTTAGCAGGACTTTACATTATACCCAATTCCATGTTACTATCCATCCATTTGTCTTTATTTTTTAAGTTTCTAAAGACAAATATTTAGTTTTCTGTATCTGTTCCTGCAACTTGAAGCTCGGTTGCCAGAGTTTATCAAACATATACACACCTCACCATAGATAAAGTAATGAACGTTTTCTAATGAATTATGTAAAATGCTTACATCAGAGTCTTTTCTACAGTAAAGCTATAAAGACACCTTGGTATTTTTCTTCTTTTCACCTAGATTTTCAGTTTTATAATATATCAGAGAGGCAATAGTCATTAAAAGACCATATTGATGTTGGGCACGCTGGAATTCAAATCTAGATTTTAATACTCAATTGGTATGTGGCACTGGGAAAATTATGTAACCTCTCTACACCTCAGGTTGGAGCAATGAAGAGGTCTGCAAAGCTCATAAATGTGAAAGGAAGCTTAGCACAGGGAAGAAACATAATACACCCTCCATTTATGCTCACGGTTATTCTTCTTCTGTTCTTCAATGTTGCTATTGTTAATGTTCCCTCCCCCCTCCACTGAAATTGGTTCCCAGAACTTTACATAAACTGTAAATATTATATTTGCAGTTAATATTTATCAAATCACTTTTTCTAAACATTTCCCATTTTCTTATTACTGAAAATATCTATTAAAAGAGTATCCAGATTGAATTGTAAATTTAAAGATATTTTTACTAAGCTGAAATGGCATCCCTATATTGAGAGGAATTAACACTTTTACAGATATAATAACCAGTGGAAACATTGCTGTCATACAATATTTTTATTATCATTATGTCAAAATATAAGACTTTTATTGGTACATAGTGAGTAGAATGAATAATAGGATGATTTTGTTTCTGTTTATTAAATTAACTTTATACTAACATTGTGTATTGTTCCTAACTCATTCAAAAATCAGATGGATGAAGGACAAATAGGAAAATGTAAATGCCCTTGCCATTAAAAGCCATACATTTAAATGTATACATACATTTTAAAAAACCATACATTGAAATTCTATAGTTTAGCCTACTTTAGAATAAATCAATATTATATCTATATTTTAGAAGTAAATAGGACCATAGGCTACCTATGAAATAGAACATGACAGAAAGTTAAAATTTAGATGCATACTTTATCCATATTTATTTAAATGAATAATCTGATGTGAAACAGGATGTACCCCTCTTAGGATAAGAAAGAAAAAAACAATCCATTTCCATTGGAACTGATAAGGCAGTAATAGAAATAAAAAAATAGTTTGATATGGTCCCATTCATTTATTTTAGCCTTTTACTTCCCTTGCATTTAAGGTCAAATTCATGAAATCCTCTCTAAACCCAAGGTCCGTAAGTTTAGTATCTATGTTTTCTTCTATGCGTTTATTGTTTCAGGTCTTATGTTTAGGTCTTTGATGCATTTTGACTTAATTTTAGTACATGGTGACAAATGGCAGTCTAGTTTCCTTCTTTTGCACATAGCTTTCCAATTTTCCCAGCACCATTTATTGAAGAGGCTTTCTTTTCTCCCTTGTAGGTTTTTGGCTCCTTTGTCGAAAATTATCTGCCCATATATATGTGTGTTTATTTATGGGTTCTCAATTCTATTCCATTAGTCTGTGTGTTTGTTTTTTGTTTGTTTGTTTATTTTTGCCATACCATGCTATTTAATTATTAATGCTTTGTAGTATAAATTTAAGTCAAGGAGTGTGATACCTCCAGCCTTGTTCCTTTTTCTTAGGATTACTTTGACTATTCAGGATCTTTTGTGGTTCCATACAAATCTGATGAATTTTTTTGGGTCTATTTCTTTAAAAAATGCCATTGGGATTTTGATGGGGATTGCATTAAATCTGTATATTGCTTTGTGTAGTATGGCCATTTTAACTATGTTGATTCTTCCATGCCATGAACACGGAATGTCTTTCCATTTCTCTGTGTCTTCTTCAATTTCTTTTAATAATGTTTTATGGTTTTCAGGGTATAGGCCCTTACATCGTTTGTTAAGTTTATTCCTAGGTATGTTATCCTTTTTGTTGCAATTGCAAAAGGAATTGTTTTTTCATTTCTTTTTCTGAAATTTCATTGTTAGTATATAGGAACACAATGGATTTGTGTACATTGATTTTGTATACTGCAACTTTACTGTATCAGTTTATTGTTTCTAATAGTTTTTGGTGGAGTCTTCTGGGTTTTCCATATAAAGCATTATGTCATCTACACAAAGTTACAATTTTAATTCTTCATTCCCAATTGGTACAGCCACTATGAAAAACAGTATGGAGGCTCCTCAAAAAATTAAGAATAGAATTACCATATGACCCAGCAAACCCTCTTCCTGGTATCTACCCCAAGAATCTCAAAACATTTATCCATAAAGATACACCTACCCCTATGTTCACTGCAGCATTATTCACAGTGGCCAAGACATGGAAACAAGTGGTGTCCTTTGATAGATGATTGGATAAAGAAGATATGGTACATATACACAATGGAATACTACTTTGTCATAAAAGATGAAATACTGCCATTTGCGACAACATGGATGGATCTCGAAATCATCATGCTAAGCAAAAGCAGTCAGACAGAAAAAAATTGAAAAGCATATGACTTCACTCATATGTGCGATATAAAATGGAATGCAACAAATGAATAAGACAAACAAAGAAACAAAAACTCATAGACACAGACAACGGTTTAGTGGTTACCAGAAGGTAAGGGGGTGGGGGTGATAGAAGAGGGTAAAGGGAGTCAAATATGTGGCGATGGAAGGAGAACTGACTCTGGGTAGTGAACACAGAATGCAATAAGCAGATGATGTATTTCAGAAATGTACGCTTGATACTTATATAATTTTTCTAACCAATGTCACCCCAATAAATTTAATGAAAAATTTAAAAAAAAATATATAAGGGACCTCCAAAATTGCAAAAGTTTTCCAATAAGAGATAACTTCTGCTGCTAAAAAAAAAATAGTTTTGACTTATACAAAACTTCCTATGCATTGAGCAATTGCTTAGTTTTTTTAATGAAAATCCAAGCTATTTTCAGATTTATAAGTAAGACTGAAACTTCTTATTTTATTCAGAAATGTAATTGTCTTAAATTATCTTGGGAAAATATTGGGGTTCTTAAACACATGATTTATCACTGATCACTTCCAAAAGCACTTCAGCACCTGGTAAAAATTGATCTCAAAGTCATGGAACATATAATTTAGAGAAACTATTTTTAGCTCAACTGAACTGCATTTAGGTTAATTTTGGTGATTACTTTTGAACTTGGTACCACTTCTCTATGGCAGCACTGTTGTTTTGAGACAATACTACATAAGGCTTATTTTGTTAGACATATGCAGTAATTTCCTTTACAGTATTCAAATTATTAAGAAGTACTATGTATAGTGCATTTTAAAAAATCACTATCATATATATGTGTGTATGTGTATATGTGTGTATAGATCCTAATAAATGAGAAATAATCAATGGCAGATAGTACGAGAACTACAATGTATTATAGGAATAAAGTATCTCATAGCTCACATTAATTATCACTTGAATAAAGGTGGATATAAACTAGAATAAGAGATTACATATCAAGTGGTAATCCATCATTAAGCGATTTTTACTGAGATGAATCTTTCATCTTATGATGACTATAAATTAGCTGAAAACAAAAGTACATAAGTGCCTCTCTTGAAGGTATGTCTTACACTCATGATCACAATTCCATTATAATGTGAAGCTCTATAAAACAATTTCTGAGGTTCTAATGATTGATCACTACATTGTGAAGTTCCTCTGATGACTACTGTTTATAAATATTTTGCTTTAAAAAATAAAACACAATCTTAGCAAATTGTTTTACTTACATAAAAAACAACAACACAGTTTTTCAAAATATTTCTGAAGCAACCGCTGCTCCTGACTTAGACTGGCTTCAGATACACATTATGAGAAAAGGCCCATTATATACTGGAGGTGCCAAAAAATGTATACACATTTTAAGAGACGCTGGCGACCCATCTGCCTCACCCGGAAAAAGCGCAATGATGATACCAACATGGGCCAGTGAAGCAACATCCTTCACAACTAGAATGAAGAACAAAAGGATAGCAACTTGTCTGTTCCCCTTCCCCGATTCCCCAACGCTGTTCCCCTCCCCCAATTCCCCAATAAAATCTTTAAAAGAAAAAAGAAGTGATCCCCTGACTAGTCTAGTACCCGCCTGGCATTATACATACTTATTACCATATTATTGACTAGATTCCCTATGCTTTACATCCCCATGATGATTTTGTGGCTACCAATTTGTACTTCTTAACACGTTCATCTTTTTCACCGTCCCCCAACCCTCTCCTATCTATCACCCCCATAAATCCAGCACCCATCTGACACCATACATAGTTATTGCAACGTAATTGACTATATTCCCTATGCTGTACTTTATACCCCTCTTACAATTTTGTAATTATCAATTTATACTTCTTAATCCCTTCATCTTTTTTCACCCTGCCTTCCATTCCTCCTCCCATCTGGTAACCATCAGTTTGTTCTCTGTCTCTGAGTCTGTTTCCATGTTGTTTGTTCATTTATTTTGTTCTTTAGATTTCACATATAAGTAAAACCATATGGCATTTGTCTTTCTCAGCCTGACTTATTTCACGTAGCATAATATTCTCTAGGTCCATCCATGTTGTTGCAAATGGTATGACTTTATTCTTTTTTATGGCCAAGTAATACTCCATTGTATAAAATATACCAGTTTCTTTATCCAATTATCTATTGATGGGCACTTAGGTTGTTTGTATATCTTGGCTATTGTGAATAGTGCTGCAGTGAACATAGAGTTGCATATATCTTTTCGAGTTCATTTTGGATTCCTTCATATAAATACCCAGAAGTGGAATTGCTGGGTCATAAGGTAGTTCTACTTTTAATTTTTGAGGAATCTCCATACAGTTTTCCTTAGTGGCTGCATCAATTTGCACCCCCACCAACAGTGCACGAGGGTTCCTTTTTCTCCGCATCGTCGCCAGCACTTGTTGTTTTACACACTCTTTGATGTGGAAAATATGTTTTTAACCTTTGGGAGAGATAATACAGCATACCATTGCTAAATAATATTTATCAATCATTTTATTTGCTGTGATCATGTTAGGTGCTTTATCACCTCCACACTACCCCCATGATAAAGCCACTTTTCATAGCTTCATCTTACAAATGAAGAAACTTAAACCTGGAGAGATAAAGCAACTTGCCCAACATCAAACATATAGTTAAGGAACAGCCTGGACTGGGAGACAGATTTGTCTATGTCCTCCGATACTATAAGCACACAGGACTTTGAGCTGTTTTTTCAGAACTGTGTAAGACCCAATGTTACCACTTCAGGACAAATATCTGGTAACACCCACATTTACACATCTGAAATGGAAACCCAGTTTGTAGAGTTATAATATAAGGGAAAACTGAAGTGTAACACTATTTGTTTAATTGTAAAGGACTTTTGAATATGTAAGTGTTTGCAAGACCACACTAGAAGACTTGTTGAAGTCAGACACTTGCACCTTTTTGTAGATTCCCCCTGAATGAGGATATTCCCAAATGCCAACAGAATGCAGATGGTTTGTGTGGAACACTCAAGTGCCAGAAGTGGCGCTGCTCTCCAAGAGCTAGTTTTCAGACATGGGAAATAGCTCCCAGTGAAGTTCCGATTGTTGTTGCTTCACCACTGAAAAGTTCGGCAACTATGAAAACTGTGCATACCTCCTCCCCTCAAAAGAAAAAAAAAGAAAACACCAACACCTACTCGTAGAAAACCCACTTTGTGTTAATATGCAAAATGGATTTAGGTTCCAGGTGCATTTAACTATAAACAGCGTTGTCACCTATTTGAATGTCTGGGAGGGTTGGTAGGGACTGTTCATGCATCTCAAAAAGTCTCAGTGCAGTGTACTTGTATACAATAAGCACTGAATAAATGGTAAGTAGAATTAGGTAATGAAAACTCAACAGGGGTCTGCAAATTACAGTGTGGAGGTCAGATCCTTGCCATTGTCCTGTGGCCTCCAAGCTAAGAATAGTTTGAAATGCTTGGGGGGAAAAATCAAAAAAGAGTATTTCACGACGTGAAAATGGCATGAAATTCAAATTGCAGAGCTCATAAATAAAGTTTTACTGGAATATAGCCACACACATACACAGAAAGAAAATTCAATGTTGAAACAGAATCACTCTAAGCGGGCTTATATTAAGAGCTTAAACAAAATTGTAACATATATAGCTTAAAATTAACAAGCCTATCTGTGACACTTTAAGTGAATTAATTGTTTTTCAAAATCTAAGAATGTAGAAAACTAGTTTTCATTTTAGTTACTTCACACAATACAAATATTTTCATTCATAGGTATCTTACTGGCCCCATGATAAATGCAGACTTTCTTCTAAAACATGCATATTAATGATTTAACCAAAAGCTTGAGTTTAAAATGCTTCATTATTCACGTTTCATAACATAACACTAACACGATCTATTCAAATTTAGTTGTCACTCAAAGCTCAGTCCTTTTTCATGGTTATAAGTTGCATTTGAGAACTCTGTGCCTTTATGCTGCCAATAAGTTATATTTTACAATCCAGCATATAATGAAAGGATAGCATATGACATTAATTACAAGGTCAGCTCAGTGTCAAAGCAGAAACTCACTGAATAGCATTTTCATGGAAGTAGCTAGACTCTATTATGTTTAAACTTCAGTATAATGAATATCCTGTAACAGACTGATTCATAAGAGAAAAATGTAAGTTCTGTGTCAAAGTGACTTTTTCTCTCCCAAATAATGTTAATAATTGAAGGCTTTCAAAATTTTATCTGGCAAATTTCAGATATGATTAAATGTTGACTTTTTAAAGGCTGGAAACATCAAATACTTAAAAGCAAAATAATTTAAAATGTATTTTCATCTTAATTTCATGATGAATACATACTTATGCTGTCTAAAACATCTAACCAGGAATTTCCTGTTCATCTGATTGCTCTATCTGGAAAATATTAAATTGAATAAAGGAGAGTGTAAAAGGTATATTTTATAGTATTTAAATGACATTTTCTTTAAAATGTCAATTTTAACAATATTTTTAAAATACAGTAATTTGAAAACTCTTTTATTAGAGTCAATAGATGTCAGAAGGTAGATGTAAAATTAACTTCTATCTATAAACATAATTTCATAGTCTTTAATGTGCTCAAGTCAAGGAAAGCATGTGAGCATAATCAGGAAATGGCACATTAGAAGAAAAAAATAATGATTTCTCTCACTTTTAGTAGCAGGTTATTAAAATAGTTGGGGTTACTATTTGACCTTTCTGTGCCTCAGTTTCCTTATCTAAAGGACAGGGTGTTTAGACAGAGGACTGTGAGAATATTTTTCAGCTTTTGTTTATACCCGCATTTCCCTCAAGTGACTTATTTTTATTCCCATGTAGCAGGACATGTGCTGCCCTCTGCCATAAGAGAGAGAGAGAGCCAGGGCTCAAAATTATATCAGGGTCTCCAGTTAGATTTTTTACTTCATTTAATCTCAGCCAGTTCTCTGCATTCCTTTTCTTTCTTTCTCCCCGCCCCACACCATATTTTCTCATATTCTGGGGACTTCTTTTTGTTCTAACTCTTCACTTTAAACCCTCCACTTGAGTAATGCCATCAAATTACTGGCAAAAATACCATAAAGTAGAGGGAAATATTTCCTCAAGATCTAGGCAAATCTGATACGTTTCCTCTTGTGCCAAGTCTTATATCTACCTTTTCACTGAAATGGACCTACTTAGCCAAAGGAAGGAGGCAGTTTTCTCCAACTCTGCAGAGATAATTGAGAAGGCAGGAAAATCAACTGAAACTAATGTTTTCATGGTACATATCCCATCTGGGGACACTGGTGAGAGGTGAAAGAAAAATGTATTTGATGAGGCACTATTTCATTTAAATGCCTTCTGGTCTGTTCACAAGGAGATAGGCTCCATATTCTTCAGTGGATGGGACTGTAAAGCTTTATGAACAAAATTACGTAGAGGTGATCTAAATAACTATTATACGATCATTAAAGATTAGCAAAAAGAGCTGCTTTCACCTGGAATGTAAGGTTGTGCCCTTGGCTTAGAGATCTCTAAGGTAGAAGAAAGGGCTATAGGGAGCGAATTAGTCAGGGTTCTTCAGAGAAACGTAACCAGTAGGATAAAAATAGATTTGTTATAAGGAATTGGCCCATGCAATTATGGAGGCTGACAAGTCCCAAGGTCTGGAGGGTGAGTCAGCAAGCTGGAGACCCAAGGGAGCCGATGGTGTGCTTCCAGTCTGACGGCTGGCAAGCTCGAGACGCGGGAGGAGCTGATGTTTCAGTTCCATTTCAAAGACAAGAAAAAGCCAACATCCCAGTTTGACAGCAATTCAGGCAGAAGGAATTCTCCCATCCTCAGGAAAGGGTGTCAGTCATCTTGTTCTATTCAGGCCTCCAAATTATTGGATGAGACTCACCCACATTAGGGATGGTAACCTGCTTTACTCAGTCTACCTATTCAAGTATTAAACTCATCCAGAAACATCCTCACAGACACACTCAGAAAAATGTTTGACCAAATATCTGGGCACTTCATGGGCCAGTCAAGTCAATGCATAAAATCAACCATCACAGGGAGTAATGACAAACCCCAAAAGCAGCAACAGTAGGTGTAAACTGAGCAACGGTATCATGAGAATGGTGGATGTCTAAGGCCCTTTCAAATTCCAGAAACAAGACTGACCAGGTTTGATGTCCCGTAATGTTAGAAGGAATAGCCAATCCGGATGATACTCAGTGCTCATATGACTTGCCTTGGAGGAAAAAAATAGACAGCCCCTCCCTAAGACCCCATCTGCAACTTAAAAAGTAGTTTGTGTGCTGAAATGATGAAGGATGAACTGTGACCAGAAACAAGGCCATAGCAACTCATGAGGTCCAAACAAGATGGTAGCTAACTTTTTGTTGTTTTGTTATATTTTAGATTTTTAATGCTTTAGTTATCTTGGCTCTGCATTTTCATAATTGCAAAAATCGGAAACAACCTATATGTCCAACAAGATGAGATTGATTCAATAAATAATGACAGAAATACAACAAAATACTATCTAGTCATTAAAAATGTGGAAGAAGGAAACTTAAGAGCAAAAAAGAGTACTTGTGCCACAGGAATTAATCGTACAGTGAAAGGGCTCTAAATTCTCATAAGTAGAATGCAATAGATTAATTAGGAAATAGGGTTTAGAGAAATTGAATCGTCACTGGTTACAATGTTATAAAATCAGAACACGAGCAAACAGCCTGAAAGAGAAAACGTAAAAGTGCATTGTCCTAATGACAGTTGATAAATGAAATAAAGTGGTATCATTTATAGAAAAATGGGTTAATAAGACTAATGGAATAATGGGGAGAGGAACGAAGTCCATTTCTATGGGACAAAAGCAAGCTATATTCAAAGATTAGATTTTTATCTCTACTGTAGGTTTTATAATCATACACTCACAGTTATTTTTTAAAATGGAAATGCTTATAGGAAATATAATTTTATGTATTGATAATCTGAAACTCTCTACCCCTAATCTTTTTTCTCCATTCACAGTCATTTTAGGACAGTTTTTGATAACATGATGTTTTTATTTTTTAGAACACAAGCAGCATATTAGAAAAGACTACATGTTGTAAATTAAAAAAAAAACATTTTACAAAACAGCCAGTATCCTATCATTTCATTTCCATAAAAATATGAAGGTTAAATCTATATGTACATAACAGGAAAAACAACTATTAGGAAATGTTTGAACATGGAAATGTATTAAGATGTTAAAAGTGATTTTCTCGGGGCAGCTGGTTAGCTCAGTTGGTTAGAGCCCAGGGCACATAACACCAAGGTTGCTGGTTCGATCCCCACATGGGCCACTGAGTTGTGCCCTCCACAACTAGATTGAAACAACTACTTGACTTGGAGTTGATGGGTCCTGGAAAAACACACTGTTCCCCAATAAAATAAAATAACAAATGCTTTTTAAAAACGTGATTTTTCTCAGGAAAATGATATTAAAGGAAAGGTTTATTTCTTCTCTTTGTTCTCCTATAGTCTTAAAAAACATACTTAATGAACCAACATCATTTTTATATTGTGTAAAGGTGGTATATACTCCTTAGCTAAAGTTTCATGTTATCTAATTCAGCCTGGGTCTCTTCTACTCAGTTTTTGGGCCTCTCCCTCCTTCTCTAAACTCAATTGGCCTGAGAAAAATTAACAGCTACAACACATGTTTTTTTCATTTAGAGATTTTGCACCCAGTATCACCCTTTGATAAGCATTTGTTTTTTATCTAAAAATCTCTGTAGACAAGAGGCACTGATACACGATCTCTTCTCTAAACTCATGTTGAATACACCGTATGAAGGTTAATCATGGAGTTATCCAAATGTGCTGTGTGTCACTAACTTACAAAAATGGGTAATTCATTTGATACTCTTATTTCCTAGGATGAGAAAGAAATTAGAGCAAGGTAATGTCTGTTATAAAAATAGCTAATGTCATGCAAAATTTATGAAAGAGAATGTGATTGCAGAAATTATCAAATCACAGAATATTAGAGCTGGAAGAGAGACATTTTATAGATTCAAAAATTCGAAAAACTTAGAGAGAAAAATTGATTTGTCTGCTGTCACATGGATAAGCAGTCCTCACAGAAATGTCTGTTTCTTTTTGTTTTTTTAAGCATTTTTGGAGTGCTTAGTTTGTGCCAGGTATCGTGACTATGCTGGGGGTAGAGAGGTGAATAAAATGGACACTAACCTTGACCTCATGCAGTTTGTAGTCTAGTGGGTGACAGAAATTGGAAGACAGTTAATAAGGTTGTGTGTTAAGAGGCATGAAGGAAAAATTATAGAATACATGGGACACCTAACCCAACAGGTAGAAGAAAGTAACCTTTCCTATTATATGTTGATAATCCTGCTCCTCTGCCTAATTATTGCATTGTTGGGAAAGTCATGACGTATTTTTCTATGTTTTTTGTTGCAAAAATGCTTCATGACTTCTCTGACAGCCCAATATTTTATTTCTAATATTTCTAATATAAACTCTTACACACTGCCTATAATATTTGTGATTTAAATGAGAGCTAAGGTAAAATCCTGATCAATGTACCCAAATAGCACCCAGAACATCAAAACTGAACCAGTCATGCTTATCAGATGAAAAAGACCATGCTTCAAAATGCAGTAATGCCTTGGTTTGTGAGCATAATTCATTCTGGAAACAAACTACTCGTATTGCAAGACATCAGTCGTTTACCACATTAAAATGTATTAGAAATGTTTGCTCGTCTTGCGGAACACTCGCTAACCAAGTTACCTGCAATTCATGTTTTTACTATAGTTATTTTCTAATGGCTATGAGTTTTTCAATATTACAACTTAGTTCTTATCCGGTTTCATTTATTCTGAGATCACAGCTTATTACACAATGTGTAATAAGCCTTACGTATTTTCAAAAATCAGTGTGCCAAAAACAACTTGCACTGGCTCTTCCCCGATTGGCTGAGGCTTAACTATTCGGTGCCATCCTCAGGTCACCCTGACATTCACTCTCTGGGGGGACAAACTGAACGTCATGTGGCCGAAAACTATCTTCATAGACTTATCCCATGAAAGATTCCTATGAACATGCAAATGGAAAACCAAAACTCAAAGTGAGGAAAGTTGGGGCTCAAGTCAGTTCAGGAATCAACTAGTTCTCACATTAAAAAAGAATGAGAGATATACTGCCTACTTAAATCCAACCCAGGTCGTTTTCTTTCTGCCGTTGTACAAACAAGATGTGCTAGTTGTTTCTGAAAGCACAAAAGCTAGATATTTGGTCCTACCGATATTCAGTAAACACAACTAACCCATGTAGTTCTGTTCCTTCACTCTCTAACTGCAGTGAGTACATTTTCTGCCTCTTTCCCCAGCAATACCATTTATCCACTAAAGAACTCACCGCTACTGGCTTTAGTTCCACATGGCTAACTCCCCAAGGAGAAAAAAAGCATAACGCTGAATGCAAAATTCCAGTGTAGTCACAAAAAGGACATTCTATTTCCTTTTATAAATGTTGTTTCAGGTTCTTGGGTAAATTTGGAGTTATAATGCTTACCACCTATAATTCTGTAAAGTGATCTGAATTTATAAAATTGCTATTATTACTCGTGGCAAGAAAAGAGGCAGCAAACAGTACCAGGTCGGATGCTGAAGAAAGAAAATGAGCATCTCCTTGAGTATTCCAGTGGAAGTCTCCAAAATCAAGGGTAGGTCACTCAAACTCAACCTCAGTAGTAAAATAAAATGGACTTTCTATACACAATGGCCAGATTGCCAAGATTGCACAATCTTTTTGCCATGTTTATGTGAGAAATAGTGCTGAGCATATTGAATAGCTAGTATATACACCAAACCAACAAATATACAGTAAAACCTTGGATTGCGAGTAACATGGCTTGCGAGTGTTCCGTAAGATAAGCAAAAATTTCGAATACATTTTAACTTCGTAAACTAGTGATGTCTTGCAATACGAGTAGTTTGTTTCCAGAATGGATTATGCTCGCAAACCAAGGTATTACTGTACTTTAAAGATCCATCAAACAGCCCAATAAGATACCACTTCCACACATACATGCACCATTTTCTAACAATCCTGGGACATGAATACAGAGGGATAGAGAAAATACATTTTTAAAAACAGGAACTTACCCCATATTTTATGGCTATCTGGGCAGGAACACATGTTCCAATCTTTTCTTTTCTCCTTGTCTTTTCCCCAAGACAGATGGGCTGTTCCTTTAAACAATCCATTTAAAAGACCTATAGCTTCTTAGAGTTGAGTAAAGCATACCAACTAATATGTCTAAAATATCTTTAGTAAAGTTGACTGTAGAATAATGAACAATGAACTACTCTGTTAAAGAGATAAGCCATGTCTTTCTTTGGGTTCATACAGAAACTAACACTTGCAATCCAACGTTATTATTATTTTTTTTTAAGATTTTATTGGGAAATTGTGGGAGGGGAACAGCATTGGGGAGTCGGGGAAGGGGAACAGAGAAGTTGCTGTCTTTTTGTTCTTCAGTCTAGTCGTGGAGGACATTGCTGCACTGGCCCATGTTGGTATCGTCATTGTGCTCTTCCCGGGTGAGCACAATGTCCCCAGCCTCTGGATGGTTGCTTACCGTGGCTATTGGCAGCTCACACTGGCTGCCAACCACTCACACTGGCTGCCGGCCACTCACTGTATCCCATGGCAGCCCACTGCTGCAGGGGCTGCAGCCCACACCTTTGCCGGGGCTCGCACAGCCCAGCTCCAGGTGGAGCTGTTGTTAGCTGTAGAGGGCAGTGTCACTGGCCCTCATATGTGGGATCTGAACCGGGGCTGCTGGCATCCCCAAACCAGCTCTTAACCAATGCGCCACTCGGCCGGCCCCCAACGTTATTTTTGTGGCAAGCTGAAAGCAGCATAGACTATCTATAGCTTTACTATTTGTGTTATGCTAGGTTCTGGTTGGGTCAAACTCCAATTGTCTGAGTCTATCTTCTTGGGATAGGCTGAGGGTATTGTCTAAATGCAGAGCTTGCTACCACTCCAGACGTTCTTGTTTTTTAATTATATCAAGCCCCATCTGTGTGGTCTGGAATCCAGTGTTAACCACTGCTTGCACTTCTCCACACAAACCTGTGCCTCCATCAACTCAGACCTCTTTGCAACAGTTGATTCTGCTTCTCACCTCCCTGTCTCTGTTTGGAGCAAAACTTTCTCCAGGTGACTTACTCCAACAATCTTTCTTTTATCTAAAACCCTCATCCAATTTTGCCTACTGACAGCATCTAGCATTTATTATAGAATCTACCATTTTATTATAGATGGCAATAAATAATTTTCTTGTTAATCTATAGGGTTATATTTTTTTCTCCTACAAACATATTACTGGTCCCTCAAGGGCAGGAACAATATATTTGATTAACTGACTTACTGGCACAGAAAGCATTTATTGAGCTTTAGTTATGGGCCAAATAGTGTACTATGCCCTGAAGACAGAGAGGTGGCAAAGAATTGTCCTTGGCTTTCACAGAGATTCTGTCCCTGTAATTCAATTCAATAACTGCTATGAGAAAGCTATACAGGAATGCTCTAGACTAGTGGTTCTCAAACTTCAGTGTGCATCGAATCAGCTAGAGAAGGGCTTGTTAATATACAGACTGCTGGGTTCCACACTCAGTTTTTCTGATCCAATGGATCTGAGATGGGGCCTCAGCCTCTATAGTTCTAACAAATTCCCAAATCATGTAGATACTGATCCGAGGAGAGTGATTTAGAAGAGAGAAAAGCAATCACATAGTAGATACCTATGGCTTTTGGCTCAGAAGAGGGCAAGGTGCCACTTTCTTCAGTAGTCTGGAATCTGGATTCATTTGACACCAGCCATCTCCACCGGGCCACCCAAAGTTCAACTCAAATGAGATCAAAGTCATATATCTGAGGTGCATCTATGGGGAAGTTGGTGCCATGTCTGCCCTGGCCCACAAGATTGCCCCCTCGGTCTGTTTCCAAAAAAGTTGGTGATGACATCACTAAAGGAACCAGGGAATGGAAGGGTCTGAGGATCACAGTGAAACTGACCTTCAGAACAGACAGGCCCAGACTGAAGGGGTACCTTCTGCCTCTGCCCTGATCATCAGAGCCCTCAAAGAACTGCCAAGAGACGGGAAGAAGCAAAAGAACATTAAGCACAGTGGAAATGTCATTTTTGATGAGACTGTCAACATTGCCCCACAGATGCGGCACCAATCCTTAGCTAAAGAACTCTCTAGAACCATTAAAAAGATTTTAGGGACTTCCCAGTCGGTGGGCTGCAATATTGATGGCCGCCACCCTCATGACATCATAGATGACATCAACAGTGGTGCAGTGGAATTAAGAACTACAAAGGAAAATATTTCAATTAAAAATAATTTGGCGAGGAGAAGGAGAAGGAAGAAGGATGAAGGGGAAGGAAAGAAGAAAGTAGGGGAGGGGGGGGAGATGGAGGGGAGGATGGAGGGGAGGAAAGGAAGGAGGAGGAAGAAGGCGGAGGAAGAGGAGGGGGGAGGGGAAGAAGAAACATGTGCATAGCACAATGGAGCAGAGTGCCTGCTGTACTCAAGGAGCAGCAGGAAGGCTGTTTGGTGGAGTTAGAGGGTGTGTTGAAGGTAAATGTGATACGGTAGCTGGGGAGAGACACGGTTCCATGGATTGTGGACACCATGCTTAGGAATATGGATTTTAGAAGCATGAACCACTATCGGAAATTTGTAAATAGGGAAGTGATATGATCAAGCCTGGCTTAGAATTTTCAGAAAGAAAACAATTAGGACAAAGGATACACACAGGTTTGCATCCCACTGATATTCAGACCCAAAAGATGAATATTATTCTGTTAACTTTCTGCACTGAGGGTTCCATATCACACTTTTGATGTATGGTCTGTCAGAGCTCTCCTTAGCTGGACAATTATTAATAACAATCGCCTTGGGAAATCCCAGCCTCCAGTCAAACTCTCCTCCCCCTTCCCCAGTGGCCAGTAGGTACCTGGTGCCCCACTTCAAATAATATCAACGCTTGTATTAATCTGTTTCACAGACTTCTCAGACTATGATTGCAGGAGGAACTCATGACATTTTATTGATCAGGAATTTGAAGGGAAGATTAAGTAAATTAAGCTAACCTAGCTAGTCACTAATAGAGTCAAGACTACAATTCAACTACCCAAATATTCTGTTTATTGACTGTGTAACTGATGACAACATGAACAACTGTGATCAAGATTGCACCTGTGCAGGCAATATAACAAAGTCCCAACTGTGACAACAGCAATGACAGCATATTGCTGTTTTCAGATGTGTTAAAACAAAATGCTTCTCAGTTTATTTATTAGTTCTCGATGTTGTTTTCTGTAGATTTCTTAAGATTTTCTGCATATGTAATTGTGTTTTATTTCACAGGATTTATTAAAGTACTCTGGGTTATAAGGTAAATACATAAAATCATTTCTATATTTTATGGACTATCAATGAAAATTAAAAAAAAGACAAAATCAAAGAAACAATACCTATCATAATAACAGAAATGAAACACTTAGGGATACATTTAATACATACATGAGTAATAACTATGTATAATGCCAGGTGGGTCCTAGACTAATCAGAGGGATCACTTCGTACATTATAGAAATGTCTAACCACTATGTTGTACACCTGAAACTAATACAAAATAACACTGAAGGTCAACTGTAATTGAAAAATTTTAAAAAACATATGCAAGACCTGTATAAAACGTTGCTATGGTAAATCAATAATACCTAAATCAATTGAGAGATATACAGTAAAACTTTGGATTGCTGAGTAACTTGGTTTGCGAGTGTTCTGCAAGATGAACAAACATTTCTAATACATTTTAACATGCTAAACAAGCGATATCTTGCAATACGAGTACAATGTAGTTTGCGGAACGAATTATACTCGCAAACCAAGGTATTGCCAGGCTTGCTGCTTTAAATAACTCTCATTTCTTCTCAAATACTGCCTCCCAAAGAAGCCAAGTACGACCACCCAATCTAAACTAGTCCACCTTCAAAATTATTTTCTATCCCCTAAACCAGCTTTTTTTCCTGAATGTATATATATCTGAAATCATATGTGTATGTAGTAAATATAATAAATAAACACTGCTTATTTATTATATGGGTCTCTATTAGAATGCAAGTTCCAAGAGAGTAGGGACTTAATCTTATATCCCCTGTATCTGTTATATAACATGTGCTTGGTGAATATATATTGACTTAACAAACACATTGAAAGGATCCAAATTATACCAGTGTAACATATGGATTATTTTGAGCTGAAGGCATTTGAGAATCAACAGATGCAGAAAGATGCTTTCTCTGCATACCACTCAAAGCACAGCCTTCCCAAACAATTCTTACTATAAACTCCTCTTTAAGGGATCATCCCATATCAGTGGGAAAGACTAACTCCTATCGTTCTCAGAAATGAGAAGCTGGCACCAAAATGAGAAATTGCACAAATAGACTTTACTAGTCTTCCATTAGTTGCCATTAATTTCTGTTATATATTCCTCAGTCATTTTCCACAATTTATTATCTCTCCAATGTATTACCCACTACCCTTAAGATGGTATATAACTCTAAATTCATACAGCCTCTTTAAACAACACATGTTGTACGCTCCTGTGTACATATATGAATACATTTTGTCTTTTCTCTTGCTAATTTGTCTTTTGTCAGTTTAATTCACAGGCCTCCAAGTCCTACCCTTAAGAGGTAGAGGAAAGGTTTTCCTTTCTGACAACATAAATGAACACATCAATATATGGAGAGCTTGAGTAACTTTTCTCATCCTTCTAAGCCTCATTCCATTATCCTTTTTAATTGATCACGCCACCAAAGCCAGGAAAGAAATGGAATTTCTTACGAGGACATTAGAAATGTTAAAAGGATACCACAGAGAGCTGCCACATTGAGAAATAACCCACATGTCTTCAAATAATCACACTGTTCAATTAAACAATTGTGAGGATTAGAATGGGGAACTGAGGCATCCCTCTGCACAGAGGTCCTGGTGATTGCTTCATAAAAATATGTCTAAACACACATGAAAAGGACAGAGGTTCCTTTGATACAGGTAAAGGTTATCGCTTACTCCAGTCTGATGGCTCCACAAAGTCCAGGACCCAGCAGCCCCCCCCCCCACTTAGAAGGACAAGACTCCCTGAACTTCAGGTCTCCACAAAAGGGGTCAGCTGCTACATACCATCTGATTAGGTGAGGGTATTCTCAGATCCTTCTTAAATTCCACTACTGCCATTGGCATGCTTTTTTAACCCCTCAAACTCTTCCAAGTGACGTTAAGTAGTTTTTATACTAATCCAGCAGGAAGTTCCTGAATGCATACCAAGAGACACATGACTTTCAAGTCAGTGTCCCAGATCTAGCAGCCTACAGTCTACCCATATCTCAATTCTCTCTCTTCCAAATCAAAACAGAAGGCTGCCTATAGACCATTTTAAGTCAGAGCCAAGAAGGTCCCTTTGGCAGAGAAGATAATTAACCCAGAGCTTCCTTGGGGAGATGATTTGGCGAGGAGCCCTCCACATGGGCCTGGAAGGATTATCACTAGAGAAAAAGTGGGTGTGAACTTCCTGTTTCAGCTAGAGACCAGGCAAGCAGAGAGGCTGGGGGAACCAGAATATGAGAAGGTATGGAAGACCCATGACAAATGTAGCCATTGATGTCCATCTTTTTCTTGAGAGCCCTGGGATGGGCACTGCTTACAGTCATCATGAAGGTTTACCTTTGGCATAAATCCCCAAGCCCTGAGATGTGGGGCAATCAATAAGGCCATCAGAGCATGGCATGTTCTCACCCTAAACTCATGTAAGAGTTTATAACTGTAAAACAGTCTGTTTTTGGATTATCCATGTTACTTTAAATCCTAGGCTAGTAGTTTTCTGCCACTCATAAGCCTGTGGCTTTCCTACTTTCAGAGGCTCCCATCCACATTCTACCCAGGAACAATAACAACAAAATGTTGTTATTTTACTAGCAGAAAAAGGATAGATACAATAGAGCTTACTGTTTTACTTTTTAAAACAGTGATGACTGAGGTTCATGATCTGTTCTATAGCTTTTCCTCAAAACCTGTGGTATTGATTTTTCAAATTATACAAAACATACAGTGAAAGCCTAAGTTGGTAGCGTTTCCTTCATTTTTCTAAAAGTGACAGACTGAGCCGTCTGCGGAATGAGGAGAACATGACTCTGAATCTTAGTACCGAGTTCAAGTGACTCTGTGATTCCAGTACACACTGGGCTAGGCCCAGATAACTGAGTGCTTCTCAAAGACTGGTTCCTTGAGCGTCATCAAGCGTCACTTGGGAACTTGTCAGAAAGGCAAATTCTCAGGAATCATCTCACAGCTATCTTACCAGAAACTTTAGGTGTGGGGCCCAGCAATCAGTGTTTTAACAAATCCTCCAGGTAATTTTGATGCAGGTTAAAGTGTGAAAAACATTCCCCTGGAGCGTTAAAAGCCACAGGGATTTGAATAAGTAGTATGTTCCATGACCTCTAGCAGGATGGCCAAAGGGGCCTGAGAGCTAAAGCCACTATTTGCATGACAATAATATGTATATTGAAAGGTATCAGGTCCACAGTGAGGCCTTTCCCATAGCTAGAGCTCACAGGGCTGCCTTAAGCTAATCCTTTGGGTCCCAAAACACAAATTGGGTAAAATCAGGCTGTATTTCCTTGAGTGAACCACATTTCTATATCTTCTTCCATTCTCAACACTGAACCGTACGCCCATATAATATTACAATCTCCCTCATCCCTGCATCTTCTGGTACCACCTCTTCCTCGTTTGCCTTGTCCACAGTGATGTGGCACTCTCCCACTTTCATCCAATTTCACAGAGCGCTGTACCAAGCATTGAAGATACACAGCTGAGAAGGCGTTTGCTCTCTGAAGCTTAGGCTTGCCTTAACCATGCCTGACATGCTTTTATCTAGGGGTCTTGATGAAACGGATCCTTCTCCCTGAATTACTCTTCCTTTCTCTGATCCTTCATTTTTGGCCTGATTCTGCAGCCCTGGGCAGCCGTCACATTTTCAGAGCACAGCATTGCAATTATTTGATTACACGCCTGACTCCCCTCAACTAAGAACTCCAGGAAGGCTGTGTCTTTCATCTCTCTATCACCAGCGTTTTGCACAGTTTCTACCGACAGTAGATACTTGATCAAATTTTGATAAATGAATGAATGAAAACCAGACAATGGACTGTAAGGAAGAAAAAAATAGTATCCTGCAATAAATGTCTCTTTTGACTCAACACGTTTGTGAGCAAAAAGAAATCATGTTCAATGAATTTACCTGCGGTTTTGTGACTTCTTTCACTTTTGATTTCATGTTGTAATCAAGGCCCTAAGCTCCTTGTTTCCACTTAACCTTACCCAACTCATACAAATTCAGTTGGCAATGTCAACAATTGCCAGGGTTGCTTGGAATTGTATCCTGATCCTCTAAGGTGCTTAATGAGCCACGCTGGCTGATTAACAACTGCCTACAAGATTGATGGGCATGAAATGCATTTTAATAGCAACCAAACTCTTGTTTTCCTAATTCAGACCCCTCACTGCTATGGACCAACCCAAATTTCTGAAATTCTGGCTGCTGGCATCCGAACTGCATGCAGTCTTATGGTGGCATCATTAATACCAGAGTTGGAGGTTATTGTTCTAAATGCACCAAGCAGATGGGGTAGAGAACAGGCCTGGAAGTTGGAGTGTTAGTTAGAAGTTAATGATTTGTACAGAATGATGTGAGGCTTGCGCAGGCCGTTCTTTTTGTCAAGTGTGGATACACAAATGATTGCTCCATCCCTGATTGCAATACGTCTCCACAGTAGTTATGTGCAATGCATTTGAAAATAATAACTTGAGATAGGGAGAGAAAGAATGAATAAGCCAAGGAAGTCTGACATTCACAAAGAGGTATTTTGTCTGCTGGTTCTTAATCAGGGGAGACCTGAATATTCACATTTAGAGCACAAAAACCAAAAGAGAAGGCTGGAATTTAAAAGGCCCTTCATCTTGGTCAGGCTCAGTGGGGTGTTCTCCCTGCAGCTGGTAGGCCCCTTCCTGTTTCTGATGTCTCCACCTGCAGGTGGTGGAGGTGGCCCCTGACCTCATGAAATAAGCCTCTCGCTCTTCTCCACATTATTCCTGCCACCTGTAGACCACAGACAGGAAGTTAGGGGCTGACAAAAGGTCTCTCAGGAAAAGACTTGATTAATCAGCTCAATAATGTTTGCTCCGCAAGCCTTCTTTTTCAAACAAGGTTTTCAAAAAAAAAAATACGTGCTAATACATCTTTTCAGTTTTATTCAAAATTCAACAGAAGTGTAATTGTAAAGAGAGGGAGGGCACAGGGCAGGGTCTAAAAGAGAAACATGTGATCAGTATAGGCCAAAGAGAAAAGACAAAATTGAGAGGCAAAGGTGCACTGAAACCTTGAACGTGCATAGACAACAGCAGGACATTTGAGTGGGGGGGAGGGGAAGAAACTAGAGGCTTGACTTTTAGGGTTTCTCAAACGTTTTTGTCTGACCAATCCAAAGAAAGGGATACATGTGGACCTAAGAGAAAAGAAGTTGATTTCATGGTAGACTCGAGAGCCAGCCCCAGTGTTCTACACCCTCTCTTTGACCCTGACCTTTAGTCTCCTTCCTTGGCAAGTCAGGAGGAGTTTAACTATTCCCAAACTACCTTGCTTGTCTTTGTTCTATTTTCCTCTAATCTATCAGCCAAACTGCAGAAAAGGGCTTATGCAAATTCTGGTCTATTCAAATCATTTGCCAGTAGAAAAGGGAATAGGCTATTTGCTGATATATAAGTGGAGCCTAGCCTAAACCATTGGCTTTCAAAGCAAGATGAGATGCAGGCCAGCAGATCAGCATCACCAAGGGACAGGCACGTGTTAAAAACGAGAGATTTAGCCCCACCCCAGACCTATTGGACCAGTCATTCTGAAGGCACCACCCAGCAGCCTGTGGTAGAACAAGCCTTCCACACTATTCCGATGCTGAACTTTGAGAACTATGGGCCTAGAGAACCAGAAGTCCTAGGTTTTGGTATGACTACCCATCAGCTAGGGACTGTCTTCTTTTTTTTTTTCTTATTAAACTTTATTGGGGCGACAATGGTTAGCAAAATCACATAGGTTTCAGGTGTACAATTCTGTAATATTGGGCTGTCAGAAAACTCTTGACGCAGTTTTGCAACAAAAAAAAACAGAAAAAATACGTCATGACTTTTCCAACAACCCAAAACACCATCTACATATCACATTGTGTGTTCACCACCCAGAGTCAGTTCTCCTTCCATCACCATATATTTGACCCCTTTTCCCCTCTTCTATCATCCCCCCTCCCCTCTTACCTTCTGGTAACCACTAAACTATTGTCTAGGTGGGATTTAAAACTGAAAGCAACAAAGGAATGAGACAAACAAAGAAACAAAAACTCAGGGACTGTGTCTTTTAAAATGTACACCGAATCCCCGGTCTTACCCACAGACACTGATTCAGTGGGTTTGGGGTAAAGGTCAGGAGTCTAGAGCTTTAATCAGGTCACTCAGATCATTCTGGAAGGGAGTATATAGATTGCACTTGGAGGCATGCTGGCCAGGGGACAGACAGTATCTGAACCTCTAAGTGTAACATGCCCTGGCCTAGCCTTCTCCCCATTACCTACTACTTACCCCCTCTTTCCTTGAACCCTCTTTTCATAAACATGCCATGTACTCTCACACCTTTTTGCCTTTACAGGGTCTCTTCTTTGCCTGACTCCAAGATTTTACCTTGCCCATCCAACTTGTACTCTTCATATTTTATGAAAAGCTTTCCTCAGTTCCCTCAGGCAAAGTACATTCTCTCCTTTTTGACTTGTCTAATACACTGTTCATAATAGTCTATCTGAATAAGTAAGGTCTTTGGAAAGGCTTGGGCTTATTCATGCATCCGTTTGATAGTTATTTATATGTCATCTATGTTGTTTAAGGAACTGTGTTAGGTCCTGGAAATATAGTGGTAAACAAAATGAACACAGTTTCTGCCCTAATAGAGTTTAAAAGTTACATTTAAACCATAACTGTACCACTTGTTAGCTGAGTGATCTTGGGCAAGTTATTTAACCTCTTTGTGTCTAAGTGGTATCAGCTGTAAATTGACGATGATAATTTCAACCTTACAGGGCTGGGCAAAGATGAAGGAGCAAGAGTAAGAAGCATATGATAGAATGCCTCATACATAGTAGGCCTTCAATAAATGGTAGCTATTATTAGATTATTTATCTCACTCCATTGTAATGGTTTGAAGTATCTATCCTCTCTACTGGTCTATGAAGCTCCTTGGGACTTATCCAATTCAGTCTTTGAATTCCCTGTCTTGATTGCACTGCATGCAACATAACTGACATTATGGTTCCTATGTGAATGTCTCTGAATAAATAACTTGGACTTTGTCAGGCAATTTGCATAATCTAATGTTAACCATTTTTGCTCTTCCCTAGAAAAATAAGGCAAACTAGTTGGATAAACGTCAATGGTGGGCCAGCTGAGTGGCGCATTGGTTAAGAACTGGTTTGGGATGCCAGCAGCACCAGTTCGGATCCCACATGAGGGCCAGTGACACTGCCCTCAGCTAACAACAGCTCCAACTGGAGCTGGGCTGTGCGAGCCCCGGTGATGGTGTGGGCTGCTGCCCCTGCTGCAGTGGGCTGCCATAGGCTACAGTGAGTGGCCCTCAGCCAGCGTGAGCGGCTGGCAGCCAAGCGTGAGCTGCCAATAGCCGCGATGAGCGACATCCAGAGGCCAGCGACCGATCTGCCTCATCCGGGAAGAGCGCAATGACGATACCAACATGAGCCAGTGAAGCAATGTCCTCCGCAACTAGACTAAAGAACAACAAGACAGCAACTTGTCTGCTCCCCTTCCCCGGTTCACCAACGCTATTCCCCTCCCCCAATTCCCCAATAAAATTTAAAAAAGTCAATGGTGATTTTTGTACTGTTGTTATTTAAGAAACATCATGCTAATAAGAACTTTTAACGTTGAACATTATGAGATAAAATAATTGTATTGTATCTAAGTTAATGTCATGTCAGTACATTTAACCAGATTTCAACCCTTCAAATGCTCTTTCAAACGGAAAAAAGGACATCGTTGTTACTATCTACTTTTCAAAAGCACTGAAGGGAAACAGTGAAGACACATTGACCTTGAGAAAGAGTAAGGCTGCTGGCCTTCAAATGGATCATGCTTAGTCTTACACTGTCTCCAATAAAACGTATGTTCATTTTGTTTATATGGACACTACATGCATACAGGAAAGAAAACTTAAAGTTGGATGAATTTTGTTTCTGAGCTTCTGTATATTTAAGATGAGAATTAATGCTAATAAGCAAAACCTGTTCTATTACAAAATGGTCCTTTACTCCACTGGCTCTTGAACTTTAGTGTGCATCAAAATAGCCTCGAGAGCTCATTTACAGGTTGCTGGACCCCACTGCCAGAGTTTCTGATTCTGTATATCTTTTGAGCAGGGCCCAAGAATTTTCATTTCTAACAACTCCCAGTTGATTCTGATCTGGGGACCACACTTTGAGACCCGGTGCTCTACTCTATGAGGGAAAAGTTCTGAATATGCCACAAAAGGTTATATGGGGAAAAAAATTAGAATTCTCAGCTAACTGAAGTCCTCTCTGCTCACATATACCTATAACCCTTTGTTTCTCAGGCCAGCTGAAATTTACCCCTTTTATCTTACATGATTATTTGTGTGAATCTACTTTGTTATGAGCTAGTGAACCACTTAAAAAACGGTGGCATGGTTGACTCATCTTTATGCCTATCATGGCTTGTATAAAGTAAATGCTCAATAAATGTTTGTTGAAGTAAAATAATTCAAAGGAAATAGATGATTAACTTTAATCTTTGGATTGGTCGAAATTTTATGAAATAATCTGTAATGTAAGGTATGCTATTGATTTCACTGTTTGGATTCTTGATTTCATTTTCCATCTGAAATGACTCACACAGGTGAAGAACAGGACGAGTTCTGGGCAGTGATACATAAATAATACTTAGAGATATTTACAGAATCAAAATGTTATAAAAAATACCATATATGAAATGTATTCAATTTAATAAAACTTTATTGTGCTCCTACGACATGCCTGGAAATATACTGAATGCTGGAAATATCTAATAGAATAATGTGAATAGCTTCAATTTATTGACCATTTAGGATGCAACAGGTACTATACAAAATGGCTACCCTGAATTATGTTTATTTGTGACAATACCCCTAAAGGTTGGCACTATCAGCATCTCCACATGGAGGAAGAGGTAACTGAAGTTTCATATGCCTAATTTATCCAAAGCCACACAGATAAAAAATGATGGAACCATGACTTGCACTAAAAGTTGTCTGAAGGGTGGAGTTTGCTCTCAATGGCTCTGCTGTATTGGCTCACTCTGAAGAGGGGCTCAGTTCGCAGGAGAGTCACAGGCAAAAGAGACCAAAAAATTGCAACCCGAGTGAAGCTATTGGTTCAGTTTACATAGTTCCAAAGTTCTAAGAGACAGACCCCCCAAGAGGAGCTCATTTTTGGATCCATATTAGAAAAATTTCAAGGTGTAATTGTTCATTCATCAAATTGACAAAGTTCTCTTGAGCACCTGCTGTGAGCAAACACTGTGGTTCTGTGGATTCAGTGGCGACTGAAGCATGCCCACTGTCTAGTGAGAGAGATAGTAATCCAATGCTCACACAGATAGCATGCAACTAAAAACTGGAACTAGGACTAGGAGAGGAAAATAAAGAGCACCAAGAAAGCATGTAGCACGTGGATCTAATCTAATTTGGGGGGCAGGCGCGGAGGGACCCAGGGAACTCCTCCTGAGAGGGTTACAACCAAATGAGTTCCATATGGTGAGCAGAAAGAGGTAAGTGGGTGTATGGGGGTGGGGGTGGGGGTGTAGATGGTGAGCAGGGTTTCTGAGGGAAAGGATGTGCAAAGTCAGAAGAGATGATCACTGCAGTTAGAAGGAATCCAAAAAGTTAGCGTGGTTGGAGTACAAAGAATAATAAAAAGAAAGAAGTAGGGAAAGATAATACTACCAAACTGCAAACATAGGAGAGGTTAAACCATGCTGGGCCTTGAAGGCCATGTTAAGGCCAAGAATAATCAGAATCCTTTGAAGTGGAAAAGTGACAAAGCTAGGTTTACATTTTTAAAATGTCATTTTGGCTGTAGAGAGAACAGTCTGGTATGGAGGGGCAGAGTCATTTGAATTTGACCATTCCTGAGGTTCCTGTGAGGGTCCCAAAGAGAGATGATAGCAGCTTGCTTCAGGAAAGAAGTGGACATAGAGGAAAACTGCAGAGATACTGAGGTTAAATCAGTAGGACTGCTTGACAGATTGGACTTAGTGCTTGAAGGACAGTGAAAAGGAATCCAGTACAAATCCCAGACTTTTAGCCTGTTCAACTGAGTGGTATCATTTACTGGAATGGATCAAAGTGGATCTGTATCAGGTTTGAAGGAAAGGATTTTAAGTTCCATTTAGTGTTCATTGAACTTGAGTTATTTTTGAGAGTGGAGGTGCCAACCCGGCAGAAGCGTAATATGAGGCTAACATTCAGGGTAATGCAGGGCTGTGGATGTAAATTTTAGAGGCTTTACAAGAAAGTTTAGTCATTTAAACCAAGAGCATGAATGTGATCACCTAGGAATAGGAGATAGTGAAAAAATGCAAGGACATAACCATCCATCTTTAGTACATTGTGCAGTAAATCAGAATCATATCCTATTGAATTTTAAATTGGAAAACAAATCTAACCATCCATGGTATAGCTGAAGAGAACAGAAACCTTGAAAGGTTGGTCTATTTGCTAGATCTCAAAAGTAGAGCTGGAGCAAGCACACAGGTCATCAGAACTGTCATTTTATTCTCCAACTTCTACATCAGTGTTTCTCCAAATGTTGTCCCGGGACCAACAGCATGGGCTTCACTTACACCCTTGTTAAAAATGCAAATATCAGGCCCCATCCCAGATCTATGGAACAAAAAGCTCTGGGCTTGGGGTTCAGCCCTCCTGGTAAATCGAACGCACGCTGGTTTCTGAGAACCCCTGCTTTATTTTGCACAATCCCTTGCCTGAATAGCAGTCAGTCAAGGGGTGTGCTCACACTCATGGGGAGAGAGGCAGCGGGGACAGTGTGAGGCTGCTCTTGACTCTGTGCCAGAGATGATTACATAAGCGAGACCCTCTTGAACTCAACAGAAGCTGTAGACAGCATTGATACATGTGTTTTATGACCCAACAATTATGCATGCCATTTCTGCGCTTTGCAAAAAGGACAGGCAGTAGAGCCCGGGAAAATGACATTAACAAGCCAAGTTGAATAGGTAAAATGGTCTAAAGATACGAGGAGGCAAAAACTGGTTGGGTAGAACTTGACAGAGAAGGCACTTTTGACTGTCAATCTCTGCTTGATAGATGTAAACAGTTATTTTCAAGGCTCAAACACCTACACACCTATCTTTAGAACAATGTTAGCAATTCTGTATGCTTGACAGATAAACCTCTATTGCAAATTATCTTCCAGCCATGAGATTTAAAATCACAGTTTCTGGTGTTTTATTACTTTGAAATATGTGACCTTAACCGGATGTTTATACCTGGTTCTTAGAATCTACTAAAATAGTTCACTTGATGTGTTAGTTAGCACAGTTAAGAAACACTTCCTTAACAGGGGAAGAAGATCAAATTGATACATTTAATTTTTGAAAGCACATATTGTTCTCTTTCTATAACAGTCTATCAGCTAGAAATTTCCATTAAGTCTCTTCTCTATTTCACGAGTACAAGGGTAAGTTGTGGTTCTAATGATCATTTTGGGACATTCTGAGATCTTAAGGTAAATGCTGAATCAAAGAGTTTAATTTGTATTTGGGACAGTTTTAGTTTTTTATACTTACTATCATCCTACTTTTAAAAATAATTACATTTAACGATACCTCTTCTAACTGGAATAGATAATTAAAAAGAAGACACCCATTTCTTGTCCAATCTACATGTATAAACTTAACTTATTTTTATGGACAGGATTCATATATCCTGTTTTACTGAATGAAAAGAAATGGTATGTGAAACTTACATTTAATAATTTAAGAAATTCATCTTTTGTGACATATATGCTCATGACAACATTCTGATCAATATACTTTCTTGAATGATCCCACAAAATACATCAGCTTTGTTAAATCATCTAAATACTGAAACAATTGTACCCTTCGTATTTGAAATACCTTTGAAAATATTCCAAATTTCTCTTCCTCTTCCAATGTGCTCTGCGAAAGGACAAGGCATTTATGTGGACTGCCAATTACATGCTTTCATAGTGAGATGATAATTGGGCCATAAGTGAAAAGACATATATTCACAATCATATTGCTCAAGAGGGCTAGTTATGTACATTATCTATCTCTTCAGTGAAAACAAAGACCATCCATTTTCTTTTAGATGTAATCACTACCATCCAATGCAAAATATACATAGAAAAGAGGCAATTCACACTTAGAGTAACTACATGGCAATTTGCTTTGAACTTTGTATATGGATAGCCTTTTCCATAAGCACTAATTTCACTGCAAAACAAATAATATTGTATGACTGAAAAGAAAACTAGCTGTTAAAATTGTGAAGATGGTTTGCATGCCTGGGTCAGTGTTCCTTCATCAACAAGGAAGTGTTTAATAATAAAATGTTTGTTTATAAAATTTGTAGAAGTGCTCTTTGTAAATATGTCTTATAAATGCCTAGAGATGGGCTGAGGGAAAAATATAGTAGAAGGGCATTAAATTTTTAAAATATTTTCCTTCATGGCCTCTAATTTAAAATAAATATCCACTCTTTTTAATAGATGCAGTTTGCTGCACAAAATCATGAATTAAATACTAATGAGTTGAAATAGAATTTAAGAAATTAAAGTATATTCCAAGTAGCAAGCAAATCAAATGACTTTTATGTTCTTCTGATAAATGCAAAGTACCAATTCTCTGAACATAGCTTTTTATGGCTACTTTTTCAAAATAACTACATCATTCAAAACTACTAAGTTGCCTGTAAAACCCAAATTGCTTGAACATTAGTTCTGGAGAAATTTTCATGATGCCTTTAAACTCTGAGTGTCAAATTCAACATTTAGGCTCTTAAGCCTACGGGTGGTATTTATCACCCTTCAACACTCACATTCATCATCCAGGGAAAATATGTTTAAGGAAGAAAAAATGAAATAGGAACTCAGCGTTTAAAATATTCCTTCTTATAACCTATGTAGTTCCTCTTTATGTAATGTCCTTTCACTTGCCAATTGGAAAGACACCAGATAGTGAGAAGAATTTAAAACGCCCAAATCTTTATGATAAATCATCAAGCCCAAGGTCTAGAAGGAAATGGTAAAACAGAAACTCAATGTAATATCTAGCTTAATCACTGTGACAGTTAATCACACGTAAGGCCCCCAAACCTCAACAATTTAGCCAAAAATTAAATATGAAACAGTTATAGTTTCCTGTGGTTATCCAGGATAGCCTCCTCTTTCTTATCTTTCCTATACTTAAAATTTATATTTCCCTTTTCAAATTAACACATCATCTATGATTTTAGTTAAGTTATGATATCTTTTTTTCCAGTGAAGCACTTTTCACTACAAATAAAAGTATACATACTGACAAGTCTCAAATTATTTTCTTCAACACTATTTGATTAGGTTACTAGAAAGAGGCAAAGTGTCATGCATTGTTTCAACAAAACCTTACAGTCACCAAATAAAAGCATATTTTATTATGAATTCCTAACCACAAAAGTAGTTGACAGTGCTTGATAGCTCTTAACATGTGAAAATATGAGTGGCCAATTTGACAGGCACAAAAGTATGAGAGGTATTTCTCGAATGCTTTATGAGTTTAAAATTACAATCCTACCACCTAATACCAGCCCAACCCCCACCCTCACTTAACAAGGATCATAACTATTGATTCAGGATTAAATTGAAATGCGCTGATAATGAAAGTGCAATTGAAGAGTTATGATCACTAATAATAATTATATCCTGAAAGCAAATGAAACCTTGCTATAAAGAACTCCTTAATCAGTTTCCTTGCTGAATCTAGGGTTACCTTTTTAAAATGTAGGTGGGAAATTGATAGTTCCTACAGGAAATGTTATGCCCAAGGTCATTTCTTTGGCCTCCGATTTTGATGCCAATGGGTTTGTGCCATTTTAAAGGTTAGGCATCAAGGAGTGTCAGCCTTGACAAAGAGTTATTAAGCTATAATATTACACAGTACTTTTATTTTCAAAGGTTGGTTAGATTTTGAATAAGAGCATCCCTGCTATCCTCTCTTCTTTGTTTTTTAAAAGGACAGTTTTTGGTCCCAGAACTCTTTCAGTCTTTTGAAACTGTTTCCAGCCCCCTCCCCAGCCCCCACTTCTGCTTTAGCTTCCATCTCCTCTTTGAGGCCTTGGAGACATCTAGGTCAGAGAAGCCTTTACCACTACAATCTTGGTGGTGAGTTCTAACAAGGGAGGGAGGATACTGAAAGCAGACACAGACACCTGACCAATTTGCCATACTACCAAAAACTGAATCACATTGTTCAGAAATATGGATTTTGCTACATATACTTTTAATACAGTTTTTTTTGTGTGTTTAGCTGAGCCATCCTGCCACCTGTTGGCAGCTCAACAGCAACTCAGCTCGGGCTGGCATCGAACCGCCGTTGCTCAGAGCTCAGCTCGCCCTGTTGAGCGAGCTCTTAACCAACTGAGCCACTCGGCCAGCCCTACATACAACTTTAGATCTGCTGGTCCAATGCAGATTATCAGAAGTTAAGGTGGATTAAATACAATCAGTATCATCCTGACTCCACCCCTACCAACACCGTCATAACCATCATCAATGCCATAATTTACATCACTGCATACATTTTATTTTTTAACATTTTCGATGTGCCAGGAAATACACTACGCATTATATATGTATAATCTCTTTTATGTTTACAAACATTCCCATAATGCAGGCTCCATCCCCAAAGAGCTGTGTTTAAACATAATTCATATCACATCACAATCCTTATGAAAAATGCTTATCGCTTGCAATGTAAAATATGAAAAAAGTCCAAAGTACTTATCATGTCCTGGGAGACTGTACATCACCTGGCCCCTGTCACATCGTTCTCATTTCCTGGCACTCACCTCCTCAATCATTGTACACCACTCCTGCTGTTCCTCAAACTGGCCAAGATGACTCCTGCTAAGCAGCTCCACACTTTTTATACCCTTTGTCTGGATGTTCTTTGGATGTCTTCCTCTTTTTCAGTGTTCAGATACTTTCTCAAATGCCACATTTCAGAGTCCTTTCTCTGACTTCTCTGGTGTTACCTCCCAACTTGCATTCTAGTCACACTCTACCACACTGCCCACTTTTATTTTATGAATAGGACTCACCAGTATCTAAAACTTATACAATTTCTACACCCCCTTCATTTGAATGTAATATCCTTGAGAACAAGAACTTCTTTCTTTATGATCCACTACTGTAATCAATCACTTACAACAACATCTGGCATATAGGAGGTGCTCAATCAATATTTGATGGGTGACTGAACAAACAAATGGGTACTAGTTGTCTTATTATCTTTATTTTTAGGATAAACAAACTGAGGATTAGAAAGGGAAAATGACAGGTTCAAGATCATATAGCAACCAGCAGAGCCAGACTTTAAAATTAGACTATATGTCTGTGAAACCAAATAAAAATGAATTTGCTCATATCATGATTGGTGTAAGAGTTTTGAAGATCAAGCACAGGACATCTTAACCTGATCGCCACATTGGGAAACAAAGATGTCATCAAGTATAGCTGGAAAGATTTCTTAATTAGAGGAGATCTACATCAACAAAAAGAAAAAAAACCCTCTAAAATGAGATAATTTCATGAAAGTTGATCATTTAATCCTCTGTTCTACTGCTCCTGTTTTAGATCACATACTCCGATATGTATTATTTATTTTATGGAAAATACTTAGTGCTTGTAATGAAGTCAGCCAAAGGCCATGTTGTATAGCATAGCACCCTACCCTGGGTGGCAGAAGACCTCAGCACCAGACCTGGCTTTTTCGCACATTAGGTGGGGGTTGCAGGACTCTGTGAGTCACAATTCCCCCATTGTAATATAGGGAAGCTTTTTTCTGAGGTGAAGCCACCACGATGACCACGTAGGATATGCCAGCCTCCGGCCTCCCGCACAGCAGGAGTGACCCACAATACCCAGTGACCTGCTCTGCACATGACCCAGCTGCTCTCACCACTGAAGAAACCAAGTCAGTACAGCCACTGAGAATGCCCTGCAGATTTCTCTGGTTTTTCCCAGTAGGTATTATCTTTGCTGATGGGAGTCACCAGAGTCTCTCCCCTGCCCTACCTCACCCCTAACCAGAACCTAGGGCCCATTCCTGCAGCTAGCCCATGCTTCTGAATCTGAGCACATGCAAGATGCCAGTCTAGACCACCACAGCTGCCCCCCCCACTGTAGTGTGCATATTTAGGGCTAGTCCCTTCAGATGTCAACTTACATACCGTAGGCCTGACACTCACCACTGGCCTCCACTGCAATGTTCACACCAAGGACAAGATCTTGCAGCCATGGAAGTACACGCTGACAGCCAAAGCCCCCAAACATGCTAATGGGCCTGAATTTGTCCTTACCTACAGGGACTGGGCTTACCTGAAGCTAGCTCCTAACTGTGCACCTTCACAACCCTAGCCCACCCCTTATCACCAGCCTCCACTGCAGTGCCCATGCCCATGAGAAGACTCTGCAACATAGGCATGCAACCTGACAGCCAGGGCTCTCACAGCTGCCAGCATGCTCCCAGGCGGCCCAAGCCTTTGCTGCTGGCCCTGGCCCCCACCACTATGTGTGTGTCTGCAACTGGTCTGTGCCACACACAGACAATTGCAGCTGGCCGCTCTAGCCAAATCTGTACATGCCACCATATTTGACCACCACACGGCTTGCCCTGGATTTTAATCTGCCAGTCATAGAGTTGCTGCTGAAGACCCCAACAGCCCTTGCTACCACTAAAGGCCCCCCACAGTGCTTGCCAAGGACCACACAGTTGCCAAGTCTGTGGATGCCAGTGGCCTGAAATTCAGGGGGCTGATGAGATACCATGCCATCCTGGACCCAAAGCCATGCCTCTGTATGTAGCCCTCTGCACCACTACACCAATGCTCACCAACGCTCCAGTAAGCCCCCACCTGCATGTGAAGATCTTCACTTAAGAAGTCAATCCATAAAGTCTGAAACAGGTGACTGTTTTTTAAAAATGTGCAGATACCTATGCGAGGCAACAGGAATCATGAAGAACAGAGAAACATGACACCATCAAAGGAACACAGTCAACTTCTATTAACTAACCTAAGAGAAATGGAGATACATGGATTTCCTGACAGTAAATTGGAAAGGAAGAAGTAAAATTATCTTTGCTGATGACATGATCTTGTACATAGAAAACCCTAAATACTCCACCAAAATAACTGTTGGACCTACTAAGCAAATTCAATGAATTCCAGGACATAAAATGTACATGCAAAAATCTGTTGCATTTATATACACTATCCATGAACCATCTGAGAAAGAAATAAAGAAAACAATTTCATTGAATCAAAAACAATAAAATACTTAGGAATAAATTCAACCAAGGAAGTGAAAGATCTGTACACTGAAAACTATATGAAATTGGTGAAAGTAATACAAGTAAATGGAAAGACATTCCATGTTCTTGGATCTGAAGAGTTAATATTGTTGAAATGTCCATACTACCCAAATACATCTATGGATTCAATGTAAGCCATATCAAACTTCCAATGGCATTTTTCACAGAAATAGTAAAAACAATCTTAAAATTTGTAATGAAGCTTCAAAAGACCCCAAAGAGCCAAAAACAATCGAGAAAGAAGAAAGCTTGAGGCATCACACACTTCCTGATTTCAAACTATAACACAATGCTAGAGTAATCAAATAACATGGTATTGGCATAAAAACAGAGACCAATTTAACAAAATTGAGAGCTAAGAAATAACCCACTCCAAATATACAGTCAACTAATATTTATTACAGGAGCTAAAAATACTCAATAGAAAAAGGACAGTATTTTCAACAATTGGTATTTCAAAAACTGGATATTCACATGCAAAAGGATAAAACTGGGCCACTAACTTACACTACTCACAAAAATTAACTCAAAATGTATTACGTACTTAAATGTAAGACCTGAAACCATAAAACTCCTGGAAGAAAACACAGGAAAAACACTTTGCAACAGCCTTGCCAATAAATTTTTTGGATATAATACCAAAAGCTCAAGCAACAAAAGCAAAAATCAACAAGGGGCCTACATCCAACTGAAAAGCTTTTGTACAGCAAAAGAAACAATGAACAAAATGAAAAGGAAACATATGGGAGAAAACATTTACAAATCATATATTTGGTAAAGCGGTTAATATAGAAAATAGTAACACATAAACTTGATAGAAAAACAACAAACAATCCTATTTGAAAGGGACAGAAAACTAAATACACATTTCTCCAAAGAAGACATAAATGGCCAACAAGTACATGAAAAGGTGCTCAATACCTCTATTCATTAGGAAAATGCAAATCCATACCACAAAGAAATATCCCCTTACACCTCTTAGCATGGTTATTGTCAACAAGACAAAATACACCAAATGCTGATGAGCATGAGGAGAAAAAGAAACCCTTGTGCACAGTTGGTGGGAACATAAATTAGTATAGCCACTATGCAACAGAGAATAGAGGGTTCTCAAAGAATCTCACTTCTGAGTATTATCCAAAGGAAATGAAAATAGGATATTGGAGTGACATCTGTACTCCCATGTTCATTGCAGCCCTATTCACAATAGTTAAGCCATGGAAACAAACTAAGTGTCCATTGACAGATAAATGGACAATGAAAATGTCACACACACACACACACACACACACACACACAGGAACATTATTCAGCCATAAAAAAGAAGAAAATCCTGCCATTTGCATCAGCATGAGTGGACCGGGAAGGAATTATGCTATGTGAAATAACTTAAAAGAGAAATACTGTATGATCTCACTTATATGTAGAATCTAAAAATGTTTAATTTAGAGAAACAGAGAAGAATGGTAGTTTTCAGGGGCTGATGGTTGGGGAGAAATGTGAGAGATGTTAGTCAAAGGGTACAAACTTTCAGTTATAAGAGGAATAATTTCTGGGGATCTAAGTTACAGCATGGTGACTACAATTAACAATACTATAGTGTATACTTGAAAGTTCTATGAGAGCAGAGCTTTAATGTTCTCACTATAACAACAAAGTGGTAATTATGTGAGGTGAAGGACTCTTAACTACCCTTACTGTGGTAAAGATTTCTCAATATATATGTGCATCAAATTATTGCACTGTATACCTTAAACTTACACATTCTTATATGTCAATTAAGTCCCAATAAACTTGGAAACAACCAAAATGCCCGTCAGTAGATGACTGGATTAAGAAACTGTGGTATATTTATACAATGGAGTATTACTCCGCTATAAGGAAGAATGAAATCGTGCCATTTGCAATGATATGGATGGACCTAGAGACTATAATGTTGAGTGAAATAAGTCAGTCAGAGAAGGACAAATACCATATGATCTCACTCATATGTGGAATCTGAAAAACTGTATGAATGAGCAAAGTAAACAGAAACTGTCTCATAGATATAGAGGAAAAATCAGGGTTGCTAATTTGGAGAGGAATGGGGATGAGGGAGAAGGGGAAGGGATTAGACAGCAAAAATAGGCAACTACAATATTGCTACTGGGATAGTAAAAACAGTTTGGGGAATATAATTAATAATGTTGTAAATATTCTGTGGACTGTCAGATGATCATAGGTCTTGTTAGGGAGACCATTTCATGGATGGAGTAGAGGTTTGATCACTGCACTGTATTACTAAAGCGGAGGTGGTATACCTACTGTAATTGAATATATATAGATAGTCACGGGATGCGGATTATACTGTGGAAGAGAGTCAGAGGAAGAGTAATAGATATATATGATATGGGGGGGAGGAGTGGGGTGGCGAATTGGGGGTGGGGGGTTGTCACTTTGAGGGGTAAAATGTATAACTATTGCACTGTGTTGTACACCTGAAACTAATTAAAAATAAAATAAAATTAAATTTTTTAAAAAAGAGTAAGTAAATGAATAAAAGTTAAAATAGGAAAAAGCGTATCTGTCACATCAATCTCATGGAATTGATAAAACAATGGAGATCGTGGTTTTTCAAGCACATTTGAAATGCCAGAGGGATATAAAAATGGAAGGCTCATTGTTACTTAGGGATTGAGGCTTTATGTCTTCAATAAACATACACTGAATTAGTAAATCGGTGAACGGTGACTACTAGGAAATAATATAAAATAAATTAATGCATAACGTTGATTTGTATTTGTTTTATAGTTTGGAGTAGGTAACATGCTGCATAAATGTTTGGGTCAGTAACAGAAATGTCATTCTAAAAAATGTGCAAGGAAGCAACTTTCTATCATGGCCAAATTACTTCAGATGCCTTGAATTCATGAATAAAACACTCCATCAAATTTTATGCATCTCAAGCACTTCTCACACATTTAAATTCACAACAGTCAAGTAGGTAGGAAAGGAGGAATATTTCATTTTTCTTATTTGGTGAAATGAGGATAATGAGGCACAAGGAGGTTAATGATAGATTTGAAGTTAATGCAATCAGTCAGGCACAGAACCATAGTTAGAATTCAGGTTCCCTGAATTCCACTTAGGGTTCTTTTCAAGATACTATGTTAACTATATTTCATTGTTGGAGGGATTTAATTTAGCCCTGTAGACACAAACGCTCACAACATTTTTTTTTTCCTACTAAGGAATTTTGCCATGAATTCAACCAGTGATGTAGAATAACAGACCTACACTAGAGGTAAGGCATCAATGTTAATTCAAGTCATTTCCTGAACTAACTTCTGTTCCTTTCCCTGTGAATTCTATATTTTTCCACATTACACTACTGAAATATTCAGAGTCATTGAATGTGCTTTGGAATTATTAACCTGCTATATCTTAAAACATACTAATTTTTCCTTTTGCTTTTATAGGTATACCAAAAGTCAGGATATAGTGCTTAGAAGGACAGGGCAGAGTGAAATGAGCCCCTTAAGTGTAGGATTTATAGGTAGAAGTTTAAGTTTTCAAGATACCACATTCTCTTGTTTATCTTCCCACCTTATTGCTTACTCTTTTTCATTCTCCTTTGCTGTTTTTTCCTCTTTTGAGGAAATGTTGGAGTCCTTAGTCCTCTTCCTTTTTCTATCTATATTTTTCCTTGGTGAGATCATCCATTCATATCGCTCTTAATGTCACCTTAGGCTAACAATTCTCAAATTTAAATGTCCATCCCAGATCGTTTTCCTGAACTCTAAACTCATACATTCCCATTGCCTAGTCATATCTACACTGGGATGTTGATGGATACCTCAAACTTAATTTTCCCCCCTCCAAAAAAATCACCCACTCTACCTGCAGTCTACCATCTCAGTTGATTAGGGCAAAAACCTTGGAGCCATTTATGACTCTACTTTTCTCCCACAGTTCTTTCTAATCCATCAGCAAGTTGTTGTTGGCTCCACCTTTAAATATATTCAAAATATGATACCTTCTTACTACCCTAGTCTGAACCACCATCATCTTGGCCCACATTATCATAATAGACCTCTAACTTTTTCTTTGCTTTGAGCTCCCAGCCCAGCATTCAGAGTAATCCTTTTAATACAGATTGGCTCCCATCTCAAGGAAAGAAACTGTAATTACAATGGCCTCCAAGGTCCACCATCACCTTGCTAACATCCTCTCTTATACCTCTCACTTCTCTCTAGCTACACACAGACAAAGTACCAGGAACAGCAAATAAACTGATGAGTTCGAATTCTGTATTGACTGTTTCCCCAGGCCAAAATGATTCTCCCTCAGATACCTAACTTGACACTCCCTTGTCTCATCTCTGTATTTGCTCAGATGTCATTTTCTCATTTACCTTGATATTTTTCAAATTAGAATATACCCCAGACGCTCTACCTCTTCTTTTCCACAGCACTCATCATTATTTAATACATAAAATTTACCTATTTATTATGTTTGTTGTTTACTGTCTGAGCCACTTGAGAATTCAAAGGCCTGCATATTTTCTGTTTTATTCACTGATGTACCCCACATAGCTACAGTAGTGCCTGACACATAGCAGGTATCAATAAATATTTGGTGAATTAACGTGTTGTTACATCAAAGACTTTTGGTTGCCCCATGCCAGAACTAGTTTCAGAGTATTGAAAGAACTGAGCAAATAGATGGTGGAAGTGCATCTGGATTGAATATAAATCAATGGAAGGAAGAGAAAGACATGAGATGACAATGGGAAACAGGGAGAAGTACATCAGTTGTTTTCCTACTGAGTGCAAGGCACAGAGGCAGGGATCTAGACAAAGGGGGCATTCATAACATTTGATTGTTATTTTTTTTTTGAGGGCAGTGTCACTGGCCCTCATATGTGGGACCTGAACCGGGGCCACTGGCTTCCCAAGCCAGCGATTAACCACCACACCACTTGGCCGGCCCTCAAAGAGGGCATTCATGAATATATGAATAGAGATTTCACCATTTCAAAAAAAAGCTAAAAGAAATTATATGTTTAATTTTGAAATGGTTTTAAAGATTGACAATTATCATTCTCCTTCTTTTTTCTCTTTTTTTCCAGGGTTACATTATTTCAAAAGGTTGTTGGTGGGGTGGCCAGTTAGCTTAGTTGGTTGAGCGCAATGCTCTTAACATCATGGTTGCTGGTTTGATCCCCACATGGGCCACTGAGATGCGCCCTCCACAACTACATTGAAACAACTACTTGACTTGGGGCTGATGGGTGCTGGAAAAATGCCCTCCACAACTAGATTTAGAAAACTACTTGACTTGGAGCTGATGGGTCTTAGAAAAAACACACTGTTACTCAATAAAATTTTTAAAAAGTTAAAAAAAAAAAAGCTTGTTGGTCATTTCATAGGGACCAGGAATGGTTACTGTTACCTACTTATAGAAGTCTGATCAATAAAAAAGAGAGAAAAAACTTGATAAATGCAATTTTATTTCTGGGCAAAATATTCAGAAAATAGGGTCCGTGTGAGAATAAACTAAGGGAACTTCAGAGATGCAAACTTTGTCCATCACTGATGTAAAGTGCCTGAGTGCAAATAGTTAGTTATAAGCTGACTGCAATAAGATAGTAATTAATCTTACTGGTTTATCTATAAAATATATTATTGAAGTGAGAGTCTATTTTTATGACCAAAGAGTCACAAAGGAAACATACTTTACCAAAATGCCACATTTTTTTTCATTTCTGAATGATATTGCTGACTGCCTAGATATAAAAATTAACAAGGACTCTGTAATTACTTAATGCACATCCACATTTCCAAACCAAAAAGTTATCCTTGGCCATTTAAGATACAGATGTGTTTTTTTATACAACTTTCAAAATTAATAACCCATTAGCTCTGTCAGTTATAGCAGTAATAAAAAAAAAGTTTATGGAAAATTCTCAGAGACTCAAAGCATCTACATGCAAATATATGGAAATGATTTCTTTCTTAAAACAGTAATAAAAGATGTGTTTGAAAAATTCATGTTTTAGAAGAATAAATGATATTCACATAATCATTCTGGTTAAGTTGCTTATTTTCTATTTACATGCATACTTTATTAGCTACTTAAAAGTAGTTTACACAAAATATAAAGTTATTTAAATTTAAAGTTAGTTTAGGTTATCTTGAACATCTAACTTTAATTTTCTATTAAAATATGCTCCTTATTTAATGTGAATGGATACCTAATTTGCAGTTATCATAACTACACAAAACAAGATATGTAGGACCAAATGTTAATACTAAAATTTAGTCATAAACTTCATGGATAACATGATATAACTAGGACATTAATTGAAATTGGCATAATAAAAATGCTTAGAATTCATGGTGTTAGAAATATCTAATTATATAAATCATTAGGAATTATCTATTTTCATCTACCAAATATTAAACCTATAGGAAATTATAGACTTTATAATATTTTATTGGAACTTTCTGGTATTTAACTTTTCTCAGCTGGCAATAACTGGAAATCACAGTTTTTGTTTTAGTAACATGTATCACTGTATTCTATGTAAAGCACCTCTTAAAACTCAAATGGCTGCCTTTTGGGTATGTGTCTTCAACATTCAGTTCCCCCTATTTGGGAAGCCACTGGCGTTCTATCCCCTCTCAGTCTGTCTCATCTGGTGTGCCCAGCCAGGCCTTCACATATGATAGCCACTGTGCAAAGAAAAACTTAATGCATTTATACTAGAATAATATCTCTGTTGTCACTACCTATTACCTACGCAATTGGTCACACTCTCCTCCCTGCTTAGGTTACTTTCAATAGGGCATATGTTCCTTTATGCAGAACATTCCATTTCTGGCAACCAAGGTCAATCTAGAAAAAGTCAGGGAGCAAATTAATGCAGATCACAAGTAGAAGTGAACAAGCAACAGTGCTTGAGAAACCCCTAAATGTTAGAGATGAATTGTGACTTGAACATGGCATAGCCTTGTACTTGGTTCTGATTTGTTTTTCAGAAAACAGGATCAGCATTTTGTGTGATCCAAACTGATTTTGAAAACTAACCATCCCATGATATACACATTCTAATTCTCTCATGAACAAAATAAAGCTCTCCATGTTTTTTTCACTGCCATCTAGAAAAGAATATTATCTAAAACATGCACCATTAGCACACATAACATAAAGGTTTTTTTAAATGTGGGCTATTCTGGCCTTGAATATGTTAAACTCCTTTAGGATACTGAATCAAGCTACAGGACATTAACCTGTGAGATCTAAATCTTGGAATCATTGCCCTTATTAATTCCTCCTACCTTATTTGTGCATCCCATCACCATCTCACAAAGTATTGGATGTCCACTGACAAAAAAAAGGGGTATGCTGAGGAAAAGTATCTATTACAAGGTCAGAGGAACTCTTAAGAGCCATAAACCCACTTGAAATACAGAACTCTATGGCTGGAAAGAACTCTAATGAAAGAAAACTTCATTAACAATGAGGGTGAGCTAATGTTAACTCTGCATAGGAAACCCTAATCCATCCACCAGACATGTCATTATAGACAGATGCTGTGTGACTGATAAGGACAAGTTTGGCATGCATTAATAGGGAATGACCTTTTAAAACCTAAAAGGTATCCCTTCTAGGGTAGAGCTGGCAAGGCCAAAGAGAAAGTTGCCTGCAGGAGGGGGGGGGGGTTGTCTTTTTGTGAGGGGTGAAAAGCATAACTATTGCATTGTTTTGTACACCTGAAACTAATAATAAAAAACACAGTATTTAATTTCAGGTTCTTAGAGAGAGACATGACTACCTCTGAGCTGTCCATGGTGCTGCATTTAGATCAGGTCTTCAGTCTGCGGAATACCTGATTTTTGAAAACTCTCTTGGCGCTGGCTTACAATCTAGTTTGCTGTATGGTAGATCTGCCATCCATCCTGTGACCCCTATGTGTAATTATTTAACATAATTTACAGTCTCAGTCCTGCCTATTGCATGACCAGTTATTACAGCTGTCTATGATTCTCTGGGTGATATCACTAGGTATCCTGCTTTGGTAATCTTGGTGGGACCCAGGTATCTGTATATTAGCAAACATCCTCATATGATTCTGAGGAGGGACTAAAATCCTGCTCTAGTTTAGACTCTAGGTTTCCAAAAGTTGCCCACCTGAATCCCCAGTCAACCTTCCCTAGTGTTTCTAACACAGCAGTGGTTCGATACCACTGAACTGTTTGATTAGACCTCACATATGACATTTGGACTCACATTGCTAAAACTTCACTTATGACACTGTTTCAGTGTATAATTCCCTTCTCCTGTTTTTCCTTTTTCAAGTCATATCTAACCTTCAAATCATCTTCTTCATGAATTCATCCTTCACTACTCCAAACCACAAAAGCACCATTTTTGGAGTCCTACAGACTTTGATTCAAATCAATAACTGTCAAAATAACTCACTTAACATTATGAACAAGTCTTTGTTTACCTACTTGTAAAACACAAAATAATTACATCCACCACATGGCATATTTGTTGTGGGGATAACACAAGATAAGATTTCTAAGCCACCTGGCACAGTATCTGATACACAGTGGGCATATTAGTTTTCTTTCTCTTTCCCCTCTAAATTCCCTTTACATCTATGCACCTCTATTACTTTATTTCATCTAATTGACTCTTGTTTCTATCATTTGATTCATCAACCAGCTGTTAAGATCCTTGACTAATAATAGCCATTACGTACTGAGTGTGTCATGGGTAGATGCCAGGAACTATGCAGAGCACTTTCCATATCTTGGCCAGGAGGACTCAGCTGTTGAGTGTCAGAGCTGAAATTCTGAATCTGAAGCCCCAACTCCTCACCACTGCACCATACTAAAGTCAAGGACCATTTGGTTTCTCCCCTACCATGCCTAAGCCAAGTGCATGGCATATGGATTAACTGCTATCAGAGCCTTTTTCACTGCAAGGGAGAAAATGCACTGCCTATAAGCTACTCTGCTGATTCAGCATCATAATCAGTCCAATCAAAAAGGACAGCCAATTGCCCTATCATTGAGTAAATGACTGACTTAGGACATTAAAAGAAGCTGTTTTGGAAATCAAAAGAGACAACACAGCTCTTGAATTGCTATACCTTTCCAGAGTGTATGTACTGGAAAATCTGAAAATATCACTAATTGTCATACTTTTGACATTTTCCAGAGGGATAATTAAGTAGATGGTCCCCACTGGGTCTATGGTTGAGCTGGATATAAGAGACTCAGATACTCTTTGCTAACCTAGCCGGCTCCTGCTGTCCTCACCATGTTGCAATCATCATTAACAAAACAAATGCCACATAAGAAGACACCAAAATATTACAATCTCAGTCGACATATTTATAGAGCCAAGAAGAGTTGAATGTTCTCACATTCATCAACAGCAAGCAATTCATCAGGATTACTATGGTTAGGGGGAGAAACCCATTATTATCACTGAAAAACATGATCACTAATTTTTAATAATTTAAAACATATTTGCCATATAACACAGTAATGGCTTTGACACATTTGTGGTTAGTTTATAAAAATCATTCTGGAAATTCCTTTCTGGTGATGAAATGGTTCTGATTCTTGATTATGGTGGTGATTATATGAATCTCTGCTTGTGTTCACAACCTATACAGATTCATATAAACACCAAGCAATATACAGATGATGTATTATAGAACTGTACACTTGGAAACTATACATTTTATCAAATAATGCCACCCAAATAAATTTATTAAAAAACAAAACAAAAATAAAGCTCCCACTCAAAAAAAATCTATACATGTGATTAAATATCATAGAACAACACATGAAATATACAATAAAAAGTGTGTGCAAAAACTGGTGATATTCAAGTAAGGTCTGCAGTCTAGACAATTGTATTGTACCATTGTCACTTTTCTGGGTTTCACAATGTGATATATTTATTTAAGATGTTACCATTGGAGAAATTTGGATAATGTGTAGACAGGAACTAACTGTTTCTACTATTTTTTTATTCTTGTGAGTCTATGATTATTTCACAACAAAATTCAAAAAAATTTAGACCCTGTAGAATGTTAGCGTGCTTTTTAAGAAAAATTAAAGGAAAATAATTAGAGAAAGACGAAAGAAAAGGAAGAATCTGAATAATTCCTAGTAGGAAGTCTTCCCTTTTTTAATACTAAAAACAAACAAAAAAACAAAACAAAATAAATGTTGCTGTTAAGATTTGAGGCATCTATTTTTTTCAAAAGGCCGAGGAATATATGATTGAATTTTCTGTGCAAGTGAATGATACGTTTAAAATTATTTATCCCACTCTTGTTTTACTGTTCTGTTTACATACACGTTTTGTAAACCTGCCAATATTTAGTCACAAATCTTCAGTTATGACTAAATTTGCAACAGATTTAAAGATGTGATTTGAATTCACCTTTTACAAGATGTTGGTAAGGTAATATGGTGCTATGACACATACCTAGAAAACTGTATCTCCCCTTAAAATGGAATTGATTATACTGTGGAAGGGAGTCAGAGGAAGTGTAATAGATATATATGATATGGGGGGAAGGAGTGGGGTGGCGAATTGGGGGAGGGGGGGTTGTCACTTTGAGGGGTAAAAAGTGTAACTATTGCACTGTGTTGTACACCTGAAACTAATTATAAATAAACAAATTAAAAAAATGGAATTGAGTTTTTCCTAAGATGTTTAACTGAAGTAATTAAATGGGCTGAATTATAACTAATTTATAACTAGTTATAACTAATTATAACTAGTTATAACTAATAATTAATTTTTAAATGGCCTAGATACATTTACATTATTAATTTTTTTTATAAGATTACATCATGGTGTTAAATCACTGACAATTTTTATTTTTAAAGCAGCATATGAAGATCGTCAACGCAGAGGTAAAATTTAAGTCCCAACAGAAAAATTATATTAGAAAATTCAGTTACAAAAAGGCACTAGAGGCAGCCACTTTACAAAGTTTATATTGATATAGTTTCTGTTATCAAAGTGTATTAGACAAATAATTTTCACAATTATACTGGTTATTAAAAGAAAATGGAATTAGGCACGGTTTCCACTAATTTTTGTGCATACAAGGCAGATGTAACCTGCAGTTGCAAGTATATGTGTAATTGGAATTACATTCTTGACAAGTTTACAGTAGTCAAAAGCTTAGAGACATTCCTCTGCATGGAACACAGTTCTGATCAACTAATCACTATGCCCATCACTGCCTACGAAGTAACATTTAGCATTTTTAAATGAATAAAACAATAGTTCATTCTGGATGGCCTCAGTGTGCTCTCTTTACTCAACAGCAATTAGTATGAATAACCTTAAGCCTGTAATTATTATTTTCCTTTGTTCTCTAGGTCTCCTAAAACATTTTGTCCTTATTTTTAGGAACCATTTGTTAAAGAGTATTAATTTTTTTCAATTACAAATAAAACATGTTTTTGTTTACTAAATGCATATGAGCTTTTTGGATTTTTTAAAAATATTAGTTTAAGCATACAAAGCTATGTAGTAGTTAGACATTTACACCCCTCACAAAGTGATAGCCCCCCAATCTACTACCCCTCTGACATCATATATAACTGTTACAACACAATTGACTATATTCCCTATGCTATACTTTACATCTGTGAATATACACACACACATACACACACATACACACACACTCTTAATCATAGTTGACATTCAATATTATTCTACTTCAGTTTCACATGTATAGCACAGTGGTCAGGCATCTAGACAGTCTATGATGGGATTAGAAAGTACAAATTGGTAGTTACAACATAGTCATGAGGATACGAAATGCAGTATGGGGAGTATAATCAATAATATTGTAAACATTATGTAGGGTGCCAGATGGGTTACTGGACCTATCAGGGGGATCACTTCACAGACTGTTAAAGCATATATATAAGAAAAAAATCCAGAACTCAATATAATGAGGTCAATACACACATGAGATCTTGCACAGTTTCTTTAAAAAAATTAATAGAGCTACTCTGGTAGAAAGCCTTAATTTTAATTAAAAAATAATACTGTATGGCTGCTTCACATGAAATGATGGGCTTTGAGGTCTCTTTCGAGGATGGCATGTTGTAGCTGCAAAGTTTTCTGGGAAATTGAACCTGTTGTGTCAAACTACACAGACCAGAATGGCAGGATGATAACAGTGCAGGAGAAGAGAGATGGAGACAAAAGATACAGTGAATGTGGGCCCAACTTCCTTGATTCATTCATTCTTTCCACGAACACATATCAAGGGCTGACTATATCTCTAATGGTGCTAGACATGGGGGATTACTGATAAAATAACTGACAATGTACCTTCGCTCATGGTGCTTACATAATTGGAGACAAAGAAAAACAAGGAAGAAGAAAATCAGTGCTGTAGAGAATAGAGACAAGGGGTTGAGTTATAGAAGAATGTTAGTGGACGGCAGAGGTAGAGGTGGAGGGACCAGCCCTACATCATGTGGTCTGGCCTTTCCTTGATGCCCTGAGAGAGACTAGAAGAGAGACAACTGCAGAGGAGAATGTATGCACCAGGGAGACATTCTTCAGGCAGTGTGAAGGCTTCCTTCTGTTTGGATATTCTCAGATGATTACATAGGGCACAGGCAGTCCATCCTACCTCATCCACCTTCACTGCCCTTCCATCTTCTGTGAGAAAAACAGGTTTGGACAAAAGGCTTTAAAATTTGGTTCTCCTACTTGCACTTGCTGAGTTCCCTTGGGTTTCCCTGGATGTTATCTATACTCCCCACCTCACAAAACACTGGGGAAGATTAAGCAAAATCATTTTTAAGAATAATGAACAGAATGCCATATGTTCTTCATTAATGCAGGGCATTATAGTTAAAAGAAAATCTGAGTCATTCCACACTGATATGGAACCATCCCTACGCTTCCTCATAAAAAGGAGTAAGACTTGTGCAGTCTTTGAAGCCAGACAGATAATGATTCTAAATTCCAGATCTTTCACTTCTTGCTGTGTGACCTTGAGCATATGACCTAATTTCTGAGCCTCAGTATCCTCAAAAATATAGTAAAGCTAAAGCTCTGTGCATGATTGTTGGAATAATATCATGCATGTTAACCACCTGGCATAAAGAATAATAGTTCCATTCATCCCCACCACCACCACCATTATTATTTAAGAATCTACTGTCAATGTGATCTAGTCTATCATGGGGTCTTAGTTCGGCATTCAAGCCTAATGCTTTATCTGACATTCCCCAAATCACTCTTCACTCAAATATGGTTGTCTTCTCATTATACTCTAGTTATAGGACCTTCCAGCCTGCCTCTGGATTTGCCCATGCTTCTTGGAGCAACTTTTCTATTTTTCTCTTATCTATACTTCGACAACCTTTCTAGGTCTATCAGACCCTGGAATCAAAGGCTGTGTTCACATCTTATTTGTTTAATTGATGTATCCTCAGTACCCATCACAGAGTCCCGTATTAGGAGCTTAACACAAATATATGAAACATGATGAAATCTCATAGCTGGTTTCCCCTCCCCACATGAATCTTTCTCTAACTGCTCATTCACTCGTCAAAGAATTGACCCTGCACATTAAATTGTTGCAATTGAAATAATGGCAACTAACTATATGTTGTAGGCTGCCTGGTTCTCTTATTGTGATGAAAAGGGCAAATAAATCCTTCTATTTGAAGTGCCTACCAGCTACTGAAGACCAATGCTCACTAATTGGTTACGGTGTGTAACTCAACCTTGTATTTCCAACATGATTGCAAGATACAGGAACATATCTTTGTGCTGGGGACCTAACAAACCCTTAAGACTTGCCTATGTCCCATAAATTGTAGGCAAATAATTCTCTGAATACACTTCTATTCGCTATTATGATATAGTATTTGGGGTCATGGTGTTTTCTGGAAATCCAGAAATCCCTAAAGCAAAATCTAGGTGACACAATTATAGGAGATGCTGCAAGTGATTTCCCTCCAGCGCAGTTCTGTTATAGAATCATCTCAAATCTGCCACCTTTAAAGCTGAACCCTTCTCCATTCCACTCATGCGGGTTCTCACTCAGGTTTTAATAGAAACATGGGAACTGTTAGAGCATGGGTTGATTCTCTCTGGATGTCATAATGAAAGTAGTCTGAATTCCCCCTTACTTTTCCTGTTAAATTAGTACCAAAAGTAAAGGCATGCCAAAGCTTAGAATGTTTATCACTTAGAAGCTGATATAGAGTCATTTCCAAAGTAACATTTCTGACAAAGTAACTGGAAATCTGATTTAAATAAAAGTTGCTTCTAATTCATTTATATTACTAGTAGTTAATAGTGGTACATGTGGGTGCTATGTGAAAGTTGGGATTCATCTTATTATGACACCATATTATAATAAACTTATAGGCAAAACCAAAAGAGCATACCCACTAGGATCTTTGGTAGAAGAAAATATGGAAACAGATAAATAAATAAAATGATGGCTAAAAAGCATTTTTAGTCTTCATTATGTTAAACTATATATACAATTAGGCAAGAACATGCATGCCTTTCAAAAGTAAGAATGCCATTTTGAAATTCATCTTCTTTTAAAAATATAAAATCATAAATGAAAAAGCAAACAGAATCTTCACTGGCTCAAACAACGTGATGGGGATGTAAAACTAACAAAGGCCTATGACTGGATATATACTCAAACCCAAGCTACATATGTGTAAGTTATTTGAAAATCAGTCACTGTTAGGATTTTGCTGGGGGTGGGCTTACTCCTGTGAATAACAACACTATTTTCACAACATGTGAGGCATGAGATGTAAGGCACAGACACACAAAAATACTGTACATAGTGGCAACATACTTAGACACCAGGACTATCACTGTAATATACCTGGGTGTGCCTCCAACTGATGCTAAATTTAGTGGCATTTGAAGTCTCTTGGAAGAAAACAGTTCCAAAGAGGTGGAAAGGCAAGGTATTTTAAGTTCAGCACAGCACACTCCTTGCAGTAGCGAATGGCTCTGAGGCCTTCCTGCTCAGCTGCACTATGAGAGAACTATGTTAAAACATGTTGGTATTCTAGAAAGCGTAAGTTCGCCTCAAACACTGTATTGCATTGATCTCTAAGACAACAGTGATTTCCTGTATATTAAAAATCACAAAAAGCAAGATACTGCCACTTCTCACTTTGTTGTATTATCTCCATGTGAATGTGCATTCACATTTCAGATAATGTACAGATTACTAATTACAATACCTAAATGAATTCAAACATGTGTCAGAGAAGCCACTACATCACAGCTTGTTGAAATTCACAAATTGAAAAGAATGATATGATTACAATTTAATACTAATATCAAAGGCATTATTTTCCTATTACTTTCATTCACCAATGCTTTGATTTATCGGTGGGGGTTATAAGTAAAACATCGGCATCTTTATAAACTGTACTATACTTAATATATTGTTCATTGAAGGCATGTAAAATCTAACCTATAAAACAGGAAAAATAATAATGGCAGCCCCATAGTTTGTAGTAAGAGTCAAGTGAGATAATGTACATGAAATTGTTTTGTAAATTTTAAGGACCTGTCACATTACTATCATTTTATACTGTGTATCTCTCTTACTTAGGATATTCCTTCCATATGTGCATAGAACAGTGATTATTGCTTTTTTTTAATTCTCAGTGTGCTCTTTTATCAAGAGGAAGTTAACCTGAAGGTTCTTTTTAAGTCCTATAATTCTGTAAAATGTGTTCATATAAAAATATAGTTGGACAGATAGATAAAAGGTAGAGAGATGGAGATGGAAACGGAGATGGAAAGAGAGAGAAAATTACCTGGGTGAATGAATGGATAGAAGAACAGACAGCCAGCAGTCACAAGAATGGATATATGGCATATATAATCTTTGTCAAATTACTTAGTTTCTCTTCCTTCAGTTTTTGATATATAAAATGGGATAATAGTACCTATTTTATGGGATTGTTGTGAGCACTAAGTTAGTTAATCCTGGCACACAGTAAGAGTTCAGTAAGTGTTAATTAGTTTTCATTGTAGTTGTTATTTGGCTCTTTAACAGATACATGTAATTTTTTATGCACAGATTAGATATTGCCTAATAATGAGAGCCATCCGTTATTGGGCACCCTCTACGTGTTTAAGCATAGATGTTTTACAACACTGCAAGACATATAATCATGAAAACAATCCTGAGATTTAATCCTGTTTTGGGTACCATTGTACAGATGAGAAGACCAAGATTAGCACACATGTTTGAATTGCTCAAGGCCTTACAGCTGGTACGTTGCCAAGGCAAAAATGGAAACCAGAACTGATGACAGCAGGATGTCTGTTCCATCTCCAATATTTCCTTGCTGAGTAATCTCTATGGGCCTCAGTTTGCCCATCATGGCAGTACTTATACCTCATAACGTTGTTATGATGATTAAAGAGACAATACATGAAGGTGCTAAGCAGGGTGTCTGGCATAATATAACCCAATAGAAAGTAGTATCAGCATTGTTTGTATTACCAGTACTACTATCATTATATTCTTTATCATCAACATGACCATCATCTGAATCTGCCTAACTCTGTAACAGGAGATCTTTCCATTACCCTAGATTATCTCAACTGAGCATACATATCTATTTTATTTTTATGTAGCAGGAATGACACAACAAATTGGAAAATTTGCTAGTGAGTGAACTTGCGAGTATTTGGTTATTGTACCACGTATGTAATGCTTACCTTTCTTCTCTCACTATGTATAACTTATATTTCCTTTGTGTAACATAGTCTATGAAACTCATCTTGAGTATAATAATCAAAATATGTCATTTTCAAATAATATCTTGCATGCGCTAAGATTTTTAGAGTTTCATGATAAATCACCACTTAATTGTTCTATAACCTTACAAAATAAGTCAAGAATTATTATCCTTCTTAACTTTTTATTATGTGAATTGCTAGACACATATAAAAGCCGATAGCATAATACAATAAAGTTCCATATTCTCACCACCCAGATCTAACAACTATTTACTCAGGGCCAGTCTTGTTTCATCTATTGATACATCCCACCAAGCTCGCTCCACCCCCACACCTAGCTTTGTATTATTTTGCAATTCGTCCTAAATAATCCTTCTATTGATGTCTGGGATACTGAATTAATGAGTTATCTTACGTGACATAATGAATGAATGACAAAGTTATTGTTTGAAAATCGATCTCAAAATATTTGTTTCATTATCATTCTATTAGAGGTATCGCATTTTTGATACATGTAGTATGCAGTGAACCAATTATATACTGTACTGATTCACATATGACCTTGGGTGAACACTTAAAATCCTTGATTGATTGGTTATATGTATAAATCAGCATCATCTCATGCTCCTAATTATGTAGATAAGTTGACAACTGACAGACATGTATTATTTAAAAAGTAAGTAGTATAAAACAATACAGCTGTATAAACTACATTGTAAAGTTAACAAGAAAAATAAGTAGTAAGTAGGGATTTTTTTGAGCCTACGTGTATATATGACATATGTGTCAGCATAAAGAAATGGCCAGAAAGCTATACACCAAAATGTTAATTATGGTTTCCAACTGGTGCTTAGATTTTCGTAGCATGCTTAGATTTTCATAGTAACATACTGATAAGAAAGCTAGCCCTATAATCTTACTGTCTATGTTTGAATTCTCACTTTGCCATTTGCTGTTTGGACTCAAACAAATTACTTAATTTACTTGTAAATTTTTAACATGGGAATAATAGTGATATCTATTTTACAGGTTTCTTTAGAATATTAAGGAAGTAAATCCATGTAAATTACTTAAATCTATGCATGTTCGATATTATGTTACTACTGTTGCTATTATTACCATTATTACTACTATTACAGTTACTACTAGTATACTGGATTGTATTACTTTAGTAATAACAACATTTTTTAAGAAGTTGAAAATGAGGAGGGTATAATTTAAGATATTTTGAAAATTAATTATAAGTTGTTACTTTATTAGTTGATAATGCCTTGAAATTTTTCATATCACTTCTAATAAGCTTGTCAGGAATAAATAAATGTAAGAGCCTACCAATGACAAGTAAGGGCTGATTTGTGAAGTGGCTTATCAACAATGTAAAATGAAGTGATTTTTTTCATTTATTCCAGAATACCCTCTTTTGATAAAAAAGATTATTGTAAAAGATGAGATGTGATAATTCTTCTTTACACTGGTAGTCTATAGACATTCATAAATACAAAACAAATTCCTGCAAAATGAAATAGGGATTAATCTTTGTAGAAATACCATAGCTAAACATATTTTCTAGCTGCATATTTTTAATGAACTTCATGTATACTAGTAGTGCTAACTTATTCTCATTTGAATGCTTCTGAAGGCTTCTCCTCAGAAGTTAATAACTTCTCTAAAATAAGTCAAATCATGCAATTGGATGAAAATAAATTGCAGCAATTTCACCCACTGCTAAAATAGTCTCAGAGCATTATAAGAGGAAGAGTTCACTTGGCTACTGTCTTCACACAGAATACTTCCTCTGATGTGGTTCAAATAATAAAGTGACAAATTGATATTCATTTTATTATATAGTACTTTTAAAAAGAGTATTTCATTCTTACTGAAAACTACCCATTATGAAATTAGCAAAACGCAGCTATGGCTCAATACGTTTCAAGCAAAATGCCATTCACCTTTGTTAAAAATTGAGCTGCTGAGTGTAGGAGAAATGTCTCCAAGGTTTTCCCTCGATGAGCCAAGGCTACAGAGATCCTCAGCGCCAGCAGCCAGGCATCTAGGGAGGTTCCCATCAATGACCTTTCCCTCTATGGTTCAACTTTCAGCACTTACCACGGCAGTTCTTGTTCTTTGCATAGGAAGTTTACCCTTTTATTTAACATCAATAAAAACTATGTAGTTGACATTGGACACCCAAAGCATATCAATCATCATAAAATAAGCAATACTCATTGAGCATGAGTAATTGACAAATGTTATTCTCAACAGTTTACAAGTATCATTTGATTAGTTGGCATAATTACTTTCTGAGGTAGGAAGCATTAATGAGCCCATTCTACAGATGAAGGAACTGAGGCCCAGAGAAGTCAACAGCATCTCAGGTGTGCAAATATAAAGTATTCGCTAACTGTAATATCCTGATTATGCTATAAATATAATATGCCATAAAACAGGCATACAATAGGTATTTGTAGAAGAGGGTCAGTGGGGTCAAATATATGGTGATGGAAGGAGAACTGACTTTGGAAGGTAAACACAATGAATATATAGATGATGTATTATAGAAACGTACACTTGAAACCTACATAATTTTACTAACCATTGTCACCCCAATAAATTTAATTTTTAAAAAATAAAGGTTGAAAAATGAACTACAATAGGGTCTACTACTTATAGACAAAAAATATGGACCTGGAAATACTTGGGCAGGTCTTATATTGCCACTTATGGAGAGAGTTTGAACATTTTCACCAATAAATTTCACATGTAGAGAAGATCTTAGTTCAGGTTTCCTAAAGGGAGGGTCTGAGATAAGGCTTCATGTAAAGTGATCTAATAGGACATGTTTCCAGGATACAATTGTAAGGGAGTAGAAAAGGGGGACTGGGAAAGGAAAGAGTCCAACCCTGTGTGTGGCACAAAAATTCAGGGTGACCATGCAGGTCACACTTCTGAATTTCTCAATTGGAGGTAAAAGCTCTCCGGTGTTTATGCCTCTGCAAACAGCAGCCATCGATAAAGGGCATCCCCCACACAGGGCCGTAAATTCCAAGACACATTCGGCTCTCCCTTGGAGCAAACCAATTGGGCTCTCACAGTCTGAGGGCAGAGCCCTCCAACAAACAGATGCAGGTGCTGGCTGCCAGGAGTGAAAGCACCCCAGGAAAATATTAAAATGGATGTGAAGGGATAGAAGTGGAGCGCTAACAACATCACCTACACAGAACATGTTTCTTCATTTGACAATAGAAATAATATGGAGTGTTATGTCATGAGGATGGAATGGATGATGTGTGCACAGCACTGAGTAAGGACACTGACACACAGCAACACTCAATTGATGATGGTGATGGTGTGTGGCACTTTGTTGTGAGGATGGAAAGTAGCCCTGTGTAGGATTAACACAGTGCACTGCACGTGGAAAGTTACATGCCGCATCACGCATCACCTATTACTTTTTCTAATCACCATCACTAGTGCTGCGGGTGGTATCACACCTATATTAGTATATCACTGCTGTATGTAACTCTAAAGCTTATACAATGCTTGGGTTCCTAGCACCATTGGTAGAAGTGAGGGGGCTATCCAAGGGTCTGAGCACCATAGAAGAAGCAACATTCTCACCAACTTGACGACGACATGCACTGCGCAGGAATCTCAAAAGACAAAAACCAAGGGCCACACCGATTAGCTATTAAGGAGAAGATACTATATTTCCTGACACCACTACTAAGAAGAATGGCAACAGATAGGATGTGTCTGACTTCTTTCACGTGTCAGATGTGGATAGTCCTTTCAAAGTTGCTGACGTGAGCAGTCAGTGAGTGTCTTCTGCTACCATGAATGCGAGCACCTGTTCTAAATATCTTTAGAGAGTACAGTCAACAAAAAAATGCAGCGAAGAAGAGTAAGCACAGCACACTATACTGGGTCTCAATGAACTGGCTGCATCTCTTCATCCTTGGATGAAAATTTAGGCTTGGATGAAAATGGATGGAGAGGCACGTATTCCAAACGTTGATATTAGGGGAGAGGATGGGGAGGATATTTAGTGTTTCTCTATGTCACTTGTTTGACTTGTTCCAGTGAGTATGCATGACTATTGTGCATCATTTAAACCAGAAAAAAGGATAAAAGAAAAAATGTGAGGTTAATTTAAAACAGATGAAGCAGCTGTAGAGAGGCTGAACTACCTCTTCGAATTATGTTTTTATTATACCACAAATCAGAAAATCTTAGCCACTGAGGAAAATAGTTTTCCTTCCCCACTGTCCCAAATTAGGAGTATACAGGAAATGGCTAAGTGATGCGATAACTCTCCTTTCCTCAGGGGTAAGAGTGGATTTCTGGGCTGCTTGAAGTCTCAGAGGTATACACTTGTTTGCCTCTGGAGGTGAAGGGCATGGTCAGAGTTCAGTGACAAAGTAACAACCACCTAGGGAGTTACCTCAGCTTCCCCTTTTGTAGTTTGAATCTTCTGGAAGCATTGTTATATTGTCAGGCCATGAAACAAGCCTGCTCCCTCTAGAAAACATCATGATTCCTTCCTATTGTCTACATTTCCATAAGCACAAGAAGCAGGTGCTAGCAACTGGCAATCCTTACTCCACTGTCACCTCCAGTAGAGGTAATTCTTGAATATCATTCGAAATCCATGGAGACGCTCCCTTATGTTACAGAGATGCTCACCACCAGGACAATGGACCACGGTTTACTTTTTGTTGTTGTTTCTGGGCTAGTATGGCTTTATATTTCCTTCCTTATTTTCTTAGGGATACACTGAGTCTTCATTATTGTGGGCACGCAAGTATTTCTAGTCTCCAGAAAGAAAATTTCGTGAAGTTGGAAACTGTGTGTAATTAATTCATTTTCTCCGCCATCTTTAAAAGGTGGTTATTCATTTGGCACTGTCAGACTGCACTGCTCTTGTGAAGATTAATGCATGTGCATACGTGCAAACACACAAAATGGTAAACACAACGTTAAATTCAAATTGTGAAAATACTTTTTCAACAGAGAAAAGAAAGCAGGAGTTTATGATTTCATTAAAGTTTTCTTATGTACATGCATAGCATTCATATTTTTGCAAAAGCTGTAGCCATTATTTTTTTTAAACCATTGTTTTAAAAAAGGCTTCGCTTTCACTAACAAGTTTTCTCCTTCTTATGAATATAACGATCTTTAATCTGATTATGGCACTGGACAGTTTCTAAAGTACTTCAAGAAACAAAATGCTCAGGGGCTTTACTGGCTTTTTAGAAAATAAAAGCCACAAGCAAAAGTTCCTGGATCCTGTATTTGTCTCTTCAGTTATCTTTTTAAATAACACACCCACAATACACACATGCACATATATATTTTTGTATTCAAATTCCGGTAGAAGTATGACCTGCCCTTTCTTTCCCTGACAATAACTGTGTGGTTACTACATCTTCCAGAGAATAAAAGTGCTCTTGGACACTTGTTTTAAGGTCATATTAATTAATGTCATTTTAAAGGTAAAAAAAAAAGATCCACAGGTTTTGAAATTGCAACATCAGGGGTGGAAAGAATGTAATCTTAAATATTCTGGACAATATCTTCTACAATTAATATCTTAAGAATTTCCAGTGACAAACACATTCAAATACAGGAAAGAGCTAGGAAATGACATTAATAACATTTTGGACCTTTAGAGTAAACTAGTAAAATATAAATATATTTTATAAAGGTACTGGCTCTCCTTTTTTCCAGAGCATACAAAGGAAACAATATCATGAGTTTTAAAAGATATAGTGTCTGTGTGTGAGAAATGTTATCATTCCAATGAAGATAGTTATATTCACTCTTAAGATGTTATTAGATGAGTTCCTAGGTGTGTTTTGAAGAAATAACAGGTTACCTGATAATTTCTCTATTAGTTTAGTTATTTCAATTGAGAAAAGGGAATATATAAGAAGAAAGGTATTACTGGAGTATATCGTTATACTTTTTATTTACATTAATTTATATATCTCTATTGTTTGTGCATGGAAAATACCTCTTTGGAATTATTTTTATTAAGGAATATTTAACAACTAAGTAACCACTCTTAAGGAACACTGTAACATATTTTTTTGGACCAAATCTTATGTCGCCTCCACATGCAAAGCAAACATTCTACTACTGAAGATAATATACAAGGATACTCAGGTTTGAAGTAGTACGAAGATTGTTGGACCCTAAGCCATAAATCCTTTTTAAAAATCACCAACATCTTAGCTATCATCTTGATTATACAAAATAAAAACAAGAATGCTCAAGAAAAAGAACTAAAGTATGTTATTAAACATTTTATGATCCACATTACTGCAATCACCAACTTGTGAAAGAAGAATGTGTATTTTAAAGTCAATCCTCCAGGATTTGATATTTTGTTTTTGGAACTTTACAAGCAAGGCTATCCCAAGGAATTCAGAGCTTTCCTCACAAGACCAAAGCAACAGTGCATGAAATTGAACTCAAAAAGAGCCACCATTCTGTGTGACTTCTTGGCTGACACAATTTAGATATTTATAGCTTTACGAATGGGCCACTGGAGAAGAACTTGAAGCTTTCTCTAGCCAGGAAGGATTAATGAACGTGCGCACCTGGTAATTACAGCACTCCATCTTCCTGAAAGCCCTCACGCTGCCTCCATGGCAGAAACTATAATGAAAATGCATTGAGAAATATCAATCTGCAATTCTACAATTTAATCTAAATAATAAAACTTGGTATCTTTTCTCCCCACACATTCCAGATGTGATAAGCATATTGACAGCATTTACATTTAAAACATAGAAGCTGAATGGTAGCCTGTTAGTGAGCCTGCCTCATTTTCAAAGTAAACCTCATGAGAGAAAAAGGTTATAAATATAGCAAAAATTTTTTCACAGCATTCAAATGTACAGCAGAGAGCCCATAACGGTTTCCTCTTTATTAAAACACAACATACATTGTAAACAATGCATTTACTTCAAGGCAAAGACATTTGCAGTGATTAAATCACCACCTCAGTGAATAAAGGTAAAATTTAGAAGTGTAAAGGTACCTTCCAAATCCAGTTACCTATTTTAACTATGTTTTCTAAACTCTTACTGGAAGTAAAAAAAACAACACAAAAAACCCTTAATAACTTTTTCAACTATAAATCAAAGATAAATCATCTTATTTTATCATCTAACCATATGTTAATTGCAAGAGTACTTGAAATAAAGAAGCATGCAATGTCATAGTGTCCGACTCAAATAATGTTACAAATTTTTTTTTTCATCTTAAAACTTGAATTGAACAAATCAAACTTTGGAGAACAGTTATTTTTGTTCAAATAAAACACAATACAGAGATTCAACCAGGCGCTTCTTAATGTTGGGGCACAAAGAATTTCAATATTCTAAGAAAGGCAGCAATGTACATATATATAAACTGAGAAGGCAGTTTTGAAAAAAATCAAGATGCTCTAAACAAAGCAGATTTTTATGATAAAGTTTGATGCTACTCACACTGAATTTTAATGACTGCTTCAGTAAAGCAGAAAGAGAGAAAATTCAATGTAAGCACTAGTGCTAAAAGTTAATTGCTACCTTAACATACAGGCACCAAGATTCCCTTAGCAGGAGTCTTTTTAAAAACACCTTTAAATGCAGAAGAGGGCACAGGCATTGAAAAAAAAATCGCCTGTTACTGTTAAACTCTATTGTTCCCTGTTGGAGTCTAGAAGAAGCAACTGCTCCGGGAGAGGAAAGTGGATATGAATCACCCCCTCCAGAGGAGCCCCAAAAAATTGGCCGTAGGAGACTTCAAAAGCTGGAAAAACAGAGCTGCTCAAAGAACCTTACATTTGAGCTACTTGCCCTCACTGCTGATTTTTTTTTTAATTTCCCCTAAAATGATGTGGTTTAACTTGAGAGTGGAGAAATCATGGAAGGATGTATTTTTGAATGCTTTGATCCCCAGCCCTTTATCCTGCCTCTAACTAGCTAGTGCAATATCACTTAATCTGGACCTCAACATTTCAAGTACAAAAGCATCTCCTCCCACCTACTGTTCACACGCTCCTCATCAGAATAGAAGACTTACATAGAGGCAGCCAGACCCACAGAAGAGCACTTTCCTCTCAACAGATGTCTTCCGGCTTTTAGGTACACACACACACACACACACACACACACACAAACACACACACACACACACAGGGAGAGAGATGCGCATACACACACACTACTGCCTACCTTAATAAGGTATGCAAAAAACCTCTTCCGGTCCCCACGGATGGTTTTAGTTCAGAGCAGCCAGCAATGCCTCCGCACAAAGCTTTGCCATTGCTAGTGTGAAGAGAAAGAGCTGCTGGGATGCTGAATGGCACATCAGCCAACTTTGTGTGTAGCAAAGGCTCTAAAGAAAACCTGGGCTGAAGCTCTGCTGGATCATGGATTGGACTCAATTCCACTCCACGCGCAGCCTGCATTACCCAGTGGAGATTGCTTCTAGAAGCACTTAGAGCCTATTTGCCTAAACAAACACAGGCCCCCTTTTTCTTTCTGTAACAATCTTTAAATCCCTGTGGTCAACGACAAACCTGGTATCTTGAGGTAGATCATTCATTGTGAGCCATGTGACAGGCGTCCAGGGTCTCATTCGAAACTGTAGCCCTAGCATCTAGAGCATAGTTAACACTTGATAAATATTTGGCTAAATATTGAATGTTGAGTTGCAAACAGGATCAAATTAAAAGTTGCTGAATTATTTACATACTGTAATGAAAGTAAAAATGATTTAAGTGAATCCACTGATACAACATTTTACAAGTATGTTAAAAACTTTCTGTATCATTTGCTGATCATCCCAGTCATTTCTAATATGATTAGTTCATTATAATGGTCCATTCATCAATCGATGAATAAGAGACTTTAACTCACTAGTATAATCTGAGCTATGCGTGTGCACACATATACTTATGAGCCCTCTGGAGCTGTTTATCAAAACTTGCATGATGGATTGAATACAGGACTCTCATTGCCCAGGGGAGTTTCACTTATTCAACAGCAACCTCTCAATAACCTTAAGTCCACAGGCACATTCTTTCCCAGGTTACTATCCTCTAACAAAACCCACGCTGACAAGGAGCCCTAAGGTTAATTCCTGAAGCCAGAGGGAAAGGTTCCAAAGTGCCCGGCATCATCACAGGGTCTTCCCGCAGACACACACCTGGAAGCAGCCTCTGGCAAGCACCTGTCTACAGGTGCAGATGTGTGCATGTCAGAACAGCTGAGGAACACACCTAATCTGTTTGATGACATCCTTGATGTGCTGGGCATTACTGTGCTGTTTAGGACAATCTTTATACACGATGATGTGCTTGTTACATAAACAGTCATTAAATGTGCCCCAAGCAAAATGACAGGTTAATAACCTAAGAGGTGCTGAAGTGTTTCCGTACCACACTGGGCTAGTGGATCTTTCCTGCCCCCTCCTCCACCTCTATATATCCTCTGAAGGAATCCTCAGCTTCTATACACACATCCCCCAGTTTTGAGTACCAATGTGATGCATAGTCTCAGGCACACCTACTTACACCTGCTGTCTCACTGCAGAGATCTACACCCAGAACAGGTGTTCAATAAATACTTGTCAAGTGACCAGATACATGATAAATGAAGGAGGAATCCACTTGAGATTTCTATCTTCCGGACAGCTCTTACAGGTGTAGGATTTTATAGGACCTGGCTACTATCTTTTCAATCGAATTTTCGTCTTGAAAATATCATCAGCAGTTGCCTTATGGATAGATTCGATTTGATAGAGCCTGATCATTGTGGTGCTATTTCAGTGCCATCGATGGAATGCTGGGACCAGTTACCCAGCTTGGCAGATGCAAATGTATGCAGTTTGGATCCTGCTTCTGACTCCCTGACTATAGATTTTACAATAGGAGAAAGAATAGGGGCCTTTTATTTATAAGTAATCAATATAGTATGTAAATAGACAGCCTTTCCCTTTGAGCTGCTCACAGCAGGCCAGCTCACAAATGAAAAAGTACCTCAGCCCTTTCTTGGCTAACAGTGTGGTCTGCATCACAGAGGTTATCAGAGACTCCTTTGCAGAATGCAAATCAAACATCTTGAATGGCCAAAGGATCAAAGCACACCTAAGCATTGTTCACACCTGCTGTTCATAGTTTTATGCTTCAGAAAACTTGAAAGGACAGAGAAATTAGAATGGAAAAGAAATGTGCTTTCCAAAGTGCATGTCATTATTTAGATTTTTAGTGTGTTTATCCCCCTCGGATTACTAGATTGCATCCCATGCTTGGGCAGTAGCGGAGATGTGTGTGGTGGAGGCCAAGAAATGAAGAGAGTCTGGGTTCAGCTACACACAGCTGTTTGACCTTGGACAAGTTATTTAAACTTTCTGGCTTCCACTTCCACTTCTGTGAATGGGACTAATAATACCTCATCAGGAGGTGAGGATTAAATAGATATCAAAGCACCACTCCTCAGACTTTAATGTAATAATACATATCACCTGGGGATATTCTTAATGCAGAGTCTGCATAATCAGTCACAAGGCCTGGAGTGGCTCCTGAGAATCTGCATTTCTTCTCTCTCTCTCTCTCTCTCTCTCTCTCTCTCTCTCTCTCTCTCTCTTTCTTTTCTTTCTTTTTTTTTGAGGGCAGTGTCACTGGCCTCATGTGGGACCTGAACCAGGGCCGCTGGCTTCCCAGGCCAGCGCTTAACCACCACGCCACTTGGCCGGCCAATCTTTCTTTCTTTTTTTAAGATTTCACTGGGGAATTGGGGAAGGGGAAAAGTGTTGGGGAATTGTGGAAGGGGAACAGCCAAGTTGTCCTTCAGTCTTAGTTGTGGAGGGCACAGCTAGCTCAGCTCCAAGTCCAGTTGCCATCCAGCCACCTGTTGGCAGCTGGCAGCCGCTCAGCTCAAGGTGCCCTGTTCAATCTTAGTTGCGGGGGTGCGTAGCCCCCCATCCCAAGCGGGAGTCCAACCAGCAGTCTTGTTGTTAGGATCACATGCTCTCACCAGCTTAGCCATCCTGCCACCTGTTGGCAGCTCAGAGGCAGCTCAGCTCCGGCTCAGCTCACTGGCCCATGTGGGAATTGAACTGGTGACACTGCTGTTTAGAGTTCATGCTCTTAACCAATTGAGCCACTCAGCTGGCCCTGAGAATCTGCATTTGTAATCAGCTCTGAAGTAGAACCGATGCTGCTGGTATGTGGAGCCCACATTTAGCTGCAAATATCTGTGGAAAACATTTATCCTTCCAAATGACAGTGAGCATGTGTCTCGGTACCATTTTTATTGACTGCATGCTTCTCACTATCTATTCAACCAACAATTATTGAATGCTTATTTGATGGCAGGTGCTGTGCAGTACATAGATACTTCAGACATTATAAAGACATTGTCCCTTCCTCAAGAAAATCTCCATCCATTTGTGAACCAAAATCATCTACCACCACAAACAGCTTGGACACTAAGAACCAAAGTTACCTACCCCTTCTACTCAAACAATGTACTGTTTACATGAACACGACTTATCATTTCATTGTCTTCATTAATGTAACTTTCCTATTCCAGGAGACTGTTACCCAGGCAAACAACTCGACTATTCATTACAGTAACTTCCCTAAAGTCCCATCAACTCAGAAAGCATCAGTACAGAGTTCACACTCTAATACTCTCTAAGCCTCTTGCCTCAAAATCCTTGCTGTTACCATTTCCATAAAACCTAAGTTGTAATGTCACGATCCTTACCGAGTCCTGGCTGTGCCCCCACAATGAAACACCCACCTTGAACCAAACTGCAAATTCTCAATAAAAGCCACCCTCGCCCTTCCTCCTATGAGACACTCCAAAGCCCCATCAAGATGGTAAGAAATAAACTCCACTCTGTCTTATGAATGGGTTGGATTGGTGATAATGGGGAGATGGTATTCCACATATGGTAGAGACACATATGTGAATCAATAGCATGTTACATGGGCAGCCAGTTGGCTGAGGCGGTTAGAGTGCCGGCTTGTAACACCAAGGTTGCTGGTTCAATTCCCACATGGGCCAGTGAGCTGTGCCCTCCACAACTGGATTGAAAGCAATGACTTAACTTGGAGCTGATGGGTCCTGGAAAAACACCCTGTTCCCCAATAAAGTTAAAAGAAAAAGCTCTTCCTTAAAAAAAATCATGTTACAATAAGATAAGCAGAGGTGTCAAGGGGTGAATTCAGAGACTTTATTCCCTTTATTGGTCACCCAATAAAATATACAATATAAGTATTATATAATCCAAACATATATCCACAACAAAACCCCTAGCCCCTCTCATCTTGTCCAGGCATTTGAATGGCATCGCTGAATGTGATAAGGAACATGATAAGTTTCTGTCCCGATGCTGCACCAGAAGCACACGAGAGTGACATTAACCTGGATGACGGGACAAGGGGAAATTTTTGGTTGGATGTGATGCCTGAGCTAAAGCTTGAAAGGAGGTAGGTCCACAATTGGGGGAAAACCCAGCATCCAGACAGATAAGTGCAAGATTACATTTTCAGGAAAACACACAATTGAAGTAAAAGCTCATTTGAGGGCCATAGTGAGACTTGGGGTCCAATCATAAAAGAACAGGCTTTCATGTCTTATGAAGCTGCTTATGCCATGGCTACTCCAAGTGTGCTCTGTAGACCAGCATCATTGCTGTAACCTGGGTACTTGTTAGAAATGCAGAATCTCAGGCCCCACCCCAGATCTACTGAATCAGAATTTGCTTATTAATAGGTTTCCTGGGGAATGTTTACATACATCAAGGTCTGAGAAGCATTGCTCAAAATAATATTCAGCAAGCTGTGGGAAACTACGGAACGATGTTAAGCAGGAAAGTGATATGATTGAATCTGTATTTCAGAAAAAAATTGCTCTGTGTCCATTCATTCCTTCAGTATCTACTGGGGGTGCCAAAAAATGTATGCAAGTGGACACTTCAGTCAACTTTGCTCAAGCAGTAGTTTGCCATAATCAGAAGTATCTGGACCCTGATTGTAAGCATTGTGAGCACCTCTTGTAATTGCGGAAGTCAAACGTGACTTGTATTCATCTTTTGTTATTGGTATATATTGAGTATTACAATTTTAATACAGTTTTCCTTTCTTAAAATGTGGATACATTTTTTGGAACCCTATTTATATGCCAGGCATTGACCTAGGAGCTGGGAATTCAACACTACTTAGGGTAGAGTGGATGAATTTCCCCATTCAACATTCATTCAATGAACATTTATTGCATTCCAACTTTGATTTGACCTCTCAAGCTTGATTGAGAAACAATCCTACACGGATGACAATGTTTTTAATGCAGTGAAGTTTTGTTGGTCAGGACAAATAAATATTGAGCATCTCCTAGCATGCTTTACTCAAAATTGCTTTACACCATCAGACTGGTGACTCAAACATGAAAGGTTTTGTTGATGTGGTTTTATAGAATTTTTATTGCAATGGTATTTGCTATATTGGAACTTGACCCATGGTACAAGTTGTAGTACAAGATACCTATCAATATTGGTTTTTAAAATGAACAATACGAGATGTACAGCTTTCAAATTTAAACTTTAATATTAGAGATGATAAGATCAGTACTATTTTTTTGCTAACATATGCAGAGGATTGTCCTTTTGTGACTGAAAAGGCAAACAATAAATTCTAAGTATGTGGGATCTCTGTCTTTTTAATAATAGTCTATGTCTTATCAGAACTCATACAGGGTTAGTGTTAGGAGCTCGGGAAAGCTGGCTAGGCTGCCCCATGCCTGTTTTATTTTTGCTTCCTATGTGAAAACATGGTGAAGGGTAGTGGGCAATGAGTTTTCAGTTTTACGGTGTCTATTCTGGGTTGCTTTGACTGACTGTGAGCTACTAAACTGGGATCATTATAGACAAAAAGTGACCATTGTGTCAAAATATAAACCCACCATATCCCTGATTCAGTTCCTCTGTAGCTGCAAAAACAGTGAATTCAGTTCAGAAGCCTAACCGCCAAATGGCTGGGTGTTACTCTAAGATCCTTCAATGGTATTCTCATAGCCTCATATACAGAAGGTACCAAAAAAAAAATGTATATACACTTTAAGAAACGAAAAGACTATTAAAATTGTAATACTCAATGTATACTGATAACCATAGATGAATACAAGTCATGTGTATATACATTTTTTGGCACCCCCGATAGTTTGGGGGAGACCCTATACTATGAACTCTGGTGGATTCCCTGAGGGAACAGATATTCAGGAAAACTTCCGCAGGAGAAGCCAGCGTTCCACTAGAGTGGAACTAGGCTGTGATTTTCAGTCTTCTTGCTGACATGTGACTCCTTCCACCATAAGTCACTGTGTCTAGGAGTCCCACATTATTCATTTTGGATGATAGGATGTTCTAATGGGAAAACAGCCTTTCCTACTCATCAGCTGAGGAACTCCGTACAAGACCTTGGATTTCTTTTATAATGGCTGCCCTCATTTGCATAACAGCAATCATGATAATAATAACATCTGCTTTGCCAAAGTGTTTGGAGGATTGAATACAATACAATGTATATAGTACCTGGCGCTTACTGGACTCTCGATAAATATTCGTTTCTTTCAGATTATTAAAGACCCCTATAAAATGCACATTTACCTAAGTCAAAACAGTCATTAATATTTTCAAACAGATGAGTTTATTGAATTGAGAATCCAGTTATAAAGAATAAGCCCCGAGGAAACAGAATGTCCACTGTATTCTCTGAAGTGTGGGTGAAAGGCAGAACAAGAAGGGGAAGGAGTGTTATACAGATACGACTAATACCTAAGAAGACAATGGGCCCCAGGACTCAGAACCATTGAATGTTAGGACAGAGGGTATCATGAAACCATCTGTTTTCCAGATGAGGACACTGAGGCCAAGTGAAGTAAAATACCTGGCCTCAGGTCTCGAGAAAGAACACTACCAAGTCAGGATTGAAAACCCAGTTGAACGAGGGGCTTCAAAAGAGAATAAAAAATGTGAAAAGAAAGATTGGCAAGGGTAATGAAGGAGAACTTGAGTCCATGGCAGGAGACTATCATGCCATTGTCTCTCTCCTCCCAATGGGATACAGGGCTAGTGTGAATCAATGATAGTCCTCAGCTTCCATATGGAAGTGCCGACTTGTGACGAAGGTTTTCTGCCATTAAACACTCAAGATGCCCTACCATCATGAACATGGAGAAAGAACGGTGCATCCTAAGACTCTTACTGTATCAAGGGCTCTAAGAGACATGCCTTTTCCATGCTGATCAATGAATATAGATCACCAGAAACAGCACAGCCAAGTGGCAGCTTTCACACTGCTGTTCCAAATCATTTTAAAGCCCTCCATGGATATGTTGTAACAGGGACTGTCATGATGACCCCTGCCTAAACAGCCATGTACTCCCAGGGGCATGCCTTTGAATAGCATCTCCACACAGATAACTCTAAAAATGTATCTTCAACTCATATTTCTTCCCTGAATCCCAGGCTTGTATCTAACTACACACTTTTTATTTTTTTTGCTTTCATGTAATGTCTAACAAGCTTTCAAACAAGTGCAAAAACAAACTGTTGCTTCCACCTCCATCCTCTACCATCTAACCTCATCCTTCTATCATTTTCTTCACCTTTTCCACCTTGCAGTCATCCTGGACTCCTGTCTTTATTTTATACCCCACACCACATTTATTAGAAGATCCTGCCAGTGCTACCTTCCAGAGACACCCAGAATTCATCTACTTCTCCTGATATCCACGACAAACCTCCCGGTTTAAAACCACCATTATTTCTCACTTGAATGACTGCAATGCCCCCCTGCTAACTCATTAACTGTCTGTTCTTCACTCAGCAGCTAGAGTGACCTATCAGATCCTGAGTCAATTCGCCTCATTTCTTTCCCTAAATGATGGTTCCACTTATATAAATTTATTGAAAAGACAACAGCATAGAGATGGAAAACTGATAAATCCCTGGTAGCCAGGGATTAGGGCTAGGGATGAGTAGACTGGGTGGATATGACTATAAAAGACTAGATCGAGATAGGTCCTTGATGACGATGGAACCATTCTCTATCTTGATAGCAGTGGTGGTTATATAACTCTATACACGGTATAAAGTTACATAAAATACACACCAATGAGTGCATGTAACAAACTTGGTGAGATCTGAGTAAGGCCTGTAAATTGCACCCATGTCAATGTCCTGGTTTTCATATTGTATATATTGTAGTTACATAAAATGCAACCATTAGGGGAAGCTAGATGAAGGGTACTGTAGGCTTCTCTAAACTAATTTTGCAACTTCCTATGAGTCTCATTTATTTCACAATAAAAAGATTAAAAAATCCCCCCCCACACACACACACACGTGCACGCGTGCATCCACACGTCCTTTCTCAAGAACACATTTGCTGTTTCCTCTACTTGGAATGCTTTTCCTTCATATATGTGAATGGCTAATTTCCTCACTTCTTTGAGGTATCTGTTCAAAGATCACCTCCTAGAGGTCTTCCCAGTTGGCTATCTATAAAACAGCAACTTCCTGTTATTTTTTTTCTATTCCCCTTACCCTGCTTTAGTTTACTTTTTAATCCTATCACTTGGCCTGCTACCTATTTGTTGATTTCAAACTTTTTCAAACTTATTTGTTGATTTCAAACTTTTTTGAACTTCCCCATTAATATGTGAGCTTCTTAAATAGAAGCTTTTTAAAAACGTCATCATAAAGCAGTACCTGGCACATAGTAGATGCTCAATAAATATTTGATACGTGAATACATCAGAGGACAGCTAAAGCTACAAGAAGGAACGGTCATGCCGAGAAGCTTAACAGGAAAGTCTTGGTCTTCATTTTGCCCTTTGAAAAAATTACTCATATTCCTCGACATTATTACAAAATCTATCTGGGAAAGTAGAAAGAAAACTTATTCTTACTGCTTTCACAATACAAACAAAAACAAATAGCATTATTAGCAGCAGCTGTTTTTCTTTTTATAATGCACTTGAGTGTTACTACATTGAACTGTATTACGGATAGCACAAGCATATATGTAGAAAAGTAAGTAACTTCCCTGGGAAGAATTAATACCAGCAGATCCCAGCTTACAAATGGGTTGTGTTCTACACATTTGAAAGGCAGCTGTTTAATGATCTGCTAGCTGGTCTCTAACCTTTCTGGCTGGGTTCACTTTACCCCTACCTGTGCATTCAGGCATACCCTATTCCTTGGAATCAAGCCTATCTCTAACGAGAGGCATCCAATATGGTTAGATTTTCTAGGTTAGTCCACAGAATGATATTTCATCTATAAATGAGCTGGGATATTGTATAAATAAGACTGGTCTGATTCTGCATGCTGGGAATAGGAGTTTCAGTGCTTAGACGTGAAGGAAGCTCAATGATACATTTACACAAGAAAATCAATGTCATGTGTGGGCTTTGAAATGTGCCACACCACGGAATCAAATTCTCACTGTGACATTACTGCCTTTGTGATCTTGGTACAGTTTCTTAGCCGCTTGAAGCATTAGTTTCCTCAACTATAACTTGGATTTAATAATTAAGACCACTTCCCAGTATTGTTTTGAGGATTAAAGGAGATAAGCATTTAGCGCATGAGTGGAGTTCTAAAACATGGCATCCTAGTATGGCTCTTTGAACCAATCTGAGCTCTGTTAAGTTATGAATGATGTTTTATGCAGCTTGATAACCCAACAGCCTAACAGAGTACCTGGCATGCTGTTAGTGCTCCATATATGTCTGGTAAATGAATATTAAAAATATATTGATTCATATCCTGGAGAGGGGTGTATTAAAGGACAGGCAAGAACCCTGAATGTCTGAGAGTCTATCTCTTTAAGATGTTTTGGTTTTACCTTCTTCTCTTTTCCTTCTCATTCTCCACTCATGGGAGTGTTAACAGATCTCTCTTCTCCCTCCCCTCTTCACTCTCCAGTGCGAGGAGTATTAGAGACATTTAAAAAGAAATGCCATTCATCTTGCATTCTTTTTCTTGTGGTTGGGATTTCTGAGTCAATATTTAGTAGAAGATATTGTATTAAATAGATGTTGGCATTAGAGGAGGGGGAAAAAAACCAACCTCATCTATACAAGATAAACATAGGTTGCCCACTGCAACATCCTTTGACTTAGTAAGTGGGTCCAACCTGCAGGCTAGGGGCCTGTCCCATCGCTGAAGATCCTGCTGGACTCATGATAAGAATATGAGGAGTCCTACAAAAGTTATTCATTGGCATGACCTCCTGGTCTACCCTGATAAACTACCTCTCTCGCAGAGCCACTAGCCCACTGTGTCATTCCTGGCCAAGATGCCTTTCCTGATTGCCAGGCTCGCAAGTGAGATTGCTGACACTGGCTATAAATCCTCCCCAACCCTAGATTAACACATAGCACTTTGCTCTCTGGAATTCTGGGCAATGATCCTAGCTATCTGTGCCCTACCTCCTTTTGGCCCCATATGCACCGATACCTCACTTTCAGCCTTATCTTCCTCCTCCTCTAGAACTGAATGTTAAGAATCACTCATCTTCTCTTGGAAAGAATTTAGGCAGTTTTAATAAACTCTAAAATAACTTTACGAGACTGACATCAAATCAAGCCTTGACTAATTACAGTTAAAAAAAAAATCTAAATGCCCTGAGAGAAAGTACAAAAGTATGGAAGTGACTTTAAGGAAGCAGTTGAAATATATACCAAGCTGTTGCTTAATATTTAACCTAACTTTTCCCTACTGGCTCAAGCTGATTATTTTCCTTCCTTTGATGGCTAGTGCAAATGATTGGTCCCTCTCCTCTTTGTCACCTCCTTGAACTATTAGTTGCCTCTTGATATTTCTTCAAGTGTGAACATGCCAGTACCACTGACCCAGGTCTTGTAAAAATAACTCTCCAAAATGATCAGGCCCATATAAACTACACGAAATATATTCAGTCCTTCCCAATTTTCCCCAAGCCATAGCTCTTCTGTCCATATAACCCCACTCCTTTCTTTATTTCTCTCTGCTTTACCTAGCTGGTGACTTAAATAGAGTGCTCCTGTAACTCACCCCTGCTTTGAGTTGATTGGTTGATCTGTCCTTGGTTATGCTAGGTGGATTTATCCTCCCTTAGCCCCTAGATAGCAATCGTGCAGAAAGAAGCATACTCGTGCTCTAACATGTGCTAGACGAATGGATAAATTCATAACTGGCCATTGTGCCAGGAATTACAGAATCTTTCTCTGTCAAAGCCTTGAAGCCAATGGGCTGACCAGGTCTCTAAAGGTGACACTGACTTGTCAAAGATGAGAGGGATGAATGGGATCCATTACAGTTCATGATTTTAGGGCCTTGTTTAGAAATTACTTCCTAGACAAGGGCAGTTAATTGATATATATATATATATATATATATATATATATATATATATATATTTGCATTATATATATAATATATATGCTTGCATTATAAATATTGCTCATCACCACACATACTTTGTATTATGGATTTGTCCCTTGAGGTAATGAAGAGCAAAGACTTCTCAGAGTCTCCCAATAAACAGCTTACTGTGAGAGCCACAGAAAGGCAGTAAAAGGTGATATTTTTCTAAAAATTCATCATCTCTTTACATCACTGCTATCAACTCTAACACCCTAAGTGCATGGGTTTCATGGGTTCATAGAGTCAATTGGTTTCTTTAGTAAATATTCTTGTTTATCCTGGATTACCTTCCATCTGTTAAAAACTACTTGCTGTGTGTTAATGAAACTCAGGGATTCCCAAGGAAACTTGGTTTAATTAACAATCATTATTTATAAAAATGAGCACTGGCCTGCTAGGAATGGAATAAATACACTGCGTTGTTTAACCAGTAACTGTGATCATTTTACCTGAACTATTCTCAAGCTTGCCATTGATTCCTGAGAGACATTTAACTAGTACCAGGGACATGCGACTCTGTTGTCCACATGATGATTCATACAGAGTTCAAGTCTTAACCTTGGTTTACATATGAATATGTTGCTCTAATCAAGCTGGCTTCCATCAAACACCTACCACCCTTTCCTAAAATAATGACTGAGAAGTATAAATTCATAATGCATGTTTCTATGCATCCATATATAAGGTGATGCTAGTGAAGCAGGAAAATATTGACAAGCTGAAGACGAAATGCTGTGAGAGGTTTGGGTGACACTGGAAGTAAAAATTGTAATGATAACTATAAATATGGCCTCTCCATGTGTCCATCTGTCCACAATCTCATGCCATCTGCCCCTTCTCTAGAGTTGCTATGGAAGAGAACGCTCTACGACTTCAGTTACCTAATTTTTATTTGGAGAAAAGATACATGTCATTTTTAGTTTTAACTGAGATAAGAGTCTTACAATATTTGTTCATTCATTCCATTATGATTCTTATTTTGTTTCCACTCATCTTCCCCCCCCCTTAGGATGTGTACATTTCTTATTTATGACATCAACATAATGACAACAAAGAAAAAAAATCACATAGACTATCTTCTCAATTTTGAAAGAAAGACAAGAAGGAAAAAAATCATCAACCAAGGATTTAATTTCAATATGCGTGATCATAGTATTCTTTTTTTGTTCTTAATGATTTCTCCCACAATCTCTGCTTTAGGGAGTACTTTCCCTTTTTTCCTAGTTTCCATTTGAGAATTGATAGTGAGCTATATCCATTGGTATACATGTTATAATTTTACTATACCTGTTTCTTTTAATATATTTTCACATTTCCCAAAGAGAAAAAATAAGGGTGTGAGAACACCATGGCTGCTGGAATAATAAAATTAGAAATTTTATGTCTCCTGCATCTCATGCTGGTAATTTTCCTGTTTACTCTCAGATCCATTCCTCTTATATCCGTTGTAACCTACATTTCCCCAAATCCCTTGCAAGTGGCTTCCTCCTGAGTTTGGCCAATGGGAAACACTGATGAGAGAATCGTAGTTAGAAGGAAGAGGCAACAAGGGCATTTATTTCCATTTCTTTTTGCTTCCAGTGATGACTCCAGAAGGGCCTGCATATTTCCTATGGTTCCAATGTGCACTGGAAAGGTTCCCTCCTTGGTTCCAAAGCTGAACCACTGGCATCCACCCTGAATCAGCTGTAGTCCAGTTGCTTTGGCTCTTGGGCCCCAATAATATCCCCTACTCTTTTGTTCCTAAAACCTAGAGGCAGTAGTTACTTCCCACAGATGCTAATCTCTGGACTGCTTCACTATCCCTTGGTGGATTTTTCAACTCTTTGAACATTTTTGTAACTAGGTCCTCATTACATTTGTTGTACCAGACCAGGGTTTCTCAACCTCATCACTATTGATATTTTCCTGTGGGAGGCTGTTCTGTGCCTTGTAGGGTGTTCACATTGGAATATGGTCAAAAGGTGATATGTACCAGGGGTGCCCAAAACCATGTATACAAGTGGACACTTTGGTCAATGTTGCTCAAGCAGTAGTTCACTGTAATCAGAAGTGTCTGGATGCTGATGGTAACCACTCTGAGCACCTCTGGTAATTGCAGAAGTCAAACGTGACTTGGATTCATCTTCTGTTATCAGTATATATTGAGTATTACAATTTTCATACAGTTTGCCTTTCTTAAAATGTGTATACATTTTTTGGCACCCTCTGTATATATTTATATCTATCTACATATAAAACTAGTCATATTGATTAATAGTCAAAGCTTATTTGATAAATGAATAAATACATTTATATGAAACTAACTGTGAATCCTTGATCTACTTTCCCCAAAATTACTAAAATTTTATATTGATTATCTAATCTGTAATAAATTTTCATTTGATTAACCATCATAAGGCCATTGAAATACTTCATATACTGTGATGCCTTGTATATCCAGGTAAGCAAAATTAAACATCTGCTAATTTAACCAGTACAGAAATACATAATCAGAAAAGCGAAGTTTTAGGGAAAAGAACTACACAATAATAGTTCTCTATTGCCACCATACCATATGATGAGGCAATTTTTTCCTGAGCACTAAAGTCTTCTCAACAATAACTAAAAATATTATATCCTTTATTTTGTGTTTATTAATCCTTCCTCTTCTAATGCTTCTGTTCCTAATTGTATTTGTATTGTATTTGCCCTTGCCTAATGATAGTGGCAGGATTTAAAAGAATCATTAAGTCACACACTTATTTACACTTGGTTGAATCAGTAAAACAGTGAGTTACAGTGAAGTTGCACTAAGAATTCTCTGTGTGGTTTGTTGCAGCTATAATTAAGCAATACCCACTTTCGTCAGAGATAAAAGGGAGAGGAAATATGTGAAAATATTGGGTTGTCAGAAAAGTCAAGACATATTTTTTCTGTTTTTCATTGCAAAAATGCGTCATGACTTTTCCAACAACCCAATAACTCATATTAAATAGTTGCTATGTATGATAATTTGCATAAATGGACAAATATGTGTGCACATATTTGCTTGAAATATGTGTACATAGACCTATATTTAAGATGTCTCTTATATTTTATAATTCATTTTTATCATTTATACATTCAATAATCACCTAATAATAATATGACCAAATGCTATATTTTAAGTATAATATTCATGTTATCAATGTTACTCCACCAAAATTAAAAGGTGGCTAATTAAAGAAGAAAATCAAATTCTTCTTAATGTCATAAAAAACATTCTTCTCCCTTAATCACTCCCATATGTCCATATTTCATATGAAGTATAGACGTGATTAGTGAAATAGGAGAAAATGAAATTCCAATAGACTATTTGTGTTTGAGGCTTCATTTAGGAGGTTAGCAAATACATCACTGATTATTCAGCTCAGGGAATTGTGTGGTTTCAGGACTAAGACAAGATGGAACAAAAGGGCTAAACTTTAGGCCGGCGAAGTGGCACAGTGGTTAGGCGCTGGCTTGGGAAGCCGGTGGCCCCGGTTCGGGTCCCGCATGTGAGGGCAGGTGACCCTGCCCTCAAAAAAAATTAAAAAAGGGCTGAATTTTCCTGAATGATTTATAGACTTTGCTCATTATAAACTCAATAATCTTTTACTAATCTGGAGAAGCTTTAAAAAAATTTTCATATCACCATTCATAATGATATGAGAGAAAAGAGTGGAAATGTATCACAGGTCATATGATGGCCATCATACCGATTTTACAAGGTGTTTGGTTTTAAAAATTTATATAATTCATGCTATATTGAAATATAATTTACGCAGCAGACTATAATAAACATTACACCTTTTTGAACATGCCTATTTCTGAATATGCCACAGAATCTCCAATTAGTTGGGATGCCCTTCCTCTCCCTTCTCTAGCTAGTGAACTCTATTTTTTTTTCATGGCCAACTGAATGTTACCAGCACTGTGAAACTGTTCTCAAGTCCCACAGCCAGAAATATTTCTGTTCCCTGAACTCCTCCTCTTCATCCTTTATTACATATAGAGTGTTTCCCATTTTGGATGTATAATCTACAGTAAATTGTGATTTTTGTCTGTATGCCTGATTACATGTGATCTCGCTAAAGTCAGAGACCATAAGTTACTCAAGTTTCTATTCATGGTGCGAATTCCTTACCACTTTATTTGAATGTAGAGGCTGTTCAAAATGTGTTCATGACATTGAATTGAATTGAATATTATTAATTAACTTACATTGAAAAATGAGGTGAAACTTGAAGATTGTGCATGATAATTGCAAAGCTGTGGATCAAAATAAAGATCATAATGTGTCTTGCATAATCATTTGGAGACATCGGAATTATCTGGATAAGTATTTATTAAAGTATGGGATTTTAAGGACATCAAATGTCCAAGGATATTCTTTCTTAACTCTGACCAAATTTCTTTTCCAGGATGAGACACCTGACAGACGTTCATATTCATATAATGAATATATATATATATACACACACGCACACACACACATATGTATATATACGTATATGAATGACACATTCACATTGTCAGCAACAGCAACATGTGGACTTAGGTTCCACTATTTTTATGACCTACTGACAACAACAACAACAAAACGATCACTGGAGAAAAAAGACACTCGTCATGAGCACAGGACTACCTCAGAAGAGCCGAAGAGGTAGGTCACATTCACACATGAAAAAATAATCAAGTAGACCTGAAAAACCACAGAGGAGTTTTTAGTAAAGCAACAGTTACAAATCATCTTCTACTCATATATTTCTGATGTTTCCTGCAAACTCATTTTATATACTAGCCCAAGGGTTGGCAAACTTTTGAAACAGAAGAGCCAATTCTGTCCCTCACAACAATTTAAAAATTATTCAAGAGCCATAAAATAAATGAAATCACCATTATGTGAATAATATCCTTTAAAATTTTTATAAATGAAACTATGACAGTTTTATTTTCATTTTCGATTTTACTTCAGAGCCATATGTATGTACCCAAAGAGCCGAATGTGGCTTGCGATACAGTTTGCCGACCGCTGTACTAGACTAATCAAGTCAAATATTTTAATTCTTAGGACATTTTCCTTCTGATACAATTCTCAATGTGTACCTGCATGCTTTAGCAAACTGATTTTTTTTTAAGGACAGACTGAGGATTTATCTTCTCCTGTTATTTAATGAATATGCATTTAACCTGTTGCTAGACTACTTTGTTCCATTTTTTAATGAAGTTCCATAAGATACTATGTCTGAATAAGGAAAGATACATGTTGCAGTACTGTTTTCTATTCTATTTCTATTTCCAAGGTGAATAAAAATAAAAACAGATGGTCTAGAGATAAACAAGTTCATTGTTAATTATTATAGAAGTAGACAAGAGTAAAAACTACAAGTCTATTATTTAGATACAAGATCTTACTTCATACAAATTAGAAAATTAGTGAGTGAGTTGTTTAAGCACCATCAAAATCAGAAACAAAAAGTGACCCTGCCTAATTATAATCATAATTCCCCTGCCAGAAAAAAACACATCGCAAACATATGAATTTTTTCTGTGAAAATGAAGTTGCCAGAGACCAAATAAGACTGGCTAACTGGCTGCCAACTGTGTTTCTAACCACTGTAATTGCACTGATTGGACCTTATCATTAACTACTTTTCTAGCCCTTATCACTGATAACCAGAAAAGGAGAGAGGAAAAGGAAGAGAGAAATGTTTTAGGTGTTATAGTCCCTAATTACAGCCTTCCCCAAACAGTTGATATCTGTTGACAAATTATTAGCTCTGAACTACAGTCCTCAAACCAAATGTGGCCCCCTGCCTCTTTCTGTAAATAGTTTTATTAAAACACAGACACACAACCGTCATTTAGTATTGGTGACGACTGCTCCATGCTACAATGGTGGAATGGAGTGGTGGCAACAGAGACTATAAGGTCTACTAAACCCAAAATATTTACTATCTAATCTTTTACAGAAAAAGTTTGCTGATCCACTACTCTAAAGCAATGGTGCCTTTTGAAGCTGTGGTAAATTCAAAACCAAACAAAGCTATGACTCACATGGATCATGTATCTAATTTTAAAAGTAAAATGAGTTTTCCTCTCTCATAGACTTTTTTTTCTTTTTTTCCTGGAAGGAGCTTAGCTCCCAATTTCAAGGAGCAACCAAAGCAGAAGCACACTGGAAAGTGTGTAATTGAGAAGGTTTGAATATATTTCCTGGGAGCATGTAATATGTTAGGAACCTGGGAATGTCTTCCTGGTAGTTGTAAGGAGAATATATGGAGAAACGCCTTTGAAACTTTGAAAGATTTATTTTCTATTCTGGAGGCACTTTCGTATGAGGAGTTGAAAGTTACATAAAAAATATAGCAACTGGCATAGTCAGAGTGTTATTCTCTAGGGATACACTTGGCCCTAAGACAAGACATGTTGGAAACAAATAAACAAGCAAATAAAATTGGCCAATATAAACTTAAACTCATACGCGCTCATGAAGATATATGCGTAAGCCTAGCACCTCAAGCAAATCTACCTTCATGGATCCCAGGCTCTTTTCTAGCCCTTAAATTTTCCTTAAAGGTCACTCTCAGGTTTCAATCTGAAGTTGCTATGAGCACTTGTACAGTCCTTACCTTTCAGAAATAAAATTCATGTATTGATTCCCATTGTGTGCTTCCATTGGATGGCTCTATGATGTGAACAAATGTTTTCTCTAGGTAAATCTTTGTGGCACTTGGGAATTAGTATATAGAGAGTCCCATGTTAATTAAGGTATTTACCTTAGACACTGCATCCAGGAACTAAGGCTAAGAATAAACTCAGAGGTGTGAAATTATATGCTTCAATGACAAGAGGGATAGATAACTCATCATCTCCCTAACAACCTTACAGGCAACCTGGCTCTCTTGTTTCTCCCTCAGCATACAAAGCTAGTTCATTTTTAGGGCCTTCGTACCAGCTATCATCTGTGCCTGGAATGCATGGCCTCCAGATCATTACTTGGCTGACTTCTTTTTGTAAATCACATCTTCTTAAAAAATAAACACCTCAAAGCTGGCTGAGTGGCGCATTGGTTAAGAACTGGCTTGGGGCGCCAGCAACCCCGGTTCAGATCCCACATACGAGGGCCAAAGACACTGCCCTCTACAGCTAAGATGGTGAACAACAGCTCCACCTGGAGCTGGGCTGCTGTGAGTCCCCAGGACGGCATAGCTGCAGCCCCTGCTGCAGTGGGCTGCCATAGGCTACAGCGAGTGGCCGGCAGCCAGCGTGAGCAGCTGGTGGCCGGTGTGAGCTGCCAATAGCCGCCGTGAACAGCCATCCAGACATTGGCAACCGATCTGCTTCACCCAGAAAATGTGCAATGATGATACCAACATGGACCAGTGAAGCAACATCCTCCACAACTAGACTGAAGAACAAAAAGACAGCAACTTTTCTGTTCCCCTTTCCCAATCTCCCAATGCTGTTCCCCTCCCCCAATTCCCCAATAAAATATTTAAAAATAAAATAAATAAATAAATAAATAAATAAATAAATAAATAAACACCTCAGTGAGTTCTTAAAACAATCTTTGAGCCTTTCTAACTTTCTTTTAATTCTCTGCATAGCATGTCCCACTTCTGACATCTTTTTTTCTCTCAGTTTTTTTAGCTCAGTTTACTAGAATCTGAGCTTATGAGAGTATGAACTTAGTCTGTCTTATATCTAGTGTATGGAACACTGTTTGGAATACAGCGAACTCTCAATACTTTAATCAAGATACTCATCTCAGAAAGCGAGATCCACAGTGGTTCAGATGTGGTGCTAAACATGGATATAAAAGAGGAAACCGTTTTTTTTTTCCTGCCCTTCAAGGTGCTCCAAATTGGGTTGGGGAAACGGTCACGTACAAATCACACAATTGGTCCACTTGAGCAACTACCTATAAGGTTAATAAAACAAGTATTTTAGGAACACAGATAGGAAGAAATCAATCATACCAGCAAATTAGAGGATGGTGGGAACAGGGAAGAATTGTTATAGGTGATATTTTAGCTGAGTATAGAAAGTGTGGTGAGTGATGAAGGCTCCCGGGAAATATTTGTCACAAGCACACAGACAGGAAGCATTATGACATGCTTAGGGGCTCACATATAGTTCATGGTGACAACCTCTCTTCCTGACATCCACATTCATTTCTCTGACTGCCTACTTAACATTTCACTTAGTAGTTTCACAGATAACTCAGAATGAACACATCCAAAACAAACTCACCTCCTCTTTCTCTCCACATCTCTTTCATTCCCCTTGATATGCATTTAATCATTCATTTTTTCATCCAATATAATAGCACTTATTATTTGAACATTTCCATAAATGGTAGGGTTATCTCTCAAGGAAAAGTCCAGTCAGAAACTAAGAATCACACATGACTGTTTCTTCAGCCTTTACCCGATATCCATTCAATCTAACACCAACTTCTGTCAGTACTACTTTCTGCATTTTTCTTAGATTGGTTCACTTCCTTGCACCCTCATGCACCATCTTAGTCAAAATCACTGTCATTTCTTGCCAAGATGACAGGAATAGCCTCCTTTATCTTCCCTTCAGACCTGCATCTCTGAACTATTCTCCACTCTTCAAGAAAACAAATCTCTGAATCACAGCCTCATCGTGACTCTTTCCTATTGACCAACCCTCAGTGACTCCTGAAAACCCAGAAGGCAAAAAACCACAAATCTCCTCAACAGGAGACAAAGGCCCTCCAGCATCTGGCTCCATCCCTCTTGAACTTGGTCTCTTGGGCCTCTTCCTTCCAAACACACTCTGGCCACACTCTTTCAGTCCTTTTATAGGGTGACAATTTCTCTCCCAGATCTTTCCATGTGGCATGTCCCCTGCATGGAAAATTCTACCCCACCCCCACAACATTTTGCATAGTGAATTCTAACCTGTTTAGATATCCTTCAATTCCCTATTTAACCATCACATCTTCAGAGATACTTTCTTTGACCCAGATACTAATTCAGATTCTTAACTGTACCCCAAATGGTTCATTTCTCTCTCTCTCTTCTCTGTCCCCTCTCCCCTCTCCCTCTTCACTTCTCTCTCTCTCTCTCTCTCTCTCTCTCTCTCTCTCTCTCTCTCTCTCTCTCTCTCTCTCTCCAGTACATACCTCATGAGACTCATCATAATTGATTACTTGTGTAAAGTCTGACATCCCTACTGGGATCATGTCTGTCATTATTACTTTTGGGTCCCCAGTATCTAGTTATAATTAATAATAATGATTACTGAGGAAGCTAAATAAATGTTTGTTGGATGAATGATAGCAGGATGAATGAAAATGAAATGATATAAACTAGTGAAATGATAGAGGAGAAGATTGAAAATGTTGATGAGAGCCAGATTATAAATGTCTTGAGAAACATTTCAGAGTTTGAAATGACAGAGCTTGGGTATAGATTTGAGTGAGAAAGAGGCAGAATGGATAGGAGTCTGTGATGACTGCAGGTTTGGTTTTCTTTTCTGCTTGGGTGACAGGGAGAATGATGATGCCATCAGCTAATACAAGAAATACAGAAAAAAAGTTTGAGGGATGTTGGAAAGGATTGAGACATTTTTGAATCGATGGGACATTCAGGATATCCACATTAAAGTATGTAGTAGGCATGTGGAAATTTGTCTTATGAACAGAACACTCTCTGAGCCAAAAGTCTGAAGACAATTGTAAAAAATTAATGTCAATAAATTACACTGAATGTACACTAGAAATAGGGGTGCAAAATATATGAACAAGGTTGACTAATGGTTAAAAGTGAGAATATGCATTACTTTATAGTCTGATGGCTACATATTCCTTGGCCATCTCATGCCAATGAAGATCCTACGCAATGTAAAAATGTCGATTTCTATCTTTCTGTCCTAAAGTGACGCCAAAATATAATACTGAACAGTCTCATTTTGTCCAGTGAAAAGCTGTGTTGGGCACCAGCCACAAAATGGTTTTAACTATATTCACGTGAGCCACCACATAAGCCAGACACTAACAACTGCAGAAGAGGTTTTATATTATTATTATTTTTAAAAGTTCTTTTATAATCTTGGAGGTGGTGATGGGAGGGGGAAAAAAAGAGTAAAGCAGAAATGTCCTCCTAAGTATAAGACTTCTTTTGGAGAAATTGTTTTCATTTCTTTGGTAGTAGGGACAGAGGCCAAGGTAAATAATATGAGTTTGGATGAATGTGTTTTGGCACAAAATGTCCTGTGAATCAAAGGTGACTTTAACATGTATTCAGTTAACACGACTTAGCCAGAAGAACATTCAGATTTCTCAAAACCATTCTACTAAGCAAGATTCGGGAGTTAAGTTGACAATAGATGATCACTTCTGACGGTGCCTGGATCTAAGGAGAAAATACCCTTAGAGGAAATAATGAACCCTATCCTTCAAAAGATACAAATTATTGTCTTGGTGTTAAATTCTCAAAGGAATATGCCCCCATGGGAACATTCCCTGATAATATTGACCAACCCAAGTGAAAGGATTACTGAGAAATACAAATCAAATACAAACAGTGATTTTTAATGATTGTCTTGATTCATCTCTGATGGAGTCTGAGTACTTAATATTGAAACAGAACTCAGTATTTTATTCTTGGGAAGGTAAAGTAATGTGGCCCAGGTATGTAGCTTTCTGATATAAGGAAAGACCTTAGACTCTTCAGAGGGAAATATGGATAGAAAGTCCTTGGAGTTACAGAATCACAAAGCTGCAGGGTCAGCAGCTCCTTAGAAATGAACACTGGGGTTATAACATCACCCTTAAATATCCCCTCCAGCCAGGTTTTTAATAAGAGTAAGATAGCAGACAATTTGAAGCTCTAATTTATGATGAAAGCATGGGGAGCTCTAATTGAGAAAGACAGACATGCCTTGGATACTGGATGAATGGATGGTTATTAACATACTGTTAAGAAAATTGAGAAGCGTGACATGTGTTACTGCCCAGAGGAAAACCTTCCGAGTCTCACAGAGAAGTGGGCTGTGAGGCTACATTCAGACTGAGCTGGAACCTTCCCCAGGAAGCCGCTCTGGACCTGTTCAAGCTTGGCTGAAACTTTTGAGAGGCACATCTCAGGATGATGGTTCTCCATCACCATGATGTGTGCCGTATGTCATGGGTCTTTGGTTCCTCATAATATTGGGTTATTGGAAAAGTCATGACACATTTTTGCAATGAAAAACAGAAAAAAATACGTCATGACTTTTCCGACCACCTAATAGCTAAATACAGATACTTGCAAATGGTTTTATCTTCTCTGAATGAGAAGAGATTCAAACAATGTCAGCCTCGTTGGCATTATGATTTTGTGAGAGTGAGCAGTGTGCGAGAAATTGCCCCTGACCTCTACCATTTCAGGTAAGCTATAGTCCATGATACACAAGTAAACTCAGGGAAGTTTATCTTGCATACAAAGGGAAGGCATTTTATGTGCTGGAAGGAAGACATGACCAAGTAATGCTGCTATCTAATAAGAAAGAGATCATACTTATCCGGACAATTTTTTTTAGTAGGCATTAAGAATTACCCAATGAGGCCACATAAAAACCATAGAGGAGCATCCATGGACGTTTTGATTGGATGCAGCCTTACCACCTGCTCAGTCTAAGATAATGAACTTGAAAACAGAAAATCCTATTGTCTGGAATTGCATTTTATAAACAAAATTATAAATGTGTTTGTTGAGTTGCTTAAGTGGACAGACTTATTATTACTTGAAAATAGTTTTCTTTTTTTTTTTAAGAACCTGGAAGATAACTGATTTTAAAGGGTCAACCATTTAATATTTAAACCTAAAAGTAATTGCTTTGACATCTGTGGAATACTGAGTGGCTTATTATTTCTTGATAACTTTAGAGGCGGTAATGCAATAGGAGGCAGATCTCAAATGGAATAAAGAATTCAGAATTTATGCTATAACAGTAAAGGAGACAGTAAAATGACAAGGAAATTACTAAAAATATGGTACATTTTCCATGTAAAAATAGATTACTAGACCAATTTCAAAATGACGATAGCTTAGGCTCCTCTCTCATCCAATAAGACAGATCACCCCCACTCATACATTTTGCTTTCCCAAGAATTACTTTTCCCAACAGAATTGCAATTATACAATTCTTTTAATCTTTGACTTTTCAAAATTAATGGAAATGGAAATTGGGACTTAAGTTGCATTTATTTCCATTTTAGCATATTAATCTTTGAAAATAACCTAGCCATGGGCAAGGTACATCTGAAAGCTTCAATAGCAGCAAACTAAAAGGGGGAAACCTGTCAGCTTGAAAATATAAATTGGTGGGTTAACTTCCAGCAAAGCTTTGTCCATTATACCCTTTATCTTGTTCTTTTCCTCTAGATGTCTTCATCTCTCAGAACGCAAAATGCTAATAATTCAACTTCAGGAAGTGTATTTCGCATCATTTCTATAAAACTAACTGAAAAGCCTTAAGACAATATATTACAGAAGAGTTAATTTTTTATTTAACATGAGATTATATTTGATATTTAATTTTATGTACACATTGCATAGGTAGATAAACACACACACATGCGCACACACACACACACACACACACACTAGAAGTATGCTATAACTTCCTTATGTGCAATAGAAATCTAATGTATCTTCAAGCTAAATTGTAATGTGTAGTGTTATTTGCATGGTGTATTATAAACTTCAAAATAACAGGTGGATGTGAGCTGATTCCTCTAATTCTGCTGAGACTCTCCATGCCCAAACAAGGTCCTTTGAAGAATATATAAGGCATTTATTGTGACAATACAAAGTAGAAATCATATATATGTACATGTATCTATAGTATATATATATATAATGTATATGTATATTTATTTGTACTAAAAAGATTTCCGATATACTCAACATCTAACAAAGTGTCTGTCACATTATATGTCCTTAATATTAGGCCAATTAATGAATAAGACAAAGAAACAAATGAGTAATAAATAGAAAAAAAAAGCAGGTATTGTATTTGCTTTACTTTAATCAGAGTGTATTTAGTTATAATATCTGACAAAACTTAGTCATTTCTAATGTTGTAAAATCCCATAATAGGTAGTTTTGTCCCATAAATGATATTTCACTATTCTCTGCCACCTAAAATTTGATCATTCCTTTGCATACCTTTCTTACCCTCTTACAAGTCTAACTGGATAAAGAATGGAATTAACACGTATCAGTACCTATTTGTTTCTAAAAATTCCTCTCTCTTTCAATCTTCACAAAAATCTTGCAAGAAAAGATCCATTTGCAGCAGAAATGGGGCAGATTCTCAGAACTGGCCCAAAAAGGAAAGTCGGAGTTTGAATTCAAGTCAGCAGAATTCCAAAACATAGATCTTTTCCTTAAATCACATCATCTCCAAGAATGTCATTTTCTTATTTCTCACTAACCTTGCCAATGCATTCAAAATGTTATCAGTAGTCAGGACATTCAATAAATGTCAACTATGAACAAGTGAAGCATTTAGAATGTGGATGGCTAGGGCCGGCAGAGTGGCGCGGTGGTTAAGCGCTGGCTTAGGAAGCCAGCGGCCCCGGTTCGGTCCCACATATAAGGGCCAGTGACACTGCCCTCAAAAATTAAAAAAAAAAAATGACGTTTTGGGCCGGCCGAGTGGCGCAACGGTTAAGCGCTGGTTTGGGAAGCCAGCGGCCCGGGTTCGGTCCCACATGTGAGGGCCAGTGACAGAAAAAAAAATAGAATGTGGATGGTATCAACATAATCTGGTGGGAGTTTTAACTTTCTCAGATCCACCTGAATAGATGCTTGAGAAAAATGAACTAATGAAGTTTAATTAGCTGAGTAAATAGATGAGATTAAGCTTGTCTGAATAAGTGAAAATCCTTATTCTTTTGATGTACCCATTAAAGTAAAAAATTGTCATATAGATAATTCTCAATTATAATTATGTTTCATTTAATTAATTATTGCATAAGGTTAATACTGTCTTCTGACCTATTGGACCAAATATATATATGCATATGTATGTGTGTATATGTGTGTGTATATATATATATATATATATATATATATATATATACACACACACACACACACGCACTGACACACACACACGGGGGGGAGAGAGAGAGAGAGAGAGAGAGAGAGAGAGAGAGAGAGAGAGAGAGAGAGAGACTAAAATATACTCTTACTGACAAGATGGAGATGAGATGGATTTATGCATATAACAGGGAAACTTGAATTTCTGCATTTCAATAGCTTACCTCTGATATTTGCAAACTAAGAGCTTCATTTACATCCATGAATAACATTGGGTTCACAAACTAAAAATGTTTAAACTTCCTTTAAAAATGAGTGTATATGAAGGAGTTTTATCTGAAGCATTCTGAAAAGATAATATCTTCTTTTATCTTTTTTTATTAGTTTCAGGTGTACAAAGCAATGTAATTGTTAGACATTTATACCCCATCACAAAGTGAGAAGGCCCCCAACAATTTACTACCCTTCTGACATTGTATAAGTTACTATTACCTTTTTTAATTATTATTATTTTATTATTATTCATAGTTACAGATGTACAAAACTACTATTATCTTTTAAGTAGCAGGATGAGCTGCTGAAATTTTCCAAGAGCTAGCCACATGTACCTTCTCTTAGAGATACTGATCAGGGGGTCTTCAAACTTTCTTGCTTATGTCACTCCTAAAGAAGAATTTTGAAAAACTTGTTAACCCTTGCAGATTTTTAAATCTGCATCTACAGTTTTTCACTTTTAGTTTAAATGACTGCAAAGGATATAATTTGAGGCATACTGTAAATATAGATTTTTTTAAAAAAAGATTTTATTGGGGAATTGGGGGGGAGAACAGTGTTGGGGAATCGGGGGAAGGGGAACAGACAAGTTGCTATCTTTTTGTTCTTCAGTCTAGTTGCAGAGGACGTTGCTTCACTGGCCCATGTTGGTATCATCATTGCTCTCTTCGCGGATGAGGCAGATCTGTCGCCGGCCTCTGGATGGTCACTCACCGTGGCTATTGGCTGCTCATGCTGGCTGCTGGCCACTCACTGTGGCCTATGGCAGCCCACTGCAGCAAGGGCTGCAGCCTACACCATGCCAGGGCTCACAGCCCAGCTCCAGGTGGAGCTGTTGTTAGCTGTAGAGGGCAATGTCACTGGCCCTCATATGTGGGATCCGAACCGGGGATGCTGGCGTCCCCAAACCAGCTCTTAACCAATGCGCCCCTCAGCTGTTCCATAAATATAGATATTTTTAAATAAAAGATATATAGCTATGCTTGAAAGATTTTATTGATCACCTTTATTTTCTAAAAATAATTTCTAAAAAAACCACACTCAATTTTTTTTTTCTGTCACCATAGGCCTCTAAAGTGTTAAAAGAAACTTTGGACTGAGTTATCTCTACAATTATTAATAGTGTATAATTGATCAAAGCAATATACATATGTTATAAACTTGATAAATAATAAACATAAAAATAAAGTTTTATTGTAAAGACTTTTCTTAATAAGACAGATGGGGGTTTAATATCTAATTTGCATACCTATAGAAGAATATACATTATTTCTGGAATTGGAAAAGTTTCAGCATCAATTCTATTCCTATTTTTCATTTTTATAGATGTAAGTGCTAATAAATCTTACTCAACTAAGAGAGTAAAAGGAATGGAAGGAACTTCATTATAGTAATGTTGTTTAATTCTTTGAGCCTCTTCTGTCAAATGCTAAAAGTACATGGTGATGCATCATCAAAACTTTTTTTTTAAAAGATTTTATTGGGGAATTGGGGGAGGGGAACAGCGTTGGGGAACCAGGGAAAGGGAACAGACAAGATGCTATCCTTTTTTTGTTGTTCTTCAGTCTAGTTGTGGCCCATGTTTGTATCATCATTGCGCTCTTCCCGGATGAGGCAGATCGGTCGGCGGCCTCTGAATGGTCGCTCACCGCGGCTATTGGCAGCTCATGTTGGCTGCCAGCCGTTCATGCTGGCTGCCGGCCACTCAATGTAGCCTATGGCAGCTCACTGCAGCAGGGGCTGCAGCCTACACCATTGCCAGGGCTCACACAGCCCTGCTCCAGGTGGAGCTGTTGTTAGCTGTAGAGGGCATTATCACCGGCCCTCATGTGGGATCCGAACCGGGCCCGCTGTCATCCCCATACCAGCTCTTAACCAACGCGTCACTCAGCCAGACCATCAAAACTTATTTGTAATGATCAGCTAACAAATTATCAGGTCTTCTCTTCAGGGTGAGTGGAAAGCAAAGTTAGCAACTATCTTCTTGGAGAAAGCTATATTGTCCAGTCATTCAAGTCATTCATGCTCCTTTTTATTTTTGAAAGAAGCCCTAGTAAGACTCTAGGAGGATGAAAGATAAGTCTTTTATTTTTGAAATGGGAGAAGTACTTAGAAAGGGTAGGTGGGAGAGGAGAACCAACCTGAGGTCTTGACTGGAGGCATTTTTTTTTTTAAAGACAATTCAGTTTCAGTGAAAAGTACAAAAGAAAGCTGAAGATTTAGAAATAAATTCCTTTAAGACTATCTGTTTTATTTGCCTACTCCTTGGAAGGTCTTCATGTACTCCCAGGTTACATGTACGCATGAAGACATCTGTTTTAAGAAATGTAGTCACTGTGTTTCACAAGAAATATAAACCGGCCTATCAAAATCATCTGATAGTATGTGCATGTACTTCTTCTGTTGTATATCATAGCTAAACAGTTATGTGCTAAAATACATAGCCTTATTGCAGTTCTGGAAGAAACAGCATGATTGGTTATTTGCACTGAAATATAATTCCTGACTCCCTCTCTCCTACCCTCTAGCTTTTGATTTTGTTTCTTTCAGTAGTAAGCAGCTGTGCTTAGAGGTAGACCCACATACAGGCGAGTCACAGAACAAGGAATCAGAACTGTGACTGAGAGCAATGCTATCTGTGTAGCCTTAGGCAAGTTTCTCAACCTTTCTGAGACTCAGTGCCTTTCTTAAGGGTTCTCTGCTTCAAATCACCCAGTTTTAAAGAAATGATGATGTCCAAGCCCCTCCCCCACCAGGAAATTGGTTTTGATTAATCTGGGTTGGGGCTTGGACTTGGGTTTCTTTACATCTCTCCAGTGAATTCTAATGTGAAGGCAAAATTGAAAAAGTCAAGGTTGAAATCAGCATCTGTACAGTCTTTCAACAAAAAATCTAGTAAGTGCCTTTCCCAAGCAATGTTGCAAGTTTTCTATGTTGCAAGGCATTTACATGGTATTCGAAAAAAGTTGACTACTACTACTTGAAGAAAATAAGTCTTATATTTGGGCTTACCAGTCTTAAAAATAGTTTATACAAAAATGATGCAAAATAGAGAAAGTGATTTTGTCTACAATGGCCTTTTAAAAACTGAATGTATAGTACAGAGAGGTCCAAAGATTTTGTCATTGGTCATGATACATCATGCTGTTAACCTTTCATACAACGGAATGTATCCCTTCATTTGGAGATTTATAAGTGCAGTAGGGTTTCACAGTTCCACTGTTTCTGCCTCTTAGAGATCTTCAAATTTAGTGATAAACAATTAGTTCTACTCAGGATACACATCAAAACCTATTTCTTTCTTCTTAGCCAAGAAAAATCTCAGGAGCAAAGTAAATCAACCATTTAAATTAAGATCTGATATAATTGAGCTAACCCAAAGAAGAAAATACCCTCTTGTGGTGAATAATTTTTTTAAATTGAAAGGTGAAATCTTCCATACCACACCGCTTTTGTTGTTGTTGTTGTTGTTGTTTTCTTGCATTATCTTGGCACTCATAATGAAGAAATATGAATGTATTTTATATGACTGCCTATATACATTCGACTCTATTCTATTCAGTCCATCATTTCTTACTGTTTTTATCCTGGCACTTTAAATAAGTTGAATTCAGCATGCCCGGCTAGCTCAGTCAGTAGGGCATGAGACTCTTAAATAAGTTTAACTCAAATTTGTCAGGCAGTTTAACTCACTGTTATAATTTATATATTGCAACTGATGCCATATAGACTACCTGATAGATTCTGCATTTTTAGCTCATCTTTTAATTTATAACATCAATGATTACCTTTCAACATTGAGCTACAAGAAAACCTCAGCCAGATGGGCTACTTTATGTAAATTATTTTTTATTTTTCTTAAAGATACAAAAGTACCCTGATGAGGAATAATCAACAATTTTTATTCTAGTTTTTCCACTTGACTTGATCATTTTGTTATGAACCCTTTAAGAGTGATGGATATTGAGTATATATCTATGGTTTGGGATGTGTGCATTGGAAAGACAGTTGAATGCTAGACTGTTGTGTTGCTAAGTTTATTTATGCACGTTATTAGCTTGACATTGAAAAGTAACTCAAATTTTAATACCCAATATCCTCGTTCCTGAAATAAATATAGCAACTGAAAATGAATCTTTTATAAATGTTGCATTGGGGCCATTTCTGGGAGAGAGGGAGATAGAGAAGGTTCACATAGGCACAAAGCAAACAAAAATATTTGTGACAAGAGGGAAAATATCAGACTTGGATTCACTGAATAATTCTTACTTTTTCAGCAATGACTACCTAAAAGGAGTTAGATGCCACTATGAAATATCTTTTTCAAAAGAAGATTCAAATGTAAAGAGGCTCAAATGTTAGCACCAACTGACCCAAAGCATAAGGGACCATCTAGAAAAAAAAGAAAAGAAAAAGGAATCTGAAACCTTTTTGTAAAACTATGCCAGAAATCAATATTTTGGACACTTTGAAGATCATCCCCTTGCTTTTTAACCTTCACACTTCAGGGACAAGTGATACATATGTTTATATCTCTCCCTTTTGAAAATAAATTGTTCCCGATTTGGCACCTCTTTCACAGAAGGGCCCACTGCAAATGTCATTTTTTTATAATTGACCAGAACCATACTTGTGGGAAAAATGAGAAGACAAAAGTAGGGATGTCATTCGGAGTCATTTCATATATTTGTATCACAGAAAAGCATCACATTTTTTGCACTTCATTTCTTAAAGCCATTCCTCTCTATCTCCACTCCTCCCCAGGAAGTTTAAGTCAGAGGTGGTCAAACTGGGAAAAGTTCTTTGTGAACAGATTTATACAAGTCTGAAGAAGAGATATATATTTGTATGGAAAAAAAAAAGTCCACAAAAAGCACCATTCTCTGAAGGGCAATAAATGCATCAAATTTAGTTGGGCCATGAAAATAGAAATATGAAGATCATGAGGAAATTCAGACACGATATGCTTTCAGTGAATTAAAAATCTATTCAGTATAAAGCTGCTAAGGAACAAAGGAAACCTACTTGTTTATAAAAGGCAATTAAATTTATTTACCCTCTAAAATAAAATTTTAAAAATTTCAGAAACAGGTATCTTGTTTTATTTTGTTTTTCACCTTTCAATTAAGCATAATACAGTTCCTGGGGATAAAGGAAGTAAGTGGCTTAAATTGGATGTGTAAACACAATGTTTAAATCTAAGTCTGACATCAAGTGTAAACACTTTTCGGTAATGTTCTATGGGAGTTGTAAAAAAAATTGAAAAAAAAAGTGATTTCTTTGAAAAATGCAACATAATGAAGGGCAATGATTGGAAATCAGTTTCATTTCTGTTAGTGCTAAATTAGAATGTGTTACTTGCTGGTAAATGGTCTCATCAAAAGGCTAAACTAAAAAGTAAGCTAAACAGAGGCATAATATTTTTTATTACTTCAATGTGGTGTAGAGTTATTACTAGTAGAGATTATTATTTCATATACTTATAGGCAATTTGTTTGACTTTTAGTGAAATGACTTTTCATTTCCTCTTTGCAACTTAGTATTTTGACTAACCCTCAGTGGTCAAAGATTTTATAAATACTTTCTCTAAGTCTATTTTTTATTTTTTTTATTTCATTTTATCTTACTTTATTTTATTTTACTTTGTTTAAGCTTTCTTTGCTATACAGATGCTTTCAACTTTCCGTTAATTCAGACTGCCAATTTTATGTTTTATGTTTCAGGTTTCTTGCTTTACTAAAATTCCCTCTCTTATCACAAATTTATAGCGCCCTACACTTCCTTTTATCATTTTTATGAGTCTGTATTTCTAGTTAGCTCCTTAAGCTACATGGAATTTATTTTTGTATACTGTTAAAGGCACAGGGATTCCCCTCATATGAATAATCGGTTACAAGACAGCATTTAGTAAATAAAACAGGCTACTCACACAGAACTGAAATATGTTCTCTCTTATTTGGATATGTTTCTAGACTCTCAGTTCACTAACGCATTTGTCTAGTCTTGTGCCAGTATAATATGGTTTTAATTATAATCACTTTATAGTACAGAGGGTGCCAAAAAAATGTACACACGTTTTAAGAAAGGAAAAAATTATATTAAAATTACGCTGATGGTAACCACTTTGAGCACCTCTTGTCATTGCAGAAGTCAAACGTGACTTGTATTCATCTTTTGTTATCGGTATATATTGAGCATTACAATTTTAATACAGTTCTTTCCTTTCTTAAAATGTGTAGCCATTTTTTGGCACCCTCTGTATAGTCAAAATCTAAAAGGGTAGTACCTGCACATATTCTTCTTACTCATAATGTTCTTAGCAATTCACACACACACACACACACACACACACACACACACACACAATCTTCTTTTACATAACTTTAAATTATATTATATCCTATGAACTTTGGACCTATTTCACCAAGTTTCCACAAATACACCAAAGGATTTCTGATTAGAACTGCATTAAACTCAAATGTTAATCTGGTTAGTATTACAACTTTATTGACAGTAAGCCTTGAATCCGAGAATGAAGTATTTCTTTTCATTTAGATTTTTTGTTTGTTTTGTGTCTATATCTTTATAGGTTTTTGTCCTATTGGACTTATGACTTTCTCGTTAGTTTTATTCTCCTTAGTTTATACTTTGTTATTATCATGAATGAGATATTTTTTTCATTTGCAGTTATAAATTGTTGACAGTATCAAGAGAACCTATTGAGTTTTATGTATTGGTATTATATCCATTCATTTTAACATATTTTTAAAATTGCTTCTCACATTTTTTTTTTTTACTTCTCACCCTTTTTTTAAAGCTCAATCTCTTGGGTTCTTGCAGTATACTAATCATCCTATTTAGCAAATTTTTTTTTTGTTCTTCTAAAACATGCATAATACTTTTTCCTTTTTTTTGTTCTGACTTGTTTTGTGAGCTAGAATCACCAAAGCAAATATGAAAATTTTGAAAAATAAAAAAAAAGTTTATACATTTCAATGTTGACAACGGTGTGTGTTTATCAGGAGTTGGTGAACTACACAAAACTTTGTTTTGCAAAATCTGTTTTTGTAAAACAAATTTTACTGGAAACACAGCCACACTCATTATTTTAAGTATTGCCCATGGCTGCTTTCACACTACAACTTCAGAACTGAGTAGTTGTGACCGTGATGGCTCTACCCACAAAGCTTAAAATATCTACTCTCTGGCCCATTACTGAAAAAACAAAAATTGTCTCCTCTTTCTCTTCCTCCTTCCTTTTACTATGCACCAAGCATAGATCTTAAGCCGTTTCCTACTGGAACTCTTGGTGTTTTCAAAAAGAAATTAGAAAATGGGTGGCCTTCCTAGCACCATTGTACAGATGGTAAAACTGAGGCATGAGGACACTAAATTGACTTGTAAGCAACTAGGATTTGAACCCAGAATAGCCTACATCTGAGCTCACACGTCTGGGTTATGAGCTGATCATAAACGTTCCCATAGCACTAATCACACTGTATGAATTGTTTGGTTACCAGTCTTTTTTCTTTTCTTTTCTTTTCTTTTCTTTTCTTTTCTTTTCTTTTCTTTTCTTTTTTCTTTCTGTCTCTCTCTCTTCTTTCTTTCTCTCTCTTCTTCCTTTCCTCCTTTCTTTCTTTCTTTTTTTTTTTTTTTTTTTTGAGGACAGTGTCACTGGCCCTCACATGTGGGACCCAAACTGGGGCCTCTGGCTTCCCAAGCCAGCACTTAACCACCCCGCCACTCGGCCGGTCCTCTTTCTTTCTTTCTTTCTTTCTTTCTTTCTTTCTTTCTTTCTTTCTTCTTTCGATCGAATTGGCTTCAATTAAGCAATTCAAGAATCGGGGAGCATCCCATCTAGCAACCAGAAGGGCACTCCCTGGTTACCTGTTTTCTTTACTAGACTTGCAGCCCTGTGAGGGCAGGAGCCATACTTCATTGATTTATCAAGACCAACACCTAGCACATACTAACAGCTTCCATAGCTGTCACCTCCTCAGAAAGTTCTCCTAGACTAGGATTCTGAATCAGGGAGACTGTTGCTTGCTGAGGGACATTTGACAATGTCTGGGACATTTCTTTGTCACAATAAGAGGAGGTGCTATTTGGCATCTAGTGGGGAGAGGTCAGAGATGTTGTTAAAAGTCCTATAATGCACAGGGCAGCCCACCATATGAAAGAATTATCTGGATCAAAATGTCAATAGTGCAGAGGCTGAGAAACATCGCCCTAGGCAAATTGGCTTCTTCCAAATTTGAGAGCCACTCTGCAGCTCATCGTATAGTCATTTAATGTCCGTACCTCTCATTTACCGCACTTTTAATTTTCACACTGGACTGAAAATTCCACCAGGGACCACAACCATTTTGTTCAATGCTATACCCTCCATGCATTACACCATAAGTGACATATAGTAGGGAATTATTAAGTATGAGTTCAATGAGTAGTAGACAACTCGTTTAAGGTCTTATCGTGAATACATGGTATAGTCAGGAGAGTCTCTAAGCATTTAGTAAATATCATTGTTGTCTTCCAAATATTTAAAACATTTGATCTACACTTCACCTTGGGATTTTTATAAGTGTGACTTTATTCATAGAGACACAAACTCTTTAAGAGATACCATTTCTATCATTAAAAAACAAATTTATGCCATTTATATGATCTGCCCTGAGGTCTTTTGGGCAAAATATCAACTGAGAAGTAGGTTAGCATACTCTGAAACTTTACTTTTTGTAAGTTTTGTTTTGTGTTGGTGTGGTTAAAGATGTTTCACTAGCTCACCGGGGTTCTCTATGTAGGGTTGGCTCTAGGCAAATGTCTCCAATAGACAGTTGTCCTTTGCCTTACTTCCTCCTGTTGCCGGCCAACTGAGCAGCACCAACCCCCACCACTGAAAAACTTTAAAGTTTTCTTTTCTATAGAAATGTTAAGTATAAAAATGTTAAGTCTCCTCCCTAGTTCTTTAGTTTCTTGGCTCTTGGGCCTTGATTGCTTTTCTGAGGGAAGATCCCCCTTGCTTCTTAATTGCTTTGTAAATTAGTTCCTGAATCTGAAACAATAGAAGTCTCCTACCCCTGCTTCAGATAACTATTTGAAAGCCTGAGACTTCCTAATATCCCCCAGGCAAGGAAGCTAAATGTCAAACCCATTCTGTGTCCGGACAACTGACACCACTTGAGTGATGGACTGAATAGCCACAAGTTTCATAAGAACTAACAGATTTATATTTTTGTCCTCATTCAGGAGCCTTGAGGATACAGGGGATACCCCAACAAGCAAGAAGCCAACACGGTCTTCCAGGTGGAGCTTGAGACCCCTTCCTCTCATCTGAGATCAGCTAGGGTGAGAGTTCCGTGAACCCCAATAGGCAAGGACAGCTCTACGCCCCTGCCCAGCAGGAAGCAGATACAGAAGAAGAGACCTCCTGTCCCTCAGCTTCCCATAGAGATTTTACGGGGATCACGTCTCTCAAGGAAAACCTAGGCAGGTAGTTAGAGGCAGGCATTGGGTCTCTGCATTCCTGCACGTCCCATAGTGTGACCACCTGGGGACATCCCCTCTCCACCCAAAACTCCTCTTTGTATTGTAATTACCTACCCCTGCGGGAAGAGCAAATGGGTGCAAAATATCCAACTAGATCAGACCAGTCACTCACACCTACACAGTACCTCTTGTTAATCACAGGGGCCAATCAAGTGGTCCTACGCCCAGGAAGAACAGCCCATCCTGGAGAAAAAGGATAAAAAAACCCCAAGTCCTGGGAGGGAAGCACGGCTGCTACTGCTACTTCTGCTGCTACTTCTTCCCTTTAGCCTCACCTTTGCATATGCCCCCTCTACACTCTTTGGTAATGGGCCCTTAGGCCATCCTCTAGTCTGGATGTACTGTCTTTTCTAATAAACTACTTATTTTACTGCTTTACTCTGGTATCTCGTTCAATTCTTTGCTCGAGTTGCCAAGGACCTGGACTCTGCGCCGAGAAAGGCCCACTCTCCGACAACACTCCCCTTCCTTTTATGACTTCCTGATATCTTTATCCTGTTTCTCTCAATCTGACCTTCTGCCCTGCCTATTAATTAGTTAATTAGTTTGTTTGTTTGTTTGTTTATTTATTTTCAATGCCCTGCCTCTTTTGTTGGGAGAATGAGACTCACAGAATCACAGACTCTGAATTTTGTTGGACTTTCAAGGTCAATTCTCCTAATCACCCAACTCATTCAAAAATCCCCTTTTATGATTCCCAGGTTCCAACTTCCCTGAATATCTTGCCTATGTTCAGATATCTTAAGTGCTAGAAAACACTATTTCTGGAGGTACCACTTCCTTCTTTTGGAATTCTATTAGAGGGCTCTTTATTGGGTTAGAAGTCCACCTTCCTGTAACTTCAATACCAAAGCTGTGGATCTCTGTACCTCTAGGGGGTTATTCAAAACAAGATTAAATTCTTATTTGCATAATAATACTTTAAACATTTGCTATCATATCTCATCTTCTCTGTGCTAAAGTCCCTTGATTCTTCACTTTGCTAAGACATCACCTCAAGGCCTCTCAGTCTATAAACAAATTCCATCTTTTCTCTGACTGGCTTAAAGTGCCATATAAGATTTGACTATTCATTAGTTACATTCATTCATCTGGGGAAGGAGCAGGGAAAAACAGACTGAGAATAAGTGAACATGGTTCCCTCCATTTTTTTTCCTCCAACAAATAAGTATTGGACAATTGTTCTTTGTCAGGTACCATACTAGGTCCTAGGGACACAATTGTGGGCCAAAGAGACCATTTTTCCCTGTTCGAGCTTATAATATACTAGGTCAGAAAGACATTGATCAAAACATTGACACCTACAAGTGAGATAACAAATGTGACAAGTGTTATCTGAAACTGTAAGAGCACATAACAAGGGCACCCAGCTTTAAAGGTAATATCTCACATAATCCTCACCATGACCTAAGTAATTATTTTCACTTTATAGATCAGGAAGAAAAATCACAAAGGTCTTAACATGGATGCAGGATATGGGCCTCAAGAAAAGTCCCTGGAGCCCTCACTCTATGAGGTAGGTATTATCCCTGATATTCAAAGCCAGGTCAGCATTGTCCCGATTCAGGGTGCATTTTGACACTATACCTCCTACCACAGGCCAGACATGAGAGTCAGACAAGATCTGGAAATGAATGAAATATTCCTCAAAGGGGAGAAGGCTTAGTGGTTCTTTCAATCATCAATATGAAAGGAAACAGCATGGATGAACACATCTTTCAGCATTGGAAAAGTAGCCATGGGCCACAGAGCAAATATAAGTGTACAGACCTCCCAAAATCAACACTGAAAGCATTCACACTCATGTGGAATTACAAGATCCAGTAAACTGAGTAAATTTTAGTTAAATTTAAGAGAAGTAGCTACCTCTAAACATACAGTGTCCTCACGTGAATCTCGATTTAAACATATAAAAGGATTATAGTGATACAAAGCAAGGATTGCTATATTTCTTGCACTTTTGTTGCTAAGTGGCCTTCAGACTCCAGATAAATGTTAAGTGGCATGGCTACATGGCAAAATTGTACTAGTACGAGTATATGTGGACCATAGATACTTTGATGATTAAGGATAATTTTGTTCCCTTTTCTATTAACCACCTATCTTTCAAGATGCATACACTAGGCTCTGCTGGGGATAGAGCTAAGATGTGAATACAGGGTAGATTGGGGCTGGGGCAGGGGAGAAATGTTAAGGCAAATGTCAAAGGTGCATATAAGGAAGCCAAGCAATGGTGTCAAACAGTCAGATGGGTTTGCAGGTCTGGAGTTCAGAGAAATCCAAGCTGGGGAGAGAAATTGAGGCGTTATCAAACTAAAGACGGTATTTAAGTCCATACAGACTGATGCTGTCTTCCGAGAGGGCATAGCCCTGGGAACTAAAGGATTATGATATGGTCACAAATTGTGTTGTGCATACCCCTAAGAGATTCAGCGCAATTCACTGGGGTGTGAAAGGGACATGTTAAACTCCTAGATTTATTTGTATTGTTATTTATTGATTTGTAGCCCTGCACGTGTTTTAGATATTTATTTAAACATTCATATAAAAGGTACAAATACATGTTCATTTATGACAGGCATCAGCAAACTGTGGCTCACGAGCTACATGCGGCTCTTTGGGTATGCTCCATCTCAAAAGTCTACCGACTCCTGGAAGAGCCAATCCTGTCCCTCACAGCAATTTAAAAATTATTCGAGAGCCATAAATGTATTTTTACATAACCACCATTATGTGAATCATATCCTTTCAAAATTGTATAAGTGAAACTATGATAGTTTTATTTTCATTTTCAATTTGACTTCAGAGCCACACGTACGTACCCAAAGAGCTGCATGTGGCTCGCGAGCTGTAGTTTGCTCACCCCTTGCAGCTCCTCCGTCTCAAAAGTTTTGCCGACCCCTGATGTATGAGAAGAAACATCCATCCTTACATTTTGGTTCTGATAGGAAAGCATGATCAAAATGTGAAAACCAGGCCGGCTGAGTGGCGCAGTGGTTAAGTGCTGGCTTGGGAAGCCAGCAGCCCCGGTTCGGGTCCTGCATGTGAGGTCTAGTGACACTGCCCTCAATAAATAAATAAAAAAAATTTTTTAAAAAATGTGAAAACCACTGCCTTGAAGTTCAAGGGGAAGGGAGGAGGTAGAAGAAGAAACTGAGTTAGAGCAAAAGCTAGGAGAGTGATATCATGGAATTCAGGAGAGAGTGTTGTTTTAAGGAGAAGGAAGGGGGTTCAAGATCCCCTCTCCCTATGGGAACAGTTCTGGGAAATATAACTCCATAATTAGTCTTCTGCAGGCTCTGTTTCCAACTCCAGACTTGCTAGAAATAGGTTGCGGAGCATCAAAAAGAATGCGTAGGGGCCGGCTGAATGGCGCGGTGGTTAAACGCTGGCTTGGGAAGCCAGCGGCCCTGGTTCGGGTCCCACATATGAGGGCCAGTGACACTGCCCTCAAAAAAAAACAAAAACAAAAACGAAAAACAAAAGAATGCGTGGAAGGCCAAACATCAGTAAGGTCACCAAAGGAGTCAGTTGTTTTTCATTTTCTGCTGTCCCATTGATTCACTCAAGTCTAGTTTCTCTGCTATTGGGTTGTCGGAAAAGTAATGACATATTTTTTTCTGTTTTCATTGCAAAACTGTTACATGACTTTTCCAACAACCCAATAGTTTATGGTTAAAGTGTTTATTCTGAATATTTGCCTGTGCCTTTAACAACTCCCCATTTACATTTGGAAGCATGCCATGAACTCGTTAGGTTATTTGTCAGATTTCAAATATTACAGAAGCTATTTTGGGGGAAAAATTTACATTTCAGGCACATTTCCAGTCCTAAACAATATCGAGTATTGCTAAGTATGGCATTTAGCCATTAATGCTGCCTCTGAGTTCTGTAATGTAAAGAAATAATAGGATTTTGACATATTGGAGACTACTTTTAAGCTTCTACATTATTGTTCCAGATAGAAAAGCCATTTCACTCCACAGTGGTTCTCCCTTTTTGGTGATCTTTGTGAAAACACACTTGGCACTAGCAGAGAGAAAACCTGGGTCCAGGTGTCAGCCCTCAAACTTTCTCATTTTGACATTTGCAAACCATTTTACTACAGTAAATTAAACACTGTAAAGATGTATACAAATGCAAGGCATTCCTGTTATACATTAAAATGGCTATAATGTGAACAAGTACCTATTCCGCAATATTTAGTTCATATCGGGTTTCACAATAATTATGAATTCTACCCATCATATGCATATGCTGATGAAGTTGTCTCCATTATTTCTTACACAATTTATCTACTGCTTAATCTATTGATTACATTGAAAGGAGGGCAGTTTAGATATGCCATGCACATATTTATGTACTCTTAAGATTGTGGAATAGAAAAAACAACAACAATAAGACGGAGGACTCTGAATTTAATGAACAAGTTGCAGCCCTCCCTTTCTCACTTAATCACTTTGTCATTGTCTGTCCCATGTGGGTTGAAATATTATCACTTCAGTTGACTCGCATAGTGTTAGCTTATATTGAGTGCTCTCTCTCTTTCTGTTGCTCTCTCTCATAAAAGAAATATTTTCCCTGTGGAACTATTTGGAAATTTTCTGTTTATGTTTTCATGAGTTTTGGGGTTTGTGGGTGATTTGGGGTATTTTTGACTTAAGATATACAATAATACCTTGGTTTGCGAGCATAATTCATTCCAGAAACAAAGTACTCATATTGTAAGACATCACTCGTTTACCAGGTTAAAATGTATTAGAAATGTTTGCTCATCTTGCGGAGCACTCCCAAACCACGTTACTCGCAATCCAAAGTTTTACTGTAGTTGCTTCTCTTGGATTAGCAGTGAACTGCAGGGGGTCAATGGGTTGCAAATTTGTATTTAAGTATAAAATATTTTTCTTTCCTTCTGTAAAATGAATAATTCATTTGTTGCTTAATCCTCTAAAAGAGAACACCCTATGGTTTCCCATAAAAAGTGGCTAGTCTTTTCTATTAATATTATTGAACGTCCTTGGCTTATTTTTTTAGTGGCAAGTCAGAGAAGATGTAGAATGTGAGATACAAAGAAATTATTTTTAAATTATATTTATAAAATACTTGCCATTTAGATTTGGTGGAAAAATTGGATTGAAGGGCTGACAGAGTAAAACAACGGCAAGGGGAGTCTTGCTTTGAAAATAAATAAAAAAAACACCTTATTGTATAGGAATTTTAATCCACACATAAGTACCTATTAGTTTTGTGTCTTTACTCAGATATTCTCATAACTGAAAGGCTAGTTTTAAAAGTTTCCATCAGAAGAATGAGAGACTCTTGAATTAACGCATCACTGAGGAGAGTCACTTTTAAACAAAAAAACCACCCTTCAAAGACCTGTTTTGCTCTAATCAGAGTGACCTTGGGCTGACAGCAATATTTCTGAAGTCCAAGAAAACACTAGCCTGCTTGATGGGAACCCACATAGAAAGTGTATGGTAACAGAAGGAACCAAGCATCGTCCAGAAGAAGGGGATCCTGAGAATACCTACTGCAATTACCCAACTTGTTTTACTGTGAACCTGTGTGCACTGGGTTGAATAGTGTCCCCCACTTCAAATTTATGTTTGCCTAGAATCCCAGAATATGATCTAATTCAAAAATAAGGTTTTGCAGCTGTAATTGATTAAGATGAGGTCATAACGGATTAGGGTGGGCCCTAATATGATGTCATTAAAAGAAGAGAAATTAGAGACACAGGGAGATAAGGAGAGAGAAAGAGGGAGAGAGAGAGGAAGAAAGAAAGAAAAAGGAGGAGGAGGAGGGAATCAGAGGGGGAGGGAGCAGAGGAGGAGGATGGGGAGAGGGAGAGAATGCCATGTAAAGATGGAGGTAGAGATTAAGGTGATGCATCTATAAACCATGAACTCCAAGGATTGCTGGCAACCACCAGGAGCTATGAAGAGACAAGAAAGCATCTGCCCCTACAGACTTTACAGAGAGCACAGGTCTGCTGATACCTTGATTTCAGATTTTTCCAGCCAGAATTGTTAGACAATAAGTTTCTGTTGTCTTAAGCCACCTAGTTAGACAAAAAAACACAGGGGAATTCTTCATGGCATTGGTTTTGGCAATGATTTCTTGGATATGAATGACATCAGAAGCATAGAAACACGTCCCAAATGAAAGAAGAGAACAAAACTCCAGAAAAAGAACAAAATGGAGACAAGCAATCTACCCGATGCAGTGTTCAAAACCCTGGTTATAAGGATACTCAGTGATCTCAGGGAGAACTTCAACAATGAAAAGACATAGGGTGGCTGAATGTATAAGAAAACAAGGCCCTTACATATGCTGCCTACAAGAGACTCACTTCAGATTGAAAGACACACACAGGCTGGAAGCAAAGGGATGGAAAAAGTCATTTCATGAAAACAGGAAATAAACAAACAAAAGCTGGGATAGCAATACTTATACCAGAGAAAATAGACTTTAAAACAAAGGCTATAACAAGAGACTAAGAAGGATCCAGTAATCCCACTTCTGGGTATTTATCCAAATAAAACCAAAACACTAACTAAAGACATCCATTGCAGCATTATTTACAATAGCTAAGATATGGAAGCAACCTGATTGTCCATCAGAGGATAAAGAATGGATAAAGAAGAGGTGGTACATATATACAATCCAGTATCACTCAGCCATAAAAAAGAATGAAATCTTGCCATCTGCAACAATATGGATGGACCTAGAGGGTATTGTATTGAGTGAAGTAAGTCATACAGAGAAAGACAAATGCCATATGATCTCACTTATATGTGGAATGTAAAAAACAACATAATAAATGAACAAACTAACAGAAACAAACTCATAAATACAGAAAACACTTTGACAGTTGCAAGATGGGAGGGGTCCTTGAGGGGATGGGTGAAAAAGGTGATGTGATTAGGAAGTACAAATTGGCAGTTACAAAGTAGTCATGGGGATGTAAAGTATAGCATAAGGAATATAATCACTAATATTGTGGTAACTATGTATGGTATCAAATGGGTACTAGATTTATTGGAAGATGACTTCATAAGTTATATAAATATCTAATCACTATGTTGGACTCCTAAAAGTTATATAATATTTTACATCAACTGTAATTGAAAAAAATAAATTTAAAAATTTTTAAGGAGGGTGGATCTCATGCTATATGTTGTTACTATAAAAAAGAAAATGCAGTACTTATTAGAGCTGTTTGTAGATCTTATTGCTTAATGTATTAATAAAGAAGCACATAGAGTATCATATCATAACAGTGACATCCGATTTTTGCAATGATATTTAATTGGGATTCTTTTTATTCTCTGTATTTATATCTCCGTTTAAAAATCATTATTCTAAGCAGTTCATAGGTTTCACCACCCTGCTAAAGAAGTACATGACGTACACAGTTCCAAAGCCCTGAACTTGTCCCTACCTTTTATTGTTTCCCTGACAGTGACCTGCCACATAGTAAGGACTCTGAAAATCTTTAATGAACTCAATTGATACAGGTGATTCTGGTTCCTTGGAGCTCTAAAACACCACAAATCTACAGATATTCATCCTAAGTAAAAATTCAATGTTAAATTCTGGATTGCTAAAAAAACTTAATGGCATTTGTCTGTGAATCACGCAACCCATATTTTACACAACAGATCTATAAGCCTGACTTTTGGATATGAACCTGTGGAACACATAAACATGTTTCTAATTCTCAATATTGTTCTTGACCCACACTTAAAATCCCATTTGTGGGCCGGCCAAGTGGCACGGTGGTTAAGCATTGGCTAGGGAAGCCAGCAGCCCCAGTTCGGGTCCCACATATGAGGGCCAGTGACACTGCCCTCAAAAAAGAAAAATCCCATATGCTTGCAGAATTTTGCTTTATAATTTTTCTTGTGGATTATAATAATGCAGTATACTCTTTAAGAAAAAGAGGCATTACTATTAAATGAATGCTTCCATATTGCTTCCTGAATTGGACTGCCATGTATTTTGTATGTTGAAATCCTAAGCCCTACTCCTTCAGTTCATTTAACTGGACCATGTAATATTCTGTCCTCTTTCAAAGGTAGTTTTCCCAAAGGGTTTTGTAATGATATGTACTGATAAAACTTAAAGAGAGAAATTTCAGAGGCACCAAATCAACTGCTTTCCATTTATCATCATGGTAGTTATGAAAACGTGAGTGAATCAACTTGATTTCCTTTTTAAAGAGGTAGATATACAGTAATACCTTGGTTTGCGAGCATAATTTGTTTCAGAAACAAACTACTCGTATTACAAGACATTGCTTGTTTACCTTGTTAAAATGTATTAGAGGGCCGGCCGAGTGGTGTGGTGGTTAAGCACTTGGCTTGATGAAGCCAGCGGCCCCAGTTCGGGTCCCACATATGAGGGCCAGTGACACTGACCTCAAAAAAAAAATGTATTAGAAATGTTTGCTCATCTTGCGGAATACTCGCAAACCAAGTTACTTGCAATCCAAGGTTTTACTGTATTTGTTCCTTGGACAAGCATAACTTTTATGACTGGAATCACATAAGTCTTTTTGTGCAGTTATAGGAAGCACCTAATGGTTACACTTTTTATATAAGAAAAAGTGGTATTTAATTTTAAGTAGCAAGACTTTCAGTAATACCATGCCCTGTGACTGTGTTGCTCATATATTTTCTTTAACACTTAAGTAGTGAACATGTGCGTAACAGTGATTGATGGACATCTTTATGTTTTTCCAGTAGAATTGAACATGGATGATAAAAATACAGAACATTTCAACTCTCTTCCAAAAATCCATAGGAAAAAGACTAGAAGAAACATTTTATGCGCCACATTTTTTTTTTGAGGGCAGTGCCGCTGGCCCTCATATGTGGGACCGAACCGGGGCTGCTGGCTTCCCAAGCCAGCGCTTAACCACCACGCCACTTGGCCAGCCCTAGGAGAAACATTTTAAAAGCTGACAGTTGTTATTTTTAGTTTAAGAAAAAAGACATCCAAAACTTGAAGGTCAGGCCAAAGGATGATGGTACATGTTTCAAAATAACAGCAGGGTGTTATCAAATATGCCCCCCCACACACACACACACCCGCAAAAGGCTTCTACATTTCCAGGCAAACACAAATATGTTTGACTTATGGTTCACTACTACTTTAGGTCCAGACACTTTACAATTCTATAAAGTTAAATGCTAATTTGTAGGAAACTGATATGATGCAAATGACATTTTATCCAGTGGAGAACATAGCCCCAAAGGCTGTAGGATATTAACCTGTTTTGAATCGAATTTACCAATATTATGCCAGAATTCTTTTTTTTTTTTTTTTAATTTACTGATTATAGTAGCATTTGTTTCTTGTATCCTCTTTTGAACCTGCTTTGTCTTACTACTGGCTTCCTTAATGTATGAAATAAAACCCAACTTGTATTCACAATGATTTCTAAGAAAATTATGTTTCTTAAAAAAATTCACTTTGACACGAGGTGGCAGAATTATGGATTTCCTTTATATTTTTCTCTATTACCCCCCAATTGATCTATAATACATTTATAATCTGAAAACATGAACAGGGATTTGAAAAAAAATACATCATATATGAAAATCTAACTACATGATGCCATATGTATGCAAGATCATGAATACCATAGAAAGGAATCTAGGTGACTAAAGATGAAACAGTTTTGCAATCAATAGAGTGCTTTCAATCAGTAGCAAAGTGAAGCAAAGTATACTTTAGAAATATGAAACGTATATTCATATTGACATGTGCTGATTGTGAATGTGATGTGTAAAGCAAGTCAGGGCAGTGAGAGGTAAGTTCATTACACTGCTTTTTCATACTATAAATGAAAGAATAGCAAATATTGACTAACAATCAATAACGTCCATGGCCAAGATTCATGCTATAATTTGGACATTGATTCCCTTTGATAACCTTTCTCCTCAGGCACCATCAAGACAGATATCAATAATCAGTAGTTGAACTAGGAGTTGGACCACTAATTTCAACTTGGGTAAACTACGGAGACCCTCCACAGTCATTTAAGCTTTGACAGTTGCAAATACTCCCTGCGACCACCTGCACTTATTTTACCCTTTGGAAAGCATGAGTTTTCACTGAGTCCCATGGGGTGCTGGGAGCCACAAGAGGAAGTGAGGCTGTGCAAGCAGAGAGCTACGAGATAATGCTGATTCCACAAGTTTTAGTCTCGTATGAACTTTTGGAAAGTGAAAAGCTGCATATCGGAAACATCTGCAGCTCCCACCTCAAAAACATACCCCCGTACACCTATTCCATCAATTATACCATTACCCCAATCTTGAGCTTCTTTCTTAAATGGAAAAGCCTGGAGGAGAGCTAAGGCTGCTGCTTGTGCTTCTAAGTCTTTTCCTAAGCCAGAACAACATCTGTGAATTGTGCAGTTTTGACTTGGGATGAAAGAGGGGAAATTAAACAAACAAACAAAACCGCCACACTGGGAATGGGCTAATGCTGGGAAAGAGGAACAGTCCCTAACCCTTGCTTCTCCCCTTCACACCCTAATCAGATTTTCCTATCTGTGGTCATAATAAGCATCACTTATTTATTCCCCTACAATATGTCCCATAGTTTCCTGATTATTAAAACAAACAAACAAACAAAACACTTGGGGCCTTAATAAATGGGACTTCGTTCAAACTAAGCAAGTCAAACTCTTCAGAGCAGCATTGACTAATAGTACACGTACCACTTAAGTAATTTCAAATTTTCAAATGGCTACATTCAAAAAGGAGGAAGAAACAGATTAAGTTACTTTTTTTTTTTGAGGGCAGTGTCACTGACCCTCATATGTGGGACCCGAACTGGGGCCACTGGCTTCCCAAGCCAGTGCTTAACCACCGCGCCACTCGGCCAGCCCAATTTACTTTTAATAATATATTTCACTTAACCCAATATGACAAGTTATATCATTTTAACACGTAATGAAATACTCTGCTTCCTTTTATGTCCTTACTAATTCTTCAAAACCCAGTGTGCGTTTTACACTCACAGTCTACCTGAATTCAGAATAGCCACATTTCAAGAGCTCGGTATCTATGCCATGTGGGTACTGGCCAGTGAAATAGACACCATGGCTCTAGAGAGAGACCTAATATCTTGACTCTTATGATCAGGCAATTCTGGAAAACACTTCTCCGGTTGGAGGAGACCCCAGAACCCAGCCCATGAATATATTTCTCCCACTAAGAAAGTTAGGGTTCATTCAGTGTTGATCTAATGCTGTTAGAACTTAGAAGAGATGCAAGAACTTTAGCGTTTTTCACATATGGGACACTTCAAAGTGAGGCAGATTACAGGGATTTAAAAAATATCACTCATGGTAAAATACTTTATTCCATTATTGTACAGGTGTACCATTAGTGAGTACATCACTGCATCAGTCTGGGACAATTTCTTTGCAAATTTTAAGATATCGTACCAAGAAGGTGCTAGTCAGATTACCTCCTGGAAAGTTCCTGAACTCTCCAGAATTTGGATTTAAGTAATAATTCTTATTTCATTGGATTATTCAAAAAATAAATGAGAGAATGAATGGAATGTTGACCATGCAAACAAAGCTGAAGACACTGAAGATAACTTTTTCTTCTAGGGTTTGTCTAGGGAAGATGCTGAAGATAACTTTTTCACTCCCATTATAGTTCTAATTTCTTACTTCAGGGGATGACTCTTCATCTTCCTCATCCTTTATCCTTCCCTCCTCTCCTCCCATCCTCTGGATGGGCTGCACTGCCTCCTGGCCCCTTGTTTGTGGCCCTTTCTGATTGTAAACTGTCAGCAGTGACACAGGGAAAGTCACTCATGTCTCTATTTCATTAACAGTTCTGTGCAATAAGAGATTTGGTCTTCCAAGTTATCAGCCAAAAGGTAGAGATCCTCAATAACTGATAAATGATTATTGAAGTGTTGGCAGATACAGCTTATGAGGGACCATATTTCTCAAAGAGGAATATTAATTTTATTCCATTTTTTAAAAATATTTTATTGGGAAATCAAAGAGGAATATTTCAAAGAGGAATATTTATTATAAAAGAAGAAATTTTTTTTTGGAGGGCACTGTCACTGGCCCTCAGATGTGGGACCCGAACCTGGGCCGCAGGCTTCTGAGGCCAGCACTTAACCACCGTGCCACTCAGCCAGTCCATAAAAGAAGAAATTAAAGAAAGGGATATTACTCTACAGACTTCCCTTTATTTCTTTTTTGAGAATGCCCACTTCTCTGCTTTCACTGCTGGATCCTTATTTCCTGGAATGGAACATAGCACACAGTAGGTCCTCTATAAATACTTGTTTAATTTTTGTAGAGAGAGAAGTGACTTGCAAAATGTAACCAGCTAAGAGCCCATGCTGGGAAGGACTCACCAGCACAGCCTTTTTTGGCAGCAAGAGCTTAATATCTTGGGCAAAGCTGAGAAGGATACACCAAATAACATTAGTGTCCTCCCTATATATTTTTTGGTAGATGTATGTTTAATTTTTTTTAATAGTTTCAGATGGACAAAACAACATAGTGATAGCCCCATTATATACCTCACAAAGTGATAACCCCAATAAGTCTGTTACCCATCTAACACCATCCACAGTTATTACAGTATTATTGACTCTGCTCCCTGTGTTGTACTTTATATCCCTGTGACTATTTTTTTAATTACAGTTGACATTCAATATGATTTTATATTAGTTTCAGGTGTACAGCATAGTGGCTAGACATTCATATGATTTATGAAGTGATTCCCCCGATAAGTCTGGGACCCACCTGGCACTATACATAGTTATTACAATATCATTGACCATATTCCCTATGCTGTATTTTACATCCCCGTGACTACTTTGTAACAACCAATTTGTACTTCTTAATTCCTTCACCTTTCTCACCCAGTCCCCCCAAACCTCCTTTCACCTAGTAGCCATCACTTTGTTCTGTGTATTTATGAGTCTGTTTCTGTTTTCTTTCTTTATTTTGTTCTTTAGATTAAAAAAAAAAGATGTCCCCCCTGTATTTTTAGAGAGATGCTCTCTTTCAAAGTAGGACTCCTGACATACTTTAGGACCACATTGTCCATCTTAACCACATTAGCTGCTTTATTTTTAAACAGACCACACACACACACACACACACACACACACACACACACACACACACAACCTTCAGATTGATAATGAAGTAGAAATAAACCATTTAAAATCTGCTTACATTTGGAATGTCTGCAAAGAAAATAAGCATAACAGGATCACAAAATCTGTCAACTATGTGCCTCAAATAATGAATGGAAGCTTCACTTTTTCATGTATGCTGAGCTGCAGTTTTCCTTTAAAATTGCTCATCAAAATTATAATGTAAAAACCTAGGAGGCATACAAGAAACCGTAAGTATCCTAAAGAAGCTTATCATCAAAATCACAAGTCTTGTCCACACATTCCTCTCTTTAAGTATATTCCGTAACGGTTATTTACAGGCTAAAACACAGACTGGTGTGTGTATCATATTTATCCTTCACAAAGTATTCCAAACTTGCCTGCCCAACCTGTGTGACTACCCTCCACCTGGGACCCCGAGCTCCCTAAGCTATTACCACTTAAAGGTGTTTCCATTCTCCTAAAAACCTCCATTTCATGATGCTATCTGGCCTTTGAACATGTGTTTTCATGGTCAAGGGCACTCTTTCTTTCCTCTGTCTCTCCCTGATCAAGCTGCCTGCTCGTGGGGAGCACTTCCTCGGCCTTCCCAGGCAAAGCTTGTCATCCCCTCCTCTCTGCCCCCACAGGACTTTGTAAATACAGCGAGTTCATTTATTGAAAAGAATTGTGTTATACCAACTTTGAGGTTGATTCATTTATCTCTCTCTGCCTGAGACTAACTTCCCTGAGTGCTGGAGCTGCCATTGATTCCTTACCACCTCGTCTGCCCCTGCCCTGCCCCCCCAAACAGCACTGTGCAAAGAATGCATTGTTGGCTCCACATCAGAACTCCAATATGCAGCACTGTCCTGACAATCAACAAAATATGTTGAATGAGCAAAAGGATGCTGAATCCACGGCTGTGTAATGTTAAGGGAAAACAATTCTGCCCTGAAGGGACCACATGTGTCATGGTGGCTTTCTTCTAAGGGTGTTCTGAAAGGGAGACAAGGACTAAATCCTAAGCCGTTCACTGTCAAGGTTTTCTTAGAGACTCTCAGCCCTTGCTACACACAACACAATGCGCATGTCCTCCACATAGGACAGGAGCTCATCAAATTCTGCTCTCCTGACAAAACCTCACTTTTGATCCAAATCAGGAAGAGATAAATGAGCAGCCATCCATCTTCTGTCCCCTCTGGAACCTGTATCTTACAGCAATAAAGGACCCACATCAAAACAAAAACTTATATCTCAATGGGAAATGAATATGAGGATGATAATGTAATTCAATGCTCTTCATAAATGATCAAGTGCCTTGTTTGGTTATGACTAATGTTATTATCATCATTAACAACCCTAACATTATCTCTCCTAAAGAAATAACCCCTTTGAATACTCTGATTATGATATACTGTGACTCAAATAAAGATGTTATGTCTCATCCTTACTGATAATAACACGATAAGATGGGTTTAATTAGGATTATACTCATCACTAAATAGCATTTGTATGGATGAAAGTTTCATCTTTATCCCGTAATATTCTTAAGTACATAATGTACGTACATACTTAACATCTGTAACTTCTAGCTGATGAACAATCAGTAAACCACATGGTATTCACATCCCAAGACCTTCATTTATTAGACTGGAAATTTGGGATAAAATATTTAACCTCTCTGGGTCTTTATAAAAGACTTATAAAAATAGTTTTTTCTAATTATCTTGCTGGGATTATTTTTGACAGTCACATCATGTAATACACCTTAAAAGAGCAAAACATTAAAATCAACTTCATAAGATACTACAATTAAATAAATCTTCTATGACATTTTTTTCTGGCCATGTTTTTGCGAAATTGATTTTTATACCATCTTCCCAAATTGCCCGTTTTCTAAACTAGCTTCTTAATTATTTTAAACTAAATTCTTCACTTACACTCAGCATAGTAGTACCTTGTGATACTCAGTCAGAAATAACCCAACACACATACACACTTAAAACAAAAAAAGTCTATGATATGACACTTACTATGTTTGATGGACCCTGATATTTTCTATTTTGTTTCACCCAAACAAAGGCTGGTGGTGATGCACAAATTGATTTCACAATGCACAGTTTCGAAAATACTAGCCCTCTAGATTAAAAAGCCAAACCAAACCAAAATATAATCAACAAGAAAAGACATCATTTCTTACCATTTCCTTCCATGCATCTATAATATGACCCAAAGTACCACTTACCATGTCCTAATCATATCACAAGTTTTCATAATACCATTGCTTTTCAAATGTTTCCCCTCACCCATTTTTCTAGATGTAGTGTGTCTAAATTATTTCCCTTTATCACCTCCTCTGTGAAACCCTTCCAAATCTTCTAGCCAGTTAGTTACTGCTTTTGTTGTCCCTTCTCTGACTTCCGTGATGTTGTGCCTATCTCTATTATGCCTCTTAGATGTTAATTGCTTACATAGCCATCTACTGAATATGCCATTTGTGTTTCAGTTGTTCAAATGTCCATCCACTTCAATGAACCTTGGATTCTCTGTGAGTAGATTGGGACTGTGTCAATTTCAACATCTGGGACACCTAGCACAGAGTCTGACACAGAGTAGCTCCAAAGTAAAGGTTGGCTGAATAAATGTATTGACTTTGAAGGTTAACTGAAATAAAAGGAATTGTCTGGGGTAAATAACAAACTAGAACTTAGTGGTGGTACACCAGTTCTCTAAAATACAGGTAAGCGTATGGGCAGATGTATCCCCTTGGATGGGACAACTAATTGGTGTCCTCCTAATCCCCGTCCATTGTGGAGTGGTTGGTGTTATATACTCATCTTATCTGAACATCATTAAAATTCGATTTTGAAATTTCTGTTCTTGACAGTATCCCAAGGATACTATGAAAGATTTCAAAAGTTCAGCCACCTTTCAAAGAAACTATCTTGGATGGTTATGTATTGGTTAAAATGCCCTGAACACTCTTCTAGGGATAGCCCTGGTTAAAAGAGTAAATTTGCAAATTCTTATGAACTACAGATTGGTAGAGTTTGCTCATTATATTATACGTCTTAAACAAATGTACATAATCCTCCATTAAAACTATGCTATATAGCTTATTATTTTTTAAACAATTGTATGGTTTTAAAATTAAGGTTGTTTCAGCAATCCATTATTAATATTTAAAAATACATATATTGTCCTTTTGTAAACACATATGAAAGCCATATATTATTTAAAACAAATAGGTATTTAAGGATAAAAGGTCTGGAATATGTGTTATCTAAAAATAGCAACAAAATGGGATTTTCAAAAGAAGTCCATGTTAATTAAATAGGATTTACAATACAATATAATCCTGTACTATTAGTTGTAATGCCAGGATTTGGAGAACTATGCTAGCACATTAAATTTATTCATTTTCACAGCCTGCAGACATTTTAATGTCTGAGTAGCAATAAGAACAAATTACCTGAAAACTTTTAATAGGATGTAATAAATTAAAACAGAATGGTAGTGCAAAAGTGGGTACAACAGGACAAAATTATGAATCTAGTATAATGATCCAACAACACTTAAAGTGTGGAAACAACATTGGTATTCTGGAATATATGGCCACAGTTGATCCTAATTGTTTCTCTCCTGTCAAACAGAAATTGCACATCAATCTCAAAGTATTGCAAACTATTCATTACATACAAATGGTTATGTTTAGCAGGCTCTTCAAGAGGACTCAAACTTCTTTACAAAAGGAGCCCAGCTAGACGAGTTTCTTTGATAACACTAGCTTTTCATTAGAGTTCTTCATTTATCATCAATAGAAATGGTCTCTACCAAAAAGGGGATTCAAGGTTAGGAAATGGAGGGGTTCACAGGATTGTAGGTAAAATCAAAGAGTCAGGCCTGGAATGGGTAATGGGTGAGACTCCAGAGGGTCCCCACAGCAGGGGTAGCTTGTGGGTCTTGACCAGACATTCTCATTAGAATGGATGAAATCCAACCTTATAACTTACCACAAGTTTAAAAGTCTCAAGAAAGAATATGACTGGCCAAGCTTAGGACCTATGCTTAGGACCCCTGAGATGGTGAGAGAAACTTTTTAGCAGAACAACCTCTAGAACTCTCTTTGACGGAATATTTGATTTATTGTCCCACTAAGGTTGCTCAGGTACTCAAGAAGAACTAGTGATGCTTTCAGTAAGGAGAACAGTTGCTATATACTCTTCAAAATGAACAAATCCAGCACAGATTCTTTAAGGTCTTTTAAAACATTTTTATTTAATTTTAATCAACCTCCTTCTCTTAATGCATAGAGTTGAATGTTGCCTTAAATAACAAGTCTATTTTGATTTCCTTTTTTTGCTACTATAACTTGCAATTTGTTTTATGATCATGGCCCCAGCCCATCTCTGTTATATCAAGTAACAAAGAATGTTTAAAGAGACGGTAGAAAGGGCCACTTGCATTTTTATCGTAGCATTCTTATTACTCTATGTTCTCAAGCAAGAGTTAGCAAACTTTTTTTCCTCTGAAGAGCTACAGAGTTAATAGTTTGGCCTTTCTCAGGCCATGAAGTCTTTGTGGTAACTACCTAACTCTGCCTTTGTAGGAAGAGAACAGCCATAGATGATTTGTAAAGAAGTGTGATGGAGTTCTGATACGATTTATACATAAAAAGAGATGGCTGGCAAGATTTGGCCCCCTAAGATTGCTCTTTGAAAGAATTTAATTTTCATAGGATCAATATGTAGTATGTATCGTATTAAAATTCATTTCATTTCATTGCCTCTGAGGGAGGTCATAAGTGAGATGTTTACTCCCAATAACAACCAGCTCAATGTTCCGCAAGAAGGCCTAGGTTCTATGGTAGCACATTCGTTTTCTAAAATATTTCTCAAATGAATGACTGAATCTAGGACAAGGAAGGAACTGATACTGGAAGGACTATAAAGTTATACTAAAATTATCTACTGACAAATAAAAAGTAATAGCGAACCAATAAAGCCTCAAGGGGATATATGCCACCATATAGATATGCACTTACATCAGAACCCCTATTTTTTTTAGTAACCCATATTCCTGACTCTTTCTTCCTTATTAGTTTTGATCAGCATGGCTTAATACAAATTAATTGCCAGTAAACATTTGTCAATTATAGCCTCACAAAAGAGCAAGGATTTTTAAATTTGTTAATGAGGATGTCTGCAAACAATCCTGGTCTCTGGTTCCTACCTCTAATTTGGTTATATAGTAGGAAGATTTACCGTTCTTATAACTAGATACTTCCTATTCAGCTTGATGAATAGCACATCCTGAACCAGTTCCGCTGTACACAGGCCTCTTGTACTATAATTTGTCAGTTTTACCATCGTTCAAAATTTACAACTTATGTCAGAACACTTTCTCACTCTCTTTGTATAACTTGTTCAGAGCTAGCTCTTCCCTTATGCTGCCTTTCACAATATTGCTCTTTCTTAGTTCCCCAAGTCATTTTTTCCCGGTTGAGTTTGGGAATCCCAGAGGTGCAATGGGAGAGTGTCAAGAAGGACTAGGGGACAGAAAGAACTTCTGTAGGAAACATACTGCCCCCCTAGAGTCAGTTCTCCTTCCATCACCATATATTGGCTCCCACAACTGACTCTGGGTGGTGAACACACAATGTGATACATAAATGATGTATTACAGAATTGTACACTTGAAACCTATGTAACTTTATTAACCATTGTCACCCCAATAAACTTTAATACAAAAAACTAGAAAAGAAAAAAATACTCCCATTTCCCTAAGCTGGTTCTAGGTCATCTCTGGAGTGTTTCCATATGGTCATGTGTTTCTGCCTTGGCCTTAATATGCTGAACTCATGAGCCTGTGCATTTATTAGGAGAAAGGGAGCTCTCTACCAACTCTATAACTCTAGTAGCAAGGCAAGTGTCTACCTTGCACACCGTAGGCTCACACTAAATGTTTGTTGAATGGGTTCTTGTATTTATGAAAGGGTAGAGAATGAAGACAGCAAATAGAATTTCGAATACTCCGTACAAAGAAGAGGAATGCGCAGCACAATGATAGGGGACTTTCCTGGATATAGGATGGGTTAAAAATGGAAGAAATGACAAGTTGGGGGTAGTCTGCTTAAGCGAAAAATACAATGAAAATATAATTCTTTCATGTATTCTGTATTCAATTGTTCTTTTTAATGAGCATTATATGTTTTCTACAGGAAAAGATCATTCTAAGTATTGAAGATATATTAGTAACCAAGAAAATAAGGTCCCTGCAAGGTTTACATTCTAGTGGGAAATACAGATAATACACATGCAAACAATATATATTAAACATATATTAAAATTTTAGCAACTGACAGTGTTATGAAGAAAGTAAAGCAGGATAATTTGGAAAGAAAAATTATGATTGTGTGTGTATGTGCATGTGTGTGTATGTGTGTGTGTGTGTGTGTGTGTGATGTGACATCTCTTTAAGATAGGAGGGGTTACAAAAGGCATGTCTAAGAAGATAACGTTAGAGCATTGACATATATAAATAAAGAGAAATGTCTAAATATCCTGAGAGGGAGGGGATTGAGACATAGGGGTTAAGGATTAGGGGACAGGGTAGAACCCTCAGGCAAAAAGAAAAGAAGATTAACGGTAGGGACGAGCATGAGAAGAAATAGTAAAAGGTATGCGAGAAGAAATAAGATCAGTGCGGCTGAACCATCTTCTTTGCAAAATATTGTACTTCATGAAAATTACTGATATTAACTTTATGTTTCATTAAATAATAATTTCTGCTTCACATTACTTCTATGTTGATATGAGCAGTCTTTTTTTCCCCCAAAAAATGGAATTAGCAGTTCGCATGCTTCACTTTTTTGGGTAGAGCCTTACTCATTTTATAATCTCTTACTCTAAGAATGGGGATCCCTTAGGGATGACATGTTTTTCATGCATTTTAAGCAGTTCTTTATTGCTGTGACTATTACAATAAGTTATCGTTTTGGTTCTCATTTCTTTTCAATAATGTATGGCAATCTGTCACTTTCCTAAGTATGCCATGTTGGACAATAGAACTTTAAGGACAAGCCATTAGAATTATCCAATTATTTTAATATTCTTAGTTTATGAAAGACACATTGGATAGGCAACAGTTTAGAGCCCCTCTCTGAATGTCTGCACTGTGCCAAACTCCCAATAAATCTGTTATTTACTATTTCTGAAAAGATGCATAGGAGCCAAGAAGTTGTAGAGGAGTTTCTAGGCAGCAATAAAAGACTAACAATATTTACGCAAGAATGAAGTACCCAACTGTTTAACGGTATTAAGAGACCAAATTCTCATGCCACTGCCAGCTAAACACATTGAAAAGCTCACCTTAAGATGTATTTCCATATTTATACATCGCTGTAACCCTAAAGCGAGTGACTAGAGACAAATTCTCTTAGCAGTAAATTTTCATGCTTTCCCTTATGTGGGTATACATCTTCTAGTTACAAAAAACCAGGATAGCTCTGTGACCACCAAATGAAATCTTATGAAACTTTATTACTGCTGGGGAAATATAAAAGGCCAGCAATAGTACAAATTATTCTTAACACTGGGGTCCCAACGAAGGGCAACAGATGGCAGAAATTTTGACTCAGGCGATTTTTCCATAAAAGTTTCTATCAGCATTTGAATATGAGCAGTGTGGCCATCAAACTCACCAGCCAGCTGCTGACATCAGCACTGTAAAAACTGACTATATAGAAAACATATTTGTATTCAATTTGGTCTTTTATACCCTATGCCTTTTTCTAGATAGCCTTATATTTAATCCATATTAATTCAAACTCAGTTATCACTTGTAGAGTCCTATGACTGAGTAGATTACCAATGAGGTGTTCAAGCATATTGAAATCAAAATACGAAAACTCACCCTGGCGCCAGCCGAGTGGTGCGGCGGTTAAGCACTGGCTTGAGAAGCCAGAAGCCCCGGTTCGTTACCACATACGAGGGCCAATGACATGGCCCTCAAAAAACAAACAAAAAACTCACCCTGTAGCAGATAGTGGCAGTAACCTAAGCACACCCATTCAGCACCTCTCATTGCTGGGCAAGCCAGTTGTTTTGCAATGAGGGCGCCTGCTACTTGAGGGCCTTCTGGGCTGTAAGCTCAGAAAGCAGGATGAGAAGACTTAGAAACCCTGGGTATGTCCATTAAAAAGAAGAGAGCCTCTCCATGGACTCACTGGTCTCAAACTTTTGGGCAGGAGTTACCCAACTCCACTGTGCGCAGCGAATCTTGTAAGACTTGGGTCCTCTTTGACAAAGTTCTTGAGAATTTTCTTGCATCGCAAATAGACAAGCTAAGGCAGAACTGAAGAGTAGCTAAAATTGTTTTTGACACCCTGAGACTCTAATTTCTTCACCTTCTCCCCAGTTCCAAGACACCAGTACCCTGTTTTTTCCATTAATTTCCTCATTGGAGAGACCATGGTAATATTTTCATGCTAAAACTACACAGTTTATATGTAATTTTCCATCCTCCATGCAATTTTCCAATTTGACAGAAGGAAAAATATATCTTGCTTAATTAGGCCATGAAACTAAACTACAAATTTTTTGAGATTTGATGGTGAACATGAACAGTACAATATTACATATTTTACTCATGTTGATTTAAGTGTCCTTAATCCCAGTGAATTGAAATGTATCATTATGTTACAATGTAAACAATTTTAATTAAATTTATGTACAGTAGTATATACAAATATAATGCATTTCTACCATATAATACATATTATGCAGAAGTAAAACACAGTACCATGGAAAGGCAAAAAACTAATTAACATTAAGAAGGTATTTTGCCTAAAAACAGCAGTTAACTTGTGCCAAGATAACACATTGCTGTTTCACTCCCTATGTTTGCTGAACATTTGTTGATTTAAAGCCTAAAATGTTTTATCTAAACAACCCCACTTCGTTGACTTCTTAGACTGATTTCGAATGGAATTTCTTAGATGGCAAGGTCTCATGCTCATGGCAACATTCTCTAGGAAAAGTGCCGATAATTTTTAAGATGGTTTGTGAATCTGCATTATCCTATACTATAAACAGGTTCCATTTCCATTAATAGCAAGGATATTCCACTCTTAAGTACTAAAACTAATGGTGATTTTTATCATTGCTACTGTCAACTTCAAGAATTTTGAATTCCATTACGTAACAGTCCATGTTTTAAAACTTATTTCTTTCTACCCTTGAACATGTGTAGCTAAACATTAAGGCATGTTATGATTTCCACTTTGCTGTTTTCTGTCAAGGTACTTGTTGGCTCACTGATGAGTTAAGATTATTTTCATAACTTTCCCCCATGGTGCTCAGCTTTCTCTTTGAAAACTCCCATTAACATTTCTTCTTATTAGTTGTGAAATGAGTTGGCAGAAGTGTCAGCTATCTGAGAAGGATGTGTTTGCCTGAACTGGAATTTTCCTCAATTCCTAATCCAAGAGCTAGACTTTGATGGAATGTTATAATTCATAAAAGTAAGGTTTAATGAAATGTCCAGGTTATTTAATTGGCATTTCAATTGTTTGGGTGACAATAATTCGGTAAATATATATAGGTATATATTTTTTTACAGGAATAATCTAATCACTTATTAAGTATGATTAGTTATAATATCTTACATTGAATGAGTAATTATTTTTGGAAGACGCAGTTTAAGTGTTTTATGCCCATCTCATTTTTATTCCTATTTAAGGGAAGAGGAAGCAGAGATATGGAGAGACTTTAGACACTTTACAAAGATTCTGCAGCTATTAAGCCAAAGGAGCTGGGATTTGAACACACACTTCCTGAATGTAGCTTCTGACCACTTAGCCAATCTTCTAAACTTCTATTAGAGCCCAGTGAGGTATGTCAATATTTTTGTGGGTGATAAAACTTTGCATATGCACTCAATTACTGGTAGTTGAATTACAATGTAAAGGGTTGCATACATAATTGAATGAATTTATTAATAAATCAAATTTTATAGTATATAATTAATATTTTCTCAAGTAAAAATGTGATATTTTTAAAAAGGTTCACTATAGTGGCATGAAATTTTGGGAATATCTTGAAAAAACACTGAGTTATATAGTTAATTTTATCATGCACTTGTGACAGAGAAAAAATAATTGAGTTGCATGGAACCAGACCATCTTCCGGTATTGGTAGTCACTTTATTTTGAATGATAACACCAAGTATAAGTACAACACTGATTTGTTCTTTCTTAAGTTAAAATGATAAAATGCAGTTTGATAGAAATATATATAGACAAGCTGACAAAATGTACATTTTTAAAAAGACATTTAATATCTAGATCCTCTGCTGATAATTACAGTAAAACCTTGGGTTGCGAGTAACATGGTTTGCGAGTGTTTTGCAGGACGAGCAAACATTTCTAATATATTTTAACGTGGTGAAGAAGTGATGTGTTGCAATATGAATAGTTTGTTTCCAGAATGAATTATGCTTGCAAACCAGGATATTACTGTATACATATAAGGCTTTAAACTCCAGTGTACCCCTGGATGTACTTGTTTAGTATGTGGGCTGCTTGGTTGATTTTATTCAAAGTAACCATTACTGGTTCATGCCAACAAATATGTCTGCTGCTATTGGGCACCATTTTCATTTTGTTTCCTAAAATAATTCTCGAGCAAAAATTTAAACTCTCTTATTTATTATTAGTTAATCAACAATGATGGCTAACATAGCTGAAATTACCATAGGTTCCATTTTCAATGATAACGACTTACAATGTCTTTCTGGACTCTTTTTCTGAGATGGACCAGAATGAAAAGATAACCTCAGGTATCTTACGTGCACATGTGTGCACACATATATGTGCATGTGCATGCTTTTGGACATTCTTCATTACTAGGGAAAAACACTTTCACTCTTTAGAGGGTTTGTGATATTATTCACACGTCCTTAGCTAGAAAAACTTTTCCCTGGCATCCATAACTCCCGTTCTTATTTACCATGGATAAATTGAGTAAAAAAAATGAACTAAGTAAAAGAGCCTTTTGAAAAAATTTTCCAATTACAGGAAAACGTTTTAATGCAATGTTCATCAATTTCAACTAAACCATGTTGTCAAGAAGCAGGGATCTTGAGACATTCTCAAAGCATTTAAATTATTGTATATTTGCAAGATTGCATAAAAGTAAATGTACTAGAAGATCAAATGACATGAAAATCATTTGTTTTGGACTTCTGCTTCTGGCCAAGTTGGAGTAACAGAGAACAGATTAAACCTCAGCTAAAAAAACCACCAAAAAACAAAAAAAAAAACAAAAAAAACCCAAACTTTTAGAAATGGATAAAATATATAAAAGAATGGTTTTGAAGACATGGGCTATCAGGCAATGGAAGACAGTGATCTCTGAGAAATTAGAAACAAATAAGGTGAGTGCTACAACTGCCCATAGCTGACTGTCTGGAAAGAGTTTCAGGCCATGACAAAGGATGAAGGAACCTTCACAAAGTCAAGGGGTCTCCTGGAGTTGAGAGGATAGATCTGGGACTTCAAAGAGGCCATGGTGGCTCGAGTTCACAGAGAAGAGTGGCAGAGAGGAGATACACACAAAGAGAACACTGGAGACCTTCAGAGAGCTCCCTTTTAGTTTTCAGTCTTCATCTGAATCCTGTTCAGCTTACCCATGTAAGGAAACTATACATGATTAGGGAAAGAACTACACAAAAGGATTAATGGTAAGAATCACCAGAGCTCATATATGGCTGGGAATAGTGTCTGTTTCTGCCAGTCACAGTGGAAAAACCTCACCATTCACAGGGCATCAGAGAAAATACCCAGAATGGTTTTGCCTCAATATTGAGGCAAAATTAGCCCTAGACTTACGATGCCGTGCTCAAAACTCACAAAATATAAAAGGAAGATATTAGGGCCAGCAGAGTGGCTCAGTTGGTTAAGAACTCACTCAAGAGTGTGAGCTCTGAGCAACAGTGTCACAAGTTTGATGCCCGGCCCAAGCTGAGCTCACCCGAGCTGCCAACAAGTGACAGGATGACTCAGCATAAAAAATTAAAAAAAAGGAAGCCATTCAAAATTGCTTTCAAGTAAATTAACTCTGTCCCAGGATAAAGGTCAAGAATATTTATCTGCACAAAACTATAAAGCACTCAAGTTGCAAGTCACGATGTCTGATTCCCAATCAAAAATTACCAGTCATCCAAAGAAGCTGGAAAAAAACACGTATAATGAAGAGCAAAATTAATTGAAATGGACCCAAAACAGATACAGATGTTAAAAGTAATAGACAAGAACATTACTACAGTTATTATAACTGTATCCCATATTTTCCAGAATGTAAAGATTGACACACTGAATAGAGACATGGAAGGTGCAAAAAGACCGAAATCACTCTCCAACTATGTATTGAATCACACAAACAATGTCTGAGGTTAAAAATATAGACTCGATGTGATTAACCACAAATTAGACATTGGAAAAATAGTGAGATTAGTCAGTTTCACAATAGAAATTATATGAAATGAATTACAGAGAATAAAGACTGAAAATAAAGAGAACAGAACATCAGTGAGTGGAACAGCTTTAAACAGCTTAATATATGTGTAACCGGAGTCCCTGAAAAGGGGGCAGAAAAAAAATATATTTTAAAAATGGCTTAAAATTTCTAAATTTGATGAAAACTATAAACCCACAGATCCAAAAGACTTAACAGACTTCAAGAACAACAAACATGCAGAAAACGATACCAATGTACATCATAAACCAATTGCTCCATTCCCAAAAGCACTCCCTAACAAACATTATGTATGTTGATCTACATCTCAGAGTGGGCTTCTTAAGGGTGCCAGCCTGAATTATGTACCAAGATCCATATTAAAACAACTACCCATTGTGGAGCAGAATGGAGGTATATATAATATACATGTCTACTATGCGCTATTTTTCATGAGTATATATTATTTTTATAATAAGACATGAAAATATTTAAAATCCTTAACTTCTTGTGTCAGATATCTTTGGAAATGGCAAAAGATTTATAAGTCTCCCCAAGAAAACCTTATTTGACACATATTTCTGCCTTTAAATGAGTTAGAGACCTAGTAATGCTGCATTAGCTCAAAATTTACTGTAGTGCTATTACAAAATGTATTTTCTGTATGATGGCAGATTGTAAATCCATGAATTGCCTTTATCTTTAATGTTAATACCGATGTGTACACAAGTTTGATTGACATACACATAATTACACATTTTTAAATTATTCATTTTCTACATTTATATAGCTTACATATACATAGGTGTTTAAATGCTTACTTCCTTAATATCAAAATGCATATTTTCTCTGAAAAAATATTTGAGAATGGAAAACTGCAAAGTTGAATATTGTATTGCTTTTATGAATCCAGCATTTTGAAATGTCGGGACTATTTAACAAATTACCTGTTTCTTTGCTTTCATCTGTCTTAATCAGTATTTTCTGGCATTAAAAATTGGCCACAACTCAAATCTATTTGATTGAAAATTGCTACATGAACAATTCAAGCTAAAAAGGTTGCAAAAATACTTAAGATTTGGTGTAATAAACACAACATTTCTTATACCTAAACTGTATCTTTTCTAAGCTAAATTACAACCTCCACAATCCAATTTATCTTTATCTGCATACTCAAAAGACACAGCAAGTTGCAATTAAACTATACACTGGTTATAATCCATATGTTGCATTTCCATTAACATAAACCATAAAAAAAGTCAATAAGTACCACCAATTAACTCTGCATTGTTTTGGCCTCTGGACTATCTCAGAAGGCATTTTGTCAATAGAATATATAGAAATATTGCAACATCACCACAAATTGTCTTTAGGGAAACAGAATTGTAATTTTATCATGATGGATATTTCTAGGAACTACATTATTGTTAAGTATACCACAAGTTCCCCTGGACAGAGTCCAACATAAAGCAAAAGCACACTGCCTGAAAGCCACTGCTGAAAGATGCTTCCCTGTATCACAGATTCAATGACACTTTGCAGTTCATCAGATAAACCAGCTGTATATTGCCTAACTCGTCCTGTCACAAAAAAATCCACAGCAGTCTCCCAACATGATCATTACGATGATGTTCTACTATATGCAGTAATGACAACGAATGTCAGAAATGATAAATTTCCATCATCATTCACAACGTGAACTTGCAGAAGATAAGCAGTTGCGATATTGTGGTGGAGATAAACGCAGTTTGAAAAAAAAATAGAGATCACAAGGTCTTACCTTAAGGTACCATTTGTATTTGGCATGTTCCCAATTCTCAGGAATTTGCGTCTTTTTGAGAAACTGTTCAGCTTCTGTTAGCCATTGATTAAATATCTTCATATCGTAATGAAACCGCCGCCATTTTTCAACAGATCTGTCAAATCGTCTAGAGGGGAAAAAAATTTAGATCAAGAAAAATAAATGGATTACATAAAACAAACTATACAGACATAGCATATATGCTTGATTACATTAACAAAAATAGTATTTTGATAGTTTTGCAGATTTGTAGATTTCTGTATTGAAACAAAAAGGAAGACAACTATTACAGAATATCAACATTTTCTTCTCTGTGAGCATATTTATTTTTTTTAATTCCTGGAATTTAAAAATATGTTACCATATAATAAATTCAGTATTTTTAAGCTATTCAATCTCAAAATACTTTTTGCATCCAAATTAAATTATCTCGTGAAGTCTATCAATTTCAGTGTTACTCTTGATCCAAAAGTGTCTATTCATTAAGATTCTCCAGTATCCAGGATGACAGATGTAATTTAGGCTTAGGTGTAAGCAACCAACCAACTAACTGATATATTAGTCAAAATCAGGGGATGAATGTTGTCTTCCTTTATCCTTCTTGTTTTATTGTATCCACTAACAATTTATTTTATTTTATTTTATTTATTTTATTTATTTTTTTGAGGGCAGTGTCACTGGCCCTCACATGTGGGACTGAACCGGGGCTGCTGGCTTCCAAAGCCAGCGCTTAACCACCGCACCACTCGGCCGGCCCTTTATTTTTTTGTAATTAAAGTTTATTGCGGTGACAATGGTTAGTGACGTTACATAGGTTTCAGGCATACAATTCTGTAATACATCATCTATATATCACATTGTGTGTTCACCACCCAGAGTCAGTTCTCCCTCCATCACTATATATTTGAGCCCCTTTACCCTCTTCTATCATCCCCCTCCCCCTTACCCTCTGGTAACCACTAAACTATTGTCTGTGTCTGTGAGTTTGTTTCTTCATTTGTTTGTTTTGTTTCTTTGTTGTTTTCAGTTTTATATACATTTTAAATTGGAATGCTGAAGGAACTTATATGAATCAGGGCTTCATGGTGACCTTAGACAGTTGCACATAAAAATCGCATGGGGCATTAACAGTAAAATAAATAAAAAAATAAAACACTGATTTCTGTCCTGGAGCTACTCCAGACCAATGAAATCAGTATACTTGGAGGTGGGATACTGACATGGTATTTTTAAAAGCACCAAGGTGATTCTAACGCACAGTCAAGGTGAAAAACACTCTGTAAAGTAAGTTTTAAAGTCTTATGGGGCTTCTAATCTACTGGATCTCCAGGAGCCTGTTCAAACAACTATTTGCTAGCAGTAAACCAAAAGCCATCCTGAAGAGCCCTGCCTCAGAGTACAGCAGTCTGTCCAAGTTCTCTGAGTTCGACTCTTGAGGTGCAATGGATTATAGTTTTGAATATCCTCTCAGATTCCTACCTCCATTGAGGAACTTTAAATAATCTTAGAATTTAACACCACAACTCCCTACCTTTTAACTGGGAAGTGGATGGAATTCACATATATTTAAGTTACTATGCGCCAGGCATTGAACTCTGTACTTTTACATATCCAATTTCACTGACTCTTACAACACCCCGTGCAACATGACAATTATTATTCCTATTTTCCTCTGGAGAAAAATGAGAGGGGAAGTGACTTGCCAAAAGGTAAATAGGTATTAAATGGCAGTGAGGGGATTCTAACTCAGACCTCTCTGGTTTCAATGGTGCTTTTCACTGCCTAACATGGTCTTTTCTGAGGTTCTTTTTTTCAAGATGAATTCTCACCTTACCAGTTAAACAATTCAAAATAATAGCTGTAGGGGTTTTCTTCTTATTTTTCTTCTTTATTATCTTCCAAATATTTAATTATGAATCTACATGTACACTGCAGTCTATCAGACATTGCATTTAATGATTAACTATATTTCTTCCAGTAAAAAAATTTAAAACAGACAGTATTTTGGTAGCTTAAAATAGGTAGCCAATGGTAACCAAAAGAGGTTGTCTCTAACTATAGCTAGTGTAAAAGTCAGGATTCTGCCTTTAATACTTAATGGCATTCTAGAATTAATCAAATATCATATATCCATTACTCACAAAATGATCTTAGAAATATTTTACATGTTTAACAATAATGTTGCCTTTATATATTTGCAGTGGTATGTAATACACAATGACTTCAAATGCAGCTTAAGAATTCATTCCCTTTAAAAAAGAATTATACATTGCATACATCTAATAAGCACTTGTATCAATGGAGTCAGAGTTGTGAAATGAGAATCTAAAAAACATAGCTGGAATTGTTCCTTCTTGGTGAGACCACAGTTTATTTTAATTGTCATTATATATATTTTTTTATGTTGTCAAGTTTTTCTACAATGGGCATTTCATACTTTGATATTTAGGAACATCCTGTCATTTCAAAATAATTTTAAAAGGCAGTGTCATGCTAACAATGACTACCTCCAACTCTCTTCCCACTACCATAGTTTGAGAAACAGGCAGAAGTTAACCAGAGCACACAGAAATTGTCATTTGGTCACAATTTACTATTCCACTTCTGTAACAGCCCCCTTCTTTGCTTTTTCTTCTATTCAATCACCAGAATTATCCTACTGCCAACTCTTTCAGCTACCAGGAGGTGATTGCTTCTCCAACATTTGTGTTATCAATACCCACTGTTCCTTCTAGGCCGCCATCCAGACACGTGCCTTCACCATTCACCATGCTGGCAATTACCACCTTCCACCAAATTCCACAAAGCCTCATCCCACCCCAACCCCTCTTCCTCTTCACAGGTTATCTCCCCTTTCAATTTCCCAATAGAAGAAATCGATAAGAACCAATACAACTGATGATGGGACCCCCAGGTCTGCAAGAAAGAGCTGAAGGGAGGAAGAGAAGGGAAACAAGCCAAGGGCTTCAGGGCTGGCCTTTGATGTACTTGTACCAGGCCCACAAAAGTAAGACAGGGTAAATGTGCCAGCCACAGAGGACCACCTGCTGTTCTCGGATGCCCTGGTACTGCCTCAGAACTTTTTTGACTTCGCACATTAGTCCCATATTCCTGAAATGCCCACCATCCCTTTTGCTCCTTTTCTCCAACTCTTGCAATCCATCCCTTTGCATACTGAAAGACTTGATCTGAACTACTCATAGTGTCACTTTGTAAATACAGAGTATTCAACATAGCTTGCAAGTGCTAAAAGTTTGAAAACCGTAAAGTTGATTCAATTTTATGATTAATGTTCAAACGAGTAACTGTTCAAACAAAATATTCAAGAATAAAAGCAGGCACTTGCATTTTTACATATGATGGCGTTTAATGTGAGTAATAATATTTTAAATCCATTTTGAGCATCGCATAAAATTTTAAAATACACTTCTCAGTGTTTTAATATGTGTTAACAGCAAAGTCTAAATCTACTCTTGAATTTACAATGTAAAATTTCATTTATTTTATCATGGCTGCTTATAAACTGAAACTCTTTCCCACCAATGAAAATTTTGAATTAACAGATATAAATTTTGCTAGTTGTACAACATTATATTTATAAATTTAATCTCTAATCAGTCACTAAGCTCCCTAAATTCCTCTTATGCCATTAATTCTACTGTCCACGATTGAGGAAACAGGCAGCAACAATTAGAAACACATAGAGATATTAAAAATGACATTCAAGGAAAGAAATGCAAGTTTTACCCTCTATATTGTTCCAGGGGGTGGGGTGGGGGGAAGTTGTTGCTTTTACCTGGCAATAAGAGGAAATGTAGACCCAACTAAATAAAGGACAAAAAAAATGTCAGCATAAACATATGGATAATAAATCAAGTGATTTTAAAATTTTGCATATATTAAAATTCTCATTCACTATGCAAGCAGTATTTAAAATTACACTGCTGCTTCATTTATGTGCCACATAACTTATTTCCTGCTGTTCTAAATCAAGTTAGTCAGATTATTCTCGAGCATAAATTACATTTAGGGAGTAATTTAGGTACTTTGGGACATACTTTAACAATTTCAGGCCATTAAGGTGGTGCTCAATTCCATAAAATAGATTTAAATAAATAACAGCCTAGTAGCCTTCTGACACATCCACTGTGGTTTTATACTTAGGTCTGCAAGCTCAGCATCGGGCTGCTGGTTATTTCCTCCTACATATTTCATTTTGGATGCGAGAGTGGGAGGGATCTTGGTTATAGTCTCAATGTCCAAACTGTAGGTGTTGGTAAATAAAAATTAAATTAGTTACTTGCCCCAAACCATAGTACCTGGCTCCCTTCCCCAGTACCCCTCGTCTCCACTTCCCCAGTAATGATTTCATAAAACCTAAGGAGGCTGGCCATTAGGAAGTCTTTTCTATGGAATCTGATTTACTCTGAAAAGCCCTCCTGTGGCTCCGACTCTCCTTACTTGTCTCCTACCCCTTTTATTTCTTATGCCTAAGACACTGCTGCAGATTTCTAGGCTGAAGTCTTTAATCTCATGCCTAATATACACACGGAGACCAGGTCCACACATGTATAATTTGGATCCGCTCCAGCTGGCTGCCTATCTCACTGCAGACACTCCCTGGACACAGGCTTATACCTGAACCCATGACTTTGACTCCTCAGGCAGGTAGAGCACAGTGGGCAGACTGCTAGCTTGGAATCCTGGCTCCTCCTTGTACTGTGTGGCGTTGGGTGATAAGCGACCTCCCTGAAAAATGATTATAAAAGTAACACCTACTTCCTTAGGTTACTTGCAAGAGTTACATGAATGAATATATGTACATTTCCTTAAACAGTGTCTGGCAGTGTTCAACAAATATGGATGCTAGCTTTTGTTATTATTATTCTACCTAGATAGGCTTAGGTTTTCAAATGTAAGCCCGATTGCCAATATAGAATCCCAACCATGTCAGTGTATCTGTGGTGGAGATCAGACATGTAAGAAATGACTGTATCTTTAATTTCAGGATTTAAAGTAATTCATAGATAATGTGATTAGCCTGCTTACAAGAGCTGAATCATTACTCCAGCATAGAATCCATGGTTGCCCATGGCAGTAGTTTGCCGTAATCAAAAGTGTCTGGATGCTGATGGTAACCACTTTGAGCACCTCTTATAATGGCAGAAGTCAAATGTGACTTGGATTCGTCTTATGTTATTGGTATGTATTGAGTATTACAATTTGAATACAGTTTTTTCCTCTCTTAAAATGTGCATACATTTTGGCACCCTCTCTATATAATTATGTTTATATGCATTACATATATATTTATATATATAATTATATACACTTACATATATAATTATATATAGTTATATATAGAGTATTAATTTTTACATACTTTTTATTGTAAAACACACTAATATACAGAAGAAGGTGCACTATCCCACATTATCATAACTCAAGCCAGGAAATAAAAAAATAAATAAATAACCCCAGCAGCCCCAAACTCTTCCTGAATTCCTCTACCAATCATTAGTCCCTCCTTGTCTCCACAATATAACCTCCTTCCGAACTTTCTTGGTAATCATTTCCTTAGAGCTTTGTAACTTAAGTACGCATTACTAACACTAGAGATTGGTTGTTGTATGCTTTGAACTTTTTATAAATGGAACCATATAATATGTACTCTTTTGTGTGAGGGTTCATTTGCTCAACATTATACTTTTAAGTTTAAGCCATGTGGTTTCCTATTCATCGTTGTCCAATAGTCAACTGTGTAATTTTTTTTCACTGTGGATAAATATTTACGTTGTTTTAGTTTGAAGCTATTATAACGTTGCTATAGACATTCCTGTAGCTGTCTCCTGGAATGTGTACACAAGCATTTCTGTGGAGTATATATACCTAGGAGTGAAACTTATAGCCCATAGGTTATGCATACCTTTAATATTATTAAATAATGCCAAATGTTTTTCACTCCCAGCAGTAGTGCATGAAAGTTCCCACCTCTATTTACAACTCACAGTCCAAGTAGTAACGTATAAGAATTCCCATTGCTCCATATTCTCACCACCACTTGGTACTGTGGTACTTTTACATTTTAACCATTCTAGTCAGTATATAATGATACCTTATTTTAGTTTTAATTTGCCATTCCCTGGCTCCTAATGGGGCTGGCAAACTTTCTGTTTATTGGCCATGTGGATTTCTTATTTTGTGAAGATTACAAAAGTCTTAGACAGTGTTATTGTGAAATGGAAAATACATTTGTTATTTACTACAAAGTAATCATTCTATAAACACCATCCAGATCAAGATATAAAACATTTGTCAGGAGCCAACAAGCCCTCTTTATGCCGCTTCTGACTTTTCAAGAACTTTTCCCAGTTTCATATTGGATTTTTTTTTTGAGGGCAGTGTCACTGGCCCTCATATGTGCGACCCAAACCGGGGCCACTGGTGTCCCAAGCCAGCGCTTAACTACTGCGCCACTCAGCCAGCCCTCGTTCTTTTCTTAAAGATTTGTAGGAATTCTTCATAATTATGGATACACACACTTCATCAGTGTATTCTAGATATATTTTCTTACTTTATGGCTTTCATTTTCACTCTCACAATATTGTCTTTTAAAGTACAAAAGTTATTCATATACAATGCAGTCCAATTTACTTCAACTTATGATTAGTGCTTTATACATATATTTAATAACTCTTGCTTCACCCAACATTCACTAACATACTCTCCTATACTTTGTTGTAAAAGTTTTTTTAATTTGCTTTTTCCCGATTTAGATATGTAAACCTCTTGGATTTTATTTTTAAATACAGTGTGATAAAGGATACATACACTCACACACACACACACACACACACATGCACGCGAACACACACACACATTTCTAAGCAGGAGATTCTATTTTAATTTTTAAGGTAAGGTATGCATATGCAACAAAGTAATGGGTGTACAGTAGGAAAATAAAAGTGTGCACAATGGAAAGCAAATCTCTGTCCCACATCAGATGCCCCCTCCCCAGGTCTGCTAGGTATGTTGTCATTGTAAAAACAAAATTTGAAATTTGAAATATTGGGTTTTCAGAGAGTCATGATGCATTTTTGCAACAATAAAGATAAAAAAATTACGTCATGACTTTTCCGACAAACCAATATTTACAGAATAAGGTGAAGAAATGAACAAATATGGTGATATACAGTGATATCTTTCTCATTCAGTTTTACTGTTTTCAATACATCCTTGCTAGTTGTTTTCATAGTTTTAGATTGACATTGTATGTGTCATAGCTTGTTTATTTTATCCTTAGTCGTCTCTAGGCTGTGAGTCTGGTTCTCAGGCTTCAAACAAGTGGTACTTCGATTTTAAGTTTCTCACAGTAGTTAGAATAGTTGAGTTTCAGAACTTAGTTTCAGGCATTAATTCCCTCCCTTCACTGCTGAATTTCTGCATATTTTGTCTCCCTTGATTCTCATAATAGTTTTTCATTTATGAACAAACAGAAAAGACAGGCTTTATTTGACCTGCAAATCACCAACATCGGCACTTAATGTAACTTCTTTCCAATCACAGGGGAGAAAAGGATATTTTTCATAAATAAATAAATAGTTCACCTCCACACTACAGGTGAAACTGCTAGATTTCCTGTCTGGATATTTTCCTATACAATCTAATTCACTCTTAAATGTTCAAATAACATCTGCACTGCAGCAGAAGTTGGCAAACTTTATAAAGCTCTTGAGAATAAATATTTTAGGCTCTGTTGGCCATGCAGTCTTTGTTACAACTAACTCAACTCTGCCATTGTAGCTCAACATCAGCCATAGACTGAAAATAAAAAATGGCCAGGTCTCAATAAAACTTTATTTTAAACAACTGGTATTGGGCCAGATTTGGCTGTACTTCACTTACCCTTCATCTATAAACTGATTACCACCACAAAGTCCCAGGTTCTGGCCTTTACATGAGCTTTATATCTAGCTGTTTTCTGGGCTATCCTCACCAGACCATTCTATGTGAATCTCAAATATGATGTTTTAATAGTTCCTAATTTTCTCCTCTAAGTCTACTTGTAATTTTAGCTAATGATTTCCAAGCTAGACATTTCTCTGAGGTCATCTTTTACTCCTCCCTTTCTTTTCACCATATTTGCCTCTATATCCCATCAACTCTAAATCAGAAATGACTCTTAATTTGGCCTTTTCCTTCTAGCCTCACTACTATGGCATTTCTTGAAATTCCCAAACACCCTTTTCCTTGTCATATGACAACTCGTCTGTCCCTATCATCATTGTCTGACCGCTCTCTAACCTATGTCTATAGTGTCACTCTGTCTTCCTTTTGGCTCCAACACAAATATTTTCATAGCCCACGATGTATACATACACTATAAAACACCGAATATCTCAAAACTTCCATAACAATCTGAAGAAAATCTTAAAATTCTTTAGATTTCTAAAATGTTTTTTTTTTAAGCTGGCTGATCTCTCATTGATGCATCTCTGGTTGGGATTTAAAATGGGTATTGTAGTAGGGTCTTTTTCCTACAAGTAGGCAGACCTGTGGAGGAGCACGTTAAACTGGAAAGCCTCCTCAATAAGTTTGAGTTATCTTAAATAAAGGAGGACTTTTTGAACTATAAGTATGCACAATTGCACACACACACATTCAAATATATATACATTAAAATTTATACACACAAATGTATGTGTATATATGCATATATGTATTTATATGTGTGTGTGTGTGCGTATATATATATATATGCACACACACACACACACACACACACACACATATATACTCAATCAGAAACTTGACCTAAGTGGATATTAGGAGTTTGGGGGACTTTAATTAAGCACATTATTTTGACTTAGGGAGAGATACCATAAACATTCTTGAGATAAATTTATAAGTACTCACATAGGTAGGGATCCATGTCTTCATCTGTTCTTGATGGCTGATTATTTAAGTAGCTAATTATAAAAAGGAAAGCAAATGTGTCTTTGATATTACTAATGTCTCTGGTATTCCATAAATCTTTACACTTCTCTCTTACAAACATCTTTCTCATAGTCCAAGGTCCCAATGGGCCACCCTTTACATAAAGAGTGCAATATTTGACAGTTCTATCATGTTGGAAAAATATTCAGGGTATACTATTCCTGCACTGCTTCTGAAGAAAAAGAATGTAGGGTTATGCTAATATTAACCTAAAAATTATGCAATTTCAATGCCTTGATTTGGCGTAATTAGAATCCTGTAAAAATACCCCTAGTAGCAAAAATAGTTTGCTATCAGTGAGCTACAATGTTACCTTTAATAGTAGGATCTTTGGGAGAAATTAACTACACAAACTGATTCAGCAGTCTAAATTAAATAACTGAAATTATTAAAAAGTTGAAGGTAGCATTCCTTTTGAGGACTTGATATATTAATGGATCTCCTCTACAAAATGAGAGCATTTCATTTAGTCTTAATTTACATATTTTCTAGTACAGGGGTGGACAAAGGTTTGAGATGGAAGAGCCTCCAGGGGTCAACAAACTGTGGTTCTCAAGCCACATGCGGCTCTTTGGGTATGTACATGTGGCTCTGAAATAAAATTGAAAATGAAAATAAAACTATCATAGTTTCACTTATACAAATTTTAAAGGATATTATTCACATAATTGTGAGGACAGGATTGGCTCTTCCTGGGGTTGGCAAACTTTTGAGATGGAACGTACCCAAATAGCCACATGTGGCAGGCGAGCTGCAGTTTGCCGACCCCTGCCCTAGTATAACGTCCCAATGAAAATGATAGCATTTGACATCATAGCTTCTAAATCTTCTCTTTAATTTGTTGGCTAGAGGGGATATTTGAAATAAGGTTGTCTTTCTCTTCATTCAAACACAAGCATATGTAATGGATATGGGGCTTTTACCTAAAAATAGCAGCAAAAGCAGGAAAAAAAAGCAAGAAGCCACAAATATGTGCTAAACACTCTAGATTAAAAACACCTTAGGGTAGGTACTATTATTATATTCATTTTGCAGAACAGAAAACTAAGACTTCGGAGGGCTAAGAAACTTCTATATTTCTAAGCAGGAATGCCAGGCAATACTATAGTTGAATAAGAGAAGTTTATAGTGTATATGTTTTTTGTGTTTTTTTTTTTTTTTTAGCATCATTAGAATCAGGAAACACCATGTTATTTCATGGAAGATAAGAAATCCCACTTCTGTACCATACTATCCTCTTGGGCATAAGACATAGTGGTATTGTTCAGTTCAACTTGTATATATCTGAGCATCGCAAATTTTATATTAAAAAAATGAAAAGATTAATAAATGACCTAATCTCCTTTTTCAGCCTCATTTTCTCAAACTAATACCTCTTCTTTATAGCCACTTTTCATTATATATCATGAGAAATATACCACACTCTCAAATCAAGTGAAACTGATCTTGTTTTGCCATGAACATTCTTGAGGGCTCCTCATCTTATTGTTGCTTTGCTTGTTTTGTTCATATTATTTCTTCTCGATTTTCTGTCTGGATATAACTTCCTCCTTGAGAACCTTTCTGATGCTCTCAACTAGAAGTAATCCATCCTCTCTTTGAAGTTCCCTAACACTCCTTTTGTCTTGCTTTAGAGAATTTATTCCATTCTAATTTATACCAGTGTCATAATACCCAAACTATAGTAAATTCTCTCTAAGGGTAGAAACTATGTTGAATCACCATTTTTACCTTCAAAAACGGGTACTCATAAATACTGCTGAAATTACGATTTGCAGGTTCAAAATTAATTAACTTAATTTTAATACACACAATTGGTATCCATTTTGAATTATTACACCTTTTAATAGGAAAATGTCACGTAGATTAGAAATCCCAAACTATCATCTTTCAAAATGAAGACATACTTTTTGATTTAAAGCACAAAACAAGGCAGCTGTGCAGTGTACGAAATTGGCAGACAGACAAACATGGGTTTGAAGTTCTGCTTTCTTGCTAAACAGTGCTTTCTAAACTTCAGCGAGTAATTGAATTTGCTGATTTCAGTATCCTCATTTGTGAAGTAGGCATGATATTATCTACTTCACCGTGTGGTTATAAGGATTAGAATAATATGGTAAAGTTTGTGAAGCACATGGTAAATACTCAGACAATGTTGGCAATAACAATATTCATTAAAATCCAGATCTATCTATCTATTTATCTATCTACCTACACACAAAAGTAGAATGGTATCTTCAGTTAGATCTAGCATCCTTGTCCTTTAAGACTCACATTTCACTCTGCATAAAACGATTTCCCTGCTATTGTAACTGAGCAAACCAAAACTATTACAGTAAATGGAGTCATATATCTTCCCTTGCTTCTTTCTGAATGAGGGAAAGACAATACACTTTACCTGGCTACAAGAAAGTTAATTTCAATTTTTTTTTCTGCTAAAGGAGCATGAGAGGGGGGAATTACTTTATTCAAAAATGGAGGGTGAATAGATTTTGATCTTCAGGGCAAGTAAGACATTTAGGTGTTGATATCTTCTTAAAAGTATTATTGAAAAACAAATTCCAAATATGTGGAGTAAGATTAAACAATAGAGAAGTATGACATTTTGCTTCTTAGGCTACCAAAATGTTCATTTCCTCCATAGGCTGTTGCAGCAATTCAAATTCACTATTTCAGATCAGCTTATAAAAGTGTCGTTTTGTTGTTTTTCACATGGGGACTAATTTCTTTTGACCGTGATTAAAAGCAAAGATTAAAATCACTGTGTATCTTAGAATATATTTGGTATGAGAGCACAATAATACCAATATAAAAATAAAACTGAAACAATTAACTTTTCACTTAGCTTTATACCACATAGGCAATTCTATTTTCTCTCTTATACCATTTCCCTGGGCCATTGCCTTCCAAAAGACTGCTTTTCCTATTAAGGGAGTTATAATTAACAAGAGCCCCACACACAACAATTATCATCTACCATATTCATGAACATATATAAGCTATTATTTTTCCTAGTGTTTGCTATATTTTATTTTAACTTTTTGGAGCCAATCTCAAAGGTGGCAGATTTAAAAAATAAATAGAGAATTTTACAATTGTCAATTACTTCTAAAATAATTTTCCAAAGAAAGAAACACTATTCCCATTTTACTCTTATAAGTTGGTCTTGGAATGTGCAGAAATAGTATTATAGAAAAAGAACAAATTTGAAGCACTAAGTGGAATTAACAGAGAATTAATGCTGAAATGACACCAGAGTAGCATTTCGATTAGAAATAAAAAGTAGAAAATATTTAGGTTATCAGAGGTTGTAAGTAGTAAGGAAAATAAGAACCATTTTCAGTGGAAATGACTTATTTTGCTTAAAGTTGCACCCTCAGTCAAAGAGAAAGTGTCCAAAGGATTTTCTTATAAATTCTTATAAAATTAGATAATGAGTAATTAATGTCAAGGCACATTTTGGGATACACACACACACACTCACACACACACACACACGATGGCAAAAACTATACACATTTTAAGAAAGGAAAAGACTGTATTAAAATTGTAATACAATGAATGATGCTAGCATTCATTTGATGAACGCCATCTTTTTTTTTTTCTTAAATTAATTTCAGGTGTACAACACAGTGCAGTAGTTATACATTTTACCCCTCAAAGTGACAACCCCCCACCCCCAATTCGCCACCCCACGCCCCCCCCATATCATATATATCTATTACTCTTCCTCTGACTCTTGTCACAGGATGTGGATTATACTGTGAACGCCATCTTTTGAGTGAACGTTATACTGCACGTTGCTACCATAATTCATTTCAACTTCGAAAAGAATAACATCTCTTAACATGCTACATTTTTTGGCACCATGGGTATATAGATCTGACAAATATATGATAAATGAATTAAATATGCCAGGGGTCCGTTACGAAGATGCAATGCTCATTTTACTTGAGTCCACCAATCCCATGAACATTTGAAGGATCCCTCCACCCCCACTTCCCAGTATAGATGTACCTGCAGGAGCAAACCACATCCAGCATGACACCGTGTAGGTAAGACACCTTCATTTTAAATTCACTGAGCTAAAATCAGATCCAACTGTAGCAAGTATCACTCAAGGAAACTTTCATCATATTTGATTTACTACTTTATGAATAAATATAAAAATCTCAGGCCCCTTTTACTATTTCACATTCCATCTTATTAAAACACAAGTACACGAGGGAAATATTCTTGGCACAAAACTACTGTATTCATTAAAATTTTCTTTTCCTACACTTGAAGGCACATGTCTAAACCTGTAGGGGTTACTTTATTATTTAATTAGAGCAGATTCTTTTCTATCATTTTAGGTGTTTCATCTGAAGTTTAATTAACATCAGTATATGTGCTCTCAGGCAAGTAAATACAGCTTGTGCAAAACGAGGAATGAGTATAAGCAAAATGTAAAAAAAAAAATTTCATACAGGAAACCATGAAATGTGTATCAAAATAAAACCTCTAAGAAACAAAATAACAATGGTCAAAGGCCACGAGAAATACTTCACAAATGCATATGACGTATGGTATTTGCACGTTTTATTTTAACTATTCATTCATTCCTTGAATAAGCATGTATGGAGTGCTTAGAATCGGGGCTGTCAGTGTGTGACGTTTACGGGGTATGAAGATGAAAAACCTGCTCCCCCTGCCAATGTGAAATTCACAGCTTAATGTGCGCATCAAGTGTTTTCACGGGGGTCTATGCATCGTAGCATATGCTGTTCTTGCCCAGTGCACGCCGTCTGGCCTTTCCATTTCCAAGTACAGCTAGCTCCAAATGCCAGCACTTAAATTTCTCTGCCTGAGGATGCCCTCTGGCTGCAGAGGACTGCTTTGCCCACCTATATGGTAAGCCAAACTGTTCAGGCATTAACACCTGTGGGAGCAGCTCTCCACCAATAACTGATGAGAGTCGATGTGGGAACACCCCAGTTCATCTGGTCCCCTGAAGTGGGATTACTTTGAGGTAAGTGTTCTATGCTGTCTCCCAGTTTCCTCATGGGGATGAATCTCAAGATACACAAATGGTTAACTGGGTTGAAGATTCAGCTCTTACCAGCTTCTTTCTGTTTCCTATCTCACTTCCCTAAGCTGTTTGCTGTATCTTGCAAATAACCTACTTGGACTGGAGTTCTTGCCTCACAGTCTTTTTTTGCAGGGAATCCAAATGAAGACAAAGACCATGCCACTAGGGTGGAGAGATTAATTCTACCCTATCAGATTGTGAGAGTAGGAGGGAGGAAGTTGTTAGAGAAGGCATCTTAGTAGATGAGGGCCTGGATGGGTGAGCAAAGGTATGTCAGGCAGAGAAAGGAGGAAGTACATTATATGAAGCAGAACCAGCACATGTGAAGGCTTAGACGAGTGGTTCTAAAACTAACATTCATCACCAGGAAGGCTTGTGAAAACACGGATTGCTGAGCGCCATCTTCAGAGTTTCTAATATCGTAGAGCAAGAATTTTTATAAGAAGTTCTCAGATGTTCCCGGTGCTGCTGGCATGGGGACCATACTTTGAGAACCACTGAAGTGGAGGAAATGGCCAAATGATAGTTGGGAAAGAAAGACTGGATCAAGATTATGAAAGTTCATGATTATCCTGTGACCTAAACTTGCTTTTCTTTCTAGTTCATGTTTGGTAAAACTGTTTATTGCAAAAAAAAAAAAAAAAGAGGAACCAAACAAAATCACTAAATAGTTGTCGATCGACATAATATAAAAAATGACAAAATCCTTTGAGAGAGAACATGAAGAATATTTCTTATACACTTCTTGACATGATTTCTCAGGCTCTGTTTTCTGTTCAGAGTTTGCATATATGGAACCTCTATTCCTTATTTCCCACTAATCCTGTAACTTTCAGTTTGGTAGCTCCACGCTTCTCGCAGGCTTTAGGTATGGGCCACAGCACAATTGGCTGGTCCAAAAATTGGCCAGCAGGGCAGCAATGCCGAAGATATCCATGACCACAAAAAACAAGAAAGCATTAGTTGTCTATAACCGCTCTTGTCTATGAGAAAACATTGCATCCTTGAAAGAGAGGTTTAGTTATACTGGGTAAGTAAAAGGAATATGGGTTATTGCTAGCTGTCTTCCCATTTTAAACATGTTGGAACATGTATCATGCATAAGATAGGATCATAACGGAAGCTAGAAGTCTACTCAGAGTTTTTGTTTGTTTGTTTGTGAAAGGATATCTCCTATCTAGTAAACTATCATACCATCAATTCACATATTTAATGTGTGTGAGTGAGTGTGTGTGTGTGTGTGTGTGTGTGTGTGTGTGTATTAATTTTTGGTGAGAACATTTATGTTCTACTCTTGGCAAATTTCAATTATACAATACCATGTTTTCAACTATAGTCACCATGTTATACATTACAGCCTCAGAGCTTAATCATCTTCTTTATGAAAGTTTGTACCTTTCTAACAAGCTCTCCCAATTACACCCACTCCCCAGTCCCTGGTAGCCATTATTCTACTCTCTGTTTTAGGAGTTTGACATTTTTTTAGATTATATATACACAAGTGATACCATGCAGTATTTGTCATTCTTTGCCTGGCTTATTTCTTTTTGTTTTTCAATCTTTTTTTTTAATTTTAGTTTATTTATATATACTTTTAATTAGCTTCAGGTGTACAACAAAGTGCAATAGTTATACTTTTTACCCCTCAAAGTGACAACCCTCCCCCCACAATTCTCCCCTCCCACTCCCCCCCATATCATACTATCTATTACAATTCCTTTGACTCCCTTCCACCATATAATCCACATCCCGTGACTGTCTATATATTCAATTACAGTTGGCATACAATATTATACAACATCAATTTCAGGTATACAGTGCCGTGATCAAGCCTTTACTCCATTCATGAAGTGGTCTCCCTAACAAAACATGTGACCATCTGACACCCCACAAAATTTTAACAACATTATATTTCCCAGACTGTCTTTCATATCCCTGTGACAATATTGTAGTCGGTAGATGACTGGCTTAAGAAACTGTGGTACATTTATACAATGGAGTATTACTCCGCTATAAAGAAGAATGAAATTGTACCATTTGCAACAATATGGATGGACCTAGAGACTATTATGTTGAGTGAAATAAGTCAGTCAGAGAAAGACAAATACCACATGATCTCACTCATATGTGGAATTTGAAAAACTGAATGAATGAGCATAAGAAACAGAAATAGTTTCATAGATATAGAGGGAAAACAGGGTTGCTAGTTGGGAGAGAGGTGGGGATGAGGGAGAAGGGGAAAGGATTACACAGCATAAATAGGTGCCTGGCTTATTTCATTCAGCATAATGACCTCAAAGTCCATCCATGTTGTCACAATGGCAGGAGTTCCTTCTTTCTCATGAATAACATTTCTGTGCATGCGTGCATGTGTATTTCACAGTATCTCACATCTTCTTTATCTATACATCCATTGGACATTTAGGTTGTTTCCATATGTTGGTTATTGTGCAAAATGTTGCACAGAATATGGGGGTACAGGTATCTCTTTGAGCTCCTCTTTCCATTTCTTTGAATACCCAGGAGTGGGATTGCTGGGTCATAAAAGAGTTCTTTTTTTAATTTTTGAGGACCCTCCATACTGTTTTCCATAATGGCTGCACTAATTTACATTCCAACCAACAGTGCACAAGGGTTCCCTTTTCTCCACATCTTCACAAACACTGTTATTGCCTGTCTTTTTGAGGTGGTTTCAGTTTGCATTTTCCTGATGATTAGTGATGTTGAGCATCTTTTCATGTACCTGTTGGCCATTTTTATGTCTACTTTAGAAAAATGTCTATTCAGTTCCCCTGCTCATTTGTTAATCAGATTTTGTTGTTGTTGTTGTTGAGTTGTATGAATTCTTTATATATTTTGGATATTAACCCCATAGAAGATAAATGATTTGCACATATTTTCTACCATTGCATAGGTTGCCTTTTCATTTTGCCAATGGTTTCCTTTGCTGTGCAGAGCTTTTAGTTTCATGTTGTTCCAGTTGATTACTTTTGCTTTTGATGCCAAATCCAAAAAATCTTCACCAAACTAATCTCAAGGAGTTTACTGCCTATGTTTTCTTCTAGGAGTTTTATGGTTTCAGGTGTTACACATAAGTCTTTAATCCATTTTGAATTGATTTTTGTGTATGGTGTAAGATGGGGTTTCAGTTTCATTTTTGGGGGCATGTGGGTGTCTAGTTTCTGAGCATCATTTACTGAAGAGTCTATACTTTCCCCATTGTATATTCTTAGCTCCTTTGTCAAAAATCCATTGACCCAATATGCATGGGTTTATTTCTGGGCTCTGTATTCTATTCAGTTGATCTACATATCTGTTTTTATGACAATATGATGTTGTCTTGATTACTATTGCTTTGAATTCAGGAAGTGTGATGCCTCCAGCTTTGTTCTTTCTCAAGCTTGCTTTTGCTATTCAGGGTCTTTTGTAGTTCCACAAATTTTAGGGTTATTTGTTCTACTTCTGTGAGAATTGCCATTGGAATTTTGATAGGGATAGCATTGGGTAGTGTGAACATTTTAACATTAATTCTTCCAATACATTAGCATGAAATAACTTGTCATTTATTTGTATCTCCTTCAATTTTTTTCATCAATGTCATAGTTTCAGTATATGGATATTTCTCCTACTTAAATTTTTTGCAAAGTACTTTATTCTTTTTGATGCAATTGTCAATGGGATTATTTTCCTAATTTCTCTTTCTGATAGTCCGTTGTTAGTACACAGAAATGAAACTGATTTTTGTATATTGGTTTTGTATCCCACAACTTTACTGAATTTGTTTACTAGTTCTAACAGTTTTTGATGTAGTCTTTAGGGTTTTATATATATATATATATATATATATATATATATATATATATATATTATAATGTCATGTACAAATAGAGATATTTTTTTCTTCTCATTCCTGATTTGGATGTCTTTTATCTCTTTTTCTTGCCTGATTGCTCTGGCTAGAACTTCCAATACCATGTTGAATAAGAGTGGTGTAAATGGGAACCCCTCTCTTCTTCCTGATCTTAGAGATAAAGCTTCCAGTTTTTCACTGTTGATTATGATGTTAGCTATGGGCTCGTCATATATTTCCTCTATAAACAGTTTGTTAACAGTTTTTTTCATGGATGGATGTTGAATTTTGTCAAATGTTTTCTTCTGTATATACTGAGATGATCATATGTTTTGAATCCTTCATTTTGATAAAGAGGTGTATCACATTAATTTGTAGCTATTGAACTATCTTTACCTCCCAGGAATAAATTCCACTTGATCATGGTTTATGACCCATTTAATGCACTACTGAATTTGGTTTGCTATTATTTTGCTAAGGATTTTTGCATTTATGCTTATGAGGATGTTGTCTTATAATTTTTCTTTTTCTGTTATGTTCTTGTAGTTTGGGTATCAAGGTAATGCTGGTGTCATAAAATGGGCTTGGAAATATCCCTCCTATTTTTTGGAAGATTCGTATTAATTCTTTAAATATTTGGTTGAAGTCACCAGTGAAGCCATCTGATCACAAGCTTTTGTTTGTTGGTGAGTTATCAATTACTTGTTCAATCTTTATACTAGTAATTGGTCTAAGTTCTTATTTCTTCATGATTCAGCCTTTGTAGGTTGTATGTTCCTAAGAATTTATCAATTTTTCTAGGTTGTCCAATTTGTTGACATATAATTGTTCATAGCAGTCACTTAAAATCCTTTGTTTTTGTGGTATTAGTTGTAATATCTCCTTTTTCATTTGTAATATTATTTGAGTCCTCTCTCTATGCTTGTTAGATAATATGGGTGCTAAGCTATATTTCTAATTCTCTTCCCTCTCTTGGTCTTATTGGTGATTATAATTCCTTGTTCCTTTAAAGTTAGTTGTGGCTTGTGACTTGCTTTAGACAATAAAATATAATGAAAATGACATGGATTACTCTGGGTAACAGTATTTAAGAGTCAGGGTGACATTTTCCATGCACTTATTCCCCATTATGGTGAACTCTAAGGCTTTTTGCTGTGATGATAGAATGGCAAAACACTGTAGCCGCAATCAGCTGAGGTCATTGAGTGACTATAATGATCAGAACCCTTGGTTGACCGATGTTGTATATATGTACAGCAAGGATAAGAAATATACCTTTGATGTTTCTAGCCAATGGTATTTTGGCGTTGTTTGCTATAGTAGCATAACACAACCAATCATGACTCTTTCTTAGCTTCCTTTCTCACTTGGTAAAGCACTTTCTCTTATAGATTTCTTGGTGGGGGGGAAAGGCTTAAGGGAGGCAAAGTTTTGAGACTTTGTCTGAAAATGACTTTATTCTCTCCTCACACTAAAATTTTAGTTTGTCAGAGTGCATAATTTCTTGTTGAGTGACAAACTACCCCCAAATTAAGTATCTTAAAACCAAAAACATTTATTATCTAACACAGTTTTTGAGAGTCAAGAATCCAGGAGTTGGAATCCAAGAATTAGAATCAAGGATCCCATGTTATCTCCAGACATCACCGAATTTCCTCTGGAAAGCAAAATCACCTACAGTTTAGAAACACTGATCTAATATCATCCTCTAAGATTCTTATATTTTCTTTCCCATTTTACATTGCTTTGTGTGTTTATACTATTTATGGAAAATTTCTTCAAATTTATCTTCTACCTCTTTTGTTGAAATTTTTTCTGCTACTCATTTTTTTATTAAACTTTATTTTTTTAGGGCAGTTTTAGGTTCATGGCAAATTGAACAGAAACTACAGTGAATTCCCATATACCACCTACATCCCCCAACCAACACAAAGCCTCCCCCACTGTCAACATACCAGAGTGGTACATTTCTGAAAACTGATGAACCTACATTGGTAAATAATAATCACCTAATGTCCATAACTTACATTAGACTTCACTCTTGGTGTTGTACATTCTATGGCATTGAACACATATATCATGACATGTACCCATCATTATTAGATAGAATACTTTCATTGCTTTAAAACTCTTATTAAAATTTTAATTTAAAGAACCCTTCTATTTCTCTGAAATATGATTTTCTATAATCTCCTCTAGTTTTTTTATTTATAGATGTAGTAACTAGTCTCACTCTGAGATAATAATTATAGTTACACTGTTTCCTTAAGAACTATACCTTGAATCTATTTCCTCAGAGTTTCTTGATTTATTTCTATTCTTATTGTTTTCCCCTAATTCTTTTTTTTTCCTGAGGGCAGTGTCACTGACCCTCCTATGTGGGACCTGAACCGGGGCCGCTGGCTTCCCAAGCCAGCGCTTAACCACCGCGCCACTCAGCTGGCTCCCTACTTCATTTTTTATATTGCTTGTTCATTTTTTATATTGCTTTCTTTTGTGTTAGAGGCTTTTTTCAAATATCTGGAATTCCTTGGCTGTCTCTTAAAATTGAGGCACTTAAATGCTTATTGGAAGCTCTCTATGTACCTGTGGGGTTTATTAATTGGCAGGCTTCAATTATAGGGTCATCGGGCAAGGATCTGGCTATTTCATTGGTGGATCATAACACATCCTTAACTGTAGATCTTTTCTCTTACGACAATCTAGTTCTCTATAGAAAATTTTATAGTCTCCTGTCCAGAGCATAGAAAGGATGCCACTTGGATCAGAAATTTCTAATTACAGCTTTGCATTGTTTCTTTACAATAAACTCCAGCACAGTGTGTACTTTCCCATAAGGTATTTGTCCTATAGACGGGCCATTATATTATAGCCTTAAGGGGATGCTCTGTTATGACATATATGTCTCAACATAGCCTGTTTTATACAGCTCACTAGAAGTAGGTATGCTATCATGCCACTTTCAGAGAGACCCAAGATCATATGGTTAAGTTTATTTTTCAACATTTATGGGATTTCCTTTCCTGACAAGGAGACCTGACTGAGAACCAGATATCTTTGGTAACTACGCTTAGAAATGGTCACATATTGCTTCGATGCAACCTTAAGTCCATTTCTCTAGGGAACATTGTCTGGTGTGTGACCTATGTGCCATTCCACAGCACTGTGGGGATTCCAGAGTTCCGCAGGCCTAATAATCAAAGTAGAAGTTCCATGGTAATTAGCATGAGGAACAGCCTGGGCCATCTAAGTTCTTTTATAGAAGCCAAGGTAACAACTGGACTCCTTAAGCCCCTCCCTCAAACTTTAATGGCCTTGCTATTCCCAATACTCATATTGGAAATAAGGCCAATGGGATCATTCTGCACATGCTTTATAACCTGAAATAGCACCTTTAACATTACCATCTTATGACCTTTTAATATTTAAGTTCAATGTCCAAGAAGTTGTGACATCTTTTTCTTTTACAAAAAAATGAAAACTCTAGAAGAGAAATAGGATTATGTTTCTCATAAGAAATTACACATAAACAGTACGAAAGAGTACATTACCTATTTCATTTGGTTATTATTCTAGGCCTCCTTTGCTATTTTTTCTCCCAAATAAGTAAAGGTAAAATGCATTCATGTATGCTACAACATCTCATGAAACATCTTGGCTAACTCTACTTCTCAGTATACTGATATCTTATTATTTACTTCATTTCTTGGGTGTTGGGTTATTTCATGTCAATGAACAACAATCTTATTTAATTAAAAGACAAATATATATATATATATATATATATATATATATAGAGAGAGAGAGAGAGAGAGAGAGACAGAGAGAGAGAGACAGAGAGATAGCACAAAAAATGTATACACATGTTAAGAAAGGAAAAAACTGTATTAATATTGTAACACTCAATATATACCAATAACAAAAGATGACTACAAGTCATGAGTATACACTTTTTTTGGCATCAGAATATATATATTCATTCCTTAAAGTGAGAATGGAGTTACAAGTAAATAATGTTTGTAGCGCTATTCCTTTTTGATACTAACAGGCAAAAACATAGATATTCCTGAAAATAAAGCAGTCTAGTAAAAATGACATTAGAATAGAATAGGAATCACAAGAGTTGGGTGATAATCTTGGCTTTAGCTTTGTTGACAATTAACAATGGGAACTGGGGCAAACCTTTATCTTTTTATGTTTAAGCTCCTGTTACCCACCTTCAACAATTATCAACATTTTGCCAATATTGTTCCATCTTCTCCCATTGATCCTTTTGCTAAACAATAATTTTTAGAAGTTCATCAAAGAAAAATCTATACATCGTGCACATTACCCCTGAAAATACTACAGCATGTGCCTGAATAGCTCTTTGAAAATTCAATCTAGAGTAGTGACAATGGATGCAAAAATGTATCCATTAAAAACTTCATTTAGTAATTATTGGGTCCAATAAAGCAGTACATGCTGGGAGTGTGAAAATCCTAAGGTCAATTTTATGACTTGGTCTTAACATGAAATAAATAAGATAACAGGATAAGTTTGCCCATGCTTTGTCCTTAACATGTAAACAGTGCCTCTTTCCTAACCTTTCTGTTATCTGATTAACTCCTCATTTTTCAGAACTCAGTTCAAGGATGGCCTTGTCCGTTTGGTTCTTCCCTGACTTTGGCCATCAGACTAGGTTAGGTGACCCCTCTTTGTATGCTCACAGCTCCCAATGTAGACTCAATCCCAAATATTATCACTCTGCACTGAAATTGTGAGTTGATCATTCTTCTTCCTTCTCTCAAATATTTAAGATCAGGGCGTATATTTTATTCAGCTTTATATTTCTAGGCCTTTAATACAGTTTCTGAATCCTAGTGGGGTCACAATAATATTTGTTGAATAAATCTTGAGTCTATGAATGATCAGTTCTGGCTGACTTTAGGTGTGAATGTCAAAGATACAAGGAGAAAATAGCCAAGTCTGCAAATATGAAGATGTTAATTAAAGTGCAAGGATTTTATAATGTTCCATGTTCATGATCATCACCATAATGATTTGTGGGCTTTAGGACAAGAAAGAAGCCATACTAATTATTTCAACTGTTTCATTTCATGAGTGACTGTGGCAAGGAAAATGAAACAATTATACTACAAAGCATCGTCAAAGGATAGTATCCATAAAAAAGCAATCCAAACCTGCAGGTCCATTATGGCTTCCCTAAAAATGCTCATGCACAGGCAATATGTATAAATTTTAATAATCAGCATATAAAAAAAATGATTTTCTTAAATTTGCCTTACATTTGTGGTGGAGAAGATTCACAAAAAGTGTATTATTAACATTAGATAAAATATGTTTTACAACTTCTGTTCAGTAAATTTTTAAGTCATATAGTGATTTCAATTATTTAATCTTAGAAACTATATTATTCTTTTATTGTTCACTTAACTGTTTTGCTCTCTGGACTGAGAAGTTAAAGATTTATTTGACAATAATTAGCAACCCAAATTATAATTAAAATGTCACTTGCCACACATCTACACAAACAAGCACCCAGATGCCCACTTTATAGTCTGTTTCTATTAGGGTACTAATTGATTGTGGCACTATTCCAAAAAAATATGAGAGTAGAGAGCAAGTAAAGAGTTCATTACAAATATAATAGTAATAATTGTACTTCTTGGTTTTTCAATAAAATTTCAGTGATTAACCACATAATTATTAATTAAACTGCTCAATGCATTCCACTACACCAAATGAATTATCAAGAATAGTTTAGTGTGAATTTTATTATGAATGAGTGGTTGTAACATCATTATTATGGAGTTGTCAGACTCGAATTTAAACATGAAAACAGTAGAGAAGGTAAGGATGTTGGCATTGCTCTAAAATACGCTGATATGCTACTCACTACAAAAAAAGTAAGATGTTCTATTTCATAGTAGCAGAATTCTTATATATAGGAACCAAGACAGTAGGAGAGAAAAAGCACTATTTAAAAAATAAGTTTCTAGGGCCAGCCGAGTGGTGTGGTGCTTGGGCGCTGGCTTGGGGAGCCAGTGGCCCTGGTTCGGGTCCCACGTGTGAGGGCCAGTGACACTGCTCTCAAAAATAAAAATAAAAAGTTTCTTGGGCCATCTGAGTTGCGCTTTGGTTAAGAGCTGGCTTGGGATGCCAGAGGCCCCAGTTTGGATCCCACATATGAGGGCCAGTGACACTGCCCTCTACAGCTAAGATGGTGAACAACAGCTCCACCTGGAGCTGGGCTGCTGTGAGTCCCCAGGACGGCATAGCTGCAGCCCCTGCTGCAGTGGGCTGCCATAGGCTACAGTGAGTGGCCGGCAGCCAGCGTGAGTGACTGGCAGCTGGTGTGAGCTGCCAAGAGCCACTGTGAGCGGCCATCCAGAGGCCAGCAACCGATCTGTCTCAACCGAGAAGAGTGCAATGATAATACCAACATGGACCAGTGAAGCGGTGTCCTCCGCAACTAGACTGAAGAACAAAAGGACGGCAACTTGATTCTTCCCTTTTCCCAATACTCCCAAGCTGTTCTCCACCCCCAGTTCCCCAATAAAATCTTTTTAAAAAAAAAGTTTTTTTTAAATTTCAGACATATCTCTTATATGTAGTAAATATATTTGTGAAATATGGGGACAATTCTTATTTGATAATTAGTTTCACTCTAACCCAGGAGAATTTCCAGGCATTCTCATTCCCATATACCACAGAAATTACAGGTACCAAAATGTATGTGTATGTAAAAATGTACAAATCCTGCTTCTGGACATGTATTGAGTAGTCTTTAAAGTTGAACGCAAAATAGTAGAAAATACATTTTGTTGTCATCAATTTGATTTCAGTTACTGGGTCAGAATTGTCCATTTCAATGTAACAGAGCTTTATAACATAGATTATAGTGCCTTAAATCTAAAGTTACTGTTATTATTAAAGCATAAAAAATAATTTCAGGAGCTTATCAGACAATCCACTAAAAAGTTCCTTTGAATCAAGGTTCTCTGTATTCCTTGGTGAATATGAGCTGCTGTAGATAATCTCAGAGAATGTTGAAATAACCAGAGAGGAACGATGCTTAAAAGGAAGAAACCAGAATATACTGACAAGAACCTCAGGGTGCTGATAGGGAGGGTCAAATTCATAGCAGGTGAGCTCTTAACTGTGTCTGAGACTCACTGATTCCTGGTAAAGCTTCAAATCTGGCTTTGTCCTGTTAATATTCCACACAAACTGAAGGCTAGGTTCAGACAAGATGCTTTTGTTTCTTTTTGTTTGGTCCATGAATCAAACATTCAAAGACACCTAAATATTTTGGAAAGGGAGCCAGGACATCCCACTAGGGTCTTAGAAGAATTCAGAGATGCTGGCCTGGCTACTATCACCTAGCCATGAGTACTCTCTTCTTAAACCTTGTAATCCTGGAGCAATGGCAAGCTTCTTTAGTTCCATACACAAACTATGCTGTATAGTGTCTCACTCTTTTTTTATATTAATTTATGTCTAAATAAAGTTTACTGATAATACAGGTGATATTTGTGACTTAAAAAAAAAGTGTTTTGAACCATTCAGCACCCAAGCATTTTCAAAGAATGATGAATTAAACTCCTTACCTTGTTTCTAGAAAACATGTATTTGTTTTTCTAATAACAACAATAATAATTATAGCATTTTATAGTTGTACAGCTCTATAGAACTCTTGAGCTGGAGAATATACAGGATATATATATATATATATATATATATATATATATATATATATATTACGCTGATGGTAACCACTTTGAGCACCTCTTGTAATTGCGGAAGTTGAAAGTGACTTGTATTCATCTTTTGTTATCAGTATATATTATTACCATTTTAATACAGTTTTTTTCCTTTCTTAAAATATGTATACATTTTTTTGGCACCCTCTGTATATTACTCACTGTAGAGTGTTTTTATTGACTATATCTCAGTGGAAGTATTGGAAGTGGTGTTTTTAACATTTAAATACATGCTTTTTTATTTAAATTCCACTTTCTCTTCTGCTTACAACCTTTTATCCCTCTTCAAAATGAGTACATTTGTTTTATATCTACTTTATAAATGCATAATAAAAATGTTAAACGTGGATTCTTCTCACTCTCCTCTGAGCTAATATTGTTGCAAATTTCTTCTTATTTTTCCTAGTAAGCAATGTTTTCTCTCATTCCTATTAAGTTTTACTTGCCTAGTTGAACTGGTATTGTTTTTCTACTGCTTCTTTCTGTTGCAATTTCTGTTGATGTAGGTCAAAAGAAATTTCTAAAATTCTTGTTTCCTCTGACACAAAACATTTCTTTTAGTCCATAGTTCTAACTCCTCTATATTGTAACTTAGGACATGATTGTCCCATTAAACAAATTAGGAGACATGAGAAAGCACTGCACTCGCAATCAACATAAGGTCATCTACTTCCAATGGGTGCAAAACATTTATGAGTAATATCACTGCTGTCTTAGCCTTATATAGTGGACCATTATTCTCCGCTGGCTTCTCTGTGAAACTGCATCTCCTGGTTTTCTTCTTTCCTCTAAAGCTATTCGTTTTCTTGTTGGAGTTCCTCAAGGCTTTGTCTGGATCCATCTTTTCTTCTGTTTCCACTCTTTTCTTAGGTTACTGAATCTATTCCCATAATTTTAAATAGCATTTCTATGCCTATGACTCCTGCATTTATATGTTGATTTTTTTTTTCAGGGCAGTGTCACTGGCTCTTACATGTGGGACCTGAACCGGAGCCGCTGGCATCCCAAGCCAGCGCTTACCCACCGTGCCACTCGGCTGGCCCCCCTGAATTTATATGTTATTCACAGATATTGCTTCCATGTTCCACGTGGCTATCCCATAAGCACCTCAAGTTTAACATTTAAAACTCTGGAAGTACCTCCACCTCCAAATCTGCTCCTCCTTTCCTGTTCTCCATTTCTGAATTATACAATATGATCGGGATCACCCTTGATACTTCCTTCTCTCTCAAATCTACTATTTAATCCATCACAAATTACTGGTAATTCTTCCACCAAAATACATATACCTAAAGTGTGTGCTTACTCCCATTTCCATTGTCATATCAAGCCAGGCCCCAGCTGGTCTATTCCACTTCTGTCATTGGTGATCACTCTAGTTCCATGGAGTCCCCCTCCAATTCATTACCTTCAGCAGAAAGAATGATTATGTCACTGTCCTGCTTGAAATCTTTAATGGCTTTCCACTACACTGGAATAAAATCTATAATTACCCTTGTGGTCTACAAGGACATACACAACCTAATTCTTGGCACACATTGGCTTTCTTTTAGATCTTTGAACATCCCAAGCTCTTTTCCAATGTCTTAAGACTTTGTTCATGTCACTCCCTCACACCATTTTTTCAGTTGTAGGTCCCCACTTAAATATCTTCCCTCAGTGATATCTGTTCTTATCCCCTAGACCGCAGCATGTCTTTTTGTTAAAATCTCTCACAGCTCCTTCTAATTTTCAATAATATCAGTTCCTGAAACTTGTAAATATAAATTAATGCATATGACTATTGCCTTAAAATAGGTCTCCCCCACTAAACTATAAGCTCCCAAGAAGGCAGAAACAATGTGAACTCTGTTAGTTTCTACAGTTCCTGGGGAGAATCAAGAGATTAACTATAATTTGTCAAATAAACAAATGAATAGATGAATAAAAAGAAAGTAATACTGCCTTTATTTATTGGTGAATATTACAGTGCCTAACATATGCATAATAAATTGTACTTGATTTATAAATATTTCTTGATGGATTAATTGCAGATGAAGAGTTAGGGAAGTGAGGGAAAACAGTTGTATCTACCATCTTTCAGACACCATGGTAGGTTCTGAGGATGCAGAAATGAAATACATTGTCCAGGCCTTTAATGAGTGTGCAGGCGAAATTAAGAGATTATGTGTAACTTCAAAAAAAAAGTTAGATGAAGAGAAGGAAATGATTAATCACTGACCCTGACCTTAATCTAAATGGAAAAATTAGGAGGTTAAGCTTTTCTGGAGATTATGGCTCCTTTCTGAGCTCCATCAAGTCCAAGAGAATAGAAGTTGCTTACTAATTGGTCACTTAATTAATTGAGCTGGCTTCTCCTTTAGCTGGGGGTTTAAGTCAAGTCCCACAGCTACACAGTGCTAAAAAACATATGGTATGCTATTCAAATTTCTTGAGGACAGAAAGCTATATCAGGCAGGTTGCAGAATGTGTTGAGCCAAAGGCAGTCCTGGAGTTTTCAGGAAACATACTTGATGGGAAGTATACTTCGTTTTATCATCCTATTCATATGTGTCTGTTCCTTCTTTTAACTGCACTTGGGGAACTCTCCATCTTTAAATCAATTTAAAACTGATTTTATTTCATACAATTTTTTTCCTTTGTTATCATTATCATTCATCCTCATCTCCTTTTACCTCTATATTTAAAATTGAAAACTTTCCTGCAAAGAATTTTCTTAAAGCTAATTTATTTTTCCTTGTTTTACATAAGATGTGTGGGATGTGAGATTGTGTGGTGGTGTGGTAGAGATGAAAAATTGTTGTTGAAAGGAAAATAAGGAAATATATGTCCATTACTTGCTAATTACATTTACTGAGTATCTATTACCATATAATGATTCAAATAATGAAGATATACTCATCATTCTTCAGGAGTTCAAAATAATGTGTCTGTATGTATATGTATAAAGTCTGGGAGGGGAGTGAGAGGGAGAACAAAGAGCTGTGCAAACAAGTAAGTACAAAATAATGTGATTCATAATATGGAGGGTGTGTGCACCCACAACAGAAATGGAAATTGGCGGGTACTCACCAATGATACCCACCACTGTACTGTATGCAATTATTCCACCATATCAGCAATATCGACTGTACTAAGAAGAGCTATATTTATTGCTCATTAACATGATTACTCTTATAACAAACTATACGAAAAATAAATTAAGGAAACAATTCCATTTACAATTGCATCAAAATATAAAATACTTAGGAATAAATTTAACCGAGGAAGTAAAATACCTGTACTCACAAAATTATAAGACACTGAAGAGAGAAATTAAAGAAGATACAAATAAATGCAAAGATATACCATGCTCATGGATAGGAAGAATTAATATAGTTAAAATGTCCATACTACCCAAAGAAATATATAGATTCAATGCAATACCTACCAAAATATAAATGGTATTTTACACAGAACTAGAACAAATTATCCTAGATTTATATGGAACCATAAAATACCTCAAATAGCCATGGCAATCTTGAGAAATAAAAACAAAACTGGAGGCATCATGCTACCTGGTATCATATTATACTGCAAAACTATTTTTACCAATATATCTCCTCAGGTTAGGGAAACAAAAGAAAAAATATACAAATGGGACTACATCTAACTAAAAAGCTTTTTCACAGCAAAGGAAACCATCAACAAAACCAAAAGACATCCTACTGAAAGGGAGAAGATATTTGCCAATGATACAGCTGATAAGTTGTTAATATCCAAATTTATAAAAAAAACCTCATACAACTGAATACTGAAATAAAAAAACAATCCACTTAAAAAATGGGCAGAGGGCCTGAATGAACATTTCTCCAAAGAGGACATACGGATGGCCATTAGACATATGGAAAGACATTCAACATCACTGATCATCAGAGAAATGCAAATAAAAACCACCATGAGATACCACTTCACTCGTGTCAGAATGGCCATCATAAATAAATCAACAAACAAGTGCTGGTGAGGCTATAGAGAAAAAGGAATCCGTGTGCACCACTGGTGAGATTTCAAATTGGTGCAGCCACTATGGAAAACAGTATGGAGGTTTCTCAAAGAATTAAAAATAGAATTACCTTATGACTCAGCAATTTCACTCCTGGTTACTTACATAAAAAAATCCAAAACGCTATTTTGAAAAAAATACAGAGGGTGCCAAACAATGTATATACATGTGTATACAAATGTATATACATTTTAAGAAAGGAAAAAAACTGTATTAAAATTGTAATACAATGAATACTAACATTCATTTGATTAACACCATCTTTTGAGTGAATATCATACTACACATTGCTTCGAAAAGTAATATATAGATAACATCTCTTAAAATGAGTACATTTTTGGCACCCCTGGTATATGCACCCCTATGTTTCCTAGAGTGCTCTTCACAATAGCCAAGATATGGAACCAACCAAAATGCCCATCAATAGACAATTGGATAAAGAAATTGTGATACATTTATATAATGGGGTATTACTCTGCCATAAAAAAGAATGAAATCTTACTATTTGCAACAACATGGATGGACCTAGAACATATGCTAAGTGAAATAAGTCAGACTGCGAAAGACAAATACCATATGATCTTACTTATATGTGGAATCTAAAGAACAGAATAAATGAGCAAACAAAAGAGAAATAGGACCAGCAGAGTGGTGCAGTGGTTAAGATCTGGCTTGGGATGCCAGCGGCCCCAGTTCAGATCCCACATATGAGGGCCAGTGATATTGCCCTCTAAAAAAATAAAAGAGAAATATACTCGTAGACTCATTGATACATAGAACAAATGGATGGTTGCTAGATGGGAGGTGGTTGGGGGATGGGTGAGAAAGGAGAATGGATTAGGAAGTACAAATTAGTCACAGGGATGTGAAATCCAGTATGGGGAATATAATCAATAATGTTGTAAAGACTATGTAGGGTGTCAGTTGGGTACTAGACTTTCAGGGGATCATTTCATAGATTATATAAATGCCTAACCACTGTGCTGTACACCTGCAACTAACATAAAATAATACTGAATGCGAACTATAAATATATATACGATGTAAAATACAGGATAGGAAATACAGTCAATTGTAACATAATAGCTATGTATGGTATCAGACAGGTAGTAGACTTGTTGGGGTTATCACTTATGAGGGGTGTATATGTCTAATTATGTTGTTTTGTAAACCTGAAACTAACAATTTTTTAAAAATATTATTATAGGGCCAGCTGAGTGGCACGTTGGTTAGAAGTTGGCTTGGGATGCCAGCTCTGAGCAGCAGGGCACCAGTTCGGATCCCACATATGAGGGCCAGAGATACTGCTCTCTATGGCTAAGATGGTGAACTACAGCTCGATCTGGAGCTGGGCTGACGTGAGTTGCCGGCGACGGCGTAGGCTGCAGTGGGGCTGGTTGGCAGCTGGTGTGCAGTTTTGTGAGCTGCCATCCAATGGCCAGTGAGTGACTACCTCAGCCAGGAAGAGCGCAATGATAATACCAACGTGGGCCAGTGAAATGATGTCCTCCACATCTAGACTGAAGAACAAAAGGACAACAACTTTTCTGCTCCCCTTCCCCGATTCCCCAAACGCTGTTCCACTCCCCTAATTCCCCAATAAAATCTTAAAAAATATATATAAATATATGTAATTATTATTATTATTATTGATGGGGGTTGACAATTTATGTCCCTTGGCTTGTTTTTTATTGAGGGAAAATACACAAACCATAAAATTTAGGATTTTAACCATTTTTAGGTGTACAATTCAGTAGCATCAAGGAAATTAATATATTTTAAAACTATCTCCACTATCCATTTTCAGAACTTTTTCGTCTTCCCAAAATGAAACTCCATACCCATTAAAGAATTCCTCATTCCTCTCTACCCCCAGCCCCTAGCAACACCACCACTACTTTCTTTCTCTATGAATCTGACTACACTAGGTACCTCATGTAAGTGGAGTCATACAATATTTTTCCTTTTGTTGTTGCGTTATTTCACTGAGCATAATGTCTTCAAGCTACGTTCATATTGTAGCATGTGTCAAAATGTCATTCCTTTAAAAGATGAATAATATTCCATTGTATGGATACAATACACTTTGTGCATGTATTCATCTGTCAATGGGCATTTGGATTGTTTCCACCTTTTGCTTATTGCAAATAATGCTGCTGTGAACATCAATGTATAAATATCTTTTTGAGTTCCTGCTTCCAGTTCTTTTGGGTATATATCCAGAAGCAGAATTAGTGGGTCATGAGGTAATTCTATGCTTAATTCTTTCAAGAGCTTGGCTAGTTTTTTAAATAAAGTTTTATTACAATGCAATCACACCTATTAATTTATGTATTGTCTATGACAGCTTACGTACAAAGATGGCAGAGTTATATAGTTGCGATGAAGTCCGTATCACCTAGAATGCCTAAAATATTCACTATCTGGGTCTCTAAATAAAAAAATCTGTTGATTCATGTTACAGAAAATTGTGGTACCACTTCTCCACAGAAAATATACATTTAAACAGTTAAAAGACCTTCATAGAGGGAGACAGCAAAAAAAGATAATGTTATTTTCAGCCTAAAGATGAGAAACCAAGGGCAGAATGTCATGCAGAAATCAGAATTTCTGAAGTTAATCCAATATTAATACCCAGACTCAACCGTTCTAGCTAAGTCTTGCATTTCAATCACAGAATTAGCAAGTTATATCACTACTGGACTGGCCGAGTGACTCGTTGGTTAAGAATTGGCTTGGGAGAGGGAGCTCTGAACAGCAAGGCTGCTGGTTTGGATCCCACGTGGGCCGTTATGCCCTCTACAGCTAAGATGGTGAACAACAGCTTGACCTGGAGCTGGGCTGCCATCAGTTGCCGGCAACGGCATAGGTTGCAGTGAGGCTGGCCGGCAGCTACGATAAGCTACCACGAGTGACCGGCAGCCGGCGTGAGTGCCGTCCAATGGCTGGTGACTGACTGCCTAAGCTGGGAAGAGTGCAATGATAATACCAATATGGGCCAGTGAAGAGACATCCTCCACGACTAGACTGAAGAACAAAAGGACAGCAACTTGTCTGTTCCCCTTCCCCGATTTCCCACTGCTGTTCCCTCCCCCAATTCCCCAATAAAATTTTAAAAAAATTTTATATCACTACTTTATATATTAGATGGAAAACTCAGGTATAAGTTTTCTATATCAATGCAATGTTGTGTTCTTTCTTTCTTTCTTTCTTTCTTTCTTTCTTTCTTTCTTTCTTTCTTTCTTTCTTTCTTTCTTCCTTCCCTTATCGTTTCTTTTCTTTTTTTTTCTTTTTTCTTTTTTTGAAGATAATGGTAGGAATACTGCTTCAAAGGAAAGTACCTGAGTCTGGGAAAGGCTGAGCTGTATAATTGTGAAATAATTTGGCATCCAAATGTTTAGCTATAAAATATATCGCATCCATGTGCTATGTATAACTGAAAAGATACTTTCTTTGAAATGCTAAAGACCAAGGTAAAATGGCCGCTTTCACCGTTTTGAACACAGCCATAGGTAAGATCACAAAAGAACACAACTTATATAAATAGAAAAATAAATGGTTCAGAAATAGGTCTCAGGTATCAAATAGCCAAAATAATTCAATGGAATTATTTCACTATACTACAAATTGTAAACTCACATGACATCATATTAGATACAAACAACAGTTTATTTTAAATTATTACAGACAAACATATATATTATATAGAATATTAAAAAGGATTTAGTATATACTTAAGATAATCTAGTAAATCATGTTTGTTTTGCCAATGTAGCTTCTGCTTGGCTTTAAAATCTCTATTACTTAATAAAAAAGTTCAATTTAGGGCCACTAAAAGATCATAGGAAACGCTTTGTTAAAATTGTAACTATTCCAATTCTACCCAGCCATATCATATGATGACTGATATTTTCATATTTCACCCAAGAATGTGAAATATTTTTATTTTGAGGATTTGTTTTTTAATTCAATACATATCCACACTCCTTCCTTCCTTCTTTCCTTCCTTCCTTCTTTCCTTCCTTTCTTCCTTCCTTCCATTCAATATTCATTCTCTGGTGGAGAAAAATAAGTGAATTTCCCCGTATTCCTATGTTTCCCAAACTACCTCAAAGTTGCACTGGGACAAAAATGACTGAATCCTGAGAAATGGAATTGTGAGGAAAGTGATGCCTTACTTCTGGTTTGAGGAACTTCATAATCACTGTTAATACTTCAGTTCCTCTTAGGCAATGCCCCACAAGTTTACATGGTGAGATGGCAGAACCAGAGTTGGAAGCATGCTAGATCCCTGCGTCACTGTATGGAGGAGAGTTGCCTATTTCACATCATGCTTTAGATGAGCAAAAAATAAGTCATTGAGTCAGTTAATGGTCAGGTTTTTTTGTTGTAGCTATCATTAATTGCTTTAACTATTCAATTTTTTGCTTAGTGGTATCCTGCTTTTCCTTTGGGAGAATTAATTTTCCCTTATTCCACTTGATCTTGGGGGTACTTTTAATCATAGTGCTCTACAAACTCTATTACAGTGTGCAGCAGTGACTCAGTCAGGCCAATTGGATTTAGGCATTTGAATCTAGACTTGATAGAAACAGGGACAGGAGAGTATAGAGCTAAGCCATTTCAATGGCAGCATCCATAAAATAATAATAATAATAAGTTTCCTTGAGTTCTGAGTTCTCAGTACCATCCTTCCTGGGCCATGGCTGCTTTTCTCCTTTTATTCCTGTGAACTAGCCAATATCTCCCCGAATAGATTCCATTTCACTTGAGGTAAATGAAATTGTTTCTGGCTCTAATAACCAAAGCTCCTTAATGGTCATAGGTAGAGAGGATCTGTATGTGAAATTGTGACCTGTGAAATTATATTTCCAGGAAGTGTAGACATTTTAGATAAAATAAGTCCAGTTTGCTATAAGAGTTGCATGGAATTGCAAGTCAGAGAAGCCAAGTTAGGGTTGTGAATGCCAGGCTATGAATTTTAGATGTTAGCCTCTGGGCTAAGGGGTTATAAAAATCAAATGCCTTCAGGGGACATGCAGGAGACATAAAATATTTAAGCTGTACAAGGTATAAGGCAATAAATGCTAAACTGATTGTGGTGACCAGTCCAACCCCTGACCTGTTTCAGTGCCTTTGAAAGCTCCCTGCAGGCCAAAGAAAACAGCCAAGCAAAGCATATCCTCCAGCTCTCGCATCTCAAGGGGCTACCAGTTTGAAGCAAGGTTATCAACAGAGAACTATTGAAGGTTTCTCTGCTGGGGAATGTGAAACAGGAAGTGCTGCTTTAGACAGACTAACCTGTCAAAATAGACATGGGTTTTGGTGTAGTGAGATCCCTTATAAGGAATCCATTGACTTGAGATTTGTGTCAAGAAGATCACAGAAAGTGAGGACATGGAAACAGTTGTAAAGGAAGAAGTCTGTAGAAGTTCTGTAGAACTTGGTAAATACTGAAATGTGGAATTAAAGTGCAAGGAGGAATAAAGATAGGATAATACATGTTTCACCTGAGGGCCTTATGACACATAATGGTAGTATGTTCATGGAATTGAGACGTCTAATTAAGTTACATGTTTTATTTGGAATAAAGAGGTGTTACTACTGATTTAGTAAATTTAAGATGATTTTATTAAATGTATGAGTTTGTAATTCTTTATTTTATACTTAATAGCAGTAACACCTCAAGACAACAATCTACAAACATCTCCCGACAGGAATTATGGGGAGAGAGAGAGAGAGAGGGAGAGAGAGAGAGAGAGAGAGAGAGAGAGAGAGAGAGAGAGAGACTAGCTAACCTAGGAAAATGAGCTCAAGAAAACAAGTTTGTGATTTTTCTGGGAGGCACTTGATGGTGTGGGCAGTAGAGCAGAATATTGGGGGAATATAATTCAATTTCAGGACTAAACTCTTTAAACAATTATACATCATAAATTATAAAACTTGAACACTGTAATTTCTGGAGGAATTATATTGTATTTCTATACCAAGATATTAGATCCATTTTTTTTTTAGGTAATTGGTGGAAGGTGAGCTTATAAGAAAGGACTGATTACAAATACAGCAATAACTGACTAACCCCCAGGAGTCATTTGAATCCTGAGGACTAATCCTAACATAATGGCATATATCAATATCTAATTCAGATCCATGAGCTAGTATCAGACTCACACCAGAATGTTTTTTTCACCTATTTAAAGTGCACACTCACCCACACAGCAATCACAGCAATCATATTAGCCACAAAATGAAATTTTGTAGCTTGTAAGTGTAAGAAGATAAACCAGGAAGAAAGGTACATATTTATGATTTCACTTTTATAAAATTCTAGAAAATGCAAATTAACCTGTAGCATCACACAGCAGATCAAGGGTTGCCTGAAGATGGGGTGGGGCAGGAAGGAGTGGTTATCAGGAGGAGGCTTGTGAGGGTGAGATGGATATGTTCATTTTCTTGATTATGGTGTGGTTTCATTGTTGTATATACGAGGTCTGACAATTAAGTTCGCGAACTTCTGGCAATGGTGTTGTAACCTTTTTTTGATATCAGAGGGATTATTCAATTTGAATTTGTACCAATTGTACAAACAGTTAATCAAGTATACTATTTGGAAGTGCTGAAAAGGCTGCTTGAAAAGTTAGATGACCTGAACTTTTCGCCAACAATTCATGGCTCTTGCATCAGGACAATGCACCAGCTCACATGGCACTGTCTGTGAGGGAGTTTTTAGCCAGTAAACAAATCACTGTATTGGAACACCCTCCCTACTCACCTGATCTGGCCCCCACTGACTTCTTTCTTTAACCTAAGATAAAGGAAATATTGAAAGGTAGACATTTTGATGACATGCAGGACATCAAGGGTAATACGACAATATCTCTGATGGCCATTCCAGAAAGAGTTCCAAAATTGCTTTGAAGGGTGGATTAGGCAATGACATCAGTGCATAGCTTCCCAATGGGAGTACTTTGAAGGTGACAGTAGTGATATTCAGCAATGATGTATGGAGTACTTTTTCTAGGATGAGTTTCCAAACATAATTGTCTGATCTTGTATATGTCAACACTTATCAAATTGTAGTGTTCAAACATGTGAAGTTCATTATATGTCAATTATGCTTCAATAAAGCTATTATAAAGGTTAATAACTTGGCTCTAACAGTAGTTAAATGCACTACCAGGTATAAAAAATTTCTGAAAAACTATATATGTTTCCTCAAGAAGGATACATGACTACTGTAGTGGATACTGTGGTATGCCATGCAATTTTGCCATTACAAATGAAGCATTCATTCTCCCCGTTGCTAGAAGTGTTATCCACTAACAAATCACATTTCAGCCCTTCTCAGACATTTCCCCAGAAGATAGAAGCTTCCTTGCCCAAGATTATAATGCCTGAAAGAGGGTAGTTGGGAACTCATATCCAATGACATGGATTTAAGGCTACAAAGGTCCAACCCCTTTCCTCACTGGGGAATACGTGAAATGGCCATCCCAACTCCACATAGGACAAGATGAGATCTCTCTTGTAAGTACAACACAATTTCAACTCCTCCTTCGGCCCAGTCCTGCTCTCTTTACTCCTTCCCAGGTGTTTTTCTTAAGAGCGCTCCCCAGTAAAACATCTTCATGCATATCTGTCTCAGAGTTAGGTTTTTTGGGGAACCTCATCTATGACCACAACCTAATATTTTGAAAATTTAAAATGCAGAAAACAGAAAAACATACCTGAAGATGTTAACTAACACCATGAAAATTTTCTATCAGTATTCATAAAGATTCATTATATAAAACAACAGCCATTTTTTGTTCATTGCTTATTTACCTTGTTACTAGATTTCTGGAAAAAAATGCAGGAAATATGTCTTTAAAGGAAACTCAAGAAAGAGGTATGGTGAACACTTGGCATGTGATAACAGAGACTCTTTTGCAGAACGTCAGCTATTAGGGACATTGTCATGTTTTAGAAGAATAACTGTCATTAAATTTTAGTATATGAGGGCACAACATTTTATCAGTCTCACTAGATCCATCCACCATGTGAATACATGCCAATCGAAATTACATTTTACCACTGTTACTGTCAGGAACTTGGCAGAATTTGGACTCTTATTTTGTGAATTTATTAAAATGATATCATTAATATATACAGAATTAACTAGATGCTAACTTTTAGGGGGGTCACTTTTCACTAAGTGAGATTACCATGAAAATTATTTTTTATGATGAAGAGTGAACATTTTTCCATGAAAATCTCAATTGATTTTCACTACCTAGCAATGTGAAACACATGGCTTAGTCCTGGGAGACAAATGAAAAAAAGAGACAAATTTCCCCTAAAGGAAGTCCATCCAGGATGTAGAGTGGTAATAGATATCTTCCATCTAATGAGAAACACAGGAAAAAAGGCCCGTTAACTGAAACAATTCTTCCTTCCCCTTCTACCCACCCTCATCTATCCTTTAGATAGGTTTGAAATTGATTTCAAAAATCATTTCACATGTTTTCTATCCAGAGGAAGAAATGTAAATTAAGTTCAGTTCTAAACTATCTTCATACAGTCCAAGAGACTACTGCTGTCAGCAGAATGAAAAGTGAATGGAAACCAAGTGTCTATGGGTTTCTTTAATGTAGAAAAACAACCCACGTACATAAAACTGGTGGTATAATCAGTGCATTTTACTTTTGGAGTTTACTTACTGAAGCTAAACTGCATTTTTCTTTTGCCTTTTTGCTTTCAAGTTCCATTGTCTTATTAATAATGGAACATCTGTGAGATAAGTATTTTTAAGTTCTGTCCATTTGCAGTCTTTGATATAAAGATGTCGACATCATAGGCAGAAATGTTATCATGAAAATCACTTAGAGAGCTCTTTCATGTAAAACATTTTGTGTTTATTATATTTTCTAATACTCATAAAGTTTTGCCTATAAAACATTTTTGGAAAATATCGCTGATACAGATATCATGTATGACTAAGATGCTTTGAAGGAAAAGTAGAAATATTGAAGTATTGTACAGATAAGGAACCTGATTTTATGGTCATTGATGAGACTGATAAGGGCAGTCTTAATTCAAGATACATTTCTTAGTGCCTTTTCTTTATTTATAGCTTCAAGAAGACACATGGCCCTGTCCAGCCAATAAGAGGTTGTGTAATAATAATTAAACTGTTAGAATATGAGAATCAGTTGCATCTTTCATGATTGATATGAGTCACCAAACCCAAACAGACCATGAGGCCATCCATACTGAGGCCAGTAAAAACCTAAATGCCCTCCTTTAGCTATGCTGTGATCTATTTTCTGGCTATATACAGAATCCTGTAAAAAAATGGGCCTGGAAGCAATTCAGTGTTTTTAAGCCTAATCTACAATTTAATTTCCTTTGTGACCTTTGAAACATCATAGTTATAAAAGTCTCGATTTTCTAATTCCCCAGATTTGCCACAGGTATTTCCTAATAAGATACAAAACAAAACAACCTTCCCACAAGTTTCAGTAGCCTTGCTTCTCAGTAAAAGCAGGATTTTCACTCAGTTTCCCTTAACTCCTTTCCCCATGTTCTTCAACCTTAAAATACATCAAGCCTTATTCATGTCTCCATTAGACATCCTTCTTTATACGTTTGAAAGCCTTGCTCTTTCTTTTGCTGTCCTCTAAGTCGAGTCTTCTGGATCTCTAATCATTCTCATTATTCTTCGTGCAACCACTCATAAAGCAAATGATTTGCATGTGGCAAAGAATTAGGATCATGAGGTAAAATGAACTAATGCGTAAAATTTGTCTTCATTCTTCTCTAGTGAGAACTAATTTATTTTTGGCTTCTCTAGAGAGGGATATCCGAAGAACTGTGTGTTTGATCTTCGAGGACTTTAACTTTGAAAATGTTTGAGTGAGTAATGAGTGTCTAACCAGTACCATGCATGCAGTCTGCTAATCCAAACAAGTAACAGACGCCTTCAGGGATCCTGTGACCATAGAAAAGGTATCATAATTTTAACTTGTCCTTTGTTGCTAGAAACAGTCCTCTTGGATAATTTGCAGAAGACTCAGAATGCAGTTGGCATACAAATAAAATTTTCTTCAATTAATCCTTTGAGAAACTTCTCAAACAATGTATTTACTAGTGATAAAAAAACACAAATTCCAGTCTTTTATGCCATTCAAGAATTTGACGTAAGTAGAGTTGTGTCTACACATGACCTTTAATTTCTAGTTCTAATTGTGTCACTAATGTGATTTCCATGTTTAAAAAAAGCCCTTTTTAAAATTGTAAAGCAAGATTCAATCATTCAAATACCGAATCACGGTTAAGTGCATACAAATAATAAAGGTAAACATCAATAAAAGAGGAAACAAACAAGTCGGTGAGAAAGAATGAGGCACACAGTCACATAAGCATCAGAATGCAAATGCTTAGGATAAGGCAGGAGCCAGAGAAAGTATGAATCAGAAAAGTAACACAAATAAGCAGAAGTGTGAACAGCTGGGTAAGGAAACGCAGTCAGCCTTATTTGGTGGAAAAATGCCCCCCTCTTCCATCCTGTAGCAGATACTGTCTGAGCTTCACCCATTCTCTTAGCTCTTGGCACTCCAGTGTGCCCTGGCTGATGTCCAACAGCCATTAACTACATGTCTTAGTCTGAGAGCTTTCTTTGAAACAGAGAATGTAGGGCCAGTGCAGGGCACGCAGGCAGTGCTTGCAAGAGGGAATTAATACCCTCGCAATCTGAGCACCCATTAGAAATGACTTAGAAGAGTTGGAGTGTAAACATCACAGTTCTTTTGTGCCTTGCCTAAAGTAACTCCGAGACACCTATTTTATGGTTTACCAGACTTTCTCCATGGAATTAAGCACCAGTCCCCCACAGCAGTGGCTGGCTTGATGATCTTCTTGACAGGCTAATTTCTCTTCCCTTTCTCATTACCCCGCTACTCTCCCACAGCTTCTGGGGGGCGGGGGTCACCTTCCAAATAAACAACCAAACTCAAATCCTTATCTCAGGAGTCACCTTTGGAGAAACCCAAACTAAGACACTCTTAACCCCAATTTTTTTATTGAGGCCCAAATCAGTTCTTAACTCTGGCTAGTCTGATCCTGTAGATGGAATTAAGGGAAAACACGTAACTGGACTGGAAAAATGTGTCTATGCTTTCAAAACAAAATGTATTGGTTTAAGAGCTCACTCAAGAGTGCGAGCTGAGCTCTGAGCAACAGCAGTTCGATACCCAGCCAGAGTTGAGCTGCCGCAAAGCTGCCAACAGGTGGCAGGATGGCTCAGTTTAAAAAAATAAAGTAAAACAAAATGTAGCATGTACTCTTTTTGAGCTAGAGCAAGTATAACAGGAAACACCAAGACCTAGGAAGAGAGACAGAGGATCTTTTCACTGAACCATTAAATTCCAACTAATGTTAGGATTCAATGGATAGGTCTTTAACAAATTTGAATTCTAATGTATTATATGTAATTTAAAAATTTTCCAAGCATTGGATTCTATATAAGTTTATAAAACTTAGTTATCACCAGAAAGTTGTAGCTAATCACCAATTGGCTTTATTTTATTTTTTGCTCAATATCAACTTGCTAAAATATAAATCTGATGGAGAGCCTTCCTTGTAATTGCATTCTGCATATTTTTCTTTTATCTGTGAGAAAAGAATGGTTCCCTTTTAGAAATGTTGGCTTAGATTGGAAAATGCTTTCTTATGTGCATTGCAAACCTACTTATTTACCACACAGCTAAACAGAGACTCCTTCTTACTTTGTCATGCAGCTGCTTGTTTTTAAACAAATTTTGCCAAGAGACATAAACCAGATGGCCTTCTTCAAGGGTATACTGTGAGCTGTGATAGTCAGCTTATGGTAGTTGCAAGCAGCAGACAGCTGGGTATGGAAAGTCATGATGCTATTCAAAAATCCAACTTCCAAGTCTGTTGAAACGCAGGAGGCTCTCAAGTTGGTACAGGAAACTGTGTCTTCAAGTTTGATTCCATATCCCATTTTTCTCAGGGGTCTTTAAATGTCTACTTCATAATACAAGGTTGTTTGTTTTTTAAATAAAAGTACAGTATACAGTAATACCTTGGTTTGAGAGCATAATTCAATCTGGAAACAAACGTATTGTAAGACATCGCTCATTTTCCACATTAAAATGTGTTAGAAATGTTTACTCATCTTGCAGAACACTTGAAAACCACATTACTTGAAATCCAAGATTTTACTGTACTACTAATATGTTGGATTAGAGATAAGCTTGTAGAAAGCAGATTCAGGATACATTCCCAAGTGGAATCAGCAAGTTGTAGGTAGGCTGTATCAGAAAGTTACAAGTGTTTCATTAAAAATGTTAATTGATGTTGTAATATCTACTAGGGTAATGTAGTGTTTTAAATTGTTATTCCCAATTCTATTCTGTAACAGTATTACATATCCTCACTCTTGCCATGGCTTCATGGTGAGCAGAGTGTATTCCTCTACTCTGGGATGGGTTTGCCATGTGACTTGTTTTAAGCCTGGGCCCAAGAATGAAATAGATGGATCAGACCTATTCGTTCAACCTACCATCCCACAGGCTGATATACAGTGGACTCAGAATAGTCCTGTAAGCATGAGAATAATAACCTATTGTTATTTGGGGGTATGATTGTGACACAGAATTATTGTGGCATTAGTTGACCAATACTGGCAGACTCAAAGGGGCTCAACGTATAGCTATCTTGAGTCACTCCTACATTACTTAGAGGTAAGGAAAAAGGCATAATACAAATATGAGAGTTGGCATCTTTGTCCTAATCTTAGTGCTGCCACTTATGGAAAGTACCCATAAAGATTACAGAATTATATCCCTGATTACCTCAGAATTCCTTCAAAACAAAGGCATAGAATGACAATCCTCAGATTAAATGCTAGGCAACATCTTTGAATATTAGAGAAAGGTAAATGAAAGAAAGAAAAAATAAAACATTTCAAGAGAACTAAACAAAATTCACCTTTTGTGAAAAAAATACACCTTAAATTTCATCAAATATACAAATTATTCAAATGTTACAAATTTCTAAAATGTCCATGTAAACTGCTCCTTATTTTTCTAAGTATCTAGCCATTTTAGGAACCACATAGAATATCTTAAAATGTGTTGTTTCAAGCAGAAATCTCTCAAAAATCACATCTTTAGCTTGTAATGGGCAGTTTTCCCTTGAGGAAACTGATGTTTTCAAGAGGAATTTGAGACTGTCCATGGATAAACTAAAACTAATAAGAAAATAATTCTTGTGAAAATTGCCTTAAAGGCCAAGAATTTGCAATTCTCACAGAGTAAACAGATTATTTAAAGTGTTAGAATTTTTCAAATGGCAACAACTCACCCCTCCCAATAGCAGAAATTAAAATGAGCAAGTTAAAAAAATTGTTAACTTCCACCAGAAACTATGTTGACTTTAGTGGCTAATGGGTATATTTCTTTTTAAGAGACTGTTTATTTCTCTCAAATACCATAACTGGAAGAACATATTAAAATCTCAGATTATTCATATATTGCTATAACCACACTCAAAGTCATAATTCAGTCTTATCATAGAAAAGTGAAAGTAAATATGTGAAAATGTGCCCTACATAAATATTTTGTTGAATAAAGTAATGGAAATGAAATTCTTGTTAACCAAAGAAACGAGAACCTTATTGATTCCAAAATATTACAACTTTTGAATGAGCAGTTTATCATCTATATTTAATGACTTAGCAATTTAAAAAATTAATATGTATTGAAAAGCTACCATGTGTTAATAATTATACTGTGTTTGGCTTAGGAGTGACAGAAAGTGTATGGCATCATTTCTGCCTTATAGGAACAAAAACTCTACTGGATTGTACAGTGTTACACATAGCTATGTTAAGACATATAAATTCATGATAAGCACTTGTAAGAGAAGTACATGAATAGAGGGTTATAGGAACACAGAGAATGAAATCATTGAGTGATATCAGTGAAGGATTCCAAATGGTGATATTTACAATGAGTCCTGAGAGATGAGAAGGATTTGGACCGCCAAAGATGAGTCAGGTTCCCTCAAGCATTTGAGAAGATCCTTTACCACTTGGCTTTGCCAAGTATCTTACAGAATCACAACCTATTTCTTCTACAGATATTGAACACGAAGACAGCACCTTGTAAATTTTAAGTACCTAAAAATGCTGTAGTTTATTCAGGAAGCCAGAGTAAGATGTTAGCTAAAGCAGAGTTCACAAAATTGTGCAAGAAAGTAGGGGAAGGAAGTAACCCTATACATAACTAGCCTTTGTACATATTTCTTAAGGCTGTTTAAAAAACAAAACATGCATTTTCTATGTATATATTGAGGACTCTTAGTTCTCTACCAATAACCATTCTCCCATTTTTCCCTAAATGTATACATGTTGTCAGAGAACATAATATTCAGGAATAAAGAAACATTTCTCAGACTCCCCTTGCAGCTTAGGTGTAGTCACGTGACTGACTTCTGGCCAATGAAGAATAAGTGTAAGTAAAACATGGCAGCTCCCAGGGAACTTCCCTAAAATACAATTGGTATGCATGCTTTGCCCTTTCTCCCATATGCCTTCTCAGAAGATTGCTATCATGGGAACTTCATCGTGCAATATGTGCATGAGGACCCACCATATGAAGATAGCTGGGTAGAAAGCAGGAATGAGCAGAACCATCCTACCTGTCTTGAATGCAAACTCCTGAGTTTTAAAAGGAGAGAAAAATATGTTTCTGTCTTAATGAAGGTGCTGCTAACTTGAGCCTCTACTACTCTCAGCCAAAACAAACTCTAATTGGTAAAGTACAGAAAGCTTCCGGGTAAATTACGTTTAACACGGGTTTGCTTTCTTCCAAAACTGATCTATTCTGTGTAGAAGGGAAGAAATGTGTATTTAGAGAAGGAAATTTGGGGCATGATAGAGCCAAGAAACATACTTGAGCATTGTCAAATGGTGGCATTATTTCCAAAATGAGGCTAGTCCTATAGGCATAAAATCGGTTTCTATATTACTGCATTTTCCCCTTTGGCAATAATGAAAATACAAGTTTATGTAGATAACAAACAAGCAAACTATAGCCCCATGTACACTGAAGAAATAGAATCATCTATGGTGAAGAATGGAAATGCGTGTGTACAGCTATCCTGGGAAGCAAAAATGTTCAATTACTTTGAGAAAAGATTCAGGATATTGATCTATGGCTAACTCTGAGATTATGTGAATTTTATATCTAGTCAGTTTCTTATCTGAAGCAAGTTTTAAGCTAACCTCTATGTGAACTGTAAAGATTTATAAGAATCTGAAAATGTTGAAGATACAAGGCAAATGATCCTATATGAAATGGCTCTCATAAAAAGCAAATCATTCTGCAACTTTCGAGTGCTTTGAACTAGCAATAGGAACATACAGAAGATAAGCTGATGGGCAGAAACAAACTTATATTTAATGCCTTTCAAAAAACCCTTTTATTAAATAAATATAACATATCCCCTTCATTCAATTCCTTCACCAACTCTTCTCAACAACTAACAATTCAGAAGAAATTGTAAGTAAAGCAGAAACTATAAATCAAGGGCTAGTTGAGGTATCAAATTAAAATGGTGTACTGTACTGAAAGGTTCATGCTTTGAAAAAAATCAGAATTACTGGATAAGGATATTGTTGTTAATAATTGGTTTGTTTTAATGAGACTGTTTGATAGTCAATATATTAACATTAAATACCTCCTAACACCCAGTATATGGGACTAATCTTTTGCAATTGAAAGCATTGCCTCTCGTGGAAAAAGCTCCATGTAATTGGAATCAGCAGTCAAATCATACACTTCATTTTGGGAGGCTGGTTGGAAACAAAGGCTCCTCTGTTGGGCCCACAATTGCTCTCTCAGTGGCGTGCGAAGAGCAACAAGTATCCACTGAAAGATATTCACAATAGGTAGGGATTACTTTAGATTATACACAGCCTGGGTAGAAATATAAACACTTGAACAGAGCAGCATGAATTAGAAGGTAGGGCGCAGGAGGGGCAAGCCCTAAATTGAAATACACAAGAAGAAGCAGATGTGACAGAAGATGGCATAAGGGCTAAGCTTGGTGAAGGGGGATTATAGAAAATGACATGTTAGTGAAAGATTTGCCTTTCTTAGAGTTCCAATGATTTATTTGTGGCATATATGACATGTCTATGATGATAAATTGCACTTTTCATCACCATAATCACCAAATATTTACTAACCATGTGTACTGTACTGGGCATTGTACAAAGAAGCAAAATTGACACGGTTTCTGACATCTCGAAGCTCATAAAATAAATCAAACCAATCAATGTAGATGAAGTTAGGGGAGCAGATAGGGAAGAAGGTACTTAACTGGGGAAAACTTAAAGGTTAACAATAAGCTTTTGAATATTTCCAGTGTTTAGGTGAGTTGGTAAGTGTGTCTGTTTGTCTATATATGTTTCCTGGCATACGAATGGAGGTCCATTATGTATTATTTTCTTTACATAGCTCACTGTTTAGAGAGTTAATTCTATCCAATCAATGACTTCATAAATAATGATTTTCATTTTTTTTAAAGATTTTTTTTAAATTGGGGAATTGGGGGAGGCGAACAGCGTTGGGGAATCAGGGATTGGGAACAGACAAGTTGCTGTCTTTTTGTTCTTAAGTCTAGTTGTGGAGGATGTCGCTTCACTGACTCATGTTGGTATTATCATTGCGCTCTTCCCAGGTGAGGCAGATTGGTCGCCAGCCTCTGGATGGCCGCTCATGCTGCCTGCCAGCCACTCACAGTAGCTTATGGCAACCCATTGCAGCAGGAGTTGCAGCCTATACCGTCGCCGGCGACTCACAGCAGCCTAGCTCCAGGTCGAGCTGTTGTTCACCATCTTAGCTAGAGAGGGCGCAGCATCACTGGCCCTCATATGTGGGATCCGAACCAGGGCCCTGCTGCTCAGAGCTACAGTCCCAAGCAACTCTTAACCAACACGCCACTTGGCCAGCTCAATAATGATTTTCAAACAAACAAACAAAAATCTCTCTAGGGCTGGCCGAGTGGCGCGGTGGTTAAGCGCTGGCTTGGGGAGCCAGCAGCCCCGGTTCAGGTCCCACATATGAGGGCCAGTGACACTGCCCTCAAAAAAACCCAAAAACTCTCTATATCTATAACTATATCTATATCTGTATCTATCTATCTAGATATTCAGAACCACAACAGAAGCCTTCCCTATATACCATAGTCTCAATAGCACATTAAAGTAGAAAATAGAAAATTTCACTTCTTCCTACATCATCGTCATCAGGGATGAATGCATGAAAATCTCTCCTCTGGTCAGTCCAATGACACTTAAATAAGATGTAAAAAACGTTCGTATGTTCAGGAGACATTTTTGTCTTACCTATTACTTCTTCACTCTATCAACTTAAAAAAACAACACTAGTATTATGTATTGGTGGATACACATATACTTGAGGGGGAAATATGAAGATCCAATCTTGCATGAAAATCTTTACATTCAGTAGAGACTGATTCTAAGTTTGCAAAGTTCATCTTTCCTGAGTTGTCAGGATCCTGTGTATGTTTCTCATGGATCTTCCAACTACATATGGCATTGTGACAAACAGAAGAGGCTGCGATAGCTGAATGTCTCATTTGGGAACAAACAATTTTGGAAAAGCTCCCTGATTATGCATCTGTCCCTCGAGCTTCCACTTGAGAGGATAAAATTGTATGGTGATCACAAGAGGATTAGTATATTCTTCTTTCCGTCTGTGTGTAGTGGGGGCGAATTCCCTCACCTTGACATGAGAGAAAAATATGTATTGAATGAATCCGTAGAAAAATTACAAGCCGGCTGTGTGGCAAGGTGGTTAAGCGCTGGCTTGGGAAGCCAAGCGGCCCCAGTTCAGTTCCCACATATGAGGGCCACTGACACTGCCCTGAAAAAACAACAACAACAACAACAAAAAGAAACAGGAAAAAATAAATCAGGAATGATTGGGCCAGCCGAGTGGCACAGTGGTTAAGCACTGGCTTGGGGAGCCAGTGGCCCCGGTTTGGGTCCCATATATGAGGGCCAGTGACACTGCCCTCAAAAAAAAAAATTCAAGTCAGGTAGTGAATACTTAGGAGAAAGTTGCATGAGGACTGAACCTGCAGCATCCCGTGCTTGTTCCCAAAAATCTGAATACAGAGATGATTAAGGCACTTTCTCTTTGTACAAATGACAGCAAGAGTCCAAATGCTTTAACACTGGGCTGGGCACTAAGAGAACTAAATGGGAGAGATCCCTGGGGAAGCATCTTCCAGCTCTCCCACCCTCAGCATCCTGTTGACATGAGGTACTGTGGTCCCAGCACAATGGGGGTCAATTTGGCAAAACTTTGTCTAGAACAGTGGTGCCTACACATATATCTTAGGGTCTGTCCTTGTTCATTATAAAGTGTTCAGGGGTCCATGGTGAGATGTCAATAATAAAACAAAGTAATATGCTTTTCTTAAAGCTACACCTTTTATAAAAATTCTGAGTGAGGTCCTTCATGCACTTAAAAAAAGCATGCATGTATTATTATTGTAAGTTTAAATTCATTCAAGTACAGCATATACACTTAAAAGTGTAGGAAGTGTACAGTTCCATAAATTTTCTTTAAAGAAACATATCAATGCAACGAGCATCCAGATTAAGATATAAAACATTACTCAGAACCCCAGAACCTGCTAATTACCACTTTGTGGGGAGTTGGTAATTACTACTCCCCACAAAGGTAACCATATCTGACCTTTAGGCCCCAATATGCCTCTTTTTGAGTTTATATAAATGGATTCATACACTATGTATCACTTTGTGTCTGGCTTCGTTTATACAACACCATTTTCCTATTTATTATTCTAAGAAATATCATTTGTAATACAATCTGATTTTTAAAATTCTCTCATACTGCTTTCACCACATTTTTTGAGATTTTTTTCTCTCTAGAAATTCAATATAAAAATCACTACTCTTGGTCTCCTGTCGTCTTTACATCAAATGTAAAGCTCAGAATCATCTTGAATTTAACCACTTATATGTAAGGGTGAGCCAACCCCAAATATCTTATTAAATGCAATTCCAAGTAGGAATACCAATTTTTTAAAAATCATTGCTTCATGTCAGACCAGAACCTCGTTGCTACACAATAATGACATCTTATGGCTATATAACAATTTGTAGTCTAGAAACTTCTTTCATTTTTATTATCTCCTTTGGGCAGTGCTATCCTCTTAGGCTCGGGAGTAATTTTCTGAACATGGAACAAATTTATTAATGGTTTGAGGGATAGCAAAGATGGTATGAGAAAGAAACTAATGACAACAAAGTACTTGACACCTAGTATGCCCTCAAGTGTTTGTTGAAAGGACTTTGTTTTTCGAATACTAGGGAGATCTTATGTTAATTCTCTTTGTTTTCATGCATTTCCTGTAGATATCTTTGATAAGCAGTGAGCAATCCACCAAGAAATAGATAAAAACAATTTAGCAACAATATTTATGCCCCATAAATTTAAATACTTATCTTACATATATGTTTATCTATCCATACCATCAGTATGGCTATGGATACATGGATTTAATGTTTGCTGTGTTCACTATTTGTGTTTCCATGGGAAGGAGCCCCTTTTAGTATTTTGATAATTGGTAACTTTACTGAGACACATGTTGAAATTCTATATGCTGGAAGACAACGCATAGAAGCAGGTCTCTTAGATAATGAGTGAGCAGTCACAAATCAATCAGGCTTTGAATTCTCTCCTCATCCTCTCCTAAAGAATCATGTCTGTGTTACATCATGAAATTAATATGGGTGAGTTTTGCCGTTATGGTGTTCATGAATTTATTGATGAATGATGGTCTCAGAATCTGATTCTTAGGAATGCCAAGAGTCTAATGCATTTTATCATACTTATAACTTATTGTGAGTAAACTATGAAAACTTATTAGCACTCAATATTTTTGGTAAAATAGAAATATGGGCAAGTCACTTAACATCTTTGTGATTTAGTCTGCCCTGTGACATAATGAAGCAGGACAAAAATCACTAAGGTATTTTATAGCTGTAAAACATACTTTATAATTAATGATTAACTACCTATAATAATTTGGATTACTGTTCAGCAAACATTCACCGTCTTCCCCTTCTACTATAGGAAGGGACTACTTCCTGGTTCTATGGATGTCAGGCTTGCTTTGGCCAATGGACTAGGAGTGAACTTGACATGAGCACAGGCTGCAGGTGCTCTTGGGAGGTTAAACTTGCTTCATACTCTGGTGAGCCATCACAAGAAGAGCATTCCACTGACCCCTCAATATAGGCCTAGAATAAAAACACATGTAGCTGGCCTTAAACCAAAGCACATACTGGAGCTTAGCCTAGCTAACCCACAACTGGAAACAGCTGCCCAGCCAAGCCTAGCCTAGGTCAGCCGAACAACAGGCAAACTAAATATCCATGAGCATGAGAGTAAATGCTTGTGGTGTTAAGTCATCAAGTTTGGGGTGATTTATATCATTGTATTATGGTAACAGCTGACTAACAGACTATCATACATGGATTGATATGAAGAAATGCCAATACACTGTCACTGGCTCAAAGGTATCTGGATTTAACCTCAAGTTAGCTTATTAAAAAACTTAGTAAAGTTTTGTTGAGAACCCAACATGAAGGCTATACTGGTCATTTGTCTATATATGAATGTATGGCTTCTAATCTCTCTAAGGATTCAACAATGTACCATTGTATGGGCCTTGGTGGTAGATAAGTCCCTGGCTATCACGACAATGGAGCCCAAATTCCAGCTATTTTCCCTGACACATAGAAGTTAGAACCTACTTATATGACCTAAGCTTGCCTTAGAACAGAAGTCTGCAATTTATGGCCCACCAGCAAAATCTAGCCCACCACCTGTCTTTGTAAATAAAGTTTTATTAGCATAAACCGTGCCCATTCATTCATGTATTATCTATGGCTTCTTTCACCCTACAACAGCAGAGTTGAATAGTTGCAACTAAGAATATATGGCAGGCAAAGACTAAAATACTTACTAACCAAAACATTAGAGAAAAACATCCAACCCCTGCCTTATTAATGATTCTGTCAGAAACTTTAATTTTAAAGTTAGTGACACAAAAATAAGTAACAATTTAAATATGTTTTTGGAGTGACAGCAGCAAACAATATCCAGTGACAAGGATACCTCTGGGTGTACCAGGGTATCATGGCCATGATAGAACTTTATAATTCAGATTTATTTTGTGGCTTGTTGCTGGATGTGTTTCTGAATGCCTAGGCTGGTGTTCCTTGACGGTTTCTGTCCATTTTTAAACATGGCTTTCAAACCTTTCCATGATTCCATGAGCTACCTGATATCCTTCTAATAAATTGTATAATAATTCTACCTAAGGTAACCAGAGTCACTTTCCGTTAGCTGTAACTCAGAACTTTGAATGGTTCATAGACCTTGCTTTACGACTGGCTCACAGTAAGATGTTCCCATTCCACTCCCCAGGGATCTCGTTCTCGCCATCTAGCATAGCTCGTATCTATCAGCCCATATTTTACTGACTGTCCATTTTCTCTCCAGGACTGGGAGTTTCTCCAAAGCAGGGACTGAATTTAATTCATTTTTTCTGTGGTGCTCAGGAAAATGTGAAAGAATAGTAGAATAAATTAACAGGCGTGACGATGATCTGAGCCACAAGACCATGGTTTTTATAATCAAAAATGCCAAGCTTAATTGAGTCATTATCCTGTATAAGCAATCCGCTAAGCGCTCTACCTGTATTGTGTCATTTCATTCTCATAACAATGCTACGGCTTAGAAAATATTTCATCCCATTCTATACATAAGGGAATTGTGGAGCACAAAAGTTCAGGAACTTGCTGAAGGACACATAGTAAGTCAGAAGTAAAGGCAGGATGCCAAAAGAATGTGGATTCTACAGCCTGTGCTCATAAGCAATTATTTAAACCAGTTTTACCTGAAACTAGCCTAAAAGCCATAGGAAATGTCACAGTTCCTGACCAATTCCTAGAGAAGGCCAATTAGCATAAAATTAAGATACCCTTCCAGCCTCCGGATATGAAAAGAGTGAGTCTAATGGGGTTAGAGACACTCTATCCTTTGCAAGGCATATGGAAGGTCCCAGATTTGGGGCGAGACTGTAGTTTACCCTTTCTATGGAATGCTGCTAGTGCTTCTGCTTCTTTTAAAGTCTACAGTTAACAGTGAACTGAAAGAAAAACACCTATATGACCCTGGGAGAAGGAATACCTAGCTCACTGGCCAAAGATGACATAAATATAGTGGGGGAGAAGCCTCAAAAAGCAGAAAGTCTCACCTCTGCTTCAGTGCAGAGCAGTAGGTGCCTATCGAAGCCCAGTAACCACTGGCTACCCAAGATCCCCCCACCCCCACCTCCAAGGTCCTTAGGAGATGGTGTTGGTGGCCTGGATGGCTGGGAGAAAACGCTGTCTGAGAGAAGAGAACAGAGCCAAAAACATCCCAACTGTGGAATGAGCACCCAAAAGAGGGTGATGAAATTGACCTCACTGCAGTAGCTTGCAGCGGCTCAATGACTCAGTGGGGGATATTGCGAGAAGGTGCACCATGATGGCATTAGAAGTTTGTTTTTTATAGTATATGCATATTGTTGCTAAGTCTCTTTCCTTTGTTTTATCAAGGCTGGCTTTGGATACTCTGGGATCGATCACCTGTTTTCCAACAAATTGAGATAAAACCATTAGACCATTCAGAGAGAAATTTTCTCAGGTTTCTGGGAGGAGGCTTGAGTCCAGACACACTGAACACCCAGCTTGGATCCAGGACTATATTGGTGCTGAGCCATTCACACAAAATAAAACATTGCACTTGTCTTTAAGGAACTTGTGCAGTAGGCACAAAAATAAAGGAATTGATTACTATGTGGTAAGTTCCAGGGGTAGGTCGCTTCGGAGCCACCAAGTCTGGCAACATTGGCAACTATATAAAGTCTGATATTCTATTACATTACATGATAAAATGATATGTGAGTTTCTAGACTTTATAATCACTTGACAGTTTTAGGATTTTAAGAAAGAAGTAACGTATCAGGGGAGACCTGAAGGACAGACAGGCCAGCAGGGGCACAAAATATGAGAAAATCTTCAAACTAATTTAATTTTGCTAGAGCAGAACTAGGAGGGGCTATAGTTCAGGTGAAAACTGATAAACAGCAAGGCTGACCAGATGAGCAGGGGGCACGTGAAGGCCTTATATGCCCAATTAATGAGTATGGACTTTCTTCTAAGGGAAATGAGATTATAGTACTGAAGTTCTTACAATTTAGAAAAACAACTCTGGATAAAAGACAATTGGGAACAAAGTAGGGATGCCCATTGGAGATATCCAAGATTTCTGCTGGAAGTTTCGGTCGAGGAACCTAATGTAGTAAATGAAGAATTCAAATAAAAGTAAGGATGTTAGACATGGACAGATACCAGAGATATTTAGGAGGTTCCCTATAACTGTTAAAAATGATTTGATTTCCTCTGAAAATAATGATGAAGCCTGTCTTGAGACTCCCAATCTTTGAAACAAATTGTTTTAAAGACTTTAGAACACTGTTACTTTTAATCTAAAATTTGAAGAGAAAACAATAGTCTACCTTCTTGTGGTGTGAGGCTAAAGGATGGATATGAATGTAAACATTTTGGGCAAAAGCTAGATATTTTTTATTAAACTAAGCATTAAAACAGTATTTTAAATAAACCTAACAAATTCCTCATAGCCAAAATATAAGTGGGGGGACTTCAGGATGTAAAGCAATGCCTTCAAAATAGAAAGAATAAGTGAAAATCAACTTTTTGTTGATAGCTTACATTTCAAACATATTAATCTAAGTATCAAACTGCCATAAATATACAGGATGCAGATTTGACAAAGATATACATTTTATATTACACAATTACTTACACCAACTCAATTCAATGATCACAACTGCTTTGACATTACCTGAATTTTAAGGGCTAATGTAGTGCTCCAATATAATGTTAACTTCAGTAGAAAATAATTTCTAGAGTTCAGCTCATGAGTCTGAACCACTCATTGTTATTTGTTCTTCCACTTACCTTTTTCTAATATTAGGAATACTTCTCTCTCTCTCTTTTCCTTCCCACCTCTCTTTCAGTGGAGAACATTGATATGAACTCAAGGGTCCCCTAAAAACAGGTACAATCATTCAGTAAAATGAAAGCATTACCTACCCTTGGCGGTCTTTGTACATCTTGGTAACTTTTTCCCATTGGAAATCCAGCCGTGAGAGAGCTTCCTGGAGCTTCGCTCTTTCCTCAGGGGTGGCGCTTTGCAATGCTGCTGTCTTCTTATTGTGAATCATGTCAATCCGACCTGTGATTTGTTGCAGGCTGTCTTTTATATTCTGTAATATTGAAATTATAAAACACATCAGAAATGAATCAGCTGTCTAGGGAAAGAGGAAAAAAAGAAAATGTATAAACCCCAGAAGTCACAAATAGTCTTGCAATGGTTAATTATTGACTTCTTAAAATCATCAGTCCTGAAACCCAGCGGTTTCAACAGGCCCAAATTCAATGGGTAATTCACAGTCCTGATCTTGATACAGGTGACCCCTCCCTCCATCTTAAAACTCTGTCTTCATTTGGCTTCTGTAACCTGAACACTTCTGATTTTTCTTCCACTTTCTTGTCTACTGCCTCTCAGGCTCCTGTGCCGAATCCTTCTTTTTTAACTAACCTGTTAATATTATCGAGTGTTCTAGCTTAGTTTTCACACTTCTTTCCTTGGTCCTATGTCTGTAAATACCCTCTCTACGACAATGGCTCCCAAATTGTATCTCCAGCCCTGATGTCAACTCTGAACTCTGGACTCAAAAGATCCAACTAGTTTCTTGACACTTGGATATCTGATGAGCATCTCAAACTTATTATTATACGGCCCCAACCAAATTCTGAACTGCATCCCCTTAACCTTCTCTTCCTATCATTTCCCCATTTCAGTAAATGACATATCAATTTATAGTTATTCAGGCTGACAACCTTGGAATCATCCTTGAGCTTTCTTTTTTAACTTCCAGTATTCAAATCATTAGAGAACCCTGTGGGCTCTCTTTTTAGAATACGTCTAGAATTTGAGCACTTTCCATTACCACCCTAGCTATAGTTCTGATATAAGTTATCATTATATCTCACCGGGGTTATTGCAATAGCTACTGATACTATCCTGATTCCAGTCTTGCCCCTCTCCCAGTCCATTTTCCAGACAAGAACCAAAGAGGTTCTTTTAAAACATAAATCAGATTATATTACTCCTCCACTCCAAACCCTCCAATGGCTCTACATCAAACCCATCATCTTTACCATGATCTTCAAAGCTCTATGACTTGGTTGGAAGTGTCCTCCAATTCCAATCTTATCATTTCCTAGTGTCTTCCAAGTTCACACTATTTCGGCATCATTAGCCCGTCTGTGTCCCTCAAGCATGCCTAGGGTACTCTTCCTTCAAGGTTTCTGCACTTGCTATTTTTTTCCCTGGCCAAAATATTCTTCTCCTCCAACAATTTTATATGGCTGGCTCCCTTAATTCTTTCTCACATCAAAGGAACCTTCTCTATCACTCTATTTTCAACAGCAGCCCAAATCACTCTGCATTTCCTGTATTCTTCATGGCACTTATGATTATCATAAAATTATGGATCTAGTGGTCTCTTTACACCATGAGACTAGACCCTATGAGTGTAGGGATATCATCTGTCTTGCTCTCTATTGGGTTTCCAGAGCTCAAACCTGTGCCTGGTACATGGTAGGTACTACTGCATTTCCATTGAATAAATGAAGAAACCAATGAACTCCATAAATTAAATCCATAATTTTGTATCTAGAATGTATTTAAGGGGGCAAAAAACTCATTATGTGATGAAATTCTTTAAAAATACTGCTTTTCAAAAACATTAGCTAAAAATTACATATTTGGCTGGTCTTGCTATTATGAATTTTTATTTTGCTCATCTGACTTGTTATAGAGAAGTCCTCTGAGCAAATGTTGATTGAGCTCTTCCATGTAAAAGGATCAATACAGAGAATGCAAAGGTAGGTGAATCACAGTTTTATTCATTTGTTTTTGAGAAGTTTTAAATTGATCAGATTCTGGTAGTAAGGGAGGGTATGATTTGGAGGACTGAAGTTAAAAATAAAATTGTAGGAGACCCAACTGTATTATAAGAAAGAATATGATGAGTGGTCTAAGTGGTACCGAATCTTTTCTGGAGTTTCAGAGAAGGAATGAATTATATATTAATATCACATTTGGTCACAAGCTCAGGAAAGGGTTCATGAAGGAAGTGCAGTTTGAAGGTGACACAATTGAGTAGTTGAAGGGGGAAGAACATTATAGTTAGTATGTTACACACATGCTAAGATAGGGAACATGAGCATACTCATTTGGCTGACTTTTTGGAGATGTAGAGGATTAGGGGAAGATGGGTCAGCAAACAGAGGCTGGAGATGTTTAATGATATGCTTTGACAATTCTGTATATCGTTCAGTAACCAGTGGGAAACCATGAGTTATAAAGTATTATAGAAAATTTCAAATATATACAAACACAGGAAAATATTACAAATAGTCGCCATGAATCTACTGTCCAGAGTCGACCATTATGAAGCCACAGACAACCTTGTTTCATTATGATCCCATATCCTCATCTTCTCAACTGGATTATTTTCAAATAAATTGATATAATATTTTATCCATCAATACTTCAGCATGTGTTTCCAACATATATCAACTCTTTTCAAGGAAAGTACACATAATACCATTATCACTTCTACAGAATTAACAAAAATCCATTAAGGTAATCAGATATCTAGTTGTTATTCATTATTGCACTGAATTGAGAAAGGAGTTTAAAAGGAAGAAGATGGCAGAACTCAATGACTGTGTGTTGGGTGAAGAAGAGGAAAGACTTGAATAACAACTCCCAAGGTTTCAGGCCTGAATACCCAGGTGAATAGTGGTGTCACTGAGTAAAAGTACAGTAATACCTTGGTTTGAGAGCATAATTTGTTCCAGAAACAAACTACTTGTATTGCAAGACATCTTTCGTTTACCACGTTAAAACGTATTAGAAATGTTTGCTCATCTTGCAGAACACTCACAAACCATGTTACTTGCAATCCAAGGTTTTACTGTATTTCAGATGGATGAACAGTTTCCAGTACATTCCTGTGTGTGTGTGTACATGTGTAAGTGATGGGTTCAGTTTTAAACATAATAGTATTGAGAGCGTTTGGGACATCAGACAACACATATCTAATAGGCAACCGGTGTTAGATTTTGAGAAGAGGAGTGAGATGGCAACTACTGTTGGGCCATATTTCTGCACGGTCTGGGCTTTCTGAGCAAACAGCATCGAAATCTGGGTTAAGGAATGATTGAATAGTGAATATACCTTGGAGTTTAGACTAGTACATTGCTCCAGAGAGGTTTACAAACTTCTCATTCTGGAGCCCTTTGCTTATACAGTAAAACTTGGATTGCAAGTAACTTGGTTTGCAAGTATTCCACAAGATGAGCAAACATTTCTATTAGGTTGGTGCAAATGTAATAGCAGTTTGTGCCTTTACTTGTAATGGCAAAAATCGCAATTACTTTTTTTTTTTTTTTTTTAGCTGAGTCATCCTGCTACCTGTTGGCAGTTCAACAGCAGTTCAGCTCAGGCCGGTAATCAAACCAGTGACCCTGTTGCTCAGAGCTCAGAGGTTTGTGAGTGTTCTGCAAGATGAGCAAACATTTCTAATACATTTTAACGTGGTAAACTCTTGAGTGAACTCTTAACCAACTGAGCTACTTGGCTGGCCTAGCAATTACTTTTGCACCAACCTAATAATACATTTTACTTAGTAAACAAATGATGTCTTGCAATATGAATAGCTTATTTCCAGACTGAATTATGCTCACAAACCGAGGTATTGCTGTATTCTAACTTACCTTCCAAGAACAACAGACCACTACCTTCTCCTCTCCCTGGAGAGGATATGTTTACATTCCATAGCAAAAGTCAATTCTCTCTCTCTCTCTCTCTCTCTCTCTCTCTCCCCCCCCCCCGCCACACACACACACACTCTCTCTCACCAGCTTCCTTATATAAGCTCTGATATTCATAATTTGGGGGTTTTATCTCCTGTACTGCAATGCTCGCATGACAAACATCTGGCCCTCATTGCATTTTCCTACGGGGATCTGGGGCATGGGAACTGGTGCAAAGATGCTCTTGAGTAATTGGTGATATGTTCCCTGATCCAGAGATCTTGTGTTTCCTGACATAAGAAATATAGATATAAAAACCCTAACAAGTATCAATAAAAGGAATATTTTTTGCCTACTTTCAGGCAAAACTGAGGAAGATTTTAACCATGTGTGAAATGGAGACAAGGCTAGATAGAAAGTGGCTATGGCTGAGCCTGCAGCTTCCCAGAAGGCAGGCTCTGAAGCAAACTCCACAAGGCAAATTGGGCAGCACTAGAGAGGCTATGGGTAGACCTTAGGGGCTTCTCCTGCTGTATTCTAAGACTTCTGTCTGTGTTGCATAAAGATCTGCCTTGGGGGCCGGCCGAGTGGCGCGGTGGTTAAGCGCTGGCTTGGGAAGCCAGCAGCCCCGGTTCAGGTCCCACATATGAGGGTCAGTGACACTGCCCTCAAAAAAATAAAAAAATAAAAATAAAAATATCTGCCTTGGGGGAGAACTAAGCTGTAGAAACAGGGGAGACTATTGTTAATACCAGTTGTAAGGGGTAAAAGTCAATCTTATAGTGGTAACCGAAACAAAACAAAACAAAACAAAAAAACCCTGTGTTCCCAGATCTTGCAAATTAGCTAGAAACAGGATAAGACGCAATGGTTGTGGGTGATGTGAATTAATTTCAGAGAGGGGTTGTTTATAAAATTCCAAGGTGTTCTCTTCAAGTCCATGTATACCTCGTGATTGGAAGGCTTCACTACTTTTGTTAAGCAACTTGATTTAACTTTGTGGTCAGAATATTCATCTGACATGTCGAGTGTTATCCTACAAGAGAATGGAGGCCGTGACAACACAGAAATACCCTGTGAAAGTACATATCTGGAGGAATGTAGGTTAAAAGTGTCTTCTATGAGTATGACATCCCAGAATGGATAGTCAATGCTGGTCAAATTGCACAAGGAAAGGATTTCAGAGTGAAAAGCATGAAAAGCAAGGTTGCCTACAGATGAACTTCTGTGGGAGGCAGGGGCAGAGGAAATAGATGAATATGCCCAAAGAGTAATTCTCATCAGACCTCAGGGGAGAATCAGAACAGTAAAGGATTTCAAAACCAAGGGAAGAAAGAACACCAGGAAGGATGGAGGAAGCTGTCAACAAGGCAAAGACAGCTAGAAACAGGAGGGGGGGTCAGCTGTGGCAATTTAGGAGGTCACTGGTGATCTATCGAGAGCAATTTCAGCACTCCGAAACGGTGAAAACATAAATCGGGCTGTTTTCCGCTGTCATCCTCTTTCACGACAAATTGAAAATAGCTTAGGACTACATTGTGGCTTGCTTTATTTGACATACAACACTTCTTTATTAAAGAAATGTTTATGATTAATAAAAACAAAACTGAATAATGTAACAAAAATGTTATTGGTTTTTGTAAAAAAAGATGGAATGGACTTGCTATGTTAGCCACGTGCTAGAAGTCAGTGCACTCAAGCATGCCTCTTATATTTTCTTTTTGTGAAGTTTTTTTCCAATTTATTTTTTACATTAGTTTCAGGTGTACAAAACAACATAATTATTAGACAGTTACACCCCACGCAAAGTGATAACCCCAACAATCTACTACCCCTCTGACATCGTATATATTGGGTTGTCAGAAAAGTCATGATGCATTTTTGCAACGAAAAACATGGAAAAAATACATCATGACTTTTCCGACAGCCCAACAGTTGTTAAAATTACATTGACTATTTTCCCTTTGCTGTACTTTATGTCCCGTGACTGTACATATATTTGACATTCAAAATTATTCCACTTCAGATTCAGATGTATAGTGCAGTGATCAGGCAGTGCAGTGGTCAGGCAGCTACACAGTCTATGAAGTCATGCCCCTGCTGATAAGTCCAGTGCCCATCTTCTTTTTTGTTTTGTAATTCACCTGGCAAAATTTCATGACCATCTTCTGGTGACCCACAGCTTTGGGTGGAATTTTTAGGGCTATCCCATACGCCTGATTAGATCAGGTTCTGGGAGCATGTGCTGACATGACTTCTTTCCTGTTTGTTAACTTGACTGACCTTTTTGCAGCCTAATTCCACTACCATTTGCACTGGCTCAACTACTGATGATGGAGAAGTCATGGGCTCCATTTTAGTGTGGCTGCCAGCCCAAGGACAAAGACCCAGAACTCTTACAGGTTCTCCCCTTGATAACATGCAGCCAGCTTACTGACTGGCTGATTACTTAAATTCACATTGGGGCCACCAGCCACCTTTGTCTGTACATCGGGAGCCCAAACACTTGAAATGAATGCCTATAATCTCCTGGGGGTGGGGAGTAAAATTCAAGAGAAGGGAAAGACAATTTGCCCCACTAGAATAAAAGTAATCCATTGATGGCTTTGATGAGGTGTGTGTGTGTTTTCTCTCTCTGAGGATTTGAGCTTGCAAAGCTTCCTGAGTTTAACCTGAATCTGTGCAGAGTCCCTAATTCTCTGGAAAGTGGTACAGTTGCTCAGAATCGAGTTACGAATGGTTTTAGCAATGCTGGGCAGCATGTTGCAAAGGCAAGGAAACTTTCTATCTTAAATGAGAAAAGCAAAAAGCAAAAACTGGGGCAGGGGATGTCATACTCCCTGGATATCTAGATAATAGCTCCTTGGTGCATTCTCAGAGAATGCTTTCAAAATTGGCTAGAGTCCAGGAAATCCTTTTTAAAATCCTTACACATATTCTTGTCCCTGAGGCATTGCACACAGAAAAAATGGTATATGCACCAAAGAAAATTCTGTAGCAGTTTCCATAGTTTAAAGTCAGAGATGAGATCTTTTATAGCTTTTCACTATTTTAGTTCATCTAGAAATAAGTGATCTTTACAGTTTCTGACCCTCTCAAAATGAAACCATAGTTCCCGTGGTTGCTATGGTGATAGAAAAATCCCTAGGATCTCTATAGTATCTATTATTTCCATTTCTATCCCTCAATAGTTCCTTACCTTACCTGAAAATATGATGAAAAAATGATGAAGTACCTACTTTTTAGTCAACTTTTTTCTTAATTTTGACATGCTCCATGAATTGACCTCTCTGCCTCTCACTTCAAATCTGTAAGACGTTTATTTGTTAAACACCCTTCTTACAAAAGGAAATTTTAATTTCTGGAAGGCATTTGCACATGGGTTTATATAATTTAAGTCCTTAATATTTTAAAATAGCATCCTTGCCACTCTGATTCACAGTATCAAATAAATTCAATAAGACCCTTATTTACACACTGTTGAGAAAAAAATAGATAGTGAAGTAACTTTCACAACTGAAAGATGAAGTCTAGATATGTAAAATAAGGAAAAACAGAAGACTATGAACTATGCTGCTAATTCACACTTCTAGTTGAAAAGCTTGTTTAAATAAGAATTCATTGATAACACAGAGAATAATGTAGGCCTCAACTTTGAAATAAATAATATTTTAAAACAATGGTCTCTCTTTAAGAAGAGAAGTGGTTTTTAAAGGGGATTCATAACACAAACAATTTGAACCTAAAAGTACTTTGATTTTTTCAAGTATTATGCAATAAGTGCCTTCAACAGGCTGAGAAGGGAAATGAGAGACCACAGGCAATTTATCTAGGGAACCAAATGAGGGACCTATTTGCCATCTAATCAGGTTGAGAGATAGGTCTCAAGCAACTCTTAATTTAACTATGCTCTGTTCTCCATCATAACAGGCAGATGACTGCTGTTTAGTTTTCTTCCACTTAGTGTAAAGCGACAACTGTTCCCTTGCTGTCAGAATGTCTCATTGCAGACCTTTACCCACCTAAAGGGTAAACCTATTTGTATGAATGTCAAAGTACATATAGTAGAAATTGAACAGAGCTGGAGCAGGGGACAGTAATATCTGATAAACTGAATGTATTGTTAATCATGTCTGATAAAAATAAACTTTAAAAACAACTTATTGGATTTTTAATGTCATTGGTACCTACAGCTAAGTTCCTTGTTTCAATACTACTACGAAAAGCGTGAGTGTGATTTCCAGTATTTAAAATGGCATCATTTCTGTTGGTCCTTTTCTGTAGTCATGAAAATATATGGGCATCTCACAAAGACAAAACATAAAATTCAATTCAGTACTTGCTTAAACCTCAGCACACAATTTAAAAAGGAAAATGTCTACACTTGACAGATGTCTTCAGTCCTGTTTTATACCAAGAAGTAAGCTCAAACATACTTTCATGAGTTGAAAACTCTTACCAAAGTAGGATTTTAAATAAGACGTTGATTGTAGGATGTGTATACAAACAATAACCTCAAATTCTGTCTTCTATTTTAAGGTTTATAATAAAATCTTTAGAAATTATTTACAAAATATGTACTTCAAATCTTGCCAATATTCCCTTAGTAACAATGTTTCAGTAGGAAAAAAGCTATCTTAAAATGGAAACAATATACTTTCAGATATATAAAAACGTAAAGCTCAAATATAAGGTAATACAAAATGGATTATTTGGTATATTTTCCCCTGAAAGTGATTTCCAGATTTCAGTGATACTCTGGTTTGAAGTATACTGAACTTTATTTAAAAATATACATAAAATTGCTTTCGAGTGACTCCCCAGTTTTCATTTCTCAAAATGACTCGTGTGAGCAAATGGTTATAAACACCTGTAAATATCATCTTTTCCCATATTTACTTCTGAAAGGAAACTGCTATTTATTGCTTCACTAGTAGCTTCTTCACTGCATCTTCTGCCCTCCTCTGCAGCATTCCAGTTGTGCTATGTCCCAGGTTTCTCTCTACTTTTCTGAGAGCTACATCTCTGTCTTCATTCAAGCACTCAGTTAATATCTGTTGAAAACCTATCATGTGCCAGCACATTCTATATACAGGGGATATAACAGTGAGCCAGAAACGCAGAGTCCTCCTGCTTTTGTTAGCCCACAAACATTTTGCTGTAGCCTTAACCTTTTCACCGAGTTAATTGATTTCAAGGTTTTTCTCCAAAAGGTGTCAAAACTCCACAGAAGATAATAAAGTATTTACATTTTTAAGTAACTGCAGCCAAGGTGCTACGTTTTATTAAAAGAAATGATTACTTTAAAGTTTTAAAATGTCCTATTGGTATTCATTCTTGAAAAACACAAAAATATAGAAAAATGTACATCTGCTTTCCTAAACTTCCTTTCCGGAACACTGAGCTCATGGGGTAAAGTCGAACACCGCAGTCAGCGGCATGGAAATATCGCTCGACTATAGATGAAAGTTGCAGTGAAAATGTTAAGCAGAATAACTCATAAAATGTCTCAGTTCCTACATCTGCTGGATGCCCCACTCTGTTGGCCACAATCAGCAATAAATCTATGACATCTTGCTTATTCCATTTTCCAACTCGTCAATAAGATCCATTTGTGTCAAACTGATATGTAGGTCATGGAGTGGCTAAGATTGTCTACAGAGGCGGGGTGAGATGAAAGAGGACTGAGAAAGGAACACAGGAAAAGACCCATATTTTGTGAGCAAGTGTGGAAGAGGAGCTAACAAATTACCCCCAGTGATTCCCAAATGTATCTCTCTCATCGGGATTCCCTTTTGAACTCTGACTTACATATATCCAACTGTCCCTTTGATATTCACTTGGGTATCTAATAAACATCTTAAACTTAACATGTCAAAAGTAAACTTATACTCAACCTTGCACCCTAACCTGATCCTCCTGTAATTTTCCACATTCTATAGTTAATGGCAGCTCCATTCTTCCAGTTTTTCAGGCCAAAATTCTCAGTGTGATACCTGAATCCTCTCTCTACCAACTCACATGCAATCTGTTGGCCACCAAATCCTATGGGCTCTACCTTTAGGATATAGGTAGAGAATTTGACCAGAATTTGACCCTACCACCATTTGGATCCAAATCACCATCTTCAACTTGGATAATTCTGAATATGGGTATCATAATAATGCTTTCTCATAGGGTTGTTGTGATTACCATATGAGTTACCATAAGTAAATAATTTTAGGGTACGTCCTGGCACATAATTAACAAGTGGTAGCTATTATCTGCCTCATCTGGGAAGAGCGCAATGACGATACCAACATGGGCCAGTGAAGCAACATCCTCTACAACTAGACTGAAGATCTAAAGGACAGCAACTTGTCTGTTCCCCTTCCATGATTCCCCAATGCTGTTCTCCTCCCCCAATTCCCCAATAAAATCTTTTAAAAAAAAGAAGTGGTAGCTATTAGTATCATCCAAATTTCAATTATATTCAAAGCACTAATATTCAAAGGCTTTCTTCTGTACATAATTATTCTCAGCTTCTGCTTTCTACATTGCTTTCTCCACTTCATGAATTCCACTCATGTCTTCTACTATATATTTTGGGTATGCTATGTTTTCCTACCTTTATGACTATCTAACTTGTTTGTATAACTATGAAATGTTTCCAGTTAATATTACAAATGACCAGGGTGCAGGGATCACATCTTATATTTCTCTTTTAGAGTGTTAAGCACAGTATTCAGGCCTTAATACATATTTGTTGATTTGAAGTGAAAAAGTGAGTTGAAGCTCTGAATTGTAACTTGCTTATGAAAATCCAATGTGAATTGAATCACTGACTGTTCAAGATTTGTTATTGTTTCTTTTTTTTTTCAGCTAAGCCATCCTGCCACCTGTTGGTAGCTCAGCAGCAGCTCAGCTTGGGCTGGGCATCAAATTGCTGCTGCTCAGAGCTCAGTTTGCCCTCTTGATGAGCTCTTACCAACTGAGCTACTCAGCCGGCCCCAAGATTTGTTACACTGTTTCTGATACACTGCAATATGCATTTGGGCCACAACAGATGTGAGCTATTGAGATATCTCTCTGTTTATTTTATTTTACTGGTCATTTAGCTATTAGAGTAAATAGTAGAAGAACAGTACATCAGCAGTTCTTGGCTAAGTTTCTCCAGTTTTCCTCTCAGTACCACAGGTACCTTACAACAAGCCTCATCCCCAGAGTTATGTCTGCCCGTTTCCCAGATGCCATCCAACATTCAACGAGAACTTCACTGCTACAAGTGTTGCTCGAAAACAATTGTAATCCAACAGCACCAACTAAACTGAAAACGACTTCACAAGTCATTTTGTGATAGCTACATTTCGTGTTAATTGTGCACATTGAATAAATCATTTTGCAGAAAATCTTGAGAGAAAAATTGTCTCTTACACATTGTCACAGAGAGCGTGTTAAAGTAAATACTTTTTCTTCATTAAAAATTACGACCTGTGGCATTCTACATGGCCATTTTTTTTTAAGAACCTGGACAAGCTTTTAAGACTTGTATAACTGAGCAGAGAGGGGCAGGTAGGTTTTATGGAAAACAATTCCAAGGCAACACAGCAATCCAGGGAAACCTGAAAAAAATGATTAACGCCACAGAATGGGATTGAAAAATGTGAACAGGGTGGTTTTCTTGTTTCTTTTCACCTTATACTCTTTTTTTCCTGTTTCAATATGCAATCATGAGCCCCTTATTATTTTGATAAAGAACTGAACATCCAGTATGAGATCAAGCAGGTTCACAGATTAACTACTATACAAGATAGAATGTAATGAAATCTGTACACATTAATACAAATGACAGTACACAATTTTGAAAAAATTGGAAACATATTTGGTAATATTTTGCCAATTTTTAAAATGATTTATGCTGTTAATGTTGGGAGAACATGTTTTCCATCACTGTGTTTTTACATAAACAAAACCACCACTTCATATAATCGTTCTGAACCTAAACACATAAATTTAAGAAAAAACAGAACAGAAACATGATATAGGAGCAGGATCCTATCAGTCTACTTCTTTTTCTTACCTTTTTGCAAACCCCACAGATTTCCTTCACGATGAGAACATTCTTTAACCTTTCATCTAATGTTTGGCAAATTTAATTTGGGAATTTATAATATTGGGGTCCATTAATGTGATTTACAACACGAAGTTCTTGATATTTTTTTCCTTGAATGTTTAATGATATGCATTAGGATTCAGAAATAAGCAGACTTGGGTATAAGTCTGCTTTTTTATTAGATTGAACTATAGCAATTGCCAATATTTGAATATTTTGAGCTACATAACATCAATTCATAAGGTTCAATTGAATGTTATTTTAGTCTTAACATATTTATGATTACCAATTTAAACAGGATGAATGAATACAGACTAGCTTTTCTAAATATCAAAAGAAAAACAACTAATGATTAACAGTAACAAAACTCAAAACTCCAAAAAAAAAAGTAACACTGCTGATTAAACCATTCTTCATTTAGAACTTCAGTGCTTTTAAATAGTTTCTCATGGTTCTGAATTCAGAACAAAGAATTTTAAGTTACTGAAGTAGAATTGGAAAAAGAAAATAATTCAACGTATCTCATTAAAACCAAAATTCCAAACAAGAAACAACAATAATAAAAAGTCTCAAACAAATAAATTAGAAAACATCATTCTATTCTTGGTAAAGGTCATGGTGCATGGAAACTTAAAACAATTTACAGTTTGTATACTGTACCTAAAAAAGAATAAAATATATACATGTGTCTGTGTGTGTCTGTGTGTGTATGTGTAATTTATTTGGCACTGAAACTCAATAGAAGAATGGAAAATTTAACCCCTGAATAAGTAATATGGAGCTTTGGAAACAGTAAAGGAATACGATTGAAAGTATACACAGATTCTCTAACCGAAGTTTTTGTCGAAAGCAAATTTTTTTTAGCCTATGTGTATTCCCTTTCTTTCTTTTTTTTTTTGTTTTACTTTAAACTCTTCTTTTTACCTCTAGACTATGTGCTAAATCTGGAAATAACCTTATGTATATTTATGCTGTTGTTAACATTTTTATATAAAATTTTGTACATATAAATATGCAATTTTATAAGGTTTGCCACATTCTTTAAGGCAATTTGTTTTTAGGATTACTTACATGGACATTTATAATAAATTTTTAAGATTTTGAATATTTGATGAAGTAATATGAGTTTTACAAACCTTAAAATTTATATAACTACACATTTAATAAAAAAATTTTCTACAAAATTCTACATAACTTCAGTCTACACAATACTGTTGCAAAGTAGGTTGTGACAGATATTAGCATTGATCTAATTTCAAAACTAAAAACAACCCCTGAGATTTAGAAATTTTATATGACTTGCTTAAGGACCCAACTATTATGAGTCAGATTCAGTACCTAAATTAGAGTCTTTCAGGTTCAAATACAATACTTCACCAACCTCTAGCCTACTGCTTGTCATAACCATATAATGCAAGCTCAGTGACTGGGAAAAATATTTCTAATAGTTCAATTACACGTGAGTTTCCTGCCAGACACTTTGATAAATAAATGGTTTAAAATTTAGTACGCACATTCTTTTCTTTAGGCAAGTAATATTCCATTGTATAAATGTACCACATCTTCTTTATTCAATTGTCTGCTGATGGGCACTTAGGTTGCTTCCATATTTTGGCTATTATAAATAATGTTTCAATGAATATAGAGGTGCATATATCTTTTCCAATTAGTGACCATTTTAGACAGCATGGATGGACCCAGAGGATATTATGCTAAGAGAAATAAGTCATACAGAGAAAGACAAATACCTTATGATCTCATTTATACGTGGAATCTAAAGAACAAAATAAACATAAGATAAAAAACAGAAACAGACTAAAAGATACAAAGAACAAACTGATTGTTATCACATGGGAGGGGGGTTGGGAGCTGGGTGAAAAAGGGGAAGGGATTAAGAAGTACAAATTGGTAGTTACAAAATAATCATGGGGATGTAAAGTACAGCATGGGGAATATAGTCAATAATATGGTAATAACTAAGCATAGTGCCAGGTGGGTACTAGACTAATTGGGGGAATCACTTTGAAAATTAATATATAATCACTATGCTGTATGCCTGAAACTAATATAAATAATATTAAATGTCAACTATAACTGGAAATTTTTTAAAATTATGGCAAAAAAATAAGGCTAGTCAAGAAAAATTCAGTATTCACAAACTTAGATCAACTATTTCCATGCTAGTATATATGCATAGATTGTTAGAATTCACATCTTGATGATGTAATTCAATGAGTTAGGATAAAATGTATAAAAGGCATTTTGAATCTTTTTTTCAGTCTTGGTACTGACAAATTAACATTGCTCTGTCCTATTTGATCGCAGAGTCCATATCTGGATTTACCATACATAATTCATTAATTCTACAGATGTATACTCAGTGACTACTGAGTGCTAGGTATTCTTCTAGGACTTGTAGATATAGTAGTGAACAAGAAAAACAAGATTTTTTTTCCTAACGGTCCTAAATATGACGGCTATCGGTCTGCATAGGGGATAGGTTAGAAGAAGTAGATGGCCCTTTTACAAACCACTGCAAATGGTGAAATTGTATCTTTTGCTGATGCCGACTAGGTATCCCCATCTTAATGAATATAGCCCTACAGTTTAATGGGTATGCATACACTTAATTGCGTGCATGTGTTTAGATTTGCAAAACGCTGCACTATTGTTTTCACATGTTGGAAAGGTGAAAATAATAGCTTTAAGCCGTTTTAGCTAACAAAAATGCCTTGGGGCCCATTGCAACTTGGTTCACAGAAAAGCACACAACTTTCATTTCTAAGAAAAAAGAATTATAGAAACCCATTAGTAGCTGTTGTGACAGCAGCCATTGGGGAGTAGATCTATCTTAAAACTGAGAAAGAGAAATTGGAGTACCAAAGACTCAAACTCCAGGTCATTTTCACTCTCTGGAATTTGTCTTTATGTGACAGGTGAAGGCAACACCCTACATAAATCTAATTCTTAACCTCTTTATGTCCCATCCAGCTATCAGGCACTACATTAATGACATATCAAATTGGGAAGAGTTTTCAATCAAAAGGCATTAAAGTACTTATTAATTTGATTTTTCTGAGCTTCTAAAGACATTTTTGAAGTTATTTTTAGTGGCTCTATGGTAAGTTGCCTTGTTGATTTTTTTTCTTCCCAGTTTATGGTCCACATGTGAAAAATACTTCCTAAATATAACTATTTATTTTGCCCAAAACATGCTCCATGGGATGATGGACTGTCTTGGAATAAATAACAAATCAGTAATTATATATCACAGATTGAAAAGTAGCATCACAATTGGTCAAAGGACAGCTTGAATAGTTCATGAATAGAAGAAAACTCCCAGCAAGTTAATTGCAACCTCAAAATTTCCACCAGCCTCATGAATTTAACTTTTAATGTGGAAGTTTCTGATTTCCAGAATTTATAGGGTGGGGATTATCAAAATAGTCTTGCTGGGAGAATGGAATGAGTAGGAGTGAGTTCTTTAAGTACATTTTAGCAGAGGTGGGAGTAAATTGCAGTATGGGAGTTAGAGGAGGACAACTGCTGGGCCTGATAAAATAATAGAAGAGAGAAAAAATGAATAATTTCCTACAAAATAGAGACTTGTATAAAATATAAAAATATAAAAACTATTTTAAAAGCAAATATAAAAAAGCATTTATAAATATGGACTAGGCATGACTACAATGCAGCAAATATCTGTAATCTCTTCACTATAACAAAAGCGAAAAATGAAGTACTATAGAAATGATTTAAGCAGGACTTAAGTTACAGTGAATAGATTAATATTTGCAAAGTAATTCACAAATATAAATAGCAAATCAAAGAAATAAATCCCAAATCATGAAAGCACTTGAAGAAAGAATTATATTCATAACTCAATAAACGTTTTAGTTAAAAAACTTGAAATTTCCTTAGAGAAATCACTCAATGATTACATTATTCAAATTGTTGTATGTTGTCCAAAAGATGACTTCTTACAACATGGTAGTATTAATAAAAGTCATATTTTTCCATGCACCAGACTATTCAATTAGAAAAATCTATGTAGAATTTAAAAAATGTTTGTAATCAAATTTTGCTTTGATATTTTATATGATCCATGATTATTTAATTTACAATAATTGCAATATCCTTTTTGTAAGAATATTATTAAATCTGTGAAATAACTATCCCTTTATCTAGCCCTGTCCCTGTATTACAATGTGCCCAGAAAGTCATTCTTTTATTTTCCTTCAGGTATGTAAATATAGTGCCTTCTTCCATTATCTACTTCCTCTAATACCAGAATAGAAATAGTCAGTTTGTGCAAGGCGTTAGTTCTGTCTTTACTCAAGTGACGGATACTATTAAATTTGTGCTTAAATGCAATGAAATAGGTTCGGGAAGAGAAAGATTTCCATCAGGGTGATAAGATCTCCACTGCCAGTACTTGTGCCCCTGCTTCAAAGCAAGACTGGAGGATGAGAGGCAAAAATATCAAGGAGAAGAAATCTTACATCCCTCAAGGGACCCACTGCCAAGTTCCCAGGACACCTAAATTCTCCTGAGCCCCAAATCAGCTGAGAATGGGTCTTTCTACATCCAAGATCAAGTTTCTCTGTGAATACAGAAATAAATCTGCTATCTCCACTTTGAAAACATTTCCAGAATCTAAAAATCTCTCCTTACCACTCTAGTCCAAACCACTGGCCTCTCTTTTCCAACTGTTCTTGCTTTTACTCTTCATCCCCTACAGTGCTACACTCAACCAGTGTGATCCTTCAAAAATATAAATCAGATCATGTCACTCATCTCCTCAGAAACCTACGCTGGCCCTTATCTCACTCATAGTGAAAGGTAGTCTTGGCAACAATCCACCAGGCCCTTCAAAATCTGGAACTGCGCAACCCTTTTGATCTCATGCCCTACTTCTTGCCCCAACTCATTCTCCTCCAGCCTCACTGGATTTCCTGCTGGTCACTGTTTAAGTACGTGCCCAACATGTGGGCCTTGGCACTGACTATTTAAAATGCTCAGAAATGATGCTTAATAATATTTTTACTGATATATCCCCTCAGGCAAGTGAAGCACAAGAAAACAATAAACAAATGGGACTATATCAAACAAAAAAGTTTTTTTTCACAGCAAAGGAAATCATCAGCAAAACAAAAAGACATCCTACTAAATGAAAGAAGATATTTACCAACGATACATCTGATAAGGGGTTAATATGCAAAATTTATTTTAAAAAATCACAGAATTCAACACCAAAAAAACGAACAACCCAGTTAAAAAAATGGGCAGAAGACATGAAGAGATATTTCTCTAAAAAGGATATACAGATGGCCAATAGACATATGAGAAGATGATCAACCTCTCTAATCATTAGAGAAATGCAAATAAAAACCACAATGAGATATCACCTCACACCTGTCAGAATGGCTATCATCAATAAATTGACAAATAACAACTGTCTGCGAGGATGTGGAGAAAAGGGAACCCCGGCGCACTGTTGGTGGGATTATAAATTGGTGCAGCCATTATAGAAAACAGTATAGAGGTTTTCAAAAAATTAAAAATAGAACTATCTTATGATCCAACAACTCCACTCCTGGGTATTTATCAGAAGAAATCCAATACACTAATTTGAAAAAATATACACACCTTTATGTTTACTGCATTGCTATTCACAATAGCCAAGATATGGAAATAACTGAAATGCCCATCAATAGAGGATTGGATAAAGAAATTGTGGTACATTTAAACAATGGAGTATTACTCTGCCATACAAAAGAATGAAATCTTACCATTTGCAACAACATGGATAGACCCAGAGAATATTATGCTAAGTGAAATAAGTCAGAATGAGAAAGACAAATACCATATGATCTCACTTATATGTGGAATCTAAAGAACAAAATAAACAAGCACACAAAACAGAAATAGACTCAGACACAGAGAAAAAACTGATGGTTGTTAAATGAGAGGGGGACTGAGGGACAGGGGAGAAGGGGAAGGGATTACAAAGTACAAATTGGTAGTCACAAAATAGTCTCAGGGATGTGTAGTACAGTAAGGAGAATATAATCAATAATGCTGTAAAGATTATGTAGGGTGCCAGATGGACATTGGACTTAATGGGGGATCACTTCATAAACTGTGTAGATGCCTGACCACTGCACTGTACACCTGAGGCTGAAGTACAATAATATTGTATGTCAACTATAAATACACACACACATACACACACTGTCACAGGATGTAAAGTACGACATAGGGAATAGTCAGTGGAATTGTAACAGCTTTATACGATGTCAGAGGGGTAGTAGGCTTCCTGAGTGGTGTGATGTCTAATCATTATGATTTTTTCCTTTGTTTTGTTTTGTTGGTTTTTTTTAGCTGAGCCATCCTGCCACCTGTTGGCAGCTCAGCAACAGCTCAGCTCAGGCTGGGCATTGAACTGCTATTGCTCAGAGCTCAGCTCGCACTCTTGAGTAAGCTCTTCACCAACTGAGCCACTCAGCCGGCCCCATTATGATGTTTTTGTACACCTGAAACTAATTTAAAAGAAAAAAACTAAAATACAATAAAAGAAAATGTCCAAACAGCCAGACTGACTCATTTACCTTCTTCAAACCTTTGAGCCAATGCCCTTCTACTGTATTTAAAATTGCAACCCCACCTCTCACCATTCCCAATACTCCTGCCCCTTTAGTGGCCCTATACCCCCACAGCTCACTCTGTGTTTTCTTTTCTTTTCATAACATGTTTCATCTTTAAATATACAATATTTACTCATTTATTATTTGTTCATGTGTTTGCTCATATTCTGTCTCCCGTTGCTATAATAGAAGTTTTATGTGGGGAGGGTCCATTGGTTTCACTTACTGGTTTTGCAGCACTTACAGCAATGCCTGGTAAATAGTAGGAGCTTACTGAATATTTTTGAACGAATGAATCCTCACTCTTTAGATGAGCAGCTTACTCTAACAATTCCCTTTCAGTCTCAAAGGCCATGCATAATAGCTGTACCAGTCAAAAAAGCCTGAACCCTTTTGTTTTAACATCTTCTTTTTAAGTTCACAGCAAGCTCTCTCCCCTGCGCTGTTGATATTGAACAAAGGCTGCCTTTACTTCTTGATTCTATCCAAAGTTTACATCGGGCCCAAGTGTCCTGTCAACATCTGTGAGCTTCCTTCCTATGTCCACACTTCCTGGCACCCTCTTGGCTACCAAAACACACAAAATGTTTTACCCACCCAAACCAGAACACTTGTACCATCATCCGTTTAGATGAGACAACTGAAGTGGTGCCCTGTTTGACTTCTTTTCTTCCCTTTGTTTTCTTCTTTAGCCCTCCTTTTCTCCTGGTTTCCTTCCCTCCCTCCTTGCCCCTCTTTCTTCCTTCCTTTTATGGACTCTTTTTAGGCTGGCATGGCTTCCATTAGAATTAGAAGCCAAGACATTTCGTATGAACTGGGCATGACAGCCCTCAGTACTCTACCATGTTTGGTCGAAATTCACCCTTGCTATGCCCAACATAGCACCCAAGAAACAGCCCCATGACAGGGGGTAGGTATGGTGGTTAACAGCATAGATCATGAGCTACTGTGCTTGGGTTCAAACCCTGGCTCCACCAATATGAGTTGTGTCAACTTGGTCAAGTCACTTTCCGTTTCTTCAGTTTCTTTATCTATAAAATGGAGATAATGATTTTCGATACTTCATAGAATTTGGGGAAGATTACATGAGGTAATATATGTAACAGCTATATATGATGTCAGATGGGTTGTAGGCTTGGTGGGGTTATAACTTTGTGAGGGGTGTAAATGTCTAACCATTACGCTGTGCTCTGCACCTGCAACTCATTATAAAAAATGAGTTAATAGAGGTACATGATTAAAAGAGTGCCTAAGCACTGTATAAAAGTTGATTCTCACTACCCTTTGGTAAAATCCACTTGTCATCCTTATTCTAAGTCATGCTCTTATATTTGCTCTAAAAATGTACCTTTATCAAGGCCAAGGCCTCATTGAGCAAAGAAGGAACTCCTTCATGAGGGAAGAGTACTGTCTCTGGGGAATTCCACACCAAGTTGCATGGAGTAGTTTCCAGGATTTACATTGGCAAGTGCTGAATAAACAGTACAGATGCCATTATTTCTTTCCAACTTGTGCTGGGTTGGGTCTCCCTAGAAATAGATCCTAAGAGTAGAATATGCATGGAAATGATTTACTTGGAAATGATGCTAGTAACCACTGGTAAGGGACTGGGGAGGGGAAAAGCAAGCCAGGCAAGAAGATAATATGAGGAAGGCCTCTACTGTGTACAATGGGGTCTCCATCTTGAATCCCAAGTCCTCCTCACTGGGCATGGCATACATTCTGAACTCCGGTCATCGTGTATCATGTGCTTCAGACTTACCCCAACCGAAGATGTGAATGATCAGTGGTATTTACCAACGAAAGCCATCTGCCACTGGTTGAGGTTTGTTGGGAGATGTGGGGAGGTAGAGCCTTAATCCCCTGAATTGTACGGGCTTTGGGAACTACAGAGAGGCCCAAGGCACAGAATCCCAGGAAGTGGCAGTTGGCAGCTGTTAGACAAAGTGCAGGGAATGTTCAGTGAGGAGTGGGTATGAGTGAGGCCCTAAGAGTATCTCACATGCCAATGGAACTGAAGCTTTCAGTAAAATGAGGTATTTGGAGGCATTAGGGTAAATCCTTTCTATTGTGCCTCTTAATGAATCATTCCTGCTTTCATGACAAGAGTTTTAATATTTAAAGCTCTCAGAGGCACAACTTGTGGAAACTTGAAGTGTGTGATGCTAAAACTGTCAGGGTTCATACTTTATTACTTTAATTTTTTATTCTGATAAGCGCACTTTACATGAGATCTACCCTCTTAACAAAATTCTCAGTGTGCCATACAGTATTGTTACTATAGGCACAATGGTGTACAACAGATCTCTGGAACGTATTCACCTTGTATAACTGAAATTTTATACCACTGAATAGCTATTCCCCATTTCCTCTCCCTAGCCTCTGGAAACCACCATTCTACTGTTTTATGTTCATACTTTCATATGAAGTACTCTAAAGCAAGATTTGATGATTTCATATAGTAGTCATATTTTATCAAATGATATTGGCTATCGACTTTTTTCTTAAAAATAAAGCGTAAGTTATTCCAAATGTTGATCAAAACTTTCAAAAAAATAATTCTTTCAAAATTAGGGTACTATTCTTTTTGAAATGAATGTTAACTTTTTACACATAAACAATCACAATGAATTGATTCACAATGCTAAATTGGCTTTAATATGAGGATAAATATTACTTAGGTAGAAGGCCCTCATTCACCACTAGTTGTGCCTCAGCTAGTGTATTAGCTATTAAATGCAGGTTTCCATATGTAAATAAGGGTTTATCTGCTTAGGCCTTGTCAAAATGATTAGGTAGCTTTCTAATTCAATATATTGATGAAAATCATATGTGCTATATTAGTTAGATCTTGTTGAGAAAATAATGATTTTAACTTATCATGTTATTTGTGTTGCCTTGCACTTGCAAGAAATATGTATGTTAAACCACAGCGATACCTACTACAGTTCCATAATTTGATTCATGCAAATCTGTCAGAAATAAAATCAACCACAATTTAATTCCAAACCTTTCCAACCAGCAGCTGTACAATTTATGCGCTCCCTTTCTATTTTTACTACTGGATAATGACAAAGATGAATGCCTTTAAGAGGAAATACATATTCATTGAAAAGACTGAGATCAAAACTATCCCTCTTCAAAAAGCCCACAAAGGCAGGAAGCCCATTTGCCTGCTGCAGATCTGTTGGGAGTGAGATGGAATTATGCTCAAAACTACATCTAATGAGGATTCAATAACCCCGTTAAATTAAATCTGCAATCCCTTTTTACAAAACATAGTCATCGATACCATCACAATCGGTGTCAGCTCTAATATTATTCAATATATCTGGAAAACAAATCATTAGCTATGAGGATAGCCAGGGGCCCACCATTCTGAGAGTGCCAGGTCAAGATGTACCAAGACAAAGATATTCAATTGGCAACTTAATAAGTTTAGGGTCACTGCTCTCCTGACCCATGTGTCCATGAACATGGAAAGGAATGAATATTAGCTCATTAGCAGTGATTTACATGTGGAATGACAATGATGAACTTACAAACTGGGTTGTCATGAGAAATTAGTTAATGTGAATAATGATAGGAATGCTGGCATGTCTCCTTTATCAATGGATTGGGTTTCTTTCCTTCATTGTAGTCATCAGCGATTTGACTTTTACTTTAGAAAGAATAAGAAATAGCACCATACCAAAATGGATGGAGTAGTTCCAGAGAGCCATGCATCTTGTATTTTACTTGAGTGTGTAATTTTATAGCTTATTTGATATAATGCAAGACATAAAACTCAAGACACTCAAGATATTGCAATTCTGATTTCCAAAACAAACAAATAGCCTTATCTATTTGTAGACTTATGCAGATAAATGTGCAATACGGAATGAGCTTTCAACAAATCATTTAGAGTACAAAATACTCTGGTTAATACGTGCTACTGAGAGCAAATTCATCTTCTGTATATAATTTTATGCAATTTGCATTAGAAAATACCCTGCTCGGCTATACTCTAATATTTCATTTTGAGTGTAAAATGTATGATCACAAAAATTATCTTGAGACATACATTATTATATATATTTCCTTGATGCTATATTCATTTATCTTCAGATACTTCTCACTAACATTCAGAGCCTATTTTCTCATCATGTTTTGACTTAGGTTGGAATTCAGAATTGTAGTTGGTGATTTGAAAACAGCTGAATTTCATTGGTAGCTTTTGCCTGGTAATTTTAAAGGAAATATTTTATTGCTTTCTATTCAATTTCAATAGATTTCATATCGTGTTGTATGGATACTGACACAAATTTGAAATCGAATATGTGTAAGTGGCAAATACAAAACTATAACAATAAATAATTGATGTAATCTAAAACCTCGTCTAATTTCCCTTTTTATGGGAGAAGAAAGTAAAATAATGTTTCAGTTGGGAATAAACCGTTCCTCTATTAAAGCTTTATTTTTGGGGTGAGCTCCCCTGCCGAAAATGTATGTCAAACCATTATTTTTTTGTGTGTTCCTTTGTTTTAGGAGGTCTCTCCATGTTAAATATTATAAAACACCTCTTTGAATTTCCATGTTTCTTTCTACCCCAGATTTCTAAAGCTAACCATCCTATCAAGTGCTTTAAGAATTCCATGAATAAGTCAAAATGCCTTCATTTTATACACATTAATCAACTGTTTTGGTACCGCCAATGACTGCTGTGATCATCTTGTCAAATCTAAATGAAAATGCTTTGCTTTTACCTTTAGAGACTCCTCTTGTTTAAAGAGATCTTCAAAATCTTTAGCACAGAGGTCAGGAGCATTAAGAAGTTGTTCCACTTCTGATAGAGCTTGTGAGACATGAGTGATCTCAGTCAGATAAGTAGAAGGCACATAAGAAATTTCCAAAGGCATCTCTTCCGTCATCACCATCACCGATTCTTCATGGACAGTGTGCTGGTATAGATATACAAAAGAACAATTCTTTTAGCTTCCTAATAATATAAAGACCTCCACTGAGTTTATACAGATTCCAGTTTATAGCTGACAGAGGGCTGAAAGTGGATAAAAATGTGTCAATCTAGTAAAAGGGTTATTCTTTATATACCCTCTCCTTCCAAAAAATGCTAGCACCTTTTATAATAAGAGATACATACACATCAGCACCATGAATAGAAGGATGAAAGACCAAGAGCCATAAGGTCATAAGAGAAACAGATATACCCTACGAAAAGGGTAATTTTGACAACTGTTTTTTAAAAATAGAACTTTAAATTACTGGAGTAGTCAGTTGGTATGGGGTAGGATGGGGGAGGTGGAAACTCTACATCTGTGGTATTTATACCAAAGGAACCTTTCCAGAACTCCATCCCCCACCTCCTATATTGACAGGTACAAGAGGGGCAAAGTGTTTTGGCAGGTATGTGCCTTACTACTAAGCAGTCCTCTCCTCCAAATTCCAAACACCGGGTGCTCTCTTTGATGCTAGTTTGTTGCTAAGTTAGGCTGCTAATTAAGGACCTAGATGATTAGGACTGAAGGTGGAATTCACATTTTAATAAGAACTCCAGAAAGCCCTAAATTCTAAGGCAGCACCCATCTCTCCCGCATCTCTACCTTCCTACCTGGCATTCAAGTGGTAGGCGTGGTGGACATTTGGAGGTCAGAGTCCTTTTGGACCTGGCCAGTAGTGCCTCTTTCTCTATTTCTTATAAAAGGAAGAAATAGATACTATTTGATGTACAAATTCATAAAGATAGATGACCCCTGCTACCTTCTGTCTACACTATAAGCAGCAAAACTCTTGTAACTGAAATTAGTTTCCCAGTAACTTTGTTTTGAATTGATCAACTGCCACCTGCCTGTTGATGGGGTCAGCTAAGGATAGAAGGAGCAGGGTCTCTGGGGAAGTTGCGATAGTAAGCATGCTAACACAGCCATTTACAACTGGACAGCCATCCTCATTGTTTCAGTAATGTAATTAAGCAGAGTTTAGGATCCCAAACTGAAGCCACTCAAAGATGAGAAAATTAAAAGGTGGTTCATTTTACACTTTCATTTTAATTTCTCAGATACAGGATGATTGTACTCAATTCTTACGTAATATAAAAATAAATTAATTATAATTCCAATTTCTCATCTACTTACAGCACTGCACATTCACAGAATTACATAATTTAGCTTAAATTACACAATGATACCTTTTACAAAGTTTGGTTTCATGTGCAGATTTGACCAAATACATGACACATATTCCTTCATGATCAATGGAATGATTATCTATACACACTTCTAATTTTCCATTTGAAATATTAGAATTTTGGGCTACAGTTTGATGAGGTCAATTCATAGATTTAACCATAGATTCTTACATCGAAATTCTCTATCTCCTCATTTCACCAATTTAAAAGAAAAATAAATCAGCAGGCTATTTGAATTTGCAGTTTCCACTAACACTAACCAGTAAACAACACAATTCTAGCAAATTTACTGTGACTTTCATATATTCCATTAGACTGGTAACTATTGTTCTGAATAAAAATTGCCAAGTTAATAAGTTTGTCTGTTTTATTTACATTAGTTGCTTTAATTCCAGAGGGTAAGATAGTTCTACATTATCTGAAACAAGAATATTTCCTATATGAATTTTATATAATAGCATGGTTATAGTCCTTTTTATTTATTTATTTTTTATATTTTTGAGGGCAGTGTCACTGGCCCTCATATGTGAGACCCGAACCGGGGCCGCTGGCTTCCCAAGCCAGCTCTTAACCACCACGCCACACAGCCGGCCCTCGTCCTTCTTAATTATATGCATTTCATACCTGTATGTTTTTATAGAATAGTAGCTTTTGTTATGAGGGACAGAGTTGGGTAGAAGTAAAGTAATATTCTCTCTCTCATATATAGGTATGTATATATGTATGCATGTATGTATGCATTTTTGTTTAACCAAAAGGATTGTTTTAGAATGAGACTTATCTTCAAAATATTTAGAAAATATCTGTCTTATTTTTTAAAAAATCAATGAGTTTCAAAAGCCTTTAATATCTGTTATCATTATTTTCTCTTAAAAGGAAAATGATTCTAACTTTTTTATATCTTCTTTCTAGTTCTTTTTTGAAATATAGTATCCTAGATCTTCATTACATACATTTGAGATGTTCTCAGCTGTCTTAAATTCATATCAGTGTCATAGTAACTATGGGTGATAGATAGCAAGGAACTTAACTGAACAGTTAAATACAATAAAGATAAACTCATATTGCACTATTGCCCTGGATTTAATTTCCTCTATATAATTTAAAACCTACATTTCTAAATCTTTGGTGTTTGTAGCTAATGATATTTCGTTTTGCATAGAGGAACATTATATAAAAATGAGATTTATTTAAACAGTAATGAATTCTGACCATACAGCTCTGAAGATCAGAGTGCTGTGTCTCAGAAAGAAGATCCAGCATCGTCTGTAGCCTTAACCCAGGGCTTTAAGAACCAGAACACACTGTGCTCTGGTTTCTCATGTGTTGAGTTTTGCATCACTGGACTATATGTGTATGTCATAGATTCTTTTATTGCATATCAATTCATGTACTTCTTTTCCTCATTATAAATACGCATTAGCACATCAAAGGAAAAAAAACATTTTTGCCTGTATTTTAAAGGAAGTCTCTTTTAGGAAAATGTTATGTGGTATCTATTTAAATCCAGAATTCTTCAAATAATTGAAGTTTTCTATTGGGTTCTAAAAACCATTTTTGCTTTTCTTTTTCTTTAAAGATGAAGCCTTTATTAACCTCATTGTAATACCTTCAAAGAATCATTAGCCACTGTATTGCAGGTAGGGCACCTTCTATTAATAATATATATGCTTACTATGATTATTTTCAAGTCTATCATACATAAATCTTAGAGCAATGGGTGTAAATTCATGGAAATTAGTGGACTAGCTATGCTGCCTCCTATTCACTCCATGCTCAGACATAGCATGATAAGATTCTCCAACCCATTTAGAAAAACTAAAGCTGTTATGGCTGATGAAAGCAAACAAAGAAATAGAAAGGTATATTCTATCACTTTAGAAAAGATCTTATTGGAAAAATACTGTAATATTAGCTGTCCTTAACTACTGATAAATGAGTAATCTTTCTATTTTTTCTTTTGCAAAATAAATTAAATGGCAATGCCTATAATTCCTAAATGTCTTCCAGTTACAATTACCTGTGGGTACTGATACAGCTGTATTTTGTAAGTTAACTTATAAAAGGTTAGTATCACACATTCAATACATTGAATAAAATCTGATCTATTGGAAGATTTAGCTCCTCCTATTATGTTGATACATAGAATCCAGCCATCGTAGACAAGAAAAGTGAAGTGGTACATATCAGCTGAATAGGGAAACCTAAGGAATAATCCTGTGAACTTTTATGAAAAATAAAAAACATTTCAAAATAATGCTTTGATATCATTGGGAAATGATCACCTCATTTTCTAGGAAACTCAGTTTTATAAATTTTGAATATTCTCATTTATTATGAAGTTCTAACAGATTTTTTAATATACAGATGTATATGTAATAGATTTTTAGAGAGATGTATCATAATTTTCATATATAAGAAACTGTTAAAAATTTAATCAAGAGAGTCAGACGTTTGGAGACCTAGTTTACTATCTACTCCTTAAAATACATCATTCCTTTTGACACAGTCATGTGCATCTATAATGAATAAGCTATATTCTTTGAATGACTTTCAGTTTGGTTTAATAAAAATTTCAGCCAGTTACTTAAAAAAATCAGTGTAATTGGAAGTATCATGTTCATTTTCTCTTCTTTATGCAAAACTCATGCACTCATATTCAGATTTTGCCTTTTCATTTGAATTTCATTAACTCTGCCTTGAATAATTATCTCCTTCTGAATTCTGATGTGTACAAATCCTGTCTAACCTTTTGAAAATGGACTTGCTTTTGTTAATGTTCTTTACCACCTTATATCATTATAGATATTCATGAGTCATTAGCAAGGAAGTGCTATAGCCATACTAATTCATTTCATTTCTCTCTGTTCATATTCCTTTCTAATGACATATACCCAAAAGAATACACTGTCCTCACTTTCCGGGAATGAAAATCAAGAGATATGGAAGAAAACCTCGAAGTAACTATTTTTTATTAAGAAGTGAAAAGCTCAATTGATGCTTAAAAATATTATTATAGGACAAAAATATGATTTGCAACACCTAAAGTTGAGGTAAAAACAGTTTCCTGATTTTCAGCTATGTAGGTAACACTCATCAAGTTTTCAAAAAAAAAATAACTTTTGTTTCTCTGAAACGTTAGTTATCACATTCTTTTTATTATTTAAAATGTCTTTCTTTTTTGGGGAAGACTGTGAAAATTTATTTTTTCTTCTCCATTGGGACCTTTTATATTTCAACTATAGTTGACATACAATATTATCAAATTTGTTTCTTGAAGGGCCACATAATGTGAAATGAAGGCAATCCTGTTTTCAAACAAATAGTGCATTACATCTAAGTTTTTAAAGCAATATGCTTTCCTCCGTGATTGAAAGGACTTCTTTCTCCTCAATATAAAAGTTTCAAATGGGTTGTGGATACTGGCATATTTATGAGTTATGAGGCCAAAAATTTGAAGAAGGAAAATGTGCTATATGCCATATTATTTTGATATATCCCTTAAAACTACCTAGATATCTAGTATAAATGTGGCATATAGAAGATATGTCAATGCCTTCAAAGTCTAACTAACAAAAATAGACTAGTATCTGGACAAAAAAAGTAATACAGTGATGGAGCTTTTTTTTTTTTACTCTGTTAGTGTTAATAAAGAAAAACATGTGCCAAACCTTTAAAATAAAACAATCATTTATTAATGATTTAAAGTCATGATATGAAAATATGTTAACTGATATCAGATTATCTTTCCTCAAAAGGGCATTCTTAAATATCATAGATTATTTAAAAATAATAATACAGTGGTATGTAAATCCCAAATAGGATTACAGGCTTTATATGGGTTCTAATGGGTCATAAATTTCATGGAAATTAATGGCTAGGAGGTAGATCTCTCTCCTAGTGACAAAAGTCTTTAGAGAAAGACAATTAAGGTTCCTTCTAGGGATCATTACAGTAAGAAGGACAGTTGAGCTATTTTTATTTGCCCTCAATCATTTCTAGAAATCGCAAGCCTAAAAAGGCAAACATAAGCAAATTTGGCAAAACAAAACAAAACAAAAAAAAACCCACTGCATTAATCCACAGAGAGAATAAAAGACTCAACCAGTAAGGCATACAAAAAAGAATATGACAGCTGAGATAGGTACGGGTTACATTTTCCTGTTCACTGTTTTGCATACACATAAATGGCATGGCAATACTAGCATTCTGACAGTACTCTCGGCCTTGGTGCTTTTAATGAAGTCACTAGTCAAAAAGACCTTGAATAATCTGCCTAATGAGTCCAAATGGATTGGTTTTGATCTTACAAAGGAAATAGGAATGAAACAGGTTTGCTCTTAGGTATTCCCACCCTTGATTGCATCATTGAGAAAATTACCTATGTCGAGCTATGAAACAAAAAAGGGCAGCTCAACTCTTGAATGACACATTAAGTCATTGATCAACAAATGGTATTAATCATATAATTTACCTCTTGTTAAGAAACATAAAACACAAAATATATAAAATAACCAGAGTAAAATATTGTAGAAGATCATCCTTTATAGTCACATTATTTATTTTCTAAAGTTAGAATACATGTTTTGGGAGCAGGGCAGGCTGTCAGTGAGAGATGGGCAGGTGAAGTGGGATTTGCCAATTTTTAAGTACATCCTACTTCTAAGAGACCAGGTAAGTATAGCGTCCTGTATAACATGGTCTCAGTGAGCTGGACCTACTCATTGATCTGCCTCATGTTAATTCTTCTCTTCCACACCTTCAAATTTACCTAATTCCTCAGAGCCAAGCTAAATTACCATCTAATTAAACTGATAAACTGAATCTCAATAATGTGTTAATGGCTTATAGTGGTTTAAAGTGTTATCCTTCAGATGATACGATCTGCATTTTAATAAGGAATTTCAATGAATTAACATAAATTAGTAACTTGGTAGAATTCTAGTCACTAATTGTTGTGTGCTGTGAAACAAAAGTGCTTTGGTTCCCACCAAGGTAAGCGCCAAAACATAAACACCAACATAGATAGCTTCCTTTTAAGAAATCACTAGTCAAATAACATGACAATTTAACAAATAAGGTTATGGGCTGGCCATGTGGCACAGTGGTTAAGAGCTGGCTTGGGATGCCAGCGGCCCTGGTTCGGGTCCCACATGTGAGGGCCAGTGACACTGCCCTCAAAAAAATAAATAAGGTTATATATGCTAGGCACCATACAATGTAAAATAAATGCAGCAAAGACTCATACATTATATGTGGCATATAGTAGGTTATCAAAAATATTTCTTGAATTTCTTTGAAACTCCCAGAATTCAAACAGAAATATTTTCTTGATTTCTTAATGTAATCTTTATTGACATAAATTTAAGAGGTATTTCTGATTTCACTATGTCGCATTTCTCCTGTTTAATGAACATTAACTAAATGCTATTACACATGCACATCTTGACTTTTAAGTTGCCTCTCAGATATTGATGTAACTCATTATTTGTGAACAAAAAAGATACAATTATCTGGCATATTTGTATACAGAAAAGTTTTGGATATTAATGTTAGCCCCTTCATGGAGGTCTACAATGCCTATTAGCAAATTGAAATGTCTGAGAAGACTTGCAGTCAATAAATCTTTTTAAGCCAGCTAACTGTTCCAAAACTCTTCATGTAAAACTATTAATTTATATATTCAGTATGTATTTTTTGATAGTAAGCTATCCTAATATGTCAGTTTTGGAATACATGGAGATTTTTAATATATTCACATGTGAAAATTAACACACATATACATACACACATACATTAATTTCATGTGAAAATAAAATTAACACAAGAAAAAAATCTCAGAAAATCTGGCCATCAATTATCTCTAGATTATTTAATGTGGCAACGAAGTACTTATGTCGGAATATGCATGTGCAGTGATTCTGCTTTTGAATGAGACTTTTACTTTAATAGAAGTGTGACAGTAAAGATGCCTATAAGTACATATCCAATATGGTAGTCCTTAACTACATGTGACTATTTAAATTTAAATCTAAAGTATTTAAAAGAAAATACAATTAAAAATTTGGTTGCCAAGGAGATAAAATACACTACAGTGTCCAATTTTTAATAATACAGAAAGTCAATAATGCAAACTAGGCTCTTTACTTTCATGTGAAAAATATTAATACTAGCAGTATATGTATTAGAAAACAATTGTAGCATATCTAGATTTATAGTTTTCCTCACAAAGACAATTTAGACTGGCTAGTAAATTCAATTTAAAATGTCAAAAGCTGAAGATTCAATCAATTTGTTATACCACATCTGATGGATTTTATTAAGCTGGAATATATATATATATATATATATATATATATATATATATATATATATATATATCCTCCTCAATCTCTAAGTAACCTCACTCAACTCTGATGAAGTTAATTAATAAAAGCAGCTATTGTGAAGCATATAAACATATACGCATTATTTATCTGATAAAATCATATTAATTTATGCATAAACAGAGGTTCATTTTAAGAAAGGAAAAAACTATGTTAAATTATAATACTAAATATATACTGATATCAAAAGTTGAATACAAGTCATGTGTATACATTTTTTGGCACCCCCCGGTACATATATGTATGTGTGAGTGTGCCTCTGTGTGTGTACATACACACAGTATGGAAATGTTGAGATGATGAGAATATTACTTCATATACAACATTTTCTGTCTCCCTTACATCTGAGTAGACTCAACCTCCCAAGTAGCCATGACTAACTACTAGAATCTAGTAGAATGCATGTATCAGGGACTCAAATTATAGAAAAGAAGTATAGGTGGAGAGAGAAAGTTCATGAACTGGTGGTCTTTAAAATATATGTAAATCTCTGGCATAGTCTGGGACAGAAACTATGGATATGATGATATCCACATAGGTATGTGGGGAGATTTGTGGGAGGCAATTGATTTAAGATGTATTTGACCTGCTAGGTTGCTTCATGCAGAGATTACTAGACCAGGGGTTGGCAAACTGCGGCTCGCGAGCGTCATGAGGTTCTTTGGGTACGTACATATGGCTCTGAAGTCAAATTGAAAATGCAAATGAAACTATCATAGTTTCATTTATAAAATTTTTAAAGGATACTATTCGCATAATGGTGATTATGTAAAAATATATTTATGGCTCTCAAATAATTTTTAAATTGTTGTGAGGGACAGGATTGGCTCTTCTGTCTCAAAAGTTTGCTGACCCCTGCTCTAGACATAAAAAAACAAAAAAGAACACAGGCCATTTCAGAAGACACAAGGGACTGAAGAAGGGAAACAAAGCTGAGAGTCCATATAGGTTATATACTAGAAGAACCACAAGAGAGCTTTAGTAAAATGAAGTGAGAAGCATTGTAAAGATAATACTAGGCCACAGAAAGCCTGATACCTGTTTTTTAAAAATTCAATAGATGATTTGGAACACATAGTAGTCATTGCTAAAAATAAAACATGGGTTCTGGATGAACAACCAGAAGTATCCCGCAACACAGGAAAAATAGAAAGAAATTGGAATCATAAGTGAAAAGATAAGAAAGTTGTAGGATAGAATCAGGACATCTACTATGAAAAGAATATAGTATCAAAGTGAGAAAATAGAACATATGGAAAAGAAGTAATTATTAAAATAATTGTAAGATAAAATTTTACTGAGCTAAAAATATTGATTTTTTTAGCTATAGTTAAAAATGTTACTCAAGTACCAAGAAGTATTAAAGAATAAAAGACACATATTTAGAAACATTTTGAATCATATCCTTGTGAATTTTTTTAAAATTAAAGTTTATTGGGATGACAGTGGATAATAAAGTTACATAGGTTTCAGGTGTACAATTCTGTAATAGACCATCTATATATCACATTGTGTGTTCACCACCTAGAGTCAGTTCGATACACATATTTGATCCCTTTTACCCTCATCTACCACTGTCCTCCCTCCTTAACTTCTGGTAATCACTAAACTGTTGTTTGTGTCTATGAGTTTCTGTTTCTTCATTAGTTTGTCTTGTTCCTTTGCTGTTTTCAGTTTTATATCCCACATATCAGTGAAATCATATGGTTTCTCTACTTTTTCTATAATGGAATTTTTGAACTATGAGGAATGGGGCTGGGAGCATCTTATAGAATTTGAGCAAAAGAGAAAAGTTAAAAAAAAATGAAACTAGGGCCAGCCTCAGAATTCTCATGTGCAACAATGGAAGCTAGGAGATAGTGGAAGTTACAACACAATGGAAACTAGAAGAGGGTTTTCCACAGTCTAGACACTATTAAACAAGAGGGGAGAGACTCAAGAATGCTATTATTACCCCCAAAATCCATCATTATGAGCACAAAAGACCATTTTGAAAATACAAGAATTTAAAAAGTATTCATCCTTATGCATTTTTTATGAGACAATTTCTCAAGTTTCCCAATCAAATGAAAAACAAAATATGATAAAGATTTCTAAATGGGGAAATAAAGAGTAAAAAGAGTGGTGAACAATGAACTGTGTGAGGTTCTCATTAAATTTAATAGAGCAATGATATTGTAAGTGTAATTTGGGTGATAATATATTTCTTGAACTAGATAATACTGTAAGTGAAAACAATAGTAATAAGTAACTAAAATTATAAATGATTGGTTTTTCAAGGATTTTATCTTGGCTTGAAAAGAATGAGGAGTAGCAGAGTAAATCATATTAGTGAGGAGAGCAATGTTGTTATTTAATTTTAGTGTAAATATAGAAATATAGGGTAAAAAATTGTTAAAAATAAGAAACTAAGCATTAGTAAAATGGAAATGCAGAATATAACTTCAAAGTTACCTGCAATAAGGTGAGGGATGCCATGCAGTGCAATAAAGATAACAAATTACAAAATTATAGACAAGGTACAAGAGGAAATAAAGGAATAACCATAAAAAATGATAGAAGGAATTTTAAGAATTATATAATTATGAGTGATCATAATAATAGTGAAGTTGGCTGAATTACCCCATTAAAAGATGAGAAATATTGTCAGAATGGAATAAAATACACAGTCCATTTATAATCTACTTATAAGAAACATCAAAAAATAAGGTAATAATGGTAAATGCTACATCAGGAAAATAATTTGTAAAGCATTAGAGTAAAAATAATATCAAATGAGGTGTGATTCCAGGCCTTGCTACAGCGAATGTTGCTCTGTAGAATCAGCCCCTGCACAAGAGCTCTTCCACTGTAGATACAGCCAGTCCTTACAACCAATCAGCCCATGAGTCAATCCTTCCCACTGACAAGAAAACAGAAATCTAGTCTCAACTACAACAGGAGGGCACACACAACCCACACAAGGGACACACCTAGAGCACCAGACTCAGGTGACCAGGAAGACTGCACCACTGGGCCCCACAGGACACTTACTACATGAGGCCACTCTACTAAGACTGGGAGGCATAGGAGCCCTACACAGAAACAAACACAGGGAGGCAGCCAAAATGGGGAGTAAAGAAACAGGATAAAAGAAAACAAAGCTCCAGAAACAGAACTAAACAAAATGGAGACAAGCAATCTACCAGATGCAGAGTTCCAAACACTGGTTCTAAGGATGATCAACGATCTCAGGGAGAACTTCAACAAAGAGATAGGAAACATAAAAATGGAGACAGAAAACATAAAAAAGAACGAGTCAGAAATGAAGACTACAATAACTGAATGAAGACTATATTACAGGGAATCAACAGTTGACTGGATGAAACAGAGGACTAAATCAGAAATTAGAGGATAAGGTAGAAGAAAACACCCAATCAGAACAGCAAAAAGAAAAAAAGAATTCAAAAAATGAGGAGAGTTTAAGGGGCCTCTGGGACAACATCAAATATACCAAAATTCACATCACAGGTGTACCAGAAGAAGAGAGAAGGGAATTGAAAAACCATTTGAAGAAATAATGACCGAAAATTTCCCTAAACTGGAGAAGGACATAGATATATATAAGCCTAGGAATCAGAGAATCCCAAACAAGATGAAACCAAAGAGGCCCAGACCAAGACACAATATGATTAAAATGCCAAAGGTTAAAGATACAGAGAGAATCCTAAAAGCAGCAAGACAAAGGCAACTAGTAACTTATAAGGGAGCTCTCATAAGATTGTCAGCTGATTTCTCCAGAGAAACTTTGAAGTCCAGAAAGAATTGGCAGGAATAACTTCAAGTGATGATAAGCCAGGACCTAAAACCAAGATTACTCTACTTAGCAAGACTGCCATTTAGAATCGAAGGACAGATAAAGAGCTTCACAGACAAGAAAAGTTAAAGAGTTCATAGCCACCAAACCAGTATTACAAGCAATGTTACAGAAAATTCTTTTAAGAAAAAAAAATAAGAAAAAAAACTGAAAAAATATGAATAAAATGGCAATAACTACATATCAACCAACAATTACTTTCAATGTAAGTGGATTAAATGTTCCAATCAAAAGACAGGGTGGTTGAATGGATAAAACAGCAAGACCCTTAAATATAATGCCTACAAGAGACTCACTTCAGATTGAAAGATGTACATAGATGGAAAATAAAGAGATGGAAAAAGATATTTCATGAAAATGGAAGTGAAAAAACAAAACAAGATTTGGTAGCAATACTTATACCACACAAAATAGACTTTAAAACAAAGACTATAACAAGTGTCAAAGAAAGACCCAGCAATCCCACTTCTGGGTATTTATCAAAAGAAAACCAAAATGTTACTTCAAAGGGATATGTACATCCATGTGTTGATTGCAGCATTGTTCACAGTGGCCAAGATGTGGAGGAAGCCTGGGTGTCCATCAGTGGATGAATAGATAAAGAGGAGGTGGGGCGTATATACAATGGAATGTTGCTCAGCCATGGAAGGGAATGGGTTCTTGTCATCTGCAGAATCATGGATGGACCTTGGGGGGTATTGTGCTGAATGGAGTATGTTAGTCCATGAAAGGCACATGCAATGTGATTTCATTTATATGTGGAATCTAAAGAACAATATAAACAAACAAACAAAACAGAAGCAAACTCATAGATACAGAGAACATTTTGATGGTTGTCAGATAGGAAGGGGGTTGGGAATGGGTAAAAAAGGTGAAGGGATTAAGAAGTACAACTTGGTAGTTACAAAGTACTCATGGGGATGTAGGGTATAGCATAAGGAATATAGTCAACAATTTTGCAATAACTATGTATAGTGTCAGATGGGTACTGGATTTATGGGGTTGATAGATGGGAGAGGGTTGGGGGACGGTGAAAAAGGTGAAGGTTTTAAGACGTACAAATTGGTAGTCACAAAATCGTCATGGGGATGTGAAGCATAGGGAATCTTGTCAATAATATGGTAATAACTATGTATAGTGCCAGGTGGATACTAGACTAGTCAGGGGGTCACTTCTTAAATTATATAAATGTCTGACCACTATGCTGTACACCTGAAATTAATATAAAATAATATTGAATGTCAACTGTAATTGAAAATTTTAAAAAGGGGGGAAGGGTGAATGGGAGTATAAAGTTCAAATTTCCAGGTATAAAACAAGTAAGTCATGAGGATGTAATGTACAGCATGGGGAATATAGTCAATAATATTGTGATAGCATAGTACCATGTCAGATGGTTGCTGCACTTATGGTGATCAGTTCTCTTGGTAGGTAAATGTTGAACACCGATGATGTACACCTGAATCTAATATAATATTGTATGTTAGCTATGTTTTAATAAAAATCTTTTAAAAATCCACATTTTGTTTTTTTGTTTTTTTGTTTTTTTGTGTTTTATTTTAAATCCACATTTTGTATAAAATGAAAAGGCATATTCTTCTGTTATATAACAAGGAGATTAAAAATATCATATGTACACAAAGGAAAGTTTTTAAAAGTATAAAAATTAGAGATTTTCCAGGCCACTTTTTCTTTTCATAATCTCATAATCCAGAAATGAAGAGAAACAATGGAATAAATTTTGGTTCATCTCCTAAAGCTATTCAAAAAGATGCACCATATCTGTATGCATTGCCTGGAAAAATGTCTGTTATATTTAATAGTCACATAAAGAATGAGGCAATATTTTTAAAAAGAGTAAAAGTATATCTATATTTATACAATATTTACAGTTAAGAAGCACAGTGTATAGTACAAAAAGATAATACTAAACTGTAAACATTTATTCTGTCAGGGGGAGCGGAATTAGCAGTCAGAAGAAATGGAGAGCACTAATGTTTTCTTAATATATGTCTGTATTGATTTAACTGCTAAACTAATATTGTATTAGATTTAAAACAATCGTACAGAGATCTGACCTCGCATTTAATAGAAGCAAACAGACAGAGTTTGCAGTGGTAAATAAAATCGTTAGGTAACCTATTTATGAATAGTCATGGCCTCTCCCTATCGGCTTTGCCTTAACAGGCTGTTTTCACTTCAAAGCTGTAGTAAAGCCTATACTATTGACTCTGGACTTATGGAAGCATGGACCAAGACAAAATGCTTCAGGAAGCAGAATGAATGTATTTTGAAAGCATTTTACATTACAATCTAAAACATCATTGTTGGACTTGACTGCACACCATATTGACTGAAGAGTCCTGGCAATGAGTGACTGGTGGCTGCGTTTGCATGTGAAGAGAAACTCATTTTTCTTAGGTGCTTGAGTTTCTGGAAGATGGCTGAGGAACCTTAACAGTAGTACATGGAAAATCGTGCTTGTATATAAGGGCACCCAATGTTAGATCTATTTTGACTAATCTTAAGAGTTCAATTTATACAAATCTAATTAAAATAAAAATAACTAATGAGAAAAATACTCAAGCCAAAGCAGACATTTAGCTAGCAGATTAGGAGATAGAAGAGGCTAAGGGGCATCAAATACATGGTGATGGAAGATTTGATTTTGGGTGGTGAATACACAATGCAATATATAGATGATATATTATAGGATTGTACACTTGAAATCTATATAATTATTTTTAACCAATGTCACTTCAATAAATTTAATGAAAATTAAATAAAATGGCAGATTTTTTTCTTTTGCGATTTTGAAATGACTGTTTTAAGTCTTCCAATGCATTGTAAATTTTTTTGTTTTTAAGCTGAAAAGTTTTCCTTCTTCTTTGCCCTATGAGGCAACCTTTATTTAAATGCTCTTAATTTGAAGAGACACTAATAACCTTGAGATATAATAATAATACTATTAACAAAATGATATAACCTAATTCAAAATAACATGATTTTGATAATTACCCCAAATTCTATTTTCCTTTTAAATGTTCACAATTATTTTATATGTCTACAATAAAAAGTCAGAAGTTACAAAACAGAACTTTTGGAACTAATGAAAATTGGACAGTAAACTATTATAATTAACATCTAGATTAGCTCAGTATAGGTAAGTATATATTTTACATATAACTGTATATGTATATATAGTTATATGCATAGGTGCATGCACATGACATAGATATGTAGATAGGTGTTAGATATTTAGATGGATGGATGGATGGATGGATGGATGGATGGATGGATGGATGGATAGGTAGGTAGATAAGTAGGTAGGTAAGTAGGTAGGTAGATAGACAGACAGACAGATAGATAGATAGATAGATAGACAGATGATAGATAAGTAGATGTATACATCAACTGGCAGTAGTATTTTATGATTTAGGAAACTAATATGCCATATGCCATTATGTGTTAAACATTTTTACATTTAGTAGATGAGAGATTAATGATTTTTATCTGGGAATAAACTGTTAAAATAAGTTTTCCATGTTAAGTATAAATCAAACCAAATAAATGACAATGAACAGAAATAGTCTCACTCTCTCTCTTTCTCTTAATTTCTATTGCCCTGCATTAAAGTGTTTCTTATGTTCACTCGTCCCTATATCCTTATATATAAGCCCTTTTTTGGCCTCATTTCCAGGATGAAGCTATTATTTCATATTCCTTTCATTTATTCTTTTTTCTTTTCCTTTTGGCTTCTAATCTACTAGGAGCAGAAAAACAAGATTACTAAATTTATTAGACTTATTTCTAATAAATAAAAATCAAAAAAAGGACCTGAATGGTCCTCTCATAAAGAAATTTCAGGGCTGGCCGAGTGGCACAGTGGTTAAGCGCTGGTTTATGAAGCCAACGGCCCCAGTTCGAGTCCCACATGTGAGGGCCAGTGACACTGCCCTGAAAAAAATAAAAAATAAAAAATAAAATACCTATTTAAAAAAAAGTCATCTTTCAAAAAAAAAAAAAGAAATTTCAATAAGCTTTGGACTTTATGAACTTTATCAAATTAATGTAAGGAATCCAGTGGCCTTTCATTCTACTCCTTTTCTGATTTTTGGCTGTTGCATGTAATCATAATGATATCCATCTGACCTCTGAAGAAATCAGGTGCTGCTCTGTGTGTAGAAACTATTATGTTTATTGGCATTTTTGTAAACTAATATACTTTGCCAAGTTAACTTGGCAAAATATGACAGTCACTGAACAAAACCATTTTTTTTTTCTTACCAAAGATTATGCTCAATTCTTTCTTAGGGTTTGGTGAGTTTATGGACACCTTGGGCTTAATGTATTCTATGTTACAATCAAGATTGTTTCTCCTGAAATAGCTTGTTGTCTGTCAATGTTTCAAAATATAAGTATCATTGTATTTTCCGATGACAAGAATTCCAATATAAAACTATACTGTTCTGCCAGTGAATTTTCAAGTTTTACTATAAGAAACTCCATTCACACAATCACTTTTACATTTGTTTTACATCATATAAATTTTAAGGATAAGTAACTGACATTTTAATACACCTTCTATTTCCAAAAACACTTTGTAAAAGTGGACACAAAAGAAAAAGTATTTTGGGCCGGCCGAGTGGCACGGTGGTTAAGCGCTGGCTTGGGAAGCCAGCGGCCCTAGTTCGGGTCCCACATGTGAGGGCCAGTGACACTGCCCTCAAAAAAAAAAAAAAAAGACTTCTCCCTACAAGAGAAAGTATTTTGCCCAATGGGGGTGGGGGAAAGCTTCATTCATTTTTCCCTTCTTGAAACTTTTCAGAATACTGATTTAATTTGCTTCCTTTTTGTATCTAAAGCACCACATTTTTAAATTATAAGAATTAACTAAAATCATGAATGTAAAAGCATTTTATAAATCACAAAGAACTAAGACAAATATTTGTCATGACTCATCATTTGGAAATGAAGAATACAAGGAAAGCACATACATTTACATAAATGTAGTGCATTTTTCCAATTTGGCATTTTCCTGTTTTCAGGTTTCAATTTCGGTAAAACACAGGAAAGGTAATGCTTCTGTATTAGAGTAACTAATTTATTTTATTTTTTTTTGGATTCCAAATAGCACAACCAAATGATGCTATTATGGAGTCACTATGTCTTTGAAACAAACAGAAAAGGATTTAAATCTAGAGGATGAAAATATTTTTAAACCAGCAAATATTGTTTTATTACATTTATCACATGTAAGTACATATATTAAAAATGTATTAGTCAGATGTTGTGATACCCTATCCACCCTATTTGCATATTTGTTCTTGTGTTTGGTTCTCACATGTGACAAAAAAAAATTCCAGAATCTTATTTCAGAGGCTAATGCTTGTGGGGCCAGTATTTATTTCCTGGGAGGCCATAAAAATGAGAGGCAGTCATGAGTTTGGGAGCTTTCCTTTCCTCATCCTCAAAATTTCAAGAAACCAACATAGAAACTTGGTAGGAATGGTGTCTCTTCACGGGAACAAGTTTCTCCAAATGGATGGTTTGATGGTTCCCAGACTTTGTATTTCATGGGTCAATAAAATACTTCCAAAAATGTCAGGGGACCTCAGCAAATTTCAACCTCTAGTTTTTTATAGTAAAGGACACTGTAATTAAATAATAATAATAATTAAAAAGCAAGAAAGAAAAAAGAAAGATGAAAGAAAGGCTATTTTAATGCCCTCCCACTACCACCAAGTGCAAAAAGCCACAATTACAGAAGAAAGGACAATTCTTCTATAAATTTTGCTGAATGAAAATTGCAACATATTTCCTCCTATTTTTGCCCTTTCCTATGGACTAGTGAAAACTATCAGACACTGGTGGGTTGGCGCTGAGGCACCACTTATGTAAGAACACAGAGCAAATCCATCTGAACTGTAGAGAATTCCACAGGAAGGCGCTATCTGTCTAGTCATTCATTTAAAATGCTTTCAGTAAACATCTACTATATGGCAGAATCTATACAGTGGAGAAAATACTATTAATAGTTAACAAGTCCAAGTCTCTGCCTTCATGAACCTACATTCTAGTGGTAGCAGGTTATAAACCAGTGAACAAATAAACATAACCTTTTCAGACTGTGGTAAGTGCTATTAAGGGAAGTAATCTGGCTAATTGGGCTACTATTACAGGGATAAATGGGATGCTGAAGAACGCATTTGCTCTACATCCTGAAAGATGACAAAAGACCAGCAGGCAAAGATCCAGAAGGAAAGTCCCAAGAAAAGGAAACCACTACTGCGCAGACTAAAGTGAAAGATATTTTGGCAAGTTTGAGAAAGGCCCTTGTGGCAGCACATTACAGAAGCTGTTTTCCACTAGGGAGGCCAATATATGAAAGGGTCTAGGTCACTCAAATAATTTTTCACATAAGAAATAGTCAATAGAATCTATGAGTCAGGAAACAAAAATAGAGTGTGGATGATATTATTCACATGTTCACGCATATTTGTCATTGCCTAGATACTAATCAGTACAAAATTTGAATTTCATACAAATCACAAAGGGAGTTACAACATTATAGATGACTGTATTTGTTAAATAATTCATTTACTTATATTTCGCCACCCAGATATTCTATTAGTTAAGAATTTACAACCCATTATGGAAAACTATTTGCATAGATCTCCTAGAAACTTTCCCAGTTAATTTATCCTGGCAATAAACGCCCATGCTTTGCTATCCAGCTGAACAGCTAATAATGCCTTTAAGTTATGAATTAATCTAAACATCCTAAATTTGCACAGATATGGAGCCTTGGTTTTCATTTTATCCATGTACCCTTTATCTGTGGATTAGCCACCACCAAATATAGCTTTCCTCTGTTTTATATGTGCTAAAGTAGCCATTTACATTTTTAAAAATTGGCCATGATTATAGCAGATGGTATTAAATTTGATAATGCAATCATTTTGGACTTCATTTAGTTCTCTGTTAGATAGCTATCCATTAGTTATTGAGTACTACACTCAGAAGATTAAACAAATAAAATGATTAAAAAATATGGAATTTTTAAAACAAAATTAGGTTGTATATTGAAGTCTCTGAGAATAAATGCATTCATATTATTAAAATTAAAACTAAATTTCAAACACATTTTAAGATTGCAAAAGCCACTGGCTCATAAAGGAGGACAGAAGAAATACCAGATAACTTAGCCAATGTGAAAATATTGTAACCCTTTTTGTTTCATGAAAATCAAAGATAGGGAAGCTATATACTTGAATTAATTTTATTCATCTGTTCTAAGAATATGCTCCATACAATGAGAGTCTTAAGTAATCACTGAAGAATCAGAATGATTCACAGATGGTGCGAGTGATTTAATTATTTTTAACCAGTTGTTCCAGGCATGCTCAGAAGGATATTTCCAATCCCACTGCAGAAACCATCTGAGCTCCCTTCCAGCTGGTGTTCCATATTTTGAAAGCAAATTTAGATTGGAGAAAATTACACTTTTTATTGTTGTGTTGCAAACGGAGGTCAAATTGCTGTGTATAAGTTCTTGGATTTTTTCCTCCTCTTTGTATGAGTTATATTTATCAAATATCACGTCTCATGGATGATTGCTATGGATTCACCCATGTTATTTTATGTTTTGTGTCATCTGGCACATAGGAGGCACTAGATAAATGTTTATTGAATGAAAGAAATATCAAGTCAATGTATTCAAAATAAAACTTGAATTTCTTTAGAGTCCCAGTAAGTGTTTGGAATTCCAATTTCACCGCACCTTTATCATTTATTAGGTGCTTTTTATTAAAAACAAATGAAAAAGGGAAGATACCAATATAATAAAACAATGCCACCACCATCACCAAAGACACAAAATCAACAAATCTCTTTGCTAATTTGATAATTAAAACTGTACCTTGAAATCCTTGCCCTTAATTTTATGGAAACTCAGGCAAGTTGCTTGATAAACTTTAGTCTATTTAGGTTATTAACAGGATTAGAGATACTCTTTATAAAGGTCTAGTCTTGCATACCTCACTGGCCTCAGGAAAATTGTTATCATACAACCAAATAACTGATAGTCATAATTATTTCCATTAGACAAAGATAAATTTGGCTTAATGTCCTTATCAAAATGAGAATAAAATGTTCCAAAATAGTTTTATGAAATGTAATCATTTTTCAACTATTGCCATTCCAAGGAAGAGAACATTAATTTTAGTGAAACAAGTTACTTTGATGCTAAAAATGAGTTATATTTATTCTACTTTTAATAAAATTACATAATAAAACTGCACATATCAACAATGCATCAGACTCAGTTTTGTGTTTTGTCTGTATTTATGAAGCATATCATTATTAATATATTTACCATCAATATTTCCCGAACATTGTGCTAAATTTCTACTTGATAGCAAAATTTGATATAATACAGTACTATAAAAAAGGTAACATTATTTCATGTTTATTTATATATTTGACACCAAACTGAAGTGTGACTGTAGTCCTTTACTGTATCTTTAATTCATGAGATGAACGCCTAGTATTATGTACCTATCATAGTCATAACCTAACTATACAAGACCTGTGCATGTTAATATAACCAGTGAATCAAGTTTAACAAACATATTAATATTTGAATGTATTGTGTTATTTAGAGTCAGTCATTAGAGGTAATATTTCTGAGGTGATATATTGCATACATTTTATTTTTAAAATGATGAATTTGTTTAAACTTATAAGAAATTAAATTGCAATTGACATCTTATTTCATACATAGTAATGGCTTTCGACTGAAGAGATTCAGAGAAAACAAAGTCCTGTGTTAATACAGTTTACTATCCTTGCCCAGTTCAACTAATATTCTTAAACTTCAGTTTCCAATTTGGATTATTCATTTTAGTTTGATAGTTTATATATTTCTTTTTCTTTCTCTGCTACAAAAATTCCATACTCTGTTTTTATCAGGTTAATGGCTACTCTAAAATTAACATACACAATGAATTTTGCGTGGTCTTCTTCTGAGCATTAAGAGGACCTTTAAATGATGTCAGACATCACTGATTGATTAATCCATTAATTCATTCAACAAATATATTTGTGTATCTCCTACTTGCTAGTAGCTTTTTTGGGTTCTGAGGTCACAGCTGTGAATAAGAAAAAAGAAAAAGAAAAGAAAATTCCTGCATTTTTGGAGCTTTCCTCCTAGGGAAGGAGATAGATAAGACAGAGTGAAAATATTTATAACATTCCTGATAGTGCATTTTATGGAGAAAAACAAATGGGGGAAGGGTTGACAAAGTATGAGAGAGAGAGAGGGAGAGAGAGAAGGGGAGGGAGGGAGGGAGGGAGGGAGGGAGGGAGGGAGGGAGGGAGGGAGGGAGGGAGAGAGGGAGAGAGGGAGGGAGGGAGGGAGGGAGGGGGAGAGAGAGAGAGAGAGAGAGAGAGAGAGAGAGAGAGAGAGAGAGAGAGAGAGACATCCCAGTAAAGACTTGAAGGCAGAAATGCAGGGGCCATGGAGATATATATGGCGGAGAGAGGGTTTTAGGCTTAGGGAACACACAATGCAAAGGGGGCATGCCAAACATGTTCAAGGAAGAGTGAAGAGGTCAACACAGGTGGAGCAGAGTGAACAACAGCTAAAGTATTAAGAGATATGTCTGGGGAGGTAATAAAGGGCCAGGTCATATGTCCTCTGAAATTCATGTAAGGATTTTGGATTTCATTTTAAAATAGATGGGAATTCATGGGAGCATTTTGAACATATAATGATACACCTGATTTTATATATATATATATATATATATATATATATATATATATATATATATATATATATATAATTTTAATTGGGGAATTGTGGGAGGTGAATAGCGTTGGGGAACCAGGGAAGGGGAACAGACAACTTGTTGTCCTTTTTGTTCTTCAGTCTAGTTGTGGAGGACATTGCTTCAATGACCCATGTTGGTATCATCACTGCGCTCTTCTAGGGTGAGGCAGATTGGTAGCTGGCCTCTGGACGGCCGCTCACAGCAGCGCTTGGCAGCTCACACTGGCTGCCAGCCGCTCACACTGGCTGCCAGCCACTCACTGTAGCCTATGGCAGCCCACTGCAGCAGGGGCTGCAGCTATGCTGTCCCGGGGACTCACAGCAGCCCAGCTCCAAGGGGAGCTGTTGTTCACCATATCAGCTGTAGAGGGTAGTGTCACTGGCCCTCATATGTGGGATCCAAACCGGGGCCGCTGGTGTCCCAAGCCAGCTCTTAACCAACGCGCCACTCGGCCGGTCCCCGATTTGTATTTTCAAATGATGCTTCTGTTTGTTGTGTTCACAACAGGTAAAGGAAAGCAAGGGTAGATTTTTACTGGAAACTTTGAAAGGGCAGTGTCATCACTGTAGTTCAGGAGAGGAGAGGGGTCTGGTTCTAAATAGGTAGCGGTAATGAACTTAAACCTGGTATGAAAGTCATAAGACTGGATGAGAACAGCAAGGCAGAGAGTGTAGATAGAAAATGGAAAATGGCCAAGGACTGAGCACTGTGGCATGTCAACGACTAGAAGAGAGAAGGAGGTACCAGCTATAGAGGCTCAGAAGGAGCATCCAAAAAGGTAGGAAGTAAATGAGGTGAGGAGCTCCAAGAAACTGCCCTCTCTACTCTGTCATTGATGTCCAGTATTTCAGCTCTATTCTGTTTTTTAATACATGAATTAGACAATTCATATATAAATGCCTTGGTTCGTGGGCATAATTTGTTCTGGAAACAAACTACTCTTATTTCAAGACATCACTCGTTTACCACGTTAAAATGTATTAGACATGTTTGCTCGTCTTGCAAAACACTCGCAAACCAAGTTACTTGCAACCCAAGGTTTTACTGCATATATATATAGTCTAATGCACGTATTTAAATATATATATATACACAATATGTATGTTTAGCAAATATTTCTGTTTTTTTTTTTTAGCTGAGCCATCCTGCCACCTGCTAGCAGCTCAATGGCAACTCAGCTTGGGCTGGCATCAAACCGCCGTTTCTCAGAGCTCAGCTCACACTCTTGAGTGAGCTCTTAACCAACTGAGCCACTCGGCCGGTCCCGCAAATATTTCTTTAGGCTTCTCCATTTGTTTAGTTTTTTGTTGTTGTTGTTTCTTTTTTCTCATCATTCTTCCTTGCATCTCAAATCTTCTATCTAGGGTCATTTTTCTTCTGCCTAAAAACCACCGCTGAGGTGCATACATGCTATGGAGTATTAGGTATGCCTTAAAATGTTTATAGAACTTCTTTTTACTAACATAGAAAAGATATGGCATAATGATTGATAACTGAATAACCATCAATAGTGTCTAATTGTAAAACTAAACCACACAAACAACCCTGAGGACTCTTCGATGAGAATCTCCTACTAGTAAACTCTCAGTTTTTGTTTGTCCCAAGAGATCTTTATTTCAATGTTATTTTTGAGAGAGTTTCTATGATTATATCTTTCTAGGTTCATAGGTGGTTTTTCATTCATCATGTTGGAAGACATTATTCTACCACCTTCTGGCTTTTCTCACTGCTCAAAATCAACTGTCATTATATCTGTCATTACTGTCTAGGTAATCTGTCTCTTCAGCTACATTCAAAATTTTCTCTTTGTATTTGGAATTTGCTCTATTTGGCCATCTCACTCCCTATCTGTCTTACACTTTCTTTTCTTTTCTTTCTTTTTTTTTTTTAACTGAGCCATCCTGCCACCTATTGGCAGCTTAACGGCAACTCAGCTTGGGCTGGCATCGAACCGCAATTGCTGAGAGCTCAGCTCACACTTTTGAGCGAGCTCTTAACCAACTGAGCCACTCGGCCGGCCCTTTCTTTCATTTTCTTATATATTTTCTAAATTTTGTTCTCTGTTTATGAATTTTAGATACTTTATTTTATCTAGCTTTCAATTTTCTAATCTAGTTTCTGTTATATCTAATCTGATTCTTCACCTGTCCACTGAATCATTATTTTCAACTATTACATTTTTCAATTTCCAGAAGTTCCATTTGATTCTTTTCAAAACTTCTTGATCATTAATTTTATTACCCCTTGTTCCTAATTGATACTTTTGATGCTAACTTTTACTACTTTTTTTGTTAAATTTATTGGGGTGACATTGGTTAGTAAAATCATATAGGTTTCAAGTGTACATTTCTATAATACATCATGTATATATTGCATTGTGTGTGCACCAGTCACCTCTCCTTCCATCACTATATATTTGATATTATACACGTTTATTTTATATTCTGTATCAGATTAATTCGTTATTTTCTGCCTTTGAGATTCAATTCTGCTGGTTGTTTCCTCATGTGAACTGCCATTTCAAAGCTACACCCATGTTCTCAGAACTTTATCTGTAGGAATGATTTAGAATCTAGATTTAAGTGGTGTTAAACTATATAGAATGCATTTGTATTTGCTTCTTTTAGGCATGTGGGACACTACCAATTAAAAAAACTTAAATTTTTTGCTTTTGGTTTGTCAGGACACCTAGCAGTGTGAAATCTGGACACCAACACATCAAACAAGTGACCATAATAAAAATATTCTGGAACTTCTTCATGTTCTTTTGGTGTTTCATTATCTCCCTTAATTCTATAACAAAGGAGTTATTTACTTTATCCTGAGGCTCAATATTTAGTCAAAGTTTCCTAGGTAATGAGAGATGCAAGATATAAAGCTAGGTTTTCTTACAGTATAAAAGTTGTTACAAAATATCAAAGGTTTTCTAAGATGTTTGAAATCCACTTTATAAATAGCGGCCCAGCCCTGTTTGTGCAATGGTAATGCAACAGAGTTTAAGACATTTTTTATTGATTATTATCAGAAATTTCAATTAAATAAGACATTCCTATTAACATATGTGTCTTCTTTCTTTTATATGGTATTTATATATTCTCTATGTTTTGTAGATTTATTTTAACTGATCTTGGTTGGGATACCAATATACTTATTCAATTTGAGGACTCATGTTTTCCTTAAATACTGGGAAATTTTTAGCCACTATCTCTTAAATATTGCCTCAAGTATTCTCTCTGTCCTCTGCTTTGTAAACTATTACAGTTTCTTATTCAGTTCTCTCAGTCTGTCTTTAATATTTTCCATATTTCTATATTTTTATGTAGTGTATTCTAATAATTTCATCATCATGACCTAATTTTCTCTTTATATTTAATTAGGTGTTTAATGCTTAGTTGTTTTTTTTATGTTGAGACTAGCTTTTGTTTTCTAAAAGATTTAATAGATGTGTATTCAACATAAATACCTGTGCATTTTTCATAGTGTTCTTTGTGAGGGGTGAAAAGCATAACTATTACATTATTTTGTACACCTGAAACTAATAATAATTTTTTTTTTTTAAATTAATATTTATTTCTTTATCTCTAAACTATTTTCAACATATTTACTTTAGAGTATCCAACAGTTTTCTATTATTTTTAAGTTCATGAGGTACTAATCCTCTTGAAGTTCGTGTTAGATGACTCTATGTCACAATGTACTATTTCTTCATGTGGGTTGCAATATCTGGTTGTGAACTAATCTTCAGCGTTTGTGTGTCCATGGGTCTCCCAAAGATTGATTTATTGTATTTTTCTGTGGCAGGATTCCAAGGAATTCACCACTCTGGGGCCAATTTTATATTAATTTCTCAGTTCAGGAGTCTCGAGACCTGTGGTGAGTGTAAAAATTCAGATCCCCCACATTTAGTTATAATTTTCACTTAAGATTATTTTTTTTCTCCACTCAGAATTCCTGGCAGATGAATTGAGCTTGTGAATAGAATTTACCTATTGCCTCCTGCATGCCCAGGGAAGGGCTTGAAGGTTCTACATTTAGGGAGGGTTTTAATTTACATCTCCACACTACATATTGGTTAAGGCCACATATTTCCTACTAAAAAGTCTTTCAAAGTTTCCCCTAACCGTTAAGCCGTCAAAGCAGCCTCAGTTTCTGCATCGCGGTGCTCATTATGGCACCGAGAGGGAAGGAAGTTTCCATCATATATTTAGAGCTCAGCAACCTGTTCAAAACTTTTTTAAAAACTTACATTTTATTCAGAATTTCCATACATTTGAAATGAGGGATGAGGGAATCAGTCAGTCTGTCATCTCCCTGTAAATTTATTCCAGCTCAACATACTCTATTTACTGAATAAGCATTAAGCTGATTCTATTACATAACTCGAGACTAGAAAAAAATTGCCATAGAAATGGCAGTAATATTATGATCATAAACAATCTAGAAAAACCTAAAATCTTGACTTGTCTAATTTCTATCTTAACTCTTGTGATCCATTAATTACAAAATTGAAGCCGGGAGGAGAAATGTTCTATAGGCAGCTATCTCCTTGGTTTATTTCCCCTAGCAACCATTATTATTCTTTTATATTCACAACTCTGTTTACTAACGAACACTCTGTCTCTAAATAAGAAAATTATTCATGTGCCCAAATTCTCCAAGGATCTTGCGTTGGCAGCTGACAATCTTTGTTGTTATTTCAAGGCAAAGAAAAAAATCTGTATGGCAATTATGCAGAGAATATGTTTCCCCTATTTTCATCTCAATATTAATTGAGTACCACTATGTGATAGGAAATAATACACACAAAAATGAGTAACTGGTGATCAAATCTAGGTTCAGACATGATTTCACACAAGTGACAGCAGTCACCTCTGTGATTATTTTTCTTGTACAACTCTGCTTCATTTCAAGAAAATCCAAAATAACAAAGCATAATGGTACAATGATGCTTTTTCCAATTCTTTTTCTGAAGATGACTAATTCTTCACAACCACTCAAACAGGAATCCTATCATGAAACTGAAATGAAATTTCCCTCTTTGTACTGCAAATATCCAGATGTGAAAGTCTGCACAATCTATTCCCTCCGTAGAAATTCATAATCACATTTGCATATCAAAGGCCCTGAGAAGTTCTAGAGTAAGAAAACTTTGCATAGTCCAGTGTTTCTCAAACTTATTTGGACATATGATAGCTTTTCTTTCTTTTGAATAACTCCTACAGTATTTTGGGATGCACTGAGTTCAGTTTGGTGTCATCCATTTCTTACATGTGCCCTTGGACAAATCTCATTAAATTATTTTTTCTTATTGTAAAATGGCCATGAAAATAATATTTACTCGACAGGGTTATTAGTGGGATCCAATTAGATACATGTGAAAACTCTTTGTAGATGTAAAGTTCTATTCAAATTCAAACCATTTAAAAAGTTAGTGGCAGGATGGTCACACTGTAAAAATGTTTTCATTTTACAAAATTATTCACTGAAGAGCTAATTGATATTACAATTACTTGTGGCATTTAAAGTGAATCTACAAACAAACTCAATGTTCTATCAACTATTCAAGAGCTTTTATATTTTGGAGATGTTTATTTTTAATATTCTTAAAATACCTTTTATAATTTACTCTGATGGAGCACAAGCTAGGCAAGAAATATTCCATGAGGAAACAGTATGTGCAAAAGTCCTGAGTTGGAAATGATGTTGGTGTGTTTAAGTACAAAGGAGAACCTTTTATAGCTCTATGGCAAGAGAATGGCAACAGTAGAGATAAAGTTGGGGTAATAGGAGTGATCAGCCCAGATTAAGTCATGGAGAAGCTCAGAAGATTTCAGTGAAAGGATAATGAGCAGCAGGGGCCCAACAGAACTTCACTTCTGCTTTAGGAGACTTCTAGCTTCACCAGGGAGAATAGAGTGTAGGGGGGAAAGATTGAAAGCCAGAATTAGAGGTTGTTGATATAACCCCGATGAGAGACGATTATGCTATAGACTAGGGTTGCCACAATGCAGATACAGAGTAGTGATCCAATTAAAGATGTATTTTACAGGTCCGAGTCACAGGATTTGAAATGAATTACATGGATAATAAAAGAGAAAAGAGGAATCATTGATGGTATCTGGTTTTTTTACCTAAATGCAAGGGCAATTGACTAACTCTCAGAGAGCTTGGTAGGAGCCAATATATGCAGAGGAGGAAATCAAGTATTCTCGACATGGTTATGATATGTTTGAGATACCTATTAGGCATCCAAAAAAAGAATATGAATAAAAAGTTGTTGGACATAAAACAAGGCATACCAGCATTATCTACTTGGTATTTGAAAACTATAGGATATCCGTTTCTTTTCCTTCTTCCACTAAGATGTTTGCATAAATAGGCTCCACTTCCTGGGACAGGTCATATATGTACGCCTATTCCAAAGGTTTGTTACATATTTTTCTCCCTAGAAACATAATAATTGACAATAATTCACATGGAACACATTAGGCACAAATCTTCTATTTATTTATTTATTTATTTATTTATTTATTTATTTATTTATTTATTTTGAGGGCAGTGTCACTGGCCCTCATATGTGAGACCCGAACCGGAGCCGCTGGCTTCCCAAGCCAGCGCTTAACCACTGCACCACTCGGCCAGCCCTCTATTTTTTTTCTACTATCTAGGAAAAGCCTTTTATTTATTATATTCTCCTTTGTATGAGGTCAAATCACTTCTACATTCACATAGCACTCTATGCTTTCCTTTGCATCACTTGCCACAATTTTAGTAGCTAATTACATGATTTAAAAAAATTTTTTTCCTTCTTTATATACAGAAAAGAAATTATATAGCTTTATAACAATAGCTTGATTCTCCTTTCTGGCTTCATTTTCCTTTTTACACTAGTATATTGTTTAATGATTCTTTCAGCAAGAATCTATATGTAATAAATACTCTTTGTTTTTGTTTATCTGAAAATATTTGTAATTCTGAAAGTATTTTGTCTTCATTCTGGAAACACAGTTTACGGTATATTTGAAAATTTGCCTAGCACATGGAAGGTATTTTTCCACCCTCTTGTAACATTTCTTGTTGCTGAAAAGTCTGCTGTCAATTTTGCCATCCTGTAGATATTGTCTTTGGTCCTCAGTAGCTTTGTGATACCTCCCTGATCACTGATGTTCTCAGTTTCATTCCAACCCAGCTAGCTGTGAACGTGTTTGTATTTATTCCCGACTGGTTAAGCTTTATTCAAATTGAGGACTCATATAAATTGAAATGTATTCAGTTTTGTTAAATGTCGGACATTTATATAAAATATTGTCTATTCCTCAGGCACTCTGCTTTCTCAAGCTGTCATATGTCTAAGCTATTTATTCTATTCTTTACATCTTCCAGTATTTTCAGCAAATCAGAATTTTCCTTGGCATATTTCAATCAATATACTCTTTTTTCTTCTATAATGAACCCATTATTTAACAAATTGTTTGAGTTATTATTTTACTAACTGTATTTTCATTTCTAGATTTTCTGTTTTTCCAAGCTTCCTGTTCACTATTCAAAATGGCCTGCCCTGGGGCTGGCCGAGTGGCGTGGTGGTTAAGCTCTGGCTTAGAAAGCCAGCGGCCCCGGTTCGGTCCCACATGTGAGGGTCAGTGACACTGCCCTCAAAAAAAAACCAAACAAAACAAAACAAAAAAACAAACAAAAAACAAGCAAAATGGGCTGCCCTGTTTTTATTGTAAGAATTCCATTCCATCCTTTAAAATTTTTTTTTGAATATTAGAAAACACTTATTGTAATGTCCTTTTCTGACTGTTTTCTTATTTGGAAATTCTTCAGGTTTACATTCTCCTTTTATTTTTGTCATGTGTCAATTTCACTAATGAAAAGACTCTTTTTCATGCCCATTGCGATTTTAGTTTGTGAGCTTATTTTGCATAGAAGTTCCACAGGGGCCCTGAGTTGTGGTGGTACCGTCGTTGTACAATTTTGGGGTTACATTTGCTTAGCCTCTCTGAGGTTAACTGTCAAATGCTACAATTAAACTTAATAAAAAAATTATGCCTAATTTTCTATTAAGGATTTTCAAAACATTTTTTTCCTATCTATTTATTTTTCTGTAGGAGATAAGAATTCAGATGGAACTCTATTGACAAGTTTATGGAGAATTATGCCTTCAGTGGTAGGATCACCAGCTTTATATGACATTTCCTGCAAATACTTTATGACTCTAGATAAAACCACCTGTCCAAGGTTTATGGACTCCAATTTGTAATTTACATTAAACAAAATAGGTCTTTGTTTATAACATACTATGCCTATGGTACACATTGAGCCTAATTTTCTTATTGCCTCACAAACATATACATTTGTAAAATAGTGTGTCTCTTTTCTAATGTTAACTTATATACAGAAAGAGGAAGAAAAAAATCACTGAGCCCCTATAATTCAGCAAGTATTTTAAAAATATTGCCATATTTAATTATCACATGCATCCTTAACCCCATTGTAGAAATGAGGGAAATCAGGCTAAGAGAGATTTCCCTGTGGTCATACAGGCAGCAGATGATCACTGGGGTTCATTCAGGGCTGTTCATTCCAGGGAGTGGTCTTTTTACTACTGCTATAAAACATCCTGAATAAAAATTTCTTATGTTCAGTTTATTTGGCCTTCATTGAACAGCCAGGTCTCTAAAGCTAACTAGAACTATATTAGAAATGTCTTGTATTCCTACCTAGAGTACAGGCTTCGATATGCTGACTACCTGGGGAAAATTGTACCTGCTTTCCCCCAGTTTTCCATACTTGCAGGTCTCCAGGTTTGCCCTGAGGACCATCATTTGCCAATACTGGCTACTTTGCCTGACTCTGTGCTCTTGTCTGGCCTAGGGCTGCCTCAGGGACTCCTTCAGACTGAGTCGCTGGCCTTTTCTGAGCTTTCCTATTGCCACATACAGCTTGTGACATGAACACCAGCCCCAAAGTGCATTCATTTTCCACTACTTAGCCCATTTCTGAGTCTTTATTGCTGCAATAAGAAAAATTAATTCCTCATTTCAAACTCAGCCCTCAAATGTTAAGCACTTTACAGTTTGCCTACAATCTGGAATTGCCACTGCGAAGATACAAAAAACTAACTGAAAATCAAGAGGTCTAAATAAAGCCTAAGGTTTATATGTAGAGAGAACAGAAAGTGATATTTGAGAGAAAGAAAGATGAGAGAACTAGAGAAGAGGGATGCAGAGGGAGGTAAAAAATTTTGAAGCTATGACTAGCTGTGCTATATCAGGGCCATTGTAGGATTATTCTAAATATAATTTTCAGTTAAGCTGTCTGCTTGTGAGTTTCTCAAATAGCCTCATCACAAAATAATTGTGAAGATGATTTTAACCAGTGGACATGTGAAATCAGTTTAATATATGTTAGTAATTGAGGATATATAAAGATACTTCTTGGATATATCTATCAATCATCTATCATCTTTGAGGTCTAATTAAAATCCAAAGTCAAATATAATTGTAATATTAAATTGATTATTCTTTATACATATTGTTATTGCTTCTATCATCATGGAAAATCAACAATTAGTATAGAAATCGCCCCCACCCCCAGCACCTTTTGAATTTTCAATATCTCAGATATAAAATGAAGAAGAAATGGTTTGTGGGGAAAATGTATCTTAGTATTTTATGATAAGTTACTTTGTTTGTTTGTTTGTTTGTTTGTTTGTTTGTAAGGGCAGTGTCACTGTCTCTCATATGTGGGACCTGAACCGGGGCTGCTGGCTTCCCAAGCCAGCGCTTAACCACCACCGGCCCTATGATAAGTTACTTTTAAAATTTTATGCTGGTTTACATACCCTTTCTTTCTTTCACCAATCATTATTTTATTATGCTCTACAAATATTGCTGAAAGCCTATTATGTGTAATTACATAATGGCAGTTTAAGTGGCTGTTTTATGGGGATTTTTGATCTTGTGTCGATGTAACTATAAAGTGTAAATAACCTCCCTTGATTAGGTTGTAAAAATTTTTAGTCCTGCATATACAGTGTCAAGATTTGGGGGAAATTAGAATTGAGAAATTGGTTACTAGTCAGATAATTCAAAGCGAAGGACTACTTCCTGAATGATTTACTAAATCAAGGCAAATATTTTACTTGACTTTTCCTCATGGTTGTCTTAACCTTTCAATTCATTTTACATCCATAGACACAAGTTTTCTGTTAATGTAAGCTTGAGTGATTTATGACATATTATGTTAACAACATCTAATATGAAGATTAATAGGCTGAGCCATGCTATCAGCTGGAATTGGACCTCAAATGTAATATAGTTTGAATATACCCTATATTACTTCTTCCAATTTCTCAGAATACTCAGCTTCTATTAAACCTTAGAGTATTGGATTTCATAGAAAACAGTGTAGTCATGGATTTTTCTACATGAAAGAGGAATTCACAATAATATGAAGTATACTTTCCCTTGGTTAATAAGCAGCATTAACAAAATTATAGGCTTATACAATAGTTATGTTAATCGTCCTAGACCTAGTTTAAAATATACACTCCATATTAAATGGAATCAACAATATCACACAAGAAATTCCCCAAAAACGTCTCCCCTATGTGTTTAAACTAATGAAACTGTCAATTACATAGGTCAAAAATGGTTGACTGTTGATTTCATGTTATTTAGCCTAAAGTAATTCATTATACAGCCTTATTTTCCAGACTCTGATATCCTGGTATTACAAGGAACACCCAATCTTTGCATAATTACAGAGCAGTGACCATTCCTCGTTACAATTTCTTAAAATGGAAACAAACCATATATCTCTTAGAAAGTCTCTATGATTTATACCCTATAACAAATAAAGAGCTAAGAAGAACAGGCCTATGATTATCGATCACCTTTTTAAAGAGAGAATCACGGAAATTCCAATCAGTTGTGTGAAAGAAGAGTAGTCGTTCCTTTTTCTTTAGGTTTGCAAGATTTGAGTAGTCATCATATTTGATATTTTTTCCATCTGCTGTCAATTATGAACCATCTTACTAGGCATCCAGTTCTTCTAATAAACCTTTTAACCCATTAAGTAGCTAAGCCAGGTACAAGGACTAAACTATTCTTCCTTAAGTCAATGATATAAGGGCTTATGCAAGTTGATATAAAAGGATGATTCACAAAAGATTTATTATTTACCATGTATACATTAAAAAGTAAAAGTAGCATGAGATGATCTCAGGAAAGCAATGCATATTTTTGGATTAGACAGTGAAATAAAATAAATGTATGATCAATTGACAAATTCACATTGCCAATGTTATGAAAAAAATGATGTGGCAAAAATTTAAGATGTATTTTTCATTTTTGATAAGGGGGCTGCTTCCTATGGCCTGTTCATTTATTATATTTTTAATCTGAAAAATTAACCACTAGCATTATAGGAGCCCAAAGTGAGGGGACACTACTCACTTTCAGAATGCATATTAGAAGTTAGAAATTGCACCCAGTTTTTGCTTTTGTTTTGTTAGTAGGCCTCTGTATTAGAGAAGTAGTTGCAAACACGTACGTGGGTTTGCCAGTAACAACTCACAATTTGTGCAAAGTTGAGTCTTCGAAACTGAGCAAATTTGCTCTCAATTTCCCGCCAGCGATTGCTGAGCTGAATCTGAGTTGGCTCCACTGCCATTGCGGCCCCATCCTCAGACAAGCCCTCAGCTTGCCTACGCACTGCGTTCAGCTCCTCTTTCTTCTTCTGCAATTCCCGATCAATTTCCTATTGAGCAAAACCAATACAGGGCCCAGGGCAGTTAGCTAACCACATCAACCAACCTGCAAGCAGCACATACTTCTCTCAGAAATTTTATAGGCTCTTGTCATTTTATGTTCATTTTTCAGAATTTACAAACATGGAAGCCATCATGGTCATCTTCACCCAAGAAGCCAAATAGCAGCTTGGTTATCCTTTGAATGCTCAGTTTCAGATATTCTAATTAAGAAAATCTTTCAATCAATCTAACATTTTTCTTTCTTCTCAATTCCTCTGGTGTTCTGGGGCTTGACTCAAATTGGAGTGATTACTTTTTATTTATTCGGGACCATCCACATAGAATATAATTTAGAGGGTAAAATGAATGATTTATTTATTTCCTTTTTATCAAGTTTTGAGGAACTCAACAGAGAATGAAGCAAAATAAAGTGTAAAATAATAACAGAAAAATCTTCAGACAATATGCAAACAATTCTAGACATATTTGACACTGATATGTGAAGATGCTGTGATGAAATGAATGTGCTAACATGAGAAAGAAGCCATCCATATACCGATAAGTCATTTGTTCATCTGGAACAAAGATACACAAAGTCAATCACAATTTTACCAGAAAACGCATGACATTTCTTAATTCATTGTACATTGTCTAAAAATAAAAGTTGATTCATTCAACATTCTATCAATCGAAAAACACTGAATACATTTACTAGAACAAAACGCAGTACAAGGAAATACATCAAACCAAAGAGAACGCTGAAGAAACCACCACATCAACATTTTCAATATGATCCACACAGGTTTAGATAAAGAAATGAAAGGGCAGCAAAAAATTCTACAATTGACATTCTGAAACAACATTACCTTTATTTTCCTTTCATCTTGGGGTTCAGGTAGGCTGGCTAATTTTTTTTCAATGTCATCCAAGCATTTCAGGAGGTCATCAGCCTGCCTCTTGTACTGATACCACTGATGAGAAATTTCTAGAGCCTTTTTTCTTCTTTGAGACCTCAAATCCTGTTCATGGTGCAGATATTATTAAAATATCAATATATATGCATAGCACACTTCTGGTTGTAGATATTTTAAAATAATCTGAATCCCTCATCTTCTTGTACAATTTTGGTTAAGTTTACATTCACATGCTAAACATACAAATAGATGATTAATTTATGTTTGTATGTGGCAGGACCCATGTACATGAAGCTAAGAAACCTGAACAACCCACTGAAAGTAATTTCTCTCGGCATGTTTACACTTGTTTGAAATCTTGTTAAGTTTAACTGACTTAACAAGTCAACGAAATTTTCATGTGACCTATTTGAGATAGTTTAATATATAAATACACTTAAGCTAGCTGGATACTTGCACAAACTTAATGAATTTCTATTTGACTTTTAAAATAGGTTCAAAAAAATTCTAAAATTTATATCTTAAGCCCTGGGTTCATAAACAAATTTTTAAGTTTATATAGCCAAGTAATTACATTCATGGTGTTAGAAGTCCCTATAAAATAGTTTCATGGACCATTAATAGTTTATGATTAGAAATATAAAGTCACCTTCCTTATCACATAAATTGTTTCAAGCTATATATGTAGAAGTGTGAAAATTGTATTTCTGTGAGTGTACATGAAAGTGACCATTTAAATGTTACAAAAATAGTTTTTCTTTCAAGGCTGACACGGCCAACTTTTTCTTACTATACCAAATCATGCTCCAAATACAAGATAATGCATTATTTTCTAAAGAAAAGGGATAGGACATGGTGTCCAATTAACCTGATGAGATAAATAAGGGTGACTGATTTAATAAATCAACGGATGGGGGCAGGCATGAACCATCCTGCACCTTACAATATCTTCCCTAATCAACAGAATTGGTTGAAATGCCATTTTATGGTAACACAAGGAAACTTAAGAGCTCAGACTACAGCTTTCATTTTTTCAGAGCAGAAGAAATTAGGGTTTCATGTACAGATTTACCTGGAGGAAAAGAAAATAATGAATATCAAAGATCTGCTGAAATATTCATTGCATTGGAAAGTTTTTACCTTCACTGAAATATTTCAGGACTAGGATTGGAGCCACTGGGCAGGTTCACACAGTTACTGAATTGTAGCAAAGATAGGTTTGGCAAGTGGAGTAGATTTCCATTAATTGCTTTTAGCATATATTTGCCATAATGATTTCATTCTCTACTTTGCTTAAAATTGGGGATGTCAGATTGACTACAGTGTACATTTTTCGTTGAATTTCTAAACCTCCTGTGGGGGTAATAAATGCCTGAGATGATGAGCCAGGTGGAATGCTGCTTTTTTCAAAGGTACCAAGATAACAGCCATGAAGGAAAGTGGAGCAGTGCCTTATTCGTGACACAACTCACATCTCTGCCAAGAGAAAGGGCTTGTGGTCATAAAAATCTGAAACTCCCTTTACTTCCTAAGCACAAGGTGATGTGTACTGGGTGAAGGTACTTAGAGACATTGTATCCATTTCTTTACAGGTATGCCAGATAACCATTAAACACTGCTATTCGGTAGGACACATATCATCATATGACCACAGTAGAAGTTTCTGAAAGCTTGGTCACCGTTGGAAGTGTGTGAATTACACAGCTTTCTGATTTTCTAAGCACATTATGGCTTGCTCTTGCCTTCCCTTGAGGCACAGACCTTTTATATTTACTATATTTATCAGCAGTTACCTTCAGAACACCTGCTGGTCAATTAGACTTTCCTCGTGGATTCCTTGCCGGCACAATATTGTGTAATTACATTCTCAGCAGTGTTTATTTGGCTGTCTGGCTATATGGGAAATGGTTTTATACTCTGATTTGCATATAGAAAGCCGATTGCATCCACCTACTAGATGGATCCACCTACACAGCTAAGCAGCCTGAAGAGACCAATTTACAATGAAAAGCTCAGCCATTAACAGTATTAGAAAATCAGCCATGCATGCAAATCGTGAATATTGCAAAGCACATCCAAAAAAGGTTATTCCACAAAACTCTTCAGGTATGGAGTCTCAGCTCAAGAACTTCCTAGATATTACTATAGAAAAATCGATACCCTATTCTGTCCTTCCTGCACAAATCCAGATGAATCGCATGGGTACTTGAAGCAATATACCATCATTGGTTAATATGAAAGTACCAGTTCTTTAAGGACATAGAAATTATTTTTGAGGATTCCTATGTAAATGAAAGTAGACTCTTGTCGTTGCTTAATTAGCTGCAAAGATGACTCTCTTCAAGGCAAAATGAAATTAATTGGAAAAAATTAAGTAGAATCCCAGACCTTATTCAACAAATATTAGGCTACCAAAAAATTGGACTTACTCTCAATAAAATCACTAACATACAGGAATCAGATAGTCTAAATAATATAGATTGGTTATTGTGGCCATTAAGCAGGTTTTTCAAGACACAGGTAAAAATAATGTATAAAAATAAACAAGATTAGAAAATTAAATGTGTAAGTACTATAAATGATGCATTTTACTATGTTTTGATTACTACTCAGAACAATTTGTCCAAGTCAAAAACTCAAACTTTGTTAGCAACACATCTTCCAAAATCAAAGACACCACTCGAAAATGTTAAATAAAGCACACATACGGAACAGAAAAAAAATGTCTTTCTGGTGATTATGATTCTTAAGCAGATTTTATTGATGCACAGTATATTTTACCCTACATATGAAAAGAAACCACAGGCAAGGGATATTATAATTTTAGCTCTAATACCTTGACAGCATTATGTTTTGTCTGTAACAGCTGCTGTTTTATCTTTATTTCCTCTCGCTTTCTCTCATCTGTGAGTCTTTGTTGTAAGTTGTCTCCTCTTTGCAACAATTCTTTTACAGTACCCTCATTGTCTTCATTCTGATTAAAAACAACAAGTACAGTCTTCATTTTTGTTTTTAAAAAGCTGTACATCGTTAACAGAGATCATCAAACATGTTATTTAAACACACACAAAAAAATTCAACTGAAAAATCCAACTGAAAACTTTCAGGGAGTCTTATTGTAAGATACTGTGCTCATAGTTTTTCTTTTACATGTTGCACTTTAACTTTTAAAAGAAGTAAGTTTCCTCCTGTTTAGTTCAAAGGACACACTTGATAAGGGGCATAGGTAGGGACATGGGAAACTAAGGTACTTCATCTTTTCAGACAAGTCCTGAATTGCTGTGAAAGCATTCATTAGGCTTTGATGTTCAGTTTATTTCTAGAAATTAAAAAAGTTGGGAGAAGCACACTAAACTTGACATTTATAATGTTAATTAATCCATATAAGAACATGGATATGGGTGTGTGAGTGTCAGATGGCAACAGACCTTACAATTTTAACACACTTCTAAGTGAAAATATTTTGTTTTAAATTTACATTAATTTCCATCTCATAACATCTACTTTAAATAACCTAAATGCCCAAATTTAGGACAAATATTAGGGCGTGAGTAAAAAACGATGTGCTAAATTGCTGTCAAATATCGCAAATAATTTCTAAACATATGCCCTATGTGCATGTTATTTTTCAATGTACAAATTAGCATTGAAATATAGATGAGAAAAATGGCCTTAACATTTTCAATATGCATTTTGCCTTTTTAGACTATAAAAATATTTTCATTTTACATATTTTGAATTAAAATTATTTGAATAACTTCTGGTATAATATACCAGCATATGTGACTGTGTGATTTTTCACATCTACTTTCTTATCTTTGTTTCAACTCAGTATATAAAAACTTTCTATCAAGGAGGTTCACCTTGCAATGGTACCCAAGGTACTCTAATGAGGTCAGAATAACAAAGATCAGACAACTGTTAAAAAGTCACCTGTATGTGTGTTCATATTCATGGTATTAGATCCTACACATTTAAGTCTATAATGCCTGTTTAAAACTTCCACCACACAACTGAGGAACTGTTCATTTTTCAGAATAAATGGAACTTTTCTCTGAGATTTGTAAGTTACTAGTCTAATGAAATAGTATAACATATATATATATATATATATATATATATATATATATATATATATATATATATATCTCGTATGTGAAATACCTCACTTATTTTTGTATGTCTTTAAAAAGTTTGTATTTCACTTCTTGCCTTGTACCAGGTGAGAGCTATTGGGCAGAGGTGGTTATTAGCCCAAGAGGTAAGCAGCGCTCTTTTTCACCTCGGTGCACTCTGGCTTCTTCTTTGAGTGGAAATAGAGGCAGCTGTAACTCAGCATCTTGAAAAACCTCCTCTTGTCTCTCTTTCCAGGAGCTGGGTTGGCAAGGCCACCAGCCCCCGGACATGGGGAGTACGGATTCATGCAGTTCCAGGAAGTCAGAGCTGATACCAGTGGGAACTAAGATGGGTGAAAATAGTTCTCCTATTGCCTCACATGCCTATTACTTTAAATGGATGTATTGCCTTTTGATGTCATTTTCAGGCATTGTCTGAGAAGTCTCTTGCCCTGACACATGTCTGAGAAGTCTCTAGCACAGTCTGTGTGAAGCTTAAGAATGCCATATAAGTTGATGGCTGTGGAAGAAGGGAAAGGAAATTGTGAACAGGAGGTGGACGGAGACAAATAGTCAGTGAAAAAGGATGTGATGCAGAAATATTCAAGCCAGAGAGAAATATAAAAGATATTTTGAAAATTAATCAGGGTTCAATGACAGGGTTCAATGTTATGAGTTTGGGAAGAGCCTGCATGGTTACATTATTTTATTCCCCATGAAATAAGCAGCATAAGTTTATACATATTTTAGACATACACTGGACTATTTATTCAACTTTTGGGGAAAACCACTTGTGGTAAATTTTAATACACAGTGTTTCTATTGTGTGTAATTGCCCCTTCTCTGGGGAAAAAAAAAAAGAACGTAATATTACCTAAAACATGACTGACAAAAAAAAATCAGCCATCTATGATAGTTGAGTTTCTGATTAAATTTCTAGTGTATCTTCTGGTTTGACTCTTTTTACCCCCATTACGTTATCCTCTGAATGTGAAAAGAGTAGAGGTCAAAGCAAAATTGCTGAGCTATTTATTAGCATCTGTAACCATACCATAATAGTTTGGCATTCATAATAAAAGCTCAACAAGAATACTTTGCATTTGTAGTAAATCATTAAAATCACAAAATGTGCCAGGTATGTCCCGAGAATTTAGTTGGAGACATGAGTTATCTAATTTCTTTCCAAATATTTAGTTCATTTCACTCCTAGTTCATTCACACTTTTATCACAACCAATTTACCATATCTTTATTGAAGTCTTCCTCTTTCAGATTCACCCCCTGCTGAATTTCAGCCTCCAGTGGTTCAAGCAATTTTTGTATATCTGAGTTAAACTGCTCCAATTCCTTCAAAGGAATGGAGGCCTAAAAAAAAAGATAGTGCTAATTTAAATCAAAATTACTTTTTATTAGAAACATAAACCAAAAAGTACATTTGTTCAACCTCCTGTTGCTAAAATAATGACATGCATTAGGTTTCCTTATTATATTTTATGAAAGTGTTGAAATACAACTGGGGAAGGATCTGAGGCTGCAAATAAAGACTAACATTTAACATCACCAGAGCTGAACACACATGCAAGACAATTCAATTCATCATTCTGGTTTTTTTCAACAAGTCAATTTCCATATATTTAACTCGGCTAATTGTTAATATTCTCAAGTTGGATTTGATCTTATTGTAAATATTCTGATATAAATATAATTTGGGTAAATACACCTTATCAGAAATTGCCTCATTCATCAAATAACAGTAACCTTAGGTGGAAATGCAGAGCTGTCTCCTTATCCTCAGCAAAACTACATGGCAATTTGCTCAGATATTTCAAATGACATTTGTAGCATGGAGAAATTGACAGGCATGCTCTCATAAGACAAACAATGCCATTAGCTTGCCTTAGAAATGCTTTCTTTGGTAGCACAAAAAATTCAAATCAATGAAACCAAAATATTTCACATAAAAGACCTGAATATGTTTTCCAACCTTACAAATATCAATTTCTTTCATTTTGAAATTCATGACTAGTTTCTCAAAACCTTTAAAATACTTTGTTTTTAAAGAACCCACTTAAAGAGGAGTGATGAATGATAATGTACAGAAAATCAAATAAACATTTTACAGAGCAGTTTATATTTAATTATTAAAGTTCAAACAGTTAATAAAATAAGTATTTATTCTATTGATCTGTGCCCTCTTTGCATTGAAACACCAGAAAATATTTTATACCTGATAGCTTTTGAAAACTCATAGATGACATATAGAAATCCTATTGTCTTCTATTATAGAACTAAACATTTTCCGTTTGTAAAACCAATCCCTGGACTGCATCCATCAAGTATGGTCCCCACCTACTCTTCCCCATCACATGCCCAGTCATAGCCTTACTCTTTTTTTATTGGACGGCATCACCTAGAGGACAATAGGGATAAGCATTCAAGGAAAAAACAAATATCTAAAGGTATCCAGTTACTAATGAAAAAGTGAATAATCAAATGCTATTGACCAGGACATGAGTGTCACATGCAATATGAATAAACAATTTTCTTCTAGGCACTTCTACACATTCCAGAGATAATTCATGGGCTCTTTGTTCAAGTGACTTATTTTCAGTCCTAATTTTTCAATCTTAATGATCATTTGTAATTTGAGATATCATATTAGGTTATTGAACCAGTACAGAATAGTAGCATTTTAAATGTACTTAAATGGATGTTTCAGTGTCTGTATCATTAACATACTTCTATACTTTCAAAGCATATCTTGTTCAAAGTATTGTGCAAGTAAAAAGATTAACAGCTTTAAGAATCATAACTACACAAGATTAATATGGTGATATTTTATGTTATTGAATTATTATTCACATTTACTAATATGTAATAAGAGCAACTGTACTGTTCTGCATGGTTTTGTGTATATGTGATGATAAATAATATTTAAAATAACTTTTATTGAGAACTTGGATGTCAAAAAATGACATGGATCTGTTTTTCTTTTACTTCTATACTCGCTTCCTCTCTTAGCTCATCTCCACATACTCAAATACAATGGTATCCAAGGTTCAGAACTTGGGCCTCCATACCTGTTTCTCAATTCTCCTTCCCTAAAATTGTATGATCTTCCAAAATTGAACCACAACTTTCATAATATCTCATAAGTATTCATCTTTCGCTGTGACTTCACTTTTGACTGGTCTAGATTCTCCAACAACCAGCTGATTTCTCACTCAAAATTCAACATGTCTAGGAAGGAGCTCATTAGCTTTCTGCCAAACTTGTTTGCAACACCAACTTCCCATGTTCTGTTCATGGACAACCGTTTTTCTCACTCAGGCTTAAACCATGCATGTTTTGTTCTTCAACACCTCACCCTGAAGTCTCATAAGTGTCAAATTATTGTCAAGTCATTCACCATGATCCACTTGCTTGCTATTTCCAGAGATCTCACCTCTTCTAGTCCTCACATGGGAGCTAAAGCAATACTGTCCTGACAGGGTTATAATCTCCTTCCTACCTCACCAGTTCTAGCCTGTGCACTGGGATCAGGTCAATATATTCCCAAAGCATAGCTTTCATGACACTATTTCCCTGCTCAAAAAGTACAAGTAGAATATAAATCCAAACTCCAGCATGATAGTCAAGGCTTACCCTTGTCTTCCCCAATAACCTTTTTAGCCTTTTATGGGCACTCCTTGCAGGTCTATTGGTGAGCTCTGGCTATCCCTCCCTCAAGGCCATTGGAATGCTTCTGATCTGGTACAGAGCCCAAGATCCTAAAGGAGAACATCTAGATTGAATCTGAGTTCCACCATGTACTAGCTGAGGGACCCAGGACAAGTTATTTATCCTCTATGAGCCTCAGTTTATTTGTAACATAAGAATAAGAAGAGTACCTATTGCATAGGGTTGTTATAAGGATCAAATATGTTAGAATGTTGTCTGCTATACTACAAATGCTCAATAAATACTGGTTATTATTTTTCTCTCAGAACCTATGCATGCACCTGACATGCAATAAATGCTCAATAAATACTGTCTCTTATTGTTTCCTCTCAAAATTGGAACCATCCAATTGCTGAGTTCAAGACTTTCCTCTCTTGAGAACATACAGTTTATAAAGGAGAAAATAAATGCTTGTTAACATGGGTGTTTTTATTTTACCAAGCTATTTGACAAGCTCATGAAATTCTAATGGTGAAGGCAGAGGAATTGAGACTACAGTTTGGTAAAGTTGTGTCATTCTGAACAACAACAAAAATCATTGACTAATTCATCCGCATCAATGTAGAGAGAGGGTGTTCTCCAGGAGGATGCCAAAGGGATTTGCACTTGTTCTGCCCTGTGTGGTATTTTTACCAGACATTATTTGCAAACAGAAAAAGCCACAAAGTAAGACAAATGAGTTCCATAACACTTCATGAAGATGATGAATTTGTCTGTCTTTTCCAACCTCGAGTCATTCCTGGTACATATTATACACTCATAAATGAATTATTTTTTTTTAATTTAAGTATAGTAGGGAGACAACATTACATTAGTTATATGAGTTTCAGGTGTACAATACAGTGATTTCCTGAAAATCTAAGTAAATAAAAATTAACATTTCAAGGAGATCCTGAATGATCTAGAACTTGAAATAACACAATTTCTATTGTATAAAATTGAAAAGACTTCACTGATAAGCACTGCATGTGTGGATCTATATTGATTTCTGGCCAAATGCTAGTAACCACATGATACTACCAGGGACAAAAATAATATCAGCAGATATGAGTAGATTTTAAGAAATACTACTACAAAATGAATAATTATTCAAGCAAGATGATGCAAACTTAGATTTCATAGTAGGTAGTATGCGTAGCGTCCAGCTTTCCTGATGAAAGGCTATTCTGCATTTGTTGAAAAGGTCACTATGAATGTTAGGGATTTGAATTATTCTGTGTGGTTCCAAAGTGAATCAATGGATAGAAGTTTGGAGCCTTAATTTTCATTTAATATAGGAACAATTTATTAGGTTTGCAATTTTTTTTCTTTTTAAAAGCACTAATTTCAAAGTAGTGAGTTTCTCAATGCTGAAAGTATACAAGCAGAGACAGAATGATTATGTACTAGGGTACAGGTTAGAAATGAGACATGCACACTTCCCTAAAATGTTATCAACTTACAGAAAATTCTCTCCTCTGAATTCAAAAGTTTTATTTTTTATGTATAGCCATGCAGTTAAATATAAATATCATGCAAGTCATATATGTAAATTTAAATGTTCTATTTTCCATATTAAAAAGTATAAATGGGGGCCAGCTGAGTGGCACAGTGGTTAAGCGCTGGCTTGGGAAGCCAGCAGCTCCGGTTCGGGTCCCACATATGAGGGCCAGTGACACTGCTCTCAGAAAAAAAAAAAAGTATAAACGGAGTTATAATATATTTTGCTTCATTGATATGTCCAAAATATTGTCATATAAAATTCTATTCAATACAAAATTAATAAAATATTTTACATCTACTTTTTCATATTAACACTTCAAAACCCAATGTGTGTTTTATACTTAGAGCACATCTTAATTTGAGTAGCCACATTTCAAATATTCCATTGACATATGTAGCTTGTGGCTACCTTACTGGACAGTACAGATCAACAATAATTATTATAACCATGACATTGAAAAAAACCAATAGCTCATTTTAGCTTGAAATATGTCACAGGAGTGTCTTACTAACAAGAGTCAAAATGCTGATGTTTTATTTAGTAAATTCTAGTGGATTTAGATAATTCTTATAATGACCATCTCATTCATTTGCATTCAGATATGTTTTCAGGAAGCCATCGGGGATAGGAAAATTTATAGGAATGGGTTTGACATGTTCTATCAGAAGTCTATTCCTCATTTATGTGTAATTGTAGGCTGCGTTGCAGTATCTCCTACATATTTGAATATAATGTTACCTGACTTTCAAGGGTTTACGCTTTGTCTCACAAGTAGATTTTTAATTCTTGAAGTTGGGACTATATCGTATACTACTCTGCATTTTCCATAAGAAATATAACCCTTTTCTTTTATACAGAAAAGGTACTTATTATATCAATCACTAGTTGGAGAACATCCAATATATTAATTGAATTAACCAGTGATCAATTTTTTTTTAAACCAAAATAACCACAGCTACTTAACCCAATCATTTCAGCTATGCTTTTGGCCTATCAGATCAGCCACTTGACATCCATACCGTTAACACTCTGTTCAGACACAAGGAGTTGGGAAAATGTAATGCCTTCCTTGAGTCACTGATTCACCATTAGGTCATGACAATTCTCATGTGGAAGGGACTTCCCTCACCAATTACATTTTACATGTCAATCCTTGGTCTTGATTGTCTTTATAATTTGGAATGCTTGTGAAATGTTATAAAAGAAATGCATATAAGCAAGAATCCATGCTTTAATAGCTCACTCTTGAGTCACCCAACTTTAAAATATATAAAGCACATAATGTCTGCCTCTTCGATTCAGAATTATAAATTATTTAAAGTTGAAAGCAATAGTAGATAAATTATCTTAATTATTGTGTGAACAATTTCCACTGACTTTAAAGAAAATACCTGACCATAGAAGAACCAGAATCACAATTAAATCACAGTGTTAGACAGTGCACACAAGATAGGTTTTAGAATACACAGAGAATAGTCAAACAAAAGTTATAACGTCGTAGGATGAAGTACAAACCAGGCATAGGTTCTGCACAATTGTTTACTTACCTTTTTATCTTAAGAGCTTTAGCATGACTGTGTTGTCATACAAAATACAAAGAAAGTAAAACATAGGGAAGTTTAATAAAGAGATAGATAAACGGACACAAAAGAAAGAAGAGACAGAGAAACTGAGAAAGACAACACTTGGTTTTCCTTGATTTTTTAATGTTGTTTCAGATTGCTGAACAGCTATTAATTGTGCTTCGCTGTATGATTTAGGGTTAATGAAGTTTAAGGCTTTGTTAAAGTTTTAGCATTAAAAGGTGATTTATATAACAAGTTAACAAACAATAACAGACTGATAAAAGCAAAATCAAGTACAAATTGATTCATCGTAAATTGGAAGCATTCAAAATTACTCAGGTACACTTTATCATTTTTAAAAGGTAAGCTTTCTTTTGGGTAAATATTACTTCCAACGTGCATAGATACACTAACATAATAATGACTGTGTTTACACAGACAGTAAAGTAAACATTTGTTTATATGGAATATGTAATCTCAGTCGTCATGATAAATGGCCACTACATTCAAATTACACTAAAGTCTAAATTGAAAATAAATAATCCAAGCGCTACAGACTGGTTTAAAATCATTTCAAATCAATCAGTCTCCTCTTTCCATGCTGCAGCTTTGAAAATTTATTTATTATTACAATATTGATATAGAAAAAAAAAATAAAAAGAGCTCATGGAAACTGAAATGAATAAAGTTTCAAGGAACAGTAACATCCTATAATACAGAAAAGACATACCACTGATATGATATGAAGAGTTATTAAAATCAAAATATATGGAGAGGAAAGAAAACTTACAAAGAGAAATAAGCATATTGAAAACATCTATCTAGAACGAAGATAATCAGAAAAGGTAGTTCATAGATTTATGTATTTACCCATTTTAAATTCATTAAGGGCAAACTCCAAGAAATATAAGAAATGATACTTAAAAAGAAAACAAGTTTAACTCATAATAGTGACATTTCATTGGTTGCATTTTGATATTAAGTAAGGTTTATTTTTGATCCTCTGAGGATGAACATGTAAAAATGTGATAACTTCCCAAATTGTGAGGCTAGTTAAAGGACATTACCTAATACGTGCTTATTGGTGTTGCAGTGATGAGACTGATTCCATGTTCGTACTTTTCAGAATTGGATATAAAATATATTGATTGGTTAAGATATATACTGGTGGCTCAAGTATAGGTCACTTTTATTTAAGTAGAACTTGAATATTTTTCTAATTCATGATTACATGAGTTTAGTAATAGCAACGAAATAGGAAAGGATTTAACTGTAAAATATATGGGGAGAAAGATGAACTAAAAGCAAAACAGCATTTTGAACAACGCTGTCTTTTCTTTTTTCTCTTTCTCCCTCCCTTCCTCCATTCCTCCCACATTTCTGTTTTTGTTCAATTCTTTTTGTTTTTAATGCAAAGAAGTGTACTGAAGTCACTGTGTTTTAAGTGAAATTAGACATGTTTATACTAACACATGCTAGACCAACAAATATCTGATGACATAAATAGAGGTAATGAAGTGTACAGAGTCAGCGTGTTGGACAACGCAATGGACTAGGATCGAACGTCTTCTAACCAAGCTGTCTAACTGTGAGAACTTGGGCAACTCACTAACTCTCTCACAGCCCCCTATAAATATTTGAAAGTCGCTGGTTCAAGGAATGATTTCTTTTGCCTCCACTGACTGAGGAATCATTTTCCTTTTTAAAGGCTCCCAATCAGGAATCACCAAGTAGTTTTAATCATTTTAAATGTCATGCTCATAAGACCCTGTTAATTCTAATAAATGACATTGCTCACCAAACTCAATTAATTATCTACCATGAAAATATTTTATAAAAAGGACTTGTTAGCAAAATTTCTACAGAATTAACCTTGTTATAGGGATTGCAACTTCAAATGTGGGAAAAAAAACGTTAACATAGAAATTCTGTTGCTAAGTTCATCTCATATTTATTTCAGTGAAATAAAATTAGCAGGCATAGTATTGCATAGTTTGGGTATTGATCTGTTTTTATTACTTGAGATTTTTCCTGTAATTATTGGGTTGTCGGAAAAGTTATGACACATTTTTGCAACGAAAAACAGAAAAAATACATGACTTTTCCGACAACCCAATATTACACATCTAATACTCTAAAAATTATGCAATACCTATAGATCTTTACCTAACTTTTCATTTATGCTTTTTGTTATAATTTGTAGAAAAAATTACTAAAAGGTATATTTATATAATGAGATTAACGGTACCAATTAATGGATCCTGTTCTCTTCTATCAAAGAAAGTGTTAAATTATAAATAGACTACAAAGGGGAAAAAGGTCAACATATTTATATTAATAAATATTGTTGAAAGTTAGGTTTTAATTAAAATTTCAAATCCAATAAATCTTATTTTGACCTTCCAGGTCACATTCAGAAGATGCATTATTTATTACCCACTGATGTTTGGGAGAGCCAAGATATTTTTCTAAACTATCGTTAATGTATTTACACATTACTTTTCACATATAAAACCACTATCTAAGATAGATGAGACCCAACCATGTGTTTTTTATTTCCTGATATATTCTACTTTAAATGGGAAACTCACTAGCTTTCTCATAGCCATAGAAATATCTGAAAATATCTGCTCCAAAAGACGATTCCTTCTGATTTGCTAACACTGACTGGAGGTCAAAATCTTGACAATAAAACTATGAATATTTATATATATGATGCTGGATTGGTCCAGATCTCAACAATTTTAAGACCTATATGGAAATTACAGTATGGTATATACTATCCAGTAGCACATAAATCCTAATAAAGAATTAAAGAAGGGCTGGCCAAGTGGCTCAGTTGGTTAAGAGCTCATTTAAGAGTGCGAGCTGAGCTCTGAGCAACAGCAGTTCTATGCCCAGCTCGAGTTGAGCTGCCAATGGGTGGCAGGATGGCTCAGCTTAAAAAAAAATGACACAGAAAACAAGTTCACCTTTCTTCTGGTTAGTACCAATCACAGGGCCAATCATTTAACATTTCAGTTCCATAGAAAAGTGAAGTATTTCTAAATCTCTAGGAGAGAACACAATCTAAGAAAATTATGGGTATAAGTTTCATAATATTTTGTAACCAAGTTATTGCCTATATTAATAGGACATAGCTAGAGAAAGACTGTTTAGTTAACATTCTTTTGAAACTAAGTATTACAATGTGACAAATATACCTTGATGTGCATTTTATTTTGGAAACTCATATGCAGACTTTCATACTCAACTAGTTTTGAATCCTCAGTCATTTTTCAGTTTATCATCTCCTTGGCCCCCATATGTCATAATTGAACTCTAGGCTAGTTTTCAATGTCTCCAGACCAGTGATTCTCAAAGTATGGTCCCTAGATCATTAGCATGTATATCACCTGGAAATTTTCTAGAAATGCAAATTATCAGACCCCACCCAAGGCCTACTGAGTCATAATTGAGGTGGGGAGGGAGAGGCACACCAATTTGTGTCTGAACAATTCCTGCACCAAGTACATAAGGGTTTGAGAGTCACTGCTCTAGACTGTCACATATTTTCCATTCCCATAGATTCCTGTTTACTTGAGGTACTCATGGTGTCTCATCTAGATTCTTGCTATGGCTTCAAAATCACTTTCTCTACTTCCCATCATTATTCAATAGAAATTAACTTCACAGCCCCTGTTGGACTAATCTTCGATACTGCATGAAAAAAACCATCAAGAACTTCTCATTGCCTACTGAATTAAGCATAAACTATTAGTCTGGCTGCCATGACCTCTCCACACTGTGTTTAATCATCCTTTTCAGGCCTATCATGCACAACTAAAGCTTCATGCTCCATGCTCTATATTCTGTAAGCAAACTGAACTTACTCTCCCTTGAACACCCTTGAGCTTTTTCATAGGTTTACCCAGGATTGTTATCTCCTTCCAGTTGCCAGAGTGGCTGCTAAATTCACTCAGCATACACTCATTCTCAGCCCATTACCCATGAACATATCTTGTTCTGCCATTAAACAGTAAGCTCCTTGAATCCATCACATCTTACCTAGTGATATAGGTACCACAGTACCAAACACTGTGACCTGAAATAGTACATAGTTGGTAAGAGTTCATTCGGATTGCTGCCTTTCCCCAACTTTCCCTTCATTAATTCTTTAAGATCAACCTCAAGTATCATCTCTCCCAAATTGTTGACTCCCCTCTCCATTTGGCTTCTTAGAAGATGGAGAAAGTTAGAGCTGCCATCAGCAACAGGACTAAGTAGTCAGCTTACTTTTGCCTTCCTGTGTTCCTTTCTACACTTCTGTCCCCAATCACTTTCTTTTCCTGATAGTATCCCTTGCCCCACCATCATACTATGCCACCATGTTCAGATGGCCTAAATCAGAAAGAGTTGAGACATGGTGCTTTCCACATTGATTCCATCAACTTTACCCAGGGTTCTGAAATCATCACTGATTAATTTTTATAGTTCTGACCCTCCCCATTAAAACAGCCATTTCTCAAACTGACTTCACATAGATTAGGAGAGATGAATCTTTCTCGAGGCCATCAGGTACTACAGATTAACCTAAATGAAATGGTCAGAGGTAGCATTTCGTGTATTTTAAAGACACTGCTTGGGAAAAGCAGGACTTCCTTAAACTGGTCCACTTGATAATCTGTAAAGCTGATCCTTGCAATGGAAATGGTAAAGACACGTATTCCTGGTCCCAGTACATTCCAGCAGAGGCCAGAAAGAGAAATCAGCTATTCCTCTATTTCCTTTCCCCATCAATTTCTGTTTCAACACTCAAAATTTGGCCATTCCAGTTTAATGTATATAATAATGGCAATAATTATTGATATGAAACAATGATATTTTACCATTTTATACCCATATAATAATTTATAGATTGTATAAGGTATGCTTTTACATATCTGAGGTTATTTGATTGTCACCACAGTCTTGAGGTTCAAGTATGACAGGGATCATCTTACTACTTTTTTAGATTGAAATGAGGCTCTGAGAGGCAAAGGGTCATGTCTAAGATCACACTCAAAGTAACTTTTCGTGCCTTGAAGTTAAGCACTTTTTTCCTCTCACCACATTGCTCCTCATTGATGGTCACAATTACCACTGCCGAGAGCTGCATCTGATGGACAAGTTCTCGGCTAATTGAATCCAAGGACCCCAATGCTCATTGCATTCTGGATTTTGGAATTTCTTGTCATGGACAGTCCTTGCAGGAGACAGAGACTGTATTCTTTACCATCTAGTGAATGTAGGCATTGTTAGTGAGTTTTCAGAATAAATTTTTGCCCTTTCTAGTTGACTTTTAAAAGGATCCTGAAATTAGTTCATATACCAAGTCTGTGTTCTACCCATATTCATCACCCACCTATTTTTACTTGTTTAGCACCACAGGTCTTCTCCTGGGTTATCTCCTCAGTGATATCTACCCATAGACTCAACCATAAGAAGGACATATTCCAATCCAACCTTACCTTGCAGAAGCCCTAATACAATAGAAACTTGACTTTTCAATCAAAGGCCATCCCTGGGGAATTCTAGTACTTCCAGAATTACTGTACTCCATAAGCAAACACACATACAAGTCATTATTTAAATTCCTTATGGCATCAACAAAAGATGATTGGACTGTCTAACTGTAGAACTACCAAGAGCTAATCTAACTAGTTCTAATTTTAACTAATCTAACCCAGAAATTTTACACCATGTTCTATAGACACATCATGTACCTCCTGAACCCCATCATAGGAAAGAGAAAGACAAAAAAGACAGAAATCCCACCATCCAGTAACGCTACTGTTATCCATTTTATACATTCTGTTCTAAATAATAACTCATTTTTTGGGGGGTGGGGGAAGAGTTCTCTTTTTAAAAACTACTCATCTAGTTCAACTCCCTTTTCTCACAAATACTAAATTGGAATTGCAGAGAAATCACATGTTCTGCCTATTGCTGACCAAGTTAAGCCTAGAATTCAGTCTTCTATGTCCATTTTTCTTCCTACTATACTATGTGATTGCTGGGACTACCTAATCATTAATTGAACAACTCCGTGAAGGTGTAGAGTGTTATTCATATTCCATAATGCAATAAATATTTAAGTTTGTGTTTATAAACAGATATTTTTAAAGCAAGTATCATTTACATCTCTGTATAGTCCCACACTCATTAGCATAATGGATGCCCACTATCACCAGTTGATAAAATGAATAAATAAGCAAAATGTCAGCTATGCTTTACCTCCGTGTTTTTGTTTTCATCGTGATGATACAGCATAATTATCTCTTCAAAACCCCCAAATGGGGTCACTATTACATACCATCATCTCTATTAATTTAGAGAAATGGGAATACTTTAAAAATTAAAAGTGTGGTTGTCTTGTCAATTATATATAACTGAAAATATTGATTTAAAATTTCCTATGCCTTTCCTCAGTAAGGAAAACAAAAGGAGTGCATCAAATAACTGGCATGAGGCATGATGTCTGAAAATATACTGATAATTCATGCAGAATATAGAAAAAAATTCACAAACTTCTCTCGGCCATGTTAAGCCTGTCAACTTCTGTGGCACAGGGTGAATTCTGCTCATTTTTCTATGTCTGAGTCACAATCTTGTGACATAATTTATCTCAATCTACTGTTGAAAGAATAAAGAAAATAACACCTCCATTTTCTCTTAAATATTCCATAGTTTAGTGATATATATTTCAGAAGAACACAAAACTTAGCAATGAAGTATCAGCATTTCTTTTTTTTTTTTTTGGTGAATGAAATAACATTTGGTTGTTTAGATATTAGATACTCTAATGATATCTCCAGAAGTCAAACAATTGTCTTTTTAAACAGCAGAGTAAATACTTACAAAAATCAACTATGCTCTGAAAATAAAATTTCAGAGCTTGCCAGATATTTTTCAGGTGAAATTCACTAATTTAAAATAATATATAAATGCAAAGAACTAGTTAACTTAAATATTACAAAGAAGAAACAATGAAATAAAGTAAACCAATACCTTTGTGTTTTGGGAGGGTGAGTTTCAAACAGTACCTATGTTTCATGTGCATTAAGTATTTAAAATTCATATCACATAGCTATATATTTCAGAAATTCCTTTAAATACACACTATTATATTAACAGCGATACAGTGCAATGCCTTAGAAAATGCAGCAATGGCAAATCATGCTATTATTGAGTGTCCATATTTATCAAAATAATTTTTTAAACGCATTCTCCTATTTTTCCAGGAATCAATACTTACCTGACATATTACACCATATTTTCTTACAAATATTTAAATGTTTTTCTCATTTAAGATTATTACTAGCAATTATCTGTATATGTAAATACATACATTTCTTTGACATACAATTTGTATTTGAAAGCATATCATATGTATTGAAAAATGTGTCAAACTACATTTTATAAATTTTGGAGCAATTCTTTGCATTCTGACATTCCCACAAAGAGATATAGTTCTATAATACTGTATTTATATATATATATATATATATATTTGCATGCTACCTGTTAGATATGATTTTGTCTTCATGAAATGTTACACAGATATAAAGGGTTATCATGCAAAAGTTCCATATCCCCTGGGTCTTCATTAAATTGAATAACTTTTAAGAGACATAAAAAATTACAAAAATCAGAATTTATAAGCTTTGCAATCATTTGTTTTCATGGCTTGAGCAAGTCATTATAGCCTAATGGATTTTGTCATAGTAAATATTGGCAGCTAGCAACAGCAAGTTCAATACACACACATACACACAAGGGCATAGCCATTAGGGGAGGTACAGACACCCTAGATCATGCAGGAGATGTACAAGGCCTCATTTGGGAGATGTGATCTATATTACACAAGCAATATCATATTTGGCATAATATGTCAATAGCGTTTTCTTTACAGGGATGTATTTTGTGCTTTTTGTTGTTTTTGCCCTGCAGCATGCTATTTGTTACTTTGCTGTAGGTTACCCCTGAAAGTACATATGTAAGCCAGTGTAGAATGCAATTGTAGAATAGCTGTGGCATGAGAAAAAATGAGAGAGAGAGAGGAAGACCAGGAGGGAGTGAGCATGAGAGGGAGGGAGGGAGGGAGGGAGGGAGGGAGGGAGGGAGGGAGGGAGGGAGAGAGAGAGAGAGAGAGAGAGAGAGAGAGAGAGAGAGAGAGAGAGAGAGATCTCATGAGATTCAGTGGTAAAATTTCCTTAAATACATTTTGGCCTTCATTTTCCTTTCGGAAACCTTGCTGTGGGGATTGTGTGCCCCCTTCAGAGAACTGCGCAACCTTCGCAACAGACCATTTATCACTAGTTTCCACCTTGGAGCAGGTCTTCCTACCTTTCCAGTCTTAATTCTGTGAGAAATGGCTGCAAATCGATGGTTGAGCTCTGAGATTTTGGGTGCTACTACTTTCCTGCAGTGCTCGCCGCGGTTTGCCATCAAGTTTGCTGCTTGGTCACGCGTGGAGTCCACCTTTGGGCGCATGTCATTCATTTCAGCCTTTAGATGCTATATTCCGTGAGCAAGAGACAGGGCTTGAAGTTAGTAATTAAATGGAAGTTGCAAGAGAGCGAGAGAGCGCGAGAGAGCGAGAGAGCGAGAGAGAGAGAGAGAGACAGAGAGACAGAGAGACAGAGAGACAGAGAGACAGAGAGACAGAGAGAGTGCACATGCAGAGGAATATAGAGGGAGGAAAAATGCCAACTTCCATAAAATGGTGGAGTAAGAATATGTGTGATCTCAGGAAACCAGTTGGCTGTCCTTCCTTAAGATGGATCTGTGTTTATTTAAAGTAGCTACTTAGTCTGAAGAAGGACAAGAGATGTTTTCCTGACTTCTCTATGGGCCTGCAACAATTGTAATATGTTATTCTTAGTCTTATTTTACCTTATCTTTACTAAGTTTCATAGCGGTGAAACAACCACCTTCATATATGCTCAAGAAGGAAGGTAGCTGAAGAACGATGTTCTATTCCTTCCTGGTAGTTTTGCATTCCCTTTTGTTCATCATATTGAATGCCATGGGGGGCAGGGGGGATGGATTTTCTAACACATTCTGTGTCACAGGCAGAGGGATTGTAGAAGATTCTGCCTGACACCAGGGGTTGGAGAGACTGCAAGTAAAATAGCTTAGTTCCTATTATTCCAAGGACCTTGAAGTAATATCACCACTACATAACTTTCCTTAACTACACATCAAAGGCAAAGGGTGAGCAACATAAGGTACAGACAATAGGGTAAATATATTTTGGGGGCATAGCCTGAAATAGATTTACAGATTTTCCTTAAAAACTGTAATCCTTGGAAAATATTAAGTGCATAAAAAGAAACAAATGAATTGTACAGCCAGAAACTATAATTGTTCATTGTTGTTAAATAGTAACCCTCTAGTCAATAAAATTATTGAAAATTTCAGCACAACACAATAAGGAATCACTAATTTACATGAGATTTGGTAAATTCAACTCTTCCTATTTAATTGATAAACATGGCATCAAATAGAGATAGTATAGCATCAGTAAAATATACTATTTGTACATTATACAGCTCATACCCTTCACAGGAGTCATTTTTTTCAAAACTAAGGATTAAGTTGCCTTTCCTTTGAAAAGGATGCCTTAGGATGCTCTAATAATTGGTTTCAACATAAAAAGGGAATAAAAAGCCATGTTTACATTACATACAGTTAAAATTAAAAGTTCACTTTTATATAAGCTCAGTATTTTACTGATTACTAAGATTTGGGCATTGCGTAGGCAAAATTCCAGACGAGTAGATTTCATGTGTCTAATCAGATGGGCTGTGAATGATGCCAGGAAAATCATCTTTGTGTTAGATACAAGAACGTACTGCTATTATTAAAATGAGCAGGAATTTGCGAAATGACACCAAAACAAATCCTGAAATCCCTTTCTCATCAGAGTTTAAGTTGCATGTAATTAGCTGAGAGGTGGATATAGACAGACATACAGATGACAGAACTTGTCAAAGTCATGAACTCCCATTTGAATAAAGAAAGTAGTAGATAGGGAAGGAAGGAAGGAGGGAAAGAGAGAGGAAGGGAAGGCGGGAAAGAGGGATGGAGGGAGGGAAGAAGAAAGAGAGGCAGAATTTTTCACTCTTATTAAGAAGTCCTTGGTATCTTTTACGAGAAACATGATTGACATAACTGTTGTGCAGTTTGAAAATTACTTTTTGTAATATTTTATTTGCTACCTTAAGCATGTCTTCTTTTTGCTGGGGTTTCTTTTTCTCAGATTCATCCAAAAGTGCATCAGCGTGAATGATCCAGTTTGTGATGTGATCCACATTCTGGTCAAAGGTTTCCATGTGTTTCTGGTATTCCTTAATTTTACAGAGACACACCGTGACGTATTACTGGTTAGATAATAACCTTTAAAAATGTGTCCTACTTTCTACGATTTTAAAAGACAAAAACTCAGTAGCATTCAAATTACGTTTAGGGGTGATCTCCATATGGGATAAAGCACACACATGGAAAACATATTCAAATATAGATAGCAAATTACGATTCAGCATTTATGTAGAGTTGAGGAATTTACAAACACAACAAATTATTATTATCGAATGCTTAGGTATTTTCTTTCACAGGATGGAGAGGAGTTGAAAATCTTCCAGCCTCTTCTCTTACCAACAAAAGGTTTAACCACTCTTCTGCTCGGGAAGTGACAGCTATCCAGTTACTATTCAGAAGACTCAGTTTATCTTCCACCAAGATTTCCTTCTTCCCCAAAACCATCTTTAAGGCCTCTCCTAGCTCCGTGACACTCTTTAGATGAACTTTCTGTTTTTCAATCTCCTTCTGAGTAGCCTGTGAATAGGACAGCATTTAAGGTTCAAGTGATATATGGTAGTCTTAAGATTTAATACTTTTGAAATGTCTATGTGTGTGGCTACTATGGGAAGATGAAACCTTCGACTGTGTCTTTATGAATGATGAGAGGCACACCATGCACATTTGTAGCTTCCTTATGGGGTATGTATAAATATACATGTATACATAAACATGACTAATTTCATATTTGTTTAAGACTGTACAGATTTAATACATAAACATACATATCGTTCATCCAAACATATTTATATTTAGTTAATTTGTAAATGGATTGACTAAAGTCAGACTTTGGAAAACTCAGCCACAAAATAAGAAATTGCTTTTAGAAAATTCAGCAATTATGATATTCCTTATTTCTATAGCAGAAATTTTTAGCTTTTTCATGCCACAAATCTATTTGGCATCTGGTAAAAATTAAGGACATTTTCTCATAATAAAGTTTTTAAAAGCATAAAATTAAATCCATTGGATTTTAAATGAAACCAGTTGTACTGAAATATAACATACAAAATATCTTTCTCAAATTTGTGAGATACTAATACATGTTATCTCTCCTAACATATGTAACTACAATGATCTAACATCAGATCTTTAACTAGGAGTGGTGAGCATAACGGGTATCTTGAAGTTATACAATGACTAGAATGTGATATAAATATATGTGTCATTTCGACTGTTGGTGAAGTTCATAGGAACTGCTGATATTACTGGGGTTTGTAGCTCCCATTCATAATGGAAAAACTGCTTAATTTCAGTTAGAGGTCAACGAAAATAAAGAGGTAATATTAAAATCCACCTAAGAGAGCACTACCACTTCGTCAGATTTGATTTACAAAACATAGAAACAAGCATATTTAATATTAGAAATTATGTAGATGATGAAAAAAGTGACCCTGGTGCAAATGTTTACTGTCAACTCTACCTACAGCCTCTTCCTAATGACATTCCATGCTGACTGCATGACCATCTTACACTCCCTTGCCCAGCCCCCATAGAGCTATTGGACATTCCAGGGGAGGTAAGCCAGAGCCAAACAGACCCTCTCTGAAGAGGCTGAACTGACAGTTACAGAGACTGTGATACCCCACCAGCTGAGAAGTCATTTGGAAATGGTAACTGATGTGGTCATCACAGCAAGCCAAAGCCATAGTAAGACAAAAATCACTGGGTAGCAGCAATAAGAAGAAAGTGGAGGGAGCCCACTTGCAAAAACGTAAATGAAATGTGCACAGAGATTAACAGAGGTGGTCCAAGTCAAGGAAAGAGAGATGGTCTCTATGAGGCCAGCCTATATCCCATTTCCTACTCCTAGTTGCTTTCAATGTGTCTTTCCTACCTTGAAAATATAACTAAATAGTTTGTGCAGCTGTCTTCCATCCACACCAGCAGGTTCTAGTCCACTCAAAATTATGATATATACATTTTGTTTTGACCTTCGATATAAAATAAGCAAGGGGAATAAATGAGGTAAAAAGACTGCATAAAATAATTTCTATACAAGAGACAATCACTGTTTCTCCAATTCTAAGATATTCTTTTTGTTCTTTTTTTAATTAAAATTTATTGGGGTGACAATGGTTAGTAAAGTTACATAGGTTTCAAGTGTACAATTCTGCAACACATCATCTGTATATCACATTGTGTGCTCACCACCCAGAGTCAGTCCTCCTTCTTCTATCACCATGGTAGAAGAGGGTAAGATATTCTTTTATATTTGTGTTTCTCTTTTTCACTACAAGATATCTGAATTTAAAGTATTTAATGCCAAGTGAACTAATCAGCTACCACACAGAGAGCTATTTGCAATGTATGTGTCATCTGTTGCACATGGTTGAGCTTAGCAACTCATAGAAAGAATTCCTTCATGTTTCAATCATAAGTGTTACTGATCTCCTATTAAATGTGTCACTATTGTAGCAGGGACATGGGTGATTTCACTTATTGAAAAATATGAGATGGCGAATTAGGGGAGGGGGGTTGTCACTTTGAGGGGTAAAAAGTATAACTATTGCATTGTGTTGTACACCTGAAGCTAATTTAAAAAAAAGAAAAAATGTTTATTTCACAATAAAAGAATAAAAGAATTAAAAAAAAAAGAAAAATATGAGAAATCCATCCTTTGGATGAAAACAGCCCCTCTGGAGTTTGACTTATGAGTGGTCATGAGCTACATTTCAGGCCTTTTACTCCCTTTGTCTGCACCTCTGCACCGCTGTGTAGTACACAACCTTCACAACCATACATGACAGCCACTGTTCTAAGCAGTGTGGACAAAATGATAGAGAAACAAAGTCCCTATCCTTATAAAACTTATATCCGAGTATGCCTTTGCCAAAGATATGACAATATATGCAAATGAACATACCCAATTTCCTCTATTTCAGACTAGTGGCTTGTCACTAGAGTTGATTTATTTGCAAAGGCAACACCAAACAAAGTTGAATCTTAATTTATATTCGGATCACTAATTATCTCTTAAAATATCTTCATAAAGATGACATTATGTTTTAGCTTTGATATAAAAAGATGTTATCTACATAGACATATGTCTTTTTCCATGCCAGGTAATGCAATTAAAAGCAATGGAAATTTCCAAATCTCAGAAGACATGGAAGAAGTATTAAATTTAAGAAATATTGCTGCAAATAGTTCATGGGTCACAAACAACTACTGTGCACTAAACATCTGCCAAAATCGTCTAATTTTCAAGAGAAAATGTTTAATGACCAATGCGTCCTCATGCACTTAGTGAGTACAATAAAACAAGAAGTGTGGGCTAATTTCTGGTATCACTTAAGGTTCCTCAATATTATAAGAAGATCAAACTAAAATAGGTTCAAGTTATAGCCACCACTAAAAAAACAAAAACAGTGGCCAAGATGATGGTTTATCACTACCATGGCCAAAAGTAATTCATGAGAAAATTTACACTGATTGTAAAAAGACCTAGAGTTGAACCTTTACATGTGGTATTCAAGAATAAACAGGTATTCAATCAGTTGTATAACTGTTAATTTTGGTTAAGAAAGGTATTGTGGTGATTCTATTCTTAATTTTTTAAGGAATCTCCACACTGCCTTCCACAGTGGCTGCACCAAATTGCATTCCCACCAACCCTGTATGAAGGTTCCTTTTTCTCCACAACATCTCCAATACTTGTTATTGTTTGTCTTGTTGATGATAGCCATTCTACAATAACTGGTGTGAAGCGATATCTCATTGTGGTTTTTATTTGCATTTCTCTGATGATTAGTGATGTTTAGCAATTAAGAATAGAATTACCATTTGATGCAGCATTCCCTCTCCTGGGTGTATACCCAAGAAAATCTGAAACCATTTACCTGTAAAGACATATGTGCTCCAGTGTTCATTACAGCTTTACTCATGGTGGCCAAGACATGGAAACAACCAAAGTGTCCTTTGATAAATGATTGGATAAACAAGTGGTACATATACACATGGAATACTATTCTTCCATAAGAAAAGATGAAATAATGCCATTTGCAACAACATGGATGGATCTTGAGACTATTATGCTAAGCAAAATAAGTCAGACAGAAAAAGTCAAGAACCACATGATTTCACTGATATGTAGGATATAAAACAGAAAGCAACAAAGGAACCAGACAAACAAAGAAAGAAACAAAAACACAGACAACAGTTTAGTGGTTACCAGAGGGTAAGGGGAGAGGACAGTGGTAGATGAGGATAAATGGGATCAAATACATGATAATGGAAGGAGAACTGACTCTGGGTGGTGAAAACCCAGTGTCATATATAGATGATGTATTACAGAATTGTATGCTTGAAACCTATGTAACTTCACTAACCGCTGTCACCCCAATAAACTTTAATTAAAATAAAAGATATTCCGCTCATTTCATATATTTTTAATTTTTCCCCACAAAAGTATTTTTTTTTGAGGGCAGTGTCACTGGCCCTCATATGTGGGAACTGAACTGGGGCTGCTGGCTTCCCAGGCCAGCATTTAACCACCGAGCCACTCAGCCAGACCCCCACAAAATTATTTTAATTAAAGATGGGACTTGCAAATCTTAGCCCTCACATAATATGCTGCTCTTGCTTTCTGTAGAACTCAGTTAAATTCCAGTTAGTCAGTGTGTGTCAGATGCTCTGTACCCACTCTGTACCACGCCATTCACTGCCAGAGATAAGGAAGGAGACAATCTTTGTATGCCCTGCTCTAAGCTTACCTACAGTGCAGATTCAGAGAAAAGCTGAAATGAAATCAAATGTGATATATTAGAAATACTAATTTTTGGAAAAAGATGAGTCACGGCTGGGATAAGCATGAAGAACTTCCAAAGAGAGGTGATACTTGAAACTGGAGTTTACCATAAATGATTGGATGGTTTGGCTTGAGGAAAGACAAAGTACAAAATGATTAGAGTATGAAGGCTGGAATCAAAAGCCACCAAAAGGGGAATACGGGCTACTTACTGGAAACTAAAACCTGATATTTTATGATGTCAAGGAGGCATTTCTCCTTGTTCGAGTATTTTGCCAGAAGAGAACGTCTACACATGCATATGTATTGAGAACTGAATTATTGGATTGAACTACCCAGAGCTACCACTGTGGCCATGCTCTCTGTACCCTTACTCATTCCTCACTAAGGAGGCAGCGTATTTTCTGGGGTTGGTGAGATGGGCAGAGAGAACTGAAAATACACTTCCTCCTCTTAAAAGACATCCAATCCTCAGCACACATGCCTTCTTCTGCCGCCTTGTGGGGTGACGGGTGGAGAGGGCGTTGGAAGGTCTACTGTTCTAAATGGGCAAGTTCCAATTCAATGATTACATTGAGTAAGTTATAACTCAGTTCCTTTATCTTTGTCAAACATGCAGTAATGTGACAGCTTCTAGCATTGATTTTAAGGCTGAATAAGAAGCAAAATTATGCACACACAGTTTTATTTTGACCTATGACATGGTCATAAATCCAATTTCAGTAATTTTCAAAAGCACCACCATATATAATATGTACTATGTACTTGACACAGGGTTTTTGTGACATAGAAAAACATGGTGATGGAAGGAGAACTGACTATGGGTGGTGAACACACAATGTGATATATAGATGATGTATTACAGAATTTTACACCTGAAACCTATGTAATTTTACTAACCATTGTCATCCTAATACATTTTAACAAAAAACAAAAAACAAAAACATGTCCACTAAGAGTAGAACTCAATTTAAATATGAATTGCCATAAAATCTAACACAATTTTTCTTCATTTTCCATATCTTTCATTTATAACATTTGATAGTTCCAAAATAAATGTTCACAATATCAAATACTAATGTCCATGATTTCAAAGAAACGGTTTTGCTGCCTACTTCCTGGCCACAGCAATTTTTCAATGCTACTCCAATGTCCTTTAAAAAAAATGGGTAACATAGGTTAATTTCTCCTCAGGAAGACACTAAGGTGCTCATGGGAAGGATGGAAAATACATTGTGATTCACTCCTCATATCTAGAAGTTAAATAACTTGAGGTTCAGGATTCAGCTATCAGTTCATCATCTCACTTCATCAATGAGGTATCAGGTTGGCAAAACCTGCTCTGATCTCTGTGAATCATATCATCATGTGGTGAAAACATTTTCATTAACTTTATTTAAAGGTAAAATAGCAAAGTATTGGATTAATCATCTGGTCCCATAGGAACCTATCCAGAGTTTTATTTTTGGTTTTTTTTTGTGTGTGTGTATGTGTGTTTGTTTGTTTGCTTGTTTTTCCCAACAGGAGAGAAGAAACAGCCCACTTGTGCTGAATACTCTCTCCCATCCATTTCACATTTTTAGAGGTCCAGTGCCTTCCACAAGTTTTCCTGTAATCTCTCAGGGACTTAGGGTCTTAAGGTAACTTCTCTATCTGATTTCCTATTATTCCCACTTCCCTCTTTTTTAAATCCCTTAAGTGTTTTTCTCCACCATATAGTCTATCTTCATTCAGCCCCACATTTAGTCAAACATGCCATAACACTGTTTCTGCATATATTCCCCCATTTACTAGTATACCACTAAATTCCTATTTAGCTCTTTCTTGATTTCTTGTCCAAGTTCCCTCTAACACATATGAAGGGTTACCAGAGGGAAGGGGGAAGGGGGTGGTATAAGAGGATAAAGGAGGTCAAATATGTGGTGATAGAAGAACTGACTCTGGGTGGTAAACACACAATGCAATATATAGATGATATATTACAGAATTGTACACTTGAAACCTATGTAATTTTAATAACCAATGTCACCCCATAAATTTCATAAAAGTTTTAAAAAGGGGCCCAGAGACATAAAAATAAAATAAACAAAAAAGCTCCCCAGACCCAGTGAATTCTACCTTCAGTCAGTTTGTAAAAATATTATACCATTTCTGGTCATCAGGAATGGGAGAGTTCCTTTTTTTTTTTTTTTTTGAGGGCAGTGTCACTGGCCCTCATATGTGGGACCAAACCGGGGCCGCTGGCTTCCCAAGCCAGCACTTAACCACAGCACCACTCGGCTGGCCCAAGAGTTCTTTCACCTTTAGTTATAAAATAAATTCATGGGGAATAATGAACAAATTACCACATTACTGCAATTCTAAGATATGCATTTGTCACATCTTAAGGTTTCTGAAACTGAGATAAAACACAATTTATATTTATGTGTAAGGTGGTGGTATTTTTTTGTGTGTGATCTACAACAGCTGTAAGTAAATCAATGGTGCATCATACAGTACGTCTTAAATGTGATAAAATATGATATTAATTGTTTTTTCAGGTTTCTATATTACTCTTGTCATGGCTCGAGGTTTAGAATATATTTTATTATTAGGCTAATATGACAGAATAATATAATGATAAATTCACAAAGAACATAAAACATTAAGTAGTGGGTTTTATAGCAATGTGTACTGACTTTTTATTAATAATGTATTGTCTATTAAAGAAGAATTGTATGAAAGCAGAATGTGCAGAACAGAAATTAGAGCTATAACTGTAATGACAGTGACTAGTGACTCCAATGGCATTTAACAGATGTTCTATTTTCTAAGTAACAGCTGCTTGATGCATTCATTGTACCAAGTTAATGATCTGCTAGTGTTATTTCACTTCACAGATAAATTACTGTGCTCTCTTTAAAAAAAGATATGTAATTTTTCATGGGAATGATAGTGCAACAGTCTTTAGAAATAAGTAATAGTTCTCATGCTTTTATGGCACAGAGGAGTGATGTGTGTAGGCAATTCTCCAGATAATCTAGGACCAGAGGCCAGATTTCTTTAAACTGTGAAAGGTGACTGTTTTAAAAAAAATATAGGACATGGTTGGCTGAACTGAATGTAGATCTTTTAAGACTGACTGTATTGCATTATGGAGTGGTTTTCAAACTTTGCCGAATATTAGAGACATGGGCCACACTGAGATTAATTCAATCAAAATCTTTGGGTTGGCCCTCAAGCACTGGTAGTCTTTTAAAGTACCCCGGGTGATTTCAATGTGCAGCAAATGCCGAGAAACACTGGCAAAACAGAATGATACATTCTGTCACAAGATTTTATTGGGTGACTGTCATTATGTTTTAGTACTGAAGTGACAGCAGAAGGACAACTGAGGAATCTTATAATTGTCCTTCCTAATGTTCTATTTTTTTTTTTTTTTGAGGGCAGTGTCACTGGCCCTCATATGTGGGACCTGAACCGGGGCCGCTGGCTTCCTAAGCCAGTGCTTAACCACCGTGCCACTCGGCTGGCCCTGTCCTTCTTAATGTTGACTATGATAAAAATTCATCCCTGAAATAAATGTGATGATCACAATGACTTGTTATGTAAGTGGCTAGACATCAATTATTTTGCATTATTTAACACCCTCAATTAATTCAGCATTTCAGTGTGTGTGTGATTCTCTCAGGCAACTTTTGGTATCTCTCAAGATTGCTGTTTAAAAAAAAATCTAATGGTCAATTTATGGAAACTGGCAGATATGAGCTATCCAAAAAGCTGATGGATTTAAAGTATTATAGGACCAAAATTATTTTTCCAGGGAATTATATTTGACCATTTTAACTTTTACATACCACTATGGATATTAAAGGGCTTTAATGTAGCTGAATTATTTAACTGGCTTTGAGTTTTTGATGACTGAAACTAAATTAGGAGTAAATGAAATCTGTTAGAGGTTAAATCAGAAAAATCATATAGATTAAACTTTGTTGAAACTTATATTTCCCAAATATAATGGTCATTGGACATATAAACTTCTAATTAATTGTGTAAATATTTACTTTCCTAAGGTTATATTTTTGTGCTCAATTCATATGCTAAACAATTGTGGCCAGTAATGGGATATTCAGAATTGATTTACTTATATCCAATTAATCAGGGTGATTTTAAGACATCAACAAGTAGTATTTAAAATCTAATATTACAGCAGGGGCAATTGACTACAGGCTACCGTCGGTGATAAATGCACACAGGATTTTCATTTTATTACATATTCTGCACTGTACGTTTAGCCATTGTGTATTTTATTCTCATTGTGGATGATAAATACCTTTTTGCTACTTTGAAGTTAGATTACCTTAAAATGACTAGAAAATAAGAATTCTAACAATAATTATGGTGAAATAAAGCCATTGAACTCAGAGACAATATTAGATTCTAGCTGCAGACTTGCTATGTATAGAACTTTTACTGTCTCATCTACAAAATGGGAGCATTTGATCACATGATTGTTCATGTCTCCATTTGTTCTAAGGCTTACCATAATCTGAATGGCACATCACCGTTTTTCTCTTCTCTCAAGAAATGCTTTGTCATTATGTTTTAATTTTTGTCTGTTAAAGTATGATTCATCTCATTGAGTGGGTATTTACTGAGCATGTACTATGTGTCAGATACTATGTTATGTGCATGGGAAACACCAGGGAACAAAACAGATATGTTCCCTGTCTTCTTGGCAAGTGAAATCGTTAATGCCTACTTACTCATCCAAGAAGGTAGGGGTTAGCCTGACAAGTCAGGGATCTCAGGCAGTGCTGGTACACAAACTCCTCAGTGGTGACCTCCCCTAGTTTTACCACCTCCTTCAAACTTTAGTAGGGAATTATATTTGACCATTTTAATTTTTAGATAACACTATGGATATTAAAGGGCTTTAATGTAGCTGAATTATTTAACTGGCTTTGAGTTTTTGATGACTGAAACTAAATTAGGAGTATAGGAAATCTAACTTCAAAGTAACAAAAAAGGATTTATCATCCACAATGAGAATAAAATACACAATGGCTAAATATAAAGTGCAGAATATGTAATACAATGAAAACCCCGCGTGCATTTATCACCTACTATAGTTGTCTCTGTCTCTGCTTTATTGATATCAGTGTTTCTTATTTCAACCTGGCAAACTCCATTAGCAAATGACTGACAGGGGGGTGGGGGGGGTGGGCGGGGATGTCTGATCATTTACGTGGTGAAGAACATCACAGTTATGGCTCCCTTCTAGCATCTCTGCTATCCAAACAATACAGCTAGGAGTGATTCACTCTTTAAGAATATTCATTTTTTTTTCCTTTTTATCACTACTCTGATAGAGGCAGATTGTTTGAATTTACAAATACAGTGAATGGGCTACTGGGCTTTAGGAATTTCAAATTGGCATAATAGTTTAAGTTTTCAGGGCAGCCACTTGGCTCAGGTGATTAGAGCAAAGGGCACAGTGCTCATAGCACCAAGGTTGCTGGTTCAATTCCCACATGGGCCACTGAGGTGTGCCCTGTACAACTAGATTGAAACAACTACTTGGAGGTGATAGGTCATGGAAAAACAAACTGTTCCCCAATAAAATTTAAAAAATAAGAAGAAAAAAAATGGAAGGATTTCCTTTTAAAAAAAAAGTTTAAGTGTTCAACTCTCACAGTTAAACTTTTATCGTATTTCTGTTATTATTATTCTAAAATGTCTGATTCCTATTGCTTTGTTTTCTTTCACTTTTTCCAAACTTTGGACTAACTTCTAGATGTATTCGTTTTTATTCTAACTGCCATCTAGAAGCATGGCCACATAGCAGGAGCTGACAAGAGGATAGCTTCCTTGCCTCCAGCTGTGCCTCTAGCTAAAAGATCTTGCCACCATTTTAGCTGCTTCCAGAAGTTCTTCCATCCTTTCCCTGGCGATATCACTAAAAATCTGATCTGGAATACCTAAAAGATTTTCAGGTGTATAGTCCTTAGCAGGCAGATGGCACCCCAAATACCTGGAGTCGTGTCATGAACCACTCAGTATCTTTTGGAAGAGCTGCATCCTGACATCTGTGGTTTTGAACATGTGACTAGAATGTTGAGGAGAAAAACTTAGATGAGAGACTTTATTTTGGAAAGCCCACTTCTACAGCACCCCTGGCAGATCGAAAGAATCCTGCAGTGCCCAACTTCTGACGCTCATTCATGAGGAAGACACAGAAGAAGTCCAGGGTCTGGCTCATGGCACCATATTTGCATGGAGGCATGCTGATAGAAAAAGGGCAACAGAAACCTTTTCATTATGTTTACTATAAGAATAGTAATAAGGGTGCTGTCTCATTCATCCCCCCTCAATTTTTTTCTTCTGTACCTAAGTTCAAGAAAGGCTTACATAGGACTAGTACATTAAACATACTGTAATGATTGTTTTGGTAATTTGGACACTGATTCTCATAACTATATTTCTTCTGTTTCAGTTACACAAAATGAATAAATTCTAGAGCTCTGCTGTATAACATTGTATCTACAGCTAACAATAAGATATTATATAGTTTAAACATATTTAGGTGGGTATACCTCATGTTAACTGTTGTTACCACAATAAAAACATATATTCACTTTTTGGTTTTACCTGAAAGGGAAGTTCAGTGCCAAAGTTTGAGGTTTTATTCTTCACTGCGTATTCTACTATTCATGAGATATTGTGAGCACATTTATGTGCAAAATGTCTATTATTTCCCTACTGTAATTTTCCTTTTCTCTACTTTTCTAATTTATCCTTCACAGTTGAATCATATGTATCACTTTAAATCACCCTAAACAATCTTTTTTTCTGGAATTAGATATATAATAAGTATAATTTAATATAATAAAAATAAAACTGAAAATATTTGATTATAGTCAACATATTTGAAAGTGTGCTCTGTTTGGATAAACTCACAGTCAAATAAACATTTCACTAGTAACTCAATTTTATGTATAAGAATAGTTTTATCTAGACATTCAAATATTTTTATATTTAAATAATATAATGGTCTTAGACCAAGAGAGCTGAAGAAATTCAGTACAAATAAGTGAAACAGTTTAAAAATAAATTGACTCTATATTCAAATTTTCTCCAAGTCAAAAATACTTGGAAAGATTGGCAAATACCTTTAATGTATTGCATTTAAATGAATACTCAATTTATTTTGAAAAAACATCTGACATTTTTTCATTGAAATGGCAGATGAAACTAACATTTTGAGTCAAGTTCTCCATCTAACAAGAAAGTATGTGAAATGAGAATGTAAGGAGTCATGGGGTTTCATGCATGAGAGTTTGATTTTTTCATTTTAAAAAATTAGAATCATTTATATAATTGTGAATTTTGAAAAAGCTGTGGCATCTTGAAAATGAGTTTATTTTAAAATGATGTAATTTACATGCAAATGTGTATACTTTTCTTTGACCACTAAGGGATTTTAGAGTATATCATTAACAGCTTAGAATTTCAAAAGATCCAGAAAGAATGATAAGCTATTACATAAGAAAAGAAATGCCAGTTTTCTATACATTTTTTCCTAGTGGATCTCAAATTATATAGTATGGCTCCTTGGTTTTATAGAAAATACTTTCCAGAAAGACTTAATAAGCTGATAGATTGCCAGACCATTTAAGCCTTCTAATAAGGCAAGCGTAATCTAGAAATCGTTGCCAAGTTCATATCTTATTCTAATGATGTTATAGTGAGGCTAAAAAAAAATCTCCTTGGTGACTTATTCAATGACCTTATGTGGACTCTGGAATTCACAGTTCATATGTGGCATACTTTTATAGTTTCACCTCAGTCAGTTTTAACATTTTTGCTGTGACATTTGTCTCTAGTCAAATGATATTTCCATGCTGCTGACTGCGGTGTTCGACTTTACCCCCACGAGCTCAGTGTTCCAGAAAGGAAGTTTAAGAAAGCAGATGGACATTTTCTATACTTTTGTGTTTTTCAAGAATGAATAATAATAGGATATTTTTATACATCAAAGTAATCATTTATTTTAATAAAATGTAGCACCTTAACTGTAGTTACTTATATATATATAAATACTGTAATTATCTTCTGTGGAGTTTTGACACATTCTGGAGAACAAACTTGAAATCAATAAATGCAGTGAAAAGGTGACAGTGTAGTCAGAATTTCTCAGATTCCCTTCACGTCTAGCTCTATTCCTTCGTATAATTATGGTAGCATTCCACATTATATTTATAGAGCTATCCCACTGGAATGAGCTGAATTGTGTCCCCTCAACTTTCATGTGAGGGGAAAGTCCTTTTTTTGACATGGTTCCTTGTTACGGGCTGAATTGTGCCCCCCAAAAAACTATATGTGAAGTCCTAACCCCAATACCTCAGCATGTGACCGTATTGGGAGGTAAGGTGCTTAAAGAGATAATTAAGTTAAAATACGATCCCTCAGGTAGGTCCTAAGCCAATATGAATGACGTCCTTCTAAGAAGAGAAATTTGGACAGAAGAAGATCACATTAAGACATGACAAGACAGCTATTTACAAGCCAAAGGGAGAGGCTTTAGAAGAAACCAACCCTGCCGGAACCATGAACTCAGATTTCCAGACTCCAGAACAAGAAAATTAATTTCTGATGTTTAAGCCACCCAGTGTGTGGTACTTTGTGACAGCAGACCTAGCAAACTAATACATCCATTAAATTGGAAATGAATAATCAAAGATATTGTTTGTGGTATTAAAGGGAGGATGACTGAAAATGGATCCTGGATCATTTACATGAGTCCTCGACAATGGACTAAGACTTGCCCCATGTGTGTTTTATTACATTTCATACTTCAATAGAGCCTAAGTCTCTTCTGGGCTGTTTTGTTTGTTTATGAGTACTTATGGTGGAAACTGCCATCAGTCATGTGTATTTATAAAGAGAGAGACAGGTCACGTAGACCTTCTTCTGCCTTCACCTTATGATATAAAAGGCAGGGTGATACTCCTCTGGCCAAAACTGATGTCTGTCCTCCAGGAATGCAATCTCTTTCTTCATTTTATTTTATTATTATTATTTTAAATTTTATTTCATTGATGAAACAGTGTGTTTTTCCAGGATCCATAAGCTCCAAGTCCAGTAGTTGTTTCAATCTAGTTGTGAAGAACACAGCTCAGTGGCACATGTGGGGATCGAACTGGCAACCTTGGTGTTATCACTGTGCTCTAACCAACTGAGCCAACCAGCCACCCCTCTTTCTTCATTTTAGTACAAGATCCATTCATCATTTCAGCAGGATACACTGGCTATCCCATTTTCTGCTACCCTCCCTGGAGGCTAGATGTGATCATGTGACTGAATTCTGGCAAACTGAACATGAGCAAAAATAATGCATGGAGCTTTCATAATACATCTTTAAAAGAGAGCTGGTTGTCCTCCATTTCCTCTTGTCCCTTTCTTTTGTTGGCTGGGATGGCAGATGAGGTATGAGACTCAGGGCCTGGTATGAGGTGGTGGTGGTGGTGGTGGTGGTGGTGGTGGTGGTGGTGGTAGTGAGCAAGTTTTACCAGGAGAATACAAATGCCCAGAGGACTGCAAAACAATGCAGTGAAAGGGACCTATACCATGGAAGAATTTCATGGGGAAAAGTTACTTCCGGGCGGCTGGGTAGCTCAGCTGGTGAGAGCGTGTGCTCTTAACAACAAGGTTGCTGGTCCAACGCCCGCATGGGACGGTGGGTTGCTCCCCCCGCAACTAGATTGAAAATGGAAACTGGACTTGGAGCTGAGCTGAACCCTCCACAACTAAGACTGAAGGACAGCAACTTGACTTGGAGCTGACGGGTCTTGAGAAAAACACACTGTTCTCCAATAAAGTTTAAAAAAAGTTACTTCCCCTACCCAGAACTTCTATGAAATAGAAATGAACCTCTGTCTTCTTGCAGCCACGGTATGTTTGGCTTAGTGCTTACAGCATCCCAGCCTGCCCCTAAGTATATGATTATCATCAGTTTAAATGAAATCACCACATAGAAAATATAATATTTGGGTGACAAGGGAAAAGAAAATAAGGCCAATATAATTTTAAGCCTGTACCCTCTGTATACTCACTGCTCTAATAATCTCACAACATACGTAGTCCTGAAGTAATAAATGCAATTCAATATCTTATCTCTAACAATAAATATATTCAGAATGGAAAGAAAGAAATTCACCACTATTTATTCAAAAAAAACTTATATAACAAAAACGTATCTACTTGTCCTCTGTATCTATAGAAACAAAATCAGTTATCAGTTCTGGTTTCATTGTCTGATTCTAAGTTTTTACATAATGCAATTAAAATCTCCCAACTTCAGATCACCTAGATAGTCTTTTTGAATTAAAAATAAAGTGCATCACACTTAAACATCTAGTTAACCCAGACCAGTGTTTGTTAATTAAAAAAATAAAATGAGGGGGTAGGCTATGATTTATTTTTTTTCTAAGTCCCCAATTGTACAGCAAATTTTAAGGTGAAAACACAGTATTAGTCTCAATTATTTATTTGATATCAATATACTTTCATGCAATCAAGTAAGAAATCAACTGAAAAAAAAATTTAAGCTATGAGTGCCCTGACCTTAAATTCAGGGAGCAATAATGTCTGATTGGCTGTAAGAGAAACAGCAAAAATTTATCAGCTGAGGATTGAAGGAAACTCTGTGCTCTTCGGTGATAGAAATGATAGCAGCTCCACAGACCCGCTGAGACTTTTTTATTATTATTATTGTAATTTTGGCAATCTCCTGATCTTGTTGGTCCTGTCTAGCCCAAATGTCTGCAGTCTCAGTAACCTTGTCCTCTTTGTGGTTGTGTGGTCCATCTGGGCCATCTGTCTTTTTTTTTAAGTTATTAATTTATTCATGACATGTCTTCTTTTAAATTAAAGTTTATTGGGTAACAGTCTGTCTTAGGCAATCTAGGAAACATAGAATCTCATCTCTGGACCGACTTTGTGATTCATGATGTATGTATTTTTGAAGGACTGTCAGAATGAGAAGTAGACCTAATTCTAAACAAGCTTTGGGGAGAGTCCTACTAATGCTTCCCATTGGTTTTATCATGATCCTGAAATATACAGTGAAATTACTGATGAAGTTCCAAAAAAGGAAAAGGAAACAAGATAACATTTATACTTCTCTTATTGTTGCACATGAATAGTCCCTTACTGCATGTTTTCATGGATGTTAAAAATCACCTTCAGTGATATAGGTTTTACCTTTCCCCAGGCAACTTCAGAATCCAAATTACTAGGCATTCCTTCAATTGCTGATCTCTTTGTCAATTCCATATCTGTGGCTGCCAGCCATTCTGTCAAGGCATTCATTTCCTTTCGCATCTTACGGGACAATTTCAAGCATTTTTCCAACTGTTGCTTTCTTTCTGTTACCTGAAAAGAATGATAATAATATGTAATTCGGTTTACTTTTTCAAATCAGCTTTAGTTATAGCCACTTAACTGGAACTTTCATATTTTTGTCATTTTAAAAATAACCTTTTTCTTTTTTAAAAAGATTTTAGAAAAATCATATATTCTGAATCTTAGTAGTGAATAAACACAATCTAGAAAAGATGTCGTCTTTTCTCCAAAAGAGAGTGTCCTCTATCAGGTAAAAAGAAAAGCTATAATGATTTTCTTTTTTTTTTTTGAGGGCAGTGTCACTGGGCCTTATATGTGGGACCTGAACCAGGGCCGTTGGCATCTCAAGCCAGCGCTAAACCACCGTGCCACTCAGCCGGCCCTATAATGATTTTCTTTAATGTAAAGAATTCATGGCCACATTTTTTTAAATACATAGAATGTTGTAAGTCAAACTGAAAATATGACATGTTTCTTTTAGAAACCCTTCAATCATAGGCCAGAAGATGGAGAAGAAGGTTTACAATCCTCTATAAACAAATCCTCTACATATATCTGCTATTGCAGGTAAGGAATCAAAATGAAAAAGAATAGCATGTCTCTTGAGAAGGCAAGGTATTTTTATAATGCTTAGAAAGGGCAATGTCATCATTGCACTTGTAAAGTGTCTTATAATACTTTTGCACAAAAAAAAACAGACAAAGAATTGGTCATTCGTTCTGTAAACATACTTTGCCATTGAATGGGGGCAAAAAAAAATAATTCCAAAATAAAATTTTCATTCTCATTAATAGAGAAAATTATGACTTGATCCTGTGTTCCAGATCTCAGTGTTTAAAACTAATACCCTCTGTTTATCTGAAGTAATCCAACACTAACTTGAAAAGATGCATGCAACCTGTATCCCCATATTCACTGCAGCACTATTCACAATAGCCAAGATATGGAAGCAACATAAGTGCCCATCAATAGACAATTGGATAAAGAAGAGGTGGTACATTTATACAATGGAATATTACCCGGCCATAAAAAAAAAAAATGAAATCTTACCATTTGCAACAACATGGATAGACCTAGAGGGTATTATGCTGAATGAAATAAGTCAGACAGAGAAAGACAAAAACCATATAATTTCACTTATATGTAGAATTTTAATAAAACAAAGTAAAAAAACAAATAAAAAAGAAAAAAAAGAAACTCAGATACAGAGAACAAACTGATGGTTGCCAGACAGGAGTGGGGTCGGGTAGCTGGTGAAAAAGGTGAAGGGATTAAGAAGTACAAATTGGCAATTACAAAATAGTCCCAGGGATGTAAAGTACAGCATAGTGTATATGGTCAATAATAAGGTAATAGCTATATATAGTGCCAAGTGTGTATTAGACTAGCCAGGGGGATCACTTAGTAAATTATACAAGTGTGTAACCACTATGCTATACACCTGAAATATAATATTGAATATCAACTGTATTTGAAACATTAAAAATAAAAATAAGACCCTCAAAATCAAATTTTTCTAAATGCTCACACAAAGAATGAACAAACTTGTATTTATCCACCACCTTTCCAGATGTGTCTATATTTTGCAAGTGTGTAGGTTAGCTGGTTGGTTTTAAAAGGAGCCTAGAGGGGGCCGGCCGAGTGGCACGGTGGTTAAGCGCTGGCTTGGGAGGCTGGCGGCCTCGGTTCGGGTCACACATTTGAGGGCCAGTGACACTGCCCTCAAAAATAAAATAAAAGGAGCCTAGAGCCCAGAAAGCCTGAAATCTGTTCCATGTATGCGTGTGTGGGTGCGTGTGTGTTTTCTATAAGTGAAAATATTTTTAAAGAATTCAGAACGCTACAATCAAGATAAACACCCTGAAATTTTGATATGAATTCCAAACACTCAACAAAATTTATTACTTTCTTTAACAGAGGTGTGCGTAAATTTAAAAAATGTTTAGTTGCTGAAGCTTCAAGTTCATTTTTTTATTAATAGTTTTTTCCCTTCTATTTTTCCCTTCAGGGAAAGTAAAAGCATCTGCCCTTCTGACTATAAGGATTTTATTCATGTGTGGGAGAAAAAAATTATACCTATGGTGTGTTTCTATGCATAGTTATTATTTCTACGCACTACTGGTAGAAAAGAGTTCTAGATTCAATATTTCAAAGAAATTCTATCTTCCCTGAGCTAATGCATTATTGATTTTTATTTATTCTATTTTGTTTATATCCAGCTAAAGAAGATTTAATAAAACAGGAGACACTGCCATCTTAAGGAAAATGGAGTTTTACACTTTTGTGTGTCTGTGGAGATGGGATACGTTTAAAAGAGTGCCACCTGCAGCAAAATGTTTCAACAGTCACTGTTTCACGAACACTTAGAAATGTAAGGCTGATGTAAGTATTGGGGCTTTGAGTATGAGTATTTAAGGCTGACATGAATATTCCTATTTATGTTTATTTCCATAAAAATCAAAGCATAGAGAAGTCACCCAAGGAACTGTAAGTATTATTACAGCTAGAGCGCTATGTGTAATATCTGTCAATAAAATTAAATGGATTTCGATATAAGAAACTCTGATTTTTATTCAATGAATAATTAAGCTAAATTCATGATGTGAAATGAACTAATAAAATTTTATTCTGTAAGAAAAGTGGTATGGACTGAATTGCATCCCTCCAAAACTGAATATGTTGAACCTCAAACCTGCAATGTAACTGTATCTGGATATAGGCCTTTAGGAAGTAATTAAGGTTAAAAGAGTTCATAAAGTGAAATCCTAATCTGATAGGACTGTGGGTGGCTTAGAAAAATATTCCTCCCCTTCCCTCTTTCCCTGTTTCCCTCCTGCTTTCTCCTTCTCTCTCCCCACCAGGTGAAAACACAATGAGAAGGCAGCAGTCTACACTAGGAAGTAAGTCCTCACTAGATTTGATCTTGAACTTCCCTGCCTCCAGAACTGTCATAAATACCTTTTTGTATTTATCAGCTATTTATCACCTACTCTATGACATTTTCTTATAGCAACCTGAACTAATACAAAAAGGTAACATATATTGAATTGAGCAAGTACAAGCATACAAATTCTGAAGATGATTAAAATGGAAGGGTTTGTCTTTTTATATAAAAAGAATAATATATTAAAACAAGCTTTGTTGGGCCAGCCGAGTGGCATGGTGGTTAAGCGCTGCTTTGGGAAGCTAGCGGCCCTGGTTCAGTCCCACATATGAGGGCCAGTGACACTGCCCTCAAAAAATAAGTAAATTAAATAAAATGACCTTTGTTTCCTTTGATTTTATTAAACAAAGCCACTGTTGTTGAGGAGCTTGGAAGATTTAAATGTAGGCAAGTTTTCCTAGAGAAGGAACAGTACAGTATTTTTATGATACTTGTAAATATTCCCTTTATTTCAAAAATAAATTTCTACCCTATATTTTTGCTGTATTCTCTCATGCTATTAAAGCTAAGTATGATTTCTTAGTAATGTTTCATTTTGCTGTGACGATATTACTAAGTACCAAATGTCACTGGAATCTCGGTTGAGCACCAAAATATCTTTTCGATAGCTTGAAGCAATGTAAAATTATGGCACAGAAGAGGCCAGGTCAGTCCTTGATGTTGACAATTAATGAATTTATGAATACTTTTATGATTTATCATTATTTTGAACCATCAAATCTCTCAATCTATATAGAATATTTGATTGGAGAGAAGCGAGCTGATGATACTAGACATTCCACAGTTTTGGAAATGGGAAATGAAGAAATGGAAACACCTTTGATTAACAGTGAGATGGAAATGGTTATTAGACACTTATCAGGATAAAAATATCAAAATAATCACAGAGCCATAGGACTTAATTGGCTATACATGCCCTCTTAGTCATGTGTGGTGGATGATGCAATGCTTGCCATACAGGGCAATATTTCTGTGGAATGTGCCAACTCTCCTGCACCTAATGCGTTCTGTGTGGAACATATCAACTCCACTGTACTGAAATACAAGCAGATACATTAGTTTCTAAAATTTATCAGCCTTGGAGTCATCCCAAGTAAATTTATGCAATGAAAAAAAAGGGCAAGTGTAAAACAAAGAAACCCTTTTAAAACTATCTGATGGACCAATAACAATGTCCCTAAGATTTACATATTTTTTTAATGCAGCTGTGAAGAAGATCCTCACTGATTAATTACTGTTTCTTCATAAGAATTGTACATGAGATATATCTATCTCTGTCTGTGCACATATGTATGAATGTATCTTGTCTATCTATTCAGAGAAAATTATTAAGACCATGTAAGACATTAATGGCACATAATTACTGCCTTTCGCTTTGTAATTTATAAGGAAAGTGGGAAGCAGCCCGTGGTTATGGTTTCAGAATGCACATACCTTCGCTCCCAGCTCATTATAATGCAATTTCAAAGCTGTTATTCTTTCATCAAGCTCTTTAGGGTTTTCTGTCTGTTTCTTCTGTACAATTTGACGTCCAGTTTTTATCACCATCTCCACTTCAGACTTCACTTCACTCAGACTTTTATACAAGTTCTAAGTTAAAACATAAAATAAAACATAATAATACACCACAGTGTCTAACTCATACTGCTATTAATAAATAGGGGCAGAGTTCACCTTAGTTGCTATTTCATGTTTACAGTTTTAACGGAACAGTGTTTTGTAGCTGTGATCAATACCTAGCTTTTGAATTTTCTGTTGATCTAAAGTTTCTCTTTGAATTATATCTGCACATACTGACATGTACAGCCTGTCATTATTCTTACTAAAGTAAGAGTACATCATACATATATTTAGTTCTTGAATCAAAGTTCATAAAGATCATTTTTAGTGTTATATGATTTATATATATATTTTAATGTAATTATAGCTGGTGTACAGTATTTTAAATGTTAATGTTAGATAATTATAGTTGTGAGTTGGGAGAAATTCATTTACTCATTCACCAGGTATTTATTGAGCACTTACTATATACCATACAGTATTTGATTCACTAGAGAATCAGTGGTAGCTAAGATAGACATGTTCACTATTGTTCTCATGGTGCTTGCATTTTACTGGGCACAAAACATCTAATTATCCAAATCAGAGCTTCAATATATTAAATCATATACTAGAAGGAAGGAAATTTTAAATATGCTAATGAGATTATACAAATTTATTTTATTTTATTTTTTTAATTAAAGTTTATTGGGGTGACAATGGTTAGTAAAGTTACATAGGTTTCAGGTGTACAATTCTGTAATACAGAATCTATATATCTGTTGTGTGTTCACCACCCAGAGTCAGTTCTCCTTCCATCACCATATATTTACAAATTTATTTTCTTAATGGCTCTGATCAATTAAATACAGACAAATGTACATCACAACTACAAAGAACACATGTATTGCTTCACAAAAGTATATTGTCATAAGAAAACCTTATGAAACTAGTGTAATTACTTTGCCTTGTAGTAATTTTCCTAGAAAGACGTATGTTTGCATGTATGTGCATATGTATACATGTATTCCTATATATAGGTGTCTGTCTAACTATGTGTACAAGCATATATATTAGTTTATATCATACATACACTGTTGCTTTAATTTGGTCAGTAGTGAAGTCTGAACAACAACTACTTATTTCATTGGTACTAAGAAATAAAGTTGCTAATAGGTAATTGCTGTTTTTTGGAATTAGAACAAAAATTGGATTTTTCTCTCTTCAGTTTAAAATCAATGTCTAAAACAAAACATTTTGTAATGACTGGGCAATTATCTTATTCATGATGTCTATATACATAATTTATTTCCATCTTAATCCCCTCTGATGATAGATATAAATATTCCTTTATTAGTAATTGTGAGTTCTGTCAGAGCTTTCCAGTCATTTTTTATTTCATTTTATGAACACACAATACAATATGCAGATGATGTATTATAGAATTGTACATTTGAAACCTATATAAATTTTTTTGAATTTTTATATGAGTTTATTTGAGCCAAACTGATGACAAATACTGGGGAGCATGATCTCAAGAGTGCTCCTGAAACCTATATAATTTTATTAACTTATGTCACCCCAATAAATTTTAAAAAATTTTAAAAACTGCAATGGGGGAATTTCCCTTCAAAAAAAGAAACTATAAATATATCTGGGTATTTAGAAATATTCATAGTTTTAATTGTCACGCTGAGAATCAACTCTGAATTTTGGAATCAGAGATACTTCCAAATGATTTATTCTTTATATTAAAAAAAAAATCTTACTGATTTGCTTTTACGATGAAAGCTTACTCAAAGTACTATTAGCCATTACCATCATGTCATTCGGTAGGCAGAGAAAATATTCATCACTAAGGAAGGAGAATATTCTATTTATTTGTGTATATATATTGGTAAGACTTTTTAATAGAACAAAAATTTCTTGAAAGCAAAGTCCACAATCGTAGTATATGCAGTAGGGCATCTTCAGTGCTGCAAGCATATAAAAATTGGACAGCAAACATATCCTTATGGAAAGACTACTTGAATTGGCCCTGACATTTAAACCAGAACCAGAAACAAATTGAGCAAATACCCTGAGCTGTTTTCTCTGCACCGAATCAGGGCACAGGCAAAGCTGGGTGCAGGTAGGACTGTTTTCAGCTCATATTTACTAGCAGATGAGTTTTATGAGGTATCATTAGAGACCTGTTCCTGGAAGAGAATGAACTGCTCTCCCATTGTGAATATATTTAGTCACGATGACAGTGCACTTGGGTCATTTTTGCCTTTAATTCTTTTTGCAATATTTAAGATAACCTATGTTCCCATGTATGCCTAGCGTTACTCATCTAATATTAGCTAATAACTATATATCATTATATTCAAAATTTCTTTTGGGGGTGAGACTCTAATAATGTCACTACAATGCAGCCTGTATTATGAAGAAATGTTATTAAATACTTTACAAGTTTTAACAAAAATATAAAGTTTTTTTGTTAAAAAGAAAGATATGTTAAGATACGTTCCCATTCATAATGATGACTGAAATGCATCTAAAGGGTTTCTTTTTTTTTTCTTTTTTTATTTTTAGCCGAGCCATCCTGCCACCTGTTGGCAGCTTAGCTGCAGCTCAGCTCGGGCTGGGCATTGAACTGCTGTTGCTCAGAGCTTAGCTCACACTCTTGAGCGAGCTCTTAACCAACTGAGCCACTCGGCCGGCCCTTAAAGGGTCTCTTTTTCACTGATATTATGAAGTAGATGTAGAAACAATACTTAAAACAAAGTACTGGGCCGGCCGAGTGGCGCGGTGGTTAAGAGTTGACTTGGGAAGCCAGCGGCCCAGGTTCGGGTCCCACATATGAGGGCCAGTGACACTGCCCTCAAACAAACAAACAAACAAACAAACAGAAAACAAAAAAGTACTAAATAGATTTTTTCCCTTTAATGTTAATAACATTCAGCATTTTTATTTTATGTGCCTCCTACCATAACGTTCCACAGTACACAATGAGTTATAATAATGCTTACATATTATTCTAGTAGATGCCCTCATAATTCAGCTTTATGTTGTAAGAGGAATCATCTGACTTGGTGAATTTCCAATAATTGCAACAAAGTACATTGCTCAAAAATCCCAAAGTCCAGTGTAGATTTATGCTACAGATTAATGATCCTTTTTATGCCTTTTCATTTTGCCTTTGTGGTATGGTGGCACTTTAGTATATAACCAGCACTGGTGTTTAATGGAAAGATGCTAGGGTTTGGAGTAAGAGATCTTGGATCAGAATCTTGCTTTTGCCCTGCACCAGCGGTTTGTCTTTAAATTCTTTCATTTGATCTGTGGCCTTGAGAATTAGAGGTAGCTTAGGTAGATCACTCAGCTTACCTGACACTCATTTCAAGAATGGTTTTTATTATTGCAGCTACTGCTGTTGTTGCTATTTCCAAACTAATAAACAGCAGGTCTTCAAATAATGTCATTTTGTTCAAAGTCATTTCGTTAGAACATTGATGAGATGCTGTGAGAACCTAACTATTGTTTATACCAGTTAGCCTACGGTAAAAGTGGTTTCATTATACGTCATTTCGTTTAAAGCTGCAGAGCCCATTGACATCGGTAAGTGAGGACTTACTATATTTCTTCTCAGTATTTCCATTTAAAAGTATATCCAAAGTACCACTAGAATTAAACAAAGGAGACTTTATTTTATATCCTGCACAGCCCTTAGAGAATTATAGACTCAGAAAAGACACCTATACAAGAGAAATTAAATGGCTACTATTTCAGTAAAAGTTGTCTCTCAATACATCTGTGCTAATTTTTGTTCTTAAACTTATATAGTACATAGTGTAATTTTATAGTTCCCTGGAAACAATTTTTATAGTATAAAAAGGGATCATCAATACTTTTTACAAGGAAAGTTGAGGCGTAGCTGCATATTTCTCACCAGAAATACATACCACACAATGATTTAACTGTGACTGTACTACTTCCTGTTCGACGCTCTTCGTTTCCAATGCAGGCAAGTGCATCTTCACTTCATCTAAGATCATCTTACTTTCCTGTAGACGCTGCTCAAAATTGGCTGGCTTCTGGAACAACCGAAACTTCATGGAAACATCTTGCAATTTTTTCTGTAATGACAGGATAAGAAAGCACTGACTGATTTAATGTTGTCTTCCACACAATAACCAGGCATATTTTTGTTAATAGATTATCCTTTATTCCTGAAGATAAAAAACAAAAAGAAACTGAAACAGTCATATTTTCCCATTTGCCCAGCACAAAGAATACATGCATTTGGGAGAAGAATTCAACAACTATTCTTAATATGTCACTAAATAAAAGGTAATTTACTAACCTAATTTATCCTTAACATACAACCCGAAACATCTGTATCATTTATATATCATATTGTAGTTTTCAAATAACGCCCTCAATCCCAATTTTACTAATAATCAAGTTATCTAATCTAGATTATGTTTTTTTGTTTTTTTTTGAGGGCAGTGTCACTGACCCTCATATGTGGGATCCGAACCGGGGCCGCTGGTGTCCCAAGCCAGCGCCCAACCACCACGCCACTCGGCCGGCCCTAGATTATGTTTTAATACCCAAGTAAAACAAACTCTTTAGTTTATGCAATAATACGTACCTGTGCCTCATCAATTTGGGATAGTACCCTTTGGGCAGCCTCCTTTCCCTGGTTATGTTTCTTCATTTCTTCTAAACTGATCTCATGACTTGTCAAATCCGATTGGATTTTCTGTTGGGAGGACAGCATTATTAGTCAGCATGCTCTGCAAGTTATTGCAGTGAAAACTCACTTTCCAAGAAGATGGAATTAAGAAACTCTCCTAAAACATTATTACAATAGAGCCTGTTTTCAAATGACAGGAAATAGGTTTTTACTTACCAAAAGTTATCAAAAATGAAATGACTTGTTTCTCTCCTAACGGGTTTATTATGAAAAAGAAATTATCTTTTTGAGTCAGTGATAATGAACAAGCTATTCCAGATATCATTTTCAGTAGGAAATATCTATTTATATCTAATATGGAAAACCGATACTGTTTCATTTTTGAGTTTACACTCAGGTCTGACCAAAGACAGGAAGTTAACCTTTATAAGAAAACAAGCTAACTGTGACAGGGCTAAGATATAATAAGAAAGCTGCATGTGGATAATGGTCCTTCATGGTGATCTGTACTCAGTCACTCTGTACCATGTTTCAGTTAAATTTCAGGGAAACCATGGAAATAGGAAAGGGAAGTTAAATGCCTCAATTGGCTCCACTTTTTGTCTGATAGATACTTAACAGCTTCCTACAGAGATTGATTATTTTCAGTTGTTGTGAAAACTTGAATGCTTATTTTTCCAGTTATATATAAAGAAATGTTTTTGTAAAAATGGAATCATGTTGCATGTAATCTGCTAATTTACATAGCAATATATCATGACTATGTTGGTTTAAATTTAATTTTATTATTAGTATAGGTGGACAAAAAAACAACATAATGATTAAACATTTGCACACCTCACAAAGTGATAAGACCCCAAGTGTACTACTACCCCTCTGACATCATACATAGCTATTACATACAATACCATTGACTATATTCTGTATGCTGTACTTTACATCCCGGGACTATATATATTTGACATTCAGTATTATTTTACATTAGTTTCAGGTGTACAGCACAGTGGTTAGGCATTTACATTATCTATGAAGTGATCCCCCTGATAAGTCCAGTACCCATCTGACACCATACATAGTTATACAACAGTATTGATTATATCCCCTAAACTGTATTTCACATCTCCATGACTATATTGTGACTACCAATTTGTACTTTTTAATCCCTTCACCTTCTCCTCCTACCCCCAAACGCCCTCCCATCTAGCAACCATCACAGAGTTTGATTTTTGAACATTAAATAACTATAAAATATTTCTAAAATTTTTTATAAGTAAAAGACATTTTTGATCAAGTTCTATCCAAAAGTATGCCTGTATTTAACTTGCACTCTTCTGAGCAAGTTACAGGAATAGGTCAAATGCTGTGGTGTGGAGAAACTAAAACCATAAATTCATTCATTTCTTTCTGCTAGATCTAGCAAAAATCAGCCAGTGGTCAAATCATTCTAATTTAAAATGCATTCACTGTCAGATTACCATAACTAAGTCAGAGAAGAAGAATCTGGTAACGTATACTACAGTGCCCATAAAATTTTCATGCGAAATAATTTATATAATGCATGTTAGTATAACCTACTTTATACCAACTGGAGTCAATTCTAGTACATATTATTAGAAAATAATATCAGTTTGCTTAGCAGTTACTGCAGAGAACTACAGCCTTGCAGTGAATAATGAGAATAATCCCAAGAAAATGGGTTAAGTATTCAAGGAGTTACATAGGATACAAGGATGTAAATGTACCTTAATATTATTCCTTAGCAAATTGGTCCTAACAATCATAAAGGCAAAGTAATTATGCATTATTTAAGTAATTAGAATTCTGGCATAAAATAAACAATAGCAAAGACTCATGCATATGCATATTATATTTTACTATATATAATACATTCATGGTTGAATTACTATCTTGCATAAGAAATAGTGCTATGTACTATTCTCCAGGAATCATTGAATTAGAATTTGGGGGGGTTAGTGATCCATGTAAGTGCATAACATTATTCATAGAGCTAGAAATACAAAGAATCTACCAAATTCAATGGGAGTATGTAGGGTAGAATAACACTTAACTGGGGATTTAATGGATGCCATAGGAGAGGTGATGTTAAAGTAGAGCTCTGAATAATTAGCAAGTATTGCTGGGAATAGCAGATGTTTTAGGGGGTTGATGGCCACGACTTTACAGGTGGAAAATGTTTGCCCCCTCAAAAAGGTAAGTCAATAACAACCATTTCTTGGCCACATAACTCTGGCCATGCCCAAGCTTAGGAATGGTTAAAATATGGACAATCCTCGTGCTCAGTTAGATCCACCAGATTATCTCTCAGAACTGACAGGACAAAGTCTGGTCAAGCTCTGTGGGTGCTTGGAACTATGTCACATATGCTAGGAGACTGTGCTTATGAAATTCATAGTTTGCTGTGTCAATTGAGGAATAGCAAAAAGCCACGACCAAAGAAAGAAAAAAGAAGTCAATGCATACAAAGAGAGGTAGAAACAAAAATATTGATGGCTTTCAATCATAGGCGGAAGTAGATGTCATTTTTCAAAGATGGCAGCAACAAGAGTTTCCATACCATATGTTCCTCTTACCATCCCCCGCACCCCATTAAGAGATAGAATTTGTTTCTTCACCTCTTTAAATCTTGGTTGGCACTTTGACTGCCTTGACCAATGGAATAGGGCAAAAGTAACTTTCCACCAGTTATGGGAAAAGCCCTTAACTGGTCTAGCAGCTTCCACTTCCATCTTTTAGGAACACCCATTCTTAGCATGCTCCCTCTTGAAAGCCATCTGACGTGCTTTAAGAAGCCTAAGCTACATAGAGAGGCAGCGGGTATGTGTTTCAATAAACAATCCCAGGTAAGCTTTCAGATGACACTGAACATCAACTGCTATACATAAGGGAGCCATACCAGTCCAGTTGAATTTACAGGTAACTGTAGTACCGACCAACAACTGCCTACAGTCATATGAGAAACCCTAAATGAGAAACATCCAACTGAGCCTTAACCCACAAAACCATAGAGAGAATAACACGTTGCTGTGTGACAAGTAACCAAAACACAGGTTCTAGTCCCTTCCCGAGTCAAACCTTTATTCTTGCTCTTGGTTTCCATAAGACATCTCTGTATCCTTATGACAAACTTATTTTCGTCATTTTTGTTTTTCCTTTACTTAATTCAATCTTGTTACTTTGTACCTAAGCATCCTAAATAGTATACTGGATATGTAAGGAGATGAAAGTCTTAAAAAAAACAAAAGAATTCCTAATTGAGAGAAAATATGGTGTAGAGCCAGACACTGAACAGCATGAAAAGTTTAGGTGAAATGAAATAATGCATAAAGAATGAATACACAATGGCAGAAATATAATAACTAGAAATGTAGTTGGGGATATGGTTTTGTTTGTTTTTTTAGCTGAGCCATCCTGCCACCTGTTGGCAGCTCAATGGCAACTCACCTCGGGCTGGCCTCGAACAGCTGTTGCTCAGAGCTCAGCTCGCACTCTTGAGCGAGCTCTTAACCAACTGAGCCACTCGGCCAGCCTCATGGGATATGGTATTAAATAACCTCATGTCCTAAATGAAAAGTGTCCAGTATTTTCAATATGAAGATAAAGTTTAAAATTTTAAATTGATTAGTATCACAGATAACGGTTTTACTACTAATACATAATCTAATCATTAAATGAATTCATAATGAGAGAATGCTACTATAAATTCAGTAATATTTTGAAATGAATTTGTATTTTATTACTCACTATATATAGCTACATACATATGTGTGTGTGCTTTTCAAAAAAGCAGGGTGCATTTGTACAATTGGTATTTATTTTAGTGTATTCAAACATGAGAGGGAAGTAGACAGGGAGGGCCAGGAGACAATCATGGTTAACATAGGAATTTAAGGGATGTGGAGAAGAAGGAAAGCAGCAAAGAAAGACAAGGAGCCGTCTAAGAGAAGGACCAGAGAAACAACCCGGAAAAGAGAGAGGATGCCACTTAAATCAAGTGATGTGAGAGTCTGAAAAATGAGAGAGAGGTCAATAATTTCAATTTTGAGATAGGTCAAATAAGATAAGTACTAACAAGTATACACTGTCAATGAGCACTGTAGATAGAACTGAGTCAGTGAATGGTGAGGGCAGAAATCAAGTTTTCAAGGGCTAAAATTTTGGTTAAGAATGAAGAAGCATCGTAAAAACATTTGAATTATTTTTAAAGACACTTTTTTCTCTCCACATAATAAAATTTAGGTCAATGAGATTGGGATGCCTATTAAGGCTATGTGAAAGGGGCCAATGGATGAAGCATTTAAAAAATGTAAGGAGATAACTGATTGGAAAAACTTTGTGGGAAACAGGAGGAAATGGAGTAAAGAGCAATGATCAATAATCACATATTGACAGGATGAGAGGCGCCACATTTTTAGATACCAAAGGTAAGAGATAAAGAACACTCTGGATGTGAAGAGCCAGCAAGTGGAGTGCTTTTTACTTGATGCGCCCTGGGAAACAGAACAGAATAGTGTTAAGAGAAATGTGGGTTTAAATCTCAACTCTCCGACTGGCCACCTAGGAAAGCACAAAACCTTTCTAGGCCTCAATTTTCTCATTCCTAAATGGTGGATGATAATGAAAAGCCAGGAATGAAGCATTCTCATTATTTGTAGGTGGCCTATCTGGAAAAATTCTCACGTCTGCAGTAGACAGCTACATTGGTTTTTGGTAAAAAGATGAGATGCAGTAGTATGTGTAAAAATATCTGTTCCATGTTTGCACAAATACTGAGTCATAAATTGTCAGTGTCATATTTCACTTGTTTAGAAGGAGGAGACACTTGGTGTCTGAGGATGAGAATAGAGAGGGTCAAAGAGATTAAAGGAAACTGATGAAGGTTGAATAGCCATTGTGGAAACTGGAAAAGGAACTTGATAAAGGAAAACTAAAAAAGATATTTAGAGACAGAAGACCCAAATGATACATCTATTAACAGTATCAGTGTACGTGTTCTGTTTTGTTTTTAATTTTATTGGGGAACAGCCATGGTCACTGGTTACACATTGCTTTCATGCTACAATGGCACAGTTGACTCTTTTAGGGAGGGCAGAGCTCCCAGTGGCCCATGCGGGGATCGAACCGGCAACCTTGGTGTTATCAACACCATGCTCTAACCAACTGAGCTAACCGGTCACCCCTCTCTACATGTTTTTTAAACTCTTTCATCTGCTCTGCCCTCAAGGAATATACAGTGGAGAAGAAACTGAAATATACACATATTGCTTTAGCCTTTTACCTCGAGGGGTAAGAGAAGAGAAATGAAGGAATCTGTCATCATTATCATCACCCAAGCAAATGCCTGTGTGACCTTATCTACCAACAGTTCACGTAAATTCATTTCATCGTCTAATCAAACTAAGATAAATATGTATCATACTCATTACAAATGTTGACTTGTCCAAGGTAATATACCTGAAAAGTAGCAAACAACACTGTATAAACAACTATACTACCTCTTAACTTATGATCCAAAAAATAAAAGCATCTTTCAAGTAGACATTTATCAGACAAACCCAACATTTAATCTTATTTGCATACAAACAGTATTTCATATATCAATTCAAGGAACAAGTGCAGCTTCTACTACTCAATTCCACATGGTGAGAAAAAAACCAGTGTCCCTATTCTTAAGGAACTGTTTGTTGTTCTAGGGCTAAGGTCGGCAAACTTTTCAGACAGAAGAGCCGCCAGGAGTCAGCAAAATGCGGCTCGCCAGCCACATGTGGCTCTTTGGGTATGTACATGAGGCTCTGAAGTAAAATTGAAAATGAAAATAAAACTATCATGCTTTCATTTATAAAATTTTTTAAAGGATATGATTCACATAATGGTGATTATGTAAAAATATATTTATGGCTCTTGAATAATTTTTAAATTGTTGTGAAGGACAGGATTGGCTCTTGCAGGGGTCAGCAAACTTTTGAGATGGAATGTACCCAAAGAGCCACAGTTTGTCGACCCCTGTTCTAGGGAGACAGAATACTGAAATATAAGTAAATTACAAAGCAAAAATATATGTAATATAATAGAAAAACGAATGCTATGCGACAAAAGAGAAAGGAAATACCCATTTCTACCAGAGAATCTGGTAAAACTTTAAGAAACTGGCATAATTTAAGTTGCATATGGCTGAGAATAGGCTTTGGAAGTGTAGGGAATAAGAAAATGGTATCTCATTCCAGGCTGTGGCACCACACTGACAAAGATTGTGTTTGCAGCACACAGAGTGCGTACACAAAGTATCATAGAAGAAAAGACCAGGTGTGTGTTGAGTAAGAATAACTTACTATCTAGAGGAAGAATTAGTGTGAAAACACTGAACCTTAAGTTTCAGGGCTCCTCACTTGCCAAAGACCCTTCTATAACTCAGCATTTAATTTTCTATTTTCAATTATATACCTTTTTTTTCATAAAAGACTGGCCTCTCAAAGCTGCCTCTAGTAGCTTGGTATTATAAAACAAAGCAAAGATAACTGAAGTGATCATTGAAACACAGGTGTTCTGATGATAAATTCCACATTTTCCCAAATGAGCTGCACTGACATTAAGCCTCATAAGCAATGGAAACAACAATGGCTCTCACACACACAATCAAACACTGAACTTGTATCTGTCACCAGGGGATGGGAAGGACCATATAGCTTGTGAAAGGAAACTTTGGCAATTTGGAACTCAATACAAATCATTACATGGACTCTGAAAAGTTCAATTTCTATCAAGCAGGTAAATAAACCGTCGAGAGGATGCCTTTCTGTGCTCTTTAAAGGTCCTCACTCAAAACCATTAAAAATGAAAACAAGTATGGTTGAATATCTTATAAAACAGATTTTATCATAATTTATATGCAGCATTTCTAGAAAAAGTTGTAGTTCTATCCCAAAGATTAGAGATCTCATTTCTTTATAAATTAAGTAGATTATGCATCAAAAGCACCAAGTGGCTAAATATATTTTAGAAATGAAGGATAAACATGTATCTGGACTGCAGAATTTCTCAGAATATTTTACATAGTAATATACATTGTGGTATCCAAGAGGGATACAGTTCTTGGCTCAAATTGTCCTTTTGCAGAATACATCACACAAGGAGATTTGAGAGAAGCTATCTAATACACTTAACGAATATATTTAGTAACAACAATTCAATTCATTATTAAAGTTATAAGATAAAAAAATGATATATACTTCTAATCAATTCTACTTTGAGAAGTTGTATTTCATGTACCACACTTATGTTTAGCTAGCTCCTTTACAAATTAATTCCACAATTCTTACTTTCAACTGGCATTTCATTTTTATTTTATATTTAGGATATTGTTAGCACCTATTTTATGTAACCTCATCAGATATTATTCTGGAACCACAGAAAGAAAAACAATGCTTATCACTTCAGGGCAGGTTTATTGTGAAATAGATAGGTGATTGTTTAAATAGAGTATTATGAAAGCTTCCAGGCAGAATGGATAATCTCCTCTTGGGCTGGCTGAGTGGCACATTGGTTAAGAGCTGGCTTGAGACGCCAGCTCTGAGCAGCAGGGCCCCAGTTTGGATCCCACATAGAGGGCCAGTGACGCTGCCCTCTACAGGTACGATGGTGAACAACAGCTCCACCTGGAGCTGGGCTGCCATGAGTCGCTGGAGGCAATGTAGGCTGCAGTGGGGCTGGCTGGCAGCCGGAGTGAGCTTTTGTGAGCTACCGTGAGCTGCCATCCAATGGCCGGCAAATGATCTGCCTCACCTGGGTAGAGCACAATGATAATACAAACATAGGCCAGTGAAGTGACGTCCTCCACAACTAGACTGAAGAACAAAAGGACAGCAACTTGTCTGTTCCCCTTCCCCGATTCCCCAATAAAATCTTGGGGAAAAAAATCCCTCTAATAAAAAAGACAACCATGACATTGTCTTTCCTGACATTATGATCAGACAATGAAAAAAAGAAGAAAAAAATATATGGTAGAAGAAAACATTGGGAATAGAAGATTTAATCTAAAGGAAAATTATCTCCATACTTGGCTACCAGATTTGTAAGATCTGCTAAAGATATAAAGGATGTACACTGTGAATTCCATTTTCACCTAAAATATACATCTACTTGGATGTGTGTTTGAAGAAGACAAACAACTGGTCTTGTGAAGTTGTCAGCTTGGCTTCATATAAAATCAGTCATTTCCCACAGAAGCAAAATGAAATGAACTAGCGAATCAGGGGCTGCTGATTTGGAAAACACATGTAAGCTCTAATAGGAGTTCTCATTCCAGTACCTCTTGGGATCACTACTAGACTTTCTTCATAAAAGTAAAATAATATAAAGCAAATTATATTATCATGCCAGTACCAAAAAAAGATATTTGACAATACAGTAATTAAGTCCCTAACTACCAATATATATTGAAAGTAGGAAACAACAATGGAAATAGAAGTAACCATTTTTCCATAAAAAATGATAGAAGGGTAAATTATGGAACTAATAATCAATCAAGCATTCATTAATGCTTGATTGACATTTCCAATATAGTACTTTACAATTAACTGAGCAGAGAGCAGGACTTTTTATCATGATTTACCTCATCAAACCATTCTCATATATCACATGAATGACAGAAAATGGTGAACAAAAATTAAGCTGTAGTTGTCAAAAGTATTTAATGGAATAAAGGAAACTTTATATAAAATATTTATTGGAGCTTTTGTGATGATGTCAAATAAAATGATTCCAGAGAAAATAACCAAAATATTTCAAAGTGAAAAATATTAGAAGATGTCATATTGAGACTATTAATCGGGAATTGTAACACTACCAGATTAGTCATTTTTAAATGTAAGCAATTTTGAAATTGTATCCTTGAGAAGCGAAATGGCCATGTGTAACACATACTCACAAAATCAAAGGAAGAAAATGTGCTAAAGGGTCTTGGATAATTTATACTTTTAAAATATGAAGAACATGAGAAAATGTAATTTTGACGTTTCAGATTATACTTTATAATGATTCAGTAAGTAATAATGTAACAAAAAATTCACACAGCTTTTTATTACTGTTTGTAAAAAAAAAGAAAAAAAAGAAATCCCTGTAAGTTGATTAGACGAGTTAGAAAGCACATTACCTACAAATTAAGTTTTGTCAGATGGAGAAGTTTTGACTTTTATCAGGAATAAACAACAGGCCAAAGAGCTTTTTATAGTGTAACAACTTGACCAAAGGCTATTTCCAGTTTGTGAGATATACTAGAACTCTGAATACATATTTATTAAGCCAAATGTTATATACACATATAATATAAAATTACTTGTGTGTATATACACACACATATACATATATATGTGTGTCTGTGTATAGATTAATGCAATAATGGCAAACATTTTAATATCACCAAAATCAATTTGCCTATTGACTTAGTTCAGTTATGAGTACTTTGGTGGAGGGTTGTTTTAGGAACTTTAAGAAATTAACTTGGTAGAAGAGGGTAAAGGGAGTCAAATATATGGTGATGGAAGAACTGACTCTGGGTGGTGAGCACACAATGTGATGTATTACAGAATTGTACACTTGAAACCTATGTAATTTTACTAGCCATTGTCACCCCAATAAACTTTAATTTTAAAAAATTAACTGATGATGATCTTCTTCCATCCTCTTCCTACTACTCTGATAGGAATGGGGGGAGGAGTGATATAAAGAAAACATTCTATTTTAGTGTTTCCCAAACATTGTTCCTTGATGTATGAGTTCAATGGTGTATTAATAGATTTCTGGAAAAACAAGTTTCTGTGGTTTATTAAGTTTGGGATAAACTTTTAAACTTGGGAAATATAAGAGCTTGATTATACATCTCTAGAAGGTTAATGCAACATGTAACTTTTTGGAAGAAAACTTGATGACAGATTGTATGGAATTATTATTCCTTGTAATACACCTGAGAACTGATCTTATTCTTAGTTATAATGATGATGATGATAATAGTGATGATAAGAGAACAGCCCATTATAAAAATGCATTTTCAAGCAATTATGGTTACTTTTCAAATAACATAATTGAAGAGACAAAACTTTGGGGGAAAATTTGGAATACTGCATAAAAATACTGAGGAACTGTGGACGTCATAGGTTAATTTGTGCTTGATAGAGAGTTAATTACCAAAGCGGAGACAGCAGATCTGAGTAAAACTGCCAGCTTCCTTAAAAATACTTTAGAAATGAAATCCAATAAATGTATTAAAATGAACGATGAAACATTATGATATTACTATGCAAGATCTTATAGTGACTATCAGTATGGTCAGTAATAAATACCCACCATGTAAGTTAAATCCCGGTTATTTAACAAAATTCCTCACATTTCACCTTCCTATGCATCAAACAGCAGAGTGAAAGAGCTGATGGTAACTGGAAATTATGTTTCAAATATATTGTTTGAAATTTTCTCTATTAAATAGTCTTTTAAAATTGGATTTATTGAGGCACTATTTGTATATCATACAATTCAATGAATTTCAGTCAATTTAGAGTTGTGCAACCATCACCACAATCTAAGTTTTAGAACATTTCTATCCTCCCAAGTGATCTTGGGAGTCCATTTGCAGTAAGTAACTCCCCATCCCCATGCTAATCACTAATGTAGCCTATGTCAGAGAATATATATATGACTTATCTGCCTCATTATGTTGCTGTAATGATCAAATAAAATAATGTGGATGCTTTTAAATAGTCACCATGCACATGAACAGTCCACGAAAAGTATGTAATACATGGAAAGGCTGGGATATGCACTCTCCATTAATCATTTCTTCTCATGTGAAAAATCTTATTGTGTACTATTTAAAATGCTTTGGAAGTGTTTCTAAAGTTCCAAGCTTTGGCAGCATTGTAAAGCCCTATGACAAAATATTGTTGTAATATTAAATTCCATTTAAAAACAGCTCTTGATTATGGTAAATTTGGTTGGCCAGTAATTCTTTCACTTTCATTTTTCTTTTTAATTTTTATTTTTTTAGTAAATTTTATTAAATTTACTGGGGTGACATTGGTTAATAAAATTCCATTTATTTCAGGTGTAGAATTCTGTAATACATCATCTGTATATTGCATTGTGTGTTCACCATCCAGAATCAAGCCTCCTCCCTTCATCACCACGTATTTGATCCCTTTTATCCTTTTCTACCTCCCCCCACCCATTCCATTTTTTTCTGTGCTATTTTATGAATGGCAAGGTGGCAAAGCCCATTTTGGATCTGTCCACTTTTTTTTTTAACAGTCCGTAGTACATTTGCCTGGCATACATTTGGCTACTAAATCTTTGGGAAATTGAACCACTTCACCATATATTTATGGAGGACCTGGTAGGTAGTCCTGCTCTCTTGTAGCTGACCTGGGGTGGGTAGGGAATGGAGGCAGGCAGGAAAAACAACAAAAAACTAACCAAAAAATAAATAAGGACATTTCAGCGAGTCATCAATGCAAAAAAGAAAATAAAACATGGCATGCTATGACAAGTGTCATCTGGATGTCCATTTTAAATTCGTAACTTCTCTGTCAGCTCTTTCCAGAATAAATACCCATTTGTATGAGAGAAAACATCGGAAATGGGTTGAATCTCAACTGCCTCAAAATATTCAGAGTACTGCAAGAGTTTTCCCTGTGGCCATATGTATGATGCTGCTAGTTTCATTTTTATGTTTAGAATTTACACATTCAGAAAGATTTTCACAACAGGATGTGATAATGTAACTGCAGACTGAAGATGTATACTTTTGAGTTCATAACATGAAAGACACTCATTTCCTTATCATTATACATCCTGTGAGGACATGCTGCTGTGCAGTGTTTCCAAGTACAGCATATGGTGTGTGGCATGTTTATAACCTTTTGCATCTTTTACAACTCTTGCTTGTGATTACTTCCCTATTCAACATGTCAAAACAACAATACCAGGCACTTTAAATCGGGGTGTAATCAGTTCTATATAGTAACACACCAAGGTAGCATTCCAATGCTAGGACAGACTTCAAATGAATTGCATTGTGTTTACCATCATATCCAAATTGCTGAGTAAAACGAAGAGAAAATATTTCTGCCCCGACTATGTGGGACTTACTTATTGGAACCCAAATCTATGCAATGGTTCTCCATTTTCTTCTTCTGTGGTTAAATTATTTCATTATCACATAAATCCTGGATGAATTCCCTTATGTGGGTTTATACTGTCTAATTCATAAATCAGTGAAGTAGGCCGTAAAGTTAGATTGTTCTGAGTCATTTGGCAATCAAATGTGCCTATTTACACTATACAAGTCTTTTTAATTCCATAATGAAATCATAAGCTTTGTCGGATAGACCAAAATCTGCATTTGAGTCTTTTTAGGCCATTGATTTAGATAGTTTGAAATGTGTACCTTTAAATATGGTTAAATATATTTAAAGTGAGTTAGAAGATTTAGCTTCAAAAAACACAGGAAGACCTCCATTATGAATTACTTTGATGTACAGCTAATGCAATCGGCTTACATTAACAGCTTTCTTTAGTAAAAAGAAGATCCCTCTTTTCTATTCATGGATGCTCAGTTTTAGCCACATTATTAACGGTAGGAGAAAAAAGAGACTGAAGGAAGAAATCTGGTCTGTAGTAGACCCGGAATACCCCAATTCCTAGTTTGTTGACTGAAATATAGGAGAACATTTCTATCTTGATTAGGAGGTCCTCTCCTTTGATGAGAATTTGCTTGTTTCCAAAATTGTTCGATTTTTTTGCTTTTCTGACACATAAATCTATGATGTGGGACATGAGATTACAGGAATCCACCAGACAAAAGAAATTGAAGAGTATAGTTATTGTAATCACCACTAAGCAGCCACATCGCTTCTCATGGTAATCTAAGTAACAGGATCCTGCCTCTTTCTATAAAATGTGCATCATGAACGCATAGTGATATGGAACATTTCAACAGGTACCCATGTAGGATTGCTCTTACATATCGGAGATTCAAAATATGAAATTACAGGAAAAGGAAAAAAGTGAAGATTAAAGGATCTTTGTAAATTGAAGAATTACAAACATTTAAGTAGCTATTTAGACATACAGTAATACCTTGTTTTGCGAGCATAATTCTTTCCGGAAACAAACTACTCATTGCAAGACATCGCTTGTTTACCATGTTAAAATGTATTAGAAATGTTTTCTCATCTTGTGGAACACTTGCAAACTAACTTACTCTCAATCAAAGGTTTTACTGTAGTTATAACAATTCCTACAATGATTTAGAGGCATATCCAACCTAATCAGCACATTAACATGTGGAATTAGGGAAAAAAAGAACATAAGAAAACCAAGCTGAGATCCTCTTTAAAGATCCATCTTGAAAATTCTATTTGTTCAAATGAATTTGTTCATGCAGGATTTGCCAGCTATGTTTTCTACATTCACCCATTTCTTATAAGAGTAAGGGGACCATCAAAATAAGAAAGGAAAGCGACCAGTAGTTTGATTTCCACCGGGACTCCCTCTCATTGAAATCTTGACACAATCATAGCTGAGAATCTTTATCAAAGAGTGGTGAGAAGTGTGATGTGAAAAAAAAAAGACTAAATCAATCCAGCCATTACCAGTAATGCACTATCCAAAGCTGTTCTCAACCTTGGCTACATGTTAAAATAACTGTGGGGTCTTTCCAAAAATTCCGATGACTGAGTCCACCCAGAGATCCTTACAGGGTTGGCCTGGGGTGCAGCCTGGGTACTTGGATTTTTGCTTCCAGACCATGGGTGCTAAAACTAAATCTCTGTGTTTCAGTATGTTCTTCAGGAAAATGGAGTAAACAACTATAGTCACGCTGTGTGTTTCTTTGCATTTATACAATTTGATAATTTTATTCTGTAACATTGTTTCAAAACAACACTCACAGGTTTTATATTTTAATCATACTACTATCTTTTTTTTTAGGGCAGTGTCACTGGCCCTCATATGTGGGACCCGAACCGTGGCCGCTGGCTTCCCAAGCCAGCGCTTATCCACCACACCACTCAACCAGCCCAATACTACTATCTTTGAAATAGTTCTTAGTTTCTGATTTCTGTATCTAGAAGATAAATTTCTGTATTAAAAGTGTTTTCCCCATTTGCTTTATTCTATTTGAATCAATAAGACGCCATCTTGATGTTGTACTTTCATTAAAAATCTCTCTTTAAATGGGCTGACAATGGGTAGTTGATAGTGTGGTCATAATACAAGCTAAAATTTCAGTTTGGTTAAGTGTTTATTTTTCTTTTTCTTTTTTACATTTATTGGGGTGACAATGGTTACTCAAATTATGTGGGTTTCAAGTGTATATTTCTATAACACATCATCTATATATTGCTTGTATGTTGACCTCCCAGAGTCAGTTCTTCTTCCATCACCATATATTTGAGCCCCTTTTCATCCTTCTACCACCCGCCCCCCTCTGTTGAGATAAAATACTCAGGGTCAACATATGCTCTGATATCCTTGCAGTACGTAGTTTTATTGCCTAAAAAGATAAGCTTTACTCCTGTAAGCTTATGTCACTAAATAAAAAAAGTAAAATGAATCAAAAGACAGTTTTCTAATCATGACAGATAACTGCCCAATTAACACTCTGAGGCAGTGGGAAGCTCACTCTTGCCCTGGAGTTATAAATGCAAATATAATGCAAAGAAGCATTTTGATCTACATTGACTTTTGTATATAATAAGAGCATACCTGTCAGAAAGTTACATGCATTGAATACGTTTCCTTAATATTGAGAATTGTTTACATTGAGACCCTCAAACAATACTAAAAGGCAGAAAAAGAAGGCACTATTAACAGATTTCACTTCAGTAGCAAAATTGCCAGTACACCACACGGTGGAGTCAGACATCCACAAATATACGTGGCCAGTTTGTGACAGGAAATCTGAGCACATATTTAAGATGACCAAATACGGTAATGCCATTCATCTCTTTCTGCTTCTCAGGAGGTATTAAAGCCAGTTCTCAATTTCTGAAAAGAGAAAGCTAAGCCTGCTAATCTTTTAATTAGCAATGAACTTTTATGTAAATTGGAAGTAACACATTTTTTTAAATTAATACAACGCTTTACAATTAGATCCCATGATTTATGCTTAGAAAGATGTCATTTTGGTGGTATTCTTTGTGGGTTCTTTGTCTGATACACCGTATTTAAGTTTAAGTTCTTCATTCACAAACAACCGCTTTATTCTCTACTTGTTTCTTAAAAGAGAGTTTCAAATAGAGCTTCAGGAATAGTCCTTGAAGGAAATCTGAGTACTTAATAGCTGTTCCAGAAACAATTCACTTGCCATCTTCTTAAAATAAAATTGTGGACAAGAATATTTCAATAGCTTTCGGGTAGTTTGCGTTTTCCAATACCATATATTACCATTTGGGAATTCAAAGTCAAAAACTATCTTGAAAATACAGGTGCAACCAGAAATGCACAGAAAATGGATTTCAGCTTGTTACTACTCATAAATCTCTTTTTTCAACTAGATTTGAAATTTCTTAATTTACCTACATGCTGTTATTTGCAAGTATTTTGAACTGCCATAGTTAATAATACTTTTATTAAAGTAGTTAATAATACTTTTACTATAGTTTTTTATTTAAGAAAACCAAACAAAATATTTTATATTATGTTATTATAAGCTAGTATGCTATATTTGTGTTTAAAGAATCCTGCATTCATATCTAAATGAAAGAAATCACTCAGGATCCCATACCACAACCTTTTCAACTAAACAAGTTTTTTTTTCTCTAAAAGTTCCCATTTTTTCCTAAGACAAAAATACCTTTTGCTTATCTCAAATTTGCTACTCATAGTTTTATTCTACAATCTTCAAAAAGTAACTTTTATATATTTTAGAGTACAAATTGCTAATGTTAACATTTAATGTTTATACTGTTTGAAATTTTCTTTATTTTCATTCAGAAAGTTATGAATAGTCTTTAATCAAACATTTCTCCAAATTCATGTCATTAAAGTAAAAAAAGAAAAAAAAGCCATTTTATTCTTCCTTTAGTTTGTAATCATGTAGTTTTTCTCAGTACACTAACAATTTCTCATTCCTGTCGTGCTTTTTTTTCTAAAGCCTGCCTATAACATTATTTATATGACTCAAATTGGGACAGTCTTAGGAACACTTCATGACAGAGAATTTGACTAGACTTTTGTAAGTTTTAAGAATCACATATACAGGCTACGTTAAAATCCTCAAGTGTGTTTGTTATTATCCCTCATTTACGAGATTTTCCCTAAACTTCACTTCACTTTCTTCAGCCCTGATCACAATGGTCAATGAGGAACCCTCTGTGCTGAACTTTTTAAGCCTATCAAAATTACCTGTGTGTTGCCTCACAATCTCAGGGACTTTCTTGGCCAAACTTAGTATGGTAAACTAGCCCATGCTCTAATGTCCACCAATGCTCTGGGTACCAATTTAATGGTGATTCACTGCATGGCAATTGCACTATAATCATAACCTATAAATCCAATATTTTACCCAGTTAGTGGGAGAGGGTCTTTGGGATGGGGAGATGAGTTTCTAAGGCCCCTCACATCATTGATCTGAGTTATCCTTAGTTATGGAGTTCATAATATGTACATACGATGGGAAAAGTAACAGTATTACCTTAGTTATCCTTAGTTATGGAGTTCATAATACATACATACGATGGGAAAAGTAACAGTATTACCTTACTATCAGAAAATCCTAAAGACATTTAAATAAATTATACCTATGATACTTTATGTACATTTAAATGTTATTTAAATATAGAAATACAGAAATACAGAATTTTAAAAATACTTCCCAAGATGCAAATTAATGTAGATATAGCCTAAATTCTCTCAGTATAAAGTCGACTTAGATTTCCTTTCATTACTATTTTAACTCTTGCTATAAAATAACTGGCTTAACACATTTTATAATTTGGATTGGATAGAGTTGAATTCTAAACCCTGCCTATAACGTGATCTGCATGTGAGTATATATAATGTGATTATTAGTAATAAAATGCAAATTTGCATCTCAGACTTCTTGTGATTAACTGCTTGCAACACATTAAATGTAGAATAATATAGAGATCATACGACGTGTGATGCCAAGATTCCAAAGATGAGTTGATTTAAATAAAATGGCTGAGACTGCATTTTTAATAGTAATACTAAAAATAGTTTCGTTACTTACATTTTGTTATTTACATTCCTATGGTTTCCCTCTGGCTTAAGGATACTAGTTTGAAAATATTGATAAATAACAGGCTTCAGGGTGACAGTGCCCCTGTCTTTGAGTGTCTCTATTTCAAATTCGTCCATTACGTACTTTCAAAAATAAATCTGAAAGTGCTAATCTAGAGCTCTTTTTCTCCCCTTACCTCCAAATGGTAAAATCAGTCCATCAGATAACCCCCAGCATAACTAATTGAATATATTTTTAAGTTAGGAATTCAATAATATCTTGTTCAGATAATAAAAAACAAACAAACAGAAGCTCATTCCCAGTTCTACTTGCCTGGGCTTCCTGAGGCATTTGAGCCGCATCCACTTTGTCAGCAATATAAGCTGCCAACTGCTTGTCAATGGATGAAAGGGACTCCTGAATTAAGTGTAAGGATTTTTCGATCTCCTGGGCAGACTGGATACTCTGTTCAAGCAACTTTTGCCTCCTCACGGCCTAAAGAAGCAATAAGAATGACTCAGTTAAATGTTTCCTCATTATTTTTCTGCAGTCCTGCTGCAAAGTAAATTGTCTAGATTCTTCCACCATCACCTTTTTGTAAGACAGATTTCGCAGCTTCCGGCCACCCATTCAGCTCTACTTAGAAAAATACACAATAAGAAAAAAAAAAGAATTAGCACACAGAACTACAGGTTCAGAAATCTCTGCCGGACGAAACCAAAATATTATGTACATCGAGGAAAGAGGCTGGAAAAAAACATTAGTGAAATCATCTCGGCCGTTGCAATCTGTGTTTATCAGGCCGAATGTTCCTCCTGATCTCATTATATAGTCCAAGAGATTTGGTGTACTCAGAATAGGGTCATCGTCATCACAATCCAATTCAAGACAGATAATCCACTTCCACCAATGAGACACAGACGCAGTCTATTCAGAATCAGCTCCTTTTCAAAAAGGGAATTTTCGATAACCGTCTGCTTAAGGGGTTACTGGAATACTATTTCAACCAGTTTTGCATGGTCTTTTTTTCCCCATCCTTTCTTTCACAATTTGGATTATGGAAATTGCTTGTACAATTGGATTTGTGGTGCTGCTCAAGTAGAACAAATAATCAGTAATCCTAACATGCCTGCGATTAATCTTGATTGTTACTATAAGTATCATGAGAATAACTTCACACATTTCAAGTATAAGAAGCAAGGTGAACAGACTGCAGGGTCTCCCTTCAAGAATCTGTTCACCTTTAAAAGAGTAATCAGGGGCCGCCCGAGTGTCACGGTGGTTAAGTGCTGGCTTGGGAAGCCAGCGGCCCCGGTTCGGTCCCACATATGAGGGTCAGTGACACTGCCCTCAAAAACAAACAAACAAAAAAGAGTAATCAGAAAGGTAAGGAATGGGACAGACAACTTTTCTAGATTCCTTAAGTTATGCATCATTTCAAGTATTTTCCCTTATTATACAATATATGGGCATGATTGATTATCTAGTAAAATGGAATTATCCTTCTCATGGACCATGATTGGGGTTTTAAAAGTAACCTTGCTTTTTATATTATATAAGAGTATTAGACCATACACAAAAATGAACTCAAAATGGATTAAAAACTTGAACATAAAACCAGAAATCATAAAATGCTTAGAAGAAAACTAGGAAATAAGATCCATGACATCAGTCTTAGCAATGTTTTTGAGGATTTGACTTCAACAGCAAAGGAAATAAAATAAAAATAAATCAATGGGACTGTAACAAACTAAAATGCTCTCCCATGGCAAAGGAAACCATCAACAAATCAAAAGGGCAACTTACCAAATGAGAGAAACTATTTGCAAGTTATATATCTGATGAGGGATTAATATCCAAAATATATAAAGAAAGCATACAACTCAACATCAAAAGACAAACAACCTCATTAACAAATGAGCAGAGAATCTGAATAGATATTTTTCCAAAGAAGACATATAAATGGCCTACAGGTACGCGAAAAGATGCTTGACATCACTAATAATCAGGGAAGTGCAAATTAAAACCACAATGAGATATCACCTCACACCTGATAGAATTGTTATCACCAACAAGACAAGAAACAAGTGTTGGCGAGGCTGTGGAGAAAAGGCAACCCTCAACCACTGTTGGTGGGATTTCAAATTGGTGCAGCCACTATGGAAACAGTATGGAGGTTCCTCAAAAAATTAAGCATAGAACTACCTTATCACCCAGCAATTCCACTTCTGGGTATTTATCCAAAGAAATTCAAAACACTACTTTGAAAAGATATATGCACCCCCATGTTCACTGCAGCATTGTTTGTAATGGCGAAGATATGGAAACAACCTAAGTGTCCTTTGATTAATGAATGGATAATGGATACACACACAACAAACTACTACTCAGCCATAAAAATTATAAAATCCTGGCATTTGTGACAACATGAATGGACCTTGAGACTATTATGTTACGTGAAATGAGACAGGCCAAAAATGACAAATATCATATGATTTCACTCATATGTGGAATATAAAAACAAACACAATGAACAGGCAAAATAACAAAAAAACTCATAGAAGCTGATGACAGATTGGTAGTCACCAGAGAGGAAAAGGGGTGGAGGGTAGGTGAAATGGGTGAAGGGGATCAATCGTATGGTGACAAATGGAAACTAGACTTTCCATGATGAGCATGATGTAGTATATACAGGCATTGAATTATAACACTGAGAACCTGAAACTTACATAACTTACATAATATTATAAACCAATGTTACTTAAAAAAGGAGTATTAGATTGTGTGTTCACTACACACAATGCAATATATATATATATATATATATATATATATGATGTATTACAGAATTGTACACTTGAAACCTATATGATTTTACTAACCAATGTCACCCCAATAAATTTAGAATTTTTTTTTTAGCTGAGCCATCCTGCCACCTGTTGGCAGCTCAGCAGCAGCTCAGCTCAGGCTGGGCATTGAATTGCTGTTGCTCATAGCTCAGCTCACACTCTTTTTTTTTTTAATTAGTTTCAGGTGTACAACACAGTGCACTAGTTATACATTTTACCCCTCAAAGTGACAACCTCCCACCCCCAATTCGCCACCCCACTCCCCCCCCATATCATATATATGTATTACTCTTCCTCTGACTCTCTTCCACAGTATAATCCACATCCTGTGACTATCTATATATATTCAATTACAGTAGGTATACCACCTCCGCTTTAGTAATACAGTGCAGTGATCAAACCTCTACTCCATCCATGAAATGGTCTCCCTAACAAGACCTATGATCATCTGACATTCCACAGAATATTTACAACATTATGAATTATATTCCCCAAACTGTTTTTCCTATCCCAGTGGCAATATTGTAGTTGCCTATTTTTGCTGTCTAATCCCTTCCCCTTCTCCCTCATCCCCATTCCCCTCCCAATTAGCAACCCTGATTTTTCCTCTATATCTATGAGACAGTTTCTGTTTACTTTGCTCATTCATCCAGTTTTTCAGATTCCACATATGAGTGAGATCATATGGTATTTGTCCTTCTCTGACTGACTTATTTCACTCAACATAATAGTCTCTAGATCCATCCATATCATTGCAAATGGCACGATTTCATTCTTCCTTATAGCGGAGTAATACTCCATTGTATAAATATACCACAGTTTCTTAATCCAGGCATCTACTAATGGGCATTGCTGCACTGTTGGTGGGACTGCAGATTGGTGCAGCCACTATGGAAGTCAGTATGGAGGTATCTCAAAGAACTGGAAATAGAGCTACCGTTTGACCCAGCAATTCCACTCCTAGGTATTTATCCTGAAAAAACCAAGACACTTATTCAAAAAAAGTTATGCACCCCTATGTTCATAGCAGCACAATTTACAATAGCTAAGACTTGGAAACAACCAAAATGCCCATCAGCTCACACTCTTGAGTGAGCTCTTAACCAACTGAGCCACTCGACCGGCCCCTGAAAGTTTTTTTTTTTGGTTTTGTTTTTCAGCTGAGCCATCCTGCCACTTGTTGGCAGTCAGCAGCAGCTCAGCTCAGGCTGGCATCGAACTGCTGTTGCTCAGAGCTCAGCTTGCACTCTTGAGCGAGCTCTTAACCAACTGAGCCAGTCGGCTGGCCCTAATACCCCTCTCTTTTAAACTAAAGTTTATTGGGGTGACAATGGTTAGTAAAGTTACATAGGTTTCAGGTGTATAATTCTGTAATACACCATCTATATATCATATTGTGTGTTCACCACCCAGAGTCAGTTCTCTTTCTATCACCATATATTTGATCCCGTTTACCCTTTTATTTTTTCAGGCAAAACTTCCGCTGGAAGTTGCATCACATAATAATTCACATAACACTGCTCATAGCTATAACCAGAGCCCTCTGTATGGTAGAAGAAAATGTCTGTAGCCTCCCCAGAGTTTCTCCAGAGGAATAGATATTTAAAGCTAAAATTTCACAATCACAGCATGTAGTAATTGGTTACTCAGGTACTGTTGAAATTTGATCCTTTATTTGGCTAAAGGCAAAATCATCTCACCCTTCTGTGCACATCTTAGAATTTTAATGTAATTGAATAGGATAAGATATAGCATAATACTAAACCACATATCGAGTCTCAAAATTATTTTCAGAAATAGAACTTTATCTATTCAGAAGAGACTATGGGTTGAACAGAACGAAAATGGCCTAAGAGATGAGGGCGCAGTTGACCTTATGTGGGTCTGGCACTCAATAGGAGAAGCTGGTTTACACAGATTCTTTGATTAGTTCAGGGAATGAAAAGACCTGATGTCAATCCAAGTTTGCAGAGGTCTTTGAATTAGTCATGGCATAAGCTTCCTTCCATTTCAAAACATCTTATTAGACAGACCCAGATAGGATGTCAAGCCTATGTATTTTCTAGCACTCTCTGCCCACTTGACCTGTGCTGTCTCACTGAATGGAGTTGGTAGGAAGTTCTGAACCAAAATTGAAATTTTGTTCTTGTTCCAGAGTACTGCTCAACTGTTACTTTAAAATGCTATTTCATGCCTTTAGCTAATCTGCTCAGCAGTAAGAGGGATCATAGCTAGACAGAAACGGCAAATATGAGAATTAGAAAGACATTAAAAGACTGGCAATCACCAACAAAATATAAATGTAGAAAATAGAATCCTAGTAACAGTTATGAAGAAAAATCATAATGAGAAAACTTTTAATTTGGTTTTCAGAGCAAATTCAAAGAAAACCGAGTAAAAAAAAAATCAACGTACATGAAAATAAATTATTATTCCCTTAAAGTGCTCTGCAATAGAAAGGTAAAAGTTTAAAGATTTTCTGGAAATGGAAAGTTGTCTTCACAGTGAACTGTTTCTCCCAGTATTTTAAAAATGATTTATTAACCCTTGGGCCCCAATATTACAAACACTTAAATCAGAGTACAGCATGTCCAAGAAACTGTGGAAGAATACATTTTTGTGTAAAATAAAAATTGGGAATTTGAACCAAAATAAAAGTATTTAAAATGTAAATGCCGTTTTAAAAATAGAGAAAAATCTAAACAAATTATCCAATAACATTTTACAAATCATCATTCATTAAAGGAGCTACATGTTGTTACTATACTTATTAATTGAATTAACAATTTTTATTTCATTGATGAGGTGACAGATAAGCTCATGATTGCAAATGAGTGAGAAATGTGGGTGTTTTCACTTTTAAAATAGGACTTTCTGAGAAAATTATTCTAAAGGTATATTTAACTTATGGTAAAGCTTTCTAGCCAGGAACAAATATTTATTAAGCACATAATATTTTGAAGACTTATACTATAAACATCGTATCTCACTACATACAGGATGATTATAACCAAACCAGAATACATAGATTACAAAAAGGTTTACTAAAATAAAGAAACAGTCCTGAGAAAGTTCAATTACAACATAACACAAATTAAAGGCCATAAAATTACCTTGTTTTCCAATATCTGTGGGATCTAGAAGCAGGAATGGGAGAAATTCTGTCATTATTTTCTTTGTTTCTTCTTTTATGGGTGTGTGTTATTGTTTTTATTGTATTTGCTATTTTTTAGTGGAAAAGGAGGAAAAGATAATTTTGATGCCTGAGATCTGACTGTGGGGAACCAGCTGTGTAGAAGCCTTAAAAGGAGATTTTCATCAGGTATCTCTTTGCTATGGACTCCCCTGTAGGGGTGCAAGAATGATAGGAGTCTCGTGAAATGGAAAGCATGAGCATGCAAAAGATGTGCTTGGACTTCTTAGCATCTTTCACAAACCTTTTTTATCCAAGGATATAATAAATATTCTTTGGTTGCCCACTATGTCCCAGGCATCTGGGAGCTCTGTTTTTCTTTCTAAATTACTCAATCGATCCAGCTTTAACATTGTAAAATTTATTCTTTTATTGGCCCTAAGTGAAAAAAGGATTCCATTATTTACTAATTAATTTTTTTTAGTGAGTTGGGATTTTGAGAGACATGTGGCTTTTCAGAAGTCTAGTGTATGGATTTTCTTTTTCTTTTTCTATTTTTAGATTCAGGTGTACAAAACAAAATGATTAGACATTTACACCCCTCACAAGGTGATATCCCACCAAGTCTACTATCCATCTGACATCATACATAGCTGTTACAATATTAAAGCATGGATTTCCTTTAAAAATGTGATTCTTGACTGTTCTGTTTCAATTTATGAAGAAAACTTCAGGCTCTTTGTGAAGACAAATTACCTACAAGTGCTTGAATGTCTACTCATTAATATTTCTAGGAAATAAGGAAAGAAGAGCAGATGTCAAATGATTGATTAAAAAAACATTATGTTCATCTTGTAGTGAGTGATATACTTATTTGCTTATTTTTTGTTTATAAATACTTGTCAGTGAGATGTGGACATGTACAACACTGTGCTTTCCAGCACCATTTTATTTTATTTTCCTTACATAACGAAACATTTTAGCCAATGTTAAAATCAAGCCTCATGTCTTTGAGTGATCTTAGTAGACGAACTAAAGGAAGCTATGTCCCAAATTCTGATGTAAATAAAGGAAAGCAACTACAAATTCTTGAAGTTTGCACCGGAAGACAGAATTAATTGACCTCACCTTGAATGCCACTACTTGACACCAGGTTGAGCGATAGGAGTACTTTTTTTAATTAAAGTTTATTGGGGTGACAATGGTTAGTAAAGTAACATTGGTTTCAAGTATACAATTCTGTAATACATCATCTATATACGCATTGTTTGTTCACCACCTAAAGTCAGTTCTCCTTCCATCACCATATATTTGATCCCTTTTACCCTCATCTATCACCCTCCTCCCCACTTCCCCTTTGGTAACCACTAAAGTGTTGTCTGTGTCTATGAGTTTTTGTTTGTTTGCTTTATTCCTTTGTGGCTTTCAGATTTATACCCCACATATCAGTGAAATCATATGGTTCTTAACTTTTTCTGTCTGACTTACTTTGCTTATGAAAAATCGCTAGGCATGGGAGTCCTCTAAGAAATATGCTGAAACCAAGTCCTACTCACATGGCTCTTTGGAAAATAACACGGAGATCCATGAGAGGTCACTGATCTGTGCTATTTGACAGCCTCGCCTCACTGCACAGACAGACAGTCCTGACCAAAGAGTTCTATGTTCTGGGGTCTCAAGTTCAGCAGGCCGAGCAACTGATGCAACTACTTTTCATTTTTTGTTTTCACCTTCTAAGAGGTTTTACTTTGTTAGGATACCAAGGAATAAGAATACTCAATTTGACTGAATTAGATTGTTGGGTTTGAGGACATTTTTGATTAGCTGTTTCCTCCTATCCTAACTCTTTTTTTAATGTAGGAGCTATTCTGCAGTTCCAATTATTATGGTCATGAATACACTGGACTTTATCTGTTATCTTAGAATTTGGGCTACCTTCTTCAACTAAAAACTGTAAGTACAAAGTTCTTCTCATTCTAAAAGATGGAAATGACAAGACTTTTCTCAAAGGGATTTACAAAGAGGTTGGAAAGCTGGCCGTCCTTCATTACTCCACTAACTCCACTTATTGTAAAAACTCTCTGAAGATCTGGGAGAGAAATAAAGTCAGACTGAATTCATGGTCCAAGAAGACCGTAGGATGGCCTCATCTTCTTACTCCTCACAGAGGAATAAGAGGCGGTACTTTAATGTTTCTGCCCCAAGCAAATGAGAGGAGTGAGCACCAGGACTCCATCATCCATAGAGTCTGGGAGCCCAAGATCGATGGGGGAATGCCATCTCACTACCAACTTGGACTCTGCTTATTCAGCTGAATCCTTTATTTGCTTTCTTTGCCTACTTAGGGCTTCAAAAAAGAACTGGAAATGATGGCATAGTGAAGAGAACGGGCAGCCTGCATTTCCCAATGCTTGGTGTGGCAAAAATGTTTCTATAGGTCAAGTGGACACTGAAGACGGTAGCCATGTTTGTCCTGCTTGTAGCGCAAGATACTCCAGGATAAAAAGGCTTTAAGATAGCTTTACAGAGAATGTTTTTTTCTTGAAAGAAATAGTAGGTCAGAAGAGCTTCTGTAAGGCCTCTTAAAGAGCCCAGACTTGCAATTTATATAAAGCCAATGTTTTGTGTCTTTGTTATATAAAATACTTGAGCACCTTAAAAAATGCTAGTTAATAGGAGATATTTACCCACTTTCCTTTATTCCTATTTGTCAGGCCAATGAAACATAATATGACCTAGGTGGTAAGTAAAAGCAGTATGTGTGTAGAAAGGAAATTGATCACTCTTACCTTCTAGTGCTGGTCACCTAGGCCATGGTTTAAGCTAGAGCTGGAAACAGGAGAAGGCATTAAACTGAAGATGAGAGTGAAATTTCAAGCTGAATTAAACTGGATTTAACTTTTTAACACTGGAAAGCAGTGGAATCTATTCAGGATGCCAGCAAGAAATATGAATCAACCATCTACTTGAAGCAAAACCATTTTACATTTGTGACCTATCTGGTTCAAACTACATATGAAGCCAACTACACTGTCCATGAACTCAGCACCTGAAAAACTGAGATAGAGGCAGAGTATAAGAAACAGGTAGAATTCAGTCCAGGGATAGGTCGGAAATGGTTTATGGAAAGTGTGAAGAGCTCATGAAGGACCTAGGAAATGTCTTTGAAACACTGAGAATTATAGTTGTATGGCATGATTAGAAGGCTTATAAAATACATGAGTGCCTGCATCTTCCACCACATCCGGCAAATAGCACATTTCATATCCATCCATGGATGTTTCACATGTGGACTACGTGGACTATTCCTGCTGTCAAATGAAACCCTTTGCCTCATAGCAGATACTTTCAGTGAACAACCAATTAGAATTTCTGAAGCATAGCTGGAAAGCCTTTGAGGAGACGATATCATGAAAACGTCAGGAATTGTTTAAGGACCAAAAAAGAATGTTCGATCATCTCAGAAATAGGTTCTCCCAACTTTTGGGTGTTTAAAATTGGCAGGAGGAGACCTTCAAAGAAGCTGAAATTGGAGGGCCACCCTTAGCCTGACTGTAGACTCAGACCTCTTTGGGGTTGAAGACAGATAAACATTTCATTGCTCATGATTTGTATTGAAGAAGGAAAATAATAGATTTCCACGAGGTTAACTACAACCTTTCTAAATGAGACATGTTTCAAGAAAGCTGAGGAAATTCTTTTCAAGAAGAATCAAGATAATATTTTGTGAAGGGAATTAAACAGAGATTAAAATAAGCAGAGAGGGAAAAAGGTATGAGTAATTTATAGCAGGGAAGACAGCTCACCGTCTTGGCAACCAACAAAAACTTCATTTTGTTGCTTAATTTTTGTTTTCAAATTAGTCTATGTGCTACTTTTTTCCTAATGAAAAGAGGCTGCACATAGTATTCCTTAGACAACAAAGACCAAATAAATTTTAAAAACTGTGTTGTTTGAAGCCACTTGAGATATAATTTTTGTGGGGAGCACATTGGCTTTTGCACCGCATGTTAATGTACTTGAGAGAGACGTAGGCTTTAAATAATTACATAGATGTGCATGTGTTTTAGTATACGTATTCTTTAAATATAAAACGAAGAATGTTACATTATTTACAAGGGCCTTCTAGATTTATTTTTGGCATCATTTGGTTTAATCTCACTGGGTGGAAAAAACAACAAAACCACTGCATGCAGCTTGCTATCATTTCCTTTATAGGAAAAGATTATTCATGTTAAAACCATTCGTGTCACTGTCAGTTAGAGCTTCATTTGTTTTACCTCTTGGCAGGTCACTGAAGTTCTTCTGTGACCTCTGAGGAAAGCATGCTTGAAGCAATGTTTGGGAATGACTTTATCGATGGAACTTGACATCAGACAGCCATCACTTTCAAATACAGCATGGAGAGAATGGTCAATGATCTGTACGGTACTATATCAAAGACATTTCTGGGTTTTTGCTGCATGTATTCATCTTCATGGTGGGCGAATGAAATTGGTCTTCTGCCCTGACAGGAGCAAACTGATGCATTACTGCAGCTTCCAAAAGAAAGTGATGGAAATATAATACAGTAAAGCTAGAAGGACTGTACAGGGTTCATCTTATTCCAACCTTCTCAAGGTAACTTCAGAGGCAATGCTGGTCAGTAAAATTCCTCTGGCCCAGTGGTGAGGTGGTCTCTGATTACACATGTGCTCATAAAATGAAAATCTAAAATGTAGACAATGAGTAATTTATTGATATTGTATGTAAAATTTCTCCTGATACAGAGTAGTGAGACAGAATCACAGTCTAGGGATAGTTGAATCAGGATAGAGACCACATGGTTAAGTAACATATAGAGTCAGTATACGTCCAATCCTGGTTTCATAAAATCAAATGGTAGAATGAGGCAATGAGTAGGTCAGTAACAAAAGTAGGAATGTAGCCCCTGAGAAACTGGCCTGATTGCTGGCATTTGCTTCTGTTGTAGTCCCATAAAACCACAAATACAGTGAGTGACTCTTCCCAAATGGAAGTGTAAGTAGAGGCAAGGCAAGGTGTCCCAAGTAGAAAAACTAGCTGGTGCTTCCAGGCTGGGTTGTGCAGGTAATTATCCAAGTTGAGAAGGCCTCTAGTGAGTGAGAGGTAGTTGTGTCAACTTGACATTGTTATGGAAATGAACTAGCCATGTGGTACCCCTTAGATTTCCAGCCAACATGTGACAGAGTTGTATGTAATGTGCCAGAGACCTCAGAATGGAAGACCTTTTGGTACTGATCAATCTCCCCACTCAGGAATTCAGACACTTAAGATAAAGACTGACAACATGTTTCTGGCCTCCTGGACTTCATGCAATGAATGGGGAGCACGTCCATGATGGTCCCTTTTACAGAGCAGCTAAGAATGGCCATCCATTTTGACTATGAACAAAAACTGCTTTCTGTCTTCTGTCAGTTGGTTATAACCAGGAATGGTGCTTTTCTGATGTACATTACAGATCTCTGCTGGATTCCTTTTACTGTGATGTAGGCCCATCATGGTCTGAGGCCTGTGTCCAGGTTCCCTTGAAATGAAATGCTCTGGCCTCTATGGCCAATCATCAGTGGGGTTAAATTACACTCAGATTGGTTCCGACTAGAAGTGGTATCTGAGCAACAGGAAAACTACCCTTCTCTCCTGGGGTGTCTGGGATGGCCGATCCTCTTTCATTCTCTCTTTATGCATGAAGATGAACAATAATAATTTTTCATCAATAGTGCTAATGAGCGCTATGGTCCTGAAGAACCCGAAGTGCAAAAGAGCGGATTGAGGGTTTCCTGTCACCCTGTTTATCTGCATTAGATGGAATAATTCCTCAGGCCCAGCTCACTTAATTGCTGTGCCATTTTGTCCTAAAGCATTACAAGGTTTTCAGTTCTTCTGTTCTCCAAGTAGATAAGATTGACAAGGCTGCAGATTTGTAGGAAGGGATTCCTGCCAGGGTCTTTGGCTCTCATATGATTCATTTGGCTGGGATACACACCTTGAACAGCAGGGCAAGATGTAGGGAACAGCTGCTTTTCCTCTGGCTTGCCAAACATGCTGTACAGTCCTTGAACAGTAGGGGAAGTGGTGAAAAAGTAAGGCTCGTGTGTGTTGCTGTGAGCACAGGGAGCAGACAAACACTGGCACAGGGGTACGGTATGCTCAATTCCTTGTCAGAGACCAAGGGCTTTGGTCACCAGGTGCTGTTCTGAAACACTAAGCTGGCTGAAATAGACATAAACTGTTCCCTAATTTCCTCTCTCTTCTCTCTCCTCCCTACTGCGGGATCTTCTCATCATCTCTGGATGTTTCCATGTTTCTGGAGCCAAGTTTCTGGAGCTTTGTGGAGTGGGACAGAAGTCACCAGGTCTCAGGTGGTGGGCCCTCACCTGTACGGTTGCTGCACCATTTGTTATAAGTTGGATACAGATGAAGATAAGTTGAGGACAATGTCTCCCGCAGCCATGCGGGATGGCTTAGTTTCTTTCAAACTAGTCCCAAAGGGAATGTCTCTTCCATCTAGATCAGGGGTCAGCAAACTTTTGAGATGGAAGAGCCGCCAGGCTCTGAAGTAAAATTGGAAATGAAAATAAAACTATCATAGTTTCATTTATAAAGGATATTATTCACATAATGGTGAGTATGTAAAAATATACTTATGGCTCTCGGATAATTTTTCAATTGTTGTGAGGGACAGGATTGGCTCTTCCAGGGGTCAGCAAACATTTGAGATGGAACGTACCCAAAGAGCCACATGTGCCTCGTGAGCTGCAGTTTGCCAAACCCTGGCTCTAGATTATGGTCCAGGAGAGAGAGGTATCAGATGGAGGCACACAGTACTCTGCTTTCTATGCCATCAAAGGTTTGCTGTGGTTTCCTAGAAAGTGCTCATGCTGCTCCAGCAGGAAACTGTGTGTGGCCTTGAAAGAGAACCACTTTTTCCCCTGCTTAGTTTAACTGTTCAGGAATTGAAAATGAGCTTCATCTCTAGAATAAAGAGATCACTCAGCACTAATGAGCCGTGGATGGACATAAATAATGAATGGTCCACACTAGGAGTGAATCTGAAGCAGGCACATTAGCAAGGTGCACTGCCTTATGCAATTCACTGTCAGGTCAAGGTTGGGGTCTGAGTTCCCAAACCTGAATAATCAGAATCTAGGGGAACGTTTCAAAATATATTTCCCAGGTGGTGATCCAATTCTACAAAATAATAAATTCAAAGGGAGGTGGAAGAGAATATGTAAAGCGCTTATACCCTTCCATCTGTCATTTTGATGATTAGCTAGATTTGAAAAGAATTATCAAGAGCAAAGTTGGAAAGAAATGATGCCTTACATAAGAATTAAATAATAACAGATAGTGAAATGCAAGTATGTAGGCTCAAAAGAAAAAAGGGGAAGGACAATGTACTATTAAATTGGCCATTTCTCAATGCAGATCAGAAAATAATATGAAACTTGGTAAGGCAGAAGCAGTAAAAAAAAGCAATTCTCTTATTTAATTTCATACTTTTAACGGAAACTTCTGAATGAATACATATATTCTGTGGCTTAATACACAGCTTGATTTACTTGGAAAGCATTTCCAATCCTCATCCCATACATGGACTGCTCTGAGATACTAGAACACATTGCAAAGAAACATTCTTTAATGTTCCCGCTCCTGTTTCTTTCTTTTTTAAAAAAATGGACAAGTAATTTTAGTGCAGGCTTGCCTGAATACTAAAGAACAGTTTTGATCATTCAACCCCAAGGAACTATGAAGTGGCTTGAAAAGAAATATTGGTTTTAAAAAGAGCCTAGAGAGATAAAGTAAGAAGGACAAGAGAAATGAACATTTACCTTGAGAATAGCATTTTGCATTACAGGAATTAGTTATTAGTTATAAATTATGGTGGATTGTATGTAAGTTATATACAGGTTCCATTAAAACAAAGAGAAAAACTCCAGGAATGTTAGTTAAATTGTAAATAAAGAATAAATTTTTTTGTTTTGTTTTGTTTTTTGTGAGGGCAGTGTCACTGGCCCTCATATGTGGGACCGAACCGGGGCCGCTGGCTTCCCAAGCCAGCGCTTAACCACCACACCACTCGGCCGGCCCAGGAATAAAATTTTTTTTAAGAAATCCTCTATCCAAAAATTCATTCCTAAATTCTAATTTATCAATACAAACTAGGTTATTTTATACCTGATTAGTTTTTAGGCCTTAATATCAGATTTTTTTCATTTACATATTAACTCCCTCTTTTTCTATTCCAAATTCAGAGGAAAGAGTGCAACCATCAAATTATAAAAATTTAAGAACAAGATACCCCTAAATGGATGTATTCATACTTGTTCATAAATATTTTAATGCTCTCCCAAAGCAAAAGACATTTGTCTAGAGTGAATATATAATACTTAAATATCAATTAGATATTAAAAAGTATACACACACATGCACACAAATATATACACATACATATACATCAACATATGTGTGGTGTATGTGCGTTGGTGTGTCTCCTTGTGTCTGAACTAGAAAAAAGCCAATATGCTATATTTGGTATACATTCAGACAAGGAAATTATAACTACTGCTTTATAAAACATTTCAGAAATGTCAATGAAAAAATGGCCCAAGGGACACTATTTATTGAAGTAGGATAAATTATATTTAAATATAAAATTATTACTTACAAAATTAAAAATATAAATAAATCTTCATGATTCATGGTGATTAAAAATAAGAATAAAATGCATTTACCATTGCCCTTTTACTTATGACGGTTACATAATATTTCAGTTTCAGTATCTATAAAATAGACAATTAAATTAAAAATACAAGATGTGTGTGAAAATATTATTAAAGAAAGAATCAAGGTAACTCACATAATTAATAGTAGGAAAAGAAAGATACACTTCTCAGATAACAAAAGAAGATACAGCAAATAAAGGATTAAAAACTATTTTCTAATTTAAAAAATAAAACGCATATACTCTCTTGATGATTTTTCCTACATTAAAGATGGCTGGACTACTGGGTTTGTCACTGTGTGCAAATATCAAGCAGGTGATTTTTTTTCCTTTAAAATGTAATCACTCTTGTCCAATTATTCAATTAAAATTACTATGAGAGCAAGTTATATAGACCACTACTCAGATCAAAAAGGAAGTCTCCTTGAACACAGATGTTTGGCATATCTGCTTGCAGAGAAATTTTTGTATAAAGATAATAGTTTTATCACATAGCATTTAAACTAGGAAAGTCAAGATTCAAGATATCCCAAATCTTTTTCTTCCACTGTCAGGAACAAACAAATTCAAAGAGCAAATCCCAAACATAGAAAAATGTAATCCTAGAAGCTAATCCATTACTAATGCTCTAAGAATTAGATAAAAACTCTACCTTTCAAAATATTAAAGCATTTATCATTGTTGATAATTCCCAGTGGAATCTCTTTAAACAATGATGTTCTGTTATAAATGAGTCGAAGTTCTGGAACTCCTGAACAATTTCAAAAGCAATTTAGTTGTAAAATGAACCAAGTATATAAAATGTCAATCAGGGCTGGCATGATGGGCATGCAACCTGAGCAGTCATGTGCTATTGCATGCTTTGTTTAGCATTCCCTGTCGCTGTCTTAAAATTCTTAATTTTTGAACCAGCAATCTACATTTTCTTCTGGCACTCAGCCCTGAAAATGAAGTAGCTGATCCTGATTACAATAACTTGGAGAAAATGGCCAATAACCACATGGTTGAAATAAGAATCCAAACTAAATTGATAAGTTAGAAAAATAATTAAAAAACAAACAAACATGAAATTCAAATTAGAGTCAACAGGACGTGGTGACATACTGGATGGATGAAAAATCAATACCAAATGAATGACTTCCAACTAATAAGACTCCGAAGACCAGCCTCTTGGTGATTGCAGAATATGATCACACATCCTGGAGATACTACCTGAAGGTAATGGACACAAAGGTCCCTTTTGTTTTGATTGCCCATGTGTCTGTATGTATGTGGTTGTGAAAAAAATTATTATCTGGCAGAAAACTGCAGGAGAATCACATAACTGTTTCCACTGCAAACCATTTTACTATTACTGAGTCTACTATTGTCCCCTGACACTTTTCTTATTTTCAGTTGATTGATATACAACAGAAGAGCTCCAGTTCCAAATGCTTTCTGCACTCACTTCCTCAAAGGCACCAACCGATTCTCTATTCTTCCATCCCCACTTCTAATGTCACCAACTCTACACAATTGAAAAAACAGATGTAGCATGTGGTCAGGCATGGGATCTTTCACGAGTCAAGTTTCTCAACCTTACTACTTTTTGTCTCAAAATAACTTCATGTTCTCTCAATTCTCTTTTTCACTTTCCAAGTCCATTCTTCCGTTTTTGCTTATATCTCTTTTCCTGTAAGACCTTGCTCTTATATATTAAGTATGTATACCTAGTGGATCTTCCCTCAGATTACAAACATGCTCAAATTTTCACTGTCCTGAAAGTCAATAAAACATTTTCTCTATCCTATTTCTCAAGTCATTGTCCCTTCTCTTTTCTCACCAAACATTTTTTAACATTGAGTTCCGAAGACATGCTAATTATTTTTTCCAGCTTTATTGAGATATAATTGACACATAACATTGTGTACATTGAAGGTGTACAATGTGTAGGTCTGACACATTTATAACTTGCAAAATGATTACCATAGCTTTAGCTGCCACTTTCATCACATCACATAGCTACCATTTCTTGCCATCAAACACCTTAAAGAATAATTTGCACATCCTCCCTCTACTTCACCCCTGCCCACTTCCTCCTTTCCCTCACGTGAATCTCACAGTTTACCCTCCAGCAACTGAAGAAGTCATCTATTATTAATGAGTGACCGTGTGAGTGGGGGTTGAGCAAAGGAATCCAGCCAGTAGAGACTACTTTTCTAAGTACCAGGTTCTCCCTTTGAAACATGGACAACTTAGGAAGAACAGAGGTAAAAAATATTTATATGCCAAGAGGAAAGTTAAATATTAGAACTTAGCTGATTCTAAGTTCACCAATGCTACCATTTTAGAGAAAACTCAATAGCTTATAATATTTTACTCTTTAAATGGATAACTTTGTTTATATGCTTCCCATCAAAATTAGCATAAAAAAGTCTTAGCCCATAAGTCTAATCTGATCAGTAATTTAACATATAGGTCTACTGCTATTGACTTAATATTTTTGGTAAAATTTATACTTTTACCTTAGCAGTGAAACAGATGAAGAGACAACATGTTTCATTCATTTATTTCTACACACACACACACACACACACACACACACTCACATTTGGCTCTGAAATTATCTAGTATGTAGGTTTAATATCACCTCTTTATGATGACAGCCTATTAACAGACAGAGGTCAAGTTATTAGATATATATTTTTATACACCAGTATAAAGCGGTCTAAACGTGAATTGAGTATGATGGAAGTTAAAAGAACCTGGTTCATAAAAAAAAAATATATGGGGAGCTTATATACCCCATATTGTCTGCCAGACCACATTTAGATCGGCTGGGACTAGCTTTCATATCCACTGGAGAGAGGTTGGTGAAGAGATGAGCCCAAGATTACTTTAGGGTTTCCGGTCTGAGAAAAGTAAAGAATGCGTTGCTATGAATAAGGATGAAGATCACTGTGTTGGGTAGGCTTGAGAGGAACTCAAGTTTGAATCCTCTGTGAGATAGCGAAACACGGGATAGATCCCAGAAGGGTGGATACACGGGCCTAGAGTTTAGGGCAGAGGTCTGTCCTAGAGATAATATTTTGAGAATCATTGGTATGTAGAAGATATTGAAAGTGATGACACTGCATAAAATATCAAAAGGAGTGGACAGAGAAAGAGAGCATCAAGCTTAAAAACTGTTTTATATACAACTGGATCCAATTTGCCAAAATTCATCTTAGAATTTTTTCTAGTATGTTTGAGTGAGATTGTCATGGGACTTTGCCTCTTGTACCATTTGTGTCAAATGTTGGTAAAAAGTCTTATATTTTTCAGCCTGTCTTTATCAGCTTGGGATGCTGTAACAAAAACAATAGACTAGGTGGCTTATATAGCACACACTTATTTCTCACAGCTCTGGAGGCTGAGAAGTTCAAGATCAAGCTATCCATAGATTCAGTCTCTGGTGGGAGACCTTTTTCTGGATTGCAAACGGCCTCCTTGCGTTTTCCTCACATGGCTCAGAGAATCATCTCTCTTTTGTCTCTTCATTTCAGGGCATCTCACACCTTCCTTTTAGAATTACAGTAAAATCTTGGATTGTGAGTAATGTGGTTTGCGAGTGTTCCACAAGAGGACCAAACATTTCTAATACATTTTAACATGGTAAACGAGCGATGTCTTGCAATTCGAGTAGTTTGTTTCCAGAACGAATTATCCTTGCAAACCAAGGTATTACTGTACTTTCTTTTAGAAAGGCTCAGCTGGGGTAAAGTATTAGTTTTGTTTCTCTGAAAATGTCTAATTCAAACATGTTCTTAATATGTAATTTTGCTGAGTTCAGAATTCTAGGCTGATGGTAATTTTTTTTCTCAACATGAAAATATTCTCACTTTTTTTGTTGTAGTTCAGAAGTCTAATGTCAGTTCAAGTTACATTATTTCATAGGTATATGTCTCATCTCTCTGGTTGCTAAGTTACCTTTGTCTTTGGAATTCTGCCGTATCACTGTGATACATCTAAAAGCAGATTTCCATTTATTTGTTCTGCATGTTATATATTATGCTTCCTGATGAAGCAGATTGTGTGACTGGCTCTGGAAATTTTTCTTCCGTATCCTTTATATTTTCCTGCATATCCATTTTCTTTATTTTCTTCTTCAGAACTTCCTATTAGATGTAAGTCAGACATTTGTAATCTACCCCAATATCGTTTGCCTTCCTGTCCATATTGTCAACCTCCTTAGTTTTTGGTACCACATTCTACATATTTTTTTTTCAATTTGTCTCTTAACTCATTTGTTCTTGAACTCTTTAATATACATTAAACATATCTAATATACAGTTTTTTAAAAATTTTTAGAATGATAATTTTAACTTTGGTAGTATTAGTTTGATCTTTTACAAATCTTCCTCACCAACTTTTATGTTTAATTGTTTATTCAATTTTCAGTATCATTTATTTAATATTTACCTACTTATTTTATATTAGTCATATGGCATTTTTAGTATTTGATTGTAGAGGAGGTCTAAATCACTCAGTGCTGTAGGTGATGACTTTGCTTCATGATGGCTTGGTTTCTTGTGCTTGTGGGGTTTTTATGGTGAGATCAAATTTCACTGAATTTAATCTGAGAGAATACTAAGAATACTTTTCTTTCTAAAGGATTTAGATTTGTTTCTGACCAGTATTAGGGTGCTACCAATGTGGAGCTGCTTAACCTCTTGTCTTGGGGAAGCCTTGACACTTATTGGTAATATACATTCAAATAAGGATCCTCATAAGGACAGGCCTATGGTTACATATTTTCAGGTGAGATTATTACAATTTTTCTTACTATTGCTTTTATACTCTGAGCAAGAAGAGTCATGGACCTATTTTTATACTGGTGCCCCCTGCAGACAGACTATCCCCTATCTGTCATATGTAGAATCTTTGCTCATCTCTCCCAAATTTGCTTGACCCTGAGGCTCTCTCAGATCTCTCTTCTATCAGTTGGCTTCATTCACCCAAAATCTAGTGCTTTGATTAGCTGTGAACACCAGGGCAATGCAGGGTCACTGCTCATAGTTGCATTAGTTCTATGGCTTCAGTTTCATTCATTTTATTTTTCGTTCTGTTTTTTTTTTAATCTGGCTTTTAAAGGTTTACTCATACTTCCCTGCAAGAGTGCAAACATTTAAAAGTATATTTGTTGTAGGGAGACCATTTCATGGATGGTGTAGTTGCCTGCCCACTGCGCTGTATAGCTAAAGCTGAATAATAATGAATGTCAACTATAATTTTGACATCATATATATATATATATATATATATATATATATATATTATGTGGAGTGCAGCATAAAGAATACAGTCAGTGGAACTGCAACAGCTATATATGATGTCAGAGGGGTAGTAGATTGGGGGAGGGGTTTATCACTTTGTGAGGGGTGTAAATGTCTAACTATTACATTGTTTTGTACACCTGAAACTAGTAAAAAGGAGTATATTTGTTGCAAATTCCCAGCATCCTGGTGTTCTGCAGAGGGCAGTTTAGAATACGTCGTCTGCCTCATTCCTGGGAATGGAAGTCAGCCACATTTCAACATCTGGGAAGTGAGCTAATCAAATCTACCTCATAAAACTAATGTGAAGATTAAGTTTTATACTGTTTATAATTTCCTAGCACAAGGACTGACATAAAAAGTACTCAATAAATAGTAGCTATGTCTATTAATGCTATTCTGGCTTGATATTTTCTAAGAAGTAAACGTATTGACAGAATCATAAAGCATATTATTTTATTAGACAAAGGGCTTTCCAATAAAATTTTGACCTAATGATTGATATACTATCACTTTCTTTCCTGTGTTACTCTATAGTTTTACCCTCAAGCTGTATTTGTCTATTTGGTCTATCCATGCTAAGGGAGATGTGACATTGAGTGAACAAAGTCACAAATACCTGAAACAACTAATGGGTCTCTTAAGCAGCCTATCATCATGTTACTATTAAAGCAGAATTAACCAATCTAGATTTTACCTCTTTTCTTTCACTCTGTTTACTTGTAAGGTCAGGCGAAAGATCTAATAGATGGCTATGAAAAAGACATATATGGGGGCATTAATAATACACAAGAAAGAAGAGATCATCACTAATCAAGATAACTGGTCGGACTTATTTCAATTAGCATTATAATCTCAAGACCCATCCATGTAGTCACAAATGGCACTATTTCATCTTTTCTTATGGCAGAGTAGTATTCCATTGTGTATACATATCATATCTTCTTAATCCAATTATCTATCAAAGGACACTTTGGTTGTTTCCATGTCTTGGCCACTGTAAATAAAGCTGCAATGAACATCGGAGTGCATATATCTTTACAGATAAATGTTTTCAGATTTTTTTTGGTAGACATCCAGGAGAGAGATTGCTGGGTCAGATGGTAATTCTATTCTTAATTTTTTGAGGAACCTCCACAATGCCTTCAAAATAATTCAGACAGAAAAAGCCAAGAACCATATGATTTCACTGATATGTGGTATATAAAACTGAAAACAACAAAGGAGCAAGACAAACAAAGGAAGAAACAAAAACTCATAAACAGACAATAGTTTAGTGGATACCAGAGGGTAAGGAGGGAAGGGGTGTTAGATGAGGGTAAATGGGGTCCAATATATGGTGATGGAAAGAGAACTGACTCTGGGTGGTGCACAGACAATGTAATATAGAGATGATGTATTATAGAATTGTACACCTGAAATTTATGTAACTTTACTAACAATTGTCACCCCAATAAACTTTAATTAAAAGTGAAACTGGTGAAGGTTTTAGACTCTAAATATGTGATTTGAATATTTAAGATTCTAAAATGTTTTAGTTTAATTAGTCATCCTAATACTGTGAAGGTTATGTTATAAGCATTCCGTAGAAACTGGGACACTCGTTAACTGTAATAGTCACTTCTTACCAGGCAGCTTTTATTTTAATATAGGGAAAGAATCACTGAGATAGGAGGTCATGTGGTAAAGTGGTCATAGGCCCAGGTGCAAGCACAAAGAAACTTGGCTCTAAATGCTCGATAACTTGTTACTGGTTCCGTGGCATTTGATATCCTTTCACATCTGTAAAATGGGTATGTACAAGACTTTATACCACAAGGTTACTGTGAGAACCAATGAGAAGAGGCATGTCGGGCCCTTAGAGCAGGCGGGCCAGTGTAACCATTATACTATTACCGCTATTATCATGCATGTTGCTGTACCACTAACACATCCTCTGTGGCTTGGTTACTCTGTAGTGAGTTGTAAGAATTAGATGATTTTGTATGCTTTTGGGAGCTCTTTCCTGGTTTGCTAACCATCTTTCAAGTCATGACTGCGAGTAGAAAATATAGTGCCATGTGATTATCGAGAGTGAAGGATGCCTTTTCAAGGGATGGTAATAATTTATTACTTATCTGAATGCAAACTCACACTCTGAAATTAGGAATGGGATCTAGCATATCTCTTTTAAATATTCATAGGCAATAAAGCCTCTGGCTGTTTGATTGATTTAGCAGACAATTGAATGTTACCTTTGCTCTGCATAATTGTGGCTCTATGAAACATTAGGTAGGCAATAAAAAAACCCCACAAACCTCTGACATAGGCATTTAATTGAGAGGAAAGTGGGGTAAGGCTCATCTTCGAGTGAAAAGGCACTGTGTTTATTAATGGAAAAACATTTTTTCTGTAGCCAACAAAAAAAAAATCAAGAAACTCATAGCTTAAACCAAATTCAGGATTTTTGACTATAACAATCTAATGCACCACTTGGATTTTTTTGAAAAGTAAATCAATTTAAAAACTCTTTAAATATTATATTTTCCCAGCCCATTAGAAAATGTATCCCAACTCTTCATCTACACTGCATCAAAACACCAGTCTTTTCAACGAAATGTTCAATGAGAACATCCAAACAATTGATTTAGCTAACAAATTATTAGGTGTGTCTCTCTTACCCAAGTAGCTTGGAATTGATCAAAGGATCCAGATTACACCCCAATAGGAAAACCCTGTTACTACCTCCTATCTTTAAAGTCACATCAGCTTATTAAAGACCAGCACAATAGAATTTGAGAAGGCTATAATCTCTAGCATGATATGGTTTTCTGCAAAACTCTAAGGCACCAAACATGCTTTATATTATTGCCAAATTACTCTCAGGTTCTGTGTGGCTAGGTATTTTCTATAAGCATAGCAAGGACTGAGAGCAGTTTCAAGTTTATTTATGTGACTATAGGATTCTGCTTAATTGACTACTGAAGTAGAAATGGAGAACTCCTGTCATGTTTAAGACTAAGGAGATGACAAAAGAAGTCCTTTTCTCAGTTTTCTGCATTTTATTTTAATAATAGAGGTGGGCACATTTCATTGTTTTTCATATCAGAATATATGTATTCGTCTATCCCTGTCATTGGTGAGATACACACCCACACACACTGCTTACACACATGCGCGCACACACACACACACACACACACACTGCTTTAAGGGCTGGTACTACAGCATACAGCTTAGTAAAAATAAAAGTGCCGATCCTTTATTGCATATGTACTCTGTTCCCAGCACTATAGTAAGCCCTTCCTATGCAGTGTTTTCTATTTTACTCAAGAGAACCCTATGAAACAGGATCCATTATCACATATAAGGAAATGGGAGCTTGTAAAATATTACACAAGGTCCATACCCAATGAGTTGTAGGGGGATATGCCAGTTATAAATGTATTGCCTTTCAACAATGATGTGTTGGTGATACTGGAATCGCTCTTTGCCAGCTGGCGTGATGCTAATCTTTGTCAGTAGAGGACGCTGGAGGGACACGGGCGGAGGGGCGGGGGCGGGGAGCAGGCACAGGTTTCTCCATTCCAGTGTGTTTTTACTTCTTCCTTGTTTCTGTGGCTCTGGGTTGGCCTGTGGGATGACCAGCAGAGCTAACTTCAGCTGTTCCCCAGTCCTACCCCATAAGTTTCAGCAGCATCCTCTACAGGTGTCTTCAGAAAAGTTGTGTGGATGCCCCACAGCAAGTTCAGCATGAGTAGCAAATCCATGGGCTGAGTCCTGGAGCCCAAGCTGGTTTCCCTAAGTTCATCAGCACCTACTGCAGATAGCTTCCCAGGGACTCCACCAGGCACCCCATGGGGCTTCCCAGCAACTCCAATAGCATCCCCTCCCCAGGTTACTTCCCTAGAAGCTTTGTCAGCACCCCACTCCAAGATTCCCTTCACACAAGTGTCAGCCCCTGACCATGTACGAGCTCTGGGTGAGGTCATCCTAGTGAACTTTTTTGCCATCTCATGCGCTGGAAACACACTCTTTCCAAACAGGTTTGAATCCTGACCTTGGGTAGAGCTCCTCGCTTTGCAAATCAGTTCCTCTCTTGGGTACTATATTCCTCAGCCCTAGGGGATTCTTGTGAATTCTGTTCTATTCCCTCTCAAAAAATAAGTCCCCGTAAAGAGTTAATACTTATTGGTGGTAAGCCTTCCTTGTGCAAGTTACTGGGTAGTTTCTGGGACCTCTCTGACCCTGACTAATACAAGGGGCTATTCCAACCCAATATTCAATGTTTTAACAGCTCATTTTGGATACAGCAGAGTAGGTGTTCAATCATGGTTTGGTGCTGAGTTGAATTATTATTTATTTGGGGGAAATGCCAGGTTCCACACCAATGAGTTTTGAATTATAAAGACTTAAATGGTGTTTGTGGTATGAAAGGTTTGCAAAAGTAGTACATAAATGAGGCTGATACCAAAATCAGGTGAGAGAATGGACTATTCCTAAGGACAGAATAGACAGACTTGGAATACTGCTAAAAATTGAAACTGGGGTCTTTTCATAGGTTTGCCAACATCAGTTTTACAATCTGTTTTTTGAGTTTTGGGCTTGAACTACAATTTCTATCCCAACACTAACATCCAAATATAAATAAAAGCACATTCCGATTCCATATCAAAATCCAAAATGAAATGACCTCTGAGTAGTTGTCACCAGCACCTAAGTCCTTGACTCAAGGATTGGTTTTGGTTGGTATCAAACTTAAGCAGGAACCTCGGGGTCCACAGGGGTTAAAAGTGACACATGATCTTTCACCCCCACATTTGTTTTTTTTACTTATCATCATGTTTAGGAAACATCTCAGATACCCAATCACCTAAATCAGAAACTTAGATGCTCTCCTAGATTTTTCATTTTCTCTGTACCTCTCACCAATGAAAGGCCCTGCCTTCAACGGAGCTAAAATGATCACTTCTTACTTGGTCTCACTGCCTGCCATCTCCCTGTCTCTGTGACCACCCCTTCTCCACAGTCACCTCAGAGTTCATGTAATCTGATCTCTTCTGCCTTACAGGAAACCATTCAGTGGTCCCCTAGTGCATAGTTATAGACCCAGCTGTTTGGGAAATACAGGTCTCCCTCAGCAATCTTGCTCATGCCTCCCTGCTCAGGCTCACCTTCAGCCACACCTCCATTTGCATTTTTGCTCCAGCAAACCCAAATGGTTTGCAGATTTACATATACAATGTCTGACAATTAGGTTTGCAAACTTGTTGCAATGAGATGTTGCTAACCTTTTTTGATATCAGAGGGATTATTCATTATGAATTTGTACCAATTGGACAAACAGTTAACCAAGTTTATCATTTGGAAGAGCTGAAAAGGCTGTGTGAAAAAGTTACACGACCTGACTTTTCGCCAACAATTCATGGCTCTTGCATCATGACAATGCACCAGCTCACACAGCGCTGTCTGTGAGGGAGTTTTTAGCCAGTAAACAAATCACTGTATTGGAGCATCCTCCCTGCTCACCTGATCTGGCCCCCAATGACTTCTTTCTTTACCCAAAGATCAAGAAACATTGAAAGGAAGACATTTGGATGACATTCAGGACATCGAGGGTAATACGATGACAGCTCGGATGGCCACTCTAGAAAAAGGAGTTCCAAAATTGCTTTGAAGGGTGGACTAGGCACTGGCGTCAGTGCATAGCTTCCCAAGAGGAGTATTTAAAAGGTGACCGTAGTGATATTCAGCAATGAGTTATGTAGCACTTTTTCTAGGATGAGTTCATGAACTTAATTGTCTGACCTCATATAACCACCCTCATCCTTTAAATTCTTTGTATGTATTGGTGTCCACCTGTCTGGAATTGCTCTCCTACAATTGCCCATTTAGCTGCCTCCCACTCTAATTTTAAAATGTTCACAACTAATTCCCAGCTCATCTTCTTTATGAAAGCTACCACAAACACATCCCAGTGCTGACCTACATGCATGTCTGTACTTTTCCTGAGTTCTCTTACCTCTGCGATAAGTTCTGACACCACTTTTTGCATCTTATAAAAATATTATTTGTTCTCATGTCTAAAAATACTAAGAAATCAATGACTTTTTGTTTAACTAAGCAATGTCTATAAGTAATGAAGGATAGGAAGTTTAGAACCTTAGAACAGTATCTCACGTGTGGCAGATGCACTTGAATGGATATGGAAATAAACTTTATAATGTTCTATTTTTTCCTTCCTGACAAACAATCCAGTTTTGATTCAATTGTACATATGCAAAACATTGTTTCATTGGGAGGAATATGTTTTCTTTTAATTGTGATTTGAAAAAATCATACCGTGTGTGAATTTTTAAATGTAAAAATTCTTCTGTTATATAAACCAAAAGATTTTTGTATTATTTAGGAAGGATAACCAGTACCCAATATCTTGGGTGCTAATAGAGTTACATGTCTTACTAACAGATTACATGTGACCATAACAAACGTGTGTATGCATGTGTAGAGACAGAAAGAGACAGAGCAAGAAAGGGAAATACAGAGAAACAGACAGATGTAAGGATACCTACACATATTGGTTAATCTTTCTTAGGGTAAAGAACTTTGTGGTCAGATAAGATCTGATTTTGAACACTAGATTAGTTACTTGTTTGTGGAGTTGAGCGCATTACTATATTTGGTATGTCTCAATTTCTTGTTAAAACCCATAACATTTTATAAATTAAAATGATTAACTACACATATAAATAGTTCAGCCATGTCTAGCACTTGACAGTTTCTAAAAGCTGGAAGTTGAGCTAATATGTAAATATTCATTTCATCTGATAAGGCTAAAAGTATATGCTAGATGCTTATGCAAATCAGTTTAAAGAGATTTTTCACTCTCATCGTCATACCTCTTCATGTAGTTCTCTCCAACGAGAGTTAAATGTCTCAAGTTCCTCATTGATCAGTTCATCCATGACTCCGCCATCTGTTAAGGTCTGTGCCAATATACGAATCTGATTTGGGTTATCCTCTGAGTGTTGCATCAAATTTTCAAGTGACTGAAACACATTTGCAATAATTACTATTGCTCTTCTTTTTCTAAATACATTGAATTAACACAGAATGCTCAGTATCTTTTGCTTTACATATAATTAAGTTACAAGCAATTTAAAACAATATTTAATTGGGCTAATAGATTTGGAAGATCACTGTTATTTCAAAAAAAGATGATGTTGTTGAATGTAAATCTTCATGAATTTATGGCAAGATTGTGGAAGGAGACGCTTAAAAATGATTCACAGCCACCTTCTTCTTTGATGCCCTCTACTCTAAAACCTGAAAAGGTAAAATACTCAATTTCTCTTATAGCTAGTGGTGGCCAAGTGAAATGATTCTGACAGTATATGTACGTAGAATTTCAAGAAGTTCTCTTTCCAAATTAAAAAAAAAATGTACAGTCTCTTTAGAAGAAAACCCTTTGCCCTTCACATGTTTTCACACATCCATGGCTTAGAGGTAGAACCACCATCTTTGGACTGGGAGGCAATAAAAATGAGAATGAGGTCCTTCATTCTGATCATTCATAGGACAACCACATTATCACATCCCTTGTTCTGTCCACCATTCTTTTACTAATGTAGGTTTCTTCATCTGTTTTGGAAGATGCACGGCATTGTTGATTCACAAGGAATCTTTGGTCAATGAACAATTCTAAATAGGACAGGGCCAAAATTACAGTCCACATGAAACCTCTCTCATTGTGCTTTGATGTCTCTTCAAGTTTCATAATTCTCTCATAAAAATAAGGAAGTCAGATATAACGATGTCTAAGTTTCTGCTGGGACATTCTCAGATCCAAATTCTATTCTGTCTAAAGAAACATTTTGCATTTTCCTCACATCTTGATTAATATATGTACCTCATTTTAGCATATTTACACAAGGGCAGTACCACATATGTCTTTACATACAATACATATGCTAAAACTACCTATTTGTTATATGTAAAGGATTAACCAGAAGTACAATAAAAAGCATAGAACATAAATGATTAATTATATGAAATCCATATACATCAAAGTTTATACCTGAGAAAGTCTTTACATTTTACTTTTTAAATATTTTTCAAAATAAAACTTAAAAGTACACTAAAATTTTGTAACTACTAAAATGTATGAACATTTTAAACATATATTTCTAATATCAAAGCATGCCCATTTAATACCTCAAAACATTCTGAAAGGTATACACTTTTTATTTTAAATAATTTTAAAATATGTCCCAATACAATAAATGTAGCTTTTAAACTAGAAATAGGATTTTATATTATTATCTCCTTTAAGCCCTATTCCAAAGGAGCAAAAGTGTGCATTCAAACTAAACAGTCTGCGCAGTTCTGTAGTAGATTGAAGCAGATAAAGAAACGTGTCAACATAAAACTTAGTGATGGAGCAAACACCAACTGTCCTCTGTAAGGTTATTTAAATCCTTTTTAAAACCTTGAGACTGGAAGGTTCTTCGAGGAAACAAAGGTTTCACCCAAAGTGCCAGGGCTGGAGGAAGCATAGTGACTAAGCTCTCGGTGTCATTTTCTTTGAGTTCATTTTTTATTCAGTACTTGACATCTCTCAATACAGCATATAAATGATCATCCTTTAGATTAATTCACAACTTACCTCTAGCACCTCGGAGATTTCCTCAGCTCCACCGGGAATATTTTCAGTGGTTTTAAGTTTGAATTCCACTTCATTCAGCCACTTGTTTGCCTTCTCCAAGTAGGACAGTAACTCATGCCAACATGCCCAAACTTCCTAAGAAAGACATATATATCTCAGGTGAAATATTTCAGTGGAAAAGTGATTGGGAGACTTTGATGTTTCCATTTGTAAAACCTCTGAAAATATAACATTTATTTTAGATTGCACCTTTCCTTTTCAGTCGATAATTGAAAGTGCAACTAGTCGATTTGATCATCTAATACATCTATAATTACACATCATTAAGGAAATATCTTATTACATAAATAAATTCAAGATCCAGTGATTTACTTTTTGAAATAAACAAATGATCCATCAACATTACAATCTGAGAAAAATAAAAATAAATGCCTATCTAAAAATGCATATATAAACCTAGCATCCCAACACATCATCTATTCTAATACTCTAATCTATAGAGTTTTACTAAGCATTGTCACCCCAAAAAATTTAATTAAAAATTAAAATATAGATTTAAGTATAGTGCTAGTCACTAAACATTACATCATATAATTTTTTCCATAATACTAAGAAGACATTTTTAATGAAACTCTAAGTTTCATTTAAGTGGCTATATTTTTGTTTCTTTAACAATTAACATTCATTGAATAGTTACACTATTTTTGTTTTTGTTTGCTACTAAAAGTGTATGGTGAACATCATCATGAGTATGGATTTTTTTCACATTTCAAATTATTTCCTTGTGGTACATTATGAGAAATATAACTACTAACTATTTCAAGGATAAGACTATTTTAAAATGGTTTTTGATATACATTGGAAAAAAACTGATTAATACACAACAGAACCCATACATAAAAAAGCAAAACTTTAAGATGGCTAACAGAACATATAGAAGAGTATTTTTCTGACCTTGGGATAGGGAAGGAAAGCCTGAACTAGTTTTCAAAGAAAAAGATATGTACATCCAATAAACATATGAAAATACATTCAAATTCAGTAATCAGGGGAATGTAAGTCAGGATTACAGTGAGATATTTATGCCACAATGACTAATAGAAATGAGAAGTTTAACAATTTCAAGTGTGACAGAAGGTATATATTAACATAAATTTGTATTTATTTCTGGTGGGTGTGTATGTTGGAATGACCAGTTTGAAAAATAATTTGTCATTCTCAGTAAGACGAATATCCACAAACCCAACAGCCTAACAACTCCAATTTTCAGTATATATCCTCAGAGAAACTGATTTGCATGGATAACAAAGGTAGTCACAAAAATGTACATTTCAGCACTTTTTGTAATAGCCAGAATTTTTTAAGAAGAAAGGAAACAACCTTAATATTCACTGGCAGGAGAACAAATATACTTGTATATTGTACCACATTTAAACAGAGAATAAGGAAGTAAAACCAAATACATTCATCAACAATATAGATGAATTTCATACACAAAAATTTGGGGCAAAAAAAGGAAACCCTAGAAAACTATATATGATAGATTACCATTTTTGTAATGCTCAAAACAAGCAAAATTGATCAATACATTGTTTATGCATTCATATCCATGTGATAAAATGTTTTTAAAAACATGAATAATAAAGGCAAGTTTCTGGATTATGGTCATGTCGGTTGGGGAAAAAGCAGGAAGATGCACTAGAGGCCAAGAATATAAAAATGATCATTTTCCATTAGTTTTGAGATTGTAAATATTGGGCAAACCTATAACTACAATAGCACAATTAGCACTACCTGCTACCACCCCCACCTCGCCTCTACCAAAAATGAAGCTTAGAAAGAACATTTTATTTGAGCAGAGAACAAAATTCTTTCTGATTTACCATTTTTTCACTTTTGAGCCTAGCCCTTTCAAATAAATGATGGAAGACTCCCTCTCTACCTGATAAAACGTATCTGCCTTACCAGTCGACCAATACTTGCTTGGTATTTTACATATTCAGTTCATCAGAAAAAAAAGTGAAATTAAGTAGTTTGCTTTAAAAGGTGATAGAAATCTTAAATCTGGGGCACTTCCAGCTCCTGCTGGACTACAGCCTGTCTTCCTTCTGGGCAAAGATCCCAGTTGGAAAATAATAAATACCTCCTTAAATAGAGCTTTGAAGATAAGGAGATGCAATTGGTAATGTGTCTTATTAACTTTGGTGCAGATTGAGGTAATTAACTACTTTGCTGATTTAGCTAGCCATCAGGATGGATGGCCTCTTGTGTCCTCAATACATCTGAAGGACACAACTGGAGAAGATGAATGTCCTGGCTTTACAGGTCACCTTGGCAAAATAAAATATAGTTGTGCAGCCTGAGCTGGAGCTAAAAGCCCCTCAGAATAACTGCTAAACTTAACAGTTTGAAACTGAAAAGTAGTTTGAAATGACAGAATTGAAACTGACTTTGAAGCATGTACCAACAAAAAAAGGAAACTTCCATTCCAAATGGAAAATGGAGCTGATGTGGTAATCCCCCTACCCCGGCATCGGTCATATTGAAATGCTGAATAAAATGTGAAGGAAAACATTTTTAATTCACAGCGTATCTATGAAACAAGTCTGAAAAATCTTCAGGTGGCAGAAACAAAGAGGGAAATCAAGTGCAGGTACAGGTTGGGAAGCCAAGCTTACCGAAATACTGGCATTATCAGAACAGGGTATGTGACATAAAAACTAGGGTATTCAACACTAACTTGGGATGGGAAATGAGTCATTGGTCTCATGCATTCCAGGGAGATGGGAAACACTGTATGCTATGTATCCTGGAAACAAACAATACGAAATCACCACCCACTAGAGTATAAGGAATTAACAAGGAAGTTGAGAATCCTTTGGATTTTGGTGAGAAAATGATGATCCATCCATAAGACAGTGAAGCCAAAGTTTACAGCACACATGGGGGTAGAACATAACATCTCTCAAACCCTGGTAGAGACAAATAGAAAGGACTCATAAGGACCCTCCAACAGCCCAGAAAAGAAGAGATTTTCAGTAAAAATAATTCATACCAGAGGTGAGTTCACAAAAAAAAAAAAAGCGAAGCCATGTGAGGAAATTCACTGTCATTAGAGGCTGTCAAAAGTTGGAACAAATGGTAGACTCCACGCCTTATGACCTAGAGATAACACAACAGTTTTAAACTATTTTATAATAAACAAGTTCAGTCTGGTGGTAAAAGTTGCTAGTTGAATCTATTTTTCTTGAGACTGGCAACTCTAGTTCATACTTAAAAAATAAAAGGCTAACTTCCTTACATTCTATGATGACAGAAATTCTGTCAATAGGTTTTCACCAGCCCTTGTCTAAAGAGGAGCTGATGGAGAGGGCATTGGTGGGGGGTGAAGAGAACATGAAAAGTTAGGCAATTCTTTTTCCTTACCATTTTAAGGGCATGTTTGGGGGAAACTCATCTGGCCCCCCCTTTTTTAAGATTTTATTGGGGAATTGGGGGAGGGGAACAGCATTGGGGAATTGGGGAAGGGGAACTGACAAGTTGCTGTTATTTTTTTTGTTCTTCAGTCTAGTTGCGGAGGACGTTGCTTCACTGGCCCGTGTTGGTATCATTGTGCTCTTCCCGGATGAGACAGATCAGTCGCCAGTCTCTGGATGGTCGCTCACCACGGCTATTGGCAGCTCACGCTGGCTGCCAGCCGCTCACCCTGGCTGCCAGCCGCTCACTGTAGCCTATGGCAGCCCACTGCAGCAGGGGCTGCAGCCTACACCGTCACCGGGGCTGGCACAGCCCAGCTCCAGGTGGAGGTGTAGTTAGCTGTAGGGGGCAGTCATTGGCCCTCATATGTGGGATCCGAACCCGGGTTGCTGGCATCCCAAAACCAGCTCCTAACCAATGTACCACTTGGCCGGCCCTTTAGAAAGTTTTTTTTTGTTTTTGTTTTTGTTTTTGTTTTTGTTTGAGGGCAGTGTCACTGGCCCTCATATGTGGGACCCGAACCGGGGCCGCTGGCTTCCCAAACCAGCGCTTAATTATGGCCCCTTTTGTTCAGAATCTAAAAGAACGTTGCTCATCAAGTGGGTGAATATATTAATAAAGGGATGGTGCACATGAATTCCCAATTGAGCTGCTAGCATGGTCAAAGAGGAACCAAGGCCAACTTTCACCTTCCTCATTCCTGAGAGTCATACAAGATGGCATCAGCCAGCGCCCACAGCAGGAAATGAGAAGTGGTGGGTAAATAAGACTCTAGAAGGTCATAGAAACATGGGTCAAAAATGTGTAATTCTCAAGGGAATTTGGTGTAAGGCTCCTGACAAGAGTCAGTCTGTAATTCCTGTTAAATATTGCAAGGTATCATACATGCCTACGAAATCTTTTGTGGGGTTCAAAGTCCATTTTGGTAAGGCTGACTGGGATCCCCACAGACCATACAGAGTCCACTGACAGAACAATCCAGGTCAGTGGTGATAACCCATAGGGTCTGGTGATAACAGACTCATCATCACAAATGCATGTGGGTGTTCACAAAAGGATACAGTGGGCTGTCGAGTGGCACGTTGGTTCAGAGTTGACTTGGGATGCCAGGTCTGAGTGGCAGGGCCCTGGTTCAGATCCCACATGAGGGCCAGTGATGCTGCACTCTCTACCGCTATGGTGGTGGACAATATCTCCACCAGGAGCTGGGCTGCTGTGAGTTGCCAGCGACAGCATAGGCTGCAGCCCTTGCTGCAGTGGGCTGCATTAAGCTTCCATGAGTGGCTGGCAGCTAGCGTGAGCTGCCATGAGCGGCCGTGAGCGGCCATCCAATGGCCAGCAACTGAACTGCCTCACCTGGGAAGAGCACAATGATAATACCAACAAGGGCCAGTGAAGCAGCGTCCTCCACAAATAGACTGAAGAACAAAAGGACAGCAACTTGTCTGTTCCCCTTCCCCGATTCCCCAACACTATTCCCTCCCACAATTCCCCAATAAAATATTTTTTAAAAAACAACAAACAAACAAACAAACAAAAAGGATATAACAATTTTAGCCATCCAAGAAAAGGACATCAGATGAAGAGTACATTTCCCCCTTCTTTTTTGTCTAATATACCAACACTAGAAGATCACTATCCAAAAATTGAGTGGGAAGAAGATCTGTAAGATGACTTTTCTTCACTCTTACCCCTGTATAAATTGCTGAAGCTACAAGATTAATCTAAATTGGTGGAAGATTTTAATAAAGTATGAGACAGAAATTTAAATGAGACTCAATGTTAATAATTAAAAGTCAATGAAAATTTATGGGATCAGACTGAAATACTGATGAAGAATCCAACTACTAGGCATGAAACAAGGTTTTACATGGTTGATTTTAGACACTGGAAAAATAAAACTGTTTCTTGTGTATTTATAATTAAGTTGAGACTTAACCAAATAGATCACCTAAGTTTTAATTGCTTAACTAAAGGAAGAAATAGAATTACACAAGAGCAAAATATTATGAGACAGATTTGCAAAATAACTAAGTAAAAACTTGAGAAAGAAAAAATATGGTCTTTGACAGAATATAAACATGCACACATATTAGTAAATGCATGTATAGACGAGATGAATATATTTATATATGAAAGGATAAATTATGCAGTAGGAGGTTGGAGAGAGAATTTGTGAATTAGAACGCAGATTTTAGAAAGTTACCCAGAATCCAGAAGATAAAGACAGAAATATGGAAAGGATTAAAGAGAAGCCAAGAATCAGAATACGGAATGGGGAGATTCTTTATAAATCAAATAAAAGTTCCCCTAGGAAGAAATGGAGAAAGAAAATATTCAAAAAGATAATGGAGACCAAGAGAGAAATAATCTCTGTTCTTCTGTTCTTATTAATATACCAGCTGACAAAGTATAAATGAAAGCAAATTACACATAGACAAAATAGAACAAAACTGCAAAGCAATGGAGAAAAAGAGAAAACGAAAGTGTATCAGAGAAAATTATAAAGAAACAATAATTTGACAGTAGACTTCTTAAACAGTATGAAATTTCAGAAGACAATAAAATAATATTTTTCAGTGTAACTAAATATAACTGTCCCAGTATCATTAGATGCTCAGTTAGTCTATTAATCAATACTGAGGGCAAAATAAAGGCATTTTCAGTCATGCAAAATCTGACAGTATTTGCTATTCACACTTAATGAAAGAGGAGATGCAAAAGAAAGATACAAAAACCAAAAGTCATCATAGACATTGGTAAAATAGCATTGGCAAATCTAAAATGTTATTAAAAATAATAAGAACTACAATAGTGGCAATAGCATTGACTAATTTAGGGAGCAAGAAATAAGGTGCCAGTATACTATGGAAGATGGACATCAATTGACAGTTAAACCATGCTAATGGTTCTGCTATATCACTGTGAGAAAAGTACGTAAAAATATTTATTATTGATGGACTATTGATTCAGGCATGAAAGGTAATAATTAAAGGACCCACTGAGATAAAATAAATAGTGTGTATATTCCAGACCAGTGGAGAGGGAATAAAAAGGGACTAAATAACTTAATAACGTTAATACAATAGGGGTGTTTAGAAGTGACATTACAGATAACAAATGGAAGGATAATTTGATAAAAAGTCTTGAAAATGTTGTTATTAATATGAAAATAAAAGAGTTCTTTGGAAAACACACCCCCAAAGAGATTATTGATGGATTAACATACCTTTTAAATGAACAACATGAATAATAGGAAGCAAAGACTAATGATCATGTAAAGAAATTAAGAACATAAAAAATAGTTGTGTTTTATTTAAATATTAACAGAAAGCAATTTCCTAGATATGCAAAGTTCCTCCCTCATGTAACATGATAGTGAATTAGTTGTGACTTTCTTGAGACTTACAGTGTCATTCCTTCCTTTCTTATTCTTGGTTTTATTTTCTGTAGCACTTACATAGCACTATCGAAGAGATTTTAATTTATACCCTCAGCAACTGTAACAGTTCCGGGCATACAGAAGGTACTAGCGTAGTGTATGAAGAATGCATTGAATAAAAAAAAGGGACAGAGGACTGGCCGAGTGGCGCGGTGGTTAAGAGTTGGCTTGGGAAGCCAGTGGCCCCGGTTCGGGTCCCACATATGAGGGCCAGTGACACTGCCCTCAAAAAGAAAAATAAATAAATAAATAAACATGATGAATGAAAGAAGCCAGACACAAAAGAGAACACAGTATATCATTCCACTTTAATAAAAAAAAAGAAAAATAAAGGTACAGATACTGATAAATAAAGAAGTTAATTAAAATTTATAATGGAGAAACTCAAAGATCACATTTTATAATTAATAATTATAAGACTGGAAATATCTTAGATGCTGGTATAATAAATATATTTTTTAAATATCTTCAAAGGTCTATTCTACTGGCCTGAGTTATAGTTGCCTTTAAATATCAAACACTTAATATCAAAAACTATCTAAACTGTTGTCTATGTCTATGAGTTTTTGTGTCTTTGTTTGTCCTGTTCCTTTCTTTCCTTCAGTTTTATATCCCACATATGAGTGAAGTCATATGGTTCTTGACTTTTTCTGTCTGACTTATTTGGCTTAGCCTAAATAAATATCAAGCAAAAGAAAACAAAAAGCTATCTAAACAATAATGTTTTTCAACAATAATGGGGCACCTGCATTCTTTATCAACTATATTCACAAAAAATGGCTCCATTCCTGTGGGAGAACGAGGCTTAATTTAAAGCCTATCTAGTGAACCATATCTGGCAGCATTAGCATTTGTTAGTAGGTAGTTTTGAGTTCTTCAGCACAACCCTTACTGTTAGTAAACAGTATTTTCATAAGGAGTGTGTTAGTTTATTTTTGATGCAGTTACATGGTAATCATTTGAGGCATCTGAATTCTTTATCACCTATTTTCAGATTAGCATGTGAGAAAGATAAAGCACGACTTAGGACAATAAATAAATATAATGTAAGCTACTCCCCAAAAAGAGCTAGTTAGACATGTCTTATGAAGAACTCAACGGGGTACAGCTATTATTAAAAGTAATTATAATAAAATATACTTCTCCAACAGAGTACCTTCCTGCTAAGATACTTACAACTTTATGTATATTCAAACATGAAAAACAGAGACCGATTTCTATAAATCCTGAGAAATAATGGTAATAACGTGAATTAGAATGATAGCTGCTGACATTTATTGAGACTAGGCTCAGTACTTTAAATTGAATATAGCTCATTTAATTTTCTCAACACCCTGTGATATAGGTATTATTTTCATGTTCATTTTATAGACAAGATACAGGTTTACACAAGGTAAGCAGCTGGCCCAAAGTCACAAATTGTAAGAGTCTGAGGGAAGAATTTGAGCCTAAGTAGTCTATACCAGAGTCTACAAGCTTAATCACTGTGCTTCACAAATGCCCATAAATTGTCATATAACTGATAAGAATCAAGAAAAGCTACTAACTTCCAAAGTCTTGCATTTCCCATTCAGTCTGGTACAGAGCCACTGGTAGTTGGTGGTGAGAGTGTCAATTTCCTTTTTTAAGGCCTCTTGTGCGGCAGGTGGAGCTTGAGCTATGACACTATTCACAGACTCGGTCAGGAGTTTCACTTTGGCTTCCTTCTGCTGGGCCTCTTCTTTAGCCCTCTGCAAAATAAAGGATGTTCCCTTAAGAGCAAGACTGCGACTTTACTTTCCTAATTCATTCCTACTAGCATATTCTTTCTTCCTCACAACATCTCTGTTGGAATGAGATTCATAAAAAGAAATCCAACAATGACTCCAATTATTTCCACAAATTTTGGTCCAGTGAAAATTGGGAAATTGAAAAAATAATTTTATAATCAGAATGTTAATAGACCTCTCATCAGCATACTTTGAAAAGTAGTCTGTATGTCGGTATGTATGTATTTGTGGATATCTATGTACCTCTATCTCTATCTATGTCTTTATAGGAAACAAGCCAGAAACAAATATTTCAATACTGAGTTCAAAAACATCTGATAGTCTGCAATTAAAATCACTTATAAATTACTTATGTGGATGAATAATATTGAAATCAGTACAAAAAAGAAGAAAAGAAATCAGTACAGATGTTATTTAAATCAAAAATAATCAATATAGGAAAGTCTTATTTCTCTACTTGGGACCATACTATGCCTTAGTCAGCTTGTGTAGAAGCTAAAGTGTTTCACGAAATATCAACATCAGACAAGGCTACTTTGTTACCATGGCTGAGCGTGACAAAAGTACCACTGAATAATTATGTTAGAGTACAGACCAGAAAGTGAACATGGTCCAAAACACAAAAAACCAAACACTTCCCTATCCTGGATAGTCTGAGGTACCACTGCATCTTTATCAATTCCATCTTCAGCCTCACTCTCGTCTTTTCTCTTCGTAGGAAAATGTATGAAGATACCCAATCACAGAGTTACTTCTACTCACTGACAACGTGCAATCCAAAGCAAAGCCCTGAAACCATGCCTCAACTCATTTAACACAAATCAAATCCTACAACAGATTCTCTTGAATATGGTCTAACTAATGCAATGCCATGTTGTGTATACAGGTTCCCAATGGCATGCATTCTCTCTCTCATTACCAAAAGTAATAAACCTAACTTGTTCAATTACAGGAAGGTCACTGTTGGTCTTTGGTTGAAGGATATTTACACTCCTTAACTTCCAATGTGTGCATGTATGTTACAAATACTCACACATCTTTCATTCATGTTACTTCAAAGGCCAACCCTGAGTTGAGTTTTCAAGCACAAGTACTTTGTGTGATGTGAAGGAATTACTGGCAGGGGGATGGAGGCAGGAAAGGAAATAGAGATTATAAGGATATACTTATTAAAACCCGCAATTACTGTTAGTGATCAGTGTCTAGACTTGCTGGGAAGTTCTGCAAAACACATGTCTCAGGATTACCTCATTCAGGGGTGAGGACACTGGGGTGTTTATACACCATCTCTCATCACTGTTTGGAGGCTGCTGGGGAAATGCTAATTTCCTAATACTTGAAGCTGGACACACTGGTAGGAAAAGCTGGTTACAGTGGCCGCAGGAAAGCTTTCCGATAACGAAATATGGGTTTTGGAAGGAGGAAGTTGGGCCTACCTGCAGTGTAGTAGTGAGGGTAAGGGGATATGAACAGGAAATGGACAAGGTAAGCTATGAAATACCTTTATATATTTCAACACAAACACCCTATGCCTTTGGATTCCGCTCCATCACGCTGTAAAGCCATACAATGTGATGGCAAATGGAAGTTGTTCTGATTATTAAATGGCTGCCTTCACAGATTTTAATTGATTGGAATTTTTAATTCCAAATTCTGAGTAAATCTGTTGTGTGGCATCACTTTTCTTGGGATTTGTTTCTACACAAACCATAGTTTGGCTATAATAATTTTACCATTACAAACAACTGTGGCAACCATTAATCACTTAGTATGTGCTGCTGTGTACTCTGTCAGACATTCCGTATATGATACCTCACTGGAGCTTTAACAAAAGCTTGTGAGATGCGTTTTGTTATCTTCACAGTATACACCAGAAAACTAAGGTTCAGAGAGTTTAAGTAAATCGTGCTGAGTTGTATCTTATTCTTTCTCATAGTTTCTGTTAAACCCATCTCAAATCCTTCATAAGCTGAAGAAGTGGATCCAGTAAATGAAATAGTATTTTATACAAATTACAAACTACCTATGCAACTATCAAAAAATGCCGAAGGGGGATGGCTCAGGTGGTTAGAGTGCAGTGCTCATAACACCAAGGTTGCCGGTTCCATCCCCACATGGGCCACTGTGAGCTGTGCCCTCCAAAACTAGATTGAAATAATTACTTGACTTGGAGCTGATGGGTCCTGGAAAACACACTGTTCCCTAATTTTAAAAAAATACAGGGCCAGCCAAGTGGCACAGTGGTTAAGCACTGGCTTGGGACGCCAGCGGCCCTGGTTCGGATCCCACATATGAGGGACAGTGATACTGCCCTCAAAAAAAAAAAATACAGAACGGAGAAACACTTGTTTCTCTGTTTTCTAGGCTTTCATAAATTTTTTAAAAAGCAGGCTTAGAAGCTGAAAAGGGTTCAGAGATGAGAAAAGAAAATCATGATGAATTTCTGCACTGCATGGCAAAGGAAAAAACTAAATGACTGGTCTAGTTTACACATAATCCTCATCAGAAATGGTGGCTTTGGAGCCCTTTGTACCCACGAATCCAGCCATCACATGCTCCGACACCTTTCACTGCCAATATGTCAAATCAATGGTTCTCAGAGTATGGTTCCTTGGAACCACTTTTGAACTCAATCCTTGGCATGACGTGGAAACTTTTTAGAAATGGACAATCTCAGGCTCCACGCCATCCTCAGAGAATCGGAAGTGCCCAGATGTCTATGTTCTAACAAGTTCTCCAGGCGACTCTGAGGCTCACTGGATTGTGAGAATCACTGCTCTAGTCTGTCACTCATATAGCAAGAATAGCAAATACATTTATGTAAGTTCTGCGAAGCACGAGGACTACAGTGACAACAGTGTAAAAGAATTAAAAAAGAAGAAAACAGTTAAAACGGAAATTCCAAAGCTTTTTTTTTAAAGTGTTTAATATAAAGTTTCAGCATGTTGTCATTGCCCACTCCATAAAGAATTTTGAAGTAAGATGTGTCTTATCAAACAGTCCTGTAGGCTCTTTTATGCTAATTGAAGTTTTGTTTACAGGGGCAAAAGAAGTCATCCAAACAGTTGTATCATTTTCAAGTAAAACACAGGAGAGGAATGTCAAGAAACAGAAGGTCTCCACTTTTACTCTGAGTAAATCAGGGAGAGAGGTTAAAGTAGTTCTGTCAGTGTCTTCTGACAATGAAGATAAATTTGCTCTCAATAGGGCCACAGGCGGAAAGCCTGGACAAGGAATGTCACTACCCTCTAGGTAGTGAAACAGACCTAAAGAGATTACCTCGACTGGCAGGGCAGGAAACACAAGAAATGGAACCTAGTTGCCAACTCCATTTGCTTTTGTTGCCAGAGGCTGCCGGCGCTTTTCCTCTTTTCAGTATTACCCCCAGTGCACCAATTTTGTAGCTAGATCAGTTACTTAAACACGCCAATCAATGTGGACTAATTGGTTGGGCCACTCATTTCAAAGACTGTTTACAAAAATTCAAAATTTGAGGCAGTCTGCTCTCAGGCACTGGAAAAGAAAAAAAGGATCTGACTGGGTGGTTAGCCAGACAGGCCAACTGTGCAAAAAGAGAGGGAAGGGGGCCAGAAGAGGGCCAGCGCCAAAGGAAGGAACCAGGAGAAACAGAGCAGCTGAATACTAGCTGACTGCTGATTACGTGTTTAGTGATCTGAGGCAGTGGCTATGTGGTATTAGAAGAGATGGTGGGAACAGCCTGGAGGGAATGGCGATGTGAGAAGAAAGACAACAGGGGTGGCACATGATGACTGGGATGAGATGGGGTGACATGGGATAGGATGGGATGGCATGGGACAATGGGATGGGACCATGGGATGGAATGGGAGGATGGGATGGGATGATGGGATGAGAAGACAGGATGGAATGGGGTGGGGTGGGATGAAGGGATGGGATAGGGTAGGGTGGCAAAGGGTGGGTTTGGAATGGGGAAGGAGTGGAATGGAATGGGGTGGGATGGAATGGGATGGAGTAGGGTGGGGTGAGATGGGGTGGGGTGGGGTAGGGTGGGGTGGGGTCGGATGGGATAGAATATATTAAATCCTACTGGTTCTACCACAGATAAAACCTGTGACTATGACTAAATTATTCGACCTCTATAGGGACTTCAGTTTTTTGAACAGCATAGAGAAGTGTGGATTCTTCTGCTTACAAAGTACCTTTTAGCTCTCATATTCTATAAAGATATAGTTTTCCTAATGGTGACATCCCCACAGTCAAATTCAAATTCATTACAGTCACTTGTTTGAAACCTTCCTTTGCTTTCCCATTTCACTTGGAATAAAAACTCCTCAATCCTACAAAACTCCTGTGTTCACAGGTATCTACCCACCCCCTCAAAATCATCTCGGTTCAATTATCCCAGTTTACTCTCTTCAGGGAAGGAGACTTCTTTCTCTTCGCAATTAGCCTCAGGGTCTTAGCATGAGCTCTTCCTTGGAATGAGCTTCAAGAAGATTTTTTTTAAGGTTGGCTTTTTCTTAGGATTCCTATCTCAGATTAAATATACTTCCTCACAAATGCCCTACAAGTCAATGCTTTCTAAAATAGCATCCCAAGTCCCACCTGAACTCTAACTATTCTTTATTTCACAATCCTGGTTTACTTTTGAGGAAAATTATCAGGATCTCAACTGAGTTTATTTATTTGTTTCTCCATTCATTGCTCTCCTCCCCCAAATGTATATGTATATTCCAATAGTTCAAGTAGCCCTTATGTCTTGCTCACCACTATATTCGGTATCTAGAAAGGTGTTTGGCACATAGTAAGTATGCAATACATATTCGTTGATGAATAAATGAATGACATATGGTATTTGATGAGAATGATTTTGTAGTTTTCAACACTCTAGAAACTATCATTATCTAAATGGAGTTTTCCTTAAATGTTTTAATTTTACTTTCTACATGGGACTAAAGCCACATTTCTTTACCCATCTGAATTTTCATGAGTACTTTCTGCTATAAATTATAACACATATTCACTGAATGATCATGTACATTATATAATAAAGTACATGTAATTAATTTCTTACTATGCAGCATCAATAACAATCGTAATAATTATCGAATTCTGGGCATCTATTTTGTGCCAGGCATCGCATTAGGACTTTCCTATTTCACCCTTCTAATAATTCTTAAAAGCAGGCATTTTGACACCCAGTTCACAAAATGGGTTTATGTAACTTGCCCAAGGTTATACAGTTGACCAGGTTTTAAACCCAAGTGTCTGGCTCCAGAATAATTTTGCTCTGTCATGAGGCCTCAAGCCAAACAAATATCTATCAATATTTCACACTGGCTAAGGTGGACAGATGGTGTGTTACTGCTAATACATAAGGACAGAAATTATTAGTACAGCCGCAAATCATTGAGCACCCACTCTGAACAAGGCAATTTACTTAGATGTCAATGTCAATCATTAGTTCATACTTTCAAGTTAGGAAATGAGATGATTTAGTCATGATGACAAAATAGAGGATTACACTGCCTAGTGAGTTGCCTGAGGCCATACTAAAATGTCACTGTGTAGATTCAATTCCCTGCTACACACCAGTTTCCTTGCTCCTAAATAAATATTATTATATTGTCAGCTATTGTTTGAAGGGAAATACATGTAAACTCAGTCCCTTTTATCCATATTAAAGCTCATCCGTTCAAATATCTAGCCCTTCCAAGTTCTAAGAAACCCCTTTAAACCACCAAATGAACACAGTCTGTTGACTTCATTGTCAACAGTCATTTCAACAATACTTTGACATATTCTCATTTTGAATTTGCATCAGCTAGAGACAGCGAGTGTGATTAGCTGATTTTAATCTCCTAGTACTATATAATTTCAAGGGGACAATGTTCTAAACTGTGATTGTCAATATTTATATTTTGACCACAATGCATTCAAATGAATAGAAAGTTTAAGAATTCTACATAATGTATATCACACTTGAAGCAACATTATTAAAATTCAACCACATACTGGGCCGGCCGAGTGGCTCAGTTAGTTAAGAGCTCGCTCAAGAGTGTGAGCTGAGCTCTGAGCAACAGCAGTTCGATGCCCAGCCCAAGCTGAGCTACCGTTGAGCTGACAACTTAAAAAAAAAAAATCAACCTCTACTATTAAACCAAGAAAAGAGCACATTGTGCAAAAGGAAAATTTCAAGCAATGTTGCACCTTTCTCTTGCTTTGTTTTATTTGGTATATTTTACCTTCATCTCTTCAACTGCTGTCTGTAATTCATCTGGGGTTTTATACTCAAAGTCTCTCTCTAGGTACTCTTCTTCAGCTTGCGTCATCCATTCATGCATCTCTGACAGGTCTTTCTGAAGGCTTACAGTTTTATCTAAGCCTACCTTTAAGGCTTCCTTTCTGGCGTAGACCTGTCATAAAACAAATCAACAAATAAAGCATGAATATTGAAAGTCATAAAACATTATCATTATATTATTGTTGAGCAGTCTGGAAATAATAAAATGCTTAGATGGAAAAAATGAAGAAGTAAAAAGCTTATGGATGTGATTGAGGAAAATAACTCACAACGATTGGATACGCTTAATTTCACATAAGTGTTAAAATAAGATGTAGCCATTTACTTGGCATACTTAATAAAATGAACAGTTTTCCCCTACAACTATAATTTAGCCATTGTGTGTGGCAGTGCTTTTCTACAAACAGAGATTAGAGAAAAACAAATTTTTTCATATTATGTTTCAGCTGAAAAAATAAATTTATTGGCACACATTGAAATAATTCTTTGTGGGCTGGCCGATGGCTCAGTTAGTTAAGAGTTTGCTTAAGAGCATGAGCTCTGAGCCACATGGTCACTGATTCAATTCCCACATGGGCCAGTGAACTTTGCCCGAGCTGAGCTGCTGCTGAGCTGCCTACAGGTGGCAGGATGGCTCAGCTGGTGAGAGCATGTGCTCCTAACAACAAGACTGCCTTTTCGATGGTGGCTATGCCCACCCGTGGCTGGGACTGAACTCGGCACCTTGAGCTGAGCTGCTGCCTGGATGGCTCAGTGGATAGAGCATGTGCTCTTAACAGCAAGGTTGCTGGATCAATTCCCACAAGAAAACAAAAAAAGAAATAATTCTTTGTGCTCTTCGATACTGTTTTACAGATTTCAAATATCCTAGGAACTTAACACTCCTATATTTCTCACAAATCAGAGAGAAAAAATAAGGATAATGGACATAGGCATATAATTTGTTGAAAGAAAACTAAAATGTGGCCATACATGGGAAAGGATGCTCAGTAACTTTTATAGTTTAGTGATTGCAAATGAAAAAGAATTAATGCATTTGTATATGTAAGATTAGCAAAAAAATAATTAGCAAAAATACCCAATTTGGGCAGGGATATAGGGAAACAAAGGTTGAGAGAAATACCCAACATAATACAACCTTTTAGACAGCAAATTGGCAAATGTCTTAAAATTTTTAACATTTATTCATCTGAGTTTACTCTTTACTCTAAACATGAACCATACAAAACAAAGTGTGCAAAGTTGCATGTATACTGTTCAGGTCAGCTTTGAAGACAGCAACATATTCAAAACACTCAACTGTACTTTCATGGAGGATTAGTTAATTGTGAGATATAGATATATATACACACACACACACACACAATGGAATATCATGTAGCCTGATATTCTCTATGGAATACATTTGTACTGAAATGGAAGTTATTCTGTATATAATTTTAAGTTTATAAAGCAGGTTGCTGGGCTGGCCGAGTGGCACGGTGGTTAAGCAATGGCTTGGGAAGCCAGTGGCCCCAGTTCAGTCCCACATATGAGGGCCAGTGACACTGCCCTCAAAAAAACAAAACAAAACAAAAGAAAAAAAGCAGGTTGCTAAGCATTATTGTGGTAATAGAAGATTTGTGCTTGAAAGCCTCACACATCTCTGAAATACCAACCCTTAACAGTAGAATTTATTCCTTACTAGCCAGAAAAAGAGCAAAGCTTAAAACATGTACATCAGGCATGCTAATGGCTTGTTACAAAGTACCCTTTTATACCATACCGAGGGAAAAGCTCAATTTAGTATTAGAATGATTATATATAGTGCTTGTTCTTTTACCATAAAAAGTAACTCTGATGAAATGATGTTATTTTTCTCTCTGGGATTAAATAGAGTTCTATCTTTTAAGTGAGAGTTGGAATTGGGAAGTCTTAATATGTAATGCATAGTTTTAGCATAATGAAGTTTTAATGGTACTTTCGCAAATACTAAATATGTGCGGAACCATTATATTAATTTTTCTTTTACTTTACCACCATCTTAAACCTAATTTAGTTAAATTAAAACTATTTTAAGTTCTTTAGTCTCCAAGGTGAATGTAGTACCTGATCTACTGAAATGTAAATAAGTGTTTCATTCTGACACAACTAGAACACTATGCCCAACAATTATACTAGTTAAGGTAGAAAGATTAGTTTGCATAGTCAATGAGCCTATAATAAGCCTAAGTAAATATGCTGTTAAATTTATACTTAGATGCTCTGCTACAATCTTTGGAGGCAGCTGACAAAATGACAATAATATCAGAGTGACTAATGGAAATTGTAGTAAATAATATGGCATGCTATAAAATTAAAGCAGAAGAAAGGGGTCAGGAATGATCTTTTTTAAGGGAAGAAAGGCAGGAAATTATTCCAAGGTGACACCATGAGTGTATTAGAAAGAACATCAGATTTGGAATCAGGGTATCTGGACTTCATCATTAGCTGGCTAAGTGAACCTTGACACATCACTTCATTTCTCTTTATTTCAGCTTTGTAACTAGCCTAGAAGTTGGACCAGATGATTTCTGAGGTCTTTTTTAAACATAACATTGCCCGGCTCTATGACTGGTCAGAGAGAAAGATGAAATTTTTTGTGGTTTCATATTATAGAAGGATTTTTGTGAAAGGTTTGGGTTAAAATAACAATCTTACCTTCACCTTAATCACATCGGTGATGCCAAAATTCTAGCCCTGAATTGCCCAAACTATGCTCATACTCTCAGCAGAACACATTGCCTCAACCTTGGAGATAAAATAGGAAGTTCCCCATTCTTCCTGTTCCAGAATTTGTAAAACGAACATTCAGCCCTGCCCCTCCCCACTCCATTTTCTTCACGTCCAGCTTTACTGAGATATAACTGACATATTACATTGTATAAGTTTAAGGTGTACAAAGTAATTATTTGATACACCTATATATTGTGAAATGATTGCCATAATAGGATTAGTTAACACCTCTATTACCCTCACGTAATTACCATTTTCCTTTTTGTGTTGAGAACATTTAAGATTTACTCTCGTAGCAATTTGCAAGTATACAATATTGTCAACTCTAGTCATCATGCTGTAAATTAGATCCCAAGAATTTATCAATTGTATAACTGGAAGTTCGTACCCTCTGACCAACATCTTTCCATTCTCTCCACCTCCCAAACCTGGATAACCACCCTTCTCTTCTGTTTCTGAGTTCTGCTTTTTTAGATTCCACATAGAAGTGTGATCATACAGTATTTGTTTTCCTCTGTCTGGCCTATCTCACTTAACATATGCTCTCAAGGTCCATCCAGGTTGTTGCAAATAGCAGGATTTCCTTCATTCATGGCTGAATACTACTCCGTGTGTGTGTGTGTGTGTGTGTGTCCTGTATTCATTCACTGAGGGACACTTAGGTTGTTTCCATATCTTGACTATTGTGAATATGTTGCAATGAATATGGGAGTGCAGATTTCTCTTCGGAAATATACCCAGAGTGGGATTGCTGTATCATAATGGAGCTCTATTTTTAAATTTTTGAGGACCCGCAATACTGTTTTCTGTAGTGGCTGCACCAAACTGCAATTCCAGCAACAGCGCACGAGGGTTCTCCCTCTTTTTTCCTTGGCAGTATTTTTCTCCTACCTGGACGACTGCAATTTCCACATGCTTCCACTCATGCCCCTTCAGTCTATTCATCAGATAATGGCAAACTTTTAAACAATCACTTGATATGATGCCACTTCTGTGCCTAGAAGTCTAATAGCTTCCCAATGTACCTGACAAACACACTGAGTCCTCACTGTGACTTAAAAGACAGGTCATGACTCTTATTTCCCACCTGCTTCCTCCTGGCTCACATCTGCTCATCCTTCTTCTGCCTCAGGAGTTTCTTCCACTTCATCAATCTCTATCCACACACTCCCTAGTCCACACATCAAAGCATCAGGCTTTTCTCACTAACCAGGCACCAGCTTTTAATCAGCCTGTTCAGAAAAGACTTCACTGACTGCTTAATAAAAGGCAGGTTCCCCACTTATTATTCTCATTCAGAGTATTCTGATGGCTCACGGCAAAACATTAATCAACATTAAAATTAAGCATTTGTGCGATATCGTGTTAACTTGTTTACTTTCTATCTTCTCTACTAAACTACAGCGTCCATGAAGATAGATACTATTTTATATCTGATACAAAATGTTTAGTAATTATATGTTTAAATAAATAAATATTCTAATAAGTAATGAAGTCAAAAATATTTCCCTAGGGGCATCCTGTTAGCTAAGGTGGTTAGAGCACAGTGCTCATAATACCAAGGTTGCTGGTTCGATCCCCATATGGGCTACTGAGTTGTGTCTTCCACAACTAGATTGAAACAACTACTTGACTTGGAGCTGATGGATCCTGGAAAAACACATTGTTCCCCAATAAAATTTTTAAAAAATTTCCCTAAATAAATTATGTATTTACATGTATATGATTAATTTCTTTAATAAATATGTAACATAATAATGGAAAGGTATGTATAATTATAAAACCCCTTCCCTCCCACTCTTCCTTCCTTTTTTTAGGTATTGTTCATTAATATGTGGATTATTTTCATCATGATTATCCTTTATTTGAAAATAGCTAGAATCTTGATATTTTCAATTTGAACATATCATTTTTAGAATTTCAAATAATCTCAAACCATTTCATACCTAGAAAGTCTGATCACGGGATCTCAATGTATCTTCAAGTATATCAGGACTCTGAATAATTTTATCCCTAATTATTTGTGTTTTTCCACTCTAACATCCAAAAACAAATATGGAGCTATCTTTAACCCATGAAAGAACATCAATCCCTCGTTTTGTGTGTAGACACATCTATACAGCATAGATGCACATTTCATTTCCATTCTTTCTGAAGCCCTGAATTGGTCCCAATACCCACACTTGGCTTTTCTGCTTCTACAGCATTGTCTTCTCTTCTTGACTATGTGATTTCTTCCTTTCAAAACCTTGGTCACGTAATGGGGAGGGGAGATCATAGAAGAGGGTCAAGGGAGTCAAATATATGGTGATGGAAGGAGAACTAACTCTGGATGATGAGCATACAATGTGATATATATTATAGATGATGTACTATAGATATGTACACTTAAAACCTATGTAATTTTACTAACCACTGTCACCCCAATAAATTTAATTACAAAAAGAAGTTTGAGGATTCCTGGTCTCTGCCAAATGGCCATATCAATATTGTTTCCCCAAAATTTTAGAAGTAATTATCCTTCCCATGTATGTTAACTCTCTCTGCAACAAATTGAGCATGAACAAGAAATTTTTCACTGTATCTGGACACCCACTTTCACATAAATTGCTGAATAATAAAGAACCACTGATTTATGAGCTTAAAAAAAATTAAATCATGTGGCAATAAAGTCAGAGCATGGACAGTGCGATATTCCAAGAACCAGAGAGACATAAAATATTCCAGGATGAGATGAGAGTGTGGCCGGGATCTATGGAATTTTTGTTATGCAGCTGGCTAATGTGTTTACAATACTTGTCTTGAACAACAAATTCTTGGTATATTTTATCGCAGGCATAAGGTCTTAAGCAAAGACATTTTAAGAATAAAGAGATACTTTTAAAAACACACTTCTGTAACATGTAAAAAACTGGAAATTTTCATAATACTATTGATTCTGTACATTTTTTTGTTCTGGTTTTCTTCCTTGGTATAAACTGGTTTGTTCTTTGTATTACTCCATTAAAAACATTCAACAAACAAATACCTTTCATACTGGCCTTCCAGGAAAATATCAGTGGTATAATCTGTTATCTAAGTAATATTTTTCCTCCCCTGAACATCCCTTCTAGAACTCGCTTACTCCAAGAGAAGAATGCAAGCTAGCTTACTCAGGGCTATCTCATCTCTGAGTTAATAGAACTGTTGAGCATTTGTCTGTGATGGTATTAGCTGGGTAGCTTGTTTTGTTTTTCTAAATTCTTGTCTTTTTCAAAGTTAGTTTTTGCCTTTTAGCCTGATCTCTTTTCAACTTGGAAAGATTACTTAGAAATAACAAAAGACTAACTGCTTCAAATACACATAAAATAAAACCTCTCATTAATTTCAAAAAAGGTACTGGTGTGTTGAAAAGTAATCACTGCTTTGGGTCAAAATTTCATCTTTTGAATAGGAAGTATGAAATATACACTACTTGTGTATATAATATTTATTTTTCCATGACTTAACCTTAAAATTGAAAATAAGTATCTATAAAACACTCTGCTGTATAAAAATGAGGAACTCAGGTGTGTGTATAGCTATTTTGTACTTTTTTCACCGAGCTGTTCTTAACTATTTCCCAATCTTAATCATTTATTGAAATAAATGAAGAAGCCAAACTTGTCAATCTTAACAATCAGAAGTAAAAGTTATTTGTCATATTAGTGCATACGCGTATACAGTATTTTGCCATGTAAAGATATAATGCGCATTTTTGTTGCCCAAATTTGTGAGGGAAAAATAAGGATGTGCATTATACATGGGTAGCACTAATTCTGTAACTATATGTTTTTAATTCTTTTAAAAAGAATGCTTAACTCAATGCTTATGCTTATGAGTTAAAAGTGTAACTCTAGGGCCAGCCAAGTGGCGCGGTGGTTAAGCACTGGCTTGGGACTCCAGCGGCCCTGGTTCAGATCCCACATATGAGGGCCAGTGACACTGCCCTCAAAAAAAAACCAAAGAAGTTTAAGTCTAGAAATCAATAATGATATCTGTATGCAAAATAATACCCTGGGATACGATAATCAGTTTTGTTGAATTTATGACGAACTTGCAACGACAAAGAGTTCTAGTCTTCTATGATACCTAAATATTGTAAATTTGTTAACTGGTACATAAAATTTCTTGTACCTTGTATCTTTTCTCATGTTTTGTAATTATTTGCTATGTAAAATTTCTTGTACCATAATATGTTAAAAACAAATGTTACAATTCCTTTATAATACAAAAAAACATGTACCTAAATGTAAACAAATAAAAATTTGAATTATAAAATTAAAACAAAAGATTTTTGCCCTGAAAGTTTGGGCCAAAAATGTGGGTGCACATTATACACATGCACTACACCGACAAAATACAGTATTACTCATTCATTTTATTTCTGTACCAAGTATACAACTGTGTAAAGTATCATTTGTTCATCCAATTACTATTTATTAAGTTATGCACTGAAGAAAACATTCAATCAAAATAATGCCTAATGTGATATTCAAGAAGGTCATTTTAGGACCCCAATAAGATGAATACACATTATTTTAAAAATCTACTGTGAAAATATTTTACATGCTAGACAAAGACTGATTTGAACTAACCCTGCTTTAAAGCTTCAACCTAGTCAGAGACTAAACTTTTTAAAAGGACAATGAAGAAGGGAGGCATTAAGAAATCTTAATTTAATAGAGGCAATCCACAGTGAAGAGACTGTACATACCTGTCGGCACATGTGGTCCCACTGAGTGTTGAGTTCTCTGAGTTCTATCTCAAGTCTGGAAGCAAACTCTGGCTCCGCTTCACTCTTTATCTTCTGCCCACCTTCATTGACACTATTTAGACTGGGCTGAATTGTCTGTATATCATTAACTAAAAGCTAAGGAAATAATAAATTTAAGCTAGCTGAAAAAATTATATCAACATAATAGAAACGCAAAACAGACAACATACAATTAGGAATCATGATATGACACATGAATTTTGTCCTTTTCAAATCTGAAACACACACACACACACACACACACACACACACACACACACACTGCTTAAATATATTATAAGCCATGCAAAATATGTTCAGTGGTCCTTATGGCATGAATGAAGCAGGAAATTAGCTGTACTCTGCTTAGATTAGATACAAAAGGAAATAAATTTACTATTTCTTGTTAGAAAAATGTGAAAATAATGGGCTTTATATCATTGTTTTTGTAAGGATTTTGGTTTTCAAACACAGGATACTGCAGCAGCAATTGGTTACAATATGATGAGTGTGAACATTATGTGTAAGGTGGGTTTCTATTTTTAGCTTGTATTTGCAAAGGAAATTATTTAAAGAGCTAGATTATTTTCTTCCCACTGCATGACAGTGGTATAATGAATATTATTTCAAAAACCCATAGCATATAATACTATAGTACTGTTCAATATGCATGGAAAGAACAACATAGTATGCTCGATAATCTGTAATAAGATATAAAGAAGAGCTCAAAGGATTATTTACCTTTCAAGTCAACTGCATCTTATATCAAAATAACCTTGTTAAATGAGGGTTGAGTAAAAGGACACATTTTTCTGGTTCTCATTTATTTACTTAACCCAGTTTCTCAACCTTGGCACTAACTGGCATTTTGGACTGCGCAATTCTTTGTCGTGGGGGGCTGTCCCGTGCATTGTAGGATGTTTAGAAGCATCCCTGGCCTCCACCCACTCCAGGCCAGCAGCATCCACCCCACTCCAGGTTGTGACAAAGAAAAATGATTCTAGAAACTGCTAAATGTCCCCTGGGGGTTGTGGCAGGGGGTGGGGGTGATGGAGACTTGCCCCTGGTTGAGAACCATGGATATAACAAAAAATATATATTTTCCATATAAAAGTCTTCATATGAAAGTTATATATAGATCTTACCCTGCACTGCTTCAGCTGCTTTTTAAGGATTTCTACATCGCCAAGGGCAGGCCATTCCTCCTTTAGGAAAACACCAACTTCAGCCATCCATTTCTTCAGGGTTTTTATGTGATTCTGGAATCAGAGACCCATTGTAAGGCATTGTTGGGGTGCTGATTTCTCATACCACAATTCGGCATGGTGACATGTCTGAACACAAGCCCAGGAACAATTCCCATTTTTGAAGGATGTCTCTAAGTAGCTATTGAGGAAAAGACTATTTTGACTGAGCCTGCATTTTTATGGTCTACTGTATAAGCACTGGTGTATGAAGTCTGCTATTGTTAAAAATAAAAAATTACTACCAAATGTGGTTTTATGATGTTACTCTCGAGAACACTAAATCATATTCCCCTCTAGAGAAATTTTAAGTTACACAACAACTCATGATAATACTAACAATGTGCCCTTACAGTACATAAAACAAACTATGAACATAAAACTCAATGTCATGGTGTCTTTATAGTCTCCCTAAACCTGAACTTTCACAAATTGTTATTTTGCAGTTGACAGTTTAAATAGCCCCTCCAGTTGGGAACTTTCACACCATAATTCTGTCATTTTTAAAGAGAAAACTTTTGCTTCTAATTTCTTATTTGCCTTATCAGGTTGAAGTAAAGATCGAGTGAAAAAATTCCCTCTTTTGTCATTTATAAATAGCCAAGAACCCTAAATAGGATCAAATATATGATGATGGAAGGAGAACTGACTCTGGGTGGTAAGCACACAATGTGAGATATAGATGATGGATTACAGAATTGTATACCTGCAACCTATGTAACTTTAATAAACATTGGCACCCCAATAAACTTGAATTAAAACAAAATAGTCAAGTGCCTCCCATTATTCTTTCACATCCTGCTAAATGCTTTTGGGGGCTACTTTTCAAAAGTGTAATTTTCAAACTTCTTTATTTCCATACAATGCAACTATGCTTTTTAGATTGTGCTATTTTCTCCTTTCTTAAATTTCTATTCAAAATATGTGCTTCACAGGAAGTTACCCCTTGAATATGATTAATAATAATTTTAAAAGCATTTGACTAAATCTAAGAGCTCTCGATATCACCATCATTATTTTGCTGATATCTCTCAAGTCTGGTTTTTGTTTTTCTTTTTTGTGAGGGCAGTCACTGGCCCTCATATGTGGGACCGAACCGGGGCTGCTGGCTTCCCAAGCCAGCGCTTAACCACTGCGCCACTCGGCTGGCCCCTCTCAAGTCTGGTTTTATGCTTCTTCCATGTTACCGTTGTCCTAGTTCAGATCTTATTGGCTCCTTGACTGCTGCACTGGCTCTTTTTGGTAACTGCCTCAATCTTACCCACTGTAACCATTCTCCACACTGTTGTCAGTATTTTTTCCCTCCTCCTTCCTCTTATCATAGTGATGCTTTGAATACACAAATGCCATCATACCTTTCCTCCTTTGAAATACCAATAAACAGTTCAACATCATTATTATTATTATTATTATTATTATTATTATTATTATTATTTTTAATCCCATCACCATTAGGTTATAATTTGTATTCCAAAGCATGGTATTCAGGACCATTCATAATCTATTTCCCAGATCATTTTTCTAATAATACATTTTATTAATCTCCAAACATATTTTTGTTTCCCCAATATTGAACCACTTCCAGTTTTTTTGTTCCTGATTTTGTCAGGACTCTTTCTCCCTCTTTATTGGCTGACTAAATTCTACTTGTTCAAGATATAGCCCACATAACCCATGTTGCAAGAACATTTCATAACCTTTTTCCCCAGTTTATGTTGGGTTTCTTTTCTGCCTATTGTCATAACTTTTACCATACTGTTTAATTTACTTCCTGTACTAGCTGAATACTTTCAGGCCGTAATCCCTGGAACCTGTGAATATGTCACTTTACTTAGCAAGAAAGACTTTGCAGTTGAGACTACGTTAAGGATTTTGAGATGGGGAGATTGTCCTGGGCTTTCCAGCCAGGTATCATGTAGTCACAAGGGTCCTTATAAAAAGGAAGGCAGGAATGTTGGAGTTAGAGACACTGAAAGATACTTCACTGCTGGCCTTGAAGATGGAGACATGAGCCAAGGAATGCATGTAGCTCCAGAAGCTAAAAGTGATAAGAAAATAGATTCTTTCCTAAAGCCTCCAGAAAGGACACAGCCCTGCCTACACCTTGGCCACCTGACACTAATTTTGGACTTCGGACCTCCAGAACTATAGGGTAATAAATTTGTGTTGTTTTAAGCCATTAAACTTGTGGTAATATGTTACAGCAGCAACATGAAATTAATACACTTATCTTTCTCCTTCACTAGAATGTGGACTTAGTGGCAAGGACCATGTAATTATACCCTCTTTTACCATTGGCACTAGCAAGAATGTGTTTTTATGTATGCATGTAGATGTGCATATGCATGCACATATGTTTATGTGTAGATGTGTATGTCGTACGTTACAGAATACTTTAGGACTACTCAGTCTTTTGGTTTGTACAAGGTAAGAAAAACAACTGAGTAACTGACTGGGATTTAAATCCAGAAGCTTCTTCTCTCTTTTTTTTTTTAGTTTCAGGTGTACCAAACAATGTCATAGTTAGGCATTTACAACCCTCCCTCACAAAGTGATAACCATCACTCCCAATATATTACCCCTCTAACACGTAAATAGCTGTTACAATACCACTGAGTCTATTCCCTATGCTGTACTCCACGTCCTGTGACCATATACATTCAATTACAGAAGCTTCTTGTTCCAATGATTTTTCATTATGCATCATGCTTTCAAAGATTCTTAGCAGCATTAATATTCACAAAAATTCACCACATAAGAGAGATATTGCTTATATCACTAAATATTTTAGACTTTAGAGTAGAATGTAATTGTTACTATTTTCAGCTTGAGTGATTATTAATATGGTGGCACTATTCAAATCAATTAAGTCAGTAGAAGCCAGTTGTGGAAGGTGATGGGGTTATGTTTATAACGTAATTATAAGTGAAATATGCTCGGAAATGATATGACTATATTACATGGTAGATAACTTTTTATTTATTCATAAGCTAAATGACAGCTATATTTTAAAAGACAACCAGACTAAAGGAAAGACTGGTTTTGAACATTATTTGAGCTAAAATTATGTTTAAATCCCATTGGTATTGGTGGAAAACAAACATGAATTTTGAAAGAACATCTAAGAAGCAGAACTCCTAATTACTGTTTTCTTTTTTTTTAAAAAAATAGGCAAACTACATTCCTTTGAGAAAGAGGTATCACCGACTTTGAACTATGGAAGTTATTATTTGCCTAATTAATACTTATTTGCCTTTAAATTTTATAACACATTGTTAGGGGAGAAACAAGTAAAGAGAAAAAAATGAATATAAAAGTTAAAACCTTGAATCACCTCAATTTTTCGGAGTTTAGCCATGTGCTCCTCTAGCTTTTGGCAATGTTCAACCAGCTGAGAGGAGAGCTTTTTCCAGCGGCCATCAATCTCTTCAAATTCTGATTGGTATTTCCGGCTAATATCAGAGGGCGTTTTCTGTGACATCTCTTTCACAGTGGTGCTGAGATAGTTTACCCCACTTTGCTGCTCTTGCAGAGAACTTTGTAAAGCCTTCAAATTGCAAAAGGAAAGTAAATGTATACTAAATGACGAATAATACTGAGTTTCATTGTGCAGTACCAGTGACCAACTTCAGTTAAATGAAATGAATTTAAAAGCTAGGTGATTCAAATACCTAAAACAATAGATGATGTAATACTAGTTATAAAATAACTAGTGGTAATTGAAATTCTACTTTTTATCATGAGAGTAATTTTCACATTACTTAGTAGTATTTTATTTTAAAACCTATGCCTAGTTTTATGAATAATGACAAATATATCCAAAACTGCACCTTATAGTACCAGAGTTTGAACACACCTAATTTTATTCTATCATGTCTGTATATTAATAACTGCATTTATGATACAGTTAATGGAGTTGAACTTAATTATACTGAGCCTCTAGGAGGAGAACTTCTAAGCTCCCTATGTAAACTATAACTAAATCATATTGATATCTGGGAAAACAAAACTGTGAATAAGTTACCAGATGGATGGTCTGCTAATACCAAGTTAACTAAAGTTTCATATTTTTCAAGACATTGGTATGTTTTGTAGTGTTATAGTGAAATTCTAGGGTAATTTGAGGGAGAATTTATGAAGTGGGTTTTACATATATATGTAGCAATGTGTAGTATGACATTCGCTTAAAAGATGGCGCTAATCAAATGAATGCTAGCGTCATGCATTATATTACAATTTTAATACTGTTTTTTCCATTCTTAAAATGTGTATACATTGTTTTAGCACCATCTGTATATGTATATATAGGTGTGTGTGTGTGTGTGTGTGTGTGTGTGTGTGTGTGTATGCAATTCCTTTTAATAGTATGCCTATCTTTAGGTTTCCCCTACTCAATATATATTTAAATGTTACTTTCTGGTTTTAAAGTAATAAAGGTTCAAGATAAAATATGGAAAAATACACATTATATGCAACTATTATGATTCTCTATAAACTTTCAGTTTTTTCTATGTATAACTGCTGAATATCTGACCTTATGATGTGCACATGTACACATTTATTCCTACTTTTATGATGTGACCTATAACATACCCAAAATATGTCACACAGCTAACTTGTATGGTTGCATAATGTCTTATGCATATTTTGTGGCATTTTAAGTTTTACTTTTATTTTACTTTATTAAACCATTACCATTGTTTGATTACTTAGACAATCCATATATAGCATGCAGATAACAGTATTTTTAGCAGGGTATTTTACTGTGAGCCTTCACCCATTTCATTATTTTTAAAAAACATAAATTTTAATGGCTTCTCTAGTTCATTTAACCATGTCCCATTATTAGCTCTAAAAATTAAATTTGAGTTTTCTACTTCTGTAAATTATGTTTAAGATCTATGTACCTCAACTATCTATATCTTTGAGAGCATTCTGATTATTTCCGTAAGATACAGACTTCATGGAAATAGGATTCATGTGTACAATTAAATGAATTATTTTGTAGGTTATTAGGAGGAATTGAAAAGTTTTCCTCAGCAAAATGTATATTCATTTACTTCTCCAAGAGTTAGTGAGAAAATAGCTCATTGCTGCCAGATCTGCACTTATTATTATCTCTTTTGGGTTTGTTGAGGGTTTTTTTCTCTTCTTTTGTAATTTAGCATGTGAAAAATGATATCTCAGTTTGTAAATCTGTACTGCTTTTTTTTTTTGTAAATATGTACTTCTTCCTTTACAATTCAAGTTCTAATTTTTCATATGTTTAGTGGTTGTTTATGTCTCCTTTTCGTGACTTCCTTATTAATGACTTTTGCCCTTATTCAAATAAATTTTTTGTTGGTCTCATTTTTCTTTTAAATTATATCTGGTATTTTTACAATGTCTGTGACTGTTTCCACTGATGTTTATGCTTCCCTGTTTGTTTTTAAATATTTTTATTAAAAATGTCTCCAACATTTATAAAAATGTTTTGGGACTTTTAATTTATGTGGTATTTTGTAACATTCGATGCAAGGTTCTAACTTCAATTGTTTCCAGTAACTGAATATATTTTCTTAATAATGTTTACAAATAATTTTCTTTTCTTCACTGTGTTTTCAGTAGAAATTTACTTTCCCACTCATCCATGCACCATTTCTTGTGTATTTAGTCCACTCCCCTAGTTGCTATACAATGGTACTGTTACTTTTTTCTAGGTATGTACTTCTATTCAGTCACATACTTTACAAGGTAAATTTGGAATCATTCCAAATATTAAAAACAACAATGTAAACAGAAAAAAAATTAAATAGTTATAGTGTGTTTGGTATTATAGTAGAGGAAGTTTTCTAAATGGGACAGTACACACAAGAAATGCTTTTTAAAAATTAATTTGACAAAATACTTCTAAAATTATTTTGTTAAGAAACTATCTCATTCTCAAAAAAGAACTCCTCATATAACAAAGCTATAATTTTTATCTTTTTTCTTAATTCTAAAAATATGAATATACGATTTAAGTTCCTAAATATAACTAATGAGTATGTTTTCATATCTTAAAAAAATGAAATGTGATTGTATATACAACACAGGCTTTTCAGAGATGTTAGGAAAAGATTCTAAATCTCTTATAAATTATTTCTTTTATTTCCCATATAAGCATTTACTATATCCTAATATCAGGCTATTAGAAACATAGTTATTAGAACTCAAATAAGTAACTGCATTACTACATAAAACTAGTATTTAAATTAAAACTATTTTTACCACTACACTGATTTTACCTCCTTCTGTTTGGAAATATGAGAGGAGCTACAAATCAGCAAGCAAAGGGGGAAAATAATACCGCTTTTATAATACTCAAAATCAGTGTGTCTAAAATACATACTAAATGAGAAAGCATACACTTCATAAGTAGACCATATCATCATCTTCAAAGATGAAAGCTTCATCTAACAGAGATAAGGCACAAATGCATAACATATTCAATGTTTAAAGTCTTGTCTTCATTTTTTTCAACTGGTACACTATCAGAGTTGCCACGATTATTTTATTATAATGTTATTTTAAGGTTTCACCCATGTGATTGCTCGGTAGACAAGATGTGCACTGCACTGTTTAAGACATTCACACAATCAAAGACCTGTAACTCGCTGAGTCTCCGTTCCATGATTTCATAGTCAGTGATGGTAACCTGAGGTATAGAGAGTTTGGTTTCTGACTGCTGGATCCATGTCAGGACGGTGCTCATAGTCTCCTGATAGCGCATGGGTGGCAACGTGTCAAAAACTTTATCAAAAGGGAGAAAAAGAAAATCATTGAATCATTTTCAAGTTTGTCATTATGTCTTCCTAATTTGTCAGCAAACTCAATCATACTGCTAATTACAAATATTAACAAAGTGTAAAACCCTGAAATTAGATTAGAATATGATAATATTGAAGAGATATTCCTTCCTCATTTCTGATAATCTGACAGAAACTATGCATATATTAGATTGAATTCTCACATCAGCCTTGCAAGGTGTGCATTGTTCAATTCATTTTCAAGGTGAAGAAATGGAGAAACAAAGAGGCTAAGTAACTTGCCAACATAGGTGGTGCTTGGAGAAAATAGTAGAGTCCATGTATATCTGATTTTGAAGGCTATGCTTGTTCTGTGTTTTTTGCCTTTGGGTAAAAAGTATCATTATCCACAGCCTCTTATATTTTACGTTACATCATATAACCTCTAATTTTAGTGGAAAAAAAACCACTTTATGTATGTTTAGTATGGGTCAGAAACTCTAATAATCACCACACACATTATCATTGTTAATTCTTATAAAAAAATTATGAGATACACATTTTTATTCTCATTTACAGTTGAGGATACTGAGGCTGTAAAAAAGGCCAACTAATTTGCTCATAGTTAACTATATAGTAAGTGTCAGAGCCAGAATTTTAAGCCAGCCTCATCTTGTTTCAAAATCAAAACCACTACCAAATGGTGTACTTTTATACATACACACACACACACACACACATCTATTCCCAAGTATACATAAAAGTAGGAAATGAATATACATGGGGAAATACAATGTGTTTGTGTAGTTTTATATCTATCTATAGATATATAGATAGATAGATATAGATATAGACATCTATCTATCTATATATATATAGAACTACACACATACATTGTGTATATAAGCTTTACATATATAGTTTTTATAGCTATATATAAGCTTTAAATAATATATGCATATATGTATATATACTACATAAAATTATACATAATTTACATATATGTATACACAGACACACATACACACACAATATATGACTTAAGTAGCTATACTAATCATATTCAAGGAGATTAACAAGACTGAGAATTTAGTCAGAAAACTGGAAACCATAAAAATGACATAACAGATTTTAAGGAGAATTAAAAAGAAATTCTAGAAATAAAACATGCAATAAATAATAATTAATAACATAATGGATGGGTTTAAAGCAGATTAGACAGAGCTCAACAGAAAATTAGTAAATCTGAAGATGGTCCAGGAAAGTATATTTGGAATGAAGCATGGAAAAACCAAAGGGTGGAAAATAGAGAATAAAAGAAAAAAAGAAAACAGAAAAATGGTCTAACATAAATGTATCCCAAAAATTTCAGAGAGGAAAAATGGGGCAGAAGCCATATTTGAAAAGATAATGGCTGAGAATTTTCCTAAATAGATAAAAGCACAGCGTAAAATACTAGTTTAAATAACTATATCAAATGGCATTATTTAAACCACATTAATTTTAATAGATAGCATATGAGTTTCACTTCTATACACCAATTCCTTTTACACTAAATGAGAGGAATACAGAAAAGTATTTTGCATGCTATTTAATAGGGTTAAAAGATGGCAAAATATTTTTAGACAGTGTGTTAGAAATGCAAACGGAGAATTGTACTCAACGTGCTTATATTTATTTGGGCATTCATACCCAAGTTTATCTTAAGAGGCTTTATTTAAACTGAGCACTTCTGATTTCATATTGGAAGATCTCTGTGGTACTTTCCTTTTTTTTAAATTACAGATTATTGAGGTAACCATGGTTAGTAAAGCTACATAGGTTTCAAGTGTACAATTCTGCAATACATCATCTGTATATCACATTGTGTGTTCACCACCCAGAGTCAGTTCTCCTTCCATCACCATATATTGTGATCTCTGTGGTACCTTCAACCTCACTGTTTTCTTTCATATAAATACTGTGTTTCTCTACTGACTAGGTACATTTATATTAATGCTAGGTATGCATTAACACACTAAAGTGAAGAGGAATCTCTTGAATAGTGAAGTGAAGCAGTACCTAGTTATGATGAAGCCGAAAGACAAGGGTGTGTGTTGGATGGGTTATGAAGTTTGGTTTCATTAAACTTGGACATGTACGTTCTTGAAAACAGTGCTTGTTTCCCTTGTGGCAGTGGCTGGGACACACATGTGTTAGAAGCTAGCCAGAGGTGATATGAATCGGTCCAATGTTATCCAGATGATGAATATATGTCCGGAGGGAGGGAGAAGTACCAAAAGAGGTGATAAATATATTGAGATTACCTCTTCTTAGATTAAGATCAACAGGTTTTTATGAACATCGAATAGAGTGCTTCTCCATTCTGTTTCTGCAGAAAGACGTCGTGTAGCATGACAATTGGGAAGTCTGCTTTTTGCTGTCCGGTAACCCTGTGCTTTGGAATTGGTTCTACACTTACTAGCTTTGGCAAATTACTTAGCGTATTAGCAACTTAGGCCTCATTTATAAAAATGGGGACGCTGATATTTTGGGGAGAATTAATTGAGGTCATTCATTATTGCTTCATTCGGCCAATATTTATTCAGAGCCAGGGATGAAAGAAGTAAAAATTAAAAAAGCAAAGCCTCAGCTTTAATGATGCTTGAAATCTAATTGCTGAGTCAGGAAATGAACAAATAAACTAAGACATTTTCATGAGTAATGGAAATAAATGGCAGTGAAGAAAAATGGAGGTGTGTGTGGGGAGATCCTTCCAGATAATGCAATAAAAGAAAATTAATGTAGAGAATTAGATGTAAAAATGTTGGAATAAATGAGGGTCTACACAAGCAATGGTGGGCAATCAATAGATTAACAGTATCAGGAAGCCACTACCATCCCAAACATTAGAGGGACAAGAAAGAGGTATGGGATGGAGTTACAAGAAACCAATAATGAGAACCACCCAGCAGGCGCTGAACTCACAGACAGCTTCCCTTTGGGGACATAGCAACCCTGAGGAATGCTATTTCCAGAGGGAACAGCACTGAACCTTGGAAGATTAATTCTCAGCCACTGATGAAAGATGCATCCTGAAATGCTGAGAGGAGAAGAGAATATTCTAGCTTCTCTCCTCTTTTCATCCTCAATACTCTCTCTCCAAGTGCCTCCCACTGGTTGAACCAAGAAAGTAGCCAATTGAAAGAAGGATCCTGGGAAGTGTAGTTTTCATGCAAAGATTCAGAAATGGCACTGAGAACAGACAAACGACCAGCATGGAGAGGATGGTGAAGGTGGGCATAGCAGGGAGGAAAAGGAATTTGAGAGTGGTAAGGGATATTAAGGGTTTTCACAATATTCTATCATTTAGTGGTTAAGCATGGAAATTTAATTTTTTTCATTATTTTTTAAATTTCCAAATGTTATAGAAACTCTGCATATAATAAAAGTATTTATTTAATTAATCAATAAAGTAAATAGAACAGAAAGGACAGAATTTGACTATATAGTGAACAAAATGGCCTCTCTGTGGAAGTATAACATGACCAGAGACTTCAGTGAAGGAGGGAGCTATGTGGATATTGAGAGAAAATGTTTTCCAGGTGGGGAATGGCAAGTTTAACAGCCCCGAGGCATGAGTGCTCCCAGGAATGAAGGAGCACAGCAAGGAGGCAAGTGAAGCAAGTGGATGGTGGGTGGACATGACGGCATCAAAGTGGTTGGGAACTATGACCACGAGGCTCCTTGGAGACCACAATATTAAGACACTAGATTTTATTCTAATTTTGTCTATATTTGCTAATCACTATGTCTACTGTAGGGTAGACAGCATATTTGCTATTATCATTAGGTAGAAGAGAGACATGAGATAGTAAGAAACTGACGGAGACACACTCAGAGCTAAGTAGAAATTGAGAGAGTTTAATATAAAGTTTTAGCTGTCAATAAAATAGAGAAAACGTGCTAGGGAGAGAACAAAGCTGAATAGACAGCATGCTCTTTCATTTGAGGGGAAGGGTAGGTTTCTCTGGGCTAATTTTACATTCTAGAGAACCAGATTCATAGCCAAATCTAACACATTGCGCTGAAATGATTTACAAACATGCACAAAAACATGCATACACACACACATACATGCATCTACATGTGAACACACACATGAATATTCTGACACACAGTGAATTTAAAAGTTAGTTTACACTACATCCTGGTAAGACAGTCATGTTCAGACAAAAAAATTAAATAATAGATAAAAACCAAGGGAAACTGCATCCAAAAAGACAAAAGTGTTTTATTTCTTTAACTCTAGATTTATTTAGAATATTGGATGATTTATTTAGAACACTGTTTGAATACTGGATGATACTTTATGGTCATTTGAAAATATATATACACATTTTTTGTTTTACTGTCAAGGCATAGTTTATCATACTGTACAGAACATCTAACCATGCATTCGGAAATCTTTTTATTTTTATTTATTTATTTTTATTTTTATTTTTTTGAGGGCAGTGTCACTGGCCTTCATATGTGGGACTGAACTGGGTCCGCTGGCTTCCCAAACCAGTGCTTAACCACAGCACCACTCGGCCGGCCCGGAAATCTTTTTAGATTATCTTGAAGATACTCTAGCATTAGTTGCATCCTGGGGAAAGACTAAATTGTACCTAAACTTAATGAGAAGAAATAAAGATTTTCAGATTTGTCGGCTTATCATTAAAGTTTGATGAGGTAGCATGAGCTTGGTAGAAGTATAAAACAGTTACTTAACTTAAAAGTATATATTATAATATTATAGATTGACCAAAACTCAGTCAGCATCCATCTATGTATAGATCAAGAGAGGGAGGGAAGCAGGGAGATGATTGATAGATAGATAGATGATAGATAGATAGATAGATAGATAGATAGATAGATAGATAGATAAACTAGCTAGATAGAAAATGCCAGAAATTCAAAGAAACTCTTGCTTTTTAGCACACAGGATAGAAAAAAAACAGTCTCTCAAATCCAGAAGGATGAACACAGAAACATTCTAAATTATTAAATAATAAATTAGATCAATTTACCTACACAAACCAACATATTCTAGCTGGATTTTATGAAATAAATTTCCTTTATTTTGTTTCAGAGCCCTGGCCTTGGCTTCTGCATCCAAGCGCTCATCTCAGGTTATAATTATGAAAACACCAGTTTGATTACATTATAAATGGCTGGGCCTTTCCCTAGATTACAAGCATAATGACAGCAAGGGACATGTGGTTTGAGCTTAGCGATCTATCCCTAATAACCAGCACAGTGCAAGGTAATGAATCAATATTCATTGAGTGATAAGTGCAGGCTGGAAAGTGTAGCCATGAGCACAAAGACAGATGCCTTTGCCAGGTACATAGGAGGAAACCAGTGTTTGGGGAAGCCTAGACCCTGAACGGGAGGATAAAGAATTTACTAGAGAATTTAGACACTCTTCTCGTCGCATCTATGAAATATTTCTAATCCCCATGGAACCTTCTAAATTCTTAAACTGACTTTCTTACCATTTATCCCTCTTCTCATTAGTCATTTCATGGTTTCTACACTGCCAAGACAGACTTTAATTGCAATACATTTTTTCCAGCGCAAACCATTTCTCAATTTAAAATGTGTTATTCTGGCTAAAAATTAACAAACAGTGAAGAAATGTATATTGCACCTCATATTGTGTAATAAATACAGTGTGTGCATATACACACACGTTTTGATTTTCTCTTGGAATTTTTGAAATAGAACAAAATCATCTAAATTCTATCATTTTGGAATAAAACAATAGATAAAGTAACAATTTTTATTAATTTTAACCAGGAATGTTAGACATTACCTGATACTTCTATGGTTATATGAGCACCACTTCATGAAAAAATGCTTTTCTCTCTCACTTTTCTCTCTCTCCCGTCCTCTCTCCCTCTCTCCCTCCCCCCACCCCCAACCTCTCTGTGTATATGTGTTAATGACAAAGTATAGTCAAACTGACATATAAAGTTATAGTAGAGGAGTGTGGAAAATGATTTCTGCATCTTTTGTTTAAAAAATCCCCACTGTTTTATCCAACTTGTTTAAAAGAGAGAGAGGTTTCAGGTAAGAGAAGAATAAGAGAGGAGAGCAAAGAAGAAAGCAGGAGAGACAAGGCAAGATAATTTTATCATTTTAAAAAAGTCATGTGTAGAATTATGTGCTGTATTTTCTGATATACATGAGTCTATGGCAAGAGGTAAAAAACTTTAACTGCTATATGTGCTATAGCAGTTGTGCTATAGTATGTATTATCACATACGTGTACTTGTGACATAGGGATAATACAACATATTCTCAAAGGGTTGCTCTCTGAGGAAAAAAAGGCAATTTATAAAAGAAGTTGTTTGTAGACTAAAAATAACTATAAATATAGGGTGTGTTTTATCTTTGAATATTATTTTCTCATATAATTTTTGCCAGGTACCAATCACCAATTCCTTTACACATTTTCATCACTCAAACTACACTTAAAAAGTCAAATTTTTGTTTCATCATGAAAACACTAGTAAAGAAAAAAAGTATAGAGGAAATTAAATAATATATAACACATAACATAAATCATATATACATATAAATTGTATACTTTATAATTTGTATATAGTCCATATTTATGACTATCAATCAATTGAGACACGTTTTCCAAGAACGAGTAAAATCGATTATTAGTGATGTTCTGGTAAATATAGTGGAAGGCAGGACATTTTATTTAGAGATAAATGGAGTGAAAACAATTGGCAGTTTTATAAACAATCACCATAATTATGAAAGATAAAGAAAGAAATCATAATATGAATGGGTATATTGATAGCTGTATGGATAAAGAGTATACATATATTAGTATACATTTATATTGTAGTATCATAGTTGAGTCTCAATTATCATCAAACATCAATATTCTGAATAGCTTTAAAATAAACAAAAAAATGTTGAACCTTAATATAATTAATAGGTACATGTAAATTAAAATGATTTCCCATGAAATAAGCTCTTTTTCCCACCAGTTAGAGTATGACCATTAAAATATACTTGATTTTAAAGGAGATTTATGGATTTTATGATAAGAAAAATATAGGTCAATGTTTGAAAATTTAGGACATTCGCTATCTTTTCCCCATTTGATTTTATAGAGACCCAGTAACAAGTATACTAAAATCCACTAGAGGGAGCTGACATTATTGCGAAGTTGTATTACCTGATTCCCTATCAGGAAAGTAAACCTCTCAGCAAAAATGACTTTGAAACTAAAGGAAAAAATGCATTTACCTTTCGCTTTATTCAGTTCATTCCATGACCTCTCAGAGAAATAAAAATAAAAAAACTAGGAAAGTGGGGAAACACTAATGTATATCACTGTACTTATTCTAGAAATGTTATGCGGTAAATTCTTTATATATTGGGTTGTCAGAAAAGTCATGATGTATTTTTTCTGTTTTTCATTGCAAAAGTGCATCATGACTTTTTCCGACAACCCAATATTTACAAAGAAAAGCAATTTAAAAATGTGTTTTCCAAGTAATTAAAGTTTTAGTAGAAAACAAACTTACGTTCTTGTGCTTCTCATAACAAATTTGAGGAAGATTTTTTTTTAAGTATTTTGTATTGTAATGCCTTAAAATCCACTTTTATTCTATAATTCCTTGTGCGTACATATATACATATGCATGTATGTGTATGGTGAACCAAAAGCTCATTTACTAATGCTTGAAAGTGTTTATAAACCTATGTAAGGAGTTTTTGCATTAAAAAGTAAGCTGATGAGTAGGGATATTTTGGACCAGATACTACATATTAATATCACAAGAGTAAACTGGTGAGAGACAAAGGAGACATGTTGAAAAACTCGCTATTCATATGGTACACTTTTGCACAATTGCTCCACTCATATTTTATCTTTATATGAGAAAGAGAATCTTATATAGTTATAGTGAACTGATATTAAAATGCACCCCAGGGGCTGGCCAAGTAGTGTGTTGGTTAACAGCTGGCTTGGGACTCCAGCAGCCCCAGTTCGGATCCCACATATGAGGGCCAGTGACATTGCCCTCTACAACTAAGATGGTGAACAACAGCTCCACCTGGAGCTGGGCTGCTGTGATTCCCCGGGACGGCATAGCTGCAGCCCCTGCTGCAGTGGGCTGCCATAGGCTACAGTGAGTGGCCAGCAGCCTGCGTGAGCGGTGGCAGCCCGTGTGAGCTGCCAAGAGCTGCTGTGAGCGGCCTTGCAGAGGCCGGCGGCAACCAATCTGCCTCATCCGGGAAGAGCACAATGATGATACCAACATGGGCCAGTGAAGCAACGTCCTCCGCAACTCGACTGAAGATCCAAAGGACAGCAACTTGTCTGTTCCCCTTCCCTGATTCCTCAATGCTTCTCCTCCCCCAATTCCCCAATGAAATTTGGGAAAAAAATGCACCCCAAAGAATTGTTTATCCTTTGCCGAGTTTCAGTTGCCACGTGTATGCTACAGCTATAATAATCTTCAAGTAAATTGATGGAAGTATTATTAAGATGCCCAGCTAACTCTCCTGTACATGAAGCAAACTGGATTTAATGAAAACCCACTAATATGGCTTCAAATGCTCTTTGATTTCCTTCAGTGTTCAAAATGTTTGATTGGAAAAGTTGCAACCCACCAAAAAAAAGTTATTCCTATGTAAAACATATGCTTCATTTGTCCCTCACAGTGATGAAATCATTATGGGGGAGGAGGGGAAAAATGAAACTCCAACATATAATACATTTTCCAACAACAGTATTTCCTTCTTTGTTACTACAGGTTGTAGGGAGGGTGGTTCCTTTGATAGAAATTGTTCATTTATGTAAGGTACTTTCTCTTTTCTTGTTAAATAACTAATTCAGAAAATAACAAGTTAGCCATTTGAAGTATTTTTACTTACGTGTCTGTAGCTCTTTTTGTCTGGCCTGCACATCAGCAAAGACTTGGTTGAAATGATTTGTAAAGGCCACGAAGTCTGCATCCAGGAACATTGGCCCTTGTCCTTTTTCTTTCAGGGCTATGCTTTGAATTTTTAATCGCTCGATTTGAGGCTGAAGAGCTGACAGCCGGCTGACTTCATCCTGTACCAGTATTTCGGGTATGAAAATAAGTAACATGTTTCCTTTGTATATATTACATTTTGGCAAAGAAGGTGTTCAAAGGCAGTAATGTAAGCTTGCTTAATGCTCTTATCAAAAAGTTGGTAAGAAACATCTACATTGGCTTAGACAAGCCTCTAATACAGGTATATCATCCTATATATAAATACCTTTAAATTTCTTTTTTTTGTTTTTCCTTTTTTTGTGAAATGTATTGGGGTGACACTGGTTAATAAAATAATATACATTTCAAGTGTATAATTCTTTCAGTTTCCAAATGACATAATTTAGAACATTAATGGGCATCAATGAGTATGGGTAAAAAGTACCGTGAATGGCATTATAGCCATTATTTCCATAAATAATCACATGGATATTGCTCTGCACCCCTCATCTCAAAGTTGTGTGCCTTTGCTTCAAATTCTAAGTTCATTTAAAAACAGTATTTTTTTCCTTAAATTCATTTGTGTAGAATATAAATGATATATCAACATATATTTACATACATACATACTACATTAAATTACAAAGGTGTATACATATGTATGCATAATCTATGTAGTATTAATATATATACACACTCATATTCATGTCTATAATTAGATCTATCTTTTTAATGGTCTCATCTCCTGACTAAAGAGACAATTACCATTGCTTTAAGCAGGGTGACTCTTTGCTCTGCTTTTCTCTTGTTGTCCTGGTATAATTATTAATAGCACTCTTTTCACTCTCAAGAGTACTCTGGATGACAAAATCACACGGACACTCAGCTGTGATGTCCCATACAGTAATCACTAGTCACAAGTGACTACTGAACACCTGAAATGTGTCTAGTCCAAATTGAGATGTGCTGTTATTGGAAAACATATACATTGAATTTTGAAGACTTAGTATGAAAATATAAAAATACAAACTCTCTTAAATAGTTTAAAATATTGTTAAATCTCAAAATATTTTTGATATACCAGGTTAATAAATAAAATGCATTATTGAAATTCATTTACCTGTTACTCTTTCCATTTTAAATGTCATTCCTAGAACATTTCAAATTACATATGTGACTCAAATTTGTGGCTGGCATTATATTTCTTTTGAACAGTGCTGTTCTTGACATAAATATTTTCATACTCTTGTTTCCAATGAAGTTGTAACTCATATGTATCTGAGATTAGATAGATAGATAGATTATATCTATCTATCTATATATAAAATTTGAACTCAAAAAAATTTCAAAATGCTCCTTTTAAAAGTACTATCACCATGGTTGCATTTGTATAATTTATTCTATGCTACCTTTAGAAAAAAATACTTCAAGATTGTTTACCATTTAAAATGTACCAAACAGGATAATAAAAATTTAAAAACTGGATAATAAAACAATTAGAATGGAGGGGAAAACTAAAAGAATTACAGTAATTATGAACTAAATATAACCCTTAGCTTCCTGGAAATCAAAGTGAAAAGTAAAAAAATATATATATTTTTGGACACATGCAGTCTTTTGAAGAAAGTAACTTCTGTCTTAGTATCAGATTACATAAGTTTATCACATAGATCCTTTCATAGTAGCAAGAATACGTAATATGCAATGCCATTTGTTATGAGTTTTAGAAGATGCAAAGATAACATTCAGAGAAATGGTGGTATGTGGTTGTAACAGTATGACTTGATTCAGATAGGTTAATTTCTGACAGTCAAATCCTTTTGGTAGGTGAAGAGAGAGGCATGTAGATAAATGGGGAGGTGACCCATCTCTCCCTTTCATATAATAAAGCCTCTCAATCAAGTTTAAGAATGTGGGGGAATATCCACAGAGGAAGAATAAGACAAGAGGTAAAGGGTAAAGCTCTGTTGTTTTGAGTAGAATTATTGACATGCACTGTGTACACCAGGCTTGCAAATGGCAGCACTGACATATGCTCTGAACCATTTCAGAACCTGATTTACATTTGGCCAGATGGAGAGCTGTCATTCTTCCTGTCGAAGGGGCTATAGAGGGAACCTACAGTACAGTCAAGTGTGTTCTGCAAAACAAAAGGGACTTTGAAGCTAATTAAACGTCTGGGCAAACGTTCAGTTAAGACCTTCAAGTTCTGAGAGAAAATCATAGGAGACATCATTTTGACTTGAAATATTTATCATTTAAAAGATGTTAACAATTACGCATTATTTCCGTAAAAGGGCCTCTTAGTGTGGTTGGTCCTCCAGAGTGAGACATCCGCCCTGAGTCTGTTTATCCTTTAAAATTATATGTTTATCCGAGGGAAAAACTTTTGTATCTTTCTCAGGAGAAGGTCCATGGATTTCTTCTAATTCTCAAATGGCTCTCTAACCACCAACATATTAAGAATCAATTCTGGCAAGTAATAGATTTGAGTTAAATCTGCTCTCAAATCTTAAAAAAAAATCCCCAAATAACAGAAGGCATTGATAAACAGGATGAGTAATTTATTATATTTACCTATCATTAGTTACAGACAAATAGTATCATTTTAACTGCTGTGTGAATGATACTGAGCTTATCCCTCTAAATATTTTATCTAGGTGAGTATCAAATTAATAGAAATCAATGGGCAGAGAAAGAGTAAGGGGTGATAAAGAAGGGTGGAACTGTGTCATTAGGATTTGAAACTTTGTGGCTGAAGGCAGACAAAAGAAGTCATTTCATTTAGGATGATGTCCCTAACCTCGAGAGAATATTTAAGATACACAACCTCCAGTTATCTCCATTTGTTCCTCGAGTAAACACCAAGATCCTAATATGTCCCAGAAGCCATTGCTTTATCTCCTATATGCCTGTCCGTTTGCCTCCACCTTTCATCTTACGCCCCTGCCCCTCTATGCCAAGCCTTCACATTGGCTTTCTTTCAGTTTTTTGATGGTTATTACTCCCTCCCACCATCTTCCTTCTGTCTGAAGCCTCTGCCTTAATTCTCTTACTTAATTGTGCCTCATCCTAAAAGCCTTGACTCAAATGTACCTGCCTTAAGGAAGCTGCCATTGGTGGTTCTGTCTAGGTCAGGGTTTCCCTGATACACATTCTCCCGGAACTCTGTACCTTTGTTTAAGTGTCCCATTGGTATTTTTGTATCTATTTATTTAATATTTTACTTAATGTCTCTTCCCCCTGCTCTAGGTAAAGCCATGAGGCCAGGATCAATGAATGCTCACAAAACTGCAGTGAGTGCTGCCCTAGTAGGTCCGGAAGGTAGAACCATTGCCCCGTCAGGAATGGAAGGCAGGGCTTTCAGCCAAAGAGGATTATTCTCGGGCTGGCCAAGTGGCACAGTGGTTAAGCGCTGGCTTGGGAGGCCGGCGGCCCCGGTTCGAGTTCTACATGTGAGGGTCAGTGACACTGCCCTCAAAAAAAAACAACAAACAGACAAGAGGATTATTCTCAAGCCTTCAAATCCAATGGGTTTTGCCTTGCTAGATTTCACACTTGCTTAGCACACATCGCCCCTTCCTTCTTCCCCCTTTTTCCCCTCTTTAGAATGGGAATGTCTATCCTCTGTCTGTCCCACCACCATATTTTGGAAGCACCTAAGTTACCTGGTTTCAGAGGTTCACAGCAGAAAAAGAATTTTGTCTCAGGACCAAAAGAAATCATGCCTTGAGTCTCCCCCACATCTGATTTAAATGATATTCTAGTGAGACTTTGAAGTTGATGCTAGAATGATTTCTGACTTTTGGGCTTCCTGGCTCCTGAGAAGAATATGAATGGGGGCAGTATCAGAATGCTGTGTCCCCCAAAATTTATATGTTGAAGGCCCAACCCACAATGTGATTATATTTGGTGATAGTACTTTTTAGGAAGTGGCAAAGGTCAAATGAAGTCGTAAGTGTGGTGTCCTTATCTGATAGGATTGGAGGCCTTACAAGAAAAAGAAGAAAAGTTTGTCTCTCCTTCCATGCACCTGCACCAAGGAAAGGCTATGTGAGGCCACAGCAAGAAGGCAGCTGTCTGCAAGACAGGAAGAGAGCTCTCACCAAAAGCTGAGCCCTGCCAGACTTTGATCATGGAACCTTCCAGACTCAAGGGCTGTGAAAAAAATAAATGTCTATTGTTCAAGCCACAGAGTCTATGGTATTTGCTATGACAGCCAAAGCCAGCTAATGTACATAGTATCATTCTTGGACACATTAGAGACACTGAATATCTATTTTATGGATGACTGCATTTTGTAGATGCTATTATTCATTTATATATCTGAATCTCAGGAAGCAGGTTAAGGGACTATCATCAGATTTTTGTTGCAAGAGATAGTGTAGATGGAGTATTTCACAGATTTGCAGAAAAAAAAGTCATGGGTTCTATCATTTAATAGCAAAATAATGTCTAAATATAGAAACTCCCTAGATTTGTATATCTGCCTAATAAACTAAATGCTTTTCTGTACTACATTCTTTAACCAAAAATATATCCTCTGGGTTTATTTACTTCTAAGTAAAGCTATAGGTCTACTATTTGAAGAATCATCAAGTCCTTTAATTGTTTTTCTCTTCAAATTAGCTTTGAATTTCCCATCACTTTCTGGGTTCAATACCACCTCCAAATCAATCAGCCCTGTCAACATTCTATCTCCAGTCTCCCATTATGTAAACCATTCTTTTCAGTATGCAGATTAACCCCTATTTATTGCTTTTTATATTAAACCCAGCCATCTGTCTATCATTAAGTTTCACCCTGGAAACCTTTCCATCTATCAATCCTCTCATCAACTTCCCACTTCCAATGAAAAGAGTGGAGCACATAGGAATGATGCAAAAAGTTCAGGTGATTTACACTGTTACATATCTCTTGTTTTCTTGCGGACCTACTCTTTTACTCTCTTCCTCAGGGCCTCTTGTGCCAGTTATGTGGTGCTTGCCCCTCCAGAACCACTGTTCACCCTTCTCCTGTGATCCAGGGAGGTGATATTTACATATATGACCGTGTTTCCCCGAAAATAAGACTGGGTCTTATATTAATTTCTGCTCCAAAAGATGCATTTTATCCATTTATTCATGTACAAAAATCTACATTTATTCAAATAGTCATGTGTGGCTAACGATCTTAACTGGGGCTTATGTTTGGGGTAGGGCTTATATAACGAGCCCTACCCCAAAAATCCTGCTATAACCCTGAAAATCATGCTAGGGCTTATTTTCCGGTTAGGTCTTATTTTTGGGGAAACACAGTACATACCCTTGTCTTCTGCCTTCTGATTACGTTTAGTCCATGGGAAGCCCCGTTCAGATTCCAGAGGCATGGAGGAGAGCAAAGTAGGGTGTTTATTTTTCTGGCTCCATTGCTGTGATGGCACCTGAGCTGGCTCTTAAGGCCACCTTTACAAATGGCATCCAACTCTCTCCTTCAGGGTTTCTGTTACCTCTCTCTCCCTGATCCTTTCTACTTTAAGAATGGTAACAGCCATGATGATGGTTACTATACTATCTCTTGTGGCTCCTCTCTTCTCCAAGCATATGTATAAAATATTTTTGTAAAGAAATCTTCAAATTATCCTCATTTGAGTGGACTGTCAGTTTGAAAGATGTTCCTCTCATATCTGATTTTATAGTATATCAGCTGCTTGCATTTGTGAGGATCCCAGTTTTTCAACACCTGAGTGGGTTTTGCTCTGAGCACATGGGCTGCCATAAGAAAGACCTCCAAATTATTGGCATTTTCTCATAGGGTACCTGTGGTTCCGTACTCCAAAACTGCCTCACCATTTTGCAGACTGACAAAATCAATTAGCCATGGGCAACTCAATATGATTTTTAGGATTCAAGCATTTGTGTACCGCCTATTTAAACTGATTTTTGCTGCTTACATTTTGATCTTTACTATGTTTAACTAAAATCTTTAAAAGGGACACTTTATGATTAAATAATTTGCTATTCTCCTGGAAACTGCCAAGAAATTCCAATTGCTCATGCTCCAAATAGGAGGAAAGAAAGATTCTTACCTTACAAATTTTTAATTGGCTTTCAATTGCAGCTGGCTCTGAGGTGGTGGTGGGTTGGGTTTTCAACCAGTTTTCAGCAGTAGTTGTCATCTGCTCCAATTGTTGTAGCTGATTATAGAAAGCAATGATGCTGTTCTGATACTCCAGCCAGTTAAGTCTCTCGCTTAGCAATTGGCAGAACTCGGCCCACCGGCTGTTCAGTTGTTCTGAGGCTTGTTTGATGCTGTCAGCATTAACACCCTCTAGAAAGAAAGAGTTTGAAAATATATCCACTGAAGCCACAGACCGAAAGACATTATCTGAAAACCAATGTGTCTCAAGTTTAAAAATACTCAGCATCTGAGTCACTTCAAACAAATCATTTATTTACTGATAAAGGAGAAAATGTACCCAGATGATTTCTGATTACTGATAGCAAATTGTTAGGGTTGCTTCTTATCAAAAATATGAAGGTAATAAAATAATAATGAAGAGCACATAAGATGTAAAAGATTAGAATATATTTAAATAAAAACTAAAATGGTCAAAGCTCTCATGGGGGTTGGAAGATTGATCATGGACAACTAACGTTTTAAATGTTTCCAAAGGTTTCCAAAAAAAATGTTAAATATCACATATATTATTGAAGTGTATTCCCAAAAATTAACTCGATTTTTATTTTTTTTAAATGGTGTGGAAATTAGTTGAAATGTTATTATTTGTATTTTTTAAAGATAAGTATCAAAAATCAATAATTTTCTGTTTGTGCTATAGAAAGCCAGAAATAGACAGATTGTCTATGACAAAGAAGGGAAACAAGCACTAGGAAAAATGATCTTTCTAATATGTAAAAAGGTTTTCATGTTATTTACATATCATTTACAAATGTGGAAGTTGATCAGACAGTTTTGAAGCCATCTATAGCAACACTAAAGCAGAAGATCTATCACGGTCAAAATGGAAATTTAAGTACATCATTATCACCGTCAGCCTTTTGGAGAACCTACTATGGGTTCAGGAATATGCTGTCTTAATATATACTATCTTTTTCAATTTTTCCATGTGATATATGATTAATGCCAATCCAAGCATGTATTATCCTATACATAACATGAAAGCAACATCATGTAATGCTATGTGTTAAAATATTCGTTCTCTAAAGTGAGTTCACAAAATTTAGATGTTCTTACACACACACACAGATGGTGCCAAAACAATGTATATATATTTTAAGAAAGGAAAACTGTATTAAAATTATAATACTCAATATATACCTATAACAAAAGATGAATACAAGTCACGTTTGACTTTCTGCAATGACAAGCGGTGTTCAAAGTGGTTACCATCAGTGTCCAGACACTTCTGATTACGGCAAACTACCGCTTGAGCAACATTGACCAAAGTATCCATTTGTATATAGATTTTTGGCACTCCCAGTATATATTAGTTTATATAGTAACTTTCTTAATAAATTAAATTGCATTAAAATATTAAATATGATATGTATTTAAAAATACAGCTATGCAGCACTGATAACTTTTTTTTTTTTTGAGGGCAGTCACTGGCCCTCATATGTGGTATCTGAACCAGGGCCGCTGGCATCCCAAGCCAGCTCTTAGCCAACACGCCACTTGGCCGGCCCTGATAACTTTCTTATATTTTTGAAATGCTGAATATTTGAATGTTTCTTATCCTTACATATTTCCACAGGCATCTCAAAAGGGATCATAAACTCACTATTGGATTCTGCCTCTAGATGAAAAAATCTAAGAGGTAAAGTGATTTAGTAAAGACAAAGTTTTCTAGTACAACCTACTGTTACAAATATTCATTTTTCTATACATTTTTTGTAACATGATTTAGTTAATGGGAAGTTATTGAAATCTGAAGATCATCTCTAACAAACAAGGCCTGTGGCTTTGCTAACTTACACATGCTCTACATTCTTTTCAAAGGCTAAAAAATATGAATTTGAATTCAACAACTGTATTATTTTACCCTCTCTTACTTTCCTCTGCTCTGATATTCTAATTTTCAGTTTGTTGTAATTATGTTATGCTGCCAAATCATATCTCTCAATTCAGTTGAAACATAGCTCTCATTTCAAAGTTTGACAGCACCCAAGATGACACTGGAAAAAAGAAACTACAAATATTATTGCCAGCCATCTTTTCCTCCATCCTTGGCTGATATATTTTTAAAGAAAAATAACTGAAAAAATAAAGTGTGAAAAGATAATATATGCATGTCTCCAAATATGCAGTTGTAAGAGGCAGCATGTGGCTTACAGGATCTAAATATTCTTCTAATGCCCTCCTAATAGTTAAGGAAGCAATTGATCTTACTGAGACATCTGGAGGTGGTGTGGGGTACAGTGTTTGTGATCATCTGTTTTTGATCAGTGACCAAGAATGGTGCCAAAATGTTTTGGGGTGTCACTAAGTAATTAACTGCAGCTATAAAAAGGTAGTATCTGCTGAAAAGTCTAAGAGAAGAACCAAAACTCCAGTCAAACAGGCACTAAGTTTGAGGGAAAATATTACAATAAAATGCTAACTTGATTGTTGGAAAATAAAATAATTTAAAAATACAAAGGAGAGAATTTTTAAATTATATGAGATGATGATTCAAAAACGTATCATGGACTTAAATGATCAGATGTTTATGAGAAATATTTTTAGGATATGTTAAACTTGAATAAGAACTAAGAAAAATGGCATCCATGGTAGTCAAGTCCAAGATAGGCAAATAAGAGATGCTAAAGTAAATTAAAGGCACTGATGAACTGTTGATGGATTGAGTCTTATTCAACATTTATCTACATGATGAGGGAATAGAAAGAAATATCTCACTGTCCTTGAAAGAGTTCAAACATATGAAGACCTCCCAGCATTTGGAAAAACAAAATTATAAGCTAATTCTCAATATAAATAATACATGTTAATTGAACCAGTAAAATATAAATCAAACCATAATGAAGTATCAACAGGTTCTGTGGTATCTATTAAAATCCAGGGACAGTATTTAATGAGTTCTTGTTGATCATTATCAAAACTATCAGCTTATAATGTTGTGCCAAAAAAAGTCCAGAAACTAAACATCACTGTAAAAGAAATTAAAATAAATGAGAAAAGTGAATTTTGTACAATCCACTATGAAATCTACAATACTGCCGCTGGCTTCCCAAGCCAGCGCTTAACCACCGCACCACTCGGCCGGCCCTCTACCTATTAACATATTGATTTTTCTAATTGAATGAAGACAATGAAAATACAGTAATAGTTAAAAGAAGGATCTCCGTATTAGGATAAATGGTGAAGGAAGGCAGAAGGGTCTAGACATTCACAAAAAGAGCTCTGGTACTAGGTAGATCTGAATTCAGATTTGACCCCCTTTACTGGATGGGTGAACTGGAGTCAGTTATTTTATCTTGTTGGGTCTTATTTTTCTCATCTATGAAATGAGCATAAAACAGAATTGACCTCGTAGGCTACCTATGAGGATTCTGAATTAATATATGTGAAGTAGTTACACAATGTCTCACACATACCAAGAAACCAATAAATAGTAGTCAATGTTTATATAAAGAAATGAAACAGAACATGCAGGAAACAAGAAAAGACCAGCTCTTTCAAATGTTGAAATTAGGGGGCAGGGGGTTCATTTAATGACAGGAAGAGGTCATTTATGAAAAATTAATGATTAATATTTTTAAAGTTAGTGTTAAGTTGATATGATATGGCACTAATATGGGATATAAAAAGTATATGTATAAATTTTTACATGAAACTATAGCAACAAGTGATGAATTCATAAGCTTACTAGGAAAACTTGGAATAACTGGTAATACAACTATCATCATTTAAAATTAAAGTTATATAGGACATTCATGACAAAAATTAAAATCAGAAATTTCTAGGTATCATTGGCAAAGATACAATGTTGACCCCAGATCATCAGGCATCTTATTAGGAAGGATTTGTATGTGTAAATATTGCATTAATTTGTGTGTGGATAGGCTTCCTGTTCAACTAGAGTATAACCTGTCCTAAATTATAAACCCCTCTAAGAAAAATGGCCTCACTGACAGTATCTGATAGAGTTCTCAGCTTAGAGTAGGTACAGAATAAACACACTGTACTTGTAAAATCACCTAACACCAAATCAATAGCTTATTTCATACAAATACAAACATTAGGGGAACAATATCCACAGACACAAAAAGCAAACACAAACACAAACATACACACACACACACACACACACACACACACACGCACAGTCTATCTTGCTTCAAGTCGGCTTTAAAATACTTCGGCAAGGGATCTAAAGCACTGTCACAGGTCACATTACTTAATGTACATCTCTTAAATTAAAATGATAAATGCCATTACTTCAGCATCATGAATTAAATGGCCATCTATTATCCAGTACTACTGGTGATATTATGAGACAGTCCCTTAAAACTTTTGTAGAATTAAAAGTGGGTACTAAGTGTTTCCCAAGCAAATATATTAGAATGATTTTCCTATTATATAATTGTTTTATGTGTATTTCATAGAATTATATGCTCCTTAACTCAACCGAAAATTTTAAGATCTCTGACAGTTTGTAAGTGTAAATATCTGCAAATTTTTAAGTATCAATTATTTGAGCATGTTTTACTAAGTTTTTGTTGGCTACTTAAGAATACAAACAGTAACTCACCAGGCATTATGAACAATACTTATGGAAACCATTTCGAAGCAGCACATTAAAATCTCAGGGATAATGGATCATAATCCATTCACATCTCATATTCCAAACAACCTCTGAAATAGTCTATGAATAAATATATTGCACCCAGAGGAAATGGATCATTACTTGAAGTGCATCCATTAATTTTACTACTTGTGTACAGTGCATAACAGACTGTTAGAATAATTTTAATTGTACACCACCTTCCATGCAAGTTACTTCAGAACTGCCACTTAAAGTGAAGTATTCCTCACCAAATATATTCATCATTAGCTATGAAACCAGAGTAGAATAATGCAAAACCTGTATCTTCAGAGCTCTTGAATTAGAAGAATATTTGAAATGAAAACTTAAATTTGAGAACAAATAGTCTCCAATTTTGTTGCATATTAAGTGAGGGTCATTACAAATTTATTTGGCATTCAATTTAACAGCATAAAATATAACAGAAATTATTCAGAGTCCATGAAAATAAGATTTGAGTGTTATAGACTAAATTCTAGAGGTTTCTATGAGCACACTTTTATATGACAGCTACATCATGGTTTTGAAAACAATACCTTTTAAAAATTAATACCTTTTAAAAATAAATATGAAATTAACATTCCTGGCAAATATAATGCACAAATTTACTAATATATCCCTTTTTACATTATATCTATTTATAAACATCATTGAATTATACAAGAAGAAAATCAGATTACAGCTCGTATTTGTTTTTGTGACTAGTTTTGTACAACAGTGACTACCATAAACTCCTCCCTACACACACACACACACACACACACACACACACACACACACACACACACAGTCTCTTCCTTTGGAGAATAAACAGGAACAATGTATTTGTTGAGTAACAACATTTACTGGGTGTGAACTCTGTGTAGACCATTATCCCATGGGTCCCATGGAGAAACAGGAGACATAAATCAAATTACCCATAACTGATGAAAAGAGTGAGAGAAGAAGACATGGGTGCAACTGTGGAAAGTTCCTCATGATGGAGGAACTGAATGACTGCAAATAGTCCTATTTCCATGCCCCATTGATACACAAACCAACTGCAGAATCTCTTCCCATTAAAATATATAATTGCCACTGAAAATCCTTTGCAATAATGTGAAGCAAAGATAATGAGAGATTGGCTATGAGGTGAGCTATACTGACTATAATCCCTGCCCTTGACCATCTGACAAAATTCCGTGGCCCAAACTCAAATGACACCATTCATGTGAAGTGCTTCATGAGCTACAAACCAAAATACAAAAAAATACAGTTACGTAGTTAATATGGATAAGAGGGCTCTCGTCTGTGTGTTATCAGTCTGTGTTATTTAATTACCATCCTTAGCAGACTTACTATTAGGTATCACCTTAAACACTATAATCTAACATGGAGGAGATGATAGTTTTGTGATGTTCTTTTAGTCTAATATACTAATGATTACTATTTTTGTTTAAACATTTCCCTAATGCGATTGTCTCCAGGATCTTAATTAACACATGGAAAACTGCAATTACAAATAAAAAGTGAAGCACAATTTACTACAGAAAACATCACTAACCCTATTAGGTAATTATGTTATAGTATCACCTCTGGAAATTGTAATGAAACCATTTTCAGCTTAAAGATGGGAACACTGAGCTATGCTTATATATGTTTTCAAATGAATATTTTGATGTAATTATGGTTGGCAATTTCAATATTACTAAAGGAAAACAATTTATCTCAACCAGGTATTTTTGTTATACCTAACTGATATGAGAATATATGTACATGCAAAAACATTATTTTACAAAAAGAATTAAGAATAAGCCTAATCCTAAACAGATAAAAACAAGGCAAGCATATGTTTAGGCTAAAAATGTCCTAGATTGCCCTGAAATCCCATAATCCCACTCATACACTAAAAATCTTTTGCTTTGAAGCAAGCAGATCAGTTAAAAACTATCCAAAATAAAATTTTAGGAAACCAGGATTCATTAATTAATAATCAATAGTATTGATATAGCAACAACATTCCTTACCATATTTAGTTGCTAAAACTTTCTAAAATTTAATTATTTTATATTATTTTGTTAAAATAAAAAAATATAAAAATAAACCTTAAAGATTTTTATCTGTATCCTTTTTTAAAAAGAATGAAATAAATAGAAAATTGGAAATTTCCTTTCTGGGTATAACGCAGCTACAGGAAACACAATTAGAGCACTAGGTACCCAATCCAGTGTCCCACTTACTCTCATTAAAGTTCTAGGAAGTGAACAATTTTTGAGACTAAAAGGAGGTTCTCTCTACCATCCAACATTCTATCAAACTGGTCCCCATACTTCTCCAATCAATTGAAATACTGCAATTTGCGACAACATAGATGGATCTTGAGATAATCATGCTAAGTGAAATAAGTCAGACAGAGAAAGCTGAGAACCATATGACTGCACTCATATGTAGCATATAAAACTGAAAGCAACAAACAAACAAAAACTCATAGACACAAACAACACTTCAGTGGTTACCAGAGGGTAAAGGGGAGGGAGGGGGTGACAGGAAAGGGTAGGCCAAATATATGGAGACCGAAGGAGAACTGACACTGGGTGGTGAACACACAATGTAATATATAGATGATGTATTATAGAAATGTACACTTAAAACCTACATAATTTTACTAACCAATGTCACCCCAATATTTTTAATAAAAATGCTTATATAAAAGAAAAAAAAATTGCCTTTGGCACTAACAAGTTTTGTTTTCTGTATTTCCTAAGTGGTGCTAAAAATTCATTCTTTTAGTAGGTATTTTGAAATGGCCAAAAGTGATTTGGAAATATGTTTGAGGTGACATTGGGGCCAAAACTGATGTAAAATAAGTGTTGAGGAATTTTTTTGCATGTCTTAGAATTTCATTCTGAAGGAAGATGTAAAAGAAGAGTTCCAAAACTATTGAAGATATTTTAGAAAAGTACTCATCTCATGGTAAATTATTTTAAGAAGAAAATTCAGTTTTCTATGTATGAATGTATACATATAAAATGTTGTTTGTAAAATGCTTTCTTTAAAATACAATACCTGTACTCATCCTATTCTGCATACATATTTTTACACTATGAATATATGTTAAATGTTATCAAAGTAAATCATACATAAACTGTATATGTATTTGTATTAGTTGCATAATATTATAACATTGTACAAGAATGATTTGCCTTTATCTTAATGTTTGAGAAGATTTATAGTTAGAAGGAACAAATATTAGACATTTATATGAGATCTTAAATGAAATATCATGACTCAGCTCTCATTTTCCTTTCTATAAATAAAAGGACAAAAATATAAGTGTTCTATATGGTTATGAGTTTTATTACAACTCCTAGCCAAATTTGGGAAAAGAAATTCTGGGCTTGTAAATTAAGAGCTTTACTGAGCTAACTGTTGGGAAATCTGGTTTAGGCAAACCTCAGTTTGCCTTTCAGCTTCCTGAGCCACACCAATAAACTCAAGTTTCTGACTCTATGCTAGTGGAACTATCGTAAATTAGGGTTAGGTCTCCCTCTGAAATATATCTGGAGGTACTCCAGGCACTTATTGTGTGTCTGGTTTTACTCACAACTTGCACAAATAATCACATAAACTATTATGCACCTTTTTCTATGAAAGCCCACAAAAAAATAAGAGAACAAAAAGAGAAGCTAGAATCATTGAGTCTTCTTTTTAGTAATTATGTACACTGCTTCGTTGAATGGAGCAGCAGAGCTGTGCTCTCATTAGCCTAAATTTGAGCTTAAACACATATCAGACCTTATCTTCACTGACATAATTATGAAGCTTTAAATTTGATCAATATAGTCAACCAATGAAGACCATCTCAAATCAAACCCCTACTCCTTACTGCTCTTTGCTTTCTGCATAAGTTCACATTTTCCTTTAGAAACATTATTATTTTCTGACCAAAATTACCACTGTAATTATCCCAATTTCTGCCTAATTTTGCTTTGCTAAACTGAATGTAATCAGTTAATTAATATTTAGTAAGGACTTAGTATATGTCCTGATTTTTAGAGCAATGAGAGCAATTATTTAGAAAACGATATTATCACTAATCGTATAATTTTAATCCCTTATGTAGTTTCAACTATCAAAAACAAATCATTCCCTTATTTCCAAATTTTAACTGCATTTTGAATAATTTAGCATATGCTACTATCACATGATCTGAGCTAAGGTATGCTTGATATCTGATTATAAAATGAGACAATTTTAAAGTATACATTTTACATCAGTTTATAAAAATGAAAAAGTGACAATGTAGGTCTGAGGGAGAGATTATGTAACAGCTACAAGAAAATGTTTTAGATCATATAATTTTATTTAACATGACTATACAGTTGTCAAACTCATCAGTTAAACAACCTAGCAACATGCATCTAAATGACAACCTTTTAGTATGTTGCATTGACTATATATTCATTAACTTTTAACCCAATTCTCAGCTGTCATATTTGCTTGTTTTTGTTTTTAACCAAATATAGTCTTGGGGCTAATTAGAAGAATAAAATAAATTGATTTCCTAAGAAGATCACTGAACTTTTTAATGCCAACATGGCAATTAAGGCAAACAATAACTAATACATGGAATTCAAGCCCCCAAATGTGGGTAGGTTCTGGAAAAAGCTGACATGCAAGACAAAATACATTTGTTACATTTGGCTATAATGATTTTGTAAACATATCCTTTGAAGAATAAAATAAAAAATCTTGTTTGGAAACAGCATTATCCCTTATTGTCATAAATTACTTATATCTGGAAATGAACGCAGGAGTAGAACAATGACAACTGGAAATCAGTTTGTTCACCACTGAAGTCAATAACATGTTTTGTTCAGACAGCCTTTGAGGCACTAAATGTTAACAAAGATTAACTTTAAAAAGAAAAAAAGGTTTTGCTAGCTTTGTACTTTCACCTCACTCAAACAAAGTTACAAAATCAAAGTACCCCATCAGAGACATTTTTTAAATGAGTGAAAATAAAAGACAAGCAACATAGAAAATGTCACATATATTATTAGCAAACAGGTATGCTGATGAAATGTTCCACATCATTTTAGTCCGTTTGGAAAAATATATTGCAAGAATTATTTAAAATCAGATTATAATCACTTTACATACATTATATGATTGCTAACATTTTCAATTATTTCTGCAAATCTCATTTTCTTAAATTGTTTGGACAAATGCTAGCAGGATTTGCATTAAAATTAAATTCACTGCAACAGACTGGTAAAATATTCTACCACCTCCCATTTTCTTCTATGGGACTAAAAGTTGAATTTCCTCTAATAATTTGCCTAGCATTAAGAAAGAATAATAAAAAGCTTACAAACCTACTTTCATCTACATTTGCATTCAGGAAGTGCTTGTCTGATATAATTCAGCTGATAAATATGAACCTATGTGTTTATCAAATCCCTAAGAAGATTATCTAAATCAAGTCCGTGTAATTACCATTCACCATCTGTTCCACCAGGGCCTGAGCTGATCGGCTGGCATCTTGTAGTTTTCTGAACTTCTCGGCTTTTTCTCGCTCTATGGCCTGCAGCATGACAGCAAAGGTACGTAATTCAGTACAAGGATTGTGAAGCTACACAGTAATTATAACTTCTACTTGCCCTTTCAAGCCTTAAGATGTTTCACTCTGTCAGCTCATCATAGGAATTTAAAGATTTGTTCTCAAGTTTCTCGGTGCTAAAAGCATCAAAATGGCAATGAAAGCACAAGTCATTTTCATTCATTTTCATACCAAATTGCTACTATTTTTAATAAGATTCCTACCATTCACATTTTTTACATAATAGTTTCTGATGCACTGTAATGAAAGACTGCCAAAAAAAAAAAAGAAGAAAAACACCAGCAAAGGCAAATTTTAACCAAAAATGAAAGGATAAAGTATCAGATAATTAAAATGGAATTTATCTTTTAAATATACAATGCTGAATTTACTGCTATAGCAAAAGTATATATTCTAAAATAAGCATCAGGGCCGGCTGAGTTAAGCGCTGGCTTAGGAAGCCAGTGGCCCAGGTTCAGGTCCCACATATGAGGGCCAGTGACACTGCCCTCTAAAAAAATAAAAATTAAAAATTAAAAATAAATAAATAAATAAATAAACATCAAATTGAAAATCCAGTAAGTATACGCAATGGGAAAAAGTATATTGGCATGACTAGAAAAAACCCACAGTTATGTAAATACAAAACTATGGGTCCATTTTTCTCTCTAAAATGTTAAAATACTCCCATTTCAAAAAAAAATGGATTCAGTCTAAGTAATCATTTAGATTAGACTATTTCCCAAGCACACCAATTGACGGGAATGCTCATAAAATAATCCACACTTTTTTTAATATTTCAAAATATTCTCCAATTTAAAGAATAGCCACGATTGAATAAGCTTTTTGAAAAGAGTTTCATGAACTAGGATTATTGGATTCAAGGTCAAGAGTGCTAAATGCTAAAAGAGCTGATAGACAATAGACTATATCCAATCAGGAAAAACAACATAATACACAATATGCTAATTAAAATTTAGCAGAATAAATGAAGAATGATATAATAAAACACTATAAAATGATAATCTTTTTTAAAGCACTTATTACTTAGCTGGAAAATATACTTTTTACATTATGCTGCCAAAAGCAACAAATGAAAACTGAGGTTCATCTCATCAGTGGGCAAACCTTCAAATGTAATAGACTCATTTTAATATTTTGTATTCTGCTTGAACACACAATGTGATATATAGTGATGTATTACAGAATTGTACATTTGAAACCGATATAACTTTACTAACCATTTTCACTCCTATACATTTAATTAAAAATTAAGAAAAATAAATTTTCAAAGCACACATATTGTGGTGTTTGGGGTTTATATTCACCTAGGATCCCATACCAATTAGCCGGTGAAACTTCTGGATTATTTTAAAAGTAATTTTTACACAGATGTCATCCAATTGTTGACACAAGCATGTGGACAACCATGGAAGGTTCTAATTTGATAAGTTGAACTAACAAGTCCATGAAAATAAAGTAGCCACAATGTCTTATTAAACCTCTAAGAACCTAGGCAAAACTCCCAAATTCACATTTTCTCAACTCTCAACTTTTATTTTCTAACTTATGTCCTTAGAGTCTTAGTAGCACATGTGTTTTCCAATTCTTTAACTTTTCTCCATTAAAAGGTAAATTCTATTTGTAAAGAACTCCAGGCACTTTAGAAAAAAATAAGCACAGTCTAACTAAACATAGAATATTCACGACTATCAAGAGCTACAGCAGGATTTGGGGTGTCCCAAATTTGAACTACATCAATCAATCAATCAAACAATCCGAGAGAGAGAGAGAGAGAGAGAGAGAAAGAGAGAAAGAGAGAGAGAGAGAGAGAGAGAGAGAGAGAGAGAGAAAGAAAAAATATACTACAACAAAACAACAAGAATAATGACAAAAATGTTGTCTTTTAGTTTTAGACTTAACCTTTCCTATCAGAGTGGCTTCTGTTTTATCTACATTGAGGATTTCTTAACATGAAATTACATAAAGAGTAGAATCAGAACACGACCTTGTCTTTATAACCGATGACAAGAAATGATCAATGGCCCTCTAAATGCCATGATCATCTCTTTATTCTATGCATTTAATGGAATAATCAGAGAGACAAACTTATCACGAACATATCAGGGTAATATTTGAGCTTAGCTATCTTCTTTGGTTAACCACATTATTCCAGTAATTCTAATATAAATAATAACAGTAACAAACACCACCACTGCAAAACAATCTTTGAAGTAGGTACTATGTATCTTCCAATTTGACAGATGAAGAACCATGATAAAAATGGATTTCCCCTACACAGTCTACCAAATTACATTTTATATACATAATTTCATGTATATACATCATAATAATACTATTGGATAGAAGGAATCAGCATTATGTTACCCTATTTTTTTACATAGAAAACTGAGCATCAATAAGATTAAGTCATATATCCAAGGTCATAGAAGTAGAAAAATTTTAGATGCAATATTAGAATCCTGATGATCTATTTAATAAGTTCAGCTCTCTTTCAAACATACTCTGCTCTGCTGCTTCTAGGGGTATTTCAATAGAAATTAATCAGACAGATTTGAACATATTTGACTACAACTCACAGCAGTAACCTGATAGTTTGAATGCAGTAAGGGATAATTTTCAAAATATTTAACCACAAATGCAGCAACTCAGAAGGAATGCCTAGTCACTTAGAATGGACACTGTCAGTTTAAAGGCTAATGGACAACTCTGTGTACAGGTCAATTACTGTCCTCATTGCCAGATGTATATTGTACGCAAACTAGGACCTGGTGCATAAATAAACAGGCCCAAGAAAGAAGCAGTTAATGGCCTTCATACAGGTGCCAATGTTTAGATGGTAGCTGAGTTCTGTTAAGTAACATCACTTTAAAGAGTGAAGAGTCCAGAAAACATTTCACTTCAGACACAGCGAGATGGTTGATTTAAAATGAGAAAATGTAGGGTATCAAGGAGGCAGTAAGAAAAGCAGGTAATGAAAAGCAAAGTTTTGGAGTCACGCTGTTCACAGTTGGTTTGAATTGTCTCCACTGCTTACCACCTGTTTGACATTTACAAAGTCATTCAACCTTTTTCTGAGTTTCAGTACATCCTATGTAAAATAACAATAAAGATATCTACCCTACAGGGATTCTGAGGGGACTAGAGGGGGTTCTTCATATAATGTATTTCCCAAATTGCGACAATGTTTATAGCAAAATGGGAAGCTAAACATAATTGAGCTGTGACAAATGGAATGACATAAACTGAGAATGACCAGGACAAACTGGTACATGTGGTCATTCTAACGAAAGGTATCAATAGTCTTAAAAACAAGTTAGGAACAATTGGCACCAGGTTGATTAGTGCACCTTGCTCACAGCAATATGTGAGAAGTTTCCAAATAACCATATATAAAAAGTGTTAAAGAAATTGACTCAATAAACATCACTTAAACTCCCTTTTTCCTGGATCTGGCCACACATGAGTTTGTTCTCAAATGAAATATATGAGCTTCTGTTTTAAAAGTGGTCAGATTAGAAGTTCTTAATGCTTCTACTTTCCCTCATTTTCTCATAGAATTATCTGTAAAATGTACAGAAAAGTAAAACAAAATGTAAAAAAAAGTAAAATACACAACAACGAAAAACTAAGTCTGGAGGAATATGGTTCTGGAAAAAGGAGGGCATATCCCTTTCTCTAAAGAATCATGTGTCACTAAGGAGAAAAATTGGCCTTCCATGGGTCTATCTTGCAAAGTAAAAACTGGCTAACAGGATCAAATATATGGTGATGGAAGGAGAACTGACTCTGGGTGGTGAACACACAATGTGACATATAGATGATATATTACAGAATTGTACACTTGAAACCTATGTAACTTCACTAACCATTGTTATCCCAAAACTTTAATTAATTTAAAAAAATTATATGGGCCGGCCGAGTGGCGCGGTGGTTAAGCGCTGGCTTCGGAAGCCAGCGGCCCCAGTTCAGGTCCCACATATGAGGGCCAGTAACACTGACCTCAAAAAAAAAATTATAGTTTAGGATGAACCAAGAAAAACTGATTGATATCTAAAAACAAACAAACAAACTAACGAACAAAAAAGCTGGCCCCATTAAAAAAAAACAGGAAAAAAATGCCACTCATACCTATTCCCTTACTCAGGTCCATCAAAACTGCTGTATTAATGTCACATTAGATTCTATACTACTACAGTCAATGCTGATTCTCAGGCCTCAGCTTGCTTATCAAAATATTCTGATTCAGAGGGTACTTCTTAGAAATATTTCTTAACTTGGATTCCTACAGTTTAAGTACAAAGAGTTTTCCTCCTACCTCAAAAACTGCCTTTACTCAATCTCCTTTGCTGGTTCCTCATCTCAATGATGTCTAAATTTAGTGTATCCTAGCGTTCAATCTATATTTCCATTTATTCAGTCCAAATCTCAGAATCCTTCTTGGCTCGTTATCTCACAAACCCCACATTTAATCCATCAGAAAATCCTGTTGGCTCTAACCTCAAAGCATCCAGAAAGCAATGTTATTACTGTGGTCACTACTACCACACTAGTCAAAAGTCCCTGTCATCCCTCAGGGGGTCTAGATATTTCAAAATTGCCTGGTAAATGGTATTTCTACTTGTACCTTTGCTCCCTGGTAAAAGTGAACTGGCATCTTAAGATGACTAACCATAGAGCTGGGAGGACTATGGGCAGAGCTGGGCTGCTTGTTAACTCTCTAGTCCTGACTTCCTGTTAAAACTTTGTGGTAACTTCCAGGGGAGGGATCTATTTACATAGAGGCCATCTTAGGAAGGCTGGGCTCTTTACTTTTTGCATGTGTGCAGTCAGTTGGAGGTCCTGCCAGAGGTGTGCGTTGTCACACTGCTGTGGTGTTGTTTGTTTATTCTTTCTCCCAAATAAACCCTCTTTTGGGGAATTACCTGGAGAGTTATTTTGACCAGTCGACATCCCTGATGAGATCTTCTCAACACAGCAGACAGAGAAAGTCAGTCACAAAAGAGGTCAGCTCAACTCTCCAATAACCTCCCTTTTCACCCTGAGTAAAAGGCCAAGTTCTAAGCATGGGCTCACCTGACCTTAACCTCCTTAACCTCTCTGACCTCTTCTCCTGCTACTAAACACCTTCATTACTCTGCTTCAGCCACACTCTTTGTTGTCCTCCAACACTCCAGGCATGCTCCTGCCTCAGGGGTAAGCATTTAGTTTCCCCTCTGGCTGAAATGTCCATACCTCCCATATCTATAAAAGAAATTCTTCACTGCCTTTAGATCTTTACTTAAATGCCACTTTCTCAACTAGGACTTCTATTCCCACTCTAGTTACACACACACACACACACACACACACACACACACACACACATTTCCTAGCTCTCATTCCCTCTTTATTTTGTCTTTGGAATTTATCAATAACATTTTATATGTTTACATATTAATTTTGTTTCATTTTCATCTTCCCCACTGGAATATAAACAGTGTAATTTCTGGTATCCCCATGTATTTCCTTCTTCATACAATCACCAATGCCTAGAATAGTGCCTGGTACACAGTAGCTGCATGATAAGGTGAGGCCTACTGTAGCATAATGCCTCCATATACAATATTATAGTCTCTCCCACCCTACCTACAGTCAAAATGTTCTATGAAGGTATAAATGTATGAGAAATCCTGGTACCTATACATACAGTGATCACAGAAACAGCCAATGAGGTTAGGTCCTGCCAGATCAGTAAAGCTGGATTAAAAAGAAGTCTTCTAAAAACTACAGATTAGTTAAGGAGTTGAGCACATTAAACAGGACTTTTATGATGTCCTGGTAACAGTAATAAACAATTACCCCATAGAAAACAAATAGTTGTCATAAATTTATAGTGCCATTTGCAACAACATGGATGGATCTTGAGATTATTATGCTAAGTGGAATAAGTCAGACAGAGAAAGTCAAGAACCACATGATGTCACTGACATGTGGGATATAAAACAGAAAGCAACAAAGAAACAAGACAAACAAAGAAGCAGAAACTCGTAGACAAAGACAACAGTTTAGTGGTTACCAGAGGGAAAGTGAGGAGGAGGGATGGTTGATGAGGGTAAACAGGGTCAAATACATGGTGATGGAAGGAGAACTGACTCTGGGTGGTGAACATACAATGGGACATATAGATGGTGTATTACTGAATTGTACATCTTAAACCTATGTAACTTTACTAACCATTGTCACCTCAATAAACTTTAAATTAAAAAACAGGAAACAAATAGTACCAGGTAAAATTCATTAAGAAAAACTTAATAGATTACATTCCCTTGGTTAAGGAAAAGAAAAAGTCCAAAAACCAACATGGAACTTAGAACATTTGTTAAAGAATAATGAAAAGCTATCATATTCAAAAAATTAGAGGGAGTCTTAAGTCCCCTGAACAAAAGAGAATGTTTCTTGACTATGGTAGTAAGGATTCCTTGGACTCAGTAGCAGATAAACAAGTACTCCCACTTGGCTAGTAGAGAGTATTATATTTTACAGTACACTAAGTAAGTTGTTCCTACATTATCAGATTGTGTGAAATCTTTGGCTATGCTGACATGATGGAATGTTTTGTATCACTAGAGAATAAGTGTAACAATACTTCATTGGTCTCAGAAATTTAGGTGCTATGTTTCAAATATTTCAGAATCTTCAGTCTTTCTTCCTCTTTTATGGCTTTGATTCATTCTCATTCATATTCTCATTCTCTCTCTCTCTCTCTCTCTCTCTCTCTCTCTCTCTCTCTCTCCCCCCCCTCCCTTCCTCATTCTCTCTCTCCCCACACACACCCCCATTTACATTCATATATATTACCTTTTCCCCTTGTTTTCAAGGCCAAGTGTATCATTTCAATGCTCTTCAACCATGATATTCATTTTCTTCTATACATTTCACCCTCAATGTTAGTCCAAATATCTAGAGTCAGATTTCAGATCTCACTACTATAAAGAAAGTTCTTTCATGAAAGCCACCAATTTTCTTCTTGCCAGGTGCAATGCATCTTATAGCATTAAATACTGATAACTAAAACTACCTCTTTGAAATCACCTTGTTCATGAATACATCTCTCTGCCTTAGACATTAGGATCTTTCTCTGATCTTTCTTCCTCAGGAAACTCATCCAGCTTTTCTGTATGTGTGTCTGTTTCCCTATATATCTGTAATTGTATATGTATGTGTGGGTATACATGCACATATACCATATTTTTAATCTTAAAAGTTATTTATATTTTATAATAGAATATATAGTTTTGAAATTATTTTTCTTAACATGGACAATAAATACTTTATTCAATATATATATTCAATATGTGATTATGTTTAGAAGCTACTACTCAGATTCTAAAGTATCTAGTACACATAATTTCAAGTAAAAGATACAGAAGCTGAAAAAAGGCATCAGTGAATTACCCCATAAGAAATGTACTGTTAATTTGAAAATATATTACACTCATGAAAATTCTTAGTGATCATCAGGAAACTATGAATTTTAAATTTTATTGGGGAACAGTGTGTTTCCCCAGGACCCATCAGCTCCAAGTCAAGTAGCTGTCTTCCGTCTAGTTGTGGAGGGCGCAGCTCAGTGGCCCATGTGGGAACTGAACCGGCAACCTTTGTGTTATGAGCCTGCACTTTAACCACCTGAGCTAACTGGCCGCCCTTAAAAGGTGATTGTTCTTTATTTTAGCTGAGTCATCCTACCACCTGTTGGCAGCTCAGCAGTAGCTCAGCTCGGTCAGGAATCAAACCAGGGACTCTGATGCTCAGAGCTCACACTCTTGAGCAAGCTCTTAAGCAATTGAGCCACTCGGCCGGCCCTGAATTTTAAAATGTATAAATTCAAGTGCAAAATAGTATAATCATATCAAGAAAAAAGCAACAATTAAAATAACTTTTAAGCAAAGTATACAGAAAAGAGAAGTTTATTAATTCTTTAACAAGTTGATTAAAAATACTCTATGACCTCTCTTCCTCCTTCTTTATCCGGATCTCTTAAAAGCTTCTTCCTTTCATGACATCTTCTCTAATTAATATGAAAGTAAGTTCCAGATTCCCCAGAGTCCTATTCTAACTTTAGAAGCAATTAATTCTCTATTCACTTAACATTCTATAATTAAGTTTTGCCCTTTGACAGAAAAAGTAATTTATTCACTCAAATGTTTATTCAGAAGTCGTTAAATCCTTCATATTGGTAGCAGAGCTTGACTTCAAATGTGACCGCAGAACTGAAAACTAATCACTTATTCATACAGTCAAACATTAATTGTGTTAAGTACCAGGCATTATATGAGGTACTGGGATACCAAAACCAAACTTAGCCAGATCAAAACAAACAAAAAAAACAATACCAAAACAAAATGAGTTCCAGTCCCTAATTTCTAGAAACCAAGCATCTAATCAGTGTAACAATGGCCAGAAATCAGTTTGGATAAGTAAACAGGAGGTAGACCATGGGAATCACCATGAAGGCAACATGGAGATACGGACTTTGTCAATAGCTTCCAGCTAAATGCCACAAAGAACAGACCTGGAGGTTAACAGGTTGATTTACTTGTTGCAACAAGAGAGATGGAATGTAATAGGGAACTATGGGGGTATGTCTCTAAGAGGATGTTAGAGTTCATAGGTATTAAGCTTGTGTAAGGTGATGGGGATGGTCAAGGAAATGGGACTTTGGCTTTAAATGGATGCTGTAGGGAAGTGGGGGGCAATTCTATGATTGGGTATCTTAAAAATTTTTCTATCTAGATGGCATTATGACTGTAGAGAGGATACAGCTACGCTCAGTAAAGATGCACAATCTGCTATACTATTGAAGATGGGGGATATTTGGTCATTTGGGATAGTTTAGACAATGTTATTATTTTTGTCTGTGTTGAAACATGGTTACAAAGCAGTCATGTTTTTGTCTTGATCTATCATGATGGTGAAGTGGCCATGTCTGAGGTTGGCATTCTAAACAATTGTTCATATATGACAGCAGACTATCACAGACTAGTAGCACAGCATCCAGCAACTCCAAGGCCTAACTGAAGCGACAAGTCAGCTCATGGGTATCAGGAACTTCTTTTTTCATTCTCAGATGAATATAAACAGAAGCATAACTGGATAATACTTCTGCTGTAATAAATTCACTTTGGTAGAAGTGGTGTGAAACTGTCTAAAGGAATACAACATTAATTTCAGGAAAGACTAGCTAAAGATTGTCATCTTAAACATAGGTAAGCCACGATACTAGCTTGACTTAGTGTGGTGGTGATGGGAATAGAGATGATTGGAAAATTTCAAGAGCTGGCAAGGGAGTGAGATTAATTGAACTTGTCAGAGTGGACTTGTGAATGGTAGAGATAAATCTAGATGACCTAGTTAGCTTTTAGGTTTCTAGATTAGGCTGCTGGAAGAGGAAAAGGAAAGAGAAAGGTTAAAGGAGGGTTGGGGAGATAATGAGGAGTATTTTAAGCTTTTTAGGCAAATATTCAATTAAAGGTGCCTATTATGCAATTAGATATATTGGCCTGGACTTTAAGGGACAGAGATAAGCTAAAAATACATATTTGGGGTCATCATAAAATAGATGCTATTTGAATAGGAAGGAATGAGGATAATCCAGAGAAGAAAATCAAGGGAAGAACTGTAGGGAATATCAATAAAAGGAAAAATGAGAGGGAACAAATGGCTGCAAATGTAAAAAAGGTAACCATTAGATAGAGGTATCCCATAACCAAGGAAAGAAAGAATTTCATGAAGAATAAAGAGGTTAATAGGGTCTAGTGCTACAGAGAAGTTGAGCAAAATAAGATACAACAATATTCATGTGCGTGTTTATAGGAAAGGAGGGTTTTTTCCCAAAGATGAAAAAATAGGCTGTTTAAAGGCTAATGATAAAGACCCAGAAAATAGAAAGACTGAAGACATGGATGTGTGACTGAATGGAAACAAGTTCCTTAGGATACAGACAGTGGAGATATTGAGAAAACAAGTGCACGCATATGCACGAACGCATGCACGCACACACACAAATTAGCCATAACTAGCCAAGGCACAGTCTCTTCCACCAAGGCAGAGGGAAAGAAAGAGACTCTGAGCATAAATACACATAATCTGTGAGATATTATTTTACTTAAAGTAAGAGGGAAAGTCATCTACCATAAATGGTGGGTCAAAATGTAGGAGACCCATAAAAACTTGAAATAACTGTTAAGAGAAATTGAGGACAGAATTTATTAATACTAGGGATACACAGAAAGCTTCTCAAGAAACACTGATGCATCTGTTAAAGTTTTGTTCAGTAATGCCATAATGTCTGGCATTGAGACATCTTCAGAGTAGTTATGTGAGTGGGTGGTTGGATTGAGGAGATTAGGAAAATGGAAGCTTTTGGAGATAGCAGGGCAGTCCCTGTAGACTGAGATTATTAAGGATGAAGGCACACCTTGGAGGGGGAAGACTGTGATCCTGGTGCCAAAGTCTTCAATGAGAAAATGATATAATAAAATGGTGAATGCTAGATGACCACTTGTCATGAGACACAAAGAAAGAGAGATTTTTAGAAAGAGAATGGTACCTTTGGAATTGGCCCTGAGAAATGAGAAAACTATCAATTCTAAAGGAGTGGGTGTGTGAAAGAGTTATTAGTCGAGTTCTCAAGGGTAAAAGTGGTTTTCTTGTATGAACAAAATGAGTCCATGGGATAGAGGGTTTGCCTTGGTTGAAGTGTTTCAAAATGCAGAGAGAACGTGGGAAGGGACAAAGAGGAGGAAGTGAGGCAGCGGAAAGAGTGCAGGAGAGCACAGAGATGCAGGTATGAGAAAGGGCAGATGGATAGACATACCTATATTCTGGGGGGCAGGTATAGATATTAGAAATGTGGAATTCATTGGCCTGCAGATTTACAACAGAACTTGATTCACAGTTGATTTGGTGTGGGTGTGAGTAAGCAGAGGTCCCAGAAAGAGCCCAAGGCCTGCTGACCTGCACAGCTGGTAGGAAGGTTCTCAAGACCACACTGTACAGGTTGCAGATTCTCAGACACCTTGCCATATCACCTTGTGCTCAGACAGCTTGCTGTATTGTTTTAGTTACTAACTTACATTACTGAGAGCTCAATTCAAGAAGATAGGTAGCTAGAACTGTTATTCAGCTAGAAATTCTGAATGGTGGTGATATTAACAGAATGAGTGAAGGAGCATCTAGGAGTCTGGGAAAGTTCCAGATTGCATCTTGTTCGATTCTCAAAACTTTATGTACAAACGAATCACCTTGGACTTTTGTTTAAAGGTAGATTCTGATACATTAGATCAGGAATCCTACATTTCTAACAAGCTCACAGGTGCTGCCAATATTGGTTGTCTAGGGACCATGCTCTGAGTAGAAATGTCCCCTAGAACTCAACTTTTCAGTCAGTGCATCATGTTAATTATATGTATAAAGTTCAGGATTCGTAGAGAAGAAAACATTATGTTAGGTTTAAAAGTATATAAAAACTGAATGGATAATATCCTAGGTTTTTCTAATTGGCCAAAAGCACTTGTAAGTAACAAATGGTGAAGGAATATAGTGAATAATAGAGAGAGAGAGAGAAAGAGAGAGAGAGAGAGAGAGAGAGAGAGAAGGCAATATTTAGCCACTTTTTACTGGATGCCTAAAAATGAATCAATACCACTCAAATTCATAACCTGGGGCTCCCGAGTGTTCAAAATAACTTACATAAACTGAGAGGTGAAGAAAAAAATTGATGTACACCTAAATTGCATATCCATCTTCATTATTACGTATTTCTCTCAAGAATTTTTTAAAAATATACATTATTTTTAGCCTGAAGGAAATGTCTAGGTAAATCATTTAATGTCTTATTTTAGCAGACAATTAAGAATGTTGTTTTTTAGAAAATGAGAGTAGAAGTTGATAAAGATGACTCATGAAGCATTAGAAAACCACTCATACAATACTGTACGATTTTTTTTTAGTACTTTCAGTCTGTCATTGCTGACACTATTGATTAAATGTAAATTGATTCTAGGTAACCATATGATAACAGGAAATTTTTAAATTTATATTCCTTAAATGCTGGAATTCAATTATCCTGCTTGCTCAAAGCTGTTTTAAGATAACAGAAATTAGATGACAAACAGATAAGTATATTATTCATATAGAGTAAGAAAATTTAAGTTAGCTAGTAAAATGTCTGCCCAAGGTGATTCATAATTTCAGACTCAAATGTCACATGAAACTTGAAGGTATTTAAAGAACATCTCTGTATAATTTTCCATTCAGAGATTTCCCTCAAAAATCATAACAAAGATGTATCTTCACGTAGGTATACTTTGAAATAAGACATTTTGCCAATTTTCTACTATATATCATATATATATTCTTCAGTTTAATTTTAAGACTAAAATATAAACAATATAATGATAGTTCCCATTTCTTCAAATTATTTATAGTAGTCTATTATGCTGATAACAGAATGTTGTATAAACTAAAAAATTTTAAATAAATTGGAAATTTATAAATAGTTAACTCTGAGAAATATTGATGAAATTACCTCTCATCCTCTAGCAGCCTAAAAAGTAGATTATTTTCTCCTACAAGATCTCTTGTTCTCTAAATGTTTCAACCCTACAGCAAGTATTAACTTGCTTTTGAGGTAGTGTTGTATTTGTAAAACTATAATAGATTTTGTAATTTAAGAAACAGAATACTCAAAAGATAAGGCAGAGTTAATCCACCCACATAACCTTCCAATAGCTAAAATTATTTGACATTCAGAATATTTTTTCTTTAGACTGATTACTGCAGAGTATTTACTCTTGTCTGTTAGAATTTCTTTTATAAACTACAGGTATACCTCAGAGATATTGCAACTTCTGTTCCAGACCACCACAATAGATTATTGTGAGATGCAATTAAAGCGAGTCGCCAATCTTTTCACTGGTGGAGGAGGGCCTTGCCTTCAATTTGTAAAAACACACATCTGTGACGCACAACAAAGCGAAGTGCAATAAAACGAGGTATGCCTGTACCGCCAATTACATACCAAAAAATGGATGTTTTATAATTGTCAAAGTTGAAAAAATCAAAGAACTGATAATGTCCCTGAAGATGAAGTAGCTCTTATTAAATTAATGAAAATTCCTATTATGGAGGACAAAACTATAATGTCTCCATAGGGAATAAAAGCAGCAAAACATCTGTTATCATAAATAAACATTGAAAAATCCTGGACTTCCTTTGTTATAATAATGTAACACATAAGTATCTAGAGAATGCAAATCCGTTATTATTTATGGCAAACCCTAACGACTATAAAGGATAACTTTTTGATGATAGTGAAAGCATAGACAACAGTTCTTAGTAGAGTATTTCTAAGGGTCTATTCTATTCCATTCTACAAGCTTGCTAAGTCCCAGTCTTGAGGTGACAGAACAATATATGTAGGGAAATCAATATAAGTTTGTGTTATAAAATTGTTAATTTGTAGCCAAATGATATAAAAGTGAAAGAAGGTTTATGAAAAGCATTCCTGGTCAGTCACAGCAGAACCAGGAAAGATTCTACTAGGCTACGTTTCAATTCTGCTTGATATCTAAAACATATTTAAAGATATACTTAAAAGTATGATATCATCTTGCTTTCATCTTTCAACTCTAATAGCATCAGAGAGCACAACGCAGCAAAACTTAGGCAACTACATAAAAATTAATGCATAACCTACATTGACTTTTTCTTTAAGGTCTGAGAAGTTGCCTTCCTTCCTATAGATTGCAAATTCAGGACTCTGCAACACAGCTTCCGAACGAGTAATCCAACTGTGAAGTTCAGTTATATCGACATCCAACCTAAGACAGGAAAAAATAAGGGTCATTATTTCTTGATTATCCCTCTCATCTATATGAAAAAAAAAAGGCAATCAATCCACATTTATCATTCTCCACCTAATCTGAGACTCCTGCCTAATTAATGCTCCTCTTACTCTTAATAGCATGACTATCTCCATAGTCAGGTAGGCTCAAAATTTGCAGTCAGCTTTGATCTAGTCTTATCATGGAGGCCGTTTTATTCATTTCAATGTAACAATCACCTCTGAACTGAATCCCCTATGAGCTATTACTCAGCCTCTGCTTGAAGGTTTGCACTGGTAGAAAACTCACTACTTCCCAAGATAACCCTTCTTCTTTTGGGAAAGTATTTACAGCAAACAAGGCATTCCTTTTGGTGGCTTCTACTGAACCATACCTCTGATATTCACACCGTTGTATGCTGTCCAACCATAGTGACTGGATTGAGCCATGTGATTTCCTATGGTAAATGGGATACTAACAAATGTAAAGTAAGCAGGAGCTTCATAAGTGCTTGCACCTTGGATCTTGTCCTCTTAGAGCACACACTCTGAGAATACAACTATTAAATAAAAATTCCAGGTAACTGGTTAGCTCAGTTGGTTAGAGATTCGTGCTGATAACACCAAAGTTGCCAGTTTGATCCCCTCAGGGGCCACTGTGAGTTGCTCCTTCCCTAAAAGAGTGAACTGTGCCATTGTAGCATGAAAGCAAGTGTAACCACTGACCATGGCTGTTCCCAAAAGAAAAAAGAAGGAAAGAAAGAAATGGTCAGGGCTGGCCAAGTGGCATGTTGGTTAAGAGTTGGCTTGGGACTCCTGCTCTGAGCAGCAGGGCCCCGTTTTGGATCCTACATGAGGGCCAGTGATGCTGCGCCCTCTACAGCTAAGATTGTGAACAACAGCTCGACCTGGAGCTGGGCTGCCGTGAATCGCCAGGGATGGCATAGGCTGCAGTGGGGCTTCAGTGGGGTGCTGTGTGCTACCGTGAGTGGCTGGCAGCCAGTGTGAGTGGCCGGCAGCAGGCATGAGCTGCCGTGAGCGGACGTCCAATGGCTGGCAAATGACTGCTTCACCCATGATGATACCAACATGGACCAGTGAAGCGACGTCCTCCACATCCAGACTGAAGAACAAAAGGACAGCAACTTGTCTGTTCCCCTCCCCCAACTCCTAAATAAACAAAAATAATAAATAAAAAATAAATAAAAATTAAAAAAAAGAAATGGGAAACTGGTTTCCAAAATGGGTATAACATTAAAAAAAAAAAATTCCAAGAACCCTGTAAGGAAGCTGAATCTAGCCAGGTGGAGAGACGGCGTGAAAGGGCATGAGGCACCAGACATGTGAATAAAGCCTTCGTGGACCTTCTGACTCATCTCAAACAGTAGCTAAATACAATCAAATGAGTGCTCCAGCGAATACCCCTTAGAGCCACAGAACTTCCCCCAAGAGTCCTGCCCACATTGCAGAATTGTAAAAAGTGATAAATAGCCGTTGTTTTAAGCAACTTAATTTGGGGGTGTGTTGTTATGCTGTAATAGATATCCGATCATCTATCCTGTTATTCTCAAACATTCTTTTATTGCAGAAATCTATGGAGCTAATGGGAATAAACTATTCACTCTGATCAGGTGATTCCAGTCTAGTTAAAGCAGAAGTTTTGGGGGAGTCACAGAAGGGTTCCAAAGCTGGGTGAGGTCTATGAATCACTTGAGTTTCCAGGCACAATTGTGAGTGTGTGTTCATTTTTCTTGAGAAAGAATCACTACATTTTATCAGCATCTGTCTGTAAACAATCTATGAAAAGAAAACTTAGAGATAATCTAATCCAATCATTTATTAAACAAAACAAATGGGCAAACAAATGACACTGTCCAGAAAAATAAATGACTTCTCAATTTTCATAGGAAATTTGTGAATTAGAACGAAAATACTAATACAAGATTTGAGACACCAAGTAATGTACTTTAATCACGTGCTATTTCTTCTTTTTCAAATACAATCCTCAAATAGTTTAAATCAGCTCTTTAAATCAATTAGAAGGTATCTGATACTGAGTCTACCCTACTCCTAGTTCCTGCATTGGATAATCCATGATTTGACAGTATCTTATTTTGTTTAAAATTTGGCTGGTAAAGGGATCACAGTAGTATTTACTATAATCAGGGAAGAGGAGGCAATTATTTTCTGCATTTCCAATACTTTCATTGATGCAACCTGTGAGTTAAATCAATGTTTTGACTTCCATATTGGACTTTCAACTCACAATTTTTTCACATAAATTATCTTTAAGTCAGTTATCCACCTCACAAACTTATGAACTGATTTCCTAAACTCAAATATCAGGGCTTTAAATCATATAAACCTATTAAAAACTGCCACATTAGTTGCAAGCTATTGGTTTAAAACTAAATAGATACAGAGCTTCACAGAACATGAAACACTTCCAATAAAGTATACTATTCTTTTTTTGCAACCTTACAGACGCATGTGGCAAAAGTATTATCAATCTCTCTGCTCGTATAAGGAAGTGGAGGCACAGATAAATTAATTGATCGCAGATTATCAGAACTGTGGAGAAGGACCTTAATTCATCTTGTTCACCATTATATCCTTCACCTCAAAGATAATCTGGTTCATAGTAACAAATATTTACTGAGCAAAAGCTACTCAACTAGAATTTGAAGGAACAAATATCTGATTTTAGAGATATTTGACTCCAAATCTCATGTCAATGGATGTCAATACTTTCATTTGCATATGGACTATAAATACAGTCTGTATTTATGGATTTTTATTTTATCATACATGGCAACTGCTCTCTTTCTTACATTTTTGCTTTCCCATGGGTTTAATTATTGGGTTTCCTATTTCTTCATTCATAATATTGATTTTAAAATACAGGCATATCTCAGAGATATTGTGGGTTTGGTTCCAGACAACTGTAATAAAGCAAATAGCACAATAAAGGAGTTATAATCCTTTTGCTGGTGGAGATTTTTGCCTTCAATTTGTAAAAACACCACATCTGTAAAACGCAATAAAATGAAGTGCAATGAAATGAAGGATGCCTGTAAAGTCCTATTGTGTATTTCTAAAAATGCCTCTTTCCTGGGCCAGCCGAGTGGTGCGGTGGTTAGGATCTGGCTTGGGATGCCAGCAGCCCCGGTTCGGATCCCACATGTGAGGGCCAGTGATACTGCCCTCAAAAAAAATAAATAGTAAAAATAAATAAAAATCTTCCAATATAATTGTTAAATAAATAAATTTAAAAAATTTCTCTTTCCATTTCTCTCATTTATGTTAACTCACTAAATCAAGCCTTTGATTCTGGTCATTTAACCACCTACGAAATCCAGTGCATTTTTTTTTTCCATCTCAATGTATTGAGAAAGGCCTTTCTGTTTTTCTTTTGGTACAATATAAAACTCCTTAGCATTATAATGCTAAGCGAAATAAGTGAGACAGAAAAAGTAGAGAACCATATGATTCCACTCATATGTGGGATATAAACTGAAAACAACAAAAAACAAAAATGCATAGACACAGACAACAGTTTAGTGGTTACCAGAGGGTAAGAGGGGAGGGGAGGGGAGTGGTAGATGAGGGTAAACAGGGTCAACTATGTGGTGATGGAAGGAGAACTGACTCTGGGTGGTGAGCACACAATGTGATATATAGATGATGGATTCCAGAATTGTCCTGAAACCTATATAACTTTACTAATCATTGTCATCCCCAATAAACTTTAATCAAAAAAAAATATCCTTGGGCCGACCGAGTGGCGCGGTGGTTAAGCGCTGGCTTGGAATGCCAGCGGCCCCGGTTTGAGTCCCACATATGAGGGCCAATGACACTGCCCTCAAAAAAAAGAAAAAAATCCTTGTGCCTCTCTGCCTGTGGGTATTCACTCGCAGTACACAGGGAGAGCCATGAGTGCCAAGATGTGTACTCACTACTTCAGGAGGGACCCTTAATGAGTGGGAGTTGGGAGTCGGTGGATAAATACCCCACCCCCACTGCTGTTCCGGGTGCAGCCACCATGAAGGATGGTACACACAATGCCTCACAGGGTCCCCAGGAGAACTGAGCCCCCGTTGCCTCCAGCAATAACCTGCTCATGTATCATCCTGTATTGCCTGCCTTCTTTTCCTAACCTCACTTCCCCACATTGCTTCCCCAATAAATTGCTTGCACCTACCTCTTTGTCTCCAGGTCCACTATTGGGGGAACCCAAACTAAGGCAATGATCAATGGCCTCAAATAAACCCAGCATCCTGCCACATTCAGTTTTTCCAACTTGAACTCTGACTCTCCACAGAAACCATTTTAAGCTTTTTCAAAACTCTCAAAGCTCTGACCCATTCTCTTTCTCCAGCTATCAACAGATGACATTGTCTCCTAATTTATAAAGAAAAGTCAAATTATCAGACTAGAATTTCTTCCACATCCTATGTCCAAATATCCAGCCTTACATGCAATGGGCCCTTCTCATTCCCTTCTCTTACATCTGAGTGAATTTTCTTTCTTTAACTGAAAGTCAATGTCTCTACCTGCCTTTTATGCTTTATTCTCTTCTTTTCAGGCATCTATCAATTTTTTGTGATCTTTCTACTGTAAATTCAATCCCTCCCTCTCAACTTAATTCTTTATATTAATTTAAGCAATTTTATGTACTCCTTTTTTTTTGCTTGTTCATTTATTTTGTTCTTTAGATTCCACAAATACAAGTGAGATCATATGGTATTTGTCTTTCTTATCAGTCTGACTTATTTCACTTAGCATAATACCCTCTAGATCCATCCATGTGGTCCCAAATGGTAAGATTTCATTCTTTTTTTATGGCCAAGTACTATTCCATTGTATAAATGCACCACAATTTCTTTATCCAATAGTCTATTCATAGGCATTTCAGTTATTTCCATATCTTGGCTATTGTGAATAGCACTGCAGTGAACACAGGGATGCATATATCTTGTCAAATTAGTATTTGGGATTTCTTCAGAAAAATACCCAGGAGTGGAATTTCTGGTTCATAAGGTAGTTCTATTTTTAATTTTCAGGAACCTCCATACTGTTTTCCATATTGGCTGCACCAATCTGCAATCCCATCAACAGTGCACGAGGGGTCCCTTTTCCCCACAACCTCGCCAACACTTGTTTGTTGATTTATTGATGATAGCCATTCTGACAGGAGTGAGGTGATATCTCATTGTGGTTTTTATTTCCATTTCTCTGATGATTTGTGATACTGAACATCTTTTCATATATCTATTGGCCATCTGTATGTCCTCCTTGGAGAAATGTCTCTTCATGTCCTCTGCCCATTTGTTAATTGGATTGTTTGTTCTTTTGGTGTTGAGTTGCATGAGGGTTTTTTGTTTGTTTGTTTATTTGTTTTTGTTTTTAAATAAATTCTGAATATTAACCCCTTATAAGATGTATCATTGGCGAATATTTTCTCCCATTCAGTAGGATGTCTTTTTGTTTTGTTGATGTTTCCTTTGTTGTGCAAAACCTTTTTAGTTTAATGTAGTCCACTTGCTTATTTTGTTGTTTCCCTATCAGTAAATATCAGTAAAAGTATTACTTAGGGTAATGTCTGAGAATTTACTGCCTATGTTTTCTTCTAGGAGGTTTATAAGGTTTCTGGGTCTTATGTTTAAGTGTTTAATCCATTTTGAGTTTATTTTTGTATATGGTGCAAGAAAGTGATCCATAAACTGGACAAAAGTTGATGAAAATAAGAGAATGACTGGAAGGGAAAATGGGGGTCAAGAGAGGGTCCATTTCAAAAACAAGGAGTCAATACAAGAATAAACTCAAAATAGATTAAAGCTTAAATGGATTATTTCATTGTTATCTTCATTCATAAAAACATTCAGACTCTTTGTTTTTCTTAGGATAAAGAGCAAATTTTGACATGGTCGTATATGATCTGCCTTGACAAAGCTAACCGTATACTCTACTTTGTGCTGTATTCAAGCACTTCTTCTAGAAACAAATCTCACTTCACATTTCTTAGGGAGCCTAGAGCCTTACTTCAGTGTTGTCTCTCCTCCAATGAAGAGATATCTTTCACTGACTCTTATCCACCTATCCACTAGAATACTTCTATTTTGAAAACTTGGCTTCTTGGTGTAATCCACTTTGGTCAGTTTTCTCCCTCTTTCTTTAAACCAGTCTGACTCAATTACACACCAAACATTCTCTTAGTCATAAAAGTGAGATGTGAATATCCACCAGTCACTGTGAAATTCCCCATTTAGACTTGGTCTCTCTGATTTCACATCCTTTTTGTTCAGACTATCTCTTGGAAAGGCTGCTCACTTCCACCTACAGGTCCACAAAACTAAAACTTGACTCAAGGTGCGAGGCTGGCATCACAGCTGGGAGAGAACTGCTAAGGCCTATGTTGGAGAAAGTTTTCTATGAGGCCTGGAATTTTCATTGCTCTTGTTTACACACGTGTTATAATTATCCTTGACCACCATCTCCAATCCATTGGAGAAATAAAGGTTATTTAGCCCCTTTGAAAGTAAATAATTTTCATTCAAAAAAATCATAAAGGGCTGGCCGAGTGGCTCAGTTGGTTAAGAGCTTGCTCAACAGTGCGAGCTCTGAGCAACAGTGTAGCCGTTTCAATTCCCACATGAGCCAGTGAGCTGTGCCCGAGTTGAGCTCCACTGAGCTGCCAACAGGTGGCAGGTTGGCTCAGCTGGTGAGAGCATGTGCTCCTAACAACAAGGTTTCCTGTTCGACATGATGGGCTATGCCAGCCTGCAACTAAGACTGAACTCCGCACCTTGAGCTGAGCTGCCACTGTGATGGCTCAGTGGATAGAGCATGCGCTCTTAACAACAAGGCTGCTGCTTCGACTCCCACATGGGATGGTGGCTATGCCCACTCGCAACTAGCTGAACACAGAACCCTGAGTTGACCGGCACGACTGGACCTGGAGTTGAGCTTGCTGAGTCCTCCACAACTAAGATTGAAGAACAACAACTTGGCTGTTCCCCTTCCGCAATTCCCCTACACTCCCAATTCCTCAACACTGTTCCCCTCCCCCAATTCCCCAATTATAAAAAAAAATCATGTAATTATTTGACATCTGTCTTTCTGAAAAAATGTGAAACTGTGTATGTTTCCTTTTAAAAGTTACATATCTTCCTTCATTTCTGCCACAAAATGGATACTAAGTGCTTACAATATGACAGACACAGCATTAAACTGGGTAGGTAACAGAAATGAAAATGTGTGTGTCCACATTATCAGGGAATTTGGTTTAGTCAAGCATCCATTTTACTAATAAAATGTGTTAGACATAGAACTGGGCTCAGTTCACACATGTAACTTTTTTTTTTTTTTTTGGCTAATCAAAAAACACCTCTTTAATGAACTAGGATTAGATCAGCTCGGAGAATAAAGGCTCTGCCAAGTAAATTGGTTATCTCCACACAATGAATGCTTTCTGGAGTCAACACCATGGTAACCGTCTGTTTGCTGCTCAGCCTGTGAAGAGTTTAAGAAAGGCCAGGGCACCAGCTGGCATGTAGTTCCAATAATTAAGATCAATTCAGGCAACATGATGGGAAATTCCACAAAGGGGTCTTTCCTCATTCAATTATTATTTTTTGTCTGATTTTATAAATTGGAAAGAGACTGCATACGATGTTTGAACTTCCCTTTTACACAAAAATCCCTTTGGAGAGTGATTATACTTTTTTGATTTACAGAGTTTTGAAAAGGGATTTTAAAATTTTCTAGGGCACTCATGAGCAGAGTGCTTTACCTAGGGGAAAAAAATATCTATTCATAGGCACATGGGTTAATATGTTACACTTTCTTTCTGAAATGGAATGAAATGAAATATCAATGAGTATGTAGAATTCTCAGCTGTTAGACTCAGTTTTACTCCTTTCTTTCATCACGGTGACATCTTGATTCCTTTGAAAATAGGTGGAGCCTAAACCCAATTCTTACATGATTCAAGCTCTGAGCTATTCCTCACCTAATCTTATTTTGACATTTTTTCCCCTGTAGTTTCCATTTGGGCTTTTTGCTTCAACCATATCTATGATTTCATGACTGACGTTTTTTACTGTCCCAATGTAATATACAGTGAGCCTCCACTCCAACATCAAACATTCAACACCATGCTTTAGCAGTTCCAGGCAATAACATTCAGCTGTTAACATTGTTTCCCCTCCAACATCCTGCCAGTAGGTAGCCCCACCTCCTAGTGCCAGCAACTAGAATGGAAGGGTGAAGGGGAAGAAGCAGAGGCAAAGCTTCCCAAGGCCTCCCATGCAGTCTCACTGAGTGCCAGTGGCCCACATTCAATCCTTAGTCTCAGTGGCATTCCCACTGCTTTTAGCAAAATGAACAAGGTCTCCTTGGCTTCCACTCAAACCCTGGCTTTCAAGTAACAATTGCTCATTTATTTTATTCCTTATCAATTTGGCAGCTATTACCTCATCACTTTTCTTGGTTTGCCCCCTAGTTTTTACATTTTCACTGCTCTTGAATGTTTTTTTCAGATATCTTTGCCAAGGTGTATGGCAAATGAACAGATGCTCCTGATTTAAATCCATACATGTTTATAAAATGAGTGCTATCTACTCTCCCCAGCATTTTGCCAGGGGTATTTTTGACCATGCTTTGGACTACCCGAGGCTGTGTATTTCATCACCAACTGAAGATATCATACAGATGTTACTCAGTTACCTTCTCAAAAACCCTCGAGGAAAACACTGAAGGATTATTTTCAATCTCACATTAAATCTTAGATTCTATGCGTGTGTTTTTCTTTCTGCATAAAACCACTCATTTCTACTAATTCTTTTTATTTGCACTTTTAGAACTCACAAAACCAGTGTTCATGGCCTGATATCTAGTAAGTCACTCATCATGGATGTCTACACACCGAGAATCGGCCCATTGCTCGTCTGACTCTCATAAGACACTTCACTCTGTACTTAATGTACTTCTCTATGTCATTACAGACTCTATCCCGTAAATCCAGTCTAACTTCATCTGAGTAAAATCCTCTTTAGCTACTAAAGAAACTGACTTCTTATTCTCTATTCACAAAATCATTTTTTTCTCCTGTACTTATTGATGAATATTCCGTTCTATATTTTTCAAGTATATCCTAAAATCTCATCTTTGTTATTACGTATGATTAGCAGTGAAGTGACAATTTTCTCTCCTTTACAGAGGCACTCGTCACAAACCCCCAAAACTAAAATGTGTGAAGTCCCATAGAAAAGAGCACCATGTCTTTGAATTTTTTCCCCCCACAACGGGTTTATCACGAAACCAAGGTCATTTTCCCAAGAGATCTTCCATTTTCTGGAACTTTCAAAATATCAAAAAATATTGTGCGTGTATGCCACATATTCAGAAAGTCCAAGTTTTCTCTCAGGATCATATTGTTTAAATAGACTCTGCTTCATCCAGTTGAATTTCCCATAAAGGTGATGCAAAGTAGATCAATTACACACCTTCGTGGTGAAAATTGGGAGATATATCTGTGTATGGTGTGTGTAAACATTTTCAGTAAATTAAAAGAAAATAACATAGGAACACATCCAAAAAGAACAGAGAAATACTTGCATCTAAAGAAGTTGTCAATCTTGAATTCTCAATAGTACATCATACGGAACTTGTGCTACATGATAACAGTGCTAATTATGTCAGAAGAGCCTCCTAATTGGCAGAGTGTTCTGTTAATTTTCTGTGCAGTGACTGCTATATAAAGTATTAAACTAACATTTTACATAAACTTTAATTCAGTCACTTGCAATATACCATTTGGAACTCATCATTCCCAAATGCTTAAATGTTGAAAGTAGAAATCCTCCAAGCTCTCAAACTTAACTAATTTGATTAGTGAGTTAGGTTATGAAGGTCCATTTTACATCTTTCAACATCTTTGCACATAGAATTTCATAAAAACGTCTGAGCCTCACCTTCAGAAGCCTAAAAGTAAAGTGCTAATGCTTGTGAAACATGTGAACTCTTACAGGATCCTAAGGATCTAGTCCTACAATAGATGGGGTGACTTAACAAACTGACTTTAATGTACATTTTAATTAGCTAGAACACATGTTTTCATGTTCATGGAAACAAAACTTTTTCATTGGTATTACACTATGAAAGAAATCCTTCCCGGAGGTGAGCTTAAGATTTCAAACTTTTGTTTATTTTATTGTTAATAATCATCTTGGTTTTTCAGGGTTCTAGAAATGGAGATTTTAATTCCATATTGGCACAGGGGTAATCTCCCGATCTTGGGCCATCTGATGAACTCATATTCATCTTTCAAGACTCAGTTCAAGACATATAACTTCTGTGGAGCTTTTCTCAATCAACTTTTCCCTACTCCTCCTCTTTCAACCTTCCTTCTAGTCCAGGGGTTGGCAAGCTGCAGCTCGTGAGCCACATGCAGCCCTTTGGGTACGTTCCATCTCAAAAGTTTGCCAACCCCTGGAAGAGCCAATCCTGCCCCTCACAACAATTTAAAAATTATTCGAGAGCCATAAATATATTTTTACATAATCACCATTATGTGAATAACATCCTTTAAAAGTTTTATAAATGAAACTATGATAGTTTTATTTTCATTTCCAATTTTACTTCAGAGCCACATGTACATACCCAAAGAGCCGCATGTGGCTTGTGAACCGCAGTTTGCTGACCCCTGGCGGCTCTTCCATCTCAAAAGTTTGCCAACCCCTGATCAAGGGAAATGGATCCCTCACACCTGTATGTTTCCACATGTTACTTGCTTTGAAAAATTGAACAAACGGACTACAAATGAAATTTGAATCCATGTGAGCTTAGAAAATATCAAATGAAATCTAGTATAAAACCTGTCAGGGCTAAAAATAAAGTATTTTTAGGACTCTGAGATGCATTGAGTACATGGTCATTCTTATACTTTTATAGTTATAGAATATTATTAAAGGGAAAAGTCCTAGTCAACCAGGAGAAAATAAATCAAAATTTAGATAAATCAACGTAGTCTGTGCATACACTCATAGGGTGTGTGTGTGTGTGTGTGTGTGTGTGTGTGTGTGTACAGTGTGGGTGTGTTTTCCTTGATGGGAAGGGGAAAGACAGTACCACAAGATTGCCTTATAGTTTTTTAATGTGTGGTGTATGTGACTGTTTGCCTGTGTGTGTATGTTTGTGTGTGTTTTAAATGTAAAGTGAACATGGTGCAGTGGAAAAAATCACTGAACTGAAAGGCAGGTATCACAGGTTTTAATCACCCATCTTAATCTTTATACTGTTTCCTCAGGAAAATAACTTGACTTCTCTGATCTTCCTCTGCTTCTTCCTTTAAACTGCAAAAACTAAAAAGCTTCCATCAAACTGGTCTTAAAATAGAAACTAAAAAGTACTCTTTAAAATTAGTCTTAAGAGGGAGGCTAGTTAGCTCAGTTGGTTAGAGAGCAGTGCTCCTAACACCAAGGTTGCCAGTTCAATCCCCACATGGGCCACTGAGATGTGCCCTCCACAACTACATTGAAATGACTACCTGACTTGAAGCTGATGGGTCCTGAAAAAACACACTGTTACCCAATTTTTAAAAAATTACTCCTAAATATGTTTTAATTACTTCATGAATTAAAACAATTTTGACCTGAGATACAAAGCTGAGGTGAGCCGTGCCTACACTGCAGCTTTGATAGTCCAATTACATTGTTCTGTTCATCTAGCAATCCAATTAAATAACAGCAAAGGCTGTTATAATTCTCAGTTATAATACAATCCTGTGAACTCTTTTCAACAGTTTACACAGCACCTGAAACAAAATATGACAAATGAAAAAGGACACTGTCCTCAGTTAATATAAACTGGCTACATTAACAGTCCTATCAGATAATAATGTATTTTCCTCATGGTTCCATGATCTTTTTTACAACCTTAAATGTATTTCTAGTTTTATATGTGTAAGTTTAAGTGCATCACTCATAAAATAATACGTTTCAGTACAGTTAAATTTAATGATTCCAGATTGCGCTGAAATGAAACGCATCTTTAAAAGACACTAAACAGTCGATTTCTGTGTAGTTTACCTTGCCCTAAAAGATGCCTTTGTAACAGAGCTTCAAAATCTGAATTTTCACCCAAAACATAAAATTTGTCCTTAAAGTTGTCTTCTTCATTGTCCATTATGGCAAACCAAATAGATTTATCTCTTAAAATATCTGTCCTCCAATACAAACCCAGTGATTTAAAATTTTTGAGCTATATATAAATGCCAGAAAGCTTCATGAATTATCTGGCACTGACATTAATCTCTGTACCTCTAGGAAAGCTGAATGTACTAAACAGAATAAAACTCCTATGAAAATTTTGCTTCTCTTCAAATAGTAAAAGTGAATTAAACTATTTTAACATACGGGAGATACAAACAACTTTAAATAGTCTTTTTATCTTAATTTGGACACCAATTTAAACCATTTGAAAATACATTGTAATATTGATTTCTAAAATGTGATATGGCTGAAAAGAAGTCATTTTTACATCTTCTGTTAATATAACTTTCAGGGCAACACATCTTAAAAACTAAGGAAATTCCCCAAATGCTAAGCTATTATATATGAGAGGAATTAGCTATAAAGCCAAGGAGTATGAAAACACATGGACAAAAACTGTACGATCCAGAGTATTGGAAATAAAATGTTGCTAAACCACAGATGCCTGTAACCTATTTTTTGTTTTCACCTTAACACAGATTAACAGAAATAGTTTCTTAAGTGATAGATGTCACAGTAATAAATCTATGATCATACAATGTAATATGCTCAAGTTTAAAATCTTGAGTCATTTATTTTAAAATCAAATTTCATGTTTATGTGAAACCAAAAAAGAAAATGCCCTTGTGAGAAATAGATGTAGGTCACTAGAGGGCGCACATTCCCTTTCACAGGTTCGTCCTCCATTTGGCTTCTTTTTTCTTTTCTTATCTGCATAATGATAACATGGTGATAAATGGATTTTTCATGGGAATTCTCTTACAGAGAAACATAAAATGTCCAAAGATATGGATAAAAGGATGTAAAAAGAACTTGTTAGTAAGAGACACTCAGATGCACAGTTAAGGTGCCTTCAGCCATTTTAACTGACACACAAAAGTATCTTGAAGTCATACTATAAAGATTCCCTTGAGAAACGTCTTCAACTAGGGGAGACATGCTTAATCCAAATAATACTGTAGCATTTTCTGGACTTCATAACCCAGTAGTTTTTCCCAAATTCATTAATTTAATCTAATTTTTGAACATTTATATGTAGACACTCATGCTCCATAAATCTGCATATGATTACAATCCTATACCATCTAGATGAAGTTTTTTAAATGTTAATTTTAGATGCAATCAAATTCCAAAGGAAAAAAGTAAAAAGCATTTTAAGCCTCATGTTCGCATCACATGCTTTCACAGAGAAAAAAATTCATTCATCTCCAACAATAACTATGCAGTTATTATAATCTTCATATTGATACATAGGTCATGAACACAGAGATTTAGAAACCTCCTGTACTTTCAACATGCAGTGAAGCATGGAGTTAAAATTCAAAACCTGGCCTGTCTAAACCCAAAGATTTCCACTACTCTATACTTATTTTCCTTTGTCCCAAATGAAAGGGATACCCATTTTTTTAAATATTAAAGAAGAGTCAACATGAATGTCTCTTTTGTTGCTATACAGTAAAGTCTGGTGGTTACTACTGTGCTATTTTGGATTATGCCAGAATTTGGTTTGACACTCTAAAACTAGGACATTATTTCCAAACATTTTCATTTACCTAAATTATGATCCTTACTTGTGTAACTGATACCGTAATGGCATTGTAAAATAGTTTCCTAGATTATTTTTACTTTGGAATCTTCCTTAATTTTCTAAAATCCCCAAATTTCCAATCTGTTGATGTGTTTTCCGACTTCAGAACTGATATGAAGCATAGATGACAAAGGTTGTTACTTATAAAATATAACTGGGTTAAGCCAATGGTTAGTACTGGAAGTCTTGCACTTGGAAAAATAGTTCAGTTATATGGGACACCCACTTACATTTTGATATTAAAAAACCTAACTTTGAAAGAATTGTTTTTTATGGAAAAAGACCTCTGCATTTAAAATGGTCAGATACAAATTAATATGAGAAATTAATAATAATAATAATAAAATAGTCAAATGCTCCAAAGTGACCCTTGCTAGAGTCCATGAGACTTCAGAATGTAGAACAGTCATAATCTAGGAGAAGTGCACAGTTTCTATAGAGACACCTCGACAAATTCTGTAACAGCCTTAGTCAAGCTTTTAATTGCTGCTAAATAATTTGATGAAATCACCTTCAACTTCTCATTAAAAGACAGCCTGACAGAGTTTAAGAATACAACATTTTGTGAATAGTGTCTGGGTTCAAATCCTGACGGCACTGCTTCCTATAAACTTTGTAACCATGAGACATCACCTGACATTTCGGTGCCTCATTCTTCCCATTTGCAAAGGGAGGCAATACAAAAAGGACTTTATAATGCTGTTTGAGTTTAAATACATCCATATGTACAAAATATTTCCAAGAGTGTTTGACACATGATAGAAGCCATTTACTTTTTAGCTACTGTCATTATTACCCTCTATGACTCTTTCTTACTGGGTTGACTCCAGTCCTATGCCACTTCTAACTTTCTCATTTGATGGCAGAGGTAATTGTTCTAGTGTTTTGTTAAGGACTGGTAAAGTAAAAGCCATTATTGTAATTACAAGAATAAAAACTGCAAAGAAAGCTACACCAAAGACAAAAAGACAAATCAATAAAAATCATCAACAGTAAAATAATCCCATCGATTGCACCATTTATTGCAGGAATTAGCAAACTGTGGTCCATGGGACAAATCTGGCCTGCCACCTGTTTTTGTGAATAAAGGTTTATTGAACACAGCCACACTTATTCATTTACATATTTTTTATGGCTGCTTTCTGGCTATAGCATCAGATGTAATTAGTTGCAAAATAAACCGCACTGTGCCAAAGCCTAAAATTGTTACTGTCTGGCTCTTTAAAGGAAAGTTTGCTGAGTCTGATTGCTCTATAGAGTGAAGTTGAGATGACCTAATTCTCCCAGCGCTCAGATGGGTACAAAATGGTGTAGCTCACAGTAGCCATAATGCTTTGTCTTTCTCAAAAATATGCATTGGCTCCTCATGACCAGATCAAAGTTCACAGTCCTTAGTGTGGCACTGTGTATCATTTTTTTTATAATGAACCACCCTACCTTTTCAACCTCATCCCTTACTATCCCTCATTTCTTTCCTATACCCATACTTCTGCTCTAGGCAAACAGAAACACTCACAACTCTATGTAAGTGCTGGTGGTGTACAGGCTGCCCCCTGTTTTTGAACTATCCTTTCCCCTCACCTTGAGTCCAATATGCCCTTATCCTTTACCTGTCCACTCAGATGCTAATTTCTCTATGAGCTTTCCATGCTCAACTCTCAAGCAGGAAATGAGCTTTTATTCCTTATGACGTTTCCCACATTCTATCTATACTTCCTCATGATATAGTTCATGCTACAGTGCAAGCTTCCTGAGGGAAAGACTGCAGGTCTGACAAGTAAGTTTGCGAACTTGTTGCAACACTTTTGCTATACTTTTCTGATATCAGACAGATTATTCATTAGGAATTTGTACCAAGTGGACACACAGTTAACCAAGTTTACTATATGGAAGAGCTGGAAAGGTTGCGTGAAAAAGTTAGATGACCTGAAATTTTCACCAACAATTCATGGCTCTTGCATCACGACAATGCACCAGGTCACATGGCACTGTCTGTGAGGGAGTTTTTAGCCAGTAAACAAATAACTGTATTGGAACACCCTCCCTACTCACATAATCTGGCCCCCAATGACTTATATCTTTACCCGAAGATAAAGGAACTATTGAAAGGAAGACATTTTGATGACATTCAGGACACTGAGAGTAATACGACAAAGCTCTGATGGCCATTCCAGAAAAAAGAGTTTCAAAGTTGCTTTGTAGGGTTGACTAGGTGCTGGTGTCAGTGCATAGCTTCCCAAAGGTAGTACATGGTAGGTGACCATAGTAATATTTATCAATGAGGTATGTAACACTTTTTCTTGAGTGAGTTCACGAACTTAATTGTCACATCTTGTATGTATGGTTCATAGTGACAGTAATTGGAGTGCTTCACAAATCATAGCGATCCATTAGATAGTAGTTGAATGAATATAAAAATTAGCAAGAAAACTAAGGTTGCTATCACTACATTATTGAATACTGTGGACTTATACTAAGTCCAAGAGTGTTCAAAGAACACTTTCACACATTAGATGGTGCCCTGAGCCCTGTGGGAGGCAACGTAAACTATAAATACACTCAGTGGGAAATCTTCCTGAGCTTAAAGGACTTCAACATACTATGTTGTTGGTCTTTAAAGTTGAAATAACTTCCAGTCAAGGTTCAGAAACTATCTAATGCAATGTGGACTACCATTTAAATCTGACGTGGACTTACTGCCCCACTGCATCATATGGAAGTACACTTTCCCAACATCATGAGTTGTGTCAATCCATCTACTTCTTTTAGTGAGCATCTCTATAAACTTTAGTGCAAACATAAAGCAAAATTCACTGGTCTACCAAAACACTATCTTCCTCACGTTAGGCTGATGTAACACAGGACTATCAGCTGAGCGATTTAAACAACAGAAATTTATATTCTCACAGCTCTGGAAGCCAGAAGATCATCAGAATGCCAGCACGGTCAGGCTCTGGTGAGCGCTCTGTTCCTGACTTGTCACCCTGTCATCTGGTCATGGTGATCTCACATAGCAGGGAGAAAGACAGGGCAAGCTCTCTGATATCTCTTTTAATAAGGACACGAATCTCATTGTGAATGCCCCACACTCATGACCTCATCTAAACCTAATAATTATCTCCCAAAGGCCCCATTTCCAAATACCCATAATTGGGGTTAGGGTTTTAAGATATGAATGCTGGGGTCAGGGCACAATTCACTTCATAGGAGCCAGGCATCATTTCATTTGCATTGATTTACAGAGGTATGGGATTCTGATTGGGGAAGACATCAGAATAAGAAAATTCCCAGCAGACATCAGAATCAGAAGATTTTCTATTATTGGGCCGGCCGAGTGGCGAGTGGTGGTTAAGCGCTGGCTTGGGAAGCCAGCGGGCCTGGCTTGGGTCCCACATATGAGGGCCAGTGACACTGCCCTCAAAAAAAAAAAAAAAAGATGTGCTTTAAGAAGATTTTCTATTATAACACAAATATGGTCATGGAAAGATAACTGTGCTACATTAATAACTGGAAACTCACCTTTCTCCTGAGAAAAGGATGTATATTTTTACCTAAAGCATTATCAAGGGTGTAGAGGGGAGACTGTTCCATAACATGACCGCTGTCTTGACCTGCAAGCTGGCGTCGAGCCAGAAGGCAGACTACTTATCGCAATACCTCCTTTAGAGACTGATCGCAATTGATGTTCATTCTGACCTAAATCAGCGCCCCTCTCCCAAGTCATGCTATGTGCTGGTTCCCGGACCAGGCCATTGTTCCGACCTGGTCAGGAATGTAAAGTAATTCCCTGTACCTGGTAGCATTCACGTACTAGCACCTGTGATGATTCCCCACCTTTTTACCCTGTATAGTTCTTTGATGCCTGCCAAGTGGCAGGCAGGATATCTACTTTGTCTTGCAGCCACCAAAGACGTATCTCATGTGTAAGTCTCTCTTCATAAACTCTACTAGCTGCCAGGCTGGAGGAGCCTGCCTCTTCCTTTGGTCTTTGCCTGCCCTGCATTTACAGGGCAGAGTTTTCAGTCTTGGGGCTTTTCCCTGGGTCCGCGTGTACTGTCAAAAAGTTATATGTATAATAAAATTTCCACATCGTGAGGGCAAACAAGGAGAGTCATATAAATTCCATTTCTGAAATGAAGAAATGGATTCTGAGTGAGATTAAGTGACGTGATTTGATCACATAGCTTAGGAGTAGAAAATCCAAAGCCAGAACCCATCTGCTCTCAGATCCATTCATTCCCCATTTTTCCCTTGACCTGTCTGTATCAGGGGGACACACATTTCTCACCATTGCTTGCCCTCTGGCTTCCACTTGGGTTTGTCCAATCGGAAGCACTAGCAGAATACTAGGAGGGGCAGAAGGAATAGACAAGCCAGGGTATTTTTCCTTCAGACTCCACTTTTGCTGGCATCTCTAGAGCAGCTCTATCTCCACTATGGCTTTACTTTCCTCTGGTGGCCCCTTCCTCCATTGGTCCACGCTGCTGCCTGGGCATCCTAATAACGGTAGGCCCTGCTAGAAGGCCCCAGCTTTGGGGTTCTGGTACTATCCCCCCTCTATGCACTGTTCCTCAATTTCTAGGCATATAACAGCTTCCTGATGTTGCTGATGTTTTGAGTTGCCTCACCATCCCCTGCTGCGTCCCACTCTTCTACCACCTGCTTAACCAATTCCTGGTATTATGTTTTCTCTCTCTGACACACCTAGAGTGGTTTCTGTTTTCCTGACAAGACGCTGAAAGATGCTCAGGTAATATCCCAAGAATATTACTGGATACTTTGTTAACTTCTGGGTTAAGCACTGTAAGTCTAGATTGAAAATAAATGGCTCCTGCCCTTAAGGAGCTTATTGGAGATACAACTATGCAAAAATAAAATCATTACAATTCTGCAAGTGTTTTCATGAAAGTACTAGCGAGGCTGAGAAATGCCTGGGAGCTTAGGTTCCCAGAAAGAAAAGGTAGTTAGTTGGGAAGAAAGGAAACTGGAGTGGGAAAAGGGAAAGTAATGAAAAGGGAATCTTAAGAAGAGATAAGGGTAGGTGCAAAGTAACAGAAGCTTCGGGGAGCATAGAGTTTTAGAGATCTGAGAGTGGTTAAGGCTGAGGCAGAGGCAGTGCCACTAAATATACAGTTTCTGGCCAGTCTATGAACTATTGCTTAGCAATCTGTGACAACAAAAGTCACCAAAGTATAAATCAACTAAGTCACTAGGCACACTATTATATTTCACCTGATTTCTTTTTAATTGCAAAACTTTCTTGAAAAGGAAGCAATGCATTGATTTATATTCTGGCTCAAGCTCCTTATTGCATTGTGTACTGGTCATAAACAAGTTGTAGACTGTTTTGAGTTGCATGTCATGTTTTAAAAAATGGGCAGGAGGAAGGTAGGGAAGCTGGAGAGTTAGGCAGCTAAAAGATCAGAAAGGAAATTCTGTGCCATGCATTTCAAGAATTATGGTCAGAGGAATGATCTAACGAAATTTCTCATGTTACGATATCACTCAGGATACTGTGAAGAGCATATATAGGAAGGGTGAGAGTACACGCAGAGAAATCAGTTAAAAATTTCTTGCAGAAACGTATCAGAGAGACTGAACTGGGGGGAGGCAACTGGATGTAAAGTGGAATAAATTAAAGAGAATTTAATAGGCTTACTGAGAGGGATTCAGTGATATGACCGATATCAGACCACTGCGAATGCTTGCATAGCTTGTTCACTGCATAAGTCCAGCAGGTGCTGTTCTTACAATCTATGATGTAAATGGCATTCTCTAAAGTTGTGCAGCCTAAACTGCAGAAGCACATTTGAGATTTGGTTAAGCACAGTTATAAATGCAATAAACAGTTGAATGACACAGGTCTGACTACCAGGAGGGAGGATGAGCAAGAGATATTAATTTGGAAATCATCACAGATAGATGGCTGATAAAGATGAGATTATAAAACATAGTACCCTTGGAAAGAAAGTGTCATGAGAATAAAATGAAGCCAAAATTTGAATTTTGTGGAGACTAACATGAAAGGGATAAGAAGACTGAGAAGACATAGTCAGAAAGCAAGGAGGAGAAGAGAAACAGGAGTGAAGAATGTTCCAGAAAAATGAGGGAGAGAAAAATTTCAGGAAGGGACTAATAATCAATGTCAAGCACAGCACAAAGTTTAAAAAGGATAAGAATTAAAGAGCAATCTTTGGAGCCAGCAATTAAAGAAGCTCTCTGGTGACCTTGCTGAGAGCAGTTTCACTGCTTGATGTAAAATGTGAGAGGGGGAAAAAAAGAAAAGAAAACATCAGAAGTAAGGGAATAGAGGTGTTTCAGATCTCCTGGGTAAAAATTCAATTTGCTTTGCACTCAACTATGCTTCTTTTAGATAAATAAATGTGACCACCGATTTCTTCACTCAAGGAACAAACTAAACTGTATGTCACCATTCTGAGAATATGGCCCTGTCTTTCTTCCCATTAACATCCCTCTATGCCTTGCATTCTGGAAGAGTTCATTTCCATACAACTGCTGTAGTGAGACATGCAGAGCTCTGTGTAGTGTCTTATAGGATGAGTTCCCCTTACAGTGCCTTTCAGTCAAAACATATATTCAGATAGAAGACCCCATACCAGCTCAGGAGTAAAATATGAACCCTGGCCCAAGGGAACTTTCAGTCTAGCGGGTGAAATAGGCATGCTGAATAGATCATGGCAACATAAAGCAATAGAGGTGTCACGAGATGGAGCAGTAGCACTGCTTAGCCTAGCCTGGAGTAGGTGGTTCCCATCATTGGGGCTGGTTTGGGGAAAGACAAGCAAGAGTCCCATTGTAACTGAGACAGTGTTCCAGGGCCCTGATTTCTAATATGGGGGCCACGAACCAGCAGCATTAGGATCACCGACCTTAGATTCTCAAGCACCACCTTAAACCTACTGAGTCCGAAACTCTGGTGGGGACAAGGAATCTGTCTTTAAACAGGCGCCCCCTCTGAATGATTCTCATCCATGCTACAGCAGGAGAACTGCTGTTCTTGTGCAAGGGTTCTCACATGTTAAGTCTTTTCAGAATGATCTGGAGGGCTTGTAAAAGATCCCTGGGCCCACCAATGGAGTTTCTGATTCAGTGAGTTTGGGGAGGGCCCCCAAATCTGCATTTCTAATAAGCTCCCAGGTGACGCTGCTGTTTCATGCACTGTACTAAGTGTTGCCGCTCTAAGTGTTCTCTGGTCACTTAGTAGGCCTCTAGAATTCACAATCCTACATTGCTCAAAAGATATGTATTGACTTAGTTTTTATTTTTATGACAAACTAATTTTAAGAACTCTAAAGGGATGGCTATGTTTTGGGACTCTCTGAGGATGGTACGTAAGTTTTCCATTCTTCACCAAAAATCATTTCAAAACTAAAATTGGAGTTTATGGCCAAGGTCATTTGATGCTAATACATAAAACCATAAAACTAAGCAGGACATTGTAACAATAACCCTGAAATGGAAACTAGGAGACATAGCACTAGTCCTAATTTTGCAACTGAAAGCAAGTTATTTAACCTTCCTGGACTTTGATTAACCTGTAACCGTGAACAAGTCTAGAGTCTAGTTGCATTAGATAAAAGAAGCAAAGCATTATTTTTCTGGACTGTAAAAGGGGCAAAAATGTTATGACTGAGACCAACAACTCAAGTTGGCCTTTAGGATCAATTTGTCACATACAAAATAAAAAATTGGTTCCTCACACATATTCATCATCTAATTAGATTCTTCGAATAAGTAAAAATGTTCTAGCTTAACAACAATGTTCTAGATTATAATCTGGGAATCAAAGTTAAATAAATCTATAACACGAAAATATTTTTGGCATTAATGTCAAAAATTGGAGAAGAAGAGGTCCTACTTAACACTTATCTAACTTCCTTCCAAGGACATGGCACAAATTAATGTCATTCAGTCAGTAGACATAAAAAGAAAGAAAAAAAACAATTATGCTGAAAAATAGAAAATAAAATAATAACGCAAGTCTGTAATTGTCTCAGCAATTTATTTTATCATTTAGTAAACATGTGAGAAATGTCCAGAGAAAGCAAACTCTCGGCTCCCTGCTTGTCTAGGAGAAGATTAAGAGGCTAGGTGAATTTAGGTATTTCTAAATGACTTTATACATCTCTAGAGGTCAAAGTTATCCATTTGCTAGCATTCTATTTGAGAAAATTATCTTTACTGAGGTGACATTTACTTTAAAAAGCTTCAATTTGCTATTGGCTTCACCCGAATGATACAAAAATGTAAATAAAACCTTTTGTGAAAAGTCTCTTAAAATAACTGCTACATGATTAGGAACTAATCTTCTAAATAAACTGCAATTAACTAGATAATAAATCTAGTTTTAGCCAAGTCTGAGTTCCACACTCTGATAATTACCTATATGTACAATAATATCACTGAATTGCAGGAATAATTTACTGTTAGAAATAATTACCTTGTGACCCAAGATCATCAAACACTTTTGTGTATCTTAGTGCAAGGAGGACAATTTATGCAGCAAATATGAAATGCAGAAACCGTATAATTATTATGGAATCAACTAAATGCACCTTAGATAATTAAGAAACTATAGTGTGGTGCAAAACTGAATTTTTAATCCCTTAATAGTTTTGAGTAAATAATGATATCCTAATGGGTAAAATTTGAATTATTAAAGATTATTAGAATGCTCATTTATAAAATTTTAGTTAGCATAATTAGTTGAACTTTCAACAAATATTTATTGATAATTTATTGTATGCGTGGCACTATATATACATGGAATCTAAGTAAAATATAAAGAAATATAATAACAGGATTTCTTTGTTGTGATTGGTGATAAGACAAATGTATGTGGGTGCCATTAAAGTATATAGCAAAAAGAATGTATGTAATGGAATTTACTGGCTGAAGGGGAAAGATTTGGGGGAAGCTAGACCCAAAATTGGTGCAAGAATACTACTGAATACCATAAGAAAGGGTTTGTGTTTTACTTGGGGGACAACTGGAGTTATGAGGATCTCAAATGGAGAGGGTCAGCATAAAAGCAACATTTTAGATTGTATTGATTTGAGGTAGATTAATTAGAAAGAGGTGCTAAGTCTCACCACAGTGAGGTATATTGCTTAGGTAGTGGAACTGGCAGTTAGAATGCCTGGAAAATGACTGAAATGATGTCATCTGCCCAATAAGATAAGGTAATTGATAAGAAGAAATTAGGAGCAAGGTCAGACAGAGAGATTGACAGAAATGGAGAAGTCCCCTGGTGTTTTGACGAGGAAGATGAAGTCATTTTTTTTTGTTATATTCATTATCTTTGAGATGGTGTTCATTGCAGGATTATTTTTTCCACCAAAAGTACATGACCATGACCTTCACCCCTGCCACCACTGCCACTTAAATCACTACCACCAGTTCCGCTACCACTGACTCCAAGACCACCAGTGCTCTCTCTACCATCTCCATGACCTCCACAACCACCAGCATTCCCACCATCACATCTATTCCCACCTCGCCCACCATAAGCAAACAAGAGTAACAGCTACCACATTTATTGAATTCTTACTACCTCACAGGCACTGTATTAAACACTTCTTACTTACTCCCTACAGTTAGTATTTTATAATGTGAGGATTGTATATCTGAGGCACAGATATCAGGCCATTTGTCTGGGATCATAAGCTAGTAATTAAAACAGACAGGATTCAAACCTGAGGGATTCCGATTTCAAAGTCCATGCTTTTTCCAGTACCCGCTATGCTTTGGACACAAGGGCAATGAATTATAAGTAACATACGTGTACAGTGTATGAGTAACTAGGTGCGGTTAATTGGAGGCAACAAACGTTTCCAATTTGTATAAATATTGGGTTGTTGGAAAAGTCATGACATATTTTTCTGTTTTTCCTTGCAAAACTGTGTCATGACTTTTCCAACAACGCAATAAAATTGAACCACTGGCTGGGTGCACGCTTAGAAGGACCCAGATCATGGCTTTCAAGATAGAGAAGTGAAATTTTAGGAAGAGAACCAGACATGGAGCTATGAAATTTGGGAACCATTCACTTAGAGCCAGACTTGAATCCATGAGAGGCGACAATTCAGGTAAAGAAGTCAGAAGAGTGAAATGAAGAATTCATGGACGGTGTAGTGGCCTTACCACTGCACTGTACATCTGAAGCTGCTGCTGAACAATCTTATATGTCAACTATAATTTAACACATATATAGTCATGGGATGTGGAATATAGTGTAGGGATGGAGTCAATGGAATTGTAATAGATATGTATGATATCGGGGGTGGGGAGGCAGGGGAGTGGGAGGGGGGAGTCACTTTGTAAGGGGTGAAAAAAATAACTATTGCATTGTTTTGTACATCTGTAACTAATAATAATAATAATAAAATTAAATTAAAAAAAAGAATTTATGAGACACTGCCATAGGAATTAGGGAAAAGGAGAAAAACAAGTCAGGTAAAGGGGGATAGAGACAGAACCAGCAGTGTGTCAGAGAAGCTGAAAAGGAGGTTATTCTAAAAAGATCAACATGATAGTTAAATGTTAGCGGTCCTCACGTGGAATGAGAGAGGGACGCTGGCCACCATGAAGCTGGTAGTCATGTTTGCATGATGCCTCTTGAACCATATGGTCATTACAATATTTTCACCAGATTTCATCCTGTAGACAATTACCACTTACTGAATTTAATTGCTTTGAAATGTCTGCTCCTTTGCACTCTTTGTTCAATCTAAATTTATCAATCAAGAGTCTTATATCGAGGGTCCAAGTGATTGTACTGTCTGAAACAGGATGTATTTGAGGGTGAAAGTTGGTGCTATTTAAAATTATGCTTGGGGGCAGACGGTTAGCTCACTTGGTTAAAGCACAGTGCTCACAACACCAAGGTTGCTGATTTGATCCCCACATGGGCCACTGAGCTGTGCCCTCCACAACTAGACTGAAACAACTACTCAACTTGGAGCTGGTGGGTCCTGGAAAAACACAGTGTTTCACAAACACACACACACACACAGACACACACACACACACACACACACACACACTCAGAAAAAACAAAAATAAAATAAAATTATGCTGGGACAAAAGGTATAACTAGGATGGACTCAGGCAAACCAAGACATAAGATCACCTTAGTTATATACCTATTGAAGAAATATTTTACTACACAGTCTGCGTCCTGCAGTCAGGCTACCTCAGTAAAACCCTGGGTCAGACACGTTGTAGCTGTGTGTAATAGCAATAATAGCCATACACATTTGGTAGGTTTACTTGGAAGAATAAATGAGCTATGCAGATAAAGCATTTACTATAGTGCTGAGCACATAATAAAACCCTCAATAAGTGTTAGCTCTTATTTAAGTAATATATTCTTTATGTTGCCAATTGGACATCTCATTCTAGGCACTTAAAAAAAACTGCTGAGAGCCTATGATGCAAACAGAATTCAGGAGACACCATATTTCACCACTATCCACGCTTTAATGAAAACAAAAATTAATCAGAACACAAAATTTTTCCTAACAAAATACATTCTTCAAGCAGGAGCCAAGAATAAGCTTGTGAAGACAGAGACAGACATGAATCACCTTGCTCTGATAATTTCTGTATTAGGAGAGTCTTGAACACATTAGGAGGAAAAGGCAATTAGGTTTCCATATTGCTCTGCTTGGAAAATTGTTGGAGCGCTATTGGCTTGTTGCAAAGGATCCATAAATCCATGTGCCCACTAAGCATTGTCTGTAGACACATATTTCACCTGACATTAAATTAAATTAATGTCCACGCTACTAGGATTCATAAAAAGTAAATTCATTAAGAGCTTCACTGACTTATTTTTGTCATGGTTTTCCTCCATCAATGAATCTTAAAAATTTCAACTACTATCAAGAGTAGAGTCCTTGGAAGTCACTGCCCCAAAGAGATAACTAATATTCAAAGATTTTGAGAACCATTTAACTAGAACAAGGGTCAGCAAATTTTCGCATAAAGGGCCAGATAGTAAATATTTTAGGCTTTGTGTGCCACACAGTCTCTGCCAACAACTAACCAACACTACCTTTGTAACACAAAAGAACCACAGATGATACATAAAGGAATGAGTGCAGCTGTTGTTTGTTTTTTTAATAGTTTTTTTTTTAAATTATTAGGGAACAGTGTGTTTTTCTAGAACCCATCATCTCCAAGTGAAGCAGTTTTATCAATCTAGTTGTGGAGGGTGCAGCTTAGTAGCCCATGTGGGGATCAAACCGGCAACCTTGGTGTTATAAGCACTGCGCTCTAACCAACTGAGCTAACCGGCCACCCCAAGTGTAGCTATGTTTTGATAAAACCTTATGAATAGACACTGACATCTGAATTTCACAAAATTTGCACATGTCATGAAGTGTTATTCTTCTTTTGATTATTTCTAATTATTTAAAAATATAAAAAAAAACACTTCCAAGCTCCTGAGCCATACAAAAACTGGCAGCAGGCTAGATTTAGCCTGCAGAATTATAATAATATGCTGAGCCCTGGATGAGAGGATTCACTCAGCCATGCAGATACAACCAGGGAGAAAAGCCCAGTGGTTTACTGTGGAATTACGAAAGTCAGTTACAAGTCACGGGTTAATAGAAAAGTACTGAAAGTTCCAAATAAAGTACATGAGTAACTTCTCTAGGTGCTTTTTTCCTTTGCCTAGAACATCTGACAAACTATTTTTAAGTATGTGTTCTTCTCATACTTCTATTCCCCTGTATACACAAATTCTAATGTCAAGTGTTCCATGCGTTCCTAAACATATGCTGCTTAGAAACATAAGACAGATTTTAGTGTTCTTTCTCAATCTTAGAATTATAATAACTGGAATGAAAAGGAAACTGTACCATTTTTATGATTTTCATGCTGTCTTTGCATTTATGAAATGTTATTCCCATCATGTTAATATGTCCACTGATTTACATAATACCTAACTCATCTACAATGTCTAGTTGAGAATACCCACAAAAAGACCAGCTAAAAATTCTAATGCATTCATGATAAGACTTTATAAATATCAAAGAACAGGAAATCTGTTCTGTAATTAATGACTCCTGATTTAGGATGCACAGATTGAGACATTATGTTCTAGTAAACTAGCAGAACGGACCTCGTCTATTATAGGTGTCCTTCTTCTTCATGAAAATGTACTTTCCATTATTGGGGGGGAAAAAGACATTTAATGCAAAAGGAGGCATAGAACCAGCAGGCTCTTTAATGGAAAAAATAGAAACTTTCAGGATTAAAATGCGTCCATGGCAGTGCATCACCCATGTTTTCTTCTTACAATCCAGAAAAAAATGTATTTCCATTAAGCATTAAGTCTTTGTTGGGATAGTGATTTCTTGGGTACACTTTAAAACTTACTTAAGAATTCTTCTCACTAACTTAACTGACATTGCAGGCTTCAGGAAATATTGTCTAAGTGAAAACACTGCCATCGAAATAGCTGAAAAAGAGCTTTCCTGCTAACCAATTACTCTGCGCTTGAGAATAAAGCCAGGCGTAAGCTCTCTCACCTTTTCCTAATTTCAGAATCCACAATAATCTGCCTCTTCTTTTGGGGCGGCGGTGGTGGAAGTTCCTCGTGGCCATGCTTTACCAGGATTTGTTCCCTCGTCGTCACCATAGTTACTGTTTCCATCACCGTTGTCTGTGTTAGTGACGGCTGAGTGGTGGTGACAGCCTGTGAAATCTGTGAGAAGTATTGAAATAGAGGTCACACATTGCTTGAAAGACTTCAGTAAAGACTGCTTAGAGGGGCAAAGGAAAATAATGAGAAACTTTCCGCTTATTGGTAAATTGACCTTCAGATCAAAATAGCACCATACCGAACCCAAGTCAAATTGTGTTACCTAATTTAAGTTATGTTGACTGAAATCGCAAGGGGAGGTAATCTCAAAACCAGAAGTCAACTTACTGCCTCCTGAATTTATTAGTTAAGATATTGAAAATAAGGGGGCAAAGGAGAAAAACTTAGTGTCATTCTGACATTTAATGAGGTGTGCTATTTAAAATGTTTATAGCATACAGATACATTTTACTAAGGTATCCGAGTACCAATTCCATTGCCTGGCACATGGTAGATGTTTATTAAATAGTTTGTGCAATGCCTCTTTGTGACTTTTGATGGTCTAGACATTTTTAAACAAAATTATTTCAACTTTATAGTAAATGATTTTTTTATTCAAATAAGTGAAATGTCCTTTAAAATTACAATAAAAGGTTAATATAAAGTGTCTATGTGTCCAGAAATACAACAAGCCAAATTTTACTCAAACACTAAAAAGCACACTACTCTTGTTTGATTTAAATTAGTGAATATGTTACAATTTTTGAGTTTCCAAAGTTAGCATTAAAGAGTTTTGTTAATTTAAAAACACACTGAATTTCTGTTCTGACTTGTTAAAAACAGTTTTTAGGCACAGATCATCACTTTTCGGAATAATATGCTTTGTACCCAAGTCATGACAGGTCATGACCTCAGGACATGGGCACTGTTACACAGACGCTTTGTATAATGGTGAGATATCTTCCTTCTTTAATCACCAATTCTCTGTCTCACAGTCTTCCTGTTACTATGGCTGAAAAGTTACCTCCTAGGATGTTAATCACTACCCTTCTAATAATCCCAATTATTTGCAAGATCTGTTTTCAAGGAGATCAAAAGAGACTTGCATTGGATCCACTTATAGGTACTTGATATGCACAGAGCCAGGGATCTGGTTGGGGCCAAGATCAGTTTTACTGACTTCCCTGAACATGCCAAGAGATATTGGAAAGGGTTTGGGGTAACCACCATGCCTCATACCTAATAACTGATTTCTTCAATGGGAGGAAATCAGGAAAGCCTTATGATCTTCGTATTTCAGCTTCCAAATAGACAATTGACAGTGATGAAATCCTTTGTCATGATGTATTGTGTAAAAAAATGTATTGTGTAAACATTTTTAAAGTGCTACCCCTGGGCCAGCAGAGTGGCGTGTTAGTTAAGAGCTGGCTTGGGATGCTAGCGGCACTGGTTCAGATCCCACATATGAGGACCAGCGACACTGCCCTCTACAGCTAACAACAGCTCCACCTGGAGCTGGGCTGCACGAGCCCCGGTGACAGTGTAAGCTGCAGCCCCTGCAGCAGCGGGCTGCCATAGGCTACAGTGAGTGGCCGGCAGCTGCTGTGAGCGGCCGTCCAGAGGCTGGTGATCGATCACCCGAGAAGAGAGTAACGATGATACCAACATGGGCCAGTGAGGCAACGTCATCCACAACTAGACTGAAGAACATAAACGGACAGAAACTTGTATGTTCCCCTTTCCTGGTTCCCCAATGTTGTTCCCCTCCCTCAATTCCCCAATAAAAAAAAAAAAACTTTAAAAAAATAATAAAATAAAGGTGCTACCCTTTGTGCAAGCCACAGCCTTACATAAGTCAAGGCCTTAGCAACTTCCATTTTGGTAGCCTAAGTAGTTTTTTTTTCTAAAGGATATTATGAGATACAGAGTTTCCACATGTGCCAAGCATAGATTTTATCTTTTCTAAAATGTCCATAGATTCATTATTCAGAATCAATCACTTCACTTCAAATAATACATATATAGTCCATTGACAAGTTATGCCAAATGAAAGCCCAAAGTAACATTTTTAAATGCTTAAAATATAGCCCCAAATTTAATTGCACACAACACAAAATGACCGTTACATGATCAAATTAAGTTTACCTTTAATCCAAAAGAAAATGTAGTTCTTAGGTAGGATTCCAAGAGCATTTTGTTTTTCAGCGTAATATTTTTTAACCATGGGCAAACATTTTGGCATACAATGATGCATTGAAGAGAATATTGTTCAGATGGAAAATTTGGAATTTTATATGTGCTATGTGCAGGCACCAGAATGCAGAGATTCTGAAAATACAAAACTATTTTTTGCAGTTATAGCTAATGTTATGGAACATTTGGGCTACTGAATATTTGGCTGTGAAATGAATTTCTGTAATTTTATATTCTCTCATTGATACCTATTATGCAATTGGATAGATGTGCCCATGGAGGGTAAAGAGAAATGGCAACATGATATACTATGAAATTGCATTTAAGAATGCAGTAAAACTTATAAAAAATAAAAAATAATCCTTTTAATAGAATAGTAAGACATGGATCTGTAATTTTTCTATACTATATGCATTACTGTACTGTAATTGGAAATACTACTTCATTTCCCTTGGGATGAAGAAATAAGAACTATGCCTTGATTCTATAAAAATAGGGTATAATTCATTATATATAATAAATTAATAATTACTCTCATACCTATTTCATATAATAAGAATAAAAAATTGGTCATGTACTGAATTTCCCCATGGATTTTATTGATCATTAACAATTATATGTCAGAATCATTAAAAATAACAAACAGGAAGGGATTATAGAGACCATTTAGTATAACCTCCTACTTACTATAGAATACACTACTCCCAGAAGCAGACAACATCCTGACGATGGCACCAAATTTTCCCATTGGCAAAGATCTTTACACCTAGTGGAAACCTGACTTATTATGACTTCATTCATTCACAATTTGTTTTGAACATTGGGCCAATACAGAATAAGTTGAGTATTGTTTCTGCTTAACAGTCTTAAAGATCTGAAACTTGATTATCATGATTCTGATACATCCTGATTTCCAAGCTCTATAATACCAGGTATCTGCTAGAATCAGATGTAACCTGATTGGTGTTGCAAAACCTAGGTTTTCTGTTTTGGACGCCATAGTCAATTAATCTAAAATTTTCTAACTTAGCATCTGAATGGCAATGTTTCAATTAAATTCCAACATGTATTGAATATGAATCATTACAGGACATTTGGAACTGAATAAATGGAACCTTCAGTTTGAGGGATCTTACAGTATAATAGTGAAGGTGAATACCACACAAATAATTGTGACATAAGATGAAGGACCACATGAACATACGTAAGTATGCAGAATAATTACATGCATACAATATATAGTAAAAAAGGAAGTTTCTTTTTAAATGTTACAAAAATAATTTTCCTTCAGTCCCTACCTTAACATTTAAATTTATTTTGATGCTAAAGGCTGCATATAACATTTACCCCGGTTCATAGGATCATTTATAACAGTAAAATACTGGAAACAGTCAAATGTCAGTAGGTGATAGTTTAAACAAATTATAGTACATGAATGAGATAAAGTATTGTACATGTTTCAAATATTTTTAAATGTCACTGGAAATGGTTTACATTATAGTACTGAATAAACAATGCAAGATATAAAAATTGGTGGTTATATTTTGGCAGAGAAAGCATATATAACTTCTTTTGTGTACTAGATATTTCTGTATTCTTTCTATTTTCCAACTTTCTACAATAAAGCATTTCCTGCAAAATGTTGCTTTTATATAAGCAGAGAAGAATTTTCAAACGTTGTTTTTGAAATTGTTGTTTTAAGTCGATTACTCCTATGTATCTTTGGAATTATAAGCTTATCATCCAAATACTTAAAATTAGGACAACTAAATATGTGTTAAGAATCACTTACTGCCTTCACCAAAATACTGAATAGAACAATGTCAAAATTGGAATATAATATAGTTTGAGCTATACTCAACAACTTTGAGTCTACCTAACTAAATTCTTACCCAGTCAGTCACCTTTCTCCATTTTGATTTTGAATATATTGGAAATTAATTTTACATGTCCTCATGAAAATAAAATATATTTGTTTCTAAATACAAGTCCCTTAATCTGTCAGTTAATTAGCCCAGTAAACACAGAAGAGTTAGTTTAGAATTATCTGACTTTAGATTTAAAAGCTCTTTGCTTTTACAGTGATTAAAAGTAGAAGCCTGTGAGCCAGGCTCCATAATTCTCAAATACTAGGTCCATAGTTCATATACTGTAATATTTGGGGCAGGTTCATCACTATCTCAGAGCTTTGACTTATTTTCTTTATACATAAAGTGGGAATGAGAATATATCCCTCACAAGGGTGTCGCCAACAGGGCTGGCTTCATGGATGTGCAACTTATGCAAGCATCCAGGTCTCCTCACTCGGAAGGACTCCGTGTTTAGTTTCACACTGCTGTCACCCTCTTCTATTTCTTCATATTTTTTTTAAATAAGAGGACCTGAATTTTAATGTTGCATTGGACCCCCTAAATTATGTAGCCAGTCCTGGTTGCAAGAATTAAATTATGTAATATATGAACATACTAACCGTTCTCTTGACACATACTGGCGATACCCATGATATTTTCTAAACATTCATAGAAAACTCAGGAACTTTTTTTCTATACTCAACTTTCTAACTCACAAGGTTATGTATGTTGATTTCCAAATGTTTCATTTTCCCATTGTGAGGAAAATTGGAAGAGCATTTGCAAAGTCTCTTGATAGTCGGGTATACATCTTGCAGTAAGATCGTAAGATTTTGGTAGGTCTGGTAAAACGAAACGACTCTCAAATAATAAAAATTCTTTCTTACCATCTCCTCTTCTGTTTGTTTAAAAATGCACATTTTGAAAGGGAAATATATTTACATCTAAGCATATTAAAAGAATATAAAAGAGAATATAATGAGAGGAAAATTTCTTTTAGACCACTGTCTCCAGTTTCTCAGGGGCAACTAGTTGTGTGTTTACCACCTGTTCTTATATTTTAAATTAACTTTCCTGGTGCTGTAATTTTTCTTTTATTTTTGGCCTATATTCTTTCTTTTTTATTAAAATTTATTGGGGTGGCAATGGTCAACAAAACCACATAGGTTTCAAGTGTATAATTCTGTAATACATCATCTACATATTGCATTATGTTTTTACCATATTCTTAATTGGGTTTTTAATTTTCAATTGACTGATTTAAATATTCTTGCTTTGTCAGTTCTTTGGGGTTAGAGATTTCTACATCTTGCCTTGTGAGATATTCCACTATTTGGACATTTAAAGAAACTTACTACAAAAGAGTCAAGGTATGAATAATTAACCTAATTTATATTATCATTTTTATTATTATTAAAATACTAATACTTGCCATATAGCAACAGTTATGGAGCTCTTTGTATGTCCCAGGCATTACACTACAGAGTTGCATTCATTATTTTATTTAAAATACTTAGAATGATACCTGCAGCAATGGCCTAATAAGTGGTAGCTGTCATTACCTCACAGTGGCCCTAAAAGGAAGTATAAATATTACTACAATTTTGCAGATGAGAGGTAAAATTTCAGGCAGATACACCCTGTGAGTGGCAGAGCAGAGCTATAAATCCAAGTCTGACTGTCCCTTCATCCAAATCTTAGTCACTATTCTCACTTGCAGCTATGCCTGTTCAGGCTTCTAAATGGTGATTTTTCCTGTAAGTGGTGTAACTGGTTGAGTGTGTGTTTGTATACACACATACATACATACACAAATCCAGAAGAAGATTGAAAATGCATACAATGGCACATGACATAATCTTTTAATATCTTTTAGCTCCAGATAAATTAAATCTGTACAAAATCAATAAAATGAAATATACCTGATTTCTTTAAAATATGTATACTGGGGGTGCCAAAAAATGTATACAAGTGGGCACTTTGGTCAACATTGCTTAAGCAGTAGTTCACCATAATCAGAAGTGTCTGGAAGCTTATGGAAACCACTTTGAGCACCTCTTGTCATTGCAGAAATCAAATGTAACTTGTATTCATCTTTTGTTATCGGTGTATATTACTACAATTTTAATAGTTTTTTCCTTTCTTAAAATGTGTATACATATTTTGGCACCCTCTGTATATATCTAATCAGGTTGACAATTGCAGATCAAAGCTTTTGCTGTATTGTTTGTATATGCATAACCTTAGAGTGCTCACTGATTTTTAAATAGGTATGGAGGCATTGCACTTCTACAGCTTAACACATACTGCATATATCATAGCAACAGCTTAAGCTGAGAATGGGTAGTCAGACTAAAAACTATCTCCACAGGCATTGTAGCACAAGGCCCAAATAGCAGACGGTATAAAGACTGACAACTCTAAGCAATAGAAATAATTGATATGTTGAACTATATGATCAACCTGGGGTAAAAGATCGGGTGCTCACAGAGAAAGCTGTGCGATTAATCAAACTGCTATAAAATGCTCTAGCTCATGAATGAGCACAGAGGAATCACCATAGCTAAGTGTAGCATCCAAGGAGTGCTAAAGTCCATGACAGCAGTTTGGTGACAAAATTTAACTGCTGTCCTGTTTTGGTGACAAAATTTTAATATTAACTGCTGCCCTGTTTTGAGACTGGTCATAAGGCAATAAACCTTCTTAAACAGATACTCATATTGGAATCATGAGCACAATTAGAGTCGATATTCAAGACATCATAAAAGAAGTACTGCTCCTATTTCAAATAAAATATTATATGATAATTATGAAGGTTTATTCTGTAAAGCTGTCTACTCAATTTTAGGTATTTTGTCCCTCACTTCAAATTAGCTCTCATACAAAGAGATAACAAGGATTCAGGATTCATATTAAGAGATAAAAAGGATTCAGGATTCATATTAAACACTGAATTGGAGCACTGTGTGAATGAAATGCATCTGCAAAAAATTCAAGGAGCAATGAGATTTATTTTTTCGGATCCGCCTGACCTCCCTCTACACGCCATCTGACATGAAGTAAGGAAACACATTCTTTACTAGGGATGCAGATTAACAAGTACAAATTTAGGAAAACAACTTCTATTTTTCTTTATGTGCTATTTCATTTATTGTCAATAGATAACAGATGTATGGTATAGATGCTGAGTATTTTATCTTCATGTTATTTCAATTACATACTCATGATGAGTGAAATGTAATCATTTCAGAAGCCCATCTTTTTTGAAGAGGAAGATAATTTTATTTTCATTATTATCTTCCAGCAGACTCTGGGATTGATATGGCAGAGAGGGTTGGAATCTCTTCACTAATTATTCCAGAGTTTGATAATAACATTTCAAGCAAAGAGAAACATATCATAAACATTTGGAATTGGAAGGACACTACAGAAATATTCCCAGCCCAAACTTTTCATTTTATAAATAATGAGAAATTCCAACAGTTAACTCAGCTCTAGTCTCTTAAACTGTCAGTGCCCACAACATTTTATGTTGTTGTAGATAATGAATTTACAACATAAAGCCAATTGCGCTGATACACAAAGCCCGATCGCAAACACCTACTTTAGCTGGAGGTTGCAAAATGATACAGTTAATTTCCAAAGTTATTTGAGCTATAACTGCAAACTTTTCTAATAAAACCTTTAACTGAAGCAACTAACCAAAAGATGTTCTAAAATTCAAGATAAACTGTGTAGTCAATGAATTTAAATAAGATAGAAACCTAAGATAAGTTAGGGAATTTTATTTTAATTCTAGGCTTTATAAAACTATTTAATCTTTTTTTTAATTGGCAGTGGGCTGATTAGGCTTAGAGAGCTTTTAGGAAGCTATGAAAATGATTGTCAACTGAAAGGCATTTGAGTATTTTTAATTAAAATCACTGACAAAAAGAAGAGAGGCAAACCAATTTTAACTACATTTCATGTATCAATATGTCTACAAAATAATGCTTTGAGAATGGGTACAGCCAGAATGTGCACATAAAATATTTTACGGAGAGTAAAAACAGGACCTCTAAAAATTGAGAATGGACTCAGAAAAAAAAAGGCAAAGAAATAAATTTTCATCTTAATACTTTTACATCTCTATATTTTCATTGCTGGTATTATGAAAAACACTGTTATCTTCAACAGTGTTTTACATTACTCACGTGTCTTGCAATTGTTTTAAAACTCTCAGCAGGACATAAATCATACAGAATATATATATATATATATATATATATATATATATATATATATTACACATAATGATCACTTTCTCTATTTGGGCACCCATGAATATAGACACAGACATATGTAGCCTAAACAGGTACTCGCATGTCCAAGGAGAGAGGAAGTCCAAGTATATTAATTTTATCTTTGATATATTTGTGCTCATAGTTCAGAATATTGCAAAAATTGTCATTAGGAAGATAGCAAAATATTCATGAAATGGGAATAAGATCCATGGACTTATATGAGTCATAGAATGTTCCTTATTCCTGGCAAAAGAGATAATTTACTCTGTTAAAAAAAATCACAAAACTACAGAAATGCTGGACTTATCTAGACAGCTATATTGTTACATCTAAACATCTGATGCTTAGTTTAATATAAATTAGTATGATAATTTATAACCCATATGAATAATAATACACCCTTTCCACCATATATATGATTTCGGTTAAATGGGGGAAAACAATGTTTCAAATCAATTAGAATACATTTAACTTTAAAGTAATAACTATAATGAATTTTGACTATCATATTTCCTAATTATAATTAAGATAAACATATGTTTCTCAGGGTCACAACATTTAAAACAAAAACTGTAAATTTCAAAAAGCATATTTATAAAAAAAATTTGGAGGAAACAGGGTCATTGAATATTTAAGTAAGTCGAATCCAGGGTACATTTCATTTGCTCTCTTTTCTCTTTTTCAGTATCCACACAGCAAGGATTATTATTCTTTCTAACTTTTAGAAACAGATCGTGTATCTATTTTCCTAGGCAGCTTTCTCATCAATTTAAGCATACTCAGCTTGTGTCTCAGTATTACTTAAGTCAAACCTGACTTTGAAACTCAAGACAACAGCCCTCATAGTTTTGTTCTGTTTTTTTTTTTTTTTTTTTCACATTTTGATCTCTTGCCATGCTGTTTCATAAGGTCAAAATCCCTCAAAGCTTTGACCTAAATAGCAGTCAAAATTTCGGGCACACAATGTTCTTTATATGAGCACAATTAGATGCCTTCTCACTCAGTCAGAACTCCTATATCCTACTGGATTTTAACCATTACTGGAATTTTGTTCATTCTTTGTAGTACCAATCAGCTGAAAGGGTTTTTCAAAAGATTGAGTATCTCCAGTCATTAATGAGGCTGATGTTTCCCTCCCCACAAACATGTTGGAAGATACGCATACAAGTAAGTTTTGTCCTTCAAAGTCACAACTTTACCCTCAACACACTTGGAATTATTCTTATGTAATTTTGATCAAGTTCAATGTGACATTCCAGAAAGAAAACCAATGGCTTTTTTGTTAAAAGACACTATTTCTTTCCTCATCCTATCTCCTTTTAATTCCTCTTTCCCTGAATAGCTTCATTTTTATCTTCCTAAGAGCTTCCAATCCCCGCAGAAATGGTTTGGACTGGGCTTATGATAGTACATTTTTGGGATAAGACAACGAGCAAAAACTGAAATGTGAACTTAAGAGAAGCTCAAGCTTAGTGTTCTAGGAAGTTTAACTTGCCTAGTGTAAGTGCATTTATCTGCTTTTGGTCTGCTATAGGAGTGTATAACTGTTAGAAAATACAAATAAATTATAGTGAACCACAACAATCCCTCCAGACTCACTAAACAGTATGCCTTACATATTAAGGGTACCATTTTTCCCCTCAGAATGCTTTCACATCTATGACTTTATTTTGTCCTCATCACATTCCACTGAGCAAGTATAACAGATACATGTTGGAAGGTATGTTGGACATCATTTTATAAAAAAAACTATACAAACCAGAGCGAGTAGTGTTTTATTACAGATTTTGAAAAGTTCAAAAATAAGAAGTGAAGTATCTTGACCTAGATGGTGGTCTCAGAATTTCTAGGCAATTAACAATAAGGCTTGTTCTTTTTTGTTTTTTTTTCTAACTAACATAATCAAATCAGTAACATTTTGATGTGACACACGTACAACCTCCTTCAGGAAATAGTCTCATTCCAAGGGAATATGTATCTTTAAACATTGCATTGCTAGGAAGGTTTCCATTGTCCCCACTGAAGGCAGCACTGTGGACCAACAGAATGTGGGAATTGGCACATACGTCATTATTTTGCTAATTCAATGTGTTGGGTTTTTTAAAAATATGGTCAGCAGACTATGTCAAAGCAAATTACTGGCCTATTGAGTGAGATTTTCTGAGCACAGACCAAGTCTAGGGCTATGCATTTTAATCAGTTTCCCAGGTGATTATTGTGCAGACTCAAGCTTGAAAACCACTGCATATAATGAAAGTGAAGGAGAACATGACTTATTGTTAAATTATATCTCCATAAACATCTTCTTTTAAAGGGATACATTTCAAAACAACTTTTGTTATCAAATATTGCCAATTCTTCTTAACATGGTAATTAATCATTATCCAGCAACAACAATCTATGGAATTAATGGGTACATGTTGGAATAGTATCATTACTGGCTTAAAAAGTACCTAATTTTCTAATGCCTCATGTATCTATTACACAGAAGTCAATGGTATTGCAAAGTAGCCATGGCATGATCACATATAATAAGAAGAATCATGATCTGGTATGAAAATCACTATTAGATCAAGTGACTACTAAAAATATATTCAATGGCAGACAAATGGAATTTTTATTATTGCCCAATGATTGCATGGGAAATGACTGCAATTTATAGTCCTTCAAATTTTAAATATGAATTTGATCTTAAAAGGAAACTTGAACTGTGATTGAACATCATATATGTTGGCTGATCACATTTTCTTAAATTGTGCTTCTGGAAGCAATACTTGAACTTTCATGTCTTCATCTTTCAAAAAACATTTCCTAAGTGCTCCTTATCAGATGTTCAGTCTCAAGAACACAAATTCCTTACACTGTCTCACAACAGAGGAGGTACAGGCCTAAAGCTTTTGAATGTGGTCATTGCTGTAATACAAATGCATGTGTTGAGCTATGAATAGTGTCCAATTAGTAAAAGTTAGCCTCTATAATACAAAACAAGATGGCAGAATATGTTACATACTATTATAAATAGTGTTAACATTTTGAATGACTACCCATGATTCCACCACCCAATATCAGATAATAACTGCTGCTACTTAAAAAATACTCTAATTTCTTTAATTTACCAAAACTTTTAAAATTCTGAACATGAAAACACATTTTGACACTAAAGTATAACTTAGATGCTTTCCTAATCTACAGCCAATATGTATTAGTGTAACTGAGCCACCCACATTCATGATTTTATGAATCAACAATCTGTGGTAGGAGGAAGTCGAATGATTAGATTCTCACTTACACTAACAGATAGAGGTCTTTGGGAAAATCAAAGGACCTGGGCCCTAGCCGGCTCCTATCACTTACTTTCCTTGGACAATTCACTTTTCCTCTCTCTGTTTCATTTTTCTCTTACATGAAATGCAGTGGTCAACTAATGGGCCTCTTGGTTCTAGGAATCTATGAATTGGTGGTAGATTGTGATGACACAGTTCCCTAGCATTCTTTCTGGCTGTTCTAAATTACTCTAATCCCCACTCCCATTGAAATACGGAGGGGAGGGGGGCAGTAGTTACTCTAAGGCAATAGCTACTTAGTCCATTAGCACTCCTCCACCTCTCCCACATTCTCCAACATCAAAATCACCAAGAGGCCATGTTTTCATTCCACTGAATACTTGCCAAGGACTAACCCAGTGGCATCCTTTGTAGGACTACAGTATTGCTCTCTTAAAGCAGATTTCAAAACTTTCCAGGAACATTCTTTGTAGGATAATTAGTATCACTAACCTGGGATGAACTCTTTTCAAGTTTTTGGACTAAATTATCCCAGCGCTGGGCAAAGTTGTCCAGCCATGCTTCCATCTTTTGGGTTACTGACATATTTTTCAGTGTTGAAAGAAGATCCTGGTTCAGTGAGCAGAGTTTGTCCATGGTTTGCTTTTTCTTTTCTAGTTCTGTTTTTAGAACCTGTTAAAACAAAAAAGAACACAGAATAAGCCTATGTTACATTTTATAAACCATTACAGCTCAATTTACTTTTGCATGCATTTTCTCATTGCAATAGATAAGAAAAGATAGCAATTGTAGCTGTAATGGACCAAGAGCCCATAAAAATATAAGTAGAAAATTAAAATCCCAATAATCTTCCCAAGAAGCTTGAAGAGGAAAAATAAAAGTCAGATGTGGAATAAACACCTTGTAGAGGAACTTAAAAGCTACCTTAGAATATTTGAAGAACTGCCAAGTAAAAAAGTAGCCTTGCTTCAAAAGGCAAAACAGAGATCAACATATGGAAATTACTTTTTAACGTTTAACAGAACAGTGGAAGGCAGGGCTCTTGAATATTAGTGAATTTCCTCTTAATTCCTGATAGAATTCAAGTGAAATACCACCTGCCAGGAGTACCAAAGACAAGATGGTTAATTGAGAAGACAACAATGGTTAAGGAGCCTTCCATTCTGAAATGCTGTATTTGAATAAATTTGCAACGCTATTTATTTCCACAATTTTTTCCTTTTCATTATTTGGATATAAAAACCTTGCTATGAACTTTACTGACTTTCAAATTTTTAGCATCTGTTATTCAATTATATTTGGCTAATTGAGTAATTATCTTCTAAAACTAATTGTAGAGTCCGTTAAGTATTTGAACTAAGTGAGTATAAGATAAATCCTTCGGAATCACTTTGCGTGTTTTGTAAATGCGTGTGTGTTTTATGAAGAAATTTTTATACCATTCATATTTCCCAAGTTCCTGTAAGTTATGGAGGGTTACATATGCCCTTTGGTTAATATGGAATGAATAAACAAAGTGGCTGGTGCGAAATCAGTAGAGCAAGGGGGCTTATGCCTTCACTTTATCCATTAAGGTCACCCTGTGCTTCAGGCAATCCGATTTCCAGCTCCCACAAACGAGGCCCTGACTTAACTTATAAACAGAGAACAAGAGGAAAGAAAGGAGAAAATTATTTTGCATCCCCATTACAGTCCCCTCAAAGTTTTGGCAGTAGCAAGTATTATGAACATAAACTAAGCTGTGAGACCTGTCTTTCCACAACAAATGCAAATTCATTTAAGAACAGCTAACATTACATATGGCAAAGAAACTGTCATGAAAAAGATGAACTGAGGTGTCATGCACACAGAAATCAATACACTCCCTTGCAAAGGACACTGTGTCTGCTTCAATTAGGAATAAAAGTGAGTTTTGAAGTTCATTTCTAATTTATCCCTAATAATTAAGTTTTTTCACTATTTTTCTAAGTTTGAAAGAATGTAATAGACCAAAATATGAGTTAACATATACAAGTTGAAATCATATCAAAATAAAACTTTCAGTATGGGAATTTAGTAACAGACAGGTTTTATACATTGATTTTGTTTGTTTAATTCACGTTAGCTTTCCATTACATTTAAGTGCATACTTGGACTAGTAGTAAACCTACAGCTTATAGTATCTGCCTAGAGCTAGGACCCACATCTGAATTTCAATGTAGATTCCTCAAATTCTTTATGGTGTTTTATTTCCCTTTTTTTTTCTTTATTAACATTTGGCATACATTTATTTCATCATATGCCATCTCAAGTCCTTTTGGGGAAAAGGCATGACAGAGATAAAGACATACCTTTAAAAATAGAAAGATGTAAATACAATCCTCTTTGGCTTCCTTTTTCAGAGCTTAAGGAACTATTTTAAATAGCTATATGAGCAAGGCTAACGGGTGTACCCATTATTTAAACTAAATGTGCAATGGTTTGGAAATATTTCCGAACAAGGGTTGAGAGTTATGTTTAAAGAAGAGAAAACAATTTGCACCAAAAATTTATGGGTAATCTCATGTTACCTAAACAGGTTTTCTTAGATGATCTATTAAACTAATTGGGTATCCAAAGAGATTCAGTGGCAAGTGAAATTAAGCCTCCTGTGTTAACATTAAACCAAATGAAGAAGCATTTGGTGAGCATTACAAAAATAAAGGGGCAAGTCTCCATTCAATACTATTAGGAAAAATGCACTCATGGTACATTAAAAACAGCGTTATTAGGAAATTGTGGAATTACTGAATCAATATATTTTTACCTAAATCTATGACAAAACACTGTACTCACAAAAGCTTCTATCAAGTAAATAATTCTTGATCTGTGTTTTTATTGAGGGCAGTGTCACTGGCCCTCATATGTGGGACCCGAACCGGGGCTGCTGGTTTCGCAAGCCAGCGCTTAACCACTGCACCACTCGGCCCGGCCCTGTTTTTTCTTTGTTTTTTTTTAAATGATAATGGCAAGTTAGTTGTTCTGCCTCAATTTGTTTCCTCTTGTTTGCTCTGGATCTCTCTCCCCCACTCCCATCTCCCCATTCCTGAACTACTCCCCTCCCATAACCATGAAGACAGGAAATTCATGGTCTTGCCAGATACATCCAATCATAGTAATGAATTACCTTGTTCCATCTATCCTTGAATATCAATTCTTCTCAGCATGGATTTTATGTATGCATATTAAATAACTCTGACTGAATTGTTACTAATTACTAGAATATAAAAAAGATGTCTTTCTGCCTATCAAACCCTGATCATAGGTCTTGGAATGCCAAAGAACCACAGAGCTCTATATATAAACTCAGGAGGCAAGAGTAAGTGCAAGAAAACTTGAACGAGGCAGAGGTCAGCTAGGATCGTCAAAGAAGAAACACCTATGTTTTATTTTCATAGAATCCAGGCACCTGTGCCTACCTCCAAGGTAGGCAGGAAGGTGCAATCAATAAATCAGATTGGGCCAGTAGTAGAAACGGGTCAGAGACAGAGAAGCTGCTCAAGAAGACAGAATATACTCATACATGTTCTATCTGGTCAAGGTTAGATGACAGGAAATGAAGGCAAGAATGTACTCTTACAAAAGGCCCAGGAAATCTCCACCCTATTCTCATCTGAAGTATTCTTCCGAGAGTAATGGCCAGGCAATTTCTCTTACCCTGGCAAAATCGAATCCTGTACCTACTTTGTGTGTAGTTACTTGTTTACATGCGACAAGTAAGTACTCCAATTCATTTTAATTAGCTGTTGTGACACTTAGGTAGGCTGATCCACTGTGGGGGTTCTCTGCTTGAGGGGACATCAGAATCTCCTAGAGGGCTTGTTGAAATGCAGATAGCTGAGCCCCACTTCCAGAGTTTCTGAGTCCATAGGTCTGGGAGGGGCCTAAGAATTTGCATTTCTAACAAGTTCCCAGGTGATGTTGATGCTGCTGGTCTGGGAACTGCACTTTGGAGAACCATGGATTCCATCTGGAAGATTCTTTGAGGACGAGCACAGCAGTTTAGGTCAAGGTAGCAAGTCCTGGTAAAATGGCATCGCCGGTGGGGACTGAGCTCCCACAAGCATTCCATCTCTGCCATTTGAGCCCACCACCACCTGAGAGTGTCCTCAATTCCACGGGCCTCCTGTAGCCTGTACATGGTACTCTCTCAGATTGCCAAACTCTCCAGAGTTGTCCTTTCCTGGCAAACACCACCTTCTCAGCATCATGCACACTTTCCCAGAAATCTCTCTATTGTAGATATGGGTCTTTCTATAATAGCCTACATGAGTCTGTAAGTCTGAGAGTCGCCCCCCCCCCCCTTTTTAAATACATTTTATTGGGGAATAGTGTGTTTTCCCAGGAACCATCAGCTCCAAGTCAAATAGTTGTTTTATTCTAGTTGTGGAGGGTGCACATCAATGGCCCATGTGGGGATCGCACCAGCAACCTTGGTGTTTTGAGCTCTGTGCCCTGCACTATAACCACCTGAGCCAACTTGCTGTCCCTCCCCTTTTCTTTTTATCCTTCACAACAAATGAAAATTCAACTTCGATCCTAAAAAATAATAGAACTACACGATTTGGATGAAACTACAGATCTAGAGGACATGAAATTCTTGACTCCTCATCTCCCACCTCAAAGAAAAGTAGGGGAAAACCCCATAGGTTATTAGTGATGATATCTGAAAACAAATTACACTGATTGTAAATAAAAGAGAGTTTTAACGCACTGTATCTATACCTAGGTGTGTAGTAGGAACTGGTGACAGATGGTACCTGTTTTGGGTCTCAGATTGTGACATATTTTAATGAACATTAAATTCTTACTCACTGCCTGAGTCAGCAGGGGAATTTTACCTCAAATTCTAGACCAGCTGTCAGGTTTTGTTAATTGGCTTAAACTATCAAATGGTAAGCCTTATCCATAACATATTTTCACTTTGTTCACAAGTAAGGTGACATAATTTGAATTTTAATCATATTGGAAAATTATTGAGACTTTAGAAGAGACCATTTTCATGGCCCTGAGGCTCCTAAAGTCTTTTACACACAAAAAAAATGTCAAAATAGTGGCTTATGATTGTTCAAAATGACAGTTCTCAATTACAGTTATTTTTGGTCAAGGAATCAAGTGATAGGAGAAATTTTGAAATAGCACAGAAGGCCTGGACCTCAGTCTGGATGTGTCGATGCTTATTTCAACTCTGCTACTAATGTTCTATGACACTTCATATACATGTCATGTGTTTTTTTCCTGACCCTCAATGTCCTTTTCTGAAATAACCTTGTCTCTCTCCTTCTCCATGCCCAATGCTACTTAGTTCAGTGGTTCTAATTTGTCTCCTTACTACCAAAAGTCTCAGTAGCAATGAGTATTCCAAAACTGCAAATGTGATTGTTATCGAACCCTCAATGGCTCCCCATCCGCTACAGAACAAAATACAAATATATCACTGATATTTTTACTGATATTTTTGCATTATGTTGATTCATACACAGATGACTTTTCAGAAATCTGTCTTTAGTCATATCATCCCTCAAGAAAGCATATATTCTTTGAGGAATGATTTCTTATCAATAACAAGCTAGTCTGTAATTACCAGTAATACAGAAGTGAATCTATTTTAAATTACATGCCTAAAGATTATTTATGATGGAACAAAAATATATGCTACAAATAAATATTTGTAAAATGGTACAAATTTAACAGGAAAAATATTTAAGATTAGCTTTAAGTAAATAATTTAATTATTATGAAGTATAATACATAATATCAACACAGGTATAAATAGATTCACTTAGGTAAAATTATGAAACATTATTTACAATAGACCTTTGTTTAATATTAGAGTTGACATCAAGTTAGCACTTAATAAAATTGATCAAAAATCAAAAAGAGGGCCGGTTGAGCGGTTCGGTGGTTAGGCTCTCGCTTGGGAAGCTAGCGGCCCCGCTTCGGGTCCCACATATGAGGGCCAGTGACTCTGCCCTCAAAAAAAATATATCAAAAAGAAATCCTAATCAGGCAATATTTTACTTGAAAAATGAAGCTTAATATTAGATTGGCTTCCTTTTTCTTAAGAAAATATTAAGATTCATAGTGAAGAAGAATCTTTAGAGATCTTTCTCTCTCCTGTAAGGTTGAACTCAAACTGGAATTTCTCAGTGAAGTTTTCCCTGATGGCCTTTGTAGTGCCAAAACTTGCTCATTTCTCAAAACACAAACACTTATGATCAGTGCCATTTGGTTTGCTTTAACGTTTCTTCTCGCTTCCAAAACTAGAATATAAGCCCCTCATATGTGAGAACAATCATCTCCTGTACTGCTGGTATTTCTCAGAGAATCTACTTAAGTCTAGTACTTTAGAACTATACTATTGAGAACTTTATGTAATAGTCACATGTACTTCTTAGTGTTACATTTTTTAATTTTAATTGAAGACTTATTCCAGGTATGCTATACGTATTCAAGGGTACAATTTTGTTTGAAAAAACAAGATTGAAAATTGATCTATGTCTTGTGGAATGTTTGTATCCCTCCAAAATTCATATGTTGAAGGCCTAACCACACAGCGTGATAACATTAGGAGGTAGGGCTTTGCAGAAGTCATTAGGCTTAGCTGAGATCATGAAGGTAGAGCCCCCATGACAGGATTAGTGCCCTTTTAAGAAGAGGAAGAGACACCCCCATTTCCACCATGTGAAGATACAGCAAGAAGGTGCTGTCTGGAAGCCAGAAAAAGGGCCTCACTAAGAATCAAATCTGCCAGTACCTTGATCTTAGATTTCCCAGCTTCCAGAACTGTGAGAAATAAATGTCTATCACTTCAGCCACCCAGTCTATAGTAACCCAAGCTAAGACACTTCAAGTTTCCCTATTTTAATTAGGAAACGTAACAATGAGATGTAATTAAACAGACTAATCTAAGTAAGAACAATGAACATTTGGTTGAAGATTTGAAAGAAAAGAAAGATGAAATAATGGTGTTAATACAGACTACTGAAATTAAAAAGAAAATACTACAGAAAGCTAAAATAATACATACAGCCAGTTTTTGAAGACTTGACAACATTTCATTTTGATCTTTAAAGCCACTTGTGTGAATCTTGCTCACTGAATCTTCTTTCTCTGAAAGCCATGCACTAAAAAGGCACTGAAAGAAAGCAAATAAATCCCAAAATGAAGATAAATAATTATTAAAGTAGATCACATTTCCTCATTTATTCATTTACATCTCGCCATGTCTTCCACTAATACAATTTCCCATACATGACTCACCTGTTCTTCAGTAAAACGTTGCCATTTTAGGAGGATATCTTGTAAAAGAACCCAGCGATCTTCAGTCCACTTACAGATGTTTGCCCATCGATCTCCCAGTACCTGGGGAAGAGACAACCCACTGCAACATCAGCAAACATTAATGGTTAACTGAATTCCATTAAAAATGGCCGGAATGATTTGAGAAAGTATCTAATTTTGAGGCTCCTGGGTATCCTAGTTGTAAAGGACACCCTTCCTGCTTCTGCTTATAATTAGATAAGTGCTGTTCCTTTTTCTTGTCTTTAGAGGACAAATACCCTATGATCTCACTTATATGTGGAATCTAAAGAACAGGATAAATGAACAAACAAAACAGAAATAGACTCATAGACACAGAGAACAAACTGATGGTTGCTAGGTAAGAGGGGAGTGGGGATAGGGAGAAGATGAAGGATGACAAAGTACAAATGGTGTTCACAAAATAGTCATAGTGATGTGAAGTACAGTATGGAGAATGTAGTTAATAATGTCATAAAGATTATGTAGGGTGCCAGATGGGTACTGGACTTATCAGGGGGATCACTTTATCGACTGTGTAGATGCCTGACCACTGCACTATACACCTGAAGGTGAAGTAGAATAATACCGAATGTCAACTATAATTACATGTGTGTGTATTTAATTATATATATACATTTAATTATATATATATATATATATATATATATATATATATGAATATATATATTCTCACAGGATGTAAATTATAGCATAGGGAATATAGCCAATGGTATAGTAACAGTTATACACAATGTCAGAGGGGTAGTATACTTGTTGGGGTTATCACTTTGTGAGGAGTGTAAATGTCTAATCATTATTTTGTTTTGTACACAGGAAACTAATAATAAAAGAAAAACACTAAAAAATAAAGCAAAGACAGTTACAAGAAGTCTGAAGCACTTATCATACCACTAAATGAAATGTCTCCACAGTAAATGTATGATAGCAAAGATATAAATAAAGAGGATTTTGCAATGATAATATATAAAATTTGTATCTTCCCCAGGTCGGAAAACACCGCCCTACACAAAGAATAAGTCTGACTACAAAACTGAATGCCTAAAAATACTCTTATTTGAAGCCATCCAGTATAATTAGAATTGTTTATATCCTGATTGTAGAAGAAAATTATTATTGATAAATTATATCCACATGTGGATTTAAAAAAATTATTTGGATTATTATTACAAAGCATTTAAAATGACTATATCTCAAAGCTATTCTAGTAAGAAAATTGTACTATTGAGTATTAAATGCCAGATCGTTAGCATGCCGCTGTCTTTGTACACATGCTATTTTAATATGTAACATAAACCAAGTACCGATGGTTTTTATATGAAAAAAAACCCTATGCTGTGATGATGTCTGTGCAAAGGGAGTATTTTAAGACAAACAGAATGTATCATTTATTTCAACTCCATTTTGATGCACTTCAGAGACTAAAATTTCAACTTTCTTTTTTTTTACTTTCTCATAAATAAGAGAATTATTTTCCCATAGCTATTGGATGTTTAAAACTAGATGGATGGTAACTAGATGCAATGTGGTGATTATTTTGTAGAATACACAAATACCAAATTATGTTCTACACCTGAAACTAATATAATGTTATATACCGATTTACCACAATAAAAAATACTAATAAAATAAGATGATTCCGTACAAGTCAAAAAACAATTAGAACGATCTCAAAATATGAGCATGTTGAATTTATACAGAATTAGAGCTACAAAAATGCTTTGTAACTCATATTTTGTCCAATTATATTTGGCATTCAAGATAAACCTGATCATAATTTCTACCTTATTTTATGTTACTTGTTTGGTAACATTATATATTAATATAAGCCTGATCATAATTTCTACCTTATTTGATGTTATTTGTTTGGTAACATCATATATTAATATATGATTCAAATAATACAAATGTAATTAAGCAGCATGACAAAATCCACCTATGTCTAGGTCACTTAGAGACCCACCTAATTTTTCAAAAAGTTGTTTAAATTGCCATCTTTTCAAAAAGGGAGTCCCATGCATGAATAAAGAGTAGGCAGTGAATATTTTATGACAATATTAAAATGATCATGTTCTCATATGCAACTCAGTCACAGTGAGTTCTCCATTTTTCTTCAAAAATGTCAACGAAAATGTTATTGCTTTTAGCATAATGTAACTGGTTTTCGTATTTTGTATAATTTCACTCACTATTCCTTTTAAATGACGTTAGTTTCTGACAGAAGCCAAACCACTGAAATAGTAATGCAAGATACCCACAGGAAATGTGCTAACATAAATCAATGAATTCAACAATATTAGCCATTTAATTATTACATTATAGTATTAGGAAATTTTTTTCTAAAACATATAAGTTCTTTTAGTGAAATTCCTAGTGCCAGCGTCAGGTAAAAAGGGATGGAACATATCTGTTAATCGATTTGTAGTGAAAAAAATTTAACTTCAAACAGAGAAAAACTTACCCTTCAGACATAAACTACACCATCTACCTGATTTCATGATGTAATATAGAAGGGAAATTGTGGGATGTTTATTGCAGCCCTTCAACCCCAGTGGAGATGGGTGTCAAAGGTGGAAAGGGATACACTCAAACTATAGCATCATCTTCATAAATGAAAGAAAATGAACTGAGGCTTCCAAATAGCACCTGCTCTCTAGTGCTATCATACACATAAATGCAGTGTCCACTGAAGTACCATCTTATAGAAGGATGTTTACATTTCATTTGTGGATTACATCCTATAAAAGATATTCCAATAAAGACCTCTACATACTAAATTGCTTAAGATTATTAAATTCATACAGATTCCCAAAAATATTAATGTGATACACTTTACACTGTAGCGTTTCTTCACTATATGAATGAGTCAAGCAAAATTGATAAAAAATATTCTTTTAGGTATATAGCCAACATTAGGACACCTATTTTAAGAATGTTACTAAAAATGTCCTTTGTATTTGAGTACTTATAATGGATAATTTTGATAATTAATTAAGCAGGTTTATGATTCAGCCAATATTTAATTTAACTTAGAGTTAATGGTAATCTCCAATTCATTCATTTACCAATCATGAATTTATTTTAACAAATATTAATTGAACACATATGTGCCAGAAATGAACAGAACAGAGATGTTAATAGACTGAATTGTGATGCCCTAAAATTCATATGTTGAAGCCCTGTCCCCCTATGATCTAGAATGTGACAGTATTAAGAGAGGGGGCCTTCCTTGAAATTAAAATGAGGCTGTTAGAGTAGGCTGTAATCCAATCTTATAAGAAGAGGAAATTTGGACACACAGAAAGACCCCATGGATGTGTGTACATAGGGGAGAAGCCACGTGAGGACACAGTGAGAAGGTGGCCATCTGCAAGCCAAGGAGAGAGGCCTCAGGAGAAACCAACCCTGATGATACTTTGATCTTGGGTTTCTGGCCTTCAGAACTATGAGAAAGTTAATGTCTATTGTTTAAGCCACCCTGCCTGTGGTGTTTTTTTATGGCAGCCTGAACAGACTAATACAAAAGGCATATGGAAGAGAGGCTGATTCTATGTCATCACAAAATACCTCACGTAACTAAAGCTGTTAAAGTAAAGATGTACTTATCACAGTGGGGACATTTTAGAGAATGCATTTCAATTGCCAGAGTAAAATTCTTCAAATAGAGTAGGTTTTTTTAATAATTAATGGTGACTCAGCTTCCCAAATACAAATGTTATCACTTTACAAATGTCTTTTATGTGGGGAAGACAAAAGTGTCTCGAGTCAAACACCTTCGATTCACATCTTAGGTCAGGCAATTTCTTGGATTACCAACATGCATATGTCTTTTCAAATTATAAAAACATTTTAAATACATAACTTTCTTGTAATAATTCTGGCAATTCTTTGAGAAATTGGTATTATTATCCACACATATACCCCCAATAAAATCAAGTGATTTTTCCAGGATATTTATGGCTAAATTATTTAATTTTTCTCAAAGACAATAATCATACCAATCGCTTAAAGAATTGCTACAAATATTAAACAAGATTACACACTGGAAAGCAGTTTTCATTTGAGTTGAGTTATATAAATATCGGTGGTTATTGACATTTTGCTTGATCATATTATTTGTATCAAATCTTCTAAGAACTACCAAGGATCATTTATTTTACTCTACTCACTCTAGAAAGATATTTATTAAATCTTTACAAACAGATGTTTAAGCTTCAAGTATATTCTTCTTTCAAGATATCCAACACAAGAGAGGAAACACACCTTCTAGTAACACATTCCACTGTGTGCTTAAAGCTATCTTACTCAGAAAACTCTCAATGAACTGAATCCAAGTCACTTCCCGTTACAATGTGGGCATGGGGCTTTTTACTAATCTCAGTAAAATTAGATAGGTAAATCAGAAATTGTTTGTATCTGTCTGCCCACAAGCAGATTTTCACAATGCCATGTGCACAAATATAAACAGATGTACACAGTGCTTGAATTTATGGATTTATTTGTTTCTTGCTTAGAAATATTGGCACTAATTTGAATTATAAACTATGGAGTTAAGCAATTGGAAGACTATCAGTCAGCTCTATAATCACTCAAAAATGCTGGTTCCTATCATTGCCTGAAGGGTTGCAACCAAATTGTTTCACAAGTGTAAGGGGTTGGATTGAGTGGGATTGACAGGAAGCTAAATAGCTATTTTAAAGAATCACTACATTAGGATTAGAAACCTCTTCCCTAGAGGAAAAAAAAATCAGTGTTTGTCTGAGTTTTCATTTAAGTACATGAATCCCTTAAGTGTTTAAAAGTAATGCATGTTTTTTAAAGCTAGGTAAACAACACATGCACAAATAAAAAATGAATTCTAACATCTCATGAAGTGAATGGAAGAAACTTAATTTTTATTTATGTCCTTATTTTGTCTCAGCAGTAAAAGCAAAAGGTCAGTTCACTTACTCTAACACGTTTTCATGGGCAACATCACAACTCCATTATCATTCATGCTCAGATTCAGAATGGGGAGGATTTTTCTCCTCCATGGAATTTGCACTGCATATTGTTATACATGCCAAGGACATTTCTCATCTGCGTTCCTTTGTTTGGCTGAGTTGGTTTTTCAAAGCAAAAGTAAAAAATGGCTATCCAAAGAACATTTGGAGAAAGGCAATTGAGGAAAATTTGACAAGCCTGGGAGATAAAACTTAAGTACCTTGACCCTTGAATTTATTGAAGCCAATGATAGAATGTGATAGCTAACCTGTAGCCATCAAGAATGGCATTAAGAGAGAAAGTGTTCCCAGGTGTATGTCACTAAGGAGGAAGCAATTATGTGCCATGGACTACACAATGCCCCAGCAAGTGGGACGTATAAGCAAGGGAGGCAGCAAGCAACCCATCTTTTTTATTGCAGGTTAAGACCCTGGAATATGCTTCCCAGCTAAATGAATTTTATGGGAAATGAGGCTTCTGAAAAATAACTTATTTCTTGATTTTTTCTTTCTTACTTTATAAGCAGCTATATAGTTAGAAAGGAGAAGCAACTTCATCTTACTGCTGGTAAAATGAAAATAAGATAAAAAAACTCACTGCAATAAAATAAGACCATTATGAGGCCAGAAGTGGGGCAGAGTACTAGTGAGTAATGTTGAGCCAAGTCTATAATACTCTTCTCAATTTTGTGTGTTTTTACAGACTGTTAACTGGAACAGCATGCTATAAAATTGCATGCCTTATATCTTCACTGTCTACCATATAGTCCAGGGCGGAAAAAAAAAAGTGCTCTGATGTATTAAGGAATATTAGGAAACACTTATTGGAGGTTTGCCTGAAAAGATCATCCTCACTACTTAAATCATCCTGTAATAACTCCTGACTGAACTTTTGGAGATGCAGCTTGCAGATGAGGAAATTGACACTCAGACAGGTTGAGCAACTTGTCTAAGACGACAGAGTTCACAAGATTGAGTATCTGGGATTTACTCTCAGATCCGGCTGGCTACAAGCCCACTCTCTTTAATGAGCATAGAAGATAAAATATATATATATATAGTCTCACAATTAAGTTCGCGAATTTGTTGGAACAATGTTGCTAACCTTTTCTGATATCAGAGGGATTATTCATTAGGAATTTGTAACAACTGGACAGTGAACCAAGTTTACTATTAGGAAGTGTTGAAAAGGCTGCATGAAAAGTTAGATGACCTGAACTTTTTGCCAACAATTCATGGCTCTTGCATCACGACAATGCACCAGCTCACACGGCACTCTCTGTGAGGGAGTTTTTAGCCAGTAAACAAATAATTGTATTAGAATACCCTCCCTACTCGCCTGATCTGGCCTCCAATGACTTCTTTCTTTACCCAAAGATTAAGGAAATATTGAAAAGAAGACATTTGATGACATTCAGGACATCAAGGGTAATACAACAACAGCTCTGATGGCCATTCCAGAATAAGAGTTCCAAAATTGCTTTGAAGGGTGGACTAGGTGCTGGTGTCAGTGCACAGCTTCCCAAGAGGAGTATTTTGAAGATGACCATAGTGATATTCAGCAATGAGGCAGGTAGCACTTTTTCTAGGAATAGTTCACGAACTTTATAATCAGACCTTCATACCACCACTTTGATGATCAGTATGGGGCTTTTCAAATCCCAAGTATTGTCTTAGGGCATTTTTCTTTACTTCCTTCTTCAATAAATACCTGCCTACCAGTGCTTATGGTAACAATAGAGCTATATATGGTGAATTTGAAGACCCATAGGAGGTGAGAGGTACATGTGAAATCCTGTGCTCTCTACTTCAAATTCCATTGGGTCATCGGGAAAGTCATGATGTATTTTTCTATGTTTTTCAATGCAAAAATGTATCATGACTTTCCTGATGACCCAACAGATCATTATTTCTTACAATAGGTATTACTATATAGAGAAATCGATGCCTCCGTTTGCCTGCTACACATCACTAGCTTAAAGTTTGGGTTGCCTGAACTGTTTTCCCAGATCTACTATTGCCCAACTTGGTAATATCTCTCAGGAGATTCTTAAATTTTTCCACGGTTTAGTTTTCCCACTAGTGAAATGAAAATAACAGTATCTGCCCTGGTGCCCTCCATGCTAGGTCACTGGTAGGGTCAGACAGAGGTCATTAAATATGGAAAATGTTCTGAAAACTGTAATGAATGATCAAAATGATTGTGATTGTAAGGACTGAGAGATTAGTTGGTGGAAAATCAGCTTTTGTTTCCAGTGTGATAAATCTAGAGCACAATAGAATTTTAATACAGAATGCAGTGAACCATTTCAGCATGACACTAAAATTACTAAGTGTTCATATGTCATCTATGGTCTATTAGGATTTACATGTACAGGAGTTAAAAATCTTTGACTTCTACATTTTCAAACCAGGAGAATGCTCCAATATGTGTCCTATTTGTAGTCAAGTGAGTGAAAAACAGATATGCCTTTATGCTTCTTTCTAACTGTTAGCTTTAGAATATCCCAGCTATAAAAAATCAGCTGTTCTACTGTGTATATATAATAAAATGCACAAAATAATCTAGGTGTATGGGCACATATTTCATTAGGGAGACCACTTCATGGACGGTGTAGATCCCTGACCACTGTGTGGCACACCTGTTGCTGAAGCTGAATAATAAATATTGTGTGACAACTATAATTATATATATATATATATATATATATATATATATATATATATATATAGAGAGAGAGAGAGAGAGAGAGAGAGAGACAGTACAGAATAGGGAATAGAGTCAATGGAATTGTAATAGATATATTAATAGATATATATCATGTCAGAGGGGCAATAGATTGGGGGAGAGGGGTTATGACTTTGTGAGGGGTGAAATATATAACTATTACATTGTTTCATACACCTTAAACTAATAAAAAAAGAATGATAATCAAAAGTGTCACTGTATCTGTTCACCATTAGGCAAATGTTGTCCTAAATAAATCCTTATAATACCCTCAAAAAATAATCTAGGTGTAACAGGATGGGGAGGATGGGGACTGTAGCTAAATGAAGGGTTTGTGTTAAAGAGGGCAGGGCTATTTGATTCCTATTGGGGTTAATATGGAGGAAAACATGCCAAGGACCATCGGATCACTTGCTTTTTCAAATGAGGCTAGAAAGTCATAGCTTTATATCACACTTCCTAAATTTTAAACACTGCTAACTAATAAAAATGTTATTAAATACACTGTGGACCAAATACAACTTTATACGACTGTATCTGTAATTTTCGGTGTAACAGAAAAATTCCTGGAAAGACACCAACTATTAAAACTGACCCCAAAAATGGAAAATCTGGAAAATGGAGATAAATCAAATAATGAAAATCAAAAATAGAAAGTCTTAATTCTATCAAGTATATTGAATTTTTCATTTAAAACTTCCCCATAAAGGAAATTCCAGGCATAAATGGCAAGTTTCCAAGACTGCATAATCAGGTACTTAAATCCAGCAAGTATATTGTAAGGAAAACAATAGGCCAATCTCTTTCATGGACACAACTGGAAAACTCTAAATAAAATGTTAGCAAATTCTGCAATGAAATCTAGCAACAAATAAAAAGGATTTTTACATATCATCCATGTTTGGTTTATCTCAGCAATGCAAGACTATTTTAATATTAGAAAATGTAGACATGTGGTTTTACATATTAACAGCATAAAGGAGCAAACAAATATGATCAACACAACTGATCCTGACAAAAAGGTTTGATAAAATCCAGCACCCAGTAATAATAAAACCTCTTTGAACACAAGGAATAAAAGGCATCTACAACAAACCTGCAGGAAATATCACACTTTATGGTGATTTACTACCAGCCTCACCTTTGAAACCTAAAATGAGAAGCACGTATTAAGAATAATCTCATGGTACTAGGGTACACAGCACAGTAAGGCAAGAAAAATTAACCAAATGATAAATTGGAAAGGGAGGCGTAAAACTGTCATGACTCACAAACAAGCTGTATATGTATACCTGAGTGATGCTATAGATAAACTATTTAAATTCAGAAGTAAATTTAGCATGGTCTCTGGATACAAGGCCAAGAAACAAAAATCAAGTTGTATGTCTCCATATCAGCAACAGACAAATAGAAAATGAAATTGTAAAAAGATAGCATTTACAACACCAAAAATTTCAAAAACCAAGGAATAAATCTCATGAAAAGTCTAAGACCCACTATCTTGAAAAACACAAGACATTATTGAGCAAAAACAAAGATTTAAATAAGTGGAAAGCTATTCCATATTCATGAATTGAAACATTTTATATAATACAGGTAATTCACCACAAATTGATCTACATATTCAATGAAATCCAAGTAAAACCATAGCATTGGCAGGGGGAGGGTGGGGTGGCAAGCTGATTCTAAAATTTATATGGGAATGCAAATGAGCAAAAATAGCCAAAATAATCTTTAAAAAGGAGAAAACAAATATGAAGAGCTTACACTGACCAAAATGCATTTAATGTTCCTTTCAGCTTGACTAAACTTTGGACTACAGGCCCAACTAACCTTTTCTTGGAGTACTTACATTAGAAAACTTGGAATTATAAAATGTTTCTCTGTCCCTTTGAGATGTAAATATTCCACAACCCAAGAATGTCTTTCTCAAGAACCTGGGAGCCATCCCTTTGAAATGTAATTATCAAGTAAAGAAAGTGCCTCTGTGTCCCAGACCCCAAAGGGAGGAGGGTGGGACACTAATTCGGATAAGGGGCAATTAGCAAACACAGATGGCATAACCACACTAACTATCTGATCCCATAACATCTTCCCATAATTTTATGCTAGCTCTCATATCAGCATTTACAAATGTTCCCCCTTTTAGTTCAGCGAAACTGAGGTCAGTCTCTTCCCTATAGCAATGGTCTTGATCCCTAATTGCAACAGTCTTGAATAAATTCTTCCTCACCTGTTTTACCATCTGGCTCAATTTTTCTTTTACAATACTACCAGATATAAACATTTATCATAATTAAAACAATGTGGTACTGGAATAAGTATAGGCAGATGCACACACAAAACTTATTCGGGTCCATAAAGTGACCCGTGCAAATATAGGCATTTTATTAAAGGACACTGCAGAACATTAATGAAAGAATGGTCATTGCTATAAATCATGCTCTTTCAATTGGATCTAAATGGGAAAAAAGCCCCGATATGACAACCCAGAATATCTTCTGGGTCATCAAGTAGGAAATTTTATTTTGAAACTTGGGACAAAAATACACTAACCATAACAGAAAATACTGAAGTATACTGATTTTACAACTTCTGTTTACTACAAAAAGATATCATTAACGAGTAAAAAGGCAAGGTACCTAGTTAAAAAAAAAAAGATTGTAATATAGATAATCAAAGGATTAAAATCCAGAATATATATTTTAAGGTAACTGCAACAAATCACTAAGAGAAATACAGATAATCCAATCAAAAAATAAATGTTCTGAAAAATAGGTCTTTCAAAAAGTTAGTAAACAACTGTAATAGTGCTTAACCTCATTAGTGATCAATACGTGCAAATGAAAAGAAGAAATGCCATTAGAAGGCCACCATAAAGACTCAAATAAAAAATCTGAAATACCAAGTACTGAAGAGGGTATGAAGCAATTTGCACCTTTATTCACTACCGATGAGAGTATAAGTGTACACATCAACTCTGGAAAACTCTTTGGTAATGCCTATAAATTTAAATATACATAAATCCAATAACCTAGCAATTCTAATCCCAGGTATGCACCCAATACGAAGGCATACATATATTCACCAAAGGATGTATACAATTATTTTCACAGCAGCATTAATCATAATGGTCCCAAACTGCAGCACTAATCATAATGGTCCCAAACTGCAAACACCCCAAATTTTCTGACCAGAAGGATGTATAAATAAATTGTGGTATATTCTCACAAAAAGGAATACTATCCAGCCATGAAAATTAATGAACTAATGATCCATGCAACATGGATGAATCTCACAAACATAATATCGAGTGAATAAAACAGTCAGTTGTGAAACTATATATAGTATGCCATTCCATGTAGATTAAGTTAAAAACAGAACTAATCTGAGGTATCATAAATCAGGATACAGGTTAGCTTTGAGGAGGTGGGAAAAGTTTGTGACTATAATAAGGTTTTCTGGGGGCTTCTTCATTACTGATAACATACTATCTGTGTATTTGGGTGTGGAATTACATATATGTTAACTTTGTGAAGTCTTCAAACTATAATTATGATTTTTGCCCTTTTCTGAGTACCCCAATAAAAACAATAATAATAAAAAATAATAAAAAACTTTGTGCCATAGTGAAAAGTTTAGATTTTTTTCCTAGACCCAAAAGGTCAGAATTCACTGAAGACCATATTAGAATTAACATTTACAGTCATAAAGAATATTATCATTCGAACATACTTGCATATATTCCCCTTGCAATAATTTTCTCAAGGTCTTATAGTAATTTTTTCCTAAAAAACTTAGAGATTAAGAGAAAGCCCTGACTGAGGTATCACACAGATCTGGGTACCAGTCCCACCTCTGCCACTTGCGTGCTACATGAACTTGGATTTAACTTCATTATGCATTGGCTTTTTCATTTGTGAAACAGGGATAACATTACATACAAAGGATATACAATTTTTGGAAAAATAATGAGCACATAAAGTGGCAATGATTGTAATCATTGCTTCATAAGCAATAATTGTTGACACTTGGCTTAGTGAAATTATCTCTATCACATTTAAAGTTATGATTATTTTTAAACATGCTATTGATTCACCACTCATAAAATTAGAAGCTGGAAGGAAACATCAAAAAAATGTTTCAGTGCTGGCCAAGTGGCTCAGTTGTTTAAGAGTGCCAGCTCTGAGCAGCAGGGTCTCCAGTTCGATTCCCACGTGGGCCAGTGAGCTTCACCCCTAGCTGAGCTGCCACTGAGCTGCCAACAGGTGGCAGGATGGCTCAGCTGGTGAGAGCACATGCTCCTAACAACAAGTTTGCCTGTTCAAGATGGTAGGCTATGCCCTCCGGCAACTAAAGACTGAACTCTGCACCTTGAGCTGAGCTGCCGCGGATGGCTCAGAGAATAGAGCGTGCGCTCTTAACAACAAGGCTTCCGATTCAACTCCCACATGCTACGCCTACCTGCAACTAATTAAATACAGCACCTTGAGCTGAGCAGCACGACTGGACTTGGACCTGAGCTAGCTGCGCTCTCCACAACTAAGACTGAAGGACAACTTGGCTGTTCCCCTTCCCCAATTCCCCAACACTGTTCCCCTCCCCCACTTCCCCAATAAAAATTAAAAAAAAAAGTTTTCATCCATATTCTTCTTCACAAATAATCTCTAGTTCTTAATTCTATAAGCTTTAACATACCATAGACTTTTCCCTTAAATTATACCAAAGGTATGCACTATCAGCACTTTTAATTAAATACCCCATTTTCAAACCATGATAGAAAAGAGGACATTATAATTATAGTCTTTCTGAACAACCACCTTTTAGCAAGCTGTTTTCCTTCCAAACAAAAGAGGCATAATTAAGGCACAGGGTTGGCACAAAAAAGGGAGTGGTCATCACTATAGAGAAAAAACAGCCTCCTGGAAAAAAATGTGAACTGAGGTTTCTACATGAAGTAGGATTTTTCAAAGCAGGCATGATGAACATGGATATTCTGAGTAACAGAAATAGCATGTACAAAGGCAATGACATGCAAAGTATCAGAAAAGGCTCGTAGAAGTAGAATGTAGGTTGAGGGATATGAGGGGCTAATAGAAGTGTTGAGAGACAAATAGGGGTCAGGTAATAAAAAAATCATTGTAGGCCTAAGTGATCAGACTCTGTAGAAGGCAGAAAATGACTAAGGATTTTAAGCAGAGGAGAAACGGTATTAAATAGGCATTTGAGAGCCCACACTGACTTTAATATGGAGATTGGATTGAAGACGGGTAAGAATGCAGGCAAGGACTTCTAGGGGTTGATGATATGGGCTTCACCTTGGGAAATTGTGACAAGCGCAAAGAAAAAATAATGAACATGAGAGAAATTTAAGAAATGCTGGATATAGATAGATACATACATATACACACATATATACACACTAATACATTCATATATATATATATATATATATATATATATATATATATATATATATATATAAATAAATATAAACCTAAATGTATCGGTACATGTGTACACATGCACATTTGTATACAGTTATATACATATATATTTACATTCACATGCATGGATGGGAAGTCAGACCTTTCTTATTCAAAGCTTACCCAATTGATTTAAAGATATTGCTTTCCATAAGCAGCAAGATTTCCAACAATAAACATATTTTTCCTGATTTAAAAAGTGAAAGGTAAGTATATGACATTTGTATGTGACATTCTAACTTCACAGGACATTGAATCTTCTAATGTCATGTGGGAGAGGAAATTGTCCATTAACCCTTTCTTTTTGGGTGAAATTTACACAGTGCCCCGCTAAGTTCCTCAACTGGCTTCTTTACCACCAATTTTCTGACAGTGCAGGTTAAATATAGCAGTCCAATTATTTTCAGTCCAATTCTCTGGCATATCAATCAGTAATCAGGAAAAATATATTAAAATACAGATGTTCCCCACCCACCCATGTAGGGATAGGAAGGCTCACCTTATCCACACACATATCATGGGAAGCTTTGCAAAATACTTTAGGGAAATCAAATACTTTATATTCATTCTGTTCCACTGGATCAACCAATTCAATAAATCCACCAAAGAATTTGTCTTAACACCACATATTTGTACAAATAGTTTAATGTCATCTGATATAAACTTGGTTTTCATGTCTCAATTTTAGTTGAATGTATCTTAGCTCTTAGAGACCTTTCCCTTTTTTAAATTTTTTTATTTTTTTATTTTTTTATTTTTAATTAGCTTCAGGTGTACAATACAGTGCAATAGTTATACTTTTTACCCCTCAAAGTGACAACCCCCCTCCCCCAATTCGCCACCCCACTCCTCCCCCCCATATCATATATATCTATTACACTTCCTCTGACTCCCTTCCACAGTATAATCCACATCCCGTGACTATCTATATATTCAATTACAGTTGGTATACAATATTATACAACCTCAGCTTCAGATGTACAGTGCAGTGATCAAGCCTCTTCTCCATCCATGAAATGGTCTCCCTAACAAGACACATGACCATCTGACACCCCACAAAATATTTACAACATTAATTATATTCCCCAAACTGTCTTTCATATCCCAGTGGCAATATTGTAGTTGCCTATTTTTGCTGTCTAATCCCTTCCCCTTCTCCCTCATCCCCAGAGACCTTTCTCATCTTTAAAATTATTCCTCCAAAAAATTCCAAGTTTACTGACTTCATCAAATAAGCAAGAAACTGAATATGAGTGTATAGCCTTATGTTTAATAATATGTTCTAAAATTTATTTTCCAGGCTATATTTCTCCAAAATAGGATGCCTGTTGGCATCCACTCTTCAAATATACCTCCAATTCTCCAAAATGGTAGATAGTGACTTAAAGATAAAAGTCATTTGGGCCGGCCGAGTGGAGTGGTGGTTAAGCGCTGGCTTGGGAAGCCAGAGGCCTCGGTTTGGTCCCACATGTGAGGGCCAGTGACACTGCCCTCAAAAAAAAAGTCATTTAACAAAATAATCCAAATGCCTTTTACATGCAAGAAATTCTCCTGGGTCTGTGGCTGGGTCTGTGGCCTTAGACACCTTTAATACATCTAGTGGGGACTCTCAACTATTAACTTGTACAGAAGAATGTATCTAAAAACAGGACTTCAATAGTTCTGCCTTTTTTCAATAGTTCTGTGTTTGTATAGAGCATCTCCCATAAGTTATGGGCCTAACCATGTTTTTGGGTCTTCGTTTTTTTAAACTAGAAAACAGCTATCTCCCTAGAATAATAAGCTTTCTTTTTTTTTTTTTTAACATTTTATTGGGAAATTGGGGGAAGGGAACAGCGTCAGGGAACCGGGGAAAGTGACCAGACAAGTTGTTCTTCAGTCTTCTTTGCAGAGGGTGTCAGTCGCCATCTGGCTTCCAGTCTGCAGCTCATGGCCTCTGAGCTCAAGGTGTTGTGTTCAATCTTAGTTGCGTGTGGGCGTAGCCCACCATCCAACAGACAATCTTGTTGTTACACCAGCTGAGCCATCCTACCACCTGTTGGGAGCTTAGCGGCAGCTCAGCTCAGGTGCAGCATCACTGGCCGATGTGGGAATTGAACCGGTGACCCTGTTGCTCAGAGCCCACTCTCTAAGCCAACTCTTAACCAACTGAGCCACTCGGCCAGCCCACAATAAGCTTTCTTTATGCTCCATTTATAGTCTTTTTTCAATGTTTTAAATGGAAATGGTCCCATGGAATGTGTACACCTCCAAAACACCTCCCTTACTTTGTTTTAGTTCTTGCTCAAATGCTACTTTCTCCTTTTTTTAAAATTAAAATTACGGTGACAATAGTTCATAAAATTACATAGGTTACAAAGTTACATAGGTTACATCTCCTACTATATGTTGCATTGTGTGCTCACCACCCAGAGTCAGTTCTCCCTCTGTCACCATATATTTGACCCCCTTTACCCTCTTCTACCAACCACCTTTCCCCTCTTACCCTCTGGTAACTAATGCACTACTCCATGAGTTTTTGGTTTTTAAATGCTGCTTTCTCAATAATGCTTCCCCTGACTGCTTCATGTAAAACTGCTCCCTTCCTCAGTCTGTTTTTCCTTGTGGTTCTTGTCACCTTTTTTATAGTATTAAACTTGCTTATTTATTATGATGCATGCTTAGAATGCAAGCTTCCTTGAGGAATGATTTATCTTTTATTCATACCTAACCTCAAAGCTTAGACTTTTGGCTAGCACCTAGTAGGTGTGCAACATATATTTGCCAAATGAATCAATAAATACTGTTTTTCTGTCCAGAACACTTTCCTACTCTTTAGTGTTGCCTAATTCACCTCTACTTTTCTGACCTTCTTAGAACAACATAGGTCATGTAGCAATTTACATTTTTGTCACATTGAACTCGTCATGGCCACAATTTTACATTTAGCTGCATTTGATTAGGGCAGGTCGAGGAGGGAAGGTACCATGACTGTTGCCCCCCTCTTCCCCCCCCACCATTGTAGTCCTACCTGTCATACTGGCAGAGAGCTGCTGCTCAATATGTGGTTTGGGACTCAAAGAATCATTGTGGAATTTATTATAGTATCACACACTAATTTGAATTCTTAAGGTAAGTCTCTGTCTATCTGCCTAAGCTCCTTTAGCACCACTTCTAACAATGTTGTAGCTAAATTGGCCCTTTTCTCAGTTTGTTGAGGACAACATGCTCACTTGATATACTGTTTCTTCTTCCTGGGAACTGTACCCACCTCCACCAATCCCCTCTACACACAATTTATACAGTTCCTTCCAACATAACTTTTAAATCCCAGCTTAAACATCAGTCTCCTAGGGAATCATTTCATGCCTTCAAACTTCAGTTTAAGTCAGATTACTTTGTTGTTACAAAACCTTGTTCCTTTCCTTCATAGAAGTTATGTCCATCCTAAAATATTTGTTCTGTTTATTTTTTAGATGAGCCATCCTGCCACCTGTTGGCAGCTTAGCAGCAGCTCAGCTTGGGCTAGGCATAGAACTGCTGTTGCTCAGAGCTCAGGTCGCACTCTTGAGCGAGCTCTTAACCAATTGTGCCACTCGGCTGGCCCTTATTTGCTCATTTTTGTAAATATTTAATTAATATCTATTTCTTCTGCTAATTTATAAATACCAAGAGAACAGTCACCAAGCCCATCATGTCTACCATGGTGAACATGGAAGACAAGGAATCAGCATTTGATTTCAAAGAGGGATCCTGAGAAATGGCTACCATTGTTTCCAGGTTCCAAGCAAGGCAATTGGCTCATAAATTACTTACTCCTGACCTGGGAAGAAAGTGACAAATTCTCTTTTGGTCAGTCTTTTACCACTGCTGCCCACCACAATCCTTGGGACATTAGTAAGAACACAAATACTCACTGAAACAACAGAAAATAAAATGCAGAATGCTTAGCAAGAGACATGGTAATGTCCTCCAGGACTGAAGACTCTGTATAAATTCCAATGTCAATTATTTAGCCAAGTTCTTTCTCAATGAAATTACTTTATCGGCATCATTGCTTACAAATTAGACTCTCATTCCACTGACATCCTAGAAGATTCTAAAGATAAGGACAAGATTCTGACCAAGGTGACATTGCTGAGGGACAAGCTGAAAGAGTGAATCAAATTAATTTATAACAGACTGCTCTTTTCAGAATATTATCCTTCATAAGCCATGCCTCTTTCAGAATCCCTAAGCATATGGTTCTGACATAACTTTGTTTTTCTTCAAACTTTTGTAAAAGAAGACTTCTAAAAGTCTTTGAAAGTTAGAGGAAATCTAACTTATAATAGAGTTCACAGAACTAAGACAACACATGTAAAGATATTCTATGAGGAGTTATTTTTAGAGTTTGAACTCAAGAAGATAAGTACCCATCTCTTCCTTAAAGAACTAAATCAAGGACTTTCTTTCCTACTTTTTCTAGTCTGCCATTTCTTAACTAAAGATAGCTGGGTATTCATTTTGAGGCTCTGGATGGTACTTCAGCAAACTCGAGCGAAATGGATTAAGGCATTGTGGTGACATGGGACACACTGCCGGAGAAAGGTGTGGGGTGTGCATTCGATGCTATTCGATCTTGGGTAATAGCTATGATGACAATACCTCACCCCAATAAAAACCCTCAAGGATCCCTCTTAGGTCCAAGCCAGTTTTTTTCTTTCTTTTTTTTTTTCTGTTATGGAGTCCACATACCTCTTTCTCTTTCCTAAAACCCTTCCTATTACTTCTGACAGAATTCCTCTGGGCCCATTATGAAACATATGATAGTCCATGGTCTCTGCCACACACATGGGGTTCTTATCATGTGCAGAGGATATTTGTGATGCTGTTAAAGTGGCTCCCCTAATGTATTTGTGTACCTGTCTTTTTATCCTTTATTACTTTTTCTCTCCTCCTCCTTCTCTACCACCTTCTGTTCTTCTTCCCTTTCCTTTTAGAAATTAAACTAGACAAGATTAAACAAGACTAAATAAAACAAGATTACATCCTTTGCAACGAACCGAAGAAAGAATCATCCAAATTTCAAAGGTAAATGAGAGCCCAGCATTCCAGGGCAACTCAAACCAATGTTCTAGTAAGGTGGAGAATCCAAGCATGGATTCCTCTGGGCTTGAGAAACTGATGGACCCAGAAGAAAGGTTTAAAGCAGGGGCTTTCCCACCACTTAATTCCTCCTAACTCTGCCCTTTTAGACACTAGTCTAGATTATCAGGTGACAGTAAGGAGCTATATGGAGGGAAGTGAGGGTATCAAATGGGGAAAGGGGAGGAGGGACAAAGGGTAGGCTGAGGGACAGTGGTCAACACTAATTAAGCAGCAGGCACTGCTTAACTAAGGGAGACTGAGTTTGTGTGAATTAGGGATAGCCAATACATGTACAGCTATTTTTATAGATGTCCCTGGGCCAAAGAAATTAAGGCAGATAACAAGGCATAACAATGAAACCAAGTAGGATAATATAGGAAAGCTTAGGGCCACCACTCTTAATTTATCCTACCTAGGATCTAACCCAGTCACCATCTTTGAGTTCTATAACTGTTTTCCCAGGTGGCTTAGTCCCACAGGCATCACCTTGGAATAATTATATTCCAGAGCTAGTGGTACTAGGTCTGGTGATGCTACAGCAGGTGTTGTTATTTTAACTGGTAATATTCTATGACTTGGAAAAACTTCTGCCATAATTTTTTTAACCAATCTACTCTCCCAACCTCCACCCCACAGCCTTCTCTTGTCTTTTTTGAAAATTTCTGAGAAACATTGAGTATTAGATTTTTACCCTTTATAATTAGCTATAGTACTGTATCAGAACTATAGAATTCCTTAAAATGGGTACAGCAGTGGTCTGTCATGAGCTGGTCATGAGCGTGTGTATGACAGCACGCACGCAATATATTCGATCGTATATGCAATGATATAATATCAAGTGTCACAAGCCTTTTTAGGTCTGTAATCCCTACACTTTCATTGAAGTATAAGCAGTTAACATGTGTCACTATTATATATTAAATGCAAGCTGGAGCAGCTCAAGAGTTTTCTCTTTGTTATTTAATGATGGAAAATGAAATACCATTGTTCGGGAGATCCACAATCTAAAGTAGTAACCTGAGGAAATGACATTTCACTGGGATTAAAACAACAACAACAACAACAAAACACAACTCACACAAAGAGAACAAAATAGAAATAACACTTGAAGAAGCCTGGTTATGGGTTAGGTGAGTCAAAATGTGTTTAGAACAAACTTGAGATAAAACTATTTTAAACCCACATTGATCAGATCCTTAGATATGTCAGACTATAGGCCCTTATCACAAAGGAACGGTAGGCATTTGGTGAGTACAGTGAACACCTCAAATATTATCTGTAGAGGGCCGGCCAAGTGGCACAGTGGTTAAGCGCTGGCTTGGGAAGCCAGCAGGCCCGTTCGGGTCCCACATATGTGGGCCAGTGACACTGCCCTCAAAATAACAAAAAAATATATATTATCTGTAGTTGTGTATATATTAGAATACATGTGTCACATTCAGAACAGTAAATTGTATTTTCCCTTATTGTTGATATATATATATATATATATATATATATATATATATATATATATATATATGCTTTGTTGAAATTAAAACTTTATTATTCCGAATTAGGATGAAAATATAAAAATATGATCATATCCTCATTACCCTTTGTTTACAAGTAACGGTCGTATTTCCAAGAACACAATCACTATGACTCAGGTTTAATAAGGTTTTGAATGGTTAAGTATCTGCTCCAACAAAACTTCCATGACTTAAATATCCTGCTATGCCCTCATCAAGACTACAACTAAAGATTTTCAAGAAAAAAATATACTGAAGGTGTTCAATTTCTCATTATTTGATTGAATGTGAGACCCTTTTTGTGGTTGTCTTTTTTTTACCTTTTTCTTCTCTTAGACTGTAGGTTTGAAGTGGGCATAAATAATATTCCCCTGATCAATTCTCTACTACATGTTATTCAATTATAATAAAAATATAGGTATTTGCATTTATATATTTCTCCAAAGGCCAGGAAGCCAGTATGAACAGACACTGTATATATAGTTAATGAAAGGGAATTAGGCACAAATGGGACATAATCTGAATTAGTTTAAATAAATACAGTAATACCTTGGTTTGCGAGCATAATTCATTTTGGAAATAAACTACTTGTATTGCAAGACATCGCTCATGTACCACATTAAAATGTACTTGGTTTGCGAGCATAATTCGTTCTGGAAATGAACTACTTGTATTGCAAGACATGGCTCGTTTACCACATTAAAATGTATTAGAAATGTTTGCTCCTCTTGAGGAACACTCACAAACCACGTTACTCGCAATCCAAGGTTTTACTGTATATTGCATTCTAAATATTTATAATATACAAATTACATTATAAATTTTCTAAGTATTTTCTGAATAGCAATTCATTCTTTTAAATGACAGATTTAGTGGACTGGAGAAACTAATCTGACCTTAAGTTGTTCTTCCAAAGCTGCAGTTGCGTGATCTCCGCTGGCTTCATCCACGACCACCACCATGTGAGTGAGCGAATTAACCCTGACTTGTTCCTGTTCCAGGTCTTCTTGAAGCACCTGAAAGAGACATTTTTTAAAGATAATTAAAATTTCTTTCCAAATGCATGTGATTCCTTATTTCTGCCATGTTTTGGGTAACGTGATGTTTCCTATTATACTAGAACCATTGCAAGCACATTTTCTGCTATGATGCTCAGCAAAATGTGCACATTTCTATCATCAATGGAACTTGAAAGTATAGAGAGAGCGCATCTGTTGAGAAAGGTCCAGTAGGATGTTCTGCCCTTTATCCCACCTCCTCTCACTTTTCAAGGACTTTTCTCCTAAAAGACCTGCTGCCTCCGGCATCTTCAATGTCTCCATCTCTACTGAAATTCTTCATTATTAACAAAAAGAAAACACTCTCTTTTTTTTTTTTTTTTTTTTTTTTTTAGGGCAGTGTCACTGGCCCTCATATGTGGGATCCGAACCGGGGCCGCTGGCATCCCAAGCCAGCTCTTAACCACTGCGCCATTTGGCCGGCCCAAGAAAACACTCTCTTGACCCAACAAACTCCTCCTGCTACTGCCCTAATATGTCTTCCTCTTCACTAAAAACTATTTTGGATTTTTTCTTTTTTAAATTAAATTTATTGGGGTGACATTTGTGAATTGAAATTCACATAGGTTTCAGGTGTACAATTCTATAATACATCATCTATATATCACATTGTGTGTTCACCACCCAGAGTCAGTTCTCCTTCCATCACTATATATTTGATCCACTTTACCCTCTTCTACCTTCCCCATCCCCCCTTTCCCTCTGGTAAACACTAAACTGTTGTCTGTGTCTATGAGTTTTTGTTTGTCATGTTCCTTTGTAGCTTTCAGTTTCATATCCCCTATATGAATGAAATTATATGGTTCTCAACTTTTTCTGTTTGACTCATTTCACTTAACATGATATTCTCAAGATCCATCCATGTTGTCTCAAATGGCACTACTTCATCTTTTCTTATGGCTGAGTAGTATTCCATTATACTGGAATCTTCTTTATCCAATCATCTATCGAAGGACACTCAGGTGGTTGTTTCCACTGTTTCAACTTCCTTGCCCTACTATTCTCTTTGCCCACTATCCCATAGGAACATCTCTTATAAAGGTTGTCATCAAAATCCAGGTTCCCAAATCCAATATGCATTTTTTGGTATCACCTAATTAACCATTCCTTCATTCTTTTTTTTTTTTTTTTTTTTTTTTAGCCGAACCATCCTGCCAATGGCAACTCAGCTCAGACTGGCATCGAACCGCCATTGCTGAGAGTTCAGCTCACACACTTGAGCGAGCACTTAACCAACTGAGCCACTCGGCTGGCCCTCATTCCTTCATTCTTGTTATCCTTTTCTCCTGAGTTTCATGTACCACCCTCTCCTGATTATCCTCCCACCTCACCAACTGCTGCTTTTTAGCTCCTTTGCTGGTTCCTTCTCTTCTGATCATCTATACATCATATGTCACTCTGTATCAAAACCAATGGATTTCCATCACACTAAGGACAATCCAAATTCTTTACCTGAAATTATTCTATGATCTAGCACCTGCCTACCTCACCTCTCTAATCTAATTGCATATCTGACACTGTTTCAGCCACACTTTTCTTCTCTCTCTTTCACAAATGTGTCAAGATATTTTCTCATCTGAGTTGTTCTTCCTCCATATCTTAAAATAATCTCTCCTTATTATTCAGGACTTAGTTTAAGTGTCACCTACCCTGAGATGCTTTTCATAAATATGCTATCTAAAATCTGCTCCTTAGTTATCTTCTTTCTCCATTTTTTTTAAATTAAAATTTATTGGGTTGACAATGATTAGTAAAATTACATAGTTTTCAAGTGTACAATTCTGTAATTTATCATCTATACATCACATTATGTGTTCACTACCCAGTCAGCTCTCCTTTCGTCACCATATATTTGATCCCTTTTACCCTCATCTACCACTCTCCTCCCCACTTATTCTGTGGTAACCACTAAACTGTTGTCTGTGTCTATGAGTTTGTGTTTCTTTGTCTTGTTCCTTTGTTGCTTTCAATTTTACATCCCACACATCAGTAAAACCATATGTTTCTCGACTTTTTCTGTCTGACTCATTTCACTTAGGATAATAATCTCGAGATACATCCATGTTGCCACAAATGGCACTATTTCATCTTATGGCAGAACAGCATTCCATTGTATATATGTACCACATCTTCTTTATTCAATCATCTATCGAAGGATACTTTGGTTGTTTTCATGTTTTGCCACTGTAAATAAAGTTGCAATGAACATCAGAGCACATATATATCTATATGGATAAGTGCTTTCAGATTTTTGGGGTAGATACCCAGGAGTGGGGTTTCTGCATCATGTGGTAATTCTATTCTTAATTTTTTAAGGACCCTCCACACTGCCTTCCATAGCAGCTGCACCAACAGTGTGTGAGGGTTTAAATTTTTTTTTAATACTCAATATTTTCTTATGTTTAGTCATTTGTAGGTTGTCTCTAATTATTGGAATATAAGATCCACTAGAACAGTGATGTCCTCTGTCCTTCTCACTCCAAGCAATGAAAAATCAATAAACTCTTGCTGAATGAATGGTGCCATGTGGAGAGGTGATGGCAATATACACAGATGAGTTTGTCTCTTCCTGATTACATTAAGATTACAACCGAATAGGAGGGATTAGCTTTTTTTTTAAGTGTAATTACAATTAAAGCACATATAACCACAAAACAGTATTCATTTAATCTTTTAAAAATCAGAGTATATGATTATTTTGTAGAGAAACAGGAGTAAACATAGCAAAAAATAGAAGGTTAAACAAAGGAGTAAATAGAGGAGGCTGTTCTAGAACCTAGATATCCTGTCCCAGAGCTCCAATTTCCCCAAGGCCGTATCATGATATACTAGCTATTACTGGGAAATACCTGAATGAGTATGCAAAACTTCTAATCATCTATTTGGCTTAGAAATTTTTATTATATAACACAAGAATGGAGAAGCAGGTTTGGGTCAAGGCCTGTTACTTTCTGGAAAACACGCCGTCCCTACCCGTGAAAAAATGATGCTTGGCACCTATCAGACTAGCTCTTAGGCATTCAAACCTTATGGCAGAAATAAGGGAACTTATTAGAATTGGTTGCATCACAAACTCAAATGCATGAGCATTTTTATCCCAGGACTTTCATTTTTCAAGTCTAAACATTTTAAAGCACCATAAAATCACTTACTTTTATTTCTGCTCTCTAGATTTGCACGCTACATTTTTAAGTAAAGCAATTTAGACTAAAATGATGATGCATTTATTTTGTGTGTGGAGTCTATACTGTCTATCACGCCCTTGACATTCCAGAGCTTACACTGGTTAATAAAACTCTGCTATGAGGCCAAAAATGGAAACATTAACATTCAGAGTTGTCCTTGAAAGTCATGTTGAGTCTGTGTTTTCTGAGTTATGTAAGCCAGGAATGGGAACATTTGAAATGTGTCAGCCAGGAATTTTAAAAATAATAATTACAATAATATTTTCATAGCCAATATACAAGTTGGTGTCCTTAATTTGGCCAATTCTTTCTTCCTATCACTCAAGTCTGAGAGTATATATAATTATATATAATAAAAACAACTAGAAAAATAATGTTATACTGTTCAATCTTTACATGTAAATTGTGATTTTTACTGTTTTCCTGTATTTTGGTAAGGGAACTTGAGTATTGTTTGATCCATGAAGTGGTTATTTTCCAAATCAGACTGAGCCTTCCTAAAGCATATGCGATCAAATGTACTATTTACTTTCTCCAGTACTTAGGCTTCTGATTTTGTTCTGCTTAAGGATTTGTTTCATAATCAGGGGTTGATCAAGGGTTTACATTTTATGCTTTTGCAGAAGTGCTAACAGAAAATACCACTAAAGCTGTTGTGAGTTGATTAACTTTGAAATCAAACACAAGAACAATCTGGACTTATACTGAGTAGAGGGAAATGCAGAAACATGGGAAAGGCTCTCCACAGTGGCTGAAAATCTTGAAGAGTGCATAGCACTGGTGTAGATCAGCATAAACTGTATTTAAGTTATTTCCAGTATCTCTTTCACTGCTATGACTTTTGCAAATTATATCTCTTCTTTGGCTCTGAATCAGGGATTAAAATAAAAAGAGGCTGAAGTGACGTTTCTGAGTATGCTCAATAGCTCCAAAACAGAAACTACTGCAACACTTACTGTAATCTGATTTCCTATTTTCCCAGACCTTAACTCTGAAAATAAATATTAACGAATATCACAGTAGTAACTAATGCACCCCGCCATATCAACAAAAGACAGAACACTATAAAATATCCAATGTCCAGAGTCCTTTTTTTATTTAAAGTTGATTCTCAGAAGTAGCAAAAATGCCACACACAAAGAGGTGGGTCTAAAAAGTTAAAATTCTCTAGGCTCGTTACGTGGCTTGTTGGTTAAGAGTTGGCTTGGGAGTGCGAGCTCTGAGCAACAGGGCCGCTGGTTCGGATCACACATGGGCCAATGACGCTGTGCCCTCTACAGCTAAGATAGTGAACAATAGCTCCACCTGGAGCTGGGCTGCCGTGAGTCGCCGGCGACAGAGTAGGCTGCAGCCCCTGCTCCAGTGGGCTGCCGTAAGCTACCGTGAGTGGCCGACAGCCAGTGTGAACAGCCAGCAGTAGGCGTGAGCTACCATGAGCCTCCATGAGTGGCCGTCAAATGGCTGGTGAGTGACTACCTCAGCCGGGAAGAGCACAATGATGATACCAACATGGGCCAGTGAAGCAAAGTCCTCCGCAACTAGACTGAAGAACAAAAGGACAGCAACTTGTCTGTTCCTCTTTCCCGATTCCCTAACGCTGTTCCCTCCCCCAATTCCCAAATAAAATCTTAAAAAAAGAAAGTTAACATTTTCTGCCAATCTATATATCCATGAATGAAGACCATGATCATTGGTATAAAGTATACCCTCCTGCTTCCTTCTTTGAGAGAAAACGGATTCCCAAGACTACTAATTTTTTAAATACATTAACGTTTTATAAAGCTATTTTAAAACTAATTTTTAATTAAATATTTACTGCTTATGGATTTAAAGTTCTCATAGCTGGATTTATACAATGGAGAGTTATAGTTGATTTGCTAATTAAGCCTGAAATATGAGACACATTATTCTAAATATAGATGTACCCCCAGAGAAATATGCTAAAATGTTGCCTATCTGAAGACAATGTATTCAAATTAAAATGCTGCAATATAACAACTATGTTTTCCTTTATTAAAAGTGTATAAATTATTTACACACATACATATATACATACTAGGTATTTTATTATGTGTATCTTGCCATTATTTTTATTAAAGAAGGCATTTGTTACACTTACCAGATTTCTTCTTCATTTTCATATGTTTATTGATTTATTTTTAAAGACACTTTATCAGACAGGCTTTTACTGGAATATACTGATGTGAGGTGATCATAAGACTCAGGGGCAGCAGTCACCCCTACCTCTCTCTCCTTTGAGAACAGACCCACAGGCTCACATGGCCAGTGACCATTTAGATGTGCCTTAGGCACCTCAGATACAGTGAGTTCCAAATTGTTTTCACCATCTTTGCAGCTGCCACCAACATCATCTCCTTTTCCCTTTTCTAGATTCTCTATCAGATAAATGACTTGGAAGTCAGCCTTGGCTTCACAGTTCCAAATCCTTCTGCATGCTTCCTCCTCTCCACCCCCAATGCAAATTGCCTTTGCTAAGGTGTTTTCCCCATTTCTGGTCTAGACCATAATAATGGCTTTTTTTTTTTAAATTGGGGAACCGGGAAGGGGAACAGAGAAGTTGTTGTCCTTTTGTTCTTCAGTCTAGTTGTGGAGGACATTGCTTCACTGGCCCATGTTGGTATCATCATTGCGCTCTTCTCAGGTGAGGCAGATCAGTCACCGGCCTCTGGATGGCCACTCACAGCGGCTCTTGACAGTTTACACTGGCTGCCGGCTGCTCACACTGGCTGCGGACCACTCACTGTAGCCTATGTCAACCCACTGCATCAGGGGCTGCAGTTATGCCATCCCGGGGACTCACAGCAGCCCAGTTCCAGGTGGAGCTGCTGTTCACCATCTTAGCTGTAGAGGGCAGTGTCACTGGCCCTCATGTGGAATCTGAACCGGGTCTGCTGGCATCCCAAGACAGCTCTTAACCAACACGCCACTCGGCAGGCCCTAGTAATGGCCTCTTGTTTCATCACTGTCATCAAAGTGATCTTTTGAGACCACAGTCCTGATAGTGTGACTTCCTTTCTTAAGCTGGCTAGCAGCACCCAATTACCCTATCTCTTAGCATGGCACCGAGCCTCTCTGTGATTTGGCACCAACCTGTCCAGGGTCACTTCTAGCCATGCCCCCATGTGTATTTCACATTTCTGCCATACCGAGGTGCTTGCATGTCTACAAAGAGGTCATATTCACAAAATTTGACTTTTTCTTGTATCTGTGTCTGTGTTCCGGTTGCTTCCTCTGTCCTGGCTACTTGTTCCTCCTTTTGTCAACCGGCCACCATCATCTTTCAAATATTCACACAACCTTCATTTCTAAAAAGTCTTTCCAAGTCCTTATGCCCCCTTTGACCCCAGCTATCCCCTTCTTTCTGTTTCTGTCTCTCTCTCTCTCTCTCTCTCTCTCTCTCTCTCTCTCTCTCTCTACACACACACACACTACACATGCATATATGTTTTATATAGTACATATAATGCATATAATCCTTACACTATATATACATACACACATATATATCCTATTCACTCTATTGATAATCTATTAAAATATTGTTCTATTCCTTGCTTCCCCCCTCCGCTTTAACTTAATAATTCATGTTAGCATTGGATCCATATCAGCATACTTGGATCTATCTCATTACTTTTTAAAGACCTCTTATAGAAGTCTCCCCTGATCCCCAAGACAGGGCTATGGGGGCCCCCTCTGTGTAACCAATACTGCTCACCATGTTGTATTATAATTGTCTACTGTATAGGTTCTAATACTTACCAGGTTTGTTTTTTAAAAAAGAAAATCTGTCATGTTCCTAATTAAATTTCGATACCTTTGTTAGATACAAATGTCAGCAATGTTTGTTCTCTCAACTAATAATCTTTTTTTTCCTTGTAACAAGAAAAAAGGCCAACAGTAAAATTGAACACTGAAACTGCTTAGATTGGACAATCTTAGATTTCGTTACACCTCTGTAAACATTTCTATTTCTTATAAATTATTGTCTAGTTAAAGCACCTGACCAAATTTGCTATTCCTTTAGTGCAGATTCACAATTTCATAATTTAAATATGACTTTTCTTCTATTTCCTTTGAATATCATCAGTGGTACCGAAGTCTTCTTGCTCTGACCCACGTCAAGTTGGTTTTCGAAAACAGCTTACCAACAAAGGAACGAGACAAACAAAAAAAAACTCATAGACACGGACAACAGTTGTGGTTACCAGAGGCTAAGGGGGGGGGGGCGGGGGAGGTAGGGGAAGGTAAACAGGATCAAATATATGGTGATGGAAGGAGAACTGACTCTGGGTGGTGAGCACACAATGTGATATGTAGATGATGTACTAAAGAATTGTACACCTGTAACATAGGTAATTTTACTAACCATTGTCACCCCAGCAAATTTAATTTTTAAAAACTGGCTTAAAACAACCACCAGAAGAGGAGTCATTTTGGTGTTTATTTCAGACTTATGTTATTTTGCCCTTCCTTAGCACATATGTGAAATAATGCCTGAAAAATAAAGACATGGGAATAAATAAGGTTGGGTCTCCTGTAAGCTCCATAGGAGTGCACACAGTATTTCTTGGCCATACTATACTCGTATGCTCAGCAACATGGAACAGGAAAGGGCATTGGTTGTCTAGGTGCACAGTTTATTTTATTACTCCTTCTGCTTCAATGATTAACCAACAGGAAATTCTATAAGTTACAGGACACACACACACACACATTCCTACCTAGAAACAACACAGATCATGGGTTCTGCATTTATTCAAAGGCCATCTACTGCTTCCCACATATCCGTTTAAATTCATAAAATTAGAAAGATGTTTGATAAATTATTAAGTTTAAGTCATTTGTAATTGTTTAGCTTAGCCAAATAAATGGACACAAAATGAAAGACTAATGAGTACAAAACTTATACCAAATATGAAATTTGCAAAAAATCTTCAGAAACCAGAAGAGTTTCTAGGAACATGGGATAATGTTCCAATATCTAGGAAAGTAATATCTTGGAAAATCCATCCAAGGAAAATGAAAATCCCTGATACTTATGAACAGTTAGCTAATACAACACATCTGCATCTGAATTGATTTTATTTTCAAATAAAAGTGCCCTGGCCAAATCAGAAAGTTTTATGATTTCTTAGGAAATGATGGGGAGGTAGGCAATTTATCATTTGCTTCACCTTTTGTCTTATAGACATTCTTACTTCTTTCTTTTCATCACCTCTACACTGAGCTAGACTCTGTATCCCCTGATTCACTGAATGAAATGATTTGGAAGTGACCTGCCATCTTGTTTTCAGCCCAATATTCACTTTGCTAACCCTGATTGGTCACAGTATCATCTACTTCCCCATGAGGATCTATTTATGTTAGGTCACTGGGTTGTAAATTGGCTGAATATTTTAAATAAACTTCCTCAAAAGGCACTCCTAAAAAAGTTTTTATTTTGATTTCCACTTACTTAAGTGTGACTGCACAGTGATATTAGTCTTTATATCAGAATCTATTGTTTTTACCTTGTTAGAAAGACATGTTTCTTTTTCTGCCAACTCCTCACTGCCATACATGGAGGGCCAAAAGACCATTTCAATGAAGACATTCGAAAGATCTTAAAAAGCACATAATGTGTTCCAATCATAGTAAGGGGGCTCAATAAATATGAAAAACTGTCTTCAAAACTGAGTTGAACATTAATGCACCCTTACATCTTTCAGAATATAGGTAGAAAAGGACATAGCGTAGATGACAGACAAAAATGCATGCGTGCTTAAACGTGTGGGCTCTGTAATCAGATTTCCTGGGACTGATTCCTGGATACAGTGCTCACCAGTTATGTGACCTTGAGAAAGTTTTCAACCAAACCTAGACTCAGCTTTCCAATTTTCAAAATTGGGATAGTAAGAGTACCTCTTTCTTTAGGTGGTTAGGAAGACTGAATTAGCTAGAATTGGTTAAACTTTGCCGGGCACACAGTAGGAACTCAGTAAGTATTAACAGCTAGTCAGTTCTAAAAAAAACTCATATTGAGGCACATTCAGAACAAAGACTTTCAACCGTATTGTGAGAACCCAATACTCACCTAATTCACCTTCAATGAAATCATGCTACCTACCATCCTCTCATAGGCATAATCAGTACAGAAAGGGAATGTATCTTTGGAAATCCAGGAAAAGAAGGGCTGAAGTTAAAGCAAAGTTTTAGGATCTCGAGAAGTATACAATACATTTTGAATCCTTAAATAAGACTTTAATCTCCAAATTATTTACATGAGATCGACCACAGTTGCTTTAAACTCATTGGTTTCATACATTGGTCTCATACATTGCTAAAGCATTAGCATTTTTCAGAGGGGCTATTGCATGGAGTGAGGTGCACTTGCCCTAATGCTAAATAACAGACCTCATTTGCCCCCCTTTCCTCCTTCCTCTACACTCCATGTATGCATGCATACAACCATACACCCTGTATATAGCTACACCATTCAAATCAGAAATCAGATGAAAGTGATCACCAAGAAAATCTAATCAATAATTCCAAAATGCCTTTAGCCTGACAATAATTACTGAAAAAGAAGAGAACAGGGTTATTGGGAGAGAGGGTTGGGGTGGACGGTTTTAGGTGCAGCAGAGAGGAAGTCATATGCAATGATTGGCTAAAAATATACAGATGTGAAACTCAAGTCTACTGATTATCCTTTTGCTCAAACAGTACTGGCATTCTCATCATAAGCCTGTTTTCTTCTATGTTCCCTTTTGCGTCCCTTCTGCCCTGATTTTAAAGAAAGAGCTACAAGATTAATGCTCATTCCCTTTAGCATTTTGAGTCTGAGCTTACATCGCCACTGCCTGTGTGCTCTCTTTCATCATTGCTTACTCTGAGTTTGAAGACATATGCACTCGATCTCTCTGTCTCTTCCATTTAGATATTCCCAAGCCTGGGAAACCAAGTGCAACATTTCCCCAGTCTCTCTGTTACTCTCTATGTTTCCTCTAGCCTCTAGCATGTCTGCTGGAGTCAAGCTTTATTGGAATCTGTAAATGGAAGGAAAGAGTCTGGGCTCAAAGGCAGACAGGTCAAGATAAAAGGCAGTCTACCAATTACTATTCAAGTTACCTTGGGCAACTCCTTAACCTCTCTGAACATATTTATTTATCAGCAAAATCGGGGATTAGAATTGCTCCAGGACAGGTTAGAGTTAACTGGAGTTAAGCGAGATAATACATTAGAATCATCTAGCACAGTGTTTAAGTAGAGTTGGTACGTGGTGGGGAAATGCTTATTTTATTCTATTTCTACCATCCTCACTTTATCAGTCTGTTCTTACACTAAGAGTCATGGAAATAGCCCCTCTGGGCATCAGTGCTTACACCCAACACCTTTGATAATCATATCATGTATCTTTTAATCACTAAATATTCTCAGTATGCTGAAATTATAGAACATCAAGTAAAAACATCTGATTTAGCAATTTTCTCACTTCAAAAGTGATGACCTAGATCTTTAATTGTTAACAGATTAAAAAAGGTTATCCAGCATAAGTTGTCTCTGAAAAATGTAGTTCCACTGAATAACAGAATACTACCAGTTGTACCACTAGAAATCAATCCGTTCATGAATATAAATAAGGAAATATTAAACATAAAATGATAGCATATTTTAGTTAACAACTTTATGTTCTTTAGAAAGAGAATAGTACGTATTCAACTTTATTTTTAACATGAGATTGGATTTATGGTCACGTGTTTTGTTATAAGATACAGGAATATATTTTTCAAGAACAATTATTTCCTTAAACTTCATATTATCATATCTGTTATAGCTTTCTTCTGAAAATTTTTCCCTTAAAATACATTTTAGTATTTTTATATACTTAAATAATTCATTTACATGATTAATGTTACAGTGCCTATTCAAGGGAAGTGAAATTAATTGGCATTGGTTCAGGAAAATAGAGACACTTTACATGCCACTAATTCAGTAAGTGAGAGACAGGGTCCTTTGTTTTCCTTTCTTCCAGGGTCCTTTGTTTTCCTTTTTTCCCCTCCCCAGAAGCCAGAAAATTGTAATGAAGAAGCATCATAGGAACAACTTAGTATAAAAAATAAAGTCTCTAGTGGTGTCTCTAATATGAGAGGGTCTTGCGTGGTTGTATTTTATTTAGTAGATTCACTGATACTTTAAAACAAGACTGATATTTTGAGTTATGTTACTAAAACAGTACTCAATATTTTCTAATTAACTAATTAGTAACCTGTTAGCTGGAATAACTTGATTTTGTTAAAATAAGAACATGGGTATAAATTTAATCATCATCATTATTATCATTATTAAATCAATGGCATTATATAGTATGCAGTTATAGTTGGAATCTGTTACTTGTTTATAGTACATCAGTGTATCCTCAACTGTATTTTAAAAAATAAAAATTGAGTCTCATGCATATACTACTAAGTAGACTACATAAGTGTAATGTTCTTTTTAATGCTAACTTGCCAGTTATTTACATGAAAAGGATATTATTATCACAGAAATAAATTTCATTCGGGTAAGAGTCATGTCTTATACAATAATAACAGCTAACATCATTTATATGATTCTGAGTATCAGGTATATTTCTGAGTGCTTTTTATGTAATTATATATTAAATATCAATCCTATAAGATAGGTATCATCATCATCATCATCCTGATTTCATACTTGGAGAAACTGAGGCACTAAATATTTAAGCAGCTTTGGCAAAGTCATTTATCTCGCAAATGATCGAGCTGTGTTTTGAGCCTAGGCATTCTGAATCTGGAATCTGTGATACACTGCTTCTCATATAAGAGATATTAATATGACTCAAACAAGCATAAGAGATAGAGACATGTGTTTCTGTATAACTCCACATCAGAAGGCATATAAATAGAAGCTTAAAGTGTAAGTGTATATGTGGGTACTCAGTTGAGTTTCAGGTTTAATCCGCTTTGTAGAACAATCAAGTGTTTTTGGTATCTTTCTCTGATGTACTAGAATGTGAGCTTCTTGAAGAAGAGTCCATATATGTCAGGCCTCTGTATTCTTCACAGCACCCATTGTGCTTCAATAGTTGTATGCTTGGTGATATAGAATAGAACGGAATAAATGAAATGTCAATCCTTTAGCAGGATTACAACTAAAATTTCCCCATTACAGGAACATATACTTGTATATATTTTACAGGTCAGCGGAAGAGGCTATTTCACAATTGTGACAACCCAAATGTTTGAGATTAACTAAACTTCAGGGAAAGGGTAGGTGACTAAGCTTCTAAGAGGTCATTTAATTTGCATTAATCAATACTTAACACAAAACATCCACTGAAGTCAGAATACAGTGCACATGTCACATTTATATCTGCAAATTCTAATAGCTTGTATGGTAAGGACTTTGATCATGTTGTTACTAAGCCAATGGAGCTGACAAAAGTCTAAATCTCTCAAAAGGAATTAGAAACTTAGCTAGTAAACTGAGCTTTAAACTTCATCTCAGTCAGACTGTGATAAGAGACAAAATATTCCTCAGTCAAGTATTTTCTTTTTTGATTAAAATAACCTCCAAAATAGCAAACTTCTTTCCCATTGATGAACGTCCAAGCTCACAATAGACTTTTGCTGAATAATATTGTCACTCCTTCACAGGAAATCCTTTCATTCCTCATCAATATCACTAATAAAGTCTGTCTCATAGGACAGAAATAACCCACCAATTATTTCTGACATATTATTTCACAAGGGAAACAAGAGGGTCAATTTGTTCACTCCTCAGAGAAGCACTTTTGAGTGACTCATATCTAAAGTAAAGCTTTAAATTCTCCCCCGAAAGCAACAGCTATGAAGAATGAATGGTCTTTTCCAAATTTGTCAGCAAACTGAACTTTTCCCAATTACCCAGAGTTATCAGTTTGGCAAGATTTAATAGTAATTACCAATACAGGATCTATTGCTTTACCTTGCCTAATTGGGGAATTCAGTTCAAGTGATTTATCTCCATGGCATTTCACAGTGGTTCAGTTTCTAGCCTGCTTCATAATAAAATGCTGTGAAAATGAAGATAGCAAAGGATCTTGTCACAGAACACTGAAAAGCAGATATGTAATATTCATTATGTGTTTGGGAGATACTTTGCCCTACAACTGGGAAAGAGATAGCACACATGCATGCAAGCCCTCTGACTTGAGCGGATTGTGAATTTATTTCCGGCAACAAAATCTACACCCTTTCTTTAATTGTATCATCTGTAATCATCTCTCAGGAAAAAAATGAGGATGACTCAAGGATTAATATCTATCTATACAAAGCTAAGAAACCTAAATGCTACATTAGGTAAGAAGTGTGGTAGGGTTGCTTTTATGACTACTCCAAGGCTACTGATATATTTCATTGTCATAAGGGGCCTCTTGGGAGGGCCCCTTTCTCATTTACATTCACTTATAATTCTTGAGAATAAATGCTGCAAAGTGAATCAATGACTATTTAAGTAAGGCTTTAGACTTAACTCAGTTACCTAAAGACAGAACATTGAGCTTCTGTTTTATGAAGCATGGCACGACTAACAAAAAAAATGCACTCCTTCTAGTGTATACTTTTATGAAAATATGCGAACAATCCAAGACGGCATAGTAGATAAACTCTATGAGTGCCTCATTCCATGAACACATCAAAATTACAGCTAAATTATAAAACGATCAACCTGGAGAACCATCTGAAGTCTAGCTGAACAGAAGTTTTATAACTAAGGATATACAGAAGAAGCCACATTGAGACTGTTAGGAGGGGCCGATGAAAATTGGAAGGGATAGTTCAGCCACAGGGGTTCCCCATGGAGGAACAAGAGACACCAGCCCCACACCAGGCTCCCCAGTCTGAAGTACTGGTGCTGGGAAGAGGAACTCCCACAACTCTGAAAAAAGTGGGGATTCTGACCATCCAGGTGGGACAGAAGGCTGAGGGAAACCCAGACATCCCCTTAAAGGGCTTGCACAAACTCGCTCACAGGCACTTAGCCAAGGCTCCAGTGAAGGGACAGTGACTCAGGGACCTCAGAGACAAATGGGACACAGACTCATATCTGTGGCTTCAGGTGAGGGCTGGAAGAGAGTCACCATTTTCCCTGTCTGAGGTACCCCTCCTGTGCAGCCATCCTGTGCAGGTATCATCTTTCCTGTGTTGAGCCATCCCCCTATGCTAATGGCCAAATTTGAATTCAGTTGGTCTGGTGAACTCTGCTGCTGTACCCTGCTGACTCCCTGGGACTCCACAACATCTAACTCCATAATATACAAGGCTGTATTGGCAGCTAAATATTACGGGAGCTGGAAACCAGCAGCAGGCCTAAGAGTGTCCTGGCTTTTTGCAGAGCTAACCCAGACTTGGTACTAGTGGCAGCAGTCCTCGGTTCACAGCATGGCCTCTCCCATACATCTCCAGGCCCAGCACAGACAGCAAGCAATTGTGGATTGCTTTGTAGTTCCTACGAGGGAGTCCCCAACTGGTCACACACAGTAGCTGACCTGGGCCTGCATTGGATCCCCTCCCAAGAGGCCCCAGAACCAACATACTCAGAGGCTGGCTTCAGACCACAGCAGAGCACCACCCAATTAGCCCCACAACTGGCACACACAAAGGGCGGTCTCAACAGACAACAGAGCGCACTGGGGAGAATACCGCCCCATGTGATAAGCCCCCTTCACAGTAGCCCTTAAGCCGTGGATGTGACCAAACCCCATAGCCAATCAGTCAGAGATGTCAATACCACCCACTGACATGCCAACAGCAATCAATGCTCAACTATAACAGGAGGGCACACAAAACACACACAAGGGACACTCATGGAGCACCTGGAATAAGTGACCAGGGAGACAGGGCACCTAATACATAAGGCCACCCAGCAAGAAATATAACAGATATACCTAATACATAGAAACAAACAAAGAGAGTCAGCCAAAACTAGGAAACAAAGAAATAGGTTCCAAGTGAAAGAACAGGAGAAAACCCCAGGAAAAAAGAACTCAACAAAATGGAGGCAAACTACCAGAGACAGAGTTGAAAACAATGGCTATAAGGATGCTTAAGAAACTTAGTGAATACTTCAATGAAAAGATAGAAAGCATAAAAAAAGGACATAGAAAACATTAAAAAAATAAAATAAAAAAAACAGTCATAGGTGAAGAACACAATAACTGAAATGAACAATGCACTAGAAGTAATCCCCAGCAGACTAGATGAAGCCGAGGATCAAATCAATGAATTGGGCTTTTTCTTGGGATGGTAGAGGCCATGTGGCATTGCCATTACTCCAAAGAGAGAGAACAGTCAGTAGAAGGTGCAGAAATGCAGAGTAATAAAACCTTTAATTTGGAAAAGCAAAACCATGCACCAGCAGCAACAGCAGTAGCCACCGCCACCATCAATACCTGCAAATGGGCAGTAAGCCAGCAGCCAAAACGAAGGCTTAACTATTGACATGAAGAATTTCAGGAAACCAAGCGAGAAGACATTCACCCAAAATAGGCAGCTCTTTGTGGGCAATCTTCCCCCTGACATCACTGAGGAAGAAACGAGGAAACTGAGAAATATGGGAAGGCAGGTGAAGTCTGCAACCATAAGGACAAGAGTTTCGGCTTTATCTGACTAGAAACACAAATCCTAGCAGAGGTCGCCAAAGTGGAGCTGGACAACATGCCACTCCATGGAAAGTAGCTGCATGGGCATTTTGCCTACCATAGCACACCCTTACAGTCTGAAACCTTCCTCAGTGTGTGTCCAACGAGCTGCTGTAGGAAGCCCTTTCTGTGTTCAGCCAGGTGGAGAGAGCTACGGTCATTGTGGATGACCAAGGAAGGCCTTTAGGAAAACGCGTTGTTGGATTCTCAGGGAAGCTCGCCAATTGGACAGCTCTGGACAGATGCAGTGAAGGCTCCTGCCTACTAACCACAGTGCCTCGCCATGTGACTGTGGAGCCCACAGACCAGTTAGATAATGAAGAGGGGCTTCCAGAGAAGCTGGTTATAAAGAACCAGCAATCTCACAAGGCACGAGGGCAGCCAGCTAGATTTGCACAGCCTGGTTCTGTTGAGTACACGTATGCTGTGCGCTGGAAGGCACTCATTGAAATGGGGAAGCAGCATCAGGACCAAGTGGACTGAAATACCAAGGAAGCCCGTGAGAAGATGGAGATGGAGGCCACCCGCCATGAGCACCAGTTTATGGTAATGAGGCAGGATTTGATGTAGTCAAGAAGAACGTTGGAGCAGGGGTAGGCAAACTTTTGAGACAGAGAGCCAATCCTGTCCCTCACAACGATTTAAAAATCATTCAAGAGCCATTAAACAAGTGAAACCATTATGTGAATAATATCCTTTAAAAATGTTATAAATGAAACAATGATAGTGTTATTTTCATTTTCAATTTTACTTCAGAGTCACATGTATGTACCCAAAGAGCCGCATATGGCTCAGGAGCTGCAGTTTGCCGACCCCTGCTTTGGAGGATGGAAGAGCTGCACAACCAAGAAGTGCAAAAATGAAAGCTGCTGGAGTTAGGCAAGAGGGGCTCAGGTGCCATGAGGAAGAGATGCCATGAGAACAAGAAGGAATAATGTGGCGACAGCAGGAAGATTCAAAAAAGCCTTCCCTGATGCGAGAGAGCAGGAGATTCGGATGGGCCAGCTGACTGTGGAAGATGCTGTAAGTATAAACAACAGAGATGCCATGTTCCCTGCTCCTGTACCAACTGGTACCCAGGCTCCTCCAGGACCTGCCACTATGATGCCAGTGAGAACTTTGGGACTGACCCCATCTAAAACTGAACACTTTGGCCAAACTGCTGCAATGGAAGGAATTGGGGAAATTGGTGGAACCCCCTCCTGCGTTCAACTGCGCATCTCTGGGAGGCGAATTTGCTCCAAACAAATGTTGCTGATACTAATAAAGTTGCAGTGTCTAGTTTCCTGACAACGTTAAAAGAAGGACCCTTTGGACTAGCCAGAATTCTATGCTGGGAAAGTGTTAGGGATTCCTTCAATAGTTAGGTATTCCCTGACTTTATTACTCTAGGAAGTGTGCTGGAGGCAGAGGGCAAGGGAGGGGGAATATTTAAAAAATGGATTTTGTGTGGAATGTTGATTAACTAATCAAAACTATGTGGTGCAAAAAAAAAAAAAAATCAGGGCCGGCTGAGTGGTGTGTTGGTTAAGAGCTGGCTTGGGATGCCAGCTCTAAGCAGCAGGGTCCCAGCTCAGATTCAACATGTGAGGGCCAGTGGCACTGCCCTTGACAGCTAAGATGGTGAACAACAGCTCCACCTGGAGCTAGGCTGCTATGAGTTGCCGGCGACGGCGTAGGTTGCAGCCCCTGCTGCAGTGGGCTGACATAAGCTACCATGAGAGGCCAGTAGCTGGCATGAGCTGCCAAGGGCTGCCATGAGCAGCCTTCCAGAGGCCAGGGACTGATCTGCCCCACCTGGGAAGAGCTCAATGATAATACCAACATGGGCCAGTGAAGTGGTATCCTCCAAAACTAAAAAGGACAGCAACTTGTCTGTTCCTCTTTTGTTTGAGGGCAGTGTCACTGGCCCTCATATGTGGGACCTGAACCAGGGCAGCTGGCTTCCCAAGCCAGCACTTAACCACCATACCACTCAGCCAGCCCTCAACAAAAATCTTAAAAAAAAAATCAATGAATTGGAAGACAAGGTAGCAGAAACCACTCAATTGAAACAGCAAAACAAACAAACAAACAAAAACTTTAAATGAGGATACTTTACACACTTCAAGGACAACACCAAGTATAACAACATTTGCAGCATAGGGTTACCAGGAGGAGAGGAGAAAAAGCAAGGGATTAAGAACCTACCTGAAAATAAAAATGACTGAAAACTTTCCTAACCTGGTGATGGGAAATCGACATACAAGCTAAGGAAGTGCAGGGAGTTCCAAACAAGGTGAACCCAAATAGGCCCACATGAAGACACATTATAATTAAAATGGCAAAGGTTAAAGACAAAGAGAGAACCCTAAAAGCAGCAAGAGAAAGGCAACTAGTAAAATTTAAGGGAACTCCCATAAGATTGTTAGCTGATTTCTCAACAGAAACTTTGTAGGCAAGAGGGATTGGCACAAAATATTCAGTGATGAAAAGCAAGGATCTACAACCAAGGCTGCTCTACCCAGCAATGCTATCATTTACAATCAAAGGACAGATGAAGAGCTTCCCAGACAAGAAAAAGCTAAAGGAGCTCATCACCACCAAACCAATATTACAAAGAATGTTAAAGGGACTTCTTTAAGGTGAAAAAAATAAAACTAAAAAATATGAATAATAAAATAGCAATAACTACATATTTATCAACAATTACTTTCAATGTAAATGGATTAAATGCTCCAATCAAAAACATAGGGTGGCTGAATGGATATGAAAACAAAACCCTTACATATATTGCCTATAAGAGATCCCTTCAGATTGAAAGACACACACAGAAGGAAAGTAAAGGGATAGAAAAAGTTATTTCATGAAAATGGACGTGGAAAAACGAAATATGGTATAGCAATACTTATACCAGACAAAATGACTTTTCAAAAAAGACTAAAACAAGGGCCGGCTGAGTGGCTCAGTTGGTTAAGAGCTCGCTCATGAGTGCGAGCAGAGCTCTGAGCAACAGCAGTTTGATGCCCAGCCCGAGCTAAGTTGCCATTGAGCTGCCAACAGGTAGCAGGATGGCTCAGCTAAAAAAAAAAGAAGAAAAGACTAAAACAAGAGGCAATGAAAGACCCAGTAATCCTACCTCTGGGTAATTATCCAAAGAAACTTTGTGGGGACATGTACATCCATATGTTTATTGCAGCATTGTTTACAATGACCAAGATGTGGAGGCAGCCTGGGTGTCCATCGACGGATGAATGGATAAAGAGGAGCGGTACATATGTATATACAATGGAATATTGCTCAGCCATGGAAGGGAATGGGTTCTCACCATCTGCAGTGGCACGGATGGACCTGGAGGGTATTGTGCTGAGTGGAGTGTCAGACAGACAAACATAGATTCAATGTAGTTTCATTTACATGTGGCATCTAAGGAACAAAATAAACAAACAAACAAACAGAAACATACTCATACATACACAGCACCTTTTGATGGTTGCCACATGGGAGGGGGTTTGGGAGTGAGTAAAAAAGGGGAAAGATTAAGAAGTACAAATTGGTAGTTACAGAATAGTCATGGGGATGTAGGGTGTAGCATAGGTAATATAGTCAATAATAGTGCAATAACTAAGTATGGTGTCAGATGGGTACTGGATTTATTGGAGTGACAGATGGGAGGGGGTTTGTGGGAAAGGGTGAAAAGGTGAAGGGATTAAGAAGTACAAATTGGTAGTTACAAAATGGCCATGGGGATGTAAAGTAAAGCATGGGGAATATAGTCAATAATGTGGAATAACTATTTATAGTGTCAGGTGGGCACTAAACTAGTCAGGCGATCACTGTAGAAATTATATAAATGTCTGACCACTATGCTGTACACCTGGAATTAATACAAAATAATACTGAATTTAACTATAATTGAAAATTTTAAAAGGAAGGGGAAGATGAAGGGGAGTAAGAGGTTCAAATTTCCAGGTATAAAACAAATAAGCTATGCAATGTACTATACAGCGGAATATAGTCAATAATATTGTGATAGCATAGTACAGTGTCAGAAGGCTGCTGGACTTATCATGGTGATCACTTCTTCAAGTATATAGATGTTGAATAATTGTGGTATACAACAGAAACTAATACTGGGGATGCCAAAAAAATGTATACACATGACTTGTATTTATCTTTTGTTATCAGTATATATTGAGTATTACAATTTCAACAGTTTTTTCATTTCTTAAAATGTGTATACATTTTCCCCACCCTCTGTATAATATTGCATGCTAGCTATATTTTTAATAAAAATCTTTAAAAAATAAAACAATGTTATTTACATCAGTATTTAATAAGTGGATATGTGTACTATTAACATGCGATATGTTCTAATTGTACTCACATTTAGCAATCTTAAAGGTTTTTTTAAGAAAAAAGTAAATCCGGATTCACATTTCATTGGTGAAAATACCCAGGTTAGGAGATATAACAATTCCAGGGCAAGGCCTCAGTAGTCACTGTAACATCAGCTGCTCTGATATTTTTTATGCTGAACATGCTAAATAAGCACCAGTCTGTGCTGCAATCCCTGAGTGACTGCTTTGGCAACTACAGCAATTGAGAGTTCACTAAAAAAATGATCAAATGGTGTCACTGTAACATAAAATGTGGTATATATTAAACTGTCTATGATAAAAAAAAATCCAATTAATAAATAGGCAGAGGACCTGAATAGGCATTTCTCCAAAGGGGACATACAGATGGCCAATATACATATGAAAAGATGTTCAACATCACCAATCATCATAGAAATGCAAATTAAAACCACAATGACATATCACCTCACACCTGTCAGGAAAGCGATCATCAATAAATCAACAAACAACAAGTGTTGGCAAGGATGTGAAGAAAAGGGAACACTTGTGCACTGTTGGGAGGATTGCAAGTTGGTGCAGCCACTGTAGAAAACATTATGGAGGTTCTTCCTCAAAGAATTAAAAACAGAACTACTCTTTGACCCAGCAACTCCACTTCTGGGTGTTGATCCAAAGAAAGCCAAAACACTAATTCGAAAAGATACATGTACCCTACCTTCATTGCATCATATTTTAATAGGCAAGATATGGCAGCAACCTAAGTGCCCATCAATAAACAGCTGGATAAAGACGAAGTGGTACATATATGTAATGGAATAGTACTCAGCCATGAAAAAGGATGAAATCTTACTATTTTTGACAACATGGATGGACCTAGAGAGTATTATACTAAGTGAAATAAGTCAGAAAGAGTGAGACAAATATCATATGATCTCACTTACATGTGAAATTTAAAGAATAAAATAAACAATTAAACAAAACCAAAAATACATACATTTCACATTTAAATAAATTCAACCCCGTTATACATTGTTTGATATTGTTAAATCATTTTTCCTCACCATAATTAATTCAAGTAAGAAAAAGAATATTATCACTTGTCAGGCTTTCCCTTGGCTATGGGTTTTTCCCTTGTCTTTATTTTATTAAAAATAATCTCTCCTGAAGTGGGTTCAAACAGTTAACAGTGGGAGTTGGCCTCACTCTCTGAGCCAGCAAACCAATTCTTTCTGCCTCTTTTTCTGCATGTATAGGAATAAGTCCTGGATAGGAAAGATGACACAATCAACTTGCATGTCATCCTGGTGCTTTCTTTTTGTTTCAAATTATTCTCTTCAAAGCAATTTCATACTCATCAGAAATGGCATTATTTTCAAGTAATAGACAATCTACTCAAATGTTATGACAGTATTAGTGAAATATTTTCTATTCCATTCCCTCTTTATCTGCCAGAGAAAAGTGGAAATCATTTCAGGTAATTGTCAGATTTCAAGATCCTGGGTGGCCTGTCTAACTTTAATAAAGAGTCTGTTCAGAGGATAAAGCTGAGACCTTTCCTTGTAGTTGCCCTACGTCATTCACACTTATGGCTTCCCTACCATTTTTCTGCCATGTCTCTTTTGAAGTCCTTCACCCTGGCTTCCCCCTTAGACTCCAGGCAGGCATTGCCAACATCCTTCCCTCTGATGTTGAATGTTGCTGGCCTTAGTCTTGCCCTTTCTGGAAATGCCTCACAGCCCCAATTCATGGAAACATTAAATCCGTGACTGGAAAGAACGCTAGAAACCAACTGACTCACATTTTTATTTCCCAAGTGAGGATATGGAGATCCTGAGAGATTAAGGTATTTCTGAAAACCACACATTTAGTTAGTGGTACAGCTAGGATAGTATTCTGGCTTCCAGGGCAGGAAGATTGTCATAGGGCGGGGTCCTTCCGAAACAGACCCTGAGTCATAGATTTGGGTATAAAAAGTTGATTTGAAAAGTGATCTCGGGAGGCATGATGAGAGGGTGGGAATGTGAGACAGGTTACCCATGGACATCTGGGGTCCAGTCTTGCTGGGAAACCTCTGAGATACAGTCGGAATTGAGAGTCACTTTGCCATGATTCTGGGGTGATTCAATCATCGTCTGCCATCCCATGCTGTTAATGGCAGCTCTGAAAACACTAGCTCTACATCCTGTCCACTCTTAAGCTGCCTGAGACTCTCCCACAGCCAGCAAATGATCTCAGAAGAGAGACGTCACTGCTGTATACAGAAACTGTCGGCATGCAACTGCCAGTGTAGGCCAAAGGGAAGAGGGCAGGCACAGAGTCTACCAGAGGAATGCATGATCCACAGGAAAAACGGTCAAGGTCATGATCTAGCACTGGATCTAACTTTTTTACCTAACTTTTGTTAATTGAATGTTCAATTAAAATCTATGTGACAAGTTAACCCCTCCTAGTCAAAATTTTTAATGAAAATTAACATACAGCAGGTGCTTTATTTTTTTTTCCTGCTGGAGTAATGGGTGGAGATTACCATAGTTATAGCTCTTCTTAAAACGGCTTAATCTTAAACTTCAGTGGCCAAAGGATAGCTTTGAGGGCAGTAATAGCAAGGGCCAGTCTCATTTGTCAGCGAAACCTACAGCTCATTAAATAAGAAAAGAACTCAGGACTTAGAAAGGTATTTTATCCACACAGAAATGTGAAGCTCTGACAAAATATTATCAGAGAATGAAGTTGGATGGGATGCAGGTTTAGGAAGTGTGAGTTCAGAAAGCATATATTTCCTTTCAAAGCCATAAATCCAAGAACCACAGATCCTGAGCAGAGTTGTCAGATAAAATTCAGGATGTCCAGTAAACTTTGAAGTTCAGATAAATAATAAGTAATTTGGGACATACTTACAGTACAAAAATATTTGTTTATCTGAAATTCAAATTTAATTACACTTCTTATATTTTTATTTGCTAAACCTGGTAACCCTAATTGTGGGCGAATCATGAAGATTCTTGTGTGTGTGTGTGTGTGTGTGTGTGTGTCCTGATGGACTAGGCAAGGACCAGAGCTAGTTTTATAAGTTATTAGAACGAAGTATCCTTAAAACTCCAGATCAGAAATATTCCTGTAGAAATCCTAAACACAGAAACAATAAACTGTTTCTGGCAACCAGGGAGCATAATTGTAAATATACAAATAAACTGAAGAGAGATAAGATGGAAATATTAAAATTATACAGTATGGGAAATACAGTCAATAATATTGGGTTGTCGGAAAAGTCACGATGTATTTTTTCTGTTTTGTGTTGCAAAAATGCATCATGACAATCCAATATTTGTTGGATTTTTCAGCAATCCATTATTTGTTGACTATACAAATGCAAATACAAAATACTAATAATACAAAAAACTCTGTATAGTGTCAGAGAGGTACTAGACTTAGCAGGGGATCACTTCATAAATTATATATTTGCCTAACAACTATGCTGTACACCTGCAACTAACATAAAATAATGCTGAATGTAAACTATAATTAAAAATATATACATATACAGTCACAAAATGTAAAGTACAGCACACGGAATGTAGTCAATGGTATTGTAATAGCTATGTATGGTGTCAAATGAGTAGTAGACTTGGTGGGGTCATGACTTTGTGAGGTGTGTAAATGTCTAATCACTATGTTGTTTTGTACACCTGAAACTAATTTAAAAAATTAATAGATGCTATGTTTTATAGGAAAGTGATATTACAGATGTTCATTTTCCATCAAAATTGGCCTACTCCAAGACATTATGAATTGAAGGTAAAAATATTTTTTTAAATCTTGTCTTATTACTTAAATTTGCATCAAGTTAATCCCTGCAGACTCTCTTCCAGGAAATCAAAACTTTAGAAATCACATACCCGCATTGTTCTCTTCCAGAAATGTATCTGAATTTTCTCCTCAATTATGAAAAGCCTAGTTATGTTGTATAACAAAAAATAAACATTTCAAAAACCGTTAGTCAAAAATGATTTTGAAACTCTTCTTGACTGAAGCTTTAATTCTTTCCTACCTGTAAACAATGATATGTATTTGTATGTGCGTATGTAATACACATATACACAGAGAGTTTTCTAGTAGAAAGCAAATAGCGTAACATATACTAACCTTATGTTGTTGTACTTGGTGTTTTAGGTCCTCCAGATCAGGTCCAAGAGGCTCTTTCTCCATTTTCCTTGTTCTTGCTTCTGTTTCTGTTAGCCAATCATTTAACTCTTTCAGTTGCTGATTCTGGAGATCCATTAAAACTTTATGCAAACTGAAAAATTTGAAAGATGTCTATTATTACCTCTATCAAAGAAACTTACTATTATTAAATTTATAACTAGGTAAAAGTGTCGACATTTTAAATTTATGTCATGTCACTGTTTGACATCTCTTAGACATTGAGAAGGAAGGTAAGTAGAGCCCACAATCAACCATCTGACGTTGTTCATTCTCTGATATATTAGAGTTCACACATCCCAATTTTTAGAAAGTTTCCTATAGATAACTAAATATGAACATGTTAAGTAAAGTGCGAGCCATTTCTGGTAATTGACCAGTAGTATATCTTGACAATCGTTTGTTTATATTTACATTGTTTTAATAAGTGTGCTGATTAAAGATGGCCACAAATTCTTTGTCACTCTTTCCATCAAGAGATGGAGTCTATTTCCCAACCTCATGAATATGAACTGGGCTCGCAATTTACCTTGGCAAACAGAACATGGCAGCAGTGACACTACACCAAGTGCAAATGCAGGCTGTAAGAGAGCAGGCGGCATTTATACTCTCTTGGAACCTAGCTTCCAGGCTGTAAGGGAGGCCAGCCTATACCACTGAATGATTAGAGACCATGTTGAGTGTGACTCTGGAGGATGAAACGGTATCTTAGAAGCTGAGTTTCCTGCTTAATACAACCCAGCAACCCAGCCATGTCACAATTGCAGAACAACAACCTAGATGAACCCTGCCCATATTCCTGATCTACAGAATCATGACATAATTATAAATTATGTGTTTAGTAACTAAGATTTGGAATTACTTGCTATGTAGAAATAGGTAAGTAGAAGAACGTTTTTGTTCAAAGATGTATACAATGGTGGGCTAAGTAATGAATTTTTTTAAATTCTTTTATTGTGAAATAAACATTTTGTTTTCAAATTCGTTTCAGTTGATGAATTTAAAACCCAAAGAACTGGGTTCATAGCTTGAGTAATGCCCTAGAGCCAAGTTCTTAAACTTTCTAGAGCTCCAGCATCAGGGACATGGGATAATATCCTGCCTATTAATCACACAACTTCATGGTGAGGATGAAAATTAAAATTGAGATTTTTTTTCATCCATTAATTCAACAAACATTTGAGACTCAAATGAGAAGTGTTAGTACCTATGTTAAGATAAATATTCTTTATGAAGGCATATTTAAAGCATTTTGGGGAAACCACAGTATACTGATCTTATAATATTGATAAGGAGGACGTCATTTGTATTAGGAATTTACAATTCTGATTTACAAAATCTTTACCAAAATTTACATTAGTCATCACGTTTAAACACACAAGATACACACAAAACCGAGTGTTTAAAATACTTAAATTACACCATTATTGACCTTTCGCATTTCAGAGCCACATGTCCCCAGAGAGACATGACAGTCAGAAGTCTACGAAAATGAGCTTTCATTTATCAAATGGGACATGAGGACATCTTCTTTTGATGGCAAGCAATATAGATGAAGAATTTATTTAAGTGGAAGCAAAAATGGAAAGTTGGTCATTTAAGCCTCATAAGCAATGAATACCATCCCAGCATTGCAAAGTATATAAATCTTCCACTTTCTTAGTTCAGTCTGTCCCCTGAGAACTGACCTAAGATTGCATGAGAACTGCCTGCAGTATCATTCCTTGTATTTGTTATTTTTCCTGCCTGCGTTGTCATTAAATTAAGCTAAAAATCTTCCATTTCAAAAATTGAAGGAAAAACACCCACATTATTACTTACACTTGAAGAAATGTTTTAAGTCTAACAGTTCTTTGTTAGTTAATAACGTATTTCATTTAAAAAATGTTATTTACTGTTTTTTTTACTTTTGGATAGATATTTCATTCAATAAATGCTCACTGAGTTCAATATCTATACTGGAAACTGTTAGGAATGCACAAAAGAAAATACTTATCCTCATTTTCAAATAGCTTAGAGACTTTTAGAGAAATAGACACATCAACAATTATAATTATTACCAAAAACATAGTTATAATTAGATTTATAATTACAAGTCAGAAGGTACATAGAAAGAGACTCCCACTTGACTTGGGGTCACTGGGAATGCTGTCATTATAGAACACGTAGCCTGAGAGTTGAGACTTAGAAAACTGAATCATACATTTATTAAATGGACAATTGTTGAGTACTTAGATATTATGGATGGAAAGGTGAGAAAGACCCATATAGCCCTTTACTTTCACAGAACTTACATTCTGGTAATGGGAGCCAGAGATAACAGTAAGGGCACTGGGTCATTAGTTTATTATAACTGTGTTCATGCTCTGAATAAGAGGAACTGAACTGAGTCTGTGAGGTGAGGAAAGGCTTTTTTGAAGTACTGATATTTGAAGAACTCTAAAGCTTTAAGGAAGAGGACCTAGTGAATAGAAAGGGGTAAACACTTTCTGGAAGGAAGGAACCAACTGTGCAAATGCCCTGAGGTATGATTCATAAGGTGTGGGTGAGTTGAGAAATGTCATACCCTACACTAATCCCTGGGTTCTGGAAGATTTCTTGAGCTCTGCCTGAAAATCTGAAGCCTGAATCTCAGGTAATCATTTATGTATAAAAATGGTTTCATCTTATAAACCTGAATTCAGGGACTAACCAATCAGAACGGATGTACCCATCAGTGCTTCATCAGGTACTGCATCTTTTATAGATGGAATGTAGGACTATCTAGTTGGAGGACCATGGAGGAGGGACCAGCATGGCTGGGTGGCAGTCAGTATATGGAGACACTCTGGGTGCAACCTGTGTGTTTAATATTTAAATGACTGGCACAGCCACATCGAGGTTTATGAGCCAAATAGATCCCTGCTTTTCCTCTCTGGACAAGTGGTTCTCATAGGGTTCCCCACACTAATAGCATTATTCCCTGAGAACATGTTAGAAATGCAAATTCTCGGGCCCTGTCCCAAATTTACTGAATCAGAAACTCTGAGGGTGGGGTGTAGAAATCTATTTGAACAAGACTTCTGGGTGATTTTGATGCACACTCAAATTTGAGAGTCACTTCTCTGGATAATTTAATCTTCATCCACAACTCATCCAAACTTTGAGACCAACACATTATTAACATTAATAGAAGGGCAGGTGCCAATGCACGGGAGTTGTTAGGAGCTATTCTGACATGAGACCATTACATTCTCATCCTGACTTCACCCTCACTTATGGAGACAAGTGTGAGCATCAATTTCCTAAGAATGGGCTCTGATTTGAGGCTCCAAAAGTCAGGGATTTCACAGGTTTGAAGCCTGCACTGAACCTCAGAATAAGTTTGAAAACAAAAACATACAAGTGTGGCAGTGGGGTGACACCAATCAGCGTGAAATATATTTTATTCATCACTTTGTGGAAAGGGTTCTAAGAAGATATGTTTTAACTGTGTAAATATTTATTTTCCTTACCAGAGGCCTTGACTAGATATTGTAAAACAACAGTCTATATGCCTGAGTTGGTCTCATATTAAGTGAAAATAAATTGAAATTGTTGCCAATAGGTAAAAAGCATGAGAAACCACCTTCAAACTTTAGACCTGGCCACTCTTGAGACTGCCCACTCTTGAGATTATCTCAGAGGATTTAGCATTTATTTAGAAAATAAATGCCCTCCCATGTTCTGACATTCTCTGTAATGCAAATCCTATTTCTACATTGATTTTCTTCATGTTCATGGAGATATGTTCTTACAGTGGAGTGTGGGGTGAGAGATAGATGTTCTATAAAATTATTGGAAAAATGATATTCCTTAGGTTGCCTTTCAGGGCACCTGACAAATAACCCAACTCAAAGTGATTCATACCATTGCTTCTTAAAGTGTGATCCATGGGCCAGTAGCACTAGCATCCCCAGCATGTGTTAAAAATGAAAACTCTCAGGCCCCTCCCCAGTCCTACTGACTTAGAATCCATAGTAGCACATGCTCCCCAGGTGATTTGCATGCACATTAAAGTTTGGAAAGCACTGATGAAAACCATAAGGATGCCCATTATCTTATATTACAATAAATCCACAGGTGGGGTGATTCTAGAGACCATTAAGTTTGTGGCTCCATTGCGCCATCCAAGTCCCAACTTCTTTCAGTTTATCAGTTTTGCTAGCTTCCCTCTGTCCTCAGGTGATTTTACAGCTGGCAGGTCGCTGCAGCGGTTCCTATACTATCATATCCGCACATGCTTCTGACTTGACATTTTGTCAAGACCATCTCCTGTCCTGCACCATTTTATTCCAGTTCCACTACATCCTCTCTCTATTGCCAGTTGTATATTTATGCTCCGTCCTCCTTTTGCTTTTATGTTCCTTTCTACTTGAAAATCAAAAACGAAACTAAGGAAATGTAAGCTCTTTTCTTGCCTATGGGTGGTAGATTTTTATTTTTGAATTTGACAAATCTCCCTAATTTATTTGCATCTTCAGAACGTTACTTGGAAACACAGAATTTCTTTTTCATTTTAATAGTGTTTTAAGTTGAATGATATGAAATTGTCATTTTCATGGAATAAAAAACACAAATACCAACAACTTCCTATGACGCAACTTAAAACATTTTACCCATAAAGAATATAATTCACAGTTAAAAGCTGGGTCACAGGTAGCTTAGCATTTCTACACTGGCTTAACACGTCACTGAGACACCTTGGACAAGTTTTTAACCTTGCTAAGTTCCAGTGTCCTCAGAAATAAAACAACAATAGTATTATCTACCTCATAATGTGATAATGAGGACCATACGCAATTTTTGGTGTTTCTCAAACAAGTCAATCATGCTCCACCTTCACAATTTCTTCCATATCTGAACCCTTCTTTTATTTTCTTTTTTATTATTATTATTAATAGTTACAGATGTACAAAACTATGCAATAGTTACATTTTTCACCCCTTACAAAGTGACTACCCCTTCCCCCTCCTCTGTCCCCCCACCCCTGATAACATCCCTTCTTTATTATATGTTTAATACCTTTCCTGAAAATAATTGTCCCTATTACTTATCCTCGCCCTAAACTATATGATTTCATATATACATTGAAAGCATATATACACTACATACAGTTAACCCTTGAACTATGTGGGGATCAGGGGGACAATCCCCTCCACAGTCAAAAATCCATGTATTGGGCCGGCTGAGTGGAGTGGTGGTTAAGCGCTGGCTTGGGACACCAGAGGCCCCGGTTCGGTCCCACATATGAGGGCCAGTGACACTGCCCTCAAAAAAAAAAAAGAAAAAAGAAAAATCCATGTATAAGTTTTGACTCCCCAAAAGGTTAACTACAGTTGTCCCTTGGTATCCAGAGGGGGTTGGTTCCAAGACTCCCATGAATACCCAAATCTGCTTATGTTCAAGTCCCTTACATAAAATGGCATGGAATGCTATACCATCAGTCCTCTGCATCCAGAGATTCCCAACCACAGATGGAAAATACTGTTTCTGATCTGCAGTTGGTTGAATACACAGATGCAAAAACCAGAGATACGGAGGGCCTACTGCATATTTATTGAAAACTATCTGCATATAAGTGGACCTGCGCAGTTCAAACCCATATTGTTCAAAGATCAACTACATATGTGTGTGTACATACACGCATATGCAAGCACGCACTCACACAGACACACACATTAGACATATGATTAGTATGATTGAGAAACTGAAATTTTACCTATATTTAACTACAATAATTTAAATTTAATATTAAATACTTGCATGCAAGTGGCTGCCATAATGGACAGCACAGCCTTAAACCAACAGAAATTTGATTGACAATAGCAACAAATCTTATTTGCAAGTCCTTATCTATACCATTTCATTATGTCATGTAATATTTATAAGAAATGATGCCTGGAGGCAGCATTGGGACTTGGGCCTGGGACCGAAAGAATGCCAAATGGCCAGGAGGAAGCCTAGATAAGCTGACCATAAGAATGCCACCACCCAATCACTCCCTACACAAAAATGCAAAAGTAGCTGATTATTATCTCCATTCTAACCATTTACTTTCACACAGATATGGAAACCATTGTTCTGCATGTGCAGTTGATCAACATTTGACCACTATACAACATTCCTGAGTGGCAGTAATGAGCAGTCTGCCATCTTGCCCCCACAGCACAGGCACAAACATAGTTACCAGTCACTGTAGCCAGTAAAGAAAGCCCGCCTTTTTCAAAAATCTCGCCACTTTAAAAAAACCTGCCTTTTCACACAAGCCCGCTTTGTCCCCTGCTCACAAAAACAGCCAAGCAGAGCCAACCCCGGAGTTATTTCGGAGGACCTTCCTATCTTCTGTGCTTCTGCCCTATGCTTGAGTATAAGCTTAATAAAATTTGTCTGGAAATTTTCTGGGGTTTCCTCTCAATTTCTATCTTGGGAAACACAAGAACCCAAATGCCAGTAATGTTCTGAGTTTAGGAATTTACAAATGAATATAAACAGCATTTTAAAATTTTTTCCAGACATAAATTTACAAATGCAAAAATTGTACATGTTTTCATTAATTCCAGCCTACATTTCATTGTCTTCATAGAGTTTCTCAAGCTTTATGGTAATGCACTATAAAAATGTACATGTATTATAAAACATAATCATATCCTGGGTACTATGTTAATAAAGATGTAAAAGTATTGACTTTGTAAATTTTAGGGTAATAAATTAAAAATTACCAAGAAGGGTAAGCTCTGTAAGAAGATAGGTTCTGGGCTGGCCGAGTGGCATGGTGGTTAAGCACTGGCTTGGGAAGCCAGCGGCCTGGGTTCCGGTCCCACATATGGGGCCAGTGACACTGCCGTCAAAAAAAAAAAAAAAAAAGAAGATAGGTTCTCAGGCCCAGTTTCCTAGGCTTCATAATTATTTACTTATATGCAATTCTCAAATAAGAAATACAACTAATGAAACAAAGTAAAATATTACTATGAATTTCTAGATTAGAAAAGAATCACCAGTGATAGTCAATCAACATGTTATGCATGCAAAATGTAATTCCATGATTTAAGCTGTCAATAAAACCTATATATTTTATTTAAGGGAGGGCAACCAGTATGAATTAGAGAAACTGAATTTTAATGATTTTTTTTTTGCTTTCAAAAACATGCATTTAGTAACTAAAATTACAATGATGGAAACTATAATTTACTTATTCAAACTGCTGGCTTGAAAAATCTTCGATAAATGGTTTTAATGAATAGATTATATAGCTTTGATTGTAGCTCAGGAATTATGTACATGGAACTAGATTCTCCCAGAATAGGCACACATGCTTAAATATATAGTTATTTTAACTCCCATGTATGTGTTTTTGTTTCATTTACTCGATTAATAAAGTCCTATTTTATTCAAATTATCACAGAAAGGTGAATTTATCTCCAGCCAAGTGATTCCAATAAACATTCAGGGTTGAAAACAATTGTGGTGGCTTTCAAGACTGATGCATAATTTTTACTTTAGCCCTTTAGTGCTCACAAGTGGCAAATATTTGGGTAGCTGGGCCCAGGCAGCATGCCATATCAGGATTAAGACAAACTAGAGGCATAGAGGTAATGTGGGGGCAGGTTTATGACACATAAAAATGCTTTTATCTAATTATTTATAAACTAATTATACTATATAAGTTGTAAATTATCTATTAAATAGTATTTTATACCATCTGTGACTGTTAAATATTATTTATGAATAATCAATTATATTTATCATGTGTCCAACAATAGAGATATTACTGTAATTGATCCTAATGATGCAGGAATTGATATTAGCCCACTTTACAGATGGGGAAACAAAGGTTTATCTGGGTCAAAAGGCAAGCGACTAGAGTCAGGAGAGTGGGAATCAGGTGGTGTGTCCCTGGAACCTGCACTAATATTAATTTTTTTAGACAGGACTTTTATAGCTATACCTCATTTCATTCATGGCAGTAGTTAATAAGATTGGGGGAAAAAAAAACAGAAGAAAAAAGAATGTCATTTAGTGGGATTTTATAGATATTGTCATTAATAGATAAATTTACTTTCCCTTCTCACCGAAATAAAAAGTACAGTCTCTGTTGAGGCAGTTGTCAGCATGAGGCTTACATTAATGATAGGAACCATAATACATGTTTTTTGTTTTGTTTGTTTGTTTGTTTGTTCGGTCCCACACTGGCCCTCATATGTGGGACCGAACCGGTGCCGCTGGCTCCCCAAGCTAGTGCTTAACCACCGCGCCACTCGGCCAGCCCCATAATACATGGTTTTAATAATGATAGAAACACAATGAAATCTAGTTTCCCTCAAACATATGGTAACGAGGCAAAATGAATGACCAGATATTTTAAATATTTACAGTTTCATTAAATGTACCAATCAGAAAACATGACATATTCTAGGCCAAGAATAAAAAGCAAACACTGTTATAAAATAGAAGAGTCATATTGAATTTTTTAAAGAAAAGTTTCAGTAATGCATGTATACACACATGTTAAGGCCTTTTGTTGTATGGCAGTAATGAATGGGTCATATGCAGCACATTAGCGTTTTCAACTCAAGATTTGTAACATTTATGAAAGCTCACCCCCAAAAAACAATGACCCCTAATGGATAAGACTTTCACCATCACTGTCACCTCTACCACAGTGACAGCCGCTACTTTCACCACCACTGCCAGTTCCTGTATGAAATTTCTGAAAGTTTACTCTCAGCATCTGTGCATATGGTTAATCTCTCTTACCCTCCTGCACCTCCTGGCCTCAGTAAGTACATTCTCTTTCCTCCAACTCCTAACCACACCTTAAAAGACACAGCTGCAAATCCTGACACTGGACAGTGGTTTTCTGTCAATAACTCTTAGACACTAGGATAGCAGTTTCCTCTGGAAGATGAAGCAACATAAAGGTCTAACAGAACCTTATCAAGAGTTTTTTCCCCTGAAATAAATGTGTGCATCCTCCTCCCTATATAGCTCTACCATTCCCACCAATCGATATGCTGACATCGTGGGCCAGGGAGAAACCAAGGAGAACAGGTCACACACATTTTTCAAAAGTCCCCACTGATTCTGATAGTTCCCATTATATTATATTACACCTTGAAATCTGGTCTTGGAAGCCACCGTTTTTAGTCTACAACCTCACAATGAATACTTTAGAAATAGCGCACCTGCAAAGTTCCCCTTCCAACTAGAAATAAAAGAAAATGTTCAACCCTCCCTCAAAACTAAATGTGTACTAATATTTATTAGCCCACTCAATGCAATGTGAGAAACATTACTATGTTTAAAAGGGATTCTGTGAAATAAATATATGCCATTGTTTTCAAAATCCTGATCTATTTTATTCCTCCATCCACATAGCTCAACAACAATTTAATTATTGATATTCTTCAACTAACAAGAGCAAGATTAAAGTTCAAAATGCAAGCAAATTCATTTGCATTTTGAAAGCATTAATTCAAAATTGCAACAGTAACATAATAAAGAAGCTGCATGGCTGGATGCAAAAGATTCTTGTGGCAAATACATTATGGTAACCCCCATTCAATCTTCCTGATTAAATACTTACAATGTAGATGAAGAAATTTGCAGAGGTCATCACAAAACAAGGATGACTCTTAAATACAATGATTGGAAGACTATTTAAATGATCTCTAGTAAGAATGGGGAATGTTGACACTCCGAGATCATGTTCGTTGACATGGCAATAAGAGCCCACTCTCAGCTTCAATAATTATGTCACTACAGAACATCTGGCACAGTGCCTGGCACATACTGGACACATGACAAATGTTTCTTGAATGAATAAGTGGTATCACTGAATTATCAATCAAACATGAAGATGTAGCACAAAAGTGCAAACACTTGCCCAATCAAAAATATCAGATTAAGATCATAAAAATGTCAACGTCCATTAAATGTGCTCCTGTTGAGCCAGTCTCTAGATTTAATTTGAATCATTGTTTATGAGTCATAAATCAGAATGTCATCGTTTTACCACTTGTCAGCTCAAGGCCAACACCCTCTGGCCTCAGGACCTTTCCATCTGCCTTCCTTTGTCACAGATACCTGCATGGTTTGTCCCTCCCTTCATTTAGGGCTCTCCTTAAATATTGCCTTATCAGAGAAGCTTTCCATAACTAACCACATATATAGAGTAACTTTTTTCCTTTTTATCTGTAATTCCATCTGATATGATATACATGTTTCTTAATTATCTGACTCCCCCCACTAAGAATGCAAGCTCAATAGTAGACGGATTTAGTCTGCTTGCTGATATTTTCCTGGTATCTGAAACAGTTCTGAAAATAAGTAGATAAGAACTGTTAGTTTGATAGATGAATAAATGATTAAACTTAATTTTCTAATTATCATTATTTATCTTTGTGAAAAGGCATTGTTACAAAAAAGCTACTTAGTTCTCTCATTTCTATGAACTCCAGAGATGTTCCTGTGTATAGTTTAAACTGTAAGAGTCACATATTTTATGTTATTGGAACAACGAGTATTCGCATATTAACTGGACATTTACAGAAAAAAAAATTGTTATGGCCAGCTGCATTCATTTGAACCTTACCAAATGACTGCATGATAATAACTGCTGCTAATTTGGCCAATAATTAATTGTCAGTAGTCTCATATGGTCTCTATTGTATATACTTGCATGAGCATCTTGCTATTCCATCAGCCACCCATGGGAGATGATATCAACTTTTGAGAACTGAATGAGACATCACCAGCACCATTTTTGGAGCTTCTAAGAAAGCAATCAAAATGTTTGGCCCACCTCAGCTGATAGAAAAATAGCAACAGAAGATATCAAAAGTAGTAGTCTACAAAGAAGGAGTATGGGTTTACATTTTTTAGAATTGTTTCAACTAGCAGTGCTTCTCAAACTTGAATGGCTAAGCAATGCAGTTAAATTGCATTGATTCTGATTCTGTAGACCCAGATGAGGACTGAAATTGTGCATTTTTAACAAGTTATCAGGTAATGTTGTTACTACTGGTCCCTGAACCACCTTGATTTACAAGAAATTTAATGTGAACGTTACTGGAAGAATTTTTTAAATGAATTAACAAAACTGCAATATAAAATCAAAAGAGTCTGAGACTATGGATTGTTAAAATGTTCATTGCAACCAATTCATCTGACAGACTGTAACTACCTAAAGAAAGTAATTCTTTTGTTCAGCCATTCATTCATATATTTGCATATGAAATACGTTAGCCACTACACTTGGGAGAAAACCCACCCATTTGTTCAGCTCCTCCCTTGCTCTATTCATTCTCACATATGTTATCTCATTTCAAGACTGTTACAGACATAAAAAAAAAGTTGAGCCATATTTATTAGACATATTTTTCTTTCAGTCAAAGTGTTGATGGTGATTCACAACTTTTTCCCATGTTATGGCTTCTATTTTCATCCAGATACTATTCATATCTCTCCTCCTGATGATGGAAACCAGAATTTAACTTCAGTTGGCCTCCTTATGGACTTGCTTTCATTTTTTCCCCTTACCATCACAAAGGTTTTAGTTTCCCCCTACATCTGCTAACCACAATTATCAGAGCAGTTGATGGAACTTGCTGTGCTTGTCTTTATGAGTCCTTGTAGAAATGTCAGTAAATCTCTTTTGCTCTCTGCAGTGTGCATTTTTCAATCAAATTAATTAGTTTATTCATAGAGAAGGAAATCTTCTGTTGTCCCTATGCCAGTTATCTTCTTGTACTTCCACAGTTGGAAGTTTTGACTTTATCTTCTCTCTCCCTCACCTCCCACCATGCAGAGGGTATTTTGTAGCATAAAACAAAAATCATTTTGCCTAGTCTTCTTAAGGTTTCGAACTTGAGCATGTCAACACAGTCTCATTCTAATTATTTTAATTATGTAATCAGGATCACTTAGTTCTTTCATGTCAATCTCATAAACATTGTTAAATATTTGTAACTGACCAATAGTAGCATGATTGTGTGAGAGTACTTTATGGCTAGAGATATTTTAACAAACTTCTTTATTATGTTAGTTTTTACATCATCACCAATTCACATCCATGAAGATGCCAGAATTGGAGAGTAAAGAAATTAATAGGGAAAGAATTAAATGAGAATAGGGTAAAGAAGAGGAAGAAAGCATCTGTAGGGAGAAGCATCTATATGTATATTTTTTATATTCCTTTACAAGCATATTTTTAAATGTATCAATTGAAAAAATTATAACTGCAGGAGGTGGCCAGTTAGATCAGTTGGTTAGAGCACAGTGCTGATAGCACCAAGGTTGCCAGTTCGATACCCCCATGGGCCACTGTGAGCTGTGCCCTCCTTAAAAGAGTCAACTAAGACATTGTAGCATGAAAGCAATGTGTAACCAATGACCATGGCTGTTCCCCAATAAAATATTTTTTTAAAAAAAGAAAAAATTATAACTGTAGATGTAATTTCAGTCACCCTGTTCATGTGCCTTTACCCCCACAGAAAATATCCACAAACATATCCTTTGCAAAAAAAAAAAAGAATTAGAACAGGCTGGAGAAAAAAAATGGCTGAAAAATATAGATGAGACAAAGCTATATGTAGTATGGTTAAAATAATTAACCCATCTTATTTATAATGATGATCATTCTTCACATTTTGTAATAATGTTTGCTTTGACAAACTACATTTTCATACCCTATCTCAACCAATGTCTTTTGGAGGTGTGCCAGGGACACAGAGCTGCCATTTTATAAATCAGAAACTGATGACCATAGAGAGGAAGTGCGTTGCCCCCATTCACATGAACAGATGTTTGAGAATATGAGACCTTATCTGTTAAGCAAATGAGAGTGGACTAGCAAAAGGTGAAAATGACAGCACTTTGTTACCTCTATATATTTAAAATTCTTATTTTGTTTGATAATTGTTAATGGTTTGTGGGCTAAACAGTATTTTCCAGATAAAACCTATATAAAGGTAGCATCTGTATGTATGAGGTAAGGATGTCTATTTCCAAAGCAAAAGCATCTTGACTGTTAAAAAGGCAAAAAAGGGAGTCAAGATGGTGGAGTAGATAAATTCTGTGCTTGCCTCCTCTGACAACCACATCAAAATTACAACTAAACTACAGAACAACCATTATTGAGAATTGCCTGAAGTCTAGCTGAACGGAAGTCCTATAACTAAGGACATAGACAAGAAGCCACCTTGAGGCTGGTAGGAAGGGCAGAGATTGGGAACAGGCTAGTTCCACACCCACATGGAATCATTAAAAATGAGGAGGGATATTTCAGCTGTGGAAGTCCCCCATGGAGGAGCGAGGGGTCCCAGTTCCACACAAGGCTCCCCTGCCTAGGGTTCCATGCCTGGTAGAGAAGTCCCCATAACTTCTGGCTGTGAAAACCAGCAGAGATTGTGGCTGAGTGAGACAAGGGAGGCTAGAGCCCCAGGTACTCCTCTTAATGGACCTGTGCACAGCCTTACTTGCTGGTGGAATCACTCGATCTAAGCTCCGGCACTAGTGCAGCAGCTTGAAAGGGACCACGGACATATGGGAAAGAACTGAGTTGTCTGGCTTCAGGGCAAGGGATGGAGGGGCAGCTTTCTTCTGGACAGAGGAGATGATGGAAGACATTATTTCTTTGTTGACTCCTCTCCTCTCCCAACAATTGCAGATGCAAGTGCCATATCTGAGTCTGTATCAACCTAGCTAACACCATTTGTTCAACCACCCTGGTGATTCCCTGAGAACCCACCCCACCCAAATTTCGGACCCACTCAAGCCATTTCCAGTAGCTTTTCTTTACAAACAGCATGTCTTAGTTCATGCTGCAGACTTTCAGAGATTTTAATTATAAGCTTATCTATATTCCTAATCAATTTTTTAGTTTTCTTATAAGACAGCAAATTAAAGAGTTCTAGCACAGCCTTGCTTATAACTCATATGCCTAGACAAACCTGAATTATCATTCCTCTCATCACTAAATCTATGTTTAGGCAGGGAGGATGGCTTCTGACTTGGTGTATCCACACCCTGTCTTTGGGAGAGAGAGATGAGAGATATGGACTAATCCATTTTTGTTTACTAGCAATTTACTAGGCCTTCCTACTCCAAAGTAATATGTTTGAGAACAATAGGTCATTCTCCAAATTGAAGTGAATCATCAACATAACCAAGATAATGAAAACGGAACAGGTAACAATTTATTAAAGCATGAAATAAAACCTAGAATGATCATTTTTTTAAATACTGACAATATCCTATTGTCATAATCAGCTTTTTGATTCTTTGAAAAAAATCTATCAAAAATCAGGTTCAGCACAGTTTCCATAAGGGCTTATCTCATTTATAATTTAATCAATTTTTTTGCATGAACAAACACAAAGTTAGTAAAGTGCTATGGAATACTTACTGTTATTTATAAACTCGCAAGGGATTCATGAATGTGCTTTGCTTCAATGATACTTTTGTATTACAACAAACTGATCAAAAAGACTATGTGCTACAAGTGGTTTCCTATCCAATCCATGTTTCATTTTTAAAACTCTACATTTTCGCAAAAGCTACGCCAGCTAAAAGACTGCCCTTGCCCTCCTGATAACCATTCTAAAAGCTTAAACACAATCCAACGTCCCCCAATCTTCCATAAGGACAAACTATTTTTTGACATTAATCCTAGCTAAGTAGCGATGTTTCCATTTTAGATTTTCCATCCTCCAGTAAGATGAGGGTGAGAAAAAGACACACATCCACTGCAATGATTGTTTTCAATTAATATTTTTAAAAAATGTTACAGTAACATTGAAAACTTGGAATTTTAATTCAGGTTGAATTCAACTTTTGTTGCCACTCAGTCTCCTACTGCAATTAATTGATTATTAATTGTTAGTCCTGCCATATTTTTAGTCCTACTGAAGAAAAGAAGGGAGGAATGATGGCGGTATTTAGCCTTCAAAGAAGATGGAAAAATAGAATGCACCAAGCCGAATACAGTGGTACCACTGCAGGAAAGGCAGGAAAGGAGGAGGCTGGATTCTAAAAACTTCCAAATTTCACCTGAGGTTACTTTGCTTAAGTTACAAAAATTGATGCAAACAGAAGTTGTAACCTGAAGAATGTTGGCATATGACCATGAGTAGGTGGCTCTATGTCTTATGATTTATAATGATAAATGTGTGGAGTAAATTAGTTGACCTTGTTCAGAAGGGGAGGGCGCAGTCCAAACTCAATAGTTATAATGGTTATTATAACCCTCAGCAACCGGTTAGTTGCAATCATCAAAATGATCATGGCAGGGGAAAATGTCAACATGCAGAGACTAGCATCTTCTGCTTTATAATACCAGTATTTGTGAAAATTCTATCTTACATATATGCCTTCTTTATTCTTTCAAAAGATAAGAGCTCAAAAATGTGTATCCCCCCTCCCTATTGTCACACTATAATTTAGCACTGGAATTGCAATCATCTCAGCATACCTAATGAGTTTCTTTGGTCCTATTTTAAAGCTTTTAATCTTCATAAATAATAGCTAAGTAAACTTAAGGCGCTTGGACAATTTCTTTATCTTAATGTATTCAAATCCACAGTTGGCACTTCATTTCTTTTCATTTAAAAAATAAATCTATCTTGTCTCGATAGGCTCTCCATGAATTCACACACCTAACAGAATAAATCAAAGCAACACATCAAGAATGATGAGTTCTACTTGTTACATTTATAAGAAAAGTGCCATTTTCAGAAATGTCTCAAAAATTCTTTTCTGATCAAGTCAGTATATAGTATCAAAATACTTCATGACCATAGAGTACTTGAATAAGGATTTCCAAATATAGATGGAAAACTTTTTTAAAGAGAATTTCCACAAACATATATGAAAGTATTTAATATTTTTGAGGGCTTTTGCGTTAGAAGTTTCCTGTCAACTGTACCTAGTAGGTGATTCTATGTACAGACATATTTTGTTTTATTGTCTTTTGCTTATTGAGCTTGCCAGATGTGGCTTTTTTAAAAGTTGAAGGCAGGACTCAACTTTATTGAGATTCTCACTTTATTGTAGTGGTCTGGAAACGAACCCACAACATCTGCGAGATATGCCTGAACACGGTTTCCTGTGAATACTCCCATGCCTTCAATAGTCACATTTTAATTTGGGGGGAAAACTTGGAAAACAGTGAATATGACAACAATCTGGCAACTTTTAAAGCACAGTTCTGTAGAAACTGGCCCTTCTTGCCAACATCTCCTCTTCAATTACAAACGTGAAAACCAAAAAGTAACAGGTATGAAAATCCAACCAAATTGTCCCCTGCAGAAGAGCTCTGTGTGCTTCAGGAACAAACTGAGACTCCTAACTTCAGTAAGAAATGGCATCAAAACCATAGTAACATTACAAAATGTGTCGTTTTTAGAAATGAAAAACAGACTTACTTGCTTTGCTTTTCCATGCTAGCTACCCTGAGGCATTCCCATCTTGAATTTAGGAGATTCATCTGTTCTTGTACTTCAGTTTCTTCATCTTCTGATAATTTTCCAGTTCCAATCAGTTGACTTCCCAATTGTAGGACATTACCAACCCGTCCCTGATGGGATGTCAAATCCATCATGTACCCCTGAAAGGAAAGAAGTTGACAACAGTGATGAACACTTTAGGTAAACCATTATGCTTTTGAATTTTGTGTTTTGATTTTAAATGTGTAGCTCATTTAAACTGTATTCTCAGTACAAGTATTTTAATTTTTATTGGAAAAAAAACCCAATACTGTTTTTAATATAATTAAGGAAAATTATGAGCGTCAGTCGCCTTCTATAGAAGCAGACCCTAAGATGAGAATTTGCATGCAAGTGTTTTATTAAGGAAGAGCTCCCAGGGGAGACAAGCAAGGGAGCTGAAGAATCACGAAAAAGAACAGGGAAGGACAGGGAAGCAAGTAAGTGTGTCATCTCAGAAGGAGTGTCCCACAGAGGGTAGGTCAGCCCGATACCACACAGGTATTCTGGAGTGTCAGTTATAGCTTAGCATTGCCTTGACCCAAGAGAAGGGAGCTGGGATTTCATATTCCTGTATGAGTCACTGGCAAAATAAGATCTCAGCACCATCAAATGGTGTTCCCCAAGGCAGAACTTCAAATGTTAACTGTCGAGATCCTCAGCATGTGATCATTTATTTGTTTCCATCTCAAAATAAAAACAAAATTACGAAAATAGCAAGATCTTCCAAAGTGACTGAGATAAAAAGAGAGACTTGCCACTATGACAAGTCGTGGGCTTTGTTTTATGAATCGATGTTTTGTTTTACCTCATGAGTATGAAACTGTTCTTTCACTTCTTCTACATTATTAGAAATCTCCCCCTGTGCTTGCAATGTGTCCTCAGCTGAGAGAAGCCATGAGAGTACTTCTTCTAAAGCTGTTTGGTAACTGTCCAGGTTTACTTCAGTCCCCATCAGCAGACTGCCAAATGACTTGTCTTCAGGAGCTTCCAACTGCTGAACAATAAAATAAATTGGGTGTTATGCAATTAGTAGTTTTGCAGACGGTTCCAGTACATTAAATCATAAAACGAATGAAATATTTAAAATGCTACAAACGTCCACTTGCATTATCAGAGACATGAACAGCAGACACAAGAGTCAGCCCGCATTTTAATGGCCTCACGAACATACAAACAAATTTTCAAATGGTAGCCGAAATCCCCTTCCAATTAATATTTTATGAAAGCTCTTCTGGATTACTACAAAGAGTGCATTAGTATATCATCAGTTCATGTTATATTTTCAATGCCACAAATTGTCATCCATAGGTAACTTTTTTCAGTTCATATGCTCAATCTTTTACATATAAATTATTGGTATTATATTTATATATTTTTGCGATGGCATTAAAGGGAGCATCTTCTCCCCAAAGCCACTAGGTAATGAAATATTTCTGAAAATTTACAGAGCAGAAGATATCAGTATGAAAGGAAGTGGGGGCAGGGAGGTAAAATTTAAAAACAAATCATTTACACATCTGAAATGTCTAATAATACACAGTAAAACCTTAGATTGCGAGTAACTTGGGTTGCGAGTGTTCTGCAAGATAAGCAAACATTTCTAATACATTTTAACGTGGTGAACAAGTGATGCCTTGCAATATGAGTAGTTTGTTTCTGGAACGAATTAGGCTCACAAACCAAGGTATTACTGTAATGACTTCTATGAAGTAAGACTTTATCTCCAGAAGGCCATGGTTTAAATAGCAAGACATTATCTTAGGGGAAAAAAAAATGAAGTAGTTACTTCTGAGTTGAATTAGCAGGGTGTGAAGTAAGATTCCCAACAGTTGTCTTGGTATTTCTGCAGGAAATTCCACAGAGCTGAGAACAAAGGGTCTGAAGTATCCATAACTTGGAAGAGAAGATCCAAAAGAAAAAAAGAGAGAGAGAGAGAGAGAGAGAGAGAGAGAGAAGGTCCAGGCCACCAATGAAGGAATTGCTAAAAGGTGACCACAGAACTGGCCCCACAACCATTTAATCCACTACCTAGCTCAAAGGTGTGTAAGAGGAAACAAAGAGACTGGAAAATTCTGAGGAGAAAGGATTCCTCTGAAGTGCTATGCACGCCCATACCTTCTCCCCACCTCAAGCCAAGAAATGGAGACTTCAAGAAAATCACCAGTAGAGGATACAGTAGTTTCCAGGATGGAATGTTGACTTCTAACCCTGGCTGTGTGTTTGCAGAGACTGACAAAAAATGGGACGAGTAATACCAAGTGCCAAGACAGGCCTCTTGGGATAACCTATGAGCCTGCTGTTTTAACCTTAGGGCAACTCTCAATGGTAAAAATTTGAATGAATAAGAAAATCTGCCTGACTTTTTTGTTTGGGTCAAGTGCACTCATTCAAGGTTGCGGGGCTGCAAAAACCTAGCTTAAGCTAGTAGAATGCGTTCATGTAAGGTGAACATCTGCACTGCACAGGGTTTCCTTCTGAGATAAGCAACACAGGCACTGCTGACACAGGAGCAGAGCAAAAATATTGGAGAAATATTTGGAGAGGAATCTTCTGTATACTCCCAATATAGCAAGCCAGCCCTGGGCCCTGTCAAGTAGGGTTTTGCAAAGGAGACAAAAGGCAGTGTCGATCAATTAGAAGCTACTGTGGGAAATTTCACAATCTTTTTTTTAAGTAGTGAAAAAGCAGTTTATTAGAAGAGATAGTACACTCCAAAGAATTAGAAGCGGGCCAAGCACCTCAAGGCCCAAGGTGGCATTATTAGGAGAAAAAGTATACTCGAAAGGGTTTGGAGCAGACTAAGCAAAGGCAGAAGCTCAAAAGGCTGAATTTCACGACGTTGCCCAGAGGAAACCCGTGCTATAGATGGTTCTCCCCCAGCATGTCTACTTTTAATTTCTAATCCCCCTCAATGCTGAGCCCTATCCCACTGAATTGCCAACACCAACTTAATTGTGTTTTTCTGGTAAATGCTCCAATATGGAAACTTTAACATCATGAATTTCTCCAACTATTAAGTCCTTTAAGATGGCAGAGCACGGTGGCAGTTTTCGGTGTGATATTTAGTTTCATCGAAGGATGCGCTCTTTACTTGTTTCTAGAGAAGTGGCATAAATATGTCATCCTGATAAGTCAAATTCACCCAACTCTCTTTTATTTATTTATTTATTTTTGGAGGGCAGTATCACTGACCCTCATAGGTGGGACCCGAATTGGGGCCGCTGGCTTCCCAAGCCAGCGCTTAACCACCACACCACTCGGCCGGCCCTCACCCAACTCTTATATCTCAAACAGGGCATACGTGTCCCGAGAGGCCTATGTGCAAGGGTCCTCCCCAAGGTCAAGGCAATTTCTGAAGGTCTTACGGGTTATAACAAGTCCCATGGTATAACCCCTTCTGCTCATCCCTAAACACTACTAATAAAAAACATCGAAGTCATCATTAAAACGGAAAAAGTCACAAAAAGGCAACCTAGGAGATGTATGTAGACGGGACTGGCATCATGGTTGTGCAATGTAAGCAGGTGCACAGTGCCCAAGCCTGAGATGGACCTCCTTTTTGTTTTCTCTGCTTCTTGACATGGCCATCTTAAAATTCTTAATCATTTTGTCTTTGAACCTGAGTATTGTAAGCAAAGTCCAATGGGGTGACGAATGCACATGAGCAACGGATATAAATGCATGATGTGCATCTGCCTCATTTGCATATAGTTTTTTTAAAGTCCCATAAGCAAATAATTCTGGTAGACCAACAATATGCGGCAATTTACTGTGACTCAAGCTAGTACACAGTATGTTATGTCATGACTGGGTATGAGTAGCCCCAGGACTCATGCTTTGTATTTGAAACAGAACTGGTCTCAAAGACAGAAAGAAGGCAATTCTAGAAAACACAAACAACCAAGGAACCCTATCATATCCTTGTTCACTCGTATTTCTTCCCTATATTAGCCAACCATTTATGCTGAAACTGATGACATAGAAAGAAAGGGTAAGATGGGGTGACCCCTACTTCCTTTTCCTTTCAGTCCTTCCTTACTCATCAGTAAGCTGCAGGTAAGAATATTAGAAGAATATGCACCTATCAAGGAGAGGAATTAAAACAGCTGAGTTAGTTGTGCAATGTTTCCATGTTAAAAATGAAATACATTATGTACAACCTACAAAATACAAATTGTCTGATAACAGTGATTTTGCATGAGTTACATGCTCTTATATTAATATTTACTACTGCAATCACACAATATAACAATAAGCAGTAAAACTCACGATAATAATTCAAGATTTTCATTTTCTTTATTTGGTATTATGTTAAATAGCAAAAATACACCATGGCATGTCAAAAGGGAGACCATGGAATTAAGAAAAACAACAACAGGGGCCAGCTATTGGCTCAGTTTATTAAGAACACGAGCTCTGAGCAACAGGGTCACCGGTTCGATTCCTACTTGGGCCAGTGAGCTGCGCCCAAGCTGAGCTGCCACTGAGCTGCCAACAGGTGGCAGGATGACTCAGCTGGTGAGAGCACATGCTCCTAACAACAAGGTTGCTGGTTCGACTCCTTCATGGGATGGTGAGCTAAGCCCATCCACAACTAAGATTGAACACGGCATCTTGAGCTGAGCAGCTGTGAGCTGCCAATGGGTGGCCAAATTGCTCAGCGTTTAGAGTGTGTGCTCTTAGTGACAAGGTTTCTGGCTTGACTTCTGCATGAGATGGTGGCCTATGCCACCTGCAACTAAGTTTGAACACCGCACCTTGAGCTGAGCTGCCACCCAGATTGCTCAGCGGTTAGAGCGTCTGTTCTTAGCAACAAGATTTCCTGTTTGACTCCACATGGGATGGTGGGCTAAGCCCACCTGCAACTTAGACTGAACACAGCACCTTGAGCTGAGGGGCCGCGAGCTGCCGACAGGCAGCCGGATGGAGACTGGACTTGGAGCTGAGCTAGCTGACCCCTCCACAACTAAGACTGAAGGACAACAACTTGGCTGTTCCCCTTCCCCAATTACCCAACACTGTTGTTCTTCCCCAAGTCCCCAATAACATCTTAAAAAACAAACAAAAACCCAGCTTTATATTTTTAGTAACTTCAACAACACTTTCCTTCTTGATTTTTGAACAAGGGGCTCTGTATTTCATTTTTCACTGGGGCCACACAAATTATGAGCCAGCCCTCTGTGTAAGTGGGAAACAATCCAATCCAATCCTGGATATTTTGCCTTCTTTGGATTACAGGTGAGGGTTGACAGGAGTTTTATTATGTATAGTAGAACATTATTGTAAAACCCAGGGGCTTTAGAGGTAAACAGTCAGTGTTTGGGTCTTGACTTAGGCCTCAGATCTTGTCACCCTGGGAAAGTTACTTAGTCCTATCATAAGCCCTAGTTTCCTCATACATAAAATAGGAACAATTATACTTCCCTAATAAGATTGTGGAAAGAATGAAAGGAAAGCATATAAAGTGTTTGGCAGAATGCCTGACTATATGTAAGAACCCAATAAAGTGTGTTAAGCTGTAATTATTATTAGAGTCTTGTATACATAAGAACCATTTTGAAACACAATCTCCCCAAAGTTACCTACTTAAGTCACTGTCCAATTTCAATAGCCAGACAATTACTGTAGGAAAAAATGACCTCCCAAAATTTCTAAGAGCAAACATCAATTAAATCAAACCTATCTGAATCTTCAACCTCAATCTAGCTCCTATTTAAAAGTTCTAAAAAATCATAATGATCTTGAGTTCAGATAATCTCCAAATGATAAATTGCAAACAACACTATTACTCAAGTACCACAACAGAGTATTTCACTATTGTACAATTTGGATTAAAAAGTAAACACTTAGGCCAGCCGAGTGGCTCAGTTGGTTAAGAGCGCAAGCTCTGAGCAACAGGGTTGCTGGTTCGATTCCCACATGGGCCACTGAGCTGTGCCCAAGCTGAGCTGCTGCTGAGCTGGTGAGAGCACGTGCTTTTAGCAGCAAGATCGCCAGTTCGACACCTGCATGGAAGGGTAGACTATGCCCCTCCCCGGCAACTAGATTGAAAGCAGCTACTGGACTTGGAGCTGAGCTGTGACCTTTACAACTAAGACTGAAGGACAACAACTTGACTTGGAGCTGATGGGTCCTGGAAAAACACAATGCTCCCCTTCCCTGATTCCCCAACACTGTTCCCTTCCCGAATTCCCCAATTTAAAAAATAAATAAAATCTTTATTTAAAAAAGAAGTAAACACTTTGTGATTTAATGATATTTATAGAAGCTTGAAGTTTTGGAGGAAATTTTAAAAAGCAAATATTTATCCTCAAGGATATGATGTCCAGTACTCATAAATTCTGAATCTAAATGTGTTGTTCTCTGAGGATGTTCATAAAACCAAAATTTTGCAAAGACAGCCTTATTAAAGTTAAATTCAAACATGAATAAGCTAGGTAACATTATATAAATAACTCAGCTACTATTTATATCCATAAATTTACCTCTACAAATATATAAGACTCTGGTCAAAATTTTTAGCTGTACTCTGAGAACTTCTTTTTTTGCCTAGACCATTGTTTTTCAAATTATAAGTCATGATCCATCAGTGATTCATCAAATCATTTTAGCAGGTCATGACAAGGAATAATTTATTTAAAATTAAATAGAATATGTAACAATGTATATGGTAATGGGTGGCTTCTAGAATTACTGTGGTGATAATTTTGTAATGTATACAAATATCAAATCATTATGTTGTACACCTGAAACCAATGTAATATGTCAATACCCCGATTAAAAAAAGAAAGTTATAAAGTCAGGATTCAAATCCAGACCTAATTACCATAAGCCTCTACTCTTGCCACTATGCCTTACTGCATCTCTAGAATGCCCAAATGTTTATGTTGAAGAAAGTCAGATTTTCATATCCTGCTGAAGATAGTGATTATGTCAGGAAAACTTATTGTACGAAAGAAATCAACAATGTACATGTTAAAATTAACAATTAAACAGAATAAAAATATCAGTCTGTGTCATTTATATTAAGGGTTAGTATTGTTTTGTGAATTTTTGTTTCAGATATGCATATATATGTCTATATATGTACATGTATATGTATATATATGTTCTGGGTCAAGATGAAAAGAATATTTTTTTGTAGTTCGTGAAACAAAATTGAACGTGGTTCTAGAATTTCAGTGCAGGTAAACCCGTGAAAGAAGAAATTTTCTGGAATTCCACATTTTCATCTTTTCAACAGAACCCTTGGAAGAAAACACACTTTATTAAAAAATTAATTGTTAACATAGAATTTGGAAATAAAGATATAGAAAGAAGCTTATTTTTTTGGTTACAACACCCTAAAATATGTATTCATTATTATAACATTTCATATTTTACAGAAACTTGCAGCTAGTTCATACATATCATGGCATCAAAGAAAATTTTCTAGGAAACTTGATCTTTGCAAGTCTTTACAGATCTATGCATAAGAAAGAGGCACCAGTCATTTCATGAATGGAGATGCCAGTATCATCAACTGGAACTGATTCTTTTTCTATACATTGATCTTATTTAAATTTCTGTGTATATCACAGTAGTTTATGTTTCTCTGCCATACACTGGGCAAATAATGATTTAGATGAGAAACATAACAACGGATGGACACACTCCTGGTTGTTTTCAAAATCAAGAGCACTAAAGTTTATTCTACGTTACCCACATACTTCAGAGACTTAATTACTGTACTTTCGCTTAAAATAATTGCTAGACATCATCACTTATGTTCCTTGAAGATGTTGCTAATGCATAAAGATGGAAGAGTAGAGAGGGAAAAGTAACAAGGGAAGACAAATGAGTGTATGTGTTAGTCCTGCAATGTCTAGGACAAATGTCTGGAAACTCATTCCAGTGATAAAAATTGTCATAATGAAATATAGAGCAATTGCCTTGACACTACTGCACACATACATATGTCTTAAAACCCAGTTTACTATCTGTCTGATCTTGGGTATGTTATTTAACCTGTCGGCATCTCAGTTTCCCCACTTGTAAAAGAAAATAAAAATATATCTCCATAGAATTGTTAAAAAAATTATGTGAGATGATACACATAAAATGCCAAGCACATTCTAGTTTCCCAGAAATGCTCTTCCATGCCTGTATTCGGGGACCAATGTTAATAATTGAAATGGCAAATGATTTCTATGAGGAAACGCAGTTGCATGAGCTGTATGTGTTTTTAGAAGCAAGATTTTGGCAACTCAAACAGAGATAAGTCATCAAATGGCTACATATAGGAAGAGAAACCAGCAATCCGGCAAACCACAAAGCTCTCTGAAAAATGGATGGGACATTGCCAGAGGGCAAAATCTATCACTGAGTAGTTTTATATTTCTGTTAAAACTGATCTATTTTGGCAACTTCCCCAAATTCAACCTTAAAATGTGATACAAGTTTTAACCTGGATAAAGAAGAGTGTCACTATTCTTCAATGTATAAATGCTTCAAGAACATTTGAAAATTTTATTACTTAGTTCCTTTAGATGCCTCATACTTCTTTTTTATAGAGTTTAAGTCAATGCATGGATGGTGAATTTTTTTGGTGTAGTCTATAATCTTTTTATCCTTCACTGAAAGATTATTTGAGAGCTACAGGATTACAGAGGGATAACCAAGTAGTTCTTTTACTAAATAACAGAAGAGTTTAGAGGAACCAGGATTAGTAGCGGGAAATATTCTTGCCACGTTTCCACTGTGTTTCCTCAGAGATATAACCTATAAACCAGGGTATTAGTCCAAGAATGAAAAATGATTACAGAAGTGATTTACAAGAAATTAATCCATCATGTAACACTGTACATGACATTCAATCTAATGATACCATTACATGGGTAATTTTTAATATTGCTTGAGCCTGAAGTTCAGTTCAAAGTTGAGCCCTAATGAGGATTTAGGAAAAATTATTGCCTGCTGTTATGGAGATGCTAAAACAACAATCACAACAACAACAACTGCATCTATAATCGCAACAAAAACAGCTGCCATTATTTATTGAGCACTTAGTGTCAGTCAATTTGCTAAGCACTTAACATGCACTATATCATTTTTCACACCATGTCGGGATGATGGACAATAGCAGGATGAGAATATGGGAGCAGAAAAATTAAATAATATACCAAAGGTCACAAAGATAATTAGCTGTTTTGGAATTTAAAGCCAGGTTGTTTAGTTTCCAAAACACGTCTTTACCACAATTTGATAAATCTCTATTAATGAAGAAAATGGATTCAGAATCTATGAAACAGGACCCTCACAAAATATCCTAATATAACTTATTAAAAATAAAATACAATTTTATATGTAATTTATTTGTAACTATGTGTGGTGATAGATGTTAAGTAGGCTGACTGTGATGGATCATGTCACAATATATACACATATCAAATCATTATGTTGTATAACTGAAACTAATATAATGTTATATGCTAATTATATCTCAATAAAATAAAAATAAAATAATTAGTGGAAGTTATATCCCAGGTTCATACAAAAAAAGTCACTAAACTAACTAACATTCTAACCCAAATCTCCTTTGTCACCTGGGAAGGATTTTAATTTCAAATAGCAACTATAGTCCAAGCTCTCATATGCCAAGTATATGAGATGGGTGCATTTAAAGAAAGCTAAAAGAAAATAAATGTTGATAAGATGATCAAAGTATTTTCCATTCAAATCACAGTTCAGCTGATCATCTTTAACTTTTACAAAAAAAAGCCTATTTTTTTTCTTTTCTTCATTTCCACAAATTCAGAGTCAATGGTTTTGAGACTACTAAGAAAACACCTAGTGGCAGCCGGTTAGCTCAGGTGCTTAGAGCACAGTGCTCATAATGCCAAGGTTGCTGGTTTGATCCCCACATGGGCTGCTGAGCTGCGCCCTCCACAACTAGACTGAAACAACTACTTGACTTGGAGCTGATGGGTTCTGGAAAAACACACTGTTCCCAAATTTAAGAAAAACGAAAGGAAAAGAACAAGAAAACACCTAGACACTGCTATGTTGGTGAGTCAGAAATCAAATGTAAATTTTGAAATGATGCTTGCAAGACACAGACACTGATGCCACACTGAAGAAGGGGACAATAGAAAGGCAGCCAGTTGACATGGGCAAGGTGGTGATGGAGACTCTTATAACACAGAGGATGCCAAGCAAACAGTACAGCTAACATCAATATTTTCTAAAGAAAAGGATGTGCCAAATCCACTGTTTGAACACTATACCTTCTACAATTCCTATCACCTGCCTTTGATTTTCAATTATCAGCAAAATTGACATTCCCTCACAGAAATGCTATATTGTGCTTAGTATGCTCTGTTTAAGAAGACAAAAAAGTGCATCATCTGTATACACATGTGTATTATGTATATGTATCCACATTTTTAAGTAAAATCTCATGAAAGGATCTATTAAACAAAAGGTTCTGAAACCAGAAGTGTTCATCTTGATACCTAAAAAAACTGGCCACTAAAAAGGACTGCTGGTCCTTATATACCTGTCTTCCTCCAATTCTTAAACAATAGTAGACAGTTTAGGTGACTATTTTGGTTGCCCAAAATATAAACTACAGTTCCCAGGTTCCCTGGCAGCTGGGTGAGGCATGTGACCAAATATTGGCTAGAAGGATAGGATGTGTGCACCTTCTTTGCCAAGACCAAAGAATAACAGATATGTATGCTCTCCCCTTCATCCTTTACTCTTTCGCGCAGGCCATGTGTGTTACAGACATGGCGAGTTACCCTCGATCATGGGGATTAAGGCAGATCCTAGGAGATGACAGAGCCACCGCAAAGAAAAAAAAAAAAGCACCTTGGTCCCTGTATGAGCAGAGCTTTCCCACGAGACCTGGACTACCTGCATCTAGACAGTTAAGATAAATAATTCTGAAAAGATAAATAACTTGTTTCTTAAATAATCCATCAATAAATTGTGTCTTTGTTACTTCCACTAAATCTATAGTTCAGCTAACATGCTAGAATGCCGTAAGTTTCTAGGAGCTAAGATTTTACTATAAAGATACTTGTATTTTTAAGAGCTAATATTTGATTAAAAAAATTTCTATCACAAAATCTTATGTCTATCTGATATTATACCCTCTCTCCCTAAAACATACTAGCAGTGAAGGTTACAGTTTATTTTCCTTCAGGATATCTTAACCTATATACCTTTGTCCCCAGCTTTATCAGGATATAATTCACATATAACATTGTGCAAGTTTAAGTTGTACAATGTGTTAATTTGATAAATTTATATATTGCAATATGGTTAGCACTGGAGCTTTGGCTAACACCCTGTCATGTCACGTCACATAATTACCATGTCTCTTTTGTGATGAGAACATTTAAGATCTACTCCCTCAACAACTTCCAAGTTTATAATACAGTATATACCTTTTTTACTAGACTAACATTTATGTTCCATGAAGGCAGGGACCCTGCCACATGCCTAATAGAAGAGACAGCACAAAGATAACTAGTAAATACTCTTTAAACTGTTTGGGATCGCTAATTTTAATTTATCATTAAAGCTCCTTTTTTCCCCCGATTTATGGTTTCATATAAAATATGTTGTAACCAATAATCATGTCTTGAAAAACAGGAGTATTATGATGTAATATATTCATGATTTTACAATGTACTTCTTCCCAAGACAGTAGGTCCTCGAATAATGTTTCATTCAATATCATTTCATTATAATGTCATTTTGTTATAACATTGATGGAATGCTGTAGGAACTTAACTCTTGTTGATATCAATCAGCCTCTGGAAAGGTTGCTTTTCCTTTAAACGTTGTTTCACTTAAAGTCACAGAACTTATCAATGACTTTAAGTGAGGACTTACTGTATTCCCTTTAGTAATTTGTGTATGTGTTTATTGATTTTTTATTTTTCTTTCATTTTTCTAATTCTACTCTTTCATGCCAATGGACATTCATTTATTTTATAAGTTATGCTACCTTCTATTCCTTTATTTCCTTAAAGAAATAGAATTCTTCTTATAAAATCACAAAGGATGGGGCCGGCCGATTGGCTCAATTGGTTAAGAGCACAAGCTCTGAGCAAGAGGGTCACTGGTTTGATTTTCACATGGGCTAGTAAGCTGCACCCGAGCTGAGCTGCCACTGAGCTGCCAACAGGTGGCAGGATGGCTCAGCTGGTGAGAGCATGTGCTCCTAAAAACAAGGTTGCCAGTTTGACTCCCACATGGGATGGTGGCTATGCCAACCTGCAACTAAGATGGAACTCAGCACTTTAAGCTGAGCTGCCAAAGGGCAGCCGGATGGCGACTGGACTTGGAGCTGAGCTAGCTGCTGCCCCCATATGAATTTTGAAGAACAATAGCTTGGCTGTTCCTCATCCCCAATTACCCAACACTCTTCCCCTTCCCAATTCCCCAATAGAATCCTTTTTTTAAAAAAAAGGATAGAAAAGAAGTAACTATTGCTATGATAAACTCTCCTAAGCCAAAAAAAGTTTAGAAAGAAAATAACAGAATATTTAAACAGATAAAAGGTATCCAATACAAAATGTATTTTTATAAAATTGACGGTTTTACAATAATTTTTTAAATAAATACCAATAAACTCCTATGTAAAATGACATTCTCAGAAATTCATTAGGTAATGTGAGAAGGGTGTCTGGCTTAGTGATTTCTTTGCACACATACACAAATTACCAAAGGGAATACAGTAAGTCCTCACTTAACATCATTTATAGGTTCTGCAACTTTCAGTAAAACAACAGATGAAGAAAAAGCAACTTTACCATAGACTAATTGATATAAACAAGAGTGAAGTTCCTACAACATTCCATCAATGTTAAAATGAAACTAAATGAAATGATGTTGCATTATATGAGATAATTTCTCACAACCATCCTAAAAGAGGGGCCCATTTCCCAGATGAGAAATTGAGGTCACACCAAGAGGTGCTAGAGGATAAATTGGACCTCCTATAAACCTACAGTTCTATTTGCCATTCTGAAGAGCTAGAGGAATATTATGGTATCCATCATGTATTCCAGAAAAGAAAGATGAGCGTAATAACTCTGCAATTACTTCAGTATGTTTCAACAATTTTAGAAGTTAGTTTTTGGAATTCATACAAGTTGGGATTTTAAACAATCAGGGGTTTTCCAAAAGTAACTATAAAACAAGACAATTACAAATGTATCAGAGGATTATATCAATTCCTAATGCTATTTTCCTCAACTGTACTTTTAAATAGGCCTAATGCATATATACCACGTCTTACTTATTTTAATCAGTTTTACAGATATCTAAAACAAATATGACTTACTGGATGATACTTACAAAATAAAATGAATTAATAAGTATATTGCTTTAGGCAAAAGGTTTTCACTTACCAAAAGTTTTCAAAACTGAATGTTTATATACGTGTGTGTGTGTGTGTGTGTGTGTGTTGTGTGTGTGTATATATATATATATATATATATATATATAATACTCATTATTTTCCAAACTTCTATATACTGCCACTTAATAATATCCCCCCAAAATGACTGTAGTCTACAGATTTTGCTATAACGCATACAAACTACTTGACCGTGAGCTATGAAGGAAAACCAATCATTATGTATTTCCTAGTGGTCATTTCAAAAACTTTTTTGCTTTATTTCATAAGTCAGCATTTATAGTTCTTAGCTATTTATTCAACAAGTGTATATTTAACTACACTTAAAGTTATATTAGGCTCCACAAAAATATTCAAACTTATCTACAGCGGTACCAAGTCTCCTCATTTCATATTTCATTGTAGAGTCTTATTCTTCTTATTATATAATCCAAGGGTTCTTAAACCTTAAACTTTTTCTGTAAAAGGCCAGATAATAAAGATCTTCAGTATCGCAGGCCACTACAGGCCCAGTTTCACTAATACCACTCTTTCACTGCAAATTGTAGCACAAAAGTAGCCACAGACAATACATAAGTGAATGAGTATGAGAGTGTTTCAATTAAACTTTATTTATAGAAAAACAGGTGGCAGACTGATTTTGACCCTCAGGGCTGTAGTTGCCATTTGTCTTCCCTCTCCAACCTCTCCCCTTCAAATTGACCCTAGTGGTTGTTTTCCCACTCTGTGACATGTCAGAACCAGCCTTCTCTAAAATTCACTGCCCTCTCTGACCCCACCTCCTACCCATGTACACAACATCTCAAAGGCATCATGGTTCACAGAGCCGGTGCCTGCCCTCAGGGAATTTTAAGTCTGTCTCACTTTGGTTGAATTCAAATTCGTGATGCTCTGCGATTTATAAGCAGTATATGCCTGGCAAAGTTATTTAATCTGAGACTCCTGGTATACACCTGAAAATGGATATGATAATATTAACTCAGAGGGTGCTTGTAAGGCTGAGATAACATATGAGGTGTGACAATTAAGTTCGCGAACTTGTTGTAACGATGTTGCTAATCTTTTTTGGTATCAGACGGATTATTCATTATGAATTTGTACCAACTGGACAAACAGTTAAACAAGTTTACTATTTGGAAGTGCTGAAAAGGCTGCATGAAAAAGTTAGATGACCTGAATTTTTCGCCAACAATTCATGGCTCTTGCATCATGACAATGCATCAGCTCACACGGCACTGTCTGTGAGGGAGTTTTTAGCCAGTAAACAAGTAACTGTATTGGAACACCCACACTACTCACCTGATCTGGCCCCCAATGTCTTCTTTCTTTAACTGAAGATAAAGGAAATATTGAAAGGGAGATATTTTGCTGATATTAGGACATCAAGGGTAATACAATGACAGCTCTGATGGCCATTCCAGAAAAAGAGTTCCAAAATTGCTTTGAAGGGTGGAATAGGTGCTGGTGTCGGTGCATAGCTTCTCAGAGGGAGTAGTTCTAAGGTGACCATAGTGATATTCAGCAATGAGGGAGGTAGCACTTTTCCTACGATGAGTTCATGAACTTCATTGTCCAACCTTGTATACATATTTTTTAACATTCTGTATCACTCGTTCCATTCAACCTTTATAAAATTGCTTTCATTGCCTCACTGTTCTTATTTAGTACAACACATAATAGAAAAAGAAGATGTAACATCAACACAGGGGAGTTTGGTTTTATTTACATCCTAGGTTGTAAAAAGATATTCAATTAAATTCACACACTTTTGCTAAAGTAGATAATTTTCCCCATAGTGGTGTCTCCACTTCCTGCAGGCATGCCAGCTACTTGAATAATCCCATCACCTTCCACATATATCATTAAATTCTTCAGATTTTCTCTTTATTTTACATGCTTTTGTCTCCTTTCCTTGCTCCTAAAACTGTGGTGTGGTATATCCTTCAGAGAAACCCTCTTCGCAAACTAAATGTAAGCTCCGTGAGAATCGAATTTTGTTTTATTTTCTTCACAATACAGTGTCTGCCATATAGAACATAACAGATATTTGTTGAATAAAATAATGAATTTCCTAGCATATGCCAGCTAACAATTTCCATCTTACTTTATATTAATAGTAGGACTTATGTTTTCCTAAGGGAATTAGACCAAAGTTACTACATCTTTCCATGTCAGAGCAGAGAGAAGAAATAGCATATTCCATGGAAGCTGTCCTACTTCAGGCACATCACAAGAAGGCAGGGTTCTTAGGAAAAGACAATAATGCTGGGGAAGATAGAAGGCAACAGGAAAAGAGGAGGACCAAATATGCGATGGACTGACTCCATAAAAGAAGCCACAGGCTGAGTCTACAGGAGCTGAGCAGGGCTGTGAAGACAGGACATTGTGGACATCACTCATTCATAGGGTCACCAGGAGTCGGAACCAGACTCATTGGCACATAAAACCCACACTTGTGTGTGCAGCACCTGCTGCCTAACTCAGTGTCTCCCTATTCCCTTCAAGAAAAGACATCCCTTGTTTAAGGCCTTTCAAGATTGACATTTGCAAGGAAAATGCTAATGGGATTAAGCCCTGACAACACTTTGGGTAGATTGCATTATCAGCTGCGAATTCTGCCCTCTGCCTCAAGAAATCAATGATCAGAGCAGCCTGTTCTCTGCCCTGTGGGTACAGGCAGATGAGAAGGTGCATGAAGAGAGTCAGCTGAAGGCAGTGGGCCGTTCCTCAGTTTCATCACTGGCTCCTAACGGGAGTGGACATGTTTCAAGTTTATAATTCAGGGTCCCTTTGACAATGAAAGCTTTTAACCTTAAGGTTTAGAGACCTGAGAAGAGTGTACCAGGGCTCACTGCATTTGATAGAAAGAAAAGATATGAAAGTTTTTGAAAAGGTTTTTTTTTTTAATCTCTTGTACTAACATTTCTTCTCACATCTTGAAGTCAAAGACTCAAAAGTCAGCATGGGCTACAAGCTAGGAGGAATAACTCCTGATTTCGGGATGATACTAAAACAGGATTTAACGGTATATATGTATATATTATAAAATAAGACAATGGAAAACACAAGTAAAGGTCAACAGATCCCCAAGTGAGGCTGACATAGTGTGTGTGTGTGTGTGTGTGTGTGTGTGTGTGTGTGTGTGTGTGTATTATATTTAAACAAACTTCTATTACTATTGAAATGACTCTCTTTGTCCTCCAACAATTGGTTGAACATTGCCCAGCAAGCAACATCCTTTACAATTTATTGCACGTTCACCTCTTCTTCTTTATTCCTGCTGGCATCACCCTAAACCACTGATTCTCAACCAGGGCCCATTTTGCCCTCTTGAGAACATTGGACAACAGCAGGAGACCGGTTTTGCTTGTCACTACTGGGGGTGGAGGGTGCTACTGACAACTAGGGCATCCAGTGGGTGCCAGGGAGGCCAGGAATGCTGCCGAATATTCTTCAGTGCGCAGCTCAGCAGCAGCAGGTGAGTCATCATCACCCACTGCTCCCCCACCCCCACTCCACCAACAAAGAATGATCAGGTTCAAATAGCAGTAGTGACACTTGGAGAAACTGCGCTCTGACACAACACTCGAACCACATTAATGGTGTTCTCTCCAAATTGATTATCTTTCTTCCATCTTTTGCTTACTTCAGTCCAACTCGGATTAGTCGCAACGTTTGTACTGGGTATATTATTCTCATATACAGTAATCTTGAGTGATTTTACTCTTAGAATAAAGTCCTAAATTCACACCCTATCATGTCACGAACTCAGATGTTTTCTTCCACTAGTTCTTTCATGGCTTTGGAAACCTACAAATCACGCATTTCATGTTACACCTTTCTACCTGTTCATTTCTACTGCTACAAAGATATTAAAAACAAAACACACAAACACACTTTCCCAAAAACATTTACATCAGTCTCCTTGAACTTCCAGCTCAAAGCCCATCTCCTGTGTGACTTTTCCTGATCCTTTACAATGTTTTCCAATTTTGTAAACTGTTCATCTTTCTCAAAATAATATTTGTAGATGCAAATTCCACATTTTTAAAATCATTTGGGCAATAGCAGTTTTGAGAATCAATTCAGTTTAGCTGCCCTGCTCACTTTTCACATAAGCCATCCTGTATTTATTTTTAATCTAGCTAATAAAATTTAATCTTTTATCATCTAAATCAGGATTTCTTGCAATAACAAGTGAAAATATTTTTACATTTATAATATGGATTCAAACCCTTACAGAATCATTTCATTTGTAATATTTTAAACAGATTTAAAATTTTTCTTTTCAGTTTTCTGTGTGTAGATGTGAAAGCTTTTATAACTGACACATGATGAGAATATTGCCAAATATCCATTGTTTAAATGCTCCTCAATAGCAAGAAGTTCTAATAAAATCTAGTTCCTTTCATAACTGCTGTTAGTACTGAATATAACCTTGAAAGTAGAGATCGTGCTTTTGGAAATATCTGAGAAATAACATAGTACACACGGCCACTTGTCAACACAGAATTGTTCAGCATATTTGGAACACTTCTCTTTGGGTTTTTTTTTTAGAAAGAAAATACATATTACATTTTTTTCAACTACTTTGTCATGAGATAACTAGAACACTTCAGTACATTAAAAAAGATTTTCTGGGACACTCTCATTTTATGCAAAGATAGTAAAATCTGCAAACACACATTACCGTTCATAGGCATTGCAATCCATCCAGAACACCCATGGTGCAAATAAATAAGGGAAGGCCAAACTACCAACACATCTTATTCAAGAGCTCTGACTTTTCACTGAAGACAGCAGTGCCTTATATTATATGAAATCATCCTAAAATCTGTGCATCAAAAACTAGTAAAGTTTATTTCCTTTGTAATCTTAAATAAAATATGCATATGAAGAGGCATTTTAATGTACTCGTTTGGAACCTCAATGGATCATCTGGTGTACCTCCTGGGTGAGTATTCCCCACTTTATAGACTATGCTCTAATTTATAACGCTTTCTTCATCCTCTAAATGCCTATAGAATTTATAATCAGAACACAAGTATAATGCATGAAGGGCTTACTATTTGTAAGGTGTGGTGTAAGTACGCCATTAAATTGTGTAATTGAATCTTACAACATAAGCGGTGATTACTGTCTACATTTTATGCTAAGACCAGATTCACAGAGGTTCTGATTGTGTCCAAGACCACAGTTAATAAAGGGCAGACATAGGGGCTGAACTCTGTATTTGTCTCACGGGAGCTTGTGATTTTAACTATGTTGCCAGACATATTTTTAAATAGTTTAAGGGGAAATAATATTTACCAGAGATGACTAGATTGCTCAATCTGCATTGAGAAATCAAAATGTAAAAATGTGCCATATTTTATGTGAATGTAACAATTACAAGTCTCTCATACACTCCTAGAAACTACTGATTCTGATTCACCCAGTCTCTGATTATCCCTAGACCTTTGTGACTAATATTATATGTTTATACTATGATTCGATTTGGTGTACAATTTCTGTATTCTCAATAGACAACTTACTCATATAAAGATTTTTTTAACACTACCACATTAGCACAATGTCCCACAATTTGCTTATATATTTAAATGTTTAAATCACCACATAAAATTATGGGCACTATAAAATATGTAGCAACAATATCACTGGGATTGTTTTGTTGATATATAAAATCATACATGGGGCCAGCCGAGTGGCATGGTGGTTAAACGCTGGCTTGGGATGCCAGCAGCCCCGGTTTGGGTCCCACATATGAGGGCCAGAGACACTGCCCTCAAAAAAAAAAAAAAAAAAAAAAAAGAATGCTTGATAAAATCATACATGGAACATATGTCAAAATTTAAAACATGCCTACTGGCATATTTCAAATTGTTTGCTCTATTCTGGAAAACAGGAAGGGGAAAAAAACAAAAAGGAATAAAAATACTTTCTTTGTTCACATACTGAGATAACCAATGCTGTATTTAAAATCAGCATTTTATTATATTTTTAAAATACTCTCAAGTCCAATCAGTTACCATTTTCTTGATTTGTATGACCTTAAATTTTTTCTATAGAATTGGTACTTATCCTATGAAAAGGTATTGTTTACATGTTGGCCTTATTTCATGTTATACTAGGAAGAGAGCAGAATTATTGCCACATACACAAATTAAAACAATGAATTAAATCTTGAATATGAAAATATGGCAGCAATTAAAAACTGTAATGTGAAGATAAATTAAACATCATGCAAATGAGCACAAAAGGAAGGCCAAAGATGTGTTTGTTTTAGGAAAATCATAAATCAGGTAAAGGAAATTCATTTAAGCTAGAAGGGAAATAATGACATGTATGTTTAGAATCGCCTGATTTAGAAATGCTGGGATGCAACTCAATCTGAACTTTTTCAGATAATCGAATTGTGCCTGGGCTTGATGGCCCACACATGAGAGTTGTTTAAAAGGATTGTGATTGTCTTGTAAACGTCTTTTACAATGTTATTAACTTGAGTTGCTCCACAAACTTTGCCAATACTGCTTATCTCTCCCACTGTACCAGGAAAACCATAAACTGCCAATTATCATGGAAGTAGTTTAACAGAGTATCGAATATCTGCAGCTCTTTTTTTCTCTTCCATTTGGCCTATTTGCAGCTCGTTAGCACTTCAACAAGAAAGTTGAGATTAAAAATGGAAAGGCTACAGAAATTCAAAAAATTAAATTTGCTCCTTATAAGCAACACAATAGCAAAGCATTTAGAAATGCTAGAAAAATTAACCAAAATTGGATCCACAATGATATTGAATATATACAATGGCAGTTTGACTTAACTGATTTTTTTCCCCTGCTATATTGTCTGAAATATTGATTGGAGGTTTTAGCATCCTACAGGATTCAATGTCCTTTACTTTTAGCATATATAATAAGCCACCTTGACAGATATCATTCGCCAGTGAGCAATACAGAGGGTACCAAAAAAATGTATACACATTTTAAGAAAGGAAAAAAACTATCAAAATTATAATAATATATACCGATAACAAAAGATAAATACAAGTCACATTTGACTTCTGCAATGACAAGAGGTGCTCAAAGTGGTTACCATAAGCATCCAGACACTTCTGATTACGGCGAACTACTGCTTGAGTAACGTTGACCAAAGTGTCCACTTGTATACATTTTTTTGGCACCCATGGTATATAACACTCATTGCTAATATATTAACCATTTTTGTGGTGAGACAAGAAACTGAAAATCAGCTCTCCAAAAGATTTATGACAACTAAACAGTTTCTTGAAAGGAAAAGATTTTACCTGGTGAACAGAGTCAGCTAGAAAGCTTCTTGTTTGGTTCTATATTTGCCTGTGTATTTGAAGCCACCCATAGTACTGAGTGTCCTCTAGGGAAAGAAAACCACTGGAGGTAAAGCACAGTTAGAACTGATGGCTAGCTGAGTTTGCCTTCGGTTCTTGCAGAATCTAATAGTTTTATGACAAATATATAAGCACACGTTTTTTTCCTAAGATAGCTATCGACTGTTCTTTAGCAATGTAAATGTCTACGAAACAATGCAGGCTAAAATAATGCAGCATTCTAATGCACTCTTCAGAAAATGTTACATAAAAATGACATAAACAAAACAAATCATTAGAATATATAATGTACAGATAAGTACTATTATGGCAATGCCTATAATGTAATTTTTAAATCATTAGAAATAAAATATATAGAAAAAGTTAAAAGAACTTTCTACTCATTACACACAACTTCTTAAGACTGATTATTTTCTTCAACTATGCCTTCTTTATCCATTGTCACTATTTAAGGGCCAACCAATCTTGGGTTTAATAAAACATAAAATGGCTGACTATTACGATATAGACATTCTTAATAAAACTGAACCTTCTCAGGAGGCAACACATATCCAAAACACAACACATATCATCCCAAACACAGCATGACCAATGTTTACAAATGCATAACCAAATTCATATCAAGGTTCATGAGATGATGCTTTGAATTCCAAGTTACAAGTATATATAGTATTTAAAAAAAACCTCATGTCTAGAATTAACAAATTTAAAATTCAGTGTGGGCCGGCCAAGTGGCTCAGTTGGTTAAGAGCGTGAGCTCTAAGCAACAGGGTTGCTGGTTCAATTCCCATATGGGCCAGTGAGCTGTGCCCAAGCTGAGCTGCTGCTGAGCTGCAAACAGGTGGCAAGATTGCTCAGTGGTTAGAGCGTGTGCTCTTAGCAACAAGGTTTCCATTTCTACTCCCACATGGAATGGTGGGCTACGCCCACCCGCAACTAAGATTGAACATGGCACCTTGATCTGAGGAGCCGCGAGCTGCCAATGGGCAGCCGCATGGGGACTGGGCTTGGAGCTGAGCTAGCTGCCCCCTCCACAACTGAGATTGAAGGACAACAACTTGTCTGTTCCCCTTCCCCAATTCCCCAACACTGTTCCCTTTCCCTGATTCCCCAATAAAATCTTAAAAAAAAATTCAACGTGTGTTTCAATGTGTTTTAGACAACAGAATACACATTTTTCTCAAGTGCACATGGACCATTTTCCAGGCTAGATCATGTTAGGCCACAAAACAAGTATTAATAAATTTAAGAGGACTGAAATAATATAAAGCATCTTTTCTGACCATAACTGTATGAAATTAGAGATTATATGAGGTAAACTAGAAAATTCACAAATATATGGAGATTTAACAGCATGCTACTGAACTACCACAGGGTCAAAGAAGAAATCAAAGGAAAATTTTTTTTAAATCTTGAGACAAATGAAAATGGAAATACAACATCTCAAAAATTCATTGGAGGCAGCGAAAGTACTTCTAAGAGGGAAGTTCATGGCAATAAATGAGTACCTCAAGAAACAAGAAAACTCTCAAATAAACAACCTAATTTTGTACCTCAAGGAACCAGAAAAAATACAAATAAAGCCCAAAGTTACTACAAGGGAAGAAATAACAAGATTATAACAGACGTAAATGAAATAGAGACTAAAAAGACAATAGAGAAAATCAATTAAACTAGAGTTGGCTCTTTGAAAAGATAAAAAAATGACAAGCCTTTAGCAAGACTTACCACAAAAAAAAAAGACAGGACTCAAATAAAATCAGAAATGAAAGACGAGATGTTACAACTGATACCACAGAAATACAAAGGTTCATAAAAGACTACTATCTACTATGAACAACTAAAAACCAACAAACTGGACAACCTAGAGGAAATGAATAAATTCCCAGAAACATACAACCCACTAAGACCAAACCATGATGAAAGAGAAAATGTGAACAGACCAATTACTAATAAGGAGATTGAATCAATAATCAAAACCCTATCAATAAACAAAAGTCCAGGACCAGGCGGCTTCACTGGTGAATTCCAGCAAACATTTAAAGAAAACTAAAATATTAATACCAATCCTTCTTAAACTCTGACAAAAAAACAGAAGAGGAGGGAACTTTTCCAAACTCATTTTATGAGGCCAGCATTATCCTGATACCCATACCAGACAAGGACACAACAGGGATGTAACATACAGCACAGGGAATAGAATTAATAATATCATAATAGCAATGTATGATGACTTATTGTGGAGATCACTGTGTAAGGTATATAAATGTTACATCATTATATTATACACTAATATAATATTGTGTGTCAACTATAGTTAAAATTAAATTCAAAGACAGAAAATGAAGTCCCTCTTATTATATATTCATCATAGGTAATATATCCTTAACCATTGTAATACGTTGCATCCATTATCATTTTGCTTTTTTCATAAGCATGTAAGGATATTCACAACCAACTGGGAAACCTGTCTTTGATGACAGGTTTCTGTTATCTAGTGGTAACAGAACTAATAATGTTGAAGACCTCAAATAGATCATTTATCATAAAGTTCTTATAACGTTATATGTAGATTTCCCAGGTAGAGGAACAATTACCAGAGTAGATTTTATACATTCAATACGGCATGCCTTTATTTATTTTGTAGAGAAGGGCTTTGAGATCCCATGGAATTCTGGCTCTAGCACTTATGAAATATAATGATTCCTCAACAAATATTTATTTAGCAACTACCAAGAGTCACGTATGATAGTGATACAGCCATAAACAGAACTTAGAAAAATCTCCATCTTTATTTAATCCTGTTAGGGGAAGCATACTAAACAAATAAGTAAGTTTGAAGCTGGTATGTGCATGGAGAAAAATAAAACAGGGAAGGGGGAATAAGAACTGCCAGGGTAGGGTCCAGCCAGGTGGCTCAGTTGGTTAAGAGAGCAAGCTCTGAGCAACAGGGTCACTGGTTCAATTCCCACATGGGCCAGTGAGCTGCGCCTGAGCTGAGCTGCCACTGGGCTGCTGGATAGCTCAGCTGATGAGTGCACGTGCTCCTAACAACAACATTGCCAGTTCAACTCCTGTATGGGATGGTGGGCTGTGCCCCCTGCCCCCACAACTAGACTGAAAATAGCAATAGGACTTGGAGCTGACCTGTGCCCTCCACAACTAGACTGAAGGACAAGACTTGACTTGGAGCTGATGGGTCCTGGAAAAAACACAATGTTCCCCTTCCCCAATTCCCCAATAAAAAATAATCTTAAAAAAAAAAGAACTGCTAGGGTAGGAAGGGGGTGTAGAGATTTAAAAACATAGTCAGGGAAAATACCATGGAGTATCCACTGAGTATCATGTGAGAAAATGACGGGAGAGAGAGAGAGAGAGAGAGAGAGAGAGAGAGAGAGAGAGAGAGAGAGAGAGAGAGAGAGAGAGAGTGTCACGTGAATATGTGGTAAAACTGTGTTCTGGGCAAAGGAATGGAGGCCAGTACAGCTTCAGTAGAATGAGAGAAGGTAAAAATGGTGGGAGACAAGGCCAGAGAAGACATGAAGGGGGAAAGAGAAGCGAATGTGTGTGGGCTTACAAGACAGCAGGGCTGCATTTTACTCTAAGTGAACGGCAAGCCATTGGAGGATTTTCAACAGCGGTGTGATACCTGACTTATATGTTGAGAGGACAATCCGGCAGGCAAAATGGATGGTCGATAAGGCAAGGGTCAAAGGAGACAGATCACCTGAAATGGCTACTTCAATAATTCAGATGAGAGATGACAGCAGTGGCAATGGAGGTGGTGAGAAACAATGAGATTCTGATACAGGTTGATCAAGGTGACCTGGCATTATTTTATGACCCATAATATGGAGTGTGAGAAAAAGGAAGGCTGAGTTGGACTCTAAAATATTTGGCTGGGTCAAGTGGAAGGATGGAAGGGCCACTCGCTGTGATAGGAAGGGCTACTGAAGAAGCAGATTTGGGAGTTAGATGGTTCAGTTCTGAACATGTTACATTTGAATTGACTAGGAGTGAGTAAATGGTTGTGTATCTAAATTTGGAGTTTTAGCAGAAAGTTCTGAGCTGGAGCAAACATTTGGAAGGCAATCAACTTACAGATGGCATTTCATATGATGCTAGATGAGGCCATCAGGGAAATGTATGTGGTCTAAGAACTGAGCCCTGGTTACTGTCAAGTTATATTTTGTAATTGCATTTAATCATTAAACATCCATAATACATACACTCATATGTTCATATGCATATCAACTTTGGGGACTGTGAGTCAACAATAGTTCCCTAGCCATCAGAACTCAGAGCATTCATGGGCATTTTTCTAGACAGGAGAGTTTTTCAGAGGGCTTGTTTCTAGAACTGACTTAAAGGGTCCCGTCACCCCTCAGCATTATTCAAGTGGACTGTGGAGAGTGCTAAAAACTTCACACCAGGGGACAGAGCCTTTACTGATCAGTAACCTTTTGCATAAATAATATAATTCCAGCAGCAAATATTTTAAAACAAAGTACCACCTGATCCTTATTTTATTACGTTTTTAAAAATCAAATCATGTTAAAATGTTCCGCTATGTCACGGTCTGTGCTCTAGGCCCTATGCTATCTTGCTCTCTGACAAAATTTGAATTTGAAAGCTTATTTTTTAATAAAGGGAGAAAATACACTGAGACTTAAAGGCACTAAAAGAGATTAAGCAGGAATCAATACTAATAATAATTACTTACTAAAAATGGAATTGTATTAGTTAAATATTAATGGAATAAAAACTTCTGATTGAAGATACATCCTGTTCACATAGAATTTTTTATGTGCCTGTTTTTCCATATACAGTCAACCTTTATAGATTCATATCACATACTATGTACAGCACATACTCTAGTCTACACAATGTACTATAGATTCCTACTGTATAGTGTACTGCCAGAGTATATAAACGCCTGTTTAAATTTCCCCCAGTCTAAAACACATCTGTCCAATCTTATCACTCTTCCATCTCCTCCTGGCTTTCATCACTGAACTTCTAAACAGATTACTCCACTTTTCTGCTTCCCATCTGCCCTCATTAACCTTTAATGCTATGCAATCTTTCTTGTTTCCCCGCCCCTCAAAGGAAACAGCCTTCTCAAAGTATACAAGTCTACTTCTAAAATAGCAGATCCAATCCCTTCCCCTTCTCCCTCATCCCCATTCCTCTAATTAGCAACCCTGATTTTTCCTCTATATCTATGAGACAGTTTCTGTTTACTTTGCTCATTCATACAGTTTTTCAGATTCCACATATGAGTGAGATCATATGGTATTTGTCCTTCTCTGACTGACTTATTTCACTCAACATTATAGTCTCTAGGTCCATCCATATCATTGCAAATGGCACGATTTCATTCTTCCTTATAGCGGAGTAATACTCCATTGTATAAATATACCACAGTTTCTTAATCCAGTCATCTACTGACGGGCATTTTGGTTGTTTCCAAGTCTTAGCTATTGTAAATTGTGCTGCTATGAACATAGGGGTGCATAACTTTAGGCAACTACAATATTGCTATTGGGATAGGAAAAACAGTTTGGGGAATATAATTAATAATGTTGTAAATATTCTGTGGAATGTCAGATAATCATAGGTCTTGTTAGGGAGACCATTTCATGGATGGAGTAGAGGTTTGATCACTGCACTGTATTACTAAAGCGGAGGTGGTATACCTACTGTAATTGAATATATATAGATAGTCACGGGATGTGGATTATACTATGGAAGAGAGTCAGAGGAAGAGTAATAGATATATATGATATGGGGGGGAGTGGGGTGGTATATTGGGGGTGGGGGGTTGTCACTTTGAGGGGTAAAATGTATAACTATTGCACTGTGTTGTACACCTGAAACTAATTAAAAAAAATAAAAAATATATATATATATATAAAAATAAAATAAAATAAAATAAAATAGCAGATCCAGGTGCCTCTCCCCCATCTGTAGTCTCTGCAATTCCATGACAGCATTTGACACTGTTGAAAAGGACCACATTCTTCAAAGCCTTTTTCTGAAAAATATGTTGTAGTAGTACTCTGAAGAGGAAGTTGTATAATCACACCTATATCCCCACCCACTCTGGTTCCTTCTAGTTTGCTTGGATATGTGTGTGTGTGCACGTGTGTATACATGTGTATACTGGGGATGCCAAAAAACGTACACATTTTAAGAGATGTTATCTATGTACTACTTTTCAAAGTTGAATTGAATTAAAGTACCAATGTGTAGTATGATGTTCACTCAAAAGATGGTGTTGATCAAATGAATGCTAGCGTCATTCATTGTATTACAATTTTAATACAGATCTTTCCTTTCTTAAAATGTTTATACCTTTGTTTTGGCAACCTCTGTATATATTATCCCAAATATTCTTTCCTGAACCTCATCAAACTTCATTGTACCTTTTTCCCTTTGTAAAACCTCATATACTCTTATGGATTGCTGTTGTCTCCTTCCACCCCAGCCCCTACATTGTACTCATATATCTGCGTCACTAGTCTTAACTCATGCCTTGAGAATAAACCCTGGTTTCCAAATAGAGTCAGACAGCTCCACCTAGACGTGCCATTGACACTTCCAACTTCCAGAATGGCACTTTATGTCCATCTTTCTAATGCCAACATGCTTCCAAATTTTGCTCCTTAAATGCCTGGGTTGGAAACTGAGCTCCATTTTCAAAACTGGTCAGTGGCCTCCACAATTTGTCCTCAACTTTCCTTTCCAGTTGCCTCGCCTACTCTTCCCCTATCACCATATACCCTACAGGTCATTCGCAAAGTAAACTGAAGATCCATGGTTCTTTCTCATGTGGTTTCATAAAGTACAGTGCTCTTTCTATGGAAAGATCCCCTATGAAAACCATATTTACCTATCAGGGCTCATCATCACCTACTAAGTCAAGAGTTAGGAAGCTACGGTTTGGACTCTCAGAGAATTTGCGTGAACACTGATTAATTCTTGACTACTGTGCCCGAAAGCAGCTATTAGAGTGTCTCCTCTTCTAGTCCATATGAACCCCAAGGACAAGTCAAATAACACCTAGTAGTTAACACAAATTAGATCATCAATAAATACATGATGGATTGAGCTATCAGTGCTTAACCTTCACAGACTACATTATTATGTAAGTTTTAAAGGACCTTTATAAGGTAAAAATAAATTTCAACAGAAAGGCGAGAAGGTGTCATTTCAAAATCAAATGCTCAGGAATCTAAGATGCCTGAACACCATTTTACTCTGCCACTTAGTAGCTTGGTGGCTTTCAGCAAATTACTGAACTTTATCTATAAAGTGAGAAGATCAATTGGTGGTAAATATAAACACTGTCTTCAAAGCAACTGGCACATGCTCTTGCCACATAGTGAGTGTACAATGAATGGTAACAAAATGATTGTAACAGCAATTAACAGTGATAACATGCATACGTGACCATTTTGAAACCCTTGGTCTATTGCGAATTTCAAGAAAGTAAGCAAGATAAAACCACTGCCTGAGAAGTTATAAGGAATTACTTGAAATGAAACAAATACTTTTACTTTTCACTGAGGGTTCATAATGGTACCTTGTCAGATTTTTCTTCTTCAAATGATTTGCAAAAAGTTGCAAAACCATAGGCTTCTCTGTTACTACAGTAGTGAACGTGGTATTAATTTAAACAGATTCTGTCAAGTTCAAAAGCATTATGTTCAGACACATGTTTCTCAGAAACAGAGGGGATGGGGATGGATGAATGTGGGGCGGAAATGTATGTACAAGCATTCTGCAAGATTTCCTTAGGTTTTCTTGACTTAGCCAAAACAGAGTATTGCAAAGATCTGCCAGTGTCGATGGAGGTACATGTATAGAAATAATTTAAGAAAGTCTCCTCAGCTACAAGTGGATAGGTATATTCAATATGGTTAATAACCCAGTATCAGCACTACTCATAGATAAGTCATTGTAAGATAGTTATCTCTTTCTCTTCAGTTCTTTCTAAAACTCTCTTTAGATGTCTGTAGAATGTTCTGAATAGCCAGTATCGCTCCACTATTCAGTGAATTATGTCTGGCTCTTATACATTTCTCAATTACCAGATATCAAATTTTTTTCATCAAACTTAATTTCTTATTTCAATTAACCATAACTTCAATTTTTAAATTTACATTTCTACACATAGATACACATACAGAGAGACACAGTTCACTAGGTTCTTATTTATCTTCATATCCTACACTATATAAATATGCTGCATCAACATATCATATGTTACATAAATATATCATTTTAAAACAAAAGAGGAAATCATACTGCGTTTACAATGCTATTATTGTTAATAAAGAGATTGCTTGGAAATTTCTAGAGATACATTTTTTACTGCATGATACAAGTACCATCATAATTTATGTGCAAATATAGATATTATCTGGTAATTACTTATTTTCTACTAAATGCATAAGTCAATAAAACTTATTTGGAAAAATTTGAAATCATACATCAGATTGACCCAGAAGATTCCTCTATAATTGTACTTTACAAAGTAATCTATCCAGATAAATAGCTTCATTTCACTCAGCTTATTATACTCTCTTGTTTGTTTTTGTAAATTCTAGTGTGTATTGAAGGCCAGCCATCTGTGAGAAGAAAATATAAAAATGCAAATTTAATAACAATCTAAACTATGTAAATGTATGCATTGACTTCTTATATGCTTATGTTCTTATATAAGCTGTAGAGTATGAAACTAACTCAAGTGAGCTCATGTATCATTATGTTCTTTATTCTTAAAAAACAAGATTGTCCTATGATAAAATGAAAAACGACAGAAAAGAAAAATGCAATGATATGGGAAATAAACACATTCTCAAAGCCAATTTGTCATTGTTTCATGACATATATTTATCTTCATATACACAAGAGCACCGAGCAGAGCACTTTGCTCATAACAGGTACTCAATAAGCGTTTTCTAAATGTTGATATCTAGCTGTGGGACAGAGCCTCAAGTATTGCTCTAGAAACACTTGACTCATCAGTGATAACCCAACCTACACTAAGCATGACTTTGACTGGTGTGCGGAAGCCTCTTTGAAAAGCATCCAATTATAATCTCTATACAATAAAAAAATTCAGTGGGTATGAAAAATATTTTCCAAGGAAAACTAACACACTTTGCTTGAACCAATGAAAAAAAAAAAATATATATATATATATATATATATATATATATATATATATATATATATTTTATATATTCCAATGCACATCCACACATATAAACACAAATAATATATATACACATTAGAACATTGCCACATGATACCTCTTATTCCATTAAAGATTTATGTGATCAAACCATGGCAAAACAAAATCACTCAAAGATTACCAAAAAATAATTCCCAAAATGTATTCGATCTATCTCACCTTATGTAGAAGCCTTGTGGTTTGGGTGGGATTAATCTCAACCCTAATCCAGGGATGTGCCTTGATTGGTTTAAGTGAATCCTCACTGCCACAGTGATTGGCTCAGGGACATGTAATATAAACCCACATATAGGTTTTCTGCTGGCCACAGTATAATAATCACAGACAGGTGACCTGACATGCTCCAATCAAAAGAGTGCCCAGGCTTTTTATATGATTACTGAGAATAATTCTTTTTCCCTTGGACATAAAGAAGAAAAGAAGCACTGAAGATTCTGGTAGCCATCTTGCTATTATGACAAAACCATCCTGGAAAATGAAATCAACTACTTGACAGAGGTAGTGAAGTAGAACAGAACCAAAAGAATCAGAGAGAAATGGAGCTGCAGTGCAATGATGATGTGAATATCTGGATTAAATTCTGACCATTCCTCTGGAATTTTCTGTTATACAAGTCAATAATCCCCAAAGTATAATCACAAGAAGTGTTTCATGGAAGAAAATGTGTTCCACATGACTACGCCAATATTGGTGTTTTCTGTATTGATGTATGTGTCTTATTGGGGTAGAATTATTTGGAAATTTTATTATTTTAAGAAAACAAAGCACAAACATGGCTCTATGCAAAGCAAATGTATTTTTATTTAATACAAATACAAAAATTAAAAGGTGGTATAATCTAATTCACTGCTGGAATAGACTAAATGTTCTACAAATGTATTTGCAAAAATATTACCTAAAAATAACTTACTCAACTGAGAGAATCTAGGTGATTATTTATATTTTAAAACACGAGAATTCTGTAAATATGAAAAATGTACTAACTCAATTATTTATAATGAATTTCAGTACAACTGAGGGGAAAATATTAAAATTGTAACATTATTTTTCATTTATATGGCTCCCTTATGATAAAGAGAAATACTTTCTCCTAATATAAATACTAAAACACCCAATTACGCGTAGACTTATTAAAAAAAAACATACTTTCTAGTTTCAGGTATATATGTGATAGGGAGAGAATTTTAGCATGAATTGTCTTTAAAAGAATCACCCATTAATATGAGGAAGAAATCTAACAGTGACTACACAATTTACAAAAAATTGTATCTAATATGCCTTGGGTACAGTTTGGGGTATGAGAGAAGGTGGGGGCCAATTCAAATCAATAAGATGACTAATGCCTCAAATTACATTCTTAGTCTTTCCTTAATTAGCTTATGACACTGATACATGTTAAAATGCAATTATTTTTCACAGAACGGTTTAACACATAAACTTTATTCATGAGTTTTCCATTATTGTAACAAACACTATTTTAATTTATATGGAATTTGATATCAGGGAGTGGAGTGTTGAAAGTAACAGATCCTAAAATGTGGAATAAGCTGAATTAAGTCAGAGATGACAAGCAAGGGTGAGAAGGGCCTTCCTGCCTCAGGGTAATAGTTGTTATGTGGTTAAGAAAACAGCTGATTAAACAATGGCCTATTTTATTTGGAGACACATCCCTTATGCCTACCAACGCTAGTCAGGGACTTGGTAGAAAGAAAGATGTTGGCATTTACTGGCCTCTTTATACCAAGGAGAAAAAAAGCTCATGCTAAAGGTTTCCTGTCTGAAGCACAGAAAAAAGAAAACACGGCTTGTTTGAAAAGACCTTTGCTACCTGTGGCTTATAATGTAAATGGCTTGAGAGGCTGGTAATTTGGAACCTGATAGGATTGGAAAAGCCTTTTTAAAAATTCTAGATCTAATGAGTAAAGGTAGGAGGGCAAGAATTTAAGACTTAAGTACTTAAAAAAACCCAAAATTCCAACTATTGGGGTTCCCTAAAGCATTTTTCTGATAAAGTAGATGCTCACTCCTGTCTGTCACAAAGAAAGAGCTTACATGTAATCGACGATCAAAACGTAAAGTGGCATTGCCTCCTATCCGAAAACTTCACTGCAGATTGCCTCAGTTAGGGAAGGCGTAAAGCACAGAGACCTATTAAAGAAGAAGGATGGGCTCTCATTTGGAGACTAGAATGAGACCAGAGGACTCTAGTTACTAGGTCACAGAATTGAGAGGGAAAAAATACTCAAGGTCTACAAACTGTAAAGAAATTTCCAAAGAATTACCTTGCTTTTAAAATACCTCATTATGCGACCCTAGGGTAAACACCAGAACCCTGAAACAATGCAATACATAGAAGATCAAAGTGGCACAATCCCCAGAGGTGGCATTCTCCCCATTGTCAATCTCAGATATAATCATGAAAACCACTATTAAGCAAAACTTTTAATGAACAGAAGGACAAAAAGCCAGGAACTCCCTGACAATGCAGGATATATGTTTGTTTCCAGTAGACACAAACATACACACACATACACACACACACACACACACACACACACACACATTTAATCAGAACATCCTGTTCTCCTTTAACTTTTTATTTAGAGATACTGGACTTGGATCTTTCATTTAATCATAGCCCACTGGATGAGGAAGCACTGCATCACAGAACAATTGAAAGGGACTGCAGATCAACCCAATATCCTGACCTTGAAACTGAATGTCCTCAATGGAAAATGTTCTAGACTTTGTCTTTTTAGGGATGTTATCTGGGCATTTTTGAAACTGAGTAAGCAGGGTGTGTCACAATGTTGATTATTCCAAGAGGAGGACTGTAGTAGACACTGAAATTGCACACCCCATTTCAACTGATTGAAATAGGATCCATCTGACCCTCAGTTCTACATGTGAGCTTGGTTTTTGTGCAAGCCAACTCGAATAATTATTCTCTTTGCTACAGTGATGGTCTCAGGGCAGGTATATGACCTAAGAGGTTCCAATCAGAGAGAAGCACACACCCTTTGTTTGATATTTGGGGAAAGGTATACTAGGATCCTAGCACTTGGCTATGGACAAGGAAACAATGTTTCCAAGAGCTGCTGAGGGAAGCCTGTTGTATCAACGTGACAAATTGTGGAGAGTGGGGGTTGAGAGATTAACAGAAACGAAGACCCATCCTCACTCTGTAATAAAAGTCTATATGAATTCCTTGATCAAAACTCCAACTCATTATTTACTGAGTTGATACATTTTTTTGTGGCTCAAGTAGGTTTGAAACCAGCATCATAAATAGCACAGAATAAAATACATGTTAATGTTCTTCATCAACTTAATAAATCTTTAAATAATCAACAATCATTTTAATATGTACTTATAGCATCCTCAGTGCCAAATATTCTGATTTCAAATTTAATGCTCAATTGCTCTGTTTACCACATTTAGTTAATTGCTGTTACTCAAAAAGCATTATCATTAAGGCCACTGATGCTGTTATCAACAAAATGATGAAAATTTGAATTGGTTCACTTACGCATCAAATGGACACTTTTAGAAAGGATATATTATCTTATTACAATCAGTGTGCTAAATAGGAATGTAATACACCATTTTTCCACAAGCTGGTTATAAATTACAATCTTTAAAACAATCCTCTCCCCCTTCCTCTCTCTCTCTCTCTCTCTCTCTCTCTCTCTCTCTCTCTCTCTCTCTCCCCCTCCTCTCCCCCGCCTCCACTCCCCTTCCTTCCCCTTCCCTCCCTCTCCTCTCTCTCAACTAAGTAAATATTGGGTTGTCAGAGAAGTCATGACATATTTTTTCTATGTTTTTCATTGCAAAAATGCGTCATGACTTTTCCGACAACCAAATAGTACGATAATATCATCTGAATCTCTCGCAAGGAAAAAAGAGTACTGAAGTCAATAGATTGGAGATTCAGTAGAAATTATTGATCACCATTACCAGTTGCCCAACCCTCATCCTTCTTTTTTTTTTTTCAATTAAAGTTTATTGGGGTGACAATTGTTAGCAAAGTTACAAAGATTCCAGGTGTTCAATTCTGTAATACATCATCTATATATCACATTGTGTGTTCACTACCCAGAGTAAGTTCTCTTCACCTCTTTACTTTGAGGTTGCCTGATTTGTAATTCCTATCATTAAATTGTTTGTATATTTCATTCACTTTTAGTAAATAACAATGAATGTGTTTAAGTATGGATGTGAAAACATAACCTTTGTTCATGAACTATAGCTCTCTCTTGTGTCAGTTTAGCATAGGGGTGTGTAGCTGAGATTCTCGCTCAACCACTTTTCATCTGCATGACTATGGGCAGATTGCTTAACCTGTCTGTGTATCAATTTCCTCGTGTGTAAAATCAATATAGTAATAGAATCTGCTTCACTGGGTTGTTACAAAGATTGAGTTAATACATGAAGAGGGTTTACAGTAATGCTTGGCATAGAACCATTTGTTTAATCAGCATTATCATTTCTTTTATTATTTATCATTACAAATATTATCTAAGAACACTAAGATCAACACTTGGGAAGAGTCTTAGGCTAAAACAATGGTTAAAAGCCTAGGAATTCAAAAACTGGGGTTGAGTCCCATTGCTATTGCTTTCTAACAGCAGCTATGGGCAAATCATTCAACATATTCTTTGTTTATAGAATTAAAGTCCATCTAGTATCTCACAAATTCATTGGCAGACAAAATGAAACAAAGAATGTAAAAGGGATGCAAACATGTTACAAAACATGAGGAATTCTTCTAATACATAAGGAGACTGTATCTTCTGGATCAATAGAATTTGCTGGATCAATAGAATTCCTTTCACTGCCTGTGCCCAGAAGGGCTAAATTCATGTGTCACTTGTTCCTTTCCTTCCATGAATACACAACTTGTAGTTGAAACATAAATAATTATTCTTGCTTCTCAATCTACCAGGTTTTAGATATGGTTAACATAACATGAAGCCATTATTTGATGTACCATAGAAAGGAAAACTGGCCTGGCTTCCTAAATTCTCATAATCTCACCATATCTTTTTGTGTCAGGGGTTCCTTACTATTATATTTGGGGACAATGAACTCCTTTGAGAATATGATGAAAATTGGGAATCCTTAACCCTAGAACAAATATATGTGCATACAAAAACATTTTTAATATTATGTTAATGGAGTAATGGACACTATTATGCACACTTCATGAGCTCTTTGGGTCTTATGAACTCTGATGACTGTTATATCCTTTTATCTTCAGGAATCTGCTCTGACCTATCATTCTGTGTTCAGTTGAAACTCAACATCCTTCAGTGGTCAGCAATGTTAACCAAGTCTTTTAAAAAACTGACTAACAACACAGTCACACATGTATTAGGCTGAAATATCCTCTGGTTACATTTTAAAATAGGGAACTTTATTATATAGTGTACTATTTACCATTTTGCTAGCATTGATACATTATCCTCAACTAAAGTCTAATTTCTTGTTTTCACTTTTGTTTACTGAATTGTGACTTTTGAAGATAATATCACTAATTACTTCCTTTTCCTCCATTTCATTTCTTGAAAGTTAAACATGTATGTGAGAGAGGATTTTTGTTACTAAAAATTAAAAACATTCACATATATATTTAAAACATATAAATTAATTGAAGAAAATAAGAAGAAAATAAAAAATTCCAAGAATTAAAACCTTCCATATATAATGATGTATTATAGAACTGTACACTTGAAACCTATGTCACTTTACTAACCACTGTTGCCCCAACAAACTTTAAAAAAAACAAAACAACTTTCCTATGTAAAACAATTTAGTGTAAAATGTTCTGCATTTCATTGCCTTTGTTGTAAATGCATATATAGATGTAACCACACAAATATAGCTTGTTTTTTCAAAACGAGTTATAATGTTCTCCCATCCACATTTTTATGAATGCATTATATTGTAAACATTTCCCAATGTCATTAAGTTTTCTTTTATAACTTAGTTCTTAGTGGCTGTATGGTGTTATATCATTTGGAGATAATATAATTTATTTAAAGAAGCTAAAAGAGGGTATTGAAAGATGCAAATTTCCATAGGAAGCACATTAATTCCATAACAAAAAAAGAAATATAAATAAAAAGACCTGAGGAATTGATCTGTAAACTATCTTTCTTCCCATATCTCATTTGAATGCAATTCAGTAATCTCATAATTAAAGCTGAAATGAAAGAATTACATAAGCACTAGGTATTTCCTTTGCTTCTTTCTAGCTCTTAAAATTTTGTAATACTCCATTAAAACTAATGGATTCCAATAACTACAGAGACAACAAAGACCCACCTTTATAAAAAGTTGCTATAAAAATCTGCCATGCATAATAAAATGTCTACCAGGTATATTCTGTGATCATATTTACACCTGCTAGCTCAGTGAAATCTTAGTTCTTGTTATGAGGCAAGAAATGTTCTTAAGCCACTTTTTTAAAAGAGTAAAATTACAGTAATATATCCTAATTCACACAATCTGTAAGTAAGAGAAGCAGAGTTAGAGGCCAAAGCCAGTCAGACTGATTAGCAATTGTGACTGCCCACATGTATATGGGTGTGGGTGTGGGTGTGGGTGTGGGTGTGGGTGTGGGTGGGTGGGAGTATGTGTGTGCATGGTATATTTAGGACATTTTAATACCGTGAAATTAAAGAGCAGCTGCTAAAGCTGGTTTCCCCTATCGAATGGGAACAAAATAAGCATGTAATCTCTGTCTCTTTCTCTCTCTACCTCCTTCTCTCACAACCATAGTTACAGTGTATTTTCCTAACCCATAACCAAAAAGTAATCAGAGCCTTTCACTTATTGTGAAAAGGTACAAATTTGACCAATCACCATAAAATCATCTACCTTGTCATTGCTCTGAAGAAATCTAATAAATAAATGGTCTGGGTCTCCTGACCCACTCCCCACTGTCAACAATGGAAATCAAACATTTTTTTAAATTAAAGTTTGGGTATGCTATTCATTTCATCAAAAATGTTACAGATAAAACAAATATACTGAAATGAACATCAAGGACCATGAAGACATTTGTAATAATGAAATCACCACAGAAAAGCCTAACACACTAAGAAATATGTGTCAAAGTCACTAGGAAAAAAAAAGAGAGTTTTCTGAAAAAGTTAAAAGGTATAAGTCCTACAAGGATGTAAGAGAATGACAAAAAATAGGAGTGATTAATATTGTTAGGTGTGCTAGGAGAGATTGGTAAATGTTTAGTCTGATGTCCTGGTTAGGCCTTTTGTGTTTCTACAGTTATATGTTGCATGAACTTCATGGTGTGGTGTGTGTGGCTGGGTATTACTCAGAAGAATGTCTTCAGACTGACTCGTTCTTCAAATTTAATGATTCCATAATACACAATTCAAATTTAGTGAAAAGCAGTGCATGGGTGGGGGAGTTGGGAAGATGTCAGTCAAAGGGTACAAACTTGCATTTGGAAGATGAATAACTTCTGGAAATCTCACCACAAAAATAGGAGAAGATAATTAAATGATGTGATGGGAATCTTAGCTAAGACTACAATGGTAATTGCATTGCAATGTATAAATATAACAAATCAACACATTGCACACCTTAAACTTTCATAGATATATGTAATTGTATCTCATTTTAAAAAAAAAAAAACATGGCCAGCCGAGTGGCGCAGTGGTTAAGTGCTGGCATGGGACGCCAGCAGCCCCAGTTCAGATCTCACATATGAGGGCAAGTGACACTGCCCTCAAAAAAAAAGAAAAAAAAAAAAAAACCAAAACAGATAAAACACACAGCACATGAAATTATCTTAACATTTTATTTTTTTCTCTCGTTAAATTAATAAAACTGGTAAAAAAATTTCATGTCCAAATGTTCTTAAAGTCTAGGGAAAAAAAAATTATTAGGGATGAAATGTAATTCAACCACAGATAACAGGAGGCTTCTTAATTTAATGTCAGGCAGTGAGAGAAAGTAGAAAGCCAATGAAGATTTAAAGGCAGGTGTGATAAAAACGTGGAACTGCCTTTCATGAAAATGGAAGTACTATTATGTTTATTTTATTGGGAGATAAATTTTGGAGAACAATAAGAAAATAAAGGTTATAATAGTCAAAACCAAGAAAAACAGATTTTAAAATTTCTGGGAAAAGACTACATATTGTAGTAATTGTTTTTCTTTCATCCTCTTCCTGCAGCATGCTGCAACTGAAATTGTCCTCAAGAAATGTTTGTTAAATCATTAATACTAATTTCCCTGCCTCTTTGTACCCCTGAAAAAGGTAGCTATAGTATTTTTTATGCTCATGATTCACACATATAATCATGACATTTAATTTGTTAATCTTCATAGAAATTTTTTTTTTTGAGGGCAATGTCACTGGCCCTCACATGGGGACCCGAACTGGGGCCGCTGGCTTTCCAAGCCAGTGTTTTACCACTGCACTACTTGGCCGGCCCCATAGATATTTTAAAATAAAAATTCCACTTTACTTAAATAGTAGATGAGAGGTAAGGCAGCTCCCCTTTCCTCTCAGCAATGATACAATGCGAAGTGGATGCATTTCTTGCATTGACTCTTAAACGAGTATATATACTCATAGTGTGCATCATGATTTTGAATCCTAGTTATGAGCATGGGAATAGGGGAGTGGGTACATAAGTGGGTATATACCACTCAAATATCTAACTTAGAACAGAAAACACACACTCTGTAAGTATATGGTATTATTGGTAATATATGAGTGTAGTTGCACATATATAAACATGCATACACACATAAGTATATATTTATGTATATAATATATGTTGTATAATTATGTTTTATATACTATTTTCAACTTTCCCTTTTAACGAACCATATATCAGGGCTATCTTTACAACATGGCAATACACATACCTCTATAGCATGAATTTTAAAGGTTCCATGATACAGCATTAAATATATGTATAATAAGTTTTACCAATCCCACAGTGATGGATATTCAGGTTTTATCTATAATAAATGCCCTATATCACAAGCCGGCATCTAATATCATACTCAAATCTAAGATCAGGCACAAGACAAGGATGCCCCTCTCACCATTTTTATTCAGCACAGTATTGGAATTCCTAGCCAGAGCAAGTAGGCAATAAACAGAAATAGAAGGCATCCAAATTGTATCAGAAGAAGTGCAACTGTCACTATTTGCAAATAACATGTTATTATATAGAGAAAATCCTAAAGACTCCATGAAAAAAGCTGAGAACTAATAAATCCAGTACAGTTGCAAGATACAAAATCAATACACAAAAATCTGTTGCATGTGAACGGAGCTCTGATCAACAGCAGTTTGATGCCCAGCCCAAGCTGGGCTGCCGCTGAGCTGCCAACAGGCAGCAGGATGGCTCAGCTAAAAAAAAAAAGAAGAAAAAAAAAGAAAGAAAAATCTGTTGCATTTCTATACACCAAAATCGAACAAGCAGAAACAGAAATTTAAAAAACATTCCCATTTACAACAACATCCGAAAAAATAAAATATCTTGGAACAAATTTAATCAAGGCGGTGAAAGACCTGTTCACTAAAAACTACAAGACATTGATGAAAGAAATTGAAGAAGACACACACACACACACACACACACACACACACACACACACAAATGAGAAAATATCCAGTGCTCATTCATGGATTGGAAGAATTAATATTGTTAAAATGTCCACAGAACCCAAAGCAATCTACAGATTTAATGCAATTCCTATCAAAATTCCAATGGCATTTTTCATAAAAATAGAACAAATAATTATGAAATATGTTGAAACCATAAACTTTCACTCTTTAAAAAATATTTTGGGGGCCAGCTGAGTGGCTTAGTTGGTTAAGAGTGTGAGTTCTGAGCAACAGCATTGCTGGTTTGATTCCCACGTGGGCCAGTAAGCTGCACCCAAGCTGAGTTGTCACTGAGCTGCCAACAGGTGGCAGAATGGCTCAGTTGGTGAGAGCACGTGCTCCTAACAACAAGGCTGCCAGTTGCAGCGCTTTGAGCTGTGCGGCCTCGAGCTGCCAAAGGGTGGCCAGATGACAACTGGACTTGGAGCTGAGCTAGCTGCACCCTTCACAACTAAGACTGAAGGACAACAACTTGGCTACTCCCCTTCCCAATTTCCCAACACTGTTTCCTTTCCCCAATCCTCTTTAAAAAAAAAAAAAAAAGTTTTGACCCAGCAATCTCTCGCCTGGGTATCTACCCAAAAAATCAGAAAACATTTATCCATAAAGATACATGCGCTCCGATGTTCATTGCAGCTTTATTTACAGTGGCCAAGACATGGAAACAACCACAGTGTCCTTCAATATGTGATTGGATAAAGAAGTTCTGGTATATATGCACATTGGAATACTATTCTGCCATAAGAAAAGATGAAATAATGGCATTTCTGACAACATGGATGGATCTTCAGATTATTACGCTAACTGAAATAAGTCAAACAGAAAAAGTCAAGAACCATATGATTTCACTAATATGTGGCATATAAAACTGAAAACAACAGAGGAACAAGACAAACAAATGAAGAAACAAAACTCATAGATACAGACAATAGTTTAGTGGTTACCCGAGGGTAAGAGGGGAGAGGGGGCAGTAAATGAGTGTAAAAGGGATCAAATATATAGTGATGGAAGGAGAACGGGCTCCGGATGGTAAACAAATAATGTGATATATAGATGATATATTATAGAATTGTACACTTAAAACCTATGTAACTTTACCAACAATTGTCACCCCAATAAACTTCAATTAAAAAAAGTTTTAACTGTTTCTTACTTACATCATTGCACTCATCAGATAATCACTCTTAGATAAGTTTCTACAGGTATGAATTCAGGTCTGATTTACATATTTAAAATTTTGTGATTTATTAAAAAGTTATGTCTGAAAGACAACATCAATTTATTTTGTCATGAGCCCTTTCATAACTCATAAGATTTCCTGATCCCTTATGCTCTAGAAAACTGTGGGTATTATCACCCTTCCAATCAGTAGGTAAAACTGACTTCATTGTTTTATACTATATATCATTCATTACTAGAGGAATACATTAGGTGGAATGTCTTTTTGAATACTTACTGATATATATTTACTTTTTATCTTTTGTCATTTTCTTTTTTTTTAAGATTTTATTGGGGAATTGGGGGAGGAGAACAGTGTTGGGGAATTGGGGAAGGAGAACAGACAAGTTGTTGTTCTTCAGTCTTCGTTGTGGAGGGCACCAGTTGCTATCAGGCTTCCCATCAGCAGCTCGTGGCCTCTAAGCTCAAGGTGCTGTGTTCAATCTTAGTTGCAGGTGGGCATAGCCACCATCCCATGCAGGAGTCCAACCAGCAGCCTTGTTGTTCAGAGCGCATGCTCTATCCTGTGAGCCATCCAGGCGGCAGCTCAGCTCAAGGTAGAGTTCAGTCTTAGTTGCAGGGGGGCGTAGCCCACCATTGAACAGGCAATCTTGTTGTTACACCAGCTGAGCCATCCTGCCACCTGTTGGCAACTCAGCAACAGCTCAGGTCGGGAACAGCGTTCACTGGCCCATGTGGGAATGAAACCAGCAGCCCTGTTGCTCAGAGCTCACGCTCTAAGCCAACTCTTAACCAACTGAGTCACTCGTCTAGCCCCTCTTTTGTCATTTTCTGTATCGTGTTCTTTGTGAATTTTCCTATTGGGATGCTTTCCTTTGTTGTTGATTTACTGAGTTATTTATGTAGAAAGGGTATTCAAATTCTGTATGTTATTAATGTCACAGATAATTTCCTAATTCATTATTGACTTTTAACTTATTAATCTTGGGGATTTATTAATAAAATCCCCATTTTATTATTAATAAAAATGATCTTTCATGTATAAATTCTAACCTATGCATGATACAACTAGAATTGCCTTACTAAATCGCTTTACCCACTCAATAAATAATTTTTATAATTATAGAATGTAAAGCCATAGAAATAGTAAGAATTTTAAGGGCTTAATAGATACTGTCTTTCACATTCATTCCTGGCTTCTAAGGTTAAGTAGGTAATGACCAATTAGGTAAATTAGCAGTAATATTGAAGTGCTTCTGGCATACTTGTTCCTGAACTATTTGAGGTACCAAATAGTTAAAAAGCCTTTAATCGCTTGGCTCACATGAAATTTAAATGATGAAAGAGAAGTAGGAGAATCCATGGACACATCATATTTCTAATTCCATTAATGATCCAAAATTCTGCTTGAAATGACTTTTTCAGGTATTACAAAGTAAATTTTAATGTTTTAGAAAGAGAACTACATATCTCAGGAAGCAGATAATTGCTGCTAGATTTAGCAATCTGACCTACAATACAGAAATTTCTAATTAAAGTCCTCTTTTTATAATGCTAATTTCTCGACCAAAAATTTCCTTGGGACATGTTATAATGAAGATAAAATGTACTAAGATTTTAAATTAACCAGGGGTCCCAGAGAAACCTAATAAACATTTTCATAAATGTTCACTGTAAGTAAATTTTATTGTGAAGTAATCCTATTGTTATATATAGCTCCCATCATAGGCATCATTACACCATGAATAACTGAACTAATAGAAATAATAATTTAAAATGCTAATCTTACAAATCAGGATTTGATATAGGTAAAAGAGGAACATGAATTTCTGTAACTGAATCAGCAGCCAGATGATCTGGAAATAAGGAGTCACATAGCAATACGGGCAACTCACCATTCATTCTAAAAGATAGTTTCTTTACCCAAAGGTTTAATTTATAACCTTTTCCTAGTTTAAAAAAAATTGACACCTGGGGCTGGCAGAGTGGCACATTGGTTAAGAGCTGGTTTTGGGATGCCAGCAGCCCCGGTTCGGATCCCACATATGAGGGCCAGTGACACTGCCCTCTACAGCTAAGATGGTGAACAACAGCTCCACCTGGAGCTGGGCTGCTGTGAGTCCCCGGCAATGGCGTAGCTGCAGCCCCTGTTGCAGTGGGCTGCCATAGGCTACAGTGAGTGGCCGGCAGCGAGCGTGAGCTGCCAGTGGCCGGAGTGAGCGACATCCAGAGGCTGGCGACCCATCTGCCTCATCTGGGAAGAGCGCAATGACGATACCAACATGGGCCAGTGAAGCAACATCCTCCGCAACTAGACTGAAGAACGAAGAACAAAAAGACGGCAACTTGTCTGTTCCCCTTCCCTGATTCACCAGCGCTGTTCCGCTCCCCCAATTCCCCAATAATAATAATAATAATAATAATAATAAAAGATTAGCATGCTTTAAAAAAATTGACATCTGCATTCTTTTTTTTTGAGGGCAGTGTCACTGGCCCTCACATATGGGACCCGAACCGGGAACACTGGCCTCCCAAGCCAGTGCTTAACCACCGCGCCACTCGGCCGGCCCCGATATCTGCATTCTTATCATAAGTTCACCGTGACACAAAATATTTTATCTCAACATTAACAACATGCTGGTTTCACAATTACTTTAAATTAATTACTACTAAATAAGATATCCTTCAAAAGAAGGTATATTTTTCTTTATAAGCTCAAGGGAGTAAAGTTTTATTTCAAATAAAGCTATTGACCAGTAGATTTCAGACCTGATTGCATAGGATCTACCACGTATTTACCACACATTTACCTATGTTATTCTGCAAGATTAAGTAGACGTTTTCTTCAAAAAACTCAGCATTATTCCATTTTTTGCACTAATATTGTCCCTAGGCAAAGACCACAATCTAATACATAACAATATGTCCTGATGGAATCCAGTAGCAGGGATAATTACAAATGGATATCTTCTAATTAGGCATTTTAAGAAATATATCCAGATAGATAGAGAGACATAGATATTTATTTATCAATTGATCGACAAATAACATTTTATATATTTCCATCAAGGTTATCAGACATCTTAATTTTGATACTACCACACTCTGAGTATAGTTTCATTAAAAATGGGGTTAATAACTTCAAGGAATAATTATCAAAATACTTTCTGAAACAGATTGTAATAAATATATCAGTGGATACAGGAAACCAAATTACTTAATGAACACAGAAGCTAGAGGTTATTCTACAGAAAATGGGAAAACGTGGTGAATTTGCTTGAAATATTTACAATCCTTGGCTAGAAATCACAGTTTTCAAACTTCAGGACCCCAGGTCCTAGGAGTATTTCTACTCTGTGACCTTAGCTAAATGATTTATATCTCTGGACTTGAGTTTCTTCAATAAAAAAATGAAGAGGATGGAAAATGCCCCATCTACCTAACACTCTTTATGTTAAGTAATACTTATAACACTGATGAATATTTCACATTATGCTAAGTGAAATAAGCTAGATACAGAAAGACAAATATTGCATGATCTCATTACACAAGGAATCTAAAAAAAAAAAAAAAAGGGGGGCCGGCCGAGTGGCGTGGTGGTTAAGCACTGGCTTAGGAGGCCAGCAGCCCCGGTTCGGGTCCCACATGTGAGGGCCAGTGACACTGCCCTCAAAAAATAAAAAAATAAATTTTTTTAAAAAAAAGCCAAACTCATAGAAACAGAGAGCAGAATGATAGTCTCACCAGTTACTAGAGGGAGGGGGTCGTGGGGAGTTATTGTTTAATGGGTAAATTTCCATTTTGTAAGACGAAGAGAGTTCCGGAGATGGGTGGCAATAATGGCTGTATAACTAACTTTATGTATGTAATTAGTATACATGTGTATGTAAAAATGGTCAAGATAGTAAATTTTATGTTATGTGTACTTTACCACAATAAAAAGGGGATCAAGTATATGGTGATGGAAAGAGAACTGACTCTGGGTGGTGAGCACACAATGTGATATATAGACATATTATAGAATTGTACACTTAAAACCTATGTAATTTTACTAGCCATTGTCACCCCCAATAAATTTAATTTTTTTTTTAAATGGGAAAAAAGAGAAACAATCCACATCCAAGCCCCTGTCAAATCTTGCCTGGATGACTGCAATAGCATTCTAACTATTGGGCTGTCAGAAAAGTATGACACATTTTTGCAATGAAAAACATGGAAAGAAACGTCATGACTTTTCCAACAACCCAATAGTTTATTTGCTTCCATCCTTGCTCATTATGGTCCATTCTCCACAGAGCAGCCATGTTTAAATAATATGAGTTTATGTCACTCCTCCAGGTGCTTCCCACTTCATTATTACATACAAGACCCTATGTGATTTGATCCACTATTACAGCTCACACACCATCTCCTAGCACTGTGATCCTCATCCATGCCTCTCCTTGAATAGGCCAAGTATCCCCATAACTCACGGCTTCTGCACTGTGTTTCCTCCTCGTGTATTTGTCTTCCACCTTGTACTCACATTTCTTTCCAGTCTTTACTCAAAATTTACCTTCTTAATGTGTCTTTCTCTGACTACTCAAACACAAATTTTAACTTTCCTTTGCCATATACTGCATATCCCACTTTCCTTTTTTGTTTCTTTTTTTCTTTTTAGAACTTACTATTGTACTTACTACTAAATTTTACTATCCTTAATGCATATTACATACATATTATTTGAAATATTTTATTTATTCATACTGTTTATCCTATTCATATGGTGACTATCCCATGAGCATATGCCCTACATTAAGGCAGGAATTGTTTTGTATGTTTGTTTATTGATGTATCATGTGATCCTATAATATCTGGCACAAAGTAGATAATTAATAAATAAGTGCTGAGTGATTACATAAATGAATACTCTTCCATGTGTGAATAATCCTATAAGTAAGAATCACAGTAGAGAAAAGTCAGTGTTATTAGAAAGAACATGGTCTTGGAGTTAGAAATCTGAACTTGAATCCAGGCTCTGCACTTAGTGGTTAGGCCTTGAAATCTGGATTAAGTGGTTAGGCCTTGAAGTCTGGATTAAGAAATCTGGATTTATTTCCTTCCAAGTTGAAGGAAATAAAAGTCACTGTAAGCTGAGGGAACCATAAAAGCTAAAATGGGAAATTACTTGGCACTTATGGAGGAGAACAACTGATTTAATGTGGTTGGAGTAAAGAAAACATGAAATAGACTAGTGTGAAATAAGCATGAAAATGTAAATTATTAATAGATCACAGAGCTTCCTGATGAAATTTAGAAGAGTGGACCTGATGTAAAGGCAAAATAATGTGAAGAAAGTTTTGTGAATGATATTATTATAGCTGCTAAAAATGAAATTTATTCTGACTTGGAGGTGGCTAAGCTAAAGACAGTGATATCGATTGCAAAGCTGTTTCTGTAATCTAGAAGACATGTACTGAGGGACTGAATCAAAGGACATGTATTAATATTGAGGGGATATAACTTAATGGAGAAATGTTGGAAATAATTTACTTTACATGACCTATTATTGAATATCAGATCAATATAGAGACAAAAGAGCATGTCACATATTTAAGTTTGAATGACTACTGAGTAATATTCTCATTTACATAACAAAAAGAACAATGAAGAAGTTTGTGAGCAATGAAATAAAGCTCATTACGGGATATATTAGGTTTGAGAAATCAGTGGACATCAAGGTATACATATATACCAAAGAGCTGAAAATGAGTTGGAATTGCAGCTGTAACTCAAGAGATAATAGAAATGGTGAAAACATAGATATAACGGTCATCTGCATACAGCCTGAAGCCAGGAAATCAGATCATATTGGTAAGAGAGAGTATGTACAAATACGAGGGTCAAGAGATCCTCCATGAGACTCCTACATGAAGGGGGTTGGAAGAGGAGAAAGGGCTAGATAGTGAAAGAGATACAGAATGGTCAGAGATACGGAAGAACCTGATGACTCTAGGGGCCATGAAAACAGTACAGTAAAATCTTGGATTGCGAGTAACTTGGTTTGCGAGTGTTCCGCAAGACGAGCAAACATTTCTAATACATTCTACCGTGGTAAATGAGCGACATCTTGCAACAAAATAGTTTGTTTCTGGAACGAATTATGCTCACAAACCAAGGTATAACTGTATTTCAATTATGGTAGAAAGCCTGAGAGCTGAAAGGAAGACATTTGATTTAGTGACTAAATATAATTATTTCTGAATGAATTCAATGAATGAAGCATGGACTACAGAAGGTGGTAAATGAGAGAAAGAGTTACATAACAGTACATTAACAAGGTAAAGTGGAGAGATATATGTTTGGGGAGAGGTGGCATGCATGTGGGTATGAGCACCTATAGTAGTTTTGGACAGGATGAGGCCCCAGGAGATAGAGAAATTGAAGGTAAAACAAGTGATTGGGGATTTTTGATATAAGATTAGGAATAGAATGAGAGGCATGATCAAAGTCATAAAAATAGGAATGAAGTATATACTATACAAAGGATATCCTCCACCTAAGGATGGATGGCAGTTAAGTCATACAATGAGGAAAAGTTAAGGGTTCACACTAGATGATCATTCTTCCTGGTAAATTATGAGAAAAATTTATTCATAGGCAGAAACCCTGAGGTAGGTCAGAATGCGTCACCTCAACAGATTCACAAATGTGTAATGAGTAAAAGTCAGATTTTGCAACTTTGAGACAGATGCAGATAATTGGTATTTCTAAGATTCTGGGAATTTTTAAGATAATTAATGAACTTTATGTTTTCCATAGGGGACAGTCACCTGCATGGCTATCTTCTCTATTATGGAAAACTTCATCCTTCCTTGTAGACCATCAAGTAAACACTTGAATGTAACGTTCTAATGGAATCCAATCCAGCCTGTCTGGAGTTCATTTGAAGTGGATCAGATAAAACCTGTAGGGGGCAGTATGGGCTCAGCCCTGCTGAGAAATTCTTTAGAAAAACATTTTCTCAGTCAATAATTAAGACACAAACTTAACTATGTGTTAACATTATCTTCTGACGTGCTACCTTAGAAACAGGCAAAATATATCATTCCCCATCAACTGTAATTCATGCCATTTCTTTTCTAAAGGATAACATTAGGCTCATTTCAGTAGCTCATGTTAAATAAAATAAGTGAATTTGTTGACTATTTTATGATATATATTTCATAATATTTAGACAAAAGTGAAAAAATCAAGTCTAGCAAAATTATGTCCATTCATAATTACTTCATTAAGGAGTCATACCTGAGCAATGCCTTAATGAGGTGGTAACGAGGTAAAAATGTGCTGCCAGAATAGGCGTTGGAGAAAACCTTCTGGAAAAGGCAGTTCAATAAAGCAAAAATGAGGGGGGAACAACTTATTTCTTTTTTTTTTGGCTTATGCTCCTTTATTTTAGGATGTACAGACTTATTATTTAAGCCTTGGAGGTTTCAAAGGGAGGATGGTAATAAAGAGCCTAAAAGTCAGGGAGAGTCAGAAGGGTGAGAGGGAGGGTAAGGGAAAGAAAGAACAGGGTGAATAAACTTAAAATGGGTATAAAATAGCACATCCAATCAAAGCTTACGAGGATCTAATTGGTTTATATAATGTGGACAAGTGGTATATAGTAACTACTAATGTGTGGCAGAATTAGTTTTATTTACTGATAATGAGAAAGCAGATTAAGTTTCTTTGCTTTTATACAACTATCCTTTGTGAAATCATGCATGGGAATTGAAGATAAGGCTAAGTCACACAAACTTTCTCACATAGTCTCCTTTGTTCATCTTTGCAAGAAAGTAGCCAAGGAAAGAGGGCATAACTAAGCTCTGAACTATGTTCCCCTCGGCGAATCTTTCAGTGTTAAGAATTTTCAATCTCAGGCAACATTTAACTATGCCAAATAAATTACTAATTAAATACAACCACTATCTTAAAAAAATAAAAAAAACCTCAATAAGTCTCTGAAAATGTATACTTTTCTACCAATATGATCAGGTCTATCATTTCTAAATTCCCATTCATAGTGTAGTTTTGATGAAAGTCACTTCCTCAAGAGCTTTTCAAATTGCTCTACTCAGCAAAAAAAATCAAGTTTTCTTTTACAAATAAATTCTAGCAAATCTAGCAATTCTAGCACATTTCACTTCCATGCTCTAACATATACAAGGCTATAATGTCTTGTATTTTTACGTTTCCTACAATATTGCAATGGTGGAAAACTCCACCAGGAAGATTCCTTATGTGGAAAGTTTTAAATGGTATTATACATAGACTCTGACCTGGTTTTACTGTGACTTTTTTGTCTAAATACTACAGATCCCGTTATATACAACTTTAAATTAGCAAAATTAAGAGAAATTGTATGAAGAAGCCAGCAGTTATGGTTTTTAAATAGAATAGAAATATATTTTTATAGAATGAAAATATAATAAAGGTATCTATACAGAGTAGACATTTCCTTAACACATCATAAGTTTAGAAAAATCTACCCAAATACTGTGATTAGTAAATTTCATGCATTTTCCCAATTCTTTCAAAAGGTTCAAAGATATATATATATATATTTATATATATATATATATATATATATAAAAGTATATATATTACAGTGAGCTTAATGGTTGTTTTTAACCATTTGGTAGTCTTCGTGAAAGAGAACCTTCCAGGTAATCATGTAATGAAAGCACAAATCACTAGTAGGAAAATCTCTATTCATGAAGAATTTGCATACGTTAATCCTAGAGCAGCACTTTGTAAGCTATACAAACGTCTAAGCACTATGCTGTACACCTGGAACTAATATAATACTGCATGTCAACTGTAACTGGAAAAGAAATTTTGGAAAATAATAAATTTTTAAAGCAGTGAAAGAAAACCTAGAGAAGTCTAATAACAAAAGAGCATCATGTGAGAGTATCTAATACAACTGAGTACAATAAAACAGTTCTTAAGTGGGGAGGAAAAGGGCACTGCTAAATTCAGACAAACAACAGCCATGTTCGATTTTCCTGGGTGAAGAAATTCTTTGCTTTGTAGAACAGAGAGTAAATGTTGACAGACCTGTGAAGGAAATGGGCTCCGTGTGGGGTCAGAGGTGGAGACATAAGCAGCCTGTGTGTAGGCATAGCTCTTGAACCGCGGCTTAGGAGAGGAAGTTGTTCTTTCATAGCCCTGTGCTAGACTGACCGTGATCTGCAGAAAAGGGTTAGGGGGAGGGGAGCAGAGAGGAGGAGGAGACATCGTCAGTGACGCTGGAAGGACTGTTTTCCGTCCGACAGTAGAAAAACGAAAAGTAAATGTAAACAGTGAGATGGAAAGTTTATCGTCAACACATATAAAGCGCTGTTAGAAACCAGTACACTCCAAGAAATGTGGTGCTCAGTGCCATGGTGGGGAACGGGTCATCAGGGGAGATATGAGGGTGGGATTTCACCATAATGATTCCATACTGACACAACTCCAGCATGAAGAGGGGATGGTGCTCTTCATCCTGGCAAAAACGGGCAAATGACAGCAATATTCTCTGAACCCAAAGTGAACAAAAGCAGAATTCATGAGGTCAATACCCTGTAAAAGACTGAAGCTTTCCTAAGCTAAATATAGAGCTAGCTCGCTAGAGTGAGAAAATTAGGCCTAAGGGCTTTCCACACCTTCAGCAGAAATTTAGCTAAAGGCTTTTTCATCATTTTGTCAAAAACTACGAGAAAACACCCCAAATACCCACTGTTGGCAGCAAAATAATCCATATAATGGGAGAATCCCACAGGATTCTGTACAATAGTATAATAAAGATCTTTATCATATGTAATCTCCATTTCAATTTTTAAAAAATTTCACCTACTTTTATCAAAAATGTTACCTTAAGTAATCAAAAACCTGTTCATACATCAGCAGATGCCACTAAAAATAAGAAAATATTAAACAGAGGACTTGCCTTCGCTCTTGCTCTAATACTTTGCTCTTGGCTTGGTTAATGTGTATATGAGCCTATCTTTTATTTTATTTTACACAGTGGAAATAAAATATATTCTGTGCTCCATATTCCTATCATATGGTGCATATCAAGAACAGAGTATTTTAATAAGGTGTTTTGAAAACAATTATATTATAGCCCATGATATCCTATAGAATTTTAAAGGTTTATAGTCAGCCTCAGTCTCTCTCTCCCCCGGCTATACGAGGTCTGGGAATTAAGTTCGCAAACTTGTTGCAATGATGTCACTAACCGTTTTTGATATCAGAGGGATTATTCATTATGAATTTGTACCAACTGGACAAACATTTTAACCAAGTTTACTATTTGTAAGTGCTGAAAATGCTGCGTGAAACAGTTAGATGACCTGAACTTTTCACCAACAATTCATGGCTCTTGCATCATGACAATGCACCAGCTCACACGGCACTGTCTGTGAGGGAAAGTTTTTAGCCAGTCAACAAACAACTGTATTGGAACACCCTCCCTACTCACCTTCTCTGGCTCCCAATGACTTCTCTCTCTATGCAAAGATAAAGGAAATATTGAAAGGAAGACATTTTGATGACATTCAGGACATCCAGGGTAATATGATGACAGCTCTGATGGCCATTCCAGAAAAAGAGTTCCAAAATGGCTTTGAAGGGTGGACTAGGTGCTGGCATTGGTGCCTAGCTTCCCAAGGGGAGTAATTCAAAGGTGACCATGGTGATATTAAGCAATGAAATATGCAGCACTTTTTCTAGGATGAATTCGTGAACTTAATTGTCCAACCTCATACGTGTATATACACACGTACATATATACATACATACACACATACATACACATATATTATGCTATGCATACAGATAATATATTTGTGTATATATCTTATGCTATACACAGAGGGTGACAAAAAACGTATACACATGACTTGTATTCATCTTTTGTTATTGGTATATATAGAGTATTACAATTTTAATAGTTTTTTCCTTTCTTAAAATGTTTCTTGGGGGGGGGCCAGCCTAGTGGCTCAGTTGGTTAAGAGCTTGCTCAAGAGTGCGAGCTGAGCTCTGAGCAACAGCAGTTTGATGCCCAGCCTGAGCTGAGCTGCCGCTGAGCTGCCAACAGGTGGCAGGATGGCTGAACTAAAAAAAAAAAAAAATGTTTCTTAAAACATTTTTTGGCACCTTCTGTGTCAATGTGTATATATCCATAGATATAATAGATTTATATATGTGTATGATACCTAAAAATGCATATAAAATAAAAAACATCTTTAGTATTAGTTGTTTTTTCAGCACTTTACCTGTTGAGAATAGTGCATTTGATGATGTAACTGAAAATGTTCTTCTCTAGTAACTTTGGATGGCCTTGGCAACATTTCCACTTCCTGGATGGCTTCAATGCTCACTTGTTGAGGCAAAACTTGAAAGAGTGATGTGACGTACATTAAGATGGACTTCTTATCTGGGTAAGTAGTGGCAACATCTGTAAGCACATTAACACCACACATCAATTTTTGGTTTCTATATTTGAGCCTCTAAAAGGGGAATGAACAAATCAATGTTATAGGAAGAAGACAGATTAATAGTCTATTGTCCATGAGCATCCTCCATAGACTAATTAGAACATATTGTAATAATCAGGCCTAAAATGCCCTTTCCATTTGGCAGACCAACTACATGCACACGAAAGTTAATTTATTTTCTTAATTCACTGAAAAGCTTCATGCTGTAATCCTATTTCCTAAGTCAAATTGCCAAACTAGCCCATCTAAGAGAGTGGTTCTCATTAGATAAGAAACAAAAATAAAAGATTACATCTTTTGCAAACTAAACAGAAATAAGTCTCAGAGATAATAGAGAAAAAACTATGGTTGCTAGATGGGAGGGGGGTGGGCATAGGGAAGAAGGTAAAGGGTTTAGAAAGTGCAAATTAGTACCCACAATACTGCCACCAGGATATGAAAGACCGTTTGGGAATGTAGTCAATCAATGGAATTGTAACAGCGATATACAATGTCAGAGGGGTAGGAGATTGGGAGAGGGGGTTATAACTTGGTGAGGGGTGTAAATGTCTAACTATTACATTGTAGTGTACACCTAAAACTAATTCAAAACAAGATTTCATCTTCCTTTCCATGTGAAGTTATATTAGCATGTCAATTAAAATGGTACAAGGGCCGGCCGAGTGGCACAGTGGTTAAGAGCTGGCTTGGGACGCCAGCGGCCGGCCTAGGTTCGGGTCCCACATATGAGGGCCAGTGACATTGCCCTCAAAAAATAAAAAACTAAACTAAACTAAAAATAAAATGGTACATTGGTAGTTAAACAAGTACACAAAAGATCTTAATGCTTTGGCTTCTGGTAAAGAAAGCTTGCACTTCCCTAATGAAATTTCTGCTGTATGTAAAGAGCACAATATGTCTCTGTGTTGAAATGAACCATGTATTTTCACAAAAAAAATAAAATGAAACAACTATATACCATATGCATAATGATTTGTCATATTCCTAAGGTATAGTAAAAATATTTGGGCAATATAGAGATGATGCATTATAGAATTGTACATTGAAACTTATGTAATTTGGCTGACCAATGTCACCCCAATATGTTTAATAAAAAATTTAAATTTTTTTAAAAAGAAAATTAAATTATCGTAATATGTTATCCCATAAGAGTGTTTATATCACTATGTTTATTCATTATGATCTTAATATACATGTAAGAATGAAATAGTAAACAATGAATGTTGAATGACCATGAACTATTGAGTCAAAATAGAAGCTAAAACGTTGTATTTGGGGAAAGAAAATTTTGTTTACATTATGGTGCATCTGTTAAAGTCGGCTGTTGCTTTCCTTCTCAGACTTTAGAGACAAATTTAAAAGTCCTTCACATCAAGTTGATGTGCCATTATGTCCTTTGCCACATCCAGGCAATGAAAGAAACCCAGCATTTTAAAGTCAAGAATAATTTGTAATAACACACATAATAAGTGGCAGCTCCTTCAAAAGGTTCTTTTGCTGCTTGGCATTACAATGTACCCACTGAGCTCATTCCAGGGAACCAAGATGTAAAAATAATCCTTTATGTGAAGTATATCATTAATCCCAGAAGCATTAAAACATAAGTCCTGGTAGGAGGCCACGACAACTTCGCAACAATGCACCAGGCATTTTTCTTGCCAGAAATTTATCTGAGTTAGCATGGAAAGATCTGTTTGAAATAAAATATGTATATTCTGGACAGATGTTCTGATTATGACTCAAGGAATCTCAAGTCCACTAGCATAAAGGGAGGCTGAAGAGGTCATTTCGTCCATCCCTTCACAAGTAGCAGGAACATGATTAATCAGAGCAACTATTTTTAAAGTATTTTTAAAGGAGTTACAGGGGAGGGAAAAGTTAACTAATGTTCCTTGGTCTGCTTCTATCCATGGTATGATACAGCACTTCTCAATTTTTAATGTGCGTATGAATCACCTGGAGACCTTTTTAAAACCAGAATCTGATTCAGCAGGTCAGGGGCAGAGACTGAGTCTCTGCATTTCTAACATGCCCCCAGGTGATGCTGAAACTGCTAGCCTGAAGACCATGCTTTCAGTGAACAGGAGTCAAAAAAGCTACAGGGAAGCAGACTGCTGCTAGACCATTTACCATTTCATTTTTTTTGAAAGACACTTATTGGACATTTAAATGCACAAGGGTGAAAGGTACAAAGTTATACAATGCATATTCTCTGCCCTTATTATAATTTAATTATTAGCCAAGAGATGGTGAAGGTCATTGTTTGCAAGTAGTTTTCGAGGAAGAACTAAAGAATCTTTGGTGCATGAGTGCTGGCTTTCTAAAAAATCTTACAAACTTAGCTTTAAAATTCTGAAGCCTAACATCTTTTCACTTGATAATTGTTTTCCAATTGTTCACTGTATGGTGCATACTATACTTCACCATATTTTGAAACGCTAGAATGCTTTCTTCCTTCTCACTAGTAACTAGTTAAGTTTTATCAGTGATGAGTGTAATTTAGAATTCTGTTTCTTTTTTAGTGTATTCCAATAAAACCATGCTGTGAGAAAGGTATTCACTAAAGAAGGCTGATCCATGACTATTTACTGCTATTTTATACATAGACATATGTGGATGTATGTTTGCCTTCAAATACATCGCATGATAAGGAAGAAAAAAAGGTAAAAATAAATCAAACATTATTTTTATTGCCCCAAGCAAATGTCTAAAATTATAATACATTTCAACTATAGAAAACATTTTGTAGATGAAAGCAAATATTCATAAATATAAATCATTACAATAAATATACACTATTTGGTGTGGTTGGTTAGCTCAGGTGGTTGGGGCACAGGCTCTTAATGCCAAGGATGCCGGTTGGATTTCCACATAAGCCAGTGAGCTGTGCCCTCCACAACTAGATTGAAAGACAACGGCTTGACTTGGAGCTGCACTACCAGTGGCTGGCTGGGTCAGGTCGTTAGAGCGTAGTGCTCGTAATGCCAACGTTGCCAGTTCGATTCCCACATGGATCAGTGAGCTGTACCCATGAAGACAACAACTTGACTTGGAGCTCAGCTACACCCTCCACAACTAGACTGAAAACAATGACTTGACTTGAAGCTAATGGATCCTGAAAGGAACACTGTTTCCCAATAAAGTTTAAAAAAAAAAAAAAAGTAAAATAAATATGCACTATTTGGCCAAATTGTTGACATTTTTTCCCCTATCCATTACCATCCCACCTCTGAGGTTGTGAGGGATTCAGCTGTACAAATAGACAGAACCAAATATTTCTTTTTTTTTAAAGATTTTATTGGGGAATTGGGGGAGGGAAACAGCTTTGGGGAATCGGGGAAGGGGAACAGACAAGTTTCTGTCCTTTTGTTCTTCAGTCTAGTTGCGGAGGATGTTGCTTCACTGTTGGCATCGTCATTGCGCTCTTCCCGGATGAGGCAGATCGGTCGCTGGCCTCTGGATGGTCGCTCACCGCGGCTATTGGCAGCTCACGCTGGCTGCCAGCTGCTCACGCTGGCTGCCGGCCACTCACTGTAGCCTATGGCAGCCCACTGCAGCAGGGGCCGCAGCCTACACTGTCGCCGGGGCTCGCAGCCCAGCTCCAGGTGGAGCTGTTGTCAGCTGCAGAGGGCAGTGTCAACCGGCTCTCACATGTGGGATCCGAACTGGGGCCGCTGGCATCCCCAAACCAGCTCTCAACCAATGCGCCACTTGGCCGGCCCCAAATATTTCATTTTTTAAAGAAAGGAATTTAGATATTCTAAAATATGTTGGATTCTTTGAGCATATATTTACTATAGACTTAAAATGTTTTAGTAGATGATCCAGGAGGGTAACAAGATAGAGAATTCATGGAGTCTGCCTACAATCTGGACTAATAAAATAAATAAAGAAGAAGAAAAGTACAAAGTCATTGCATTGCAAGATACAATGTATAACAGGTTCCTCCAATTGACATAACCAGTGTTTTAGTCTGTTCAGAAAAAGATAGAAATTATACATTATTGGGGGATCAGAAAATTCTATATGAATTGGAAACTGAAATAAGTTTATGTACAGGGTTTCATTAGCTGGGAATGGGAAAATGGGGCAAGGTATTGCAGATAGTGGAAAAGCATGAGCAAAAGTGCAGAGGCAGGGACAGATTAGACACGTCCCAGGAATAGTGCCTTTGGGTATCTTAGCCACAAGAGGAGGATAATGAATAAGATAACATGGGTCCCTTGCGTGTAGGGCATTGAGAGATTGACAATCTTGCCTTAGTTCAATCTGTTGGAGAGTAACTAACTACTCTTGAACAAAAGTGTAACACCATTAACATTATTGTAATGTAAAACAGTTAAATGCAGAATGGATTCATGGAGGGAAAAAAAAAACTGGAGAGAAGCAGAAGTCTAGGATCCAATCCACACAGGTGGTGTTAGAGAACTTAAAGAGACTGTGTCATGAAAACAAGGGGATGCATGATAGAAATGCTAAGGTAAGTCCAAAACAACTTCATTCAATTTTCAAATCACTTATGCCACAGTCTTCAAAAATTCCTCTATAAAAAAATTCTGTCCTAAGCCCCGAGGGTACAAAGATTAATAAACTGAGAATGAAATGGAAGAGATGGTCAGAGGGAAGAAACTGATTGTTCTGTAGCCACCAACACAAGTTTCAGTCTCATTTAATCAATTCACAATTACTTGCCTACATGGTCTAGATCAGGCTTCCCCGAGTGGCAACCCCTCCCTTCTGAAAGTCTGTCAATCAGGAGGGAACACATGTCAGTGAACAAAATTCTGAATGCAAACCAATTAACAGTGGTCACACTTGAATAACCAACCAGGCTTCTAAACATGACAGCAAACTACAACTCGGAAGATTCACAGATATCCTGACCTTGTGTTTCCTCCCCAAACCTAAGAACACTCTATTTTGAGAGACTGTAGTTGATCCGCATAGTTCTCTCTGATTGAATTAAGCAATAAACTCGGCTTTGTGTTTTCATTTAAAATATTGAATAATAGTTTCATCATTTCATAAAATCCAAGTGATGAAATTCACTTGTAAATTTCAACTGATCAACAGGAATTTATTAGATGAGAGTGTGATGCAATGAAAGAACAAGCAATTCTCAATCTGAAGATTTGGATTTTTACAAATCTGTACCTTACTATTTATATCTATAAAAAAATATCCTTCTCTTTCCTCATCTGTGACATAAAAATCAGAGTTGCAATCTCACCATAATGCTGCGAAGGTCAAATGCAACAATGCTTAGAAAGGACTGTACATTTTATTAAACATTGTATTGTTGCTATACTACAATTGTGTTGTTTGTGTTATTAACACAAACACAGACCTGGTTGTAGGTCTGTTAATAGGAAGCCAGAAGAAGAAGTTGAAAGGAAAGGCCATTCATCATTTATTACATATTTACAAAGCAATTACTGTGTGTCATAAAATATGCTTAGCCTATGTTCTATTATGAATATTCAGTGGCTGAGCCACCCCACAAATAATTACAAACTGTATCAAAAGAAATTTCATGACTTGGGATAATCCTCACTTATGATAATTGCACCAAGGTCAATGGCTGGGACTCTGTGAGTACCTAAATATTTGTTAAGAAACTGAATAAAGAGAGTAACTGAGACCATAGAAATGGATGGGAATTGTATACGACAGCAACTGACTAAAGAATAATGTTTAGACAATGAGTAGCACAGCATTTGAGGAGGGTGAGAATGATGGGATGTGATTTACATTTTTTAATTACAAGACATTAAAATGTATGAAGTGAAGGAAGTGGCTGCACCCCCAAAATAAGAACTTACAATTATATGAAAGTAATCTTTGCACTAAAACTCAGCTGTAATGGCTTTGTCGCCACAAATGTTTGAATTAATAATTTCTAATATAATATTTGAAGCCATCTCAGAATAAAAATGTTGAGAACTCGTAATACTGCTAGAATATTTTGTTATGGAGAATAACACTAATTCTGATGAGTGTTGCTATACTCATCAGTATTTTCATATCAAGGGCTATAATGGAACAATTAAATCATTTACTGAAATTGTATTATCTTTCAAATGAGGAAACATCAAACCATAGTGGTTTGATGGTGATTTCAAAAGCTAGTCAGAATTACAATTAGAACCCAGTCAATACATCACACTTCTCAGTACCTTACCTTTTCTTTCAGAGAATGGTATCTTAAGTGCATTTGAAAAACTGAGTATGCTAAAGTTATTATCTAAATGATTACGCTGTGATGCCTGTGGTTCCATTACCAAACATTATCTGTATTGCCCACAATAATAGTGATTTCTATTTCTAATAAGGAGGCATAAAAAGCAAATACAGGGGTTGGCTGAGTGGCTCAGTTGGTTAAGAGTTAGCTTAAGAGCACGAGGTCTGAGCAACAGGGCCGCCGGTTTGATTCCCACATGGGCCACTGATGCTGTGCCGGAGCTGAACTGCCACTGAGCTGCCAACAGATGGCAGGATGGCTCAGCTGGTAGAAAAGAAAAAGAGTAAATACACACAAAAATGCATGTGAGCAGTAATCAAAGAAATATAAATTAAATCAAGATGTAGGTTCTTAATTATATCCCTTTGCCTATCAAATTATCAAAGAATGACAAAAGGATATCAATCACCATTGCAGAGGCTTCAGTGAGTTGGCCAAGCTCCTACTTTGCTGGAAGAGTATCAGTTGGTTCCAACTGTATGAAAAATATTTTGGCAATGTCTACTAAAACCTTAAAAAAGATGATATGCAATAACTCATTTTCCTTCTGGGAATCCAGCACAAGGAAATAGTCAGAAATTGAAAGGAAGATTTTTATTAATTTGATGTGAAATTTAGGCACAATTTACAATACAAAATGGATTTATCACCCAAAAAGGGGAAAGAATTCAGACCACTCCAAATGGCTCAATAGAGAATTAGAAATGATTGAATACCGGTATAAAATTGTATATGAATATTACAAAGTCATTCACAATGTTGCTTTTGAAGAATATTTGACAATATATGAAAATAAATTCTTTATAATGTAACATTAAAAGAGCAGGATGGTGTAATTTCTGTAGAATATAATCATTTTATGGAAAGACTAGGGAAACAAGATATTAGTTAAATGGTATGCTAGAGGGATTGAACATAAGTTTCTTTTTCTCTGTCTTATTTAAATGTTCTACACTGTCTATTCAACACTCACTAATTTTATAATTAAATAATATATTCTGTATTATAGTAAAAGTATCTCTAAAGATAAAAAGAGCCAACAAAAGCAAAGTTGCACAAAGTTTTCTTTCAGTATGGCCTCACTCCAAGAAAAAGTCAGTGCGAATCTGTTAGGAAACTGGTGCCTTTGACAAAACCGTTCTTATCTTGTGCAGTCAACCTCCAGAACCTCTGATTTAGCAGCTGCCGGGTGCAGCCTTAAAACACCTCTGGGAAACCTAAACAAGAGGCTCCGCTGTAGAACCCTCAGGTCAGTTTGCTGCCAGGAGAAAGGTGGGAATTGAAAAACAGTAAGTCCCCGTCTTATGAACATTCGAGTTATGAACTTTCACAGATAGGAACGGACCTCACATTACGAACATTTGTAGATGCGAACAAGTCGCAGACGTAGCTCATGTATCTGCCGGACATTGTCACCATTGTGCTGCTGTGTGCTTACTGTACATGCGATAGTGTAAAGTAGGACAGCACTCAATCAGGGCCCAGGATGTCCGGAAGCAAGAGGAAAAGTGGTGGTGATGTGGAGGGGATTGCTAGGAAGCACAGAGCAATAACCATGGAAAAAAAAGTGAAAATAATTTTTTTTTAAAGTGAAAATAATTGAGAGATGGGACTGAGGCGAAAAGATGGTAGACGTCGCCTGTTCTTCTGACATGAATCATTCAACCATTGGCTTTATATTGTATATCAGTGTCAAGGGTGTATAAGACTCACTTCGTCAGACTTATGAATGAATCCGACTTACGAACATTCTCCCGGAACAGAACTCATTCGTAAATTGGGGACTTACTGTACTGGATTATAATGCATAGTATGTATAATCAAAAAGAAGTGGGATTTTGGGGTGGCCGGTTAGCTCAGTTGGTTAGAGCGCAGTGCTCATAACACCAAGGTTGCTTGTTCAATCTCCACGGCCTCCACAACTAGATTGAAACAACTACTTGACTTGAAGCTGATGGGTCCTGGAAAAACACACTGTTCCCCAATAAAAAGGAAAAAGAAAGGAAGTGGGATTTCAAAGGTAACACATGCATAAATGTTCATTTACAAAGCTTGGTCTGCCTTTTAAGAGTTTAAAAAAAAGATAAGAAAGAATGTCATTTAGAAACCATGATCAGAATAAATCTGGAAGTCATTTAGAAACCATGATCAGAATAAATCTGGACCTTTTCCCACAGAATTGGATTTGGGACAAAACAATAAAAACAAATAAATTCACTGTTTGTAGGAGAAGACGAATGGGTGAACTGGGAAGCAGAAACTTGTGCTCACAAACCAGACATGGTCAGGTAGCTCTAAATGAAAATGTGAACACATATATGTAGACATAATCAAAATCCTGTGTTCACCAAACTAACCAAATACACTTATGTGAAACTCTAAAGAACTTATTGCCGAAAGCAAAGTGGGTTATCATTTGAAGTTTACAAACGAAGAAATTATGTTACAATGTCATCGGACCTCAAAGCACTAGAGTTTGCAAATTGTACTCAATGCCATAGCATTGAACTAATTCCTTAAAGCATTAGATCGTTTTTTTCAATTTTGATATTTTTCCTCCAGTATTATATTCTACACATATGCACTTTCCATTTACAAGTCGTTGTACACAATGGATATAGACTATTCTAGTAAAAAATAACTTGCAACAGTCCCCTCAAGTTAAATTCTTTAACATTCTACAAGACACAGTCTGCCTTCACTAAATTAAGTACTCCTTAGTTAAGCCATTCCACAATTTTAGCATTTCACTCACTGATCCAAGTTGTTGTTATCATCTAATAGCAATGCCTCTTGTTAAAGGACTATGAAAGATAGTAATGAAAATAATTTGTAGTTGATGTAAATGATTCAGTTTCACAGTAACATTAATTACAAAAAGCAATGGCTTTTATTTATCCATGAGAAATACTAAACAATTATATCTTTTAAACAGCTAATTATTCCCGTCAATATGTTTATGATGTAGATAGCAAAAAAACTACCACTATCATCTTGATACAAGTAGAAATCAGTGTTCAAAATGCATAATGCTCACCTAGGGCTTAAGAGAGAAAAACAAAAAATGAGGTGCTTATAGGAGACTTTGGATACACTGGAAACTAGTTTACTTTTTGGGCATTAACCGAACAATACTAAATGTAGGTATGAAAATAAACATCACATATTCAAACCAATAAATAAATAAACTGGAGGTAATGTTATTGATTCTTAAAAGTATTGGATTGACGGGCCGGCTGAGTGGCGCATTGGTTAAGAGCTGGCTTGGGACGCCAGCGGCCCTGGTTTGGATCCCACATATGAGGGCCAGTGACACTGCCCTCTACAGCTAACAACAGCTCCACCTGGAGTTGGGCTGTGAGTCCGGGTGACAGTGTAGGCTGCAGCCCCTGCTGCAGTGGGCTGCCATAGGCTACAGTGAGTGGCCGGCAGCCAGCGTGAGCTGCCAATAGCCATGATGAGTGACCATCCAGAGGCCGGCAACCAATCTGCCTCACCTGGGAAGAGCACAATGACGATACCAACACGGGCCAGTGAAGCAACGTCCTCCACAACTAGACTGAAGAACAAAAAGACAGCAACTTGTCTGTTCCCCTTCCTCGATTCCCCAACGCTGTTCCCCTCCACCAATTCCCCAATAAAATCTTCCAAAAAAAAAAGTATTGGATTGACATTACTAGACACTGAAAAATATAGTTAGCAAACATTTTATTGAGTTACTACTTTGTACCAGGATATATTCTAGTCTTTGAGGATACAGTGGTATATAAATGAGCCTAGAGATAGATCTGTTCTCATGGAACTTTGATTCTAATGAGGAAACAAAATTACAAATAAACAATTTCAAAATCCTCAATTTACCACTTGCCAATTTATTCCCATCACCTTGTTCTTTTTGTCTCTCTCTCTGCCTTTTTCACTCTTTCTATCCATATATATAAATGCCTTCTACAAATACATTATTTTGCTGGATGTTCTTTTTTTTGAGGGGATTAAATAGGAGTGAGGACACTGCAGTGTTAATACCAAACATTCTCACACTCCCTGAGAATAAATGCACAGAAGCTGGTGGGTAAACATCAGTTACATGGAAACTCTCAACCAATCCTGACCTTACAGGCTTAAATAACTTGAATTTCTTTTAACCAAACACCATATGCCTTCTGTGTGCAGCTAATGAAAGTGAAGAGTTCTGTCTTTAAATTTTCAATTCCAAAATGCAGCAAATTTCTAAAATTCTCCTTCCCAGCTACTCATTGAGCTTAAACCCATTAAGTATATCTATTTTTTATTCATTTCAGTTGTACAATACAATGTAATAATTAGACATTTACACCCCTCACAAAATGATAACCCTCCCTCTCCCCAGTCTATTACCCCTCTGACATCATATATCGCTGTTACAATTCTATTGACTATATTCCCTATGCTATACTTATCAGGTGGATCACTTCATAGACTGAGTAGATGCTTTACCACTGCACTGGACACCTGAAGCTGAAGTAGAATAATATTGAATATCAACTAATATAGATAGATAGATAGATAGATAGATAGATAGATAGATAGATAGATAGATATAGATACATATATATATTTCACACAGGATATAAAATAAATCTATTTTTTTTAATATCCCTGGCCATTTAAAACCTCAGGACAACTTTTCAGTACATGTCTTCTACAACCAGAAGAATAAAAGCTAGCTTGACCTAACAAATAGAAGCTAGTCAGTGTGGAAGACTACTGATAGAAAACATTTGTACTCTCTTAAAATACTCTCTACATGTCTATTGTGGGAAGAATTATTGGAGTTCCATTTGAGAGGGGAGTATTTTGATTCAGTGACATTTAACTCTGCTTGTTTAATTGTCACCTGCTGTTTTTGTGCTTAGCTTTTGATCTAACCAAATTGATTTCTTTTTTTCCAAACTGCTACAAAAAAGTCCCTAAGTTTCATAAGTAAACCCCACACAATATCTTCTGTACTAACACAATATATTCTCTTTCCACTTCCTCATTCTCTACAGTTACAAATGAGAGTTGATAAACAATGAAGCCGGAATGGAGATGCTCATTTCATTTGTCACAAATTCCATTGGTTATTATGGTGTTTCTGGTATGTTTGGGGATTTGGAAATATTCCTGATAGTGTAAGGGCAGTTACCAGGCAAATTGCTTAATGATACCTAGCTTGAGGCAGAAACTGTATATAAGATCAATCATTTTCTAACAAATATTTTAAAAATATAGCCATTCCAAATCAAAGAGCTTAGCCTGTTGGATCATATATAATTTCAGCAAATCATGGTTTTGTCCCTTATAGGTAAGAGGCTGTGATAAAATTTATTTCTCTATGTCCCAGTTTTTTACTGTAAAATGAGTTATATTAATATCATCAAATAGCCAGTGATGGTGTTTGAGAGAGAAAAAGAATGCACATAGTAAATACTCAATACATATTACACATTATTTGTCATGACTATTTCCAATTGGCACATAACTATAACTTCTTTTTTTTTTAAATAGTAGGTTTTTTTGTTTGTTTTGTTTTTTGAGGGCAGTGTCACTGGCTCTCATATGTGGGACCCGAACTGGGGCCGCTGGCTTCCCAAGCTAGCGCTTAACCACCGCGCCACTCGGCCAGCCCTAACTATAACTTCTGAGTTTACCTACATTTACAGATTCATCAACTGTTTTTGAGGTGCCTACCATGTGTAAGGCATGAGATTCATTCACTAGGAGAGGAACCATTTTTGTAATTAGAATGGCTCTATTCCCTAACACCTAGGTTAGAAATTGGTGGACCAAGGGATAAGCCTGAAGGCAAACAACTCAGATGTGAACTACTCAGACATTCATAAATAAATAATAATAAATAAAACACTGATGATGAAAGAGTGCTGTCAGCACCATGTCAGATGAGAGATGGTAGCACCAGGTACCACATGCAACTTAAGAAGAAGGGGTACAGCATTTAGCAAAACACCCTTACATACAAACTGCAAGATAACTGAAGGCAAAGAGGTTTTCTGGAAGTAATACCCAGTTTTGTATTCTAACTGCAAACAGGACATAGTGGCCAAACAACATGCATTTGCATAGTCCCTAAGCACTGGTAGAGGTATGCTGATGAAACATGCAGAAAACATGTGGCAAACTTCAATAAACTTTTCAAATTACAGAGACACATTCTGCTTTTGACAGTACTAATAACATTTCATTTGAATATGAGTTTGGTGTTTCCAACTTCCATCAATGTAATTGAGGGTTTCCAACTATACACGCAATAATATGCATGTATGATAAATAACTCTTAATATGAAAAATGCAAATGAGACCCTCACAAAAGTGAAAAAGAATCCAATGTGAAACAGTGATGGAGAATGGTCCAAGTGAAAAAGAATGAGCATCAAAAAGCATATAAGAAGCAAATATGAAGAGAACAGTAAGAGTAACTTTATACAAGAAAATATAATCAGTGATGTTAAAACAGCATAAAACATTACTCAAATGATTGATTTTCATGGAAATTTTTACATATACTCATTAAGATTAGAGGATATTATTTTGAACATGAAATAGAATTGTGTGTGTGTGTGTGTGTGTGTGTGTGTTGAAAAATACTGCATATGTGAAGGTGTACAACAGAATTAAAGAAAATGGGAACTGCAATAGTTAGAGGGAACTACGTCATTTTTCTATGATTCTATATACAGTGTTTGGATTTTAATTATCAGAAGAAAAAAAAAACGCCCTCCTCTTTCCACCACACATCAATTGTTGGCCCCTACCCTCATCTATGCTCTTTCCTCCTCTTACTATTCAAGTGTTCTCATTGCAATTAAGAAAAATCTCTACTTCTACTTTTCACTTGTTTTCTATTGAATCATCAATCTTTTCTCAGCCAAAAACATGCTTTCTTAATTCCCGCTTGAGAGATAAAGCAAATAAAAAACAAACAAACAAACAAAAACACACATCGGTATCGTATGGGTTCAGGAGTCACTCCAAGATGCCCCTCTGTGATCAGTGAATTGTTTTGGGCTAAAGGCAACCCAGATCTTGTGACCTCAAGAGAAACTTCTGACCCCACCTTAACTACCTAGAAGAATTTGAACTAGGGGCCTTGCCCATAATAAAAGATCAGATATATCTTTTTTTATGACCTATCTCTAGGGAAGGGCAAATTTCTAAGTACTGAACATCTTCTCGTATTGTTCTGCAATGACTTTCCTCCCCTCGGAAGCCCCAAGTGCTCCTAAGCTCAGAATGTGACACAGGCCTCATTTCCCCTTTCTGTCTTTGAACCGCTCAAGTATGTGGGGGACTCTGATTCCCTCATGTATGTAGGGTTCCCATACATATATATGTAATTAAATTTGGTCATTTTTTCTGGCTACTCTCTCTCATGTCTATTTGGTTATTAGAGCAGCCCACAGAACCTTGAGCATAGAGGATCCTTGCCCACAGTAAGCTGGTAAAACAGTACTCCAACAGAAAATCAAAAAATAAAGACACAAACACAACAAAAACAAAATCCCTATTGTGCAGCATTTGCCAATTTCCATGGTTTAAATCCTCCCCCACCATGCATGATTTCAAGATACCAATAGTTTAAAAACCTGTTGGCATAATTCTTGAATATTTAACAATCTGTTCTCATGAACCTGTATGATCTCGCTCCAGTATACCACAGTACCTGTTAATAGGGTTACTCTCTTATTTTTCCATTCACTTCCATTTATTTCTCTGTTCTCCTTCACAATAGAACTTTTCAAATGTTTTAGCTATGCTCTGAGTACATACTTTCCTATCCACCCCCCTTTATTCATCTCATATTTATTAAGCATCAATATAAGCCAAGCACTATTCCAGGTGCTGGAAATACAGCAGTGAACAAGGCAATGACCCTGCTCTCATGAAGCCTAGATTTTAGTTGAGACACAGACAATGAATAAAAACAAATCTCTAGCCTCTCAGATGCCAAGTGCTATAGAGGACAATAAAATGAATAGGGAATGGGTGGAGTCAATATTTTAAAGAGGATGAGCCCAGAAGGCTTCTCTAAGTCACACTGGATGAGAGAATTGGCTTCTAGGCTCGGACTCCATTAATAGCTACAATGTTCCAAGCCTAATGGATGTTTTTCTATCTCCACATTACTCTCTAGCTCTCAGCAGCTCTCTCATTATTAAACTGCTTTATTTTTCTTGGATTCTTTGACACTGTATACAGATGGTGCCAAAACAATGTATACACATTTTAAGAAAGGAAAAAACTAATGAAATTGTAATACCCAATATATACTGATAAAAAAAGATGAATACAAATTACGTTTGACTTCTGCAATTACAAGAGGTACTCAAAGTGGTTCCCATTAGGGTCCAGACACTTCCGATTATGGTGAACTATTGCTTGAGCCACGTTGCCTAAGGTGTCCACTTGTACACATTTTTTTGGCACCTCTGGTATTTCAGGTTTTATACCAATCTAGCTACACTTTCTCAGGCTCCCTTTCTAGCCCAACCTGTTTAAATGATATGAAAGTTTGGAGAGAATTAGTGTTTAGATCTCAGTCTTTCCTAACTGTACTACTCCATCCTAGGGTAAGGCCATCCAGTTTTCCTTCCCTCTCTTTTAAACATTTCCTAAATGCTAGTGATTCCCAAATACCTATCTCCAGCTGAGACCTCTCCCCTCAGGGGGTATCTGAAATTTGCTACATACAGAATTAGGGTCTCAGTTCCCTTCAAAACTATTAGTCACCACATTCATCACCGCCTGTGAATATGGTGACAACATTCATCCATTGTATCAGGCTGCAAATTTAGGAATTATCTTTGATTTTTCTTTTTTTGCATGCCCTCATTTGATCCATTAGCAAGCCTTGTCTTCTCTGGCTCTAAAAGGAATACATGCATCCATTTATCTTCATGTTCACGATTACTATTTCACCCCAGACATGACCCTTGCCTTCCGGGACCGTTATATTCATATCCCAACTGTTCTCATGCCTTTCAATCCATTCTGTAAGCAACAGCTAGACTTATATTTTTAAAAACACAAATTAAATTATAATACCCTCACCTATAAAACCCTCAAAAACTTCTCATTTCTTTCTTTCTTTCTTTTTTTTTTGAGGGCAGTGTCACTGGCCCTCATATGTGGGACCGAACCAGGGCCACTGGCTTCCCAAACCAGCGCTTAACCACCGCGCCACTCGGCCGGCCCGCTTCTCATTTCTTTAGAATAAATCCAAACTACTTCCATGCCCTACAAGGTCCTACATGACCCAATCCTGCACATTTAGCTGATGGCAACCTAATGGCCTCTCTCTTGTCCACTACTTTCAGATATATTGGCCTTGTTTTCTTATGTGAAATAACACAGGCACTTTTATACCTCTTGGTCTTTACACCTGCTGTTCTCTTTACCTGGTATAGCTTCCCCATCTTTTTGCACTTTTGGCTCATTTTCATCCATTAGGTTTTAGCTCATATGGCATCTCATTGGTGACACATTTCTTGATCACCCTGTTTTAAGAAGCCCACTTCCTTTCCCTTTATTTCACATTGACTTATTTCCTACATATCCTTTATCACAAATTGTAACTATTAAGCTTATTTCTCCATTCCTTTGTTATCATTTGTCTCCCTGCAATAATATAAGCACTACAAGGGCAGGAATTTTCTCTAAATTATGTTACCACTGACTGACAAATAGTAGGTACTTAATATTTGTTAAATTAGTAAACAAATGAATGAACAGATCATTATGGCTTCAGGGAATAAAGTTTCACTACAGTGAAGTGAACACAGAGTAAGACTCATGTTGGAAATTGAGAACTGGCTGAAGGGGAAGAAAACACTAACAAAGAGGTGCAGGCAGTATCTGTCTCCCTCCAAAATTACGTGAAAGGGATTCAGTTTGATATTTCATTACTTTTCATCGAGCATCAATTTTGTACAAGGAATTCTGTTATTTTCATTTACCTTTCAACACTCTCTTATGAGTTAAGAAGATTGTACAAGGTCATGTAACGAGTAAATGATAGCCTGATTCAAGTAGACAAAAAAAGAGACTCCTGAGTTCACATCCCAGTTCTCTCCTTTTGTGATACTGGACAAGCTCTAACAAACTGAGTTTCAGCGTTCTCATGTATCGCAAAAGTTTTTCTTCAAGTATTGATCACATTCTCACAAATGAGACTTGATTTGTACAACATCCCTAGCTGTAGAAAATTATCAGATTTTTAAAAAATATTTGGGAAAGCAGCATTCATTTCTAAATTACAGACTATTAGCAGGTGAATCAAGAAGACTACAAGTGATGATAACAAAGTTAGTACATTTCTAATTTAGATTGAAAATACTCAAGCTAGTACTCGAGGCACAGGAAATTAATGTTCTATTCATTGTGTCGACACTTTGGCAGGCTCTACACAACAGCACAGTGCTCTGCAGAGAAAAGATGTTCAAAATTTACTGACTGATATTGACAGAAAAATTTGTTTGAGTCCTCTCTGAAACTCCATTACTGGGATTAAGCAGATTTCTCAGAAATTTTGTACTGTTTGAGTATACGGTGGGCTGGAAGATTCCAGCAAGGGAAAGCCTTGCCATCTCACTGAAACCATAAATGAATGGTGAGTAGGATCCTACTGAATAATGACAAATGTAAAAAGCAGCTCTTTAAAATGAGAGATGGGAATGAGAAAGGGATTCAGTTAAGAAACAAAGAAAAATTAGGCAGAATAAATGCACATTTATAAACAATATGGTTACTAACATAAATACTCTATGAGCACGTGCATGCGTGCGCACATGTGTGTGTGTGTGTGTGTTTGTGTGATATTAAAATCTCTTTGACTAAAGATTAGTAACATCGAAGAATGCGTAGAGAAAAGGAAAGGCTTTATGTAGCTTCTCATTTCTATTTCCACTGTTGGATGTTCATTCTTCCCATTTGCAATTTTAAAATTCCTTCTCTCTCTTTCTCAATGGCTGGACAAGAGTTAAAACTAATATGCTAAATACTACAATAGCTAACTTTCTTACACAGCTTCTGGTTCTTGATTCTGAAATTTCAGATTTTCTCAAATACGTATCTTTCCTTCAGGTTAAATTCTACAAACATGGGCTTAGCTCTCCTGATGACAGTAAGCCTGAGAGCTTGGTATATAACTAGCTCAGTTACCAAACCCTGCAAAGTCTGTCTCAGTACCCATAACTTTAGACCCTATTTACACTCTGGTCTTTGACCAAATGGGCTTTATTTAGACTCTTACCATGATGGGGAACCTGTCCTTTGAAAAGAAACCTCTCCCTCAGAGGAAACAGGACACATTAATGTTCTTGGCTCCAAGAGTTAATCTTTTAGTTCGCCCCGGGTTTTTTTTATTAGTTTAGATTTAATCTTTCACTTGTAAATATTTTGATTGCAAAAGCAATACATGCTTATTGTAGTGGAAAATTAAAATAGTGTATAAGTATATATAAAGCAAACAATGAAAATACCCTGTATCTCTACAACATGCCAGTGCCATAATCTAGAGGTAATACTTCTTAGGAGAAGCTACACTATCTGTCTATTCATCCTTTTATCCATCTGTCCATTTAGTCATCCATTTATTTATTCACCTGCCTGTCTATCTAATGATATCAAACTATTGGGTTGCCGGGAAAGTCATGACGTATTTTTTCTATGTTTTTCGTTGCAAAAATGCATTATGACTTTTCCGACAAAGCAATATATACTCACTACCTATATATTCCATTTCCTACATATTTTCACAGGATGTGCTCAGGTAGCCTTGTGCTAGAACTCACTGGCTCTATATAATTTCGGATAAGGACCTAATTTCTTTATGTCTTCGTGCCTTCATCTATAAAATGGTGCTAAGGCTTTTGAAATAATTAAACTATAAGTACTTTGAAAAATGCCTACCAAATAGTAAGTTTTCAGCAAAATGTACATATATATCTGTGCCAAAAAAATGGACACACATTTTAAGAAAGGAAAACTGTATTAAAATGCTAATAATATACACTGATAACAAAAGATGAATACGAGTCACGTTTGACTTCTGCAATGACAAGAGGTGCTCCAAGTGGTTTCCATCAGCGTCCAGACACTTCTGATTATGGTGAACTACTGCTTGAGCAACATTGACCAAAGTGTTCATTTGTATACATGTTTTTGGCACCTGGCACCCCTGGTATACATACTTTTACACACACACACACACACACACACACACACAATTTGGATGCTAAAAACTAATTTTAGTAATGCATGCATTCATCCATTTATCTACTCTGTTTATTGGGCACCTATCATAAGTCAAGTATTATGCTAGACACTGTTGTAATAGTGAGCAAAAGTTAAAACAAATACAAACAAGCTTGGGCTCTGACTGTATGGAGCCTATAGTCCAATGACAGAGGATTACCTGCCTAGCATTCTATAGTTTGGAATAATACTGGAACTACTGTACACAATGCTGAAATGATCATCTTTCTATATTTGTCTTAGATATGTGTGCGTGTTCCTATGGATCTAATTCTTAAATGTGAAATCTCAGGATCAGAGACATGTACAATACCATGTTTTCAAAGATAACTCCAAATTTTCTATTTAAAATTTTCTAAGTTGTTCTTCCACCAAAGAAAACATGGGGCCTATTTCCATGAACACTTATGATCATAGGATATTGTAATACTTTGCATATATTTCATTATTAGCAGTGTTGAACGTATTTTTGTTTGGATTGCTTATTTGTAATATCTTAAGTGGATGATCAGATCAAATTTATCCACTTTTTAAACATTATTATATTTGTGCCTATTAACTGTAGGAGTTTTATCATGATGAGGTTATTAATTCTATACTATCAGTATAATTTCCCAGTCGTGTTTTGTTGCTTTTTTTTTCTTTTTAAAAATATTTTATTGGGGAATTAGGGGACGGGAACAGCGTTGGGGAATTGGAGAAGGGGAACAGACAAGCTGCCGTTCTTTTGTTTTTCAGTCTAGTTGTGGAGAGCATCGCTTCACTGGCCCATGTTCGTATCATCATTGCGCTCTTCCAAGGTGAGGCAGTCCCTCGTCGTCCATTGGACGGCCTCTCCCAGCCATCTCCAGCGACTCCCGGCAGCCCAGCTCCAGGTGGAGCTGTTGTTCACCATCTTAGCTGTAGAGGGCAGCATCACTGGCCCTCATGTGGGATCCGAACCGGGGCCAGGGTGCTCAGAGCTGGCGTCCCAAGCCAATTCTTAACCAACATGCCTCTTAGTCAGGCCTGTTTTGTTACTTTTAAATGGTGTCTTTTGCCATAGAAAATATTTTACTTCTTGTGTTCTTATATCTGTCAATTTTCTTTTACAGCTTCTGAACATTTTAATATATATTTTTAAAGTTTTACCTATTCACATTGAATCATTATTATCTTCTACATTTTAATATATGTTTTTAAAGTTTTACCTATTCACATTGAATCATTATTATCTTCTACATTTTAATATATATTTTTAAAGTTTTACCTATTCACATTGAATCATTATTATCTGAAAATTCTTAAGTATTTGTTGTAGAACTGGATTATCATTACACTTTTCTTTCCAAACAATGTCAAAGATTTTAATTTAATTTACCAGCTAACCTACTTTTTCTCTACAGATATAAAATGCTACACTTAAATAATAAATTTACCTAAATAAAAGGAACTTTTGTCAAAATAGCTATTCTATATCATTAAACAATTTCTCTATATCATGTCACACTGTGTCAGTATGTTATACTATGAAATCTACTAAAGCAAGTCATCTATCTGAAAATAATTGTTTTACTATTATCATGCATTTACATTTAGACCAATTTTAGAATTATTGTGACAGCAGCATCACTCTTTCCTTTTGTATGATTTATTTTTAGTGTGTTCACCCCCACACGTCTCTGCCCTTCTCTGCTTTTTCCCTAGGTGGCTGACCCTTTCAACAAAACATCTCCTGGTATCATTTGCTGGTTGTATTCCAGTTGCATTAAGTCAACGCAAAGGACCAGCTGGAAATTCAAAGACAGGGAAAGAGAAGGCTGGGGACATTTCCCTCTACAAGTTCTCTGCTTCAGAGCTGTGTCTTACAGTAGTTGCTTCCTTCCAACAACTACAGTTCCCAATATGTGGTTCTTCCTCCAGTGGTGCAGCTTTCTCTGAACTCCATTAACCTCCATTCATTCTGTTTGGTCCCCTTTCCCTCTGAGCCCTAGGGATAAAAAGAGCTTCCTACTGTTGCTCTTCTCCAGGTGACTCACTATCACCTCTCTGTTAATATATTATACCTCTGTAAGTTATCTTTGTATAAAATTCTCTTCAACTCTCTGGGGTGAATTCTATTTCTTACTGGGATTCTGTAATACTTTCTAAAATAACACATAGATGGATGATGGATGGATGGATGGACAGATATGGATGGATGGTGGATGGATGGATGGATGGACAGATATATTATATGTGCATGTGTATGTGTAACTATATCTTGCTTAAAATTATTTTGAATGTACAGATTAACTTAGAGAAAACTAGCATTTTCATCATATATGTCTCTTCCTTTCCTCATGTCTTTATATACTTAAAATTCAAATTTAAACTCTCTCCAAACAATTCTTATACTTTCCTCCGTAATTTGCTAAGAAATCTCCAAATTATGTAGTTATTCTGAATAAGATTTTATTATTTCTTTACATTTTCTAATTGCCAACATGCTTTGAAATAAGGAGAAAATTATAGTTTTCAAATGATGATATTTTAGTCCATCTTTTCCAATATATACATCTCATCATTTTTTGTGGTCATATAGCATTTGCTAGGTTGTCTGCAAAAATAATGAACAATAAGAGCAATGAGAAATACCTTTCAATGGTTTGTTATTTTAATAAGAATTATTCTAGCATGTCAACATAAGGAAGTTTCCTTCTATTCCTGTATTAGTAAGAACTTTTCTCAGGACTTGGTAATAAATTTTAGCAAATGCCACAGGATACATCATTTTTTTTCTGGGAGTATTGATTAGTTATGGTTTTTTTGGTCTTCCTTAAGAAAAGAACAAAGAATAAATGTTTTGCGCTTTGTTTTGAATTTCATTATTAATATAAATGTTATTCCATATAAACTTATCAAGTGAAAGCTCTGAATTTCATCCCTTTAAAAGTTTGCTTATTTTTTTTTTTTTTAGCTGAGCCATCCTGCCACCTGTTGGCAGCTCAACAGCAACTCAGCTCAGGCTGGCATTGAACTGCCGTTGCTCAGAGCTCAACTTGCACTCTTGAGCGAGCTCTTAACCAACTGAGCCACTCGGCAGGCCCTTGCCTATTTTTCTTTAGAATGCATGGTAAATATTGGGCCAGCCGAGTGGCGTGTTGGTTGGGAACTTGCTTGGGACACCAGCGGCCCCGGTTCGGATCCCACATGTGAGAGCCGGTGACATTACCCTCAAAAAAAAAAAAGAAAAAGAAAAGAAAAATAGAATGCATGGTAAATATGGATGAAATTTCACTGTTAGCAAATCTAGCTAATGATGTTTGTATTCTAATTTAGATTAAAGTGTAAATAATTAGTAACTGTTCATGTTTAAAGTGCTTCATTTAAACAAAACTAATCTTTAATTGATATATGCTTAGATGGGGGAGGAGGCTATATCCCTGATAAAATATAATAATAGTTTGATTCATTTACCTATATAAGTAGTCACTCAATTGGCGAAGGTAAGAGAGAAGCTAATTCATAATCCCTAACTGTAACTGGACATAACAGGAAATAGAGTGAATCCCTATTGTTCCTCTGTCATAATTACATAGCAATGACCCTGAAATTCTATCCACACTCATTTATCACTGTTGGCATCCACACATTCTTATGAATTAAAAAATAATTAAAACTACAACAGGTTGGGCATGTTTGAGCAAAGAAAATAGCTTGAAATAGAAAATGTTGCAAATATTCAGATAATCTTGGTAGAGCTAAGCTTCTAGAGGTTAATATGAACCAAATGCAAATTAGCCCTAAGCTTGAGATTCTTTTTCAATTTCTCATTATAAACTTGTTACTCTGTGTAAGTGTTTGTGATAAAGAATGAAGTAGATGAAATTTTCAGTAAAGAGTATATATATTTCCAAAAAACTACAATAAAGTAATTCTATAAGTGTGAGACTTTGTCCTAAATGAATTAAAGGGGAAAAAAAAAAACTTGGTGTTGCAAAATTTAAATTAATTATGGTAATATGCATTTCCCTGCAAATATTAAACTAGAATAATAGAAACAAAATTCTATTTTGGCAAAATTAATCTTTTGGCTTTTGTACAGATGCACATTATGCTCTGAATGGGCTTAGTTGTGTTTTTATTTAAGCTACTTTCACTGCTGGGAATGTGTGATCCTATTTCTTTTCATTTATTTAACTGAATAAATGTCATCAATTTGTCGATGTTCAGGTGCTGTGCTATTGTTTCTCCTTGAACACCACAATAGCTCAGTAAATAATGACATCTTCCAACCCCTGAACTTTTATAGCCAGGTGGATTCTATCATATATGATCTTGAAATTCAGGTTTATACACACATGTGTGTGCATGTGAAGTGTAGGTATTAAAAAAACTACTTTTGAGTGACCTGAGATTCTTTAATACAATTTTAAGAAAACAGTGACTTCATTACATTGTGATTATCACATCAATGTTTTTCTTAGAAGGTAATTCACCCTGAAAGGACTGGAACCTTCTGAATGCTAGGCTCTGGTGCTGGCTGGTGAGGACAAATACTGAGCAAGAAAGACACAGCCCAACCTCACAGTGCTTACCGTGCACATGACATAAGTTAATTCTAATGCGTAAAGCCATATCGTGTAGTTTTTCCTATATTTTATGTGTTTAAATTTTTAATACTAAAGAGCAATGCATTAAATATCTTAAGCAAATAAAATATCTATGTATGATCATTCATGAGGAAAGGAGTGAAACAAGAAAATAAAGACATTAGGATTACTTGGACATTTTATGTCTGAACAAGCAACTAGTCATCACACCTATTTTATGAGTCAAACCTTTCAGAACAGTGTTTGTCAACCAAGTTTATTTATTTATTTATTTATTTATTTATTTATTTATTTATTTATTTTTTGAGGACAGTGTCACTGGCCCTCATATGTGGGACCTGAACCGGGGCTGCTGGCTTCCCAAGCCAGCGCTTAACCACCGCGGTACTCGGCCGGCCCCCAAGTTCCTTTATTGCTACTACTTTTCCTATTTTCTTTCTTTAGGACTGGAGGGGGACCAGTATGAACTTTTAGCAGATGATGTATTTTCAATGCCTAATACCAAGCCTGACTCAATTCACACTCAGTAAATACTTGTGAAAAAAAATTTTTTAAATGCTCACAGGCAGAGACATCCAGCTCTTTGTTCTTCTGTCACATAATGTGAATTACTTACGTTCCCTTTTTCTGTTATTTGTTTCTTAGCCCACATCTAAATCAGCAATTTCATCTATGTGGGAATATCGTTCTATTTGCATAGCTAGCCTCCATATGGATTTTTTTGTGCCTTTGTACAAACTACTTGAGTCCTAAACTCACTGTCTCAAAACATGATGTTGAATAAGCAGAGAAAATATTTTTGCAATTGTCAACTCTTGTGTATATAAATTATATATAAATTTTTAAAAACTGGTTATATATATCTGGATCAGATTTCTTTTAGGTACAGTTAAAAGCAATAGCATATATTACTATATGTGAAATGAAGAGAATTAGATTCAACACTTGACAAGTCAAATTTAATGCATACCTCAAAATGACGTAAAGTGTTACTTCTTGAGGAAGTTCCTTCAAATTGTTCATTAAATTAAAAACTATAAATGTACAACTAAGAATTGTGATTTTAAAAGAATAATAATATACTCCAATTTAAATTAGATTTTTTTTCCTGCAGAAACTAAATGAGGTTAATACAGTGAGTGAAGTGAACATAATTTACAAGGTCATTAGAGCTGAAATACTTCAAATAAGAGGTGTGATCACAACATACAGTGAATATTTAAATTTTTAAAAAGTTTATTACAGTAAAAGACACATTGCCATTAACCCCCCTCAAAATACTCCCCGTTGCTTCAAACACGCTTATCCCATCATTCTTGCCACTTTCTGAAACAGTTCTGGAAGACCTCTTTCATGAGTGTCTTTAGTTCATCCTCCATCATGACAACACTCTGTGTCACACATCGCTTCTGGTGTACAGGAATTTCTGTCAAATACAAACATTATGGTGTGCCCTCATCCACTTTATTCACCAGATCTGGCACCATGCAACTTCTAGCTCTTCCCCAAAGTCAAAATGACCATGAAAGGTAAACGTTTTGAATCAATTCAGGACATCAAGGTAGTCATGACAGCACAACTAAAGACACTCACAAAAGACACTACTTCCAGAACTGCTTCAGAAAGCGGGAAGAAGGTTGGGATAAGTGTGTTCGAAGCGAGGGGGGGTATTGTGAGGGGGGTTAATGGCAATGTGCCTTTTACTGTAATAATTTTTTTATTATTCACTGTACTGTTTGATCATGCCTCGTTCATTTCTGTTCAGTTCTTTTCCCTTTTATAAAGATGGTTTATGAAGAAATATACAAGTATAGAGTAGTCCACGAAGGTATGCATTTTTATATGATTATTTCACACAAAATCGTTATTGACCATATGTATTTTGTCTAGGCCTTTACACAGAGGAGCTTTTAACATAATTCATTTACAATTTAGTTAGCAAGAAAACATGGTCAATTGAATTTTACTCTGAAACAATGTACCAAACTGATGTGAAATACATTACATCCCATAAAATGAACAAACACTGATCAAATTATACAGCTGAACTATGTAGCTCACATATCCCAAGACATTTAAAATATCATTTCAATACATTCATTAAATAAGTCTCAAGATGCAAAGGGTTTCCATAAGCACAAATTAATAACTTTCTGTCACAGTATTCAAGGTTTATGATGGTGAATTAAAAATAGTAAATTCTTCTTATAGTTTCCATCAATAATCATTCAAGTCATTTTCTAATCATAAAAGCATAAGTTTTACAATGTAATTTAAGTGAGAATACATTTTTATCTTATTTTGATCATCAGCATGATCTTTAACATCTTCAAGTAGCTGGAGAAAGAGAACTATCAAAAGCAGAATCCTGGGCCGGCCGGGTGGCATGGCGGTTAAGCACTGGCTTGGGAAGCCAGTGGCCCCGGTTCGGGTCCCACATATGAGGACCAGTGACACTGCTCTCAAAAAAAAACGAAAACCCAGCAGAATCCTGCTCTTGGGAGCAGAAGGCTCTACTAAACATCAAATCAACATCATAGTCTATAGCTAATATAGCATGAAGTATAATGCCTTAGACAGAGACAGTGTTTAATGAGTAGCTGTTGCTTTGTTCCATCCATGTAGCACAATAAATCAAATAAAGAATAAAATATTAATCTTAAACTTCCTTCTTAGCCATTTCTGCAATGGTAGTTAACAGGAAGTTTCCCTCTACACCTGATGAAGTCCCTAATATGCACGCTTGTTCTGGGAATTCCAATATTCTACATTGTATGGTATGGCCTAAAATGGGGTTCCCACTTCTGTGTGCTCTATCTATCTATCTATCTATCTATCTATCTATCTATCTATCTATCCTTATCTATCTAACATCTATCAATCAACAAATTATATTCACTTATGATCTCATTACATCTATATTTCAGACTAGGGGTATATATGTATAGGTAAATGTCTGCAAGTTTATATGTGTATTGTGATTCTAAAAAAATACTATGACATATATAATGACAAAGTCTTTCCCTGGACTATACGCAATTCCTAAAGAAGATGTTATCTCTTATTCTAAATTAATATTTTAAGATATCCTCATGTATTTTTTGTCTCATATATATATATATATATATATATATATATATATATATATGTTGCACACCTATTGTAGCTAAAGAATCTACACAATCTGACATGTATATAGAATGAATGACACTGCCAGAAACTATCTATGATACTGTGGGATTATCACGTCCACCAATGAACAAAAGTCATTTTCTTTTTTGACCAGATCCTTAGTTTGATAGATAAGAAAAGGTCATATTCACAGTGTGGCTTGTCAATATCTCCAGTAATAGGTTAACATATTATATGTTTACATAATAAGTCCAGGGCCAGCCGAGTGGCGCGTTGGTTAACAGCTGGCTTGGGATACCGCCCCGGTTCGGATCCCGCATATGAGGACCAGTGACACTGCCCTCTACAGCTAAGATGGTGAACAACAGCTCCACCTGGTGGGCTGCTGCGAGTCCCCGGGACAGCATAGCTGCAGCCCCTGCTGCAGTGGGCTGCTATAGGCTACAGTGAGTGGTCGGCAACCAACGTGAGCATCCAGCAGCCAGTGTGAGCTGCCAAGAGCCGCTGTGAATGGCCATCCAGAGGCTGGCAACCAGTCTGCCTCACCCAGGAAGAGCACAATAACGATACCAACATGGGCCAGTGAAGCAACGTCCTCCACAACTAGACTGAAGAACAAAAAGACAGCAACTTGTATGTTCCCCTTCCCTGGTTCCCCAACGCTGTTCCCCTCCCCCAATTTCCCAATAAAATCTTTAATAATAATAAGTTCATATAGTAGTATAGTATTGAATCTATACTACAATATAGTATTTAAAAAACACACAGATGTCACAAGACCATACACCATGATGAAAAATTGACTTCTGTCAATGTCAAGTTATATCTAGTTTATAGTCATATGACTCTCACGTGGACTGCTTCTACCAAATATATCTTGCCAATGACTTAGATGTTAAGGTATAAAAATACAGCTATAATAATAAAAGATGTTACAGTGCTGGAAAGAATAGCTCTTGCTATTTATAATAAAATCTTACTATGATTGTCTTAACAAATAATATTGAAACCAAAAAGATAAAATTCAATCGATATTAATTTAAAGTTTGGAGTTCATATTGTCAAGAACACTTATAAGGACTGCATGGATTCAGAAAATATATGAATGGGAATCAGACAATTGAATTCTACCTCTAGCCCTAGATCTTAATAGGTAGATATAGGAGGTATGACTACCATGATTGATGGTAAAGGGTACCAAAAGCAAGACCTGTGAATAAAGGCTTTAGAGGCTCATCTTGGAGATGGTGAAGACATCATGACTTCTTTAAATAGCAGAAGGCAATCATGGTTCCTCTAAATATAAGTCAAATCAATGTGTGAATGTTACAAAGATACAAATTCCTTGTCCATGCAAGAACTTTGAGGTGCTATCACATTCAATAATTAGACTTGACTAGTATACGACCGGATCTGATTGAGAAATACTGTGGATTGGCAGAGGGATTGGATTAGGGCTGTCATCTGCCCTAGAGGAGCTGTTCTGCCCTGCTTGATACATTGCTTTGGACTATGTACTGTCCTGTATTTTCACATACATTATTTCATTGACTCCTCTTTTAAAAAAACCTGTGAAATCAGTGGAATAAGAACGATATGGAGATGAATTCTGTGAGACTTAGGCAATAAAAATGGCTTCCTAAGGCCATTGAGCTTGTAAGCGACAGAGCAGAACTACTTCCAACTCTAAATTCTGATTAATGTTCAAGCAATTAACAAAACCACTTAGCAAATTCATTTACTAAGATCCTGTTTACACCTCTATAATCACCTTAATTAATTTTTTCTTTTTATGTCAGGCCTCTGCCTGCATTGATGTGATTGGTCTCTGGCAGGGAGTACTAAAATACTTGACTTTCCCATGTCAATTTTTTTTTTAAATCAGTATTTCCATAGGACAGTAGCTGCAAACATGCCTTTTCTAACTTAGGGTACATGTTACCCTTCAGAACAGAAATCAAAATTGGGTTAAAATTCAAGTATGTGTTAGTGATTCTCTCTTGAACATTTTACAGACCTCTATTATATACAGAATTATTATATATGATATAATATATATACAAACACATATATGCAGATTAACCTTTAAAATCTATTCCAATTCACTTTTATTTGCCAAGTTAGGCTACTAAAAAACATGGAAAAGTAGTAGAAAATATACGACATAGGACCATTATCAGACTTGTTTTCAATTCAAATAACTGTTTTGGTAATGAAATCTCCAGTTTATAAAGCAATTACTGCCCATCATGAAGAAGTAATAAGCTTGTATTTCTCAGCTGTGTGTAAATTGCATGCATTTTCGATTTCTAAGGAGAAGCCTCTATCAATCAATAGTTTTAGAAAATGACAGTGCTCAGTTAGGCAGGGATTGTTACTGAAGCCGATAAATGTTTATCCTTCATTGGAGACTTAGAACTAGCATAAGACACAGACTCCTTTTGTGCTTTTACACCACTTACATGAAAACCTATCTAGGAATATAAACATTCAAAAATATGATTTTAATGTAAAATTGCTATCAAATTTCTTGCTAGGAAGCTTGCCAGACAAGCCAGAGGTCAATTTTGTGAAGCAAATAGTATTACATGTATACAATAAAAAACGGAAGAAAGAAATGAAAAACAAATACAAGCCACTGTATGGTCAAACTATAAGAAAATACAGTAAATCCTTGGATTGAGAGTAACATGGTTTGCGAGTGTTCTGTAAGATGGGCAAACATTTCTAATACATTTTAATGTGGTAAACGAGCGATGTCTTGCAATACCAGCAGTTTGTTTCCAGAACAAATTGTGCTCCCATTGCGAGGTCTGCATCCAAATGTCTTTTCATAAATGGAGTCCCAGCTACCTTTGTAGTTTGTTTGGGGCAACTTTAATAGCAGTAGTTTCCCCAAAGCAGGCTCAAGTCATTTAATCCATGACTGCTTTTTGTACATGGCTGATTTATTTGAACTTAGAGAACAGCAGACCACATCAATATCATGTTAATATCCTAAATTCAGCTAAATTGTGTTACCAACAAAACTTGTCTTATCATACATTTCGCATTGGCCTATGAGAGAATGTGATAGTTAGCTATTAATTGACAATCAGTAAAAGCAGTTATTTTTGAAAATATACAATGTACAGAAAATAGCATTTTCCTGTTCCTCATTAGCCTGTATTTTTTTAAACCTCTTGGCTTAAATGAGAACTTCCTTTGGGAACTGTTTATTTTTCTTGGACTTCTTAACTTTCTTTCCTAGTTTTTCCATCTTCCTTCCCTTTCCTCAGTTCTTAAACTGAAGAAGACCCGAACTTGACCATAAGTACCTCAATATATTGATAGTCTTTCTACTTGAATTTGCCTAACTGAAATCCTTTTGTTTATCCATTCATTCAAGACATATTTATATCTACCATATTCCAGGCACTCACGTAGGTGCTAGGGAACAACTGTAAACAAAAGAGCCAATGGGTACTTTATTCATGGAACATATAGTCTAGCAAAGGAGACACACATAGAAGCAGATAAACTCAGTACTGTATGGAAGGTGCTATAATATAGGGGAAACTAAAGGTGCCAAACATTTAGTCTTCTCACACAAGGTCAACTATTAATCTAGCATTTTAAATTCAGGACCATTACATGGTGTGTTTTTTTGTGGGGTTTTTTTGTGGTTTTCTTTTTTTTTGAGGGCAATGTCACTGGCCCTTATATGTGGGACCTGAACTGGGGCCGCTGGCTTCCCAAGCCAACGATTAACCACCATGTCACTTGGCTGGCCCTCAGGACCATTACATGTTAATAAATATTTTGGCTCACTTGTCTGTATATTTATATTCTTCCTCATTTCAAACTGATTTGTGGTAGCTTTGCATGTTAAATGATTCCCTAAGAGTAGGATGATATCCTTCCATCTCTTATCCTAACCCTCCAAAAAAATCTATTTTTACATCTCTATAGTTTCATAGATTATCTCAGCAGATCCCATTTCTTTCAGTTTCTGTTAAAAAGAAATACACTAAATTCAACAGAGGATCATAATTATCAAGATAAAGAATTGTATCTTTGTATAGTTATCTCTGAGTGCTTTTCACACTAAGAAGCTCAGAAAACTATATTTTCTCCTTTCTTTATTAATTGAATAAGTATGATATTCCTTTAACTCTTTTATTTAGCATTAGCAAGTCATTTCTGCAAGCCATTCAACATTTTTTCAACATTCATCATAGTACCTACTGTGTGTTTGAGCAATTTTCTAAGCACAACGGGAAAACCAAAACATGTATAGCGCAGCCACTGCACTGAATAAGCACAGTCCTGAACATATACTTAACATTTGGCTCAAAAATTATAGCTGATTTATTCACATAATTTGCTTTGGGAAACTGCAGTCATCAGCTTCACATGTTAAAATCTAAGGTGGCTTTAAATAAATTTGCAAATCTGTAATCCAATCCATGGTAGTTAAAATATATCAGAAAAGACCAAAGTAGGACCAAAAAATAATATAAGGTTTCATGAAAACAATAGAGTACTTGAACAGGACCTAGAATTAGAGGGCTGTACAATAGAAGAAAGGCTTTCCAGATAATAGGAGAAAAGTTGAATTGCATTTAGCAACAAGTCCTCATCACAAGAAAAAATTATATTAATAACTAGGTATGGTGATGGATGTTTAACTAGACTTACTGTGGTGATCACTTTGCAATATATACCAATATCAAATCATTATGTTGTATAGCTGAAACTAATATAATGTTATATGTCAATTATATCTTAATAGCATAAAATAAGATCCCTGCATTTGGGACATGGTAAGAAGCCTGCCCCATGGTTATAGCTAAAGAGAGGAGTAAGAGATAAGACTAGAGGAAGCAGTGGATGCTAGAAAGACTATGAAAAATACTAGAAACTACTAAATTTGGAACTTTTGATACAGGTAATGGGGAGCCACCAATATTTTTGAACAGACAAGCCACATAATTAAACCAGTATTCCAGTAAAAATCTGGAGGCATTGTGTTGAATAGAGTTGAATATAGGAGAGAGACAAATTTTTCAGCCATGAACCGAAAAGGACTAGGAATAATTGGTAACCACAAGATTGCCATGGGGTTACGAATGACAGTTTGGGGAATATAGTCAATGATGTTGTAAAGATTTTGTAGGGTATCCGATGGACACTTGTCTTATTAGGGAGACCATTTCATGGACGGTATAGATGCCTGACCACGGCAGTGTAATATGGGATGTCAACTGTAGTTTAATATATATAGTCACAGGGTGTGGAGTACAGCATACGGAATAGAGTCAATGGAATTGTAACAGCTATATACGATGCCAGAAGGGTACTAGATTGGGGGAGTGGGGTTATCACTTTGTGAGGGGTGTAAATGTCTAACTATTATATTGTGTTGTACACCTGAAACTAATTTTAAAAAATAGGAATAAGGTCCAGGAGTGGGAGAACCAGAAGTCAAAATTGTTGGTCTGGGATCACATGAGGTAACTAAAATTTTAGGAAAATTAAACCATTGGGTAGGTGGTGATTAAGTAATGGCATTGTATGGAGTTGGTATTGCTTAAATTTGGCCTAGAGAGACAAAACCCTGGAGACATTTCAGGAAATTATAATTAAACCAATTTGATTTGAGCTCAAATAAAATATGGGCAAAATTGAGAAATAAACCTGATTAAGCCAAAATCATTGAAGGTTTTCAATGGCTTGATTAAAAGTTTGAACTCTGTTTTCTAGGTATTGAATAATGTGATTGATACAAGAATAAAGATGAGTTCGGTTTTGGATGGTGGACTTTATCTCAGACGACCCTTCCTGCTCTTGAAACCATCATTCATTTATGAAGGGAAAGTATCTATGCAAATGTTCGAAAATAAAAGTAATAAAGTGTTTGGGCTATGAAATTAAACACTCCCTGATTCAAATCCATTTGTTACTTCTTGCTAGTTATCTGTATGATGTGGGAAAATTCCCTTCTCTCTCTTCAGGATTTTGTTTCTACATTGAAAATGTGGAGGTTACAGCACCTAGTCCTTAAAGTGGATGTAAGGACTAAATAAGAAACTACAGGTAAAGTGTCTGACACAAAATATGCTCACATTAAATATTAGCTATTTTAGCAAACTGATCGAGTCTCTTTTCTTACATTTCTGGTGACAGAGCAGGACTGGTAATGTCGACATTCAAGTCAATGGATGAAAGTGAAAGTAGGAGAATGAACACCCCTGCAGACAACAGAACTTACAGAAGATATGAGCAGATTTGGAAAACATCCATAACACAAAGAAGAGGCGTCACTAGAGCAGATGGGAAGCATGATATAGAAATTGGTGATATATCAGATACAGTGATAGATATGAATAGACAGAGATGAAGATATAGAGATGGAGATACAGATATAGACATAGATGGAATGTCTGAATGGTAAACTGTCCCAAATTCAAAGAAGTGAATCTCTCAAAAGGAGAGGTGTGATGTTCACCCTGAAACTCAATTAGAATTTAATTGGTGACTTTTGAAAAGACAGTTTTGATAGAATGGATGAGGGAGAATTTAGTTTGTAAGGGATTAAGGGGAAAGTAGGTAAAGTAAATTCGGCAACTTTAATTATACCAAGTCTACAATTAAGTTTGTGAATTTGCTGCAACAATGTTGCTAACATTTTCTGATATCAGAGGGGTTACTGATGATGAGTTTGTACCAACTGGACAAACAGTTAACCAAGTTCATTATTTGAAAGTGCTGAAAACGCTGTGTGAAAAATTAGACGACCTGAACTTTTTGCCAATAATTCATGGCTCTTGCATCACGACAATGCACCAGATCATACGGCACTGTCTGTGAGGGAGTTTTTAGCCAGTAAACAAATAACTGTATTGGAACACCCTCTCCACTCAGCTGATCTGGCCCCCAATGACTTCTTTCTTTCCCCGAAGATAAAGGAAATATTGAAAGGAAGACATTTTGATAACATTCAGGACATCAAGGGTAGTATGACAACAGCTCTGATGGCCATTCTAGAAAGAGTTCCAAAATGGCTTTGAAGGGTGGACTAGGCACTGGCCTTGGTGCATAGCTTCCCAAGATGAGTACTTCGAAGGTAACCTTAATGATATTCAGCAATGAGGTATGGACCACTTTTTCTAGGGTGGGTTCACGAATGTAATTGTCTGACCTCGGAAAGGACACATTCAGTGCTCACAACTTGCCAGGCCCTGCCCTAAGTGTTTCAAATCGACCAAGTCATTTCACCCTCCTAACAGCCCTGTGACACGAATATAACTGTCACCTTCATTTTCACAACAAGAAAAATGAGGCATAGGGAGATTAAGACATTTGCAGAATTTAACAGAGCTAAAAAGTAACCATGTTGGCTTTGAACCTGGCAGTCTAGCACTAGGCCTTGTGTTGTACTTCCGCCCATACAGCTTCTCAGACAAGAATGGTGATTTGAACTTGATCCTAAAGCTGAGTCTCTACTTACCCGAAGAGGCCAGACTTGGGAATGAAAAAAACAACATTTTAAGGGTTTGAACACTCACTTCACACAAAGTGTATGAGAGAGAGAGTACCCTAAAATAGCCTATAGGGGTAGGAGACAAAACACAGGTATGAGATGACCTTAATATACGATATGTGATCACTGCCATTGGAAAGGTCTGAACTACTTTCGAGGAGGCATGGGGTATACTTCTAGCTGGAATGATCCAGAAAAGATCTAGATGGAGGAGATATTAACTAAAACTGGGCCAGAAGGAGAGAAGCCTAAAGACATTTCAGAAAATTGTAAATACACTGACAGTAGGAGGTTGAGATAAAATATTGAGATCAATCTGGAAAATTGAGAAATCTGTGGTTGAAATATAATCACAGACAGTTTAAATGCCACTGTTGAAGTATTTAAACAGTATGAGGAGAGCTCTTAATTTAGGGCAGTGGTTCTCACAGTGTGGTCCCCACACCTGCAGCATCAATACTACCTGGGAATTTGTAAGAAAGGCAACATATCTGGTCTTGTTCTAGATCAGGGGTCGGCAAACTTTTCAGATGGAAGAGCCGCCAGGGGTCAGCAAACTGCGGCTCATTAGCCACATGTGACTCTTTGGGTATGGACATGTGCTCTGAAGTAAAATTGAAAATGAAAGTAAAACTATCAGTTTCATTTATAAAATTTTCAAAGGATATTATTCACATAACGGTGATTATGTAAAAATATATTTATGGCTCTCGAATAATTTTTAAATTGCTGTGAGGGACAGGATTGGCTCTTCCAGGGGTCGGTAAACTTTTGAGATGGAACGTACCCAAAGAGCTGCATGTGGCTCCTGAACTGCAGTTTGCCAACCCCTGTTCTAAACATACAGGATTAAAAACTCTGGATGTGGGGCCCAGCATTCTATGTTTTAACAAGCCTCTAGATTATTCTGATGTATGCTCAAATATGAGAACCTCTGCTTTAAGGGCTGTGGTTCTCATTAAGTCTGTTCCCAGACATCCTGCTAATTTCTCCCAGGCTCCTGAGAGCATCTTTTACTCTGCTCACTTCAGCCCAGCTGTGACCACATGACTGACATGCTTCACCAAATGAAATGTGAACAAAAGTGATGTGTGACACTTCTAACCACAAGCTTTATGGACTCTCATGTGCTTAAATATGTTCCCTCATGTTCTCAAAGTTTGTGTTTAGATGACCCCTCCATCAACCTCAGTCCTTGCACAGATGACAATGAACTGAGACCCTTAACAACCAACAATGACATGAAGTTTGGTGGGGAAAAAATTCTACTGTTTTCAGTTCCTTATATATCAAAATTTCTGTTACAGACACATACCGTAGCTTCTCCTGACTTGACTTGGACAGGGAGAGGGTACTAAGAAGGAAATGGTTTCATGATAAAAGAGAATGGGCTTACTAAGAGGGAAACATTTAAGATATCTGTGAAAGAGAGAAGAATCAGTATTTCTCAAATGTCAGAAAAGAAACATATTTTTACATGAATATATGAGAGTGAAAGGAGCCGGGAGAGGGAGAGAAATAAATTATTACCAAAGTATTAACAATATTTATCTTTGTGTATAAGGATTTGAGGAGAATTTTTACTTTAATACCGAGTCCATTATCATCAGCATATTATCATTATTATTATACCTATAATCATAAAAAACAAATATCAGAAAAACATAAAGTATATGGCACAGAATTTGCCTCAATCTCATCTTCTGCACAGCTGAAATCTGAGAAGACTTTTTCATTAGACAATTGTGTATCTGCATTCACTATGCCCTGATTTCTTACCATGTACAAAACACTGCTTTAAATTCTAACCACACATTATTTCTGGTCCTCATCTTAGTCTTGCCGGTAAGACCTGTGATCCTAAGGTTAGGAATGAATTCAAAAGTGTTTCTGGAACATGCCTTAGATCACATAGTGACTATATAGATGCTCTGAGATTCAAACCAAGTTTTGTCTTACCCTAAAACTTAGGATTTATAAAATTAGATCATGCTGTTGTATGAGGGTCTCTATGAGTGTTTCCACGTATGTTCAGGCATGTTTGTGTGTGCAGGTGTGTGCAGAGACAAGTCAGTATATTTGATATAGTGCTTAAATAAACAAAAATAAGGGATTAATATCCAAAATTTAAAAAAAAACTCATATAACTCAACACCAAAAAAAACAAACAACCCAATTAAAAAATGGGCAGAGAACCTGAATAAACATTTTTCCAAAGAAGACATACAGATGGCTAATAGACATATGAAAAAATGCTCAACATCACTAATTATCAGAGAAATGCAAATTAAAACCATAATGAGATACCACCTCACTCCAGTCAGAATGGCTGTCATCAATAAATCAACAGACAAGTGTTGGTGAGGATGTGGAGAAAAGGGAACCCTTGTGCACTGTTGGTGGGACTGCAGATTGGTGCAGACACTATGGAAATCAGCATGGAGGTTCCTCAGAAAATTAAAAATAGAACTACTCTATAACCCAGCAATTCCACTCCTGGGTATTTATCCAAAGAAATCCAAAACACTATTTTAAAATATATACGCACCCCTATGTTTATTGCAATGCTATTCACAATAGCTATGATATGGAAACAACAAAAATGCTCATCAGTAGATGATTGGATAAAGAAATTGTGGTACATTTATACAATGGAATATTACTCCGCCATAAAAAAAATGGAATCTTACCATTTGCAACAACATGGATGAACCTAAACTATATTATGCTAAGTGAAATAAGTCAGACAGAGAAAGACAAATACCATGTGATCTCACTTATATGTGGGACCTAAAGAACAGAATAACAAGCAAGCAAAACAGAAACAGACTCAAAGATACAGAGAAAAAAACTGGTGGTTGCTAGATGGGAAGGGAGTTGGGGGATGGGGAGAAGGTGAAGGGATTAGAAAGTACAAATTTATAGTCACAAAATAGTCACAGGAATGGGAAATAGTATGGGGAATATAATCAATAATGTATAGTTTATGTAGGGCTCCAGATGGGCACTGGACTTATCAGGGAGATCACTTCATAGATTATGTACATGCCTGACCACTACACTGTACATCTGAAGATGAAGAAGAATAATACTGAATTTCAACTATAATTTAAATACACACACACACACACACACACACACACACACACACACGGGATGTGGAATACAGCATAGAGAATATAGTCAGTGGTATAGTAACAGCTGTGTATAGTGTCAGATGGGTAAGAGACTTGGTGGGGTTATCACTTTATGAGGGATATAAATGTCTAATCATTATGTTGTTTTGTACACCTGAAAATAATAAAATAAACTAAAAATATAAAACAAAAAAATAAGAGATTCTTGTATGTGCTGAAAAAGAGATGGGTGCTCTCTGTTCGGTATCCTAGTATAGTAGTTGGTAATAATCATTATAATTAAATAAGAAATTGATTACTCATTACAACTCACTATGCTGATATTGCTACTATATTTATTTCCTTTTTAAACTAAAATTATGCAATCAAGAATCCTGACTATTTGTAAGGGCAACCACACTGACATTTCTAGGTCAAAATAAGTCTTCCTGAGATGACAAATGCACAACCTAAATGTCTCCAACTGGCCTCCAGGGTTTCACAAATCTCAATATTTTTTTTTCAAATTCTTGACACCCACTCTAAGGATACTAAAGATGTTCTTTGCCCTCTTCAAAACAGTAAAGCCTGAAATATGAGGAGCCAGATTGATCATATAAGTATGTTGTTTTCATTAATGGGATATCGTCATTAGAGTTGATTACCATGAATCCACAGGATTGCCAACAACTTTCCCTGCGTGCTAGATTTTAACCCAGAAAGAATGGCTCCTTTAATACAGGTAAAGTTTGGCTGAAAGGAGAGTATTCCTGGTTATGTGAATGGGCTTTAGACGGGTCCTCTGAAACCATATACAGACTACTTTCTGGTTTTCTCAAATGTGCATGAGAGAGAGTCCATAGATTTAATTATATCTCCAAGAGGTATAACATCCACAAAAGAGTTGGCTGGACAGGCCTGTGAATATTCTAAAAAGCACTGAATTGTACTCTTTAAATAGAATTTTTAAAATAAACTTGTCAAGCCAAAGTTGATGTATCTTCAATTTTATACTTCCATATTTTCAGAACTTATGTACCATGTTAAGTGACCCATTCCTCAAACTGACTGACTTCCAATTAAAGACATGCACAGGCCGGCTGAGTGGCACAGTGGTTGAGAGCTGGCTTGGGACGCCAGCAGCCCTGGTTTCGGTCCCATGTGTGAGGGCCAGTGACACTGCCCTCAAATAAATAAATAAATAAATAAATAAATAAATAAATAAATAAAGTTTAAAAAAAATACATGCTCAATGGCCGGGTATGTGATACTCTCACTAAGCCTGCTGTGCCTGGCCAATCTCAGGCCACCGTGATGACCTGGTTGCCTGGCTACTTTCATTCCCATTAGTGACCGAACTCTCCATTCTGGCACTTTCACTACTTGTTTTGGCTCACATCATACCATGGTTATAACACAATCCAACTATTTGGCTGTTTATTTTTTCTTTTTTTATAAGAAAAGAATGTTTATTTGGTTCTAAGAGAAAGCCAATATTTTATTAAAGATTCTTTGTGCCCATCAGAATATGAATACCAATAGAAAAAAATAGGTCAGAAAGCCTAAGGATTCCATTAGAACAAGGAGTCAAAGAAGTAGACAGATGCCACAGTCAAGATTATGAATTAAGTGCAACTATTATTGGTCAAGGTGTGCCACAGATGAGGAGAAAAGCTGGGAGGCAGACAAGACCAGGAGATAATAATATAAATTTAAGCAGCATGCAAGGCCAAGGTTGGAAATATTGGAAATGGATGTGCAGACACACAGGTAAGACTCTCGGCAACACAATCCCAAAAATGGGGGAAAAATCAGGAATTATACCCAGGCACTGATAAAATAGGGAGTAAGTTATAAGGACACCAGCAAGAAATACATTGAACAGTAGATGTAAGAGAAATAGGCGGGGGGAAAGAATCAAAGCTTTGAGGAATGGTTTGGCTGCTTCCCACATGCTTGACAATGGATAAGTAATGTTTTTTTTGAGTTTTCATTTTGTCATCTATAAAACTGATACATTTAATAATTCATTGAATTCTCATTACAATTCTACAATGTAGATATTATTATCCTCATTTTACAGATAAAAAACCTGAATCCCAGAGAGGCCACACTGCTCAAAAATGGCAAAATACTGGGGGTGTCAAAAAATGTATACACATGACTTGTATTCATCTTTTGTTATCAGTGGATATTGAGTATTATAATTGTAATAGTTTTTTTTCCCCTTTCTTAAAATGTGCATACATTTTTTTGGCACTCCTCTGTAGATTCATACCCTATTAGGCAGATGCTGATGGTACTCTGCCTGTTTTCCTTCAGTCCTTTGTATTCAGTACATGGTGGTACAATTTCTACCTCCCAGCTCCCGCATCTTTTTGCCCAGTAGAGGCTGTTCTTTCTGATTGCATGTCACAGTCATAAATGCCAAGAATGGAATGCACACCTCCTCCCAGGGTCTCTCAATCATTGACCAGCAGGATTTGGTGCATAAATTCCCCAGCTTCCTCATCCCTTCACAGGAGAACTCTGAGCCATGTATCTCACACTATTTCCCACAATTCCCCAGAGGGATCGAGCCCCAATTGCCCATAGTGGTAACTCCTGAAATAGACTCTTTATTGGTTTCCTTCCCTTCCTTGTCTCACTTCCTCACACCCCTGCTCATGATTCCTAGGATCATCTCTCAAATACACCATGAGCATGAGATAATCTGAAAGTCATACAGAGGTGTAAACTTAAATTACTATTATTTCATGGAATTATTACTAACACTGATACCTAAGCCCAAATCTAGAAGGGGCCCTTTTTTTATCCTTTCTGGGTCAGAGTCTACCCATGAGGGCTAGAATGTTGCTGGCCCTGACCTCATAGTGGCAGGCTCCAGTATTCCTGAATGCTGGAGAAATGTCCATGAGTGGAAAGCAGAGAGATTTTAACAATTCTGTTGAATGGGGTGCAGTGAGTGAGCAATGGGAGAAAATTCTATTGTGACCTCAGTAGTTAAGGGAGATGATACGCTGAATGTCGCTTCCTCTGTAAAACTTTCCACATTCCTCCAAAATGCGGGCAGGTTCTAGCTGTGATAAGATGTCACCGTACCTTGTACTTCTCTTTGGTAGTACCAATCACAACTGAATAAAATAATTTGTGGTTCGTTAGTGAGTCTCTCCACTCCAGGTTGTTCAGTGAGAAGAGATATTGTGTCTCCTTCAGTGCCTCCCCCCACACCTGGTATATACGAGGCAATAATATATGTGCTGGGCCCAATGCTAGGAACAGGGCAGGGAGTGGTGAACAAGACAGACAATTTACCGTGTGTTCATAAACACACACACACAAAAAAAAAACACACACACACAAAAGCAATTGAAGGCATGTATCTCCATCTTTAAACCATCTCCCAAAACTTGTAGATGCGCTCAGAGCTATTCAGTTCCCCTCTATCGACAACCCATTTCTCAGTCATTTCAGCAACAACCTTGTAGAAAGGACAATCCATATTCGCAATCTTTCACTATTCTCCTAAGGTTGTTCTTTGGAATATCACCAAAATGTCCAATTTGCTAAATCTAATAAACTATTTTAACCCACATCTTACTCAGTTTTTTGGTGGCATTTCGTACTTAAGTACTCCTCTCATGGTCAACCTCCTCCCTGTCTGTCTCCTTCTTTTTGGTCTCCCTGGGACTGTATGATTTTATATTACCTTCTCAAATGATATATTCTCCCATGCGAACTCACTCCCTCTACCTCCTCCCCAAACCTTGTTATTCCTACTGGATTTCCTATTCATTTGCCTAATACATCAGCATAAAAATCATCCTAGGGTACTTCACTCAGTACTCTGTCATATCTGATCATTCAGTAAGTTCCATCTATCAAGCTGCTTCATCCCAATCATTCTTCTCCATACATCTTGTCACTTCCCTAGTTTAGAATATAACCATCTCTTATCTGGACTAGTATCACCAGTCTTCAAATGAATATTTTTTCCTCAAATATGTCAGAATTTCTAAGGGAAACCCATCCATTGCACTGGCTCATTAGCTATAGGGCAGTGATGCAGAGATATACTTCAATGCACTATACCATGTATGACTGTGGGTCATGTTTTCTGGGTCAATGTTTCACACAGTGATGGTACCTGTATGACTACTATATACAGAGAGTGTCAAAAAGAATATATAAAGATTTTAAGAAAGGAAAAAAACTGTATTAAAATTACACTGATGGCAACCACTTTGAGCATCTCCTGTAATTGCAGTCAAATGTGATTTCTATTCATCTTTTATTGGTATATATTGAGTATTACAATTTTTTTAAAGATTTTATGGGGAATTGGGGGCGGGGAACAGCATTGGGGAACCAGGAAAGGGGAACAGACAAGTTGCTGTCCTTTGGATCTTCAGTTTAGTTGTGGAGGACGTTGCTTCACTGGCCCATGTTGGCATTGGCATTGCTCCCTTCTCGGGTGAGGCAGGTCGGTCTTCAGCCTCTGGACAGCCACTCACAGCGGCTCTTGGCAGCTCACTCCAGCTGCCAGCTGCTCATGCTGGCTGCCGGCCACTCACTGTAGCCTATGGCAGCCCACTGCAGCAGGGGCTGCAGCTATGCCGTCCTGGCGACTCACGGCAGCCCAGCTCCAGGTGGAGCTGTTGTTCACCATCTTAGCTGTAGAGGGCAGTATCACTGGCCCTCATATTTGAGGTCTGAACTGGGGCCACTGGCGTCTCAAGCCAGCTATTAACTAACGTGTCACTCGGCCAGCCAGAGTATTACAATTTTAATAGAGTTTTTTCCTTTCTTAAAATGTGTATACATTTTTTGGCACCCTCTGTATATGTGTTTCAGATGCCTAGTGTAGATTCACAATCACTCTTTGTCAGCTTTGTTTCACAATGTATTAGAGGTAGCAACGTCAGTCATCTTTGGTCCAAAATTTAGTTGGTAAGAAAGAAAAAGAAAGAAGAGGAAACATTTGTTCAGCCCATGAATAAGTAACCTTACAATGCTTTTTATAACTTGAAACATTCACCCTCATGAAAACTCTATAAAACCACTGTCATGATGATAAACCCACATTTTAAGTTGAAACATATATATATCCAAGTTTCTGATTTTGCTCTGTTATCAACATAGCATCCACAGAATTAAAGAAAGCCCTATAGCCACTTTAGCTTCCATCTTTCTCTTGTCTTTTCAAATGCCTTAAAGTACAAAGAAATATTTTCAGGCAAAGGTAAAAATAATTGCTGAAATCATGGTTTTGCAGGCAGGGAGTCTTCAATGACAGTGCACTTCCCATGGTGAGACACTGTAATGAGTTCAAAGTGTTTACAACTTCAATACCACATATCAAATGCCCCCTTCAATGAAGTGAATTCTTGGCTACAAGTTACAAATGTGCTTTCAGAAATAAAAAGCATCGTGATTATACAGGTGTTTCTATTATTGGCCTAGGTGAGGCAGTTACTTTTTTTATTCTTAATAAAAAATTCTTCTCAAGATATTCATAACTTCGAAAGATATTGATAACTTCAAAAATGTGTTTACAGTAATAAATTATGCAGTTATTTACAAAACAACCAGACTCTCAATATGATCATGATCTCTAGAAGCAATATGGTCATACGGTCTAAGTAATATAGTCTAAAATTTTCAAGGGTGTTTTCTGTTTAATAGGCTGTATAATTCTGCAGCCTTTTAATTTCATTAATAAAAATATTTTTCCTTTGTGAGAAAGGGACACCACAGAGCAAGCTTTAAAAAATAAAAATAAAGGGCTGGCCGGGTGGCTCAGTTGGTTATGAGTTTGCTCAAGTGTGCGAGCTGAGCTCTGAGCAATAGCAGTTCGATGTCCAGCCTGAGCTGAATTGCCGCTGAACTGCCAACAGGTGGCAGGATGGCTCAACTAAAAAAAAAAATTAAAAACATTAAATATAATAAATTAAAATAAATAAAAATAAGAGATGCCAAAAGTAGACAACACAAACATGAATTTATAAAATTTTTAAATTATTACTTAAAAAAATTTTTGGAATTAACTGTTATTTTTACCAAATCTGCAAATTGTATTCTAACAAATAGTAAAAATCAGTCTTCATTCTTAAAATTACAAGTATTGCTGTTTATACAGCTACTGATATGGTTTGGTCCTGGTGTGTCGGTAATGGGATAAAAAGTCTTGGGCATACTGACATGTTTAGACACAGGTGCACACAGCTCTAATGGATTGCATTCCCGACCTGGGCTACGTTACTCAAAGGTGTTCTACCTGGAAACAAGATTCCGTGTAAGGATCATGAAGAGGCTTTAGAGGATACATGAACACCGAATAACGTATGCAAATTATGTTCATTTATTTGTTTGTTTAAAATCTACAACATCCAGCAGAATCTCTACCAGATCTATGATTCAAGAGTGACTTAAGACGAGATTGGACGCATTCAAGGTTTTATGGCCATAGACAAAACAAACCAATGGAACAGAATTTAAAGCCCAGAAATAAACCCATATACATATGGGCAAATAATTTTTGACAAAGGAGCCAAAAACAGATGATGGAAAAAAGAAAGCCTCTTCAATAAATGGTGCTGGGAAAATTGGAAAGCCATGTGCAAAAGAATGAAACTATACTGCTGTCACCATTTACCAACAGTAACTCAAAATGATCAAATACCTAAACATAAGCCCTGAAACAATAAACTGCATAGAGGAAATATAGGCACTAAACTTATGGACCTGGGTTTTAGAGAGTATTTTATAAATTTGACCACAAAGGCAAGGGAAATGAAAAATTGAAATAAATGAATGGGATTATATCATTAAAAAACTTCTGAAAGCAAAAGAAACCATTGACAAAAGAGAGAGGCAACCAACTGAATGGGAGAAGATATTTCAAACAATACCTCCAATATGGGGCTAATATCCAAAATATATAAAGAACTTATACAACTCAACAACAAAAAGAAACAAACAATACAATTAAAAAATGGGCAGAGGACCTAAACAAACACTTCTCCCAAGAAGTCATAAAAATTGTCAACAGATACATGAAAAGATGCTCAACTTCACTAGCTATTAGGGAAATGGAAATCAAAACCACAATGAGATAAAACCTCACACTGGTTAGAATGGCTATTATCAACAAGACAAAAAATAACAAGTGTCAGAGAGGCTGTGGAGAAAAAGGAGCCCTCATACACTGTTGGTGGGAATGCAGATTGGCGCAGCCATTATGAAAACCAGTATGGAGGTTCCTCAAAAATTTAAGAACAGGGCCAGCTGAGTGGCGCAGTGGTTGGCCACTGGTTTGGGAGGCCAGGGGCCCCGGTTCGGGTCCCACATATGAGGGCCAGTGACACTGCCCTCAAAAAAAAAATTAAGAACAGAATTGCCATATGATTCAGCAATGCTTCTTCTAGGTATCTACCTGAAATTTTTGAAAAGTTTTATCGGTTAAGATCTATGTATCCCGATGTTCACTGCAGCATTATTCATGGTGGCCAAATCATGGAAACAACCAGAGTATCCTTCAGTAGATGATTGGATAAAAAAGATGTGGTACACAAATACAATGAAATATTATTTGGCCATAACAAAGATGAAATATTGCCATTTGTGACATGTACTGATCTTGAGAGTATCGTGCTAAGCGAAGTAAGTCAGGCACAAAAAGTCGAGAACCATATGATTTCACACATATGTGGGATACAAAACAGAAAGCAATGAACGAACAAGACAAGCAAACAAGCAAAAACTCAAACACAGACAACAGTTTAGTGGTTACCAAAGGGTACGGGGGTAAAGGGGTGGTAGAAAAGGGTAAAGGGGTCAAATATATGGTGATGGAAGGAAATTTGACTTTGGGTGGCAAACACACAGTGCAATATATAGATAATGTATTATAGAAATATATACTTGAAATCTATAAAATTTTACTAACCAGCCTCACCCCAATAAATTTAATTTGAAAAAAAGAACAAAAGAATAAGTTAAGATGCAGTGGTCTAGAGCAGGCTAGGTTTCTCAAAGTGTGGGTCCAGCCCAGCATCAACATCACTTGGGAACTTGATAAAAATACAGAATCTCGTGTCCTTCCCCAATCCTACTTGATCAGGAACTCTGGGGTTGGGACCCAGCAGTCTGTGTTTTAACAAGACCTCTGCATGATTCTAACGCACACCAAAGTTTGAGAACCAGAAGTCCAAGAAAGTTTTCAATTTTCTTTTTTTGAGACTACCCAAATTTCGACTTACTATGTTTGGAATATCTGTACCTATTTAGAAGCTTCCCAGGAGATTCTGATGATTAGCCAGCTGTCTACCACCACTCTAGGGCAGAGGTATTGAAAGTGTGATTGGAGGAAAAAACAGCGTCAGCCTTTCCGGCAGGCTTGTTGGAAAGGCAGACTCTTGACCCCACCCCCAGACCTAGTAAATCAAAATCTCTGAGGGTAAGACCAAGGAATCTGGGTTTTAACAACCTTTCCAGGTGATTCTAATGCAGGCTGAAGTTTGAGAGCAGAGCACTGGCCCAGAAAACAAAAATAGGTGACTGTTTATGTGGTCCAGAAACATAGAGCTATTCCTGAATCAAGCTTTAAATAACTTTTAACAATATCAAAAGCTACTATTTATTGGGAACGTATTATGTGCCAAGCACAACAGTGAATATAATACAAATTTCTCTTTTATCTTTAAGGAAAAATTCTGAGGGTAGTGTTATTACTCCTGTTATACAGCCAAGCATACTGAGGACCTGAGAATTTAAAGAATTTACATATCGGGCCGGCCGAGTAGCGTGGTGGTTAAGCGCTGGCCTGGGAAGCCAGCGGCCCAGGTTCAGTCCCACATATGAGGGCCAGTGACATTGCCCTCAAAAAAAACAAATTAAGAATTTATATAAAGTAGCAAAATCCGCCAGCATTTACATCCAGGCTCAAGTGTTGTGCTTTTAACAATTACAGTAATAACTTGGTTTGCAAGCATAATTCGTTCCGGAAACAAACTACTCATATTGCAAGACATTGCTCGTTTACCACATTAAAATATATTAGAAATGTTCACTAGTCTTATGGAACATTCACAAACCAAGTCACTCACAATCCAAGGTTTTACTGTACATCTATACAACTTTAGAAAATACATGTTGAAAAGAGTCTCAGGGCTAGGTAAATCCATACATTACATGTATTATTTAAAGGACATTAAGATTGATAACTCAAGATGATATCACAGAAATGGCAGTGTGAGGAGTGCTTCTTGAAACCTCCTCTGGAAGTTACAACAAATTGAACAGCTATAATTCAACAAAGGATTCCCTGCACACCTGAGAGACTGTCACTGAATCAGCTGAAGGTGTGCAAATCCGGTGAAGAGGGGGAGGGGGGAAGGAGGAAATGCAAAGATGGGGCACTGAGCCCCAGAATACAGACAGGAGCCATAGCCTCGGGAGAGGGAAGAATTCAGGCTCCAGGCACACCCCTTGTGACCCACAGTCCTCCCTGAGGGATCAGCATACAATTCGGCTAAACCCAGCGTTTGAAGCAGAGACCTCAGGTGAGAACTGTGGTTTAAGCCCAGACAGTCAGGCAGAAATCAAAGCCGGGCCACCTCCCTTCCACCCTCACAGAGTTCACACCACCCCAGCCCAAAGTATCTACAATGCTGAGAATGTCACTGACAGTCCCACGCAATCGGGCAACAGGGAGAGATGGCACACGAAAGCACACGCCAGCTGCTGGCCAGCCCCACTGGAACCTACACCATCACTGGAAACTCCAGGTTGAGCTGTTGTTCACCATCTTAGCGGTACAGGGCCCAGCATCACTGGCCTGCATGTTGGATCCAAACTGGGGCCCTGCTGCTCAGAGCTGCTGTCCCAAGCCAACTCATAACCAACGCGCCACTCGGCCAACCCAGCCATGGCAATCTTGATAAATAACAAAATGGGAGGTATCATGCTACCTTACAACAAATCATACTATAAGGGTATAGTAATGAAAACAGCATGGTATTGGCATAAAAACAGATATACAGATCAATGGAAGAGAACAGACAGCCCAGAAATAAATCCATGCCTATATGGTCATTTAATCTATGATAATGGAAGCAGAGAATGTACATTAGGGTAAAGACAATCTATTTAATAAATGGTGCTGGGAAAACTGGATCACCTTCTTATGCCATATACAAAAAAAAAAAAAAAAACAACTCAAAGTGGATTAAATACTTACATGTAAGACTCAAAACCATAAAACTCCTAGAAAAAAATCTAGGAAGTAAATTTACAGACATTACCCATAGCAATATTTTTACTGATATATCCAACCAGGCAAGGAAACCAAAAGAAAAACTAAACATGTGGAATTACATCAAACTAAAAGTTTATTTCACAGCAAAGGAAAAGAAATCAATGAAACAAAAAGGCATCTTATTGAATGGGAGAAGATGTTTCCAATGATACACATGATAAGGGGTTAATATCCAAAATTTATAAAAAAAAAACCAAAACTCATGCAACTCAACACCAAAAAAGCAAAAAACCCAATTAAGAAAAGGGAGAAGACATGAAGAAACATTTCTCTAAAGAGGATATACAGATGACCAACAGACATATGAAAAAATGTTCAACGTCACTAATTGTTAGAGAAATGCGAATAAAAGCCACAATGACATATCACCTCACCTCAGTCAGAATGGCTATCCTCAATAAATCAACAAACAAGTCATGATAAGGATGTGGAGAAAAGAAAACCCTGGTGCACTGTTGGTGGTATTGCAGATTGGTGCAGCCACTATGGAAATCAGTGTGGAGGTTCCTCAAAAAATTGGAAATGGAACTACCTTATGACCCAGAAATTCCACTCCTGGGGATCTATCCAAAGAAATCCAAAACACTAATTCTAAAAAATGTACACACTCCTATGTTTATTGCGGCGTTATTCACTATAGCCAAGAAATGGAAACAACCGAAATGTCCACCAATAGATTATCATATAAAGAAACTGTGGTACATCAAAAGGAATGAAATCTCACCATTTGCAATGACATGGATGGACCTAGAGAACATTATGCTAAGTGAAACAAGTGAGACGGAGAAAGACAAATACCATATTATCTCACTTACATGCGGAATCTAAACAACAGAATGAACAAACAAACAAAACAGAGAATGTAAAGGGATTAGAAAGTAGAAATTAGTAGTCACAATATAGCCATGGGGATAGGAAATACAGTTTGGGGAATATAATCAATAATGTAAAGATTATGTAGGGTGCCACATGGGCACTGGACTTATCAGAGAGACCACGTCATAGAACATGTAAATGTCTGACTACTGCATTACACACCTGAAGCTGAAGTTGAATAATATTGAATGTCAAATATAATTAAAATATATATATATATATATATATATATATATATATATATATATATATATATTCATTCACAGGATGTGGAGTGCAGCATAGGGAATATAGTCATTGGAATTATAACAGCTATATTCAATGTCAGAGGGGTAGTAGATTGGGGGGTTTATCACTTTGTGAGGGGTGAAATGTCTATCACATTGTTTTGTAGACCTGTAATTAAAAAAAATAAAATAAAAATGAAAAGATTGATAACTCAAACCATGAAGGATGGTATTAGGAAAATCAAGTACTATTCCTATACTGACCCAAGGTTTAAAATAGAGTATCAATGGGTGTGGATTGGCCAAGTGTAGTGCAGCAACAGAATTCTTATTCAAAAACTCCCCCTTTATAGTAATAGTGATTATACATGGGAAAGAATGTTAGATATTCCATAATGCAAGAAGACCATTAAGTCACTCACTGAACAGACTAGGCAGCTAGTCATTTGCTGAGAACTCTTCACGGAGTTCTGATTAGCTAGCTACTTTGCCGGAAGCACTTTCTTCCTCACTCTATGGGTGCTAACTAGGCTATTTGATGCAATGAAGTGATTAACAGAAACTTGCCTCCCATTTGGGGCCTACACAGCAAATGTGCCATTAGGTCCCAGGTGCCTCTAGGACCCAAACACCAGAGACCAATGCAGGGAAGAAAAATGCTTGTTATTTCATATACTATGGGCATAATTTTGTTTCCAAATTAACTTGGCTGATTAGTAAAATGCAAGGTGAAGTCTAAGGTATGATTGAATCACCATAATATACATCCTTTGAGAATTGTGACTCAGCGGATGGGAAAAGGGAACACAAATGTCCAACATCTTGATTGTCACTGACACTTGTGAAATTACTGTTTGACAAACTGTGATGAAATAATTTGGCAGGAACCCAATACAACTAATGAGTCATTTAATTAAATAAAATTCTGTCTCCCCAACTAAATGGTATACAATGATAAGAGCTCTATTCCAATACTATCTAGAAAACAGATGTCTAGATTTCTTTCCTTTATGACTTTTTAACAGCCAACCTGGGTATAATAATGATATTATCAAGAATTTATATGGTCAACACTCAATTGCTCACAGGGTTATTAAACAGTTTGTAAATTATCCTGTTTTCCCCCCTGCTTTCTGCCTGTAAATATTACATTTCTTATTAGCATTTTCTTAAGCAAATGGAAAGAGAATGAAAGGAAATGAAATGCAAATGGCCAATATTTCAATTTCTTAACACCTTTAGGACAGCATTTGAAGATCTTGCGTAAATTGAAGCTTTTGGATTTCTAGCTGGTTTAATCTACCTTAGGCTGTGATAACTGAGGTATACAATAATACAAAAATAACTAAAAATTTATTTTATCTATAAAAAAACAATGAAATGGCAACTGATTAACAGTGAAAAACTCATTACTGACTAAATAATGAAAATTTATGAATATTGTGGCTGATGATAAAAATAAATCTGCAGCATTAACTTAAATTGTCTAGCACCACACATACAAAAATGATTTAATATTAAAAATGATGTATTATAATTGTTATTTGAATCAACAAATCAGTTGGTTCATAATAACAGTTATTTATATACAGTTCACTGATTTTAAGATTGTAATGAAAATATACCAAATACAATATTATGTTAGTTTCAAGTGTACTTCATAGTTATTCAACATTTATATACCTAAAGAAGTGATCACCATAAGTCCAGCAACCATCTGACAAGGTACTATGCTATCACAATATTATTGACTACATTCCCTATGCTATACATTGTATCCCCATGATTTGTTTTATACCTGGAAATTTGGACTTCTTATTACCCGTTTTTCCCCCTCCTTAATTTTTGAATTACAATTGAAATTCAATATTATTTTATATTAATTTCGGGTTTACAGCATAGTGGTTGGACATTCATATAGTTTAAGAAGTGATCCCTCTGACTAGTCTGGTATCCAGCTGGTACTATAGTTATTAGAATACTATTGATGCTATTCCTTATGCTATGCCCTACTTTCCCATGACCACTGTGTAAAAACCAATTTGTACTTCTTAATCCCTTCCCCTTTTTCACTCATCCCCAAATCCCCTCCCATCTAGCAACCATCAAAATGTTCTCCATATCTATCTCTATATCCATGAGTTTGTTTCTGTTTCATTTGTTTGGTTATTTTGTACTTTAGGTTCCACTTATAAGTGAAATCATATGACATTTGTCTTTCACTGTTTGACTTACTACACTCAGCAAAATATCCTCTAGGTTCATCCATGTTATTGCAGATGGCAAGATTTCATTCTTTTTTACGGCTGAGTGATATAGGTACCACCTCTTCTTTATACATTTATCCATTCAGGACACCCAGGTTGCCTTCACACCTTGGCTTATGTGAATAATGCTGCAATGAACATATGGATGAGTATGTCCCATCGAAGTAACATTTTGGGTTTCTTCAGATAAAACCCAAAACTGGAAGGACAAAGGTCCTTCTTTGCCTCTTGTTACAGTCTTTGTTTTAAAGTCAATTTGGCAGATATAAGTATTGCTACCCCAGCTCTTTTCTTTTGGTTTCCATTTTCATGAAATATCTTTTTCCATTTCTTTACTTTCAGCCTGTGTGTGTCTTTGGATCTTAAGTGAGTCTATTGTAGGCAGCATGTGTAAGGGTCTTGTTTTCTTATCCATTCAGCAACCCTACCTTTTGATTGTATTGATTGTAAATGGATTGATTCAATTCACTTACATTGAAAGTAATTATTGAGAGACATGTAGTTGTTGCCATTTTAGTATTTATATTTTTTCTTTTTTTTCTTTTTCATCTTAAAGAAGTCTCTCTTGGAATCCTTGTAATACTGGTTTGGTGTTGAACTCCTTTAACTTTTTCTTGTCTGGGAAGCTTTTTATCCATCCTTCAATTCTAAATGATAGCTTTGCTGAGCAATCTTGGTTGTATGTCGTTGCCTTTTTTTTTTTTTTTGAGGGCAGTGTCCCTCTTATGTGGGACCGAACCGGGGCCGCTGGCTTCCCAAGCCAGCGCTTAACCACCGGGCCACTTGGCCGGCCCGGTCCTTGCTTTTTATCACTTAAATATTTTGTGCCAATCCCTTCTGGCCTGCAAAGTTTCTGTTGAGAAATCATCTGGCAGTCTTATGAGACCTCCCTTATAGGTAACTAACTGCTTTTCTCTTGCTGCTTTTAAGATTCTCTCTTTGTCTTTAAGCTTTGGCATTTTAATTATGATGTGTCTTGGTCTAGGCCTCATTGGGTTCATCTTGTTTGGGACTCTCTGAGCTTCCTGTACTTGTAAGTCTATTTTCTTCACCAGGTTAGGGAAGTTTTCCATCATTATTTATTCAAACAGGTTTTCAATTCCTTGATCTCTCTTTTCTCCTCCTGGTACCTCTACGATGCTACACTTGATGTTCTCCCAGAGGCCCCTTAAACTATTATTTCTTTGGATTCTTTTTTTTTCTTTTTGCTGTTCTGATTGGTGTTTTCTGCTACCTTATCTTCTAAATCACTGATTTGATTCTCTGCTTCATCTAATCTACTGTTGACTCCCTCTAATGTATTCTTCATTTCAGTTATTGTATTCTTTATTTCTGACTGGTTATTTATAATGTTTCCTATCTCTTTGTTGAACTTATCCCTGAGATTACTGAGAATCCTTATAACTAGTGTTTGGATCTCTGTATCTGGTAGATTGCTTGTCTCCATTTTATTTAGTTCTTTTTCTGGAGCTTTGTTCTGTTCTTTCATTTGGGACATATTTGTCTCCTCATTGTGGCTGCTTCCCTGGGTTTGCTTATATGTATTAGGTAGGGCTGCTATGTCTCCAGCTCTTAATTCAGTGACCTTACATAGTAGGTATGCTATGGGGCCAAGTGGTTCAGTCTCCCTGGTCAACACATCCAGGTACTCCAGGCATGAAACTTGTGTGGGTGGTGTGTGCCCTCCTACTGTAGTTCATCCTTGGTTGCTGTTTGCATGTGTATGGGAGAGACTGACCATCGGGCCAACTGGTTGTGAGGACTGACTGTGACTACAGTGGAGGAGTTGTTGTGCAGGGACAGACCCTATGGAGCAGGATTTGCTTCAGCAGGGTTCTGGTGCCTGCCAAATCTGTCTTTGGGTGTGTCATCCTTGGAGATGGCAGGGTGATGCTCTTGCTCTGTCTGAAGCTGGCCTCTGGATGTATCAGATCCCAGGGCCTCCGGGGAAGGGCCCCATTGCAGACCAAGTTCAGCCATAGCCTGTGTCCTGGGGCCACCTAGCATGAGCTACAAAGGAATCCACAGATTGTCACCACCCGTTCTGGGTTTGGAGGTTCCTGGGTGAGGCCAAGCCCCAAATCAAGACTGGCAGTGGCTAGTGACAGGTTTAGGGCTGCTCAGCAAGAGGTATGGGGCATGAGGCCAGATGCTGCTTGTATGGGTTTTGAGAACCTTTGAGAGATTTTAGTAAAGTCTGCAGCATGAGCTAAGGTAGACTGTTTGTATGGAAAAGCCAATGGAAGTGGCTTGGGTGGGCCCGAAAGTTGGTTGGGGCGGGGTCTCGGGGAATTACCTGGGACAGGATAAAGGAACAGTGTTAGCCACATTGAGGGAAACTCAGATATAGTGGCACCTGTGCCTGCAGGCCAGGAGACAGGAAGGGTTCAACAAAGAAACAATGGCTTCTGTGAGCTCCTCCGTCCAGAAGAATGCTGCCCCTCCAACCCTCACTCTGAAACCAGACAATTCAGTTCCTCTCTGTAGGTCCCTGCCTCCTCTCCAGCTGCTGCCCCAGTGCTGGAGCTCAGAGTGAGTGATTCCGTCAGCAAGTAAGTCCATGTGCGGTACCTTTAAGAGGTGTGCCAGTGACTGCAGCTGCCTCTGTCTCACTCAGCCACTATCTCTGCTGGTTTTCACAAGCAGAAGTTTTGGGGACTTCTCTCCCCAGCACTGGAGCCCTGTGCTGGGGAGCCTAGTGTGGCACTGGGGCCCCTCACTCCTCCGGAGGGGACCTCCACAGCCGAGATATCCCTCCCAATTTCTAATGGTCTCACATCAGTGTGGCACCAGCCCATTCCGCATCTCCACCCCTCTCAACAGCCTCGAAGTGGCTTCTTCTGTATTTCCTTAGTTGTAGAGCTCCGTTTTAACTTGACTTCAGGTGATTCTCAGTGATGACTGGTCTGTAATGTAGTAGGAATTTTGATGTGGTCATGAGGGGAATTAAGCACAACATTGACCTACTCTGCCATTTTGACCAGACATCCCACTGATCTTTATATAATATGACTATGAGCCCTATCCATGAGATTAAAAGAAAGGGGCTAGGCCTTATGTTTCACTTTTACTCCATGAAACAGTACAATTTTACCTACATAGAAGACACTCATAGATGTTTATTGATCTTGTTGTGATTTATGACATTAAAAATAGTTACCGATTTTTTTGCCAGCAGAGGAATATCATGTATATTGTTATTTTTATATTAATCATGGAGCCTATGAAAAGTAACATGTTATTAGATGCAAGAAGATACTATCATTTCCGTCATTTTCAACCTCTATTCACCCTTAAGAAAGTTTCTCCTGATTAAAATATAAACTCAATTAAATATATAAATTAAAACATAATTTTCATGAAAGTGAGGAAAAAGTCCCATTATTTAGCAAGAAGTTAAGTAAAATTTGATTTACATTTAGAAAGAAGAGAAATACTATGTGTTTTGGAAATAAAGCGAGAAATGAACACAATAGCTAGCTGGTATGGTGTTTGACAACATGATATTTTATGAGCATATGATCATTTATAACAGAGTGCAATAAATGAGATACCTGCATTATGTTTCCTCCACATGTAAAGTTTTGGAAATGGAGATGCACATGGGCACACTCATATGAATATGGGGAAGAGGAGGAAAGACAGTTATAAATAAATAAAGAGGAGGAGAAGGTGGTTATAAATACAGCATTTAGGAGGGAGTGTGGGAAACAGAGGTATGATTCATGTATATGGAGGCATTGCTGATCAAACAGGGTAATTTCAAGAGTGCCCCAGTTTTCACCAATATGCTATGCCTTCTTAAATACATGGCAAACTATTTAATAATAAGAATGTAACTAAATGCATTCTATTTTGCCTATAAATCATGTCTTGATTATCCTTATTGTTAAAATCTACCAAAACTTAATAGGACTTGCTCTGGACAGAATGGGACTCAGCATCCAACGCCACACTATTGTTCCTCTAGCTGTCGGCATTCCAGTCACCCAAGCTTTCCTTTAATTTCTTAACATTCCAGCCTCAGAGCCCTAAAGCTCAGGCTTCTCTCTACCTGAACACTTTTTCATCCTCACCTGTATTCCTGTCCTTCATATATCTACTCTCTCCTACACAATAAGCTAGTATCAACTGATCATTCAGATCTCCATTTCAATATCACTTGCTCAGAGAAGAATTTCCTGTTATCTTATTCCCCACCCTACCTCCCCAGAAGAATCATGCTATTTTCTACTTTTTTTTTTTGTGAGGGCAGTGTCACTGGCCCTCATACGTGGAACCCGAACAGGGGCCGCTGGCTCCCCAAGCCAGCGCTTAACCACCGCGCCACTCGACTGGCCTTCTATTTTCTACTTTTATAGCACTCTGAGTTTGCTTTTGCAGTATGCGTCAAAACTGAAAGTAAACTGTTAATTACACAATCCTCATTTTGCTGGTATTTCTCGAAGGAAGGGAAATACTAAGACATAAACCTTTTCTGATTTCTTCATTGAGCTCACCAAGACCCAACAAAAACAGTTTGCCCACAGTAGGAACTCAATAAACATTTATGGAAGTTGTACTTCTTCTGTATCTCGTCCCATTTTACATTGACAATACATTACAATACACAATATTATACTGTACATCATTTCTCTTGATGTAGCATTTTTAGAGTCTTTGTCATATAGTATATTAATTTTCTCATTCTGTTCCTCACTCTGCATATGTTAATATGTTCTAGATGGGAAGAACCAATACTTATTCATCTTTATATCTAGAATGTAGAGCATATGGATGACATTCAATAACAAACCATTTACAAAAATAAAGAAAACAATTAAGAGGGTAACAGGCCATGTTAAATTCTATTTGGTGGGTTTGTTTGTTTTTTTGAGGGCAGTGTCACTAGCCCTCATATGTGCGATCCGAACCGGGGCCACTGGCGTCCCAGGCCAGCGCTTAACCACTGCGCCACTTGGCTGGCCCTATTTGGTGGCTTTTGACCCAGTGATATAGCATATCATGAAAGTTTTTCATCTTGATTTTATCCTCCCTCCCAGATTTGTCCATACACAGAATTGAAAATCAGTTCTTTGTTGATGTTATTCAAGTTACTGATCAATTATTTAGCAAAAGAAAGCCTGTGCTAGCTTATTAATTATAATAAAAACAGTTAATAGTTGCCAAGCACTTAGTGTTTACCAGGTAGGTACTCTCCTAAAAGCTTTTACATATATGAACTCATTTAATCCTCCATACAACTTTATCATCACCATCTTACATATGAGTAAACTGAAACACAGTGTAACTTGCTCAAGGTCACGCAGCTTCTAAGTGGTACAGCTAGGATTCAAATCCAGGCAGCATGTCTCAGAGCCCATTCTTACCACTCTGGCCTGATTACTAAAAACTGTATTGGCCTATACCAGGTGTGACAATTAAGTTTACCAACTAGTTGCAACAATGTTGCTAACCTTCTTTGACATCAGGGGGATTATTCATTATGAATTTCTTTGGAAAAAGAGTTAACCAAATTTACTATTTGGAAGTGCTGAAAAGGTTGCGTGAAAAAGTTAGATGGCCTCAACTTTTCTCCAAAAAAATCACAGCTCTTGCATCACAATGCACCAGCTCACACAGCACTGTCTGTGAGGGAGTTTTTAGCCAGTAAACAAATCACTGTATTGGAACACCCTCCCTACTCACCTGATCTGGCCCCTAATGACTTTTTTCTTTACCCAAAAATAAAGGAAATATTGAAAAGACAACATTTTGATGACATTCAGGACATTAAGGGTAACACCACAATGACAGCTCTGATGGCCATTCCAGAAAAAGAGCTCCAAAACTGCTTTGAAGGGTGGACTAGGTGCTGGCATCAGTGCATAGCTTCCCAAGGGGAGTACTTAGAAGGTGACTATAGTGATATTCAGCAATAAGGTATGTAGAACTTTTTCTAGGATGATGAGTTCGCAAACTTAATTGTCATACCTTGCATATGTGTACAGAATTCACTGTCACAGCAAGTCAACACATTTTCAATTCTCCTGCCAACTCCATCATAGAGATGACATTTCACTATCTTATCCCAATACCCTCGAGCCTGAATCACTGTTTTACGCACAGAAACCAAGCCTTTACCAAAGAAGTAGGTCCCACAGTAAAAGAATGATATCTTGAATTTGATGGGACTCTCCCAACCAGGCACAAATCTGCCTTTTTGCTGAACAGCTGCTGATGTAGGTCAATGATTCAATAAAGAGCTCACTGCAGATGTAAACATACAGAAACCTTCCAGCAAAATCTGTATGATAGGAGGTCAATGAGTGTCTAATTTACACTTGGTATCATGTGTACTGTTACTTTTTTAAAAAAGTTATAGGAAACACACTCTAGATTTAGAAGACAAATAACCACCCATAAGACTCCTAAGTAGCCATGAAATCACTGTGCAGATGTCTCCCGCTACCACTGTGGCTTCTTCTGCACATCCTTCCTCATAAGTGTTTTCCCAGAAGTAATATGATATTCTCTTTTACTTTCAGGCCTCCGTACATTAAGTCTTCTCTGCCTGAAACAGCCTATTAATCTGCTCCTTTAAATGTCAGCTAAATTACCACGCTCCCTTCAAAACTTCTCTGACAATATGAATCTTGGTTCAATGCATGACGGGCCTGCAAAGCACCCTGAAACTACACCATATACATACATATATACATTCCCTATGCCTCACACTGATGAAGGACCGTCTATGAATCTATTTGTCTCCCTCGAGGATAAGGGCAGTGTCTTTCTCCTCTGTATACTAGTTAGCTTGAACAGCTGAATAATATTAGCTGAACTCATATTTGTTGTATTGGTGAACAAATATTTATCTGTAAGTAAATTTAATATCAATTCCCAAGCATTTAGTTGCATGGAATATACATTCACATAGTATTTTACAGATGTGCAACACTATTGGCATCTTTCTGAAGCCAAGGACATTTTAGGGGAGAAGATCTCCTTATATTTCCTGCAAAATCTTAACCCACAAGTTAAAATGTAAAACTTATCTCCCTGCTATCATAAACAATAGAGTGGTGTGTGTGTAGAAAAGAACATTATAAAGTTCAGATTCATTTGGCAATCATTTGGTCAATATCATCTCTTTTAAAGTTGAGAAATCTAAGGAAGGTTCAAGGAAGTTTAATAAATTGTGTAAGATATACCAGGGGTGCCAAAAAAATGTATACACATGACTTGTATTCATCTTTTGTTATCAGTATATATTATTACAATTTTAATACAGTTTTTCTTTCTTTAAGGGTGTATTCCATTTTTTGGCACCCTCTATATAACCAATCAATGATTTAAAAAAAGAAAAACTAGGACTAGACCATGGATTTTGGACTCCTTTATGACAATGACCTCTCGATAGTATACATGAATACAATGGAGGTCTCTCAAGAAGTGCAATGTCATATTACTTTGGCTGTGAGTAATCAATAGAATTCTTTTATTATGTTGATATGAGCAAATGAAGGCGATGGTGGTGGTGGTGATTTTTAATTCTACAGGATGTGTATATAAGGCCTGTTCTTTCCAGATATTTATCATTCTGGGGCTCAATATTTTTTGGCCAAAACAAAATCTAGTGGGTGTTGACTAGGAGATTTTTGACTTGCATTGAAAGGAGTATATACAGCCCCAGTAGGTTCAAGCAGGTAAGACAGTTTTGAAAGGAGGGAGAGAACTGGATAAGGGAAAGTCTTTGTCATGCAACCAATAGGTGTGGTTAACCAAGGACAATTCTCTATTCCAGGGGTCAGCAAACTTTTGAGATGGAAGAAATACCAGGGGTCAGCAAACTGTGGCTCACGAGCCACATGGGGCTCTTTGGGTACATACATGTGGCTCTGAAGTAAAATTGAAAATGAAAACAAAACAATCATACTTTCATTTATAAAACTTTTAAAGGATATTATTCACACAATGGTGATTATGTAAAAATAAATTTATGGCTCTCAAATAATTTTTAAATTGTTGTGAGGGACAGGATTGGCTCTTCCAGGGGTCGGCAGACTTTTTGAGATGGAACATACCCAAAGAGCCACATGTGGCTTGCGAGCCACAGTTTGCCGACCCCTACTTTATTCTAACCATTTTGTCTTCAGATGATGACAGTTATAGAAGGGAAAAAAATTTAATGCAATATGAGTAACCTTAATTTAACAGAGGATATATATGTGAACACACATTGCTTTTATTATAAAAATAAATGTTTCCACTAATTTACATAGCTGTATTAGTTCAGATACTTTGAAATGTCTTCTGAATTCTAATAGATGGAAACTCCCTGAGGGCAGATAATACGCTTACCCAAACTAAACCCTACAGCAACTAAGCACAGCAACAGATCCTCTTTGATGAACAATAAATGTTTTATAACACAATGATATTGAATATTGGTCGTTAATTCTTAATTACAAAAAAATTTAAATAACATGCATTTCTTTTACTACTGAGTATAAAATATTAAATTTAAATAGCCATAAATAACTATTATTTGAATTTAACAACGTGCTTTTTTCCTTAGCACTATGCTTTCTAAGCACTATCAGCAACTTCAACATTTTTCTAAGTTAGAAAGTGATCAAAAAAATGTTGTGTATTTAAAGGCAAAGTGAGTGCAAACATGTTTGTTACAGAGGAAAATGGGGTAGGTTACACTCATGATACATTACTTGCTCCACTGGAGCAAATTAATTAATTTTCTTCACGCAATGTAATCAGCAAGCTTAATCTAGGGAAAAGAAGAATGCAATTGCTATTGAAAATATTAAAGGTTTTACAGCCTATCATTCAGTTGCAGTTACTAAAAGAAAGTCCAATAGCTTATTAATGTTCTATAGCTGTTGCCTCTCTTTTTCACCAAACACATTTTTTAAAGAGTACTAAGTACATAAATTACATTTTGGTAATATTTTCAGATTATTAAGTAACTATTATTAAAATCCATTTAATGCACAGACAAATTATCTCACTATATTGGATTGATAAGAAATTCAAGCCTGGTCTGAAAGAAAAGTTTAAAAATATTTCATAAACATTAACCTAGACTTTTCATAGAAATAAAGCTGAGAACATATTTCAGCAGCTTCACTGCTTGTTTTCTTATTAAATCATAAATCCCATTACTTTATCCTTGCTTCTACAATGACAAAGTGCACAAAGCTAAATGTGAATTCCTAATAGGTCAGAAGGAGAAAAATGTATAGCTGAATATGATTTTCGATGGCAGTGAAGTCATTAAAAACAAAAAGCATGCAAGGATTATAAGAGACCATCAAAAATCTTCAAAAATTCAAAATACCCTATGGGCAAGCTGACAGGATTCCAATACTATAGATCTTATTCCCTCAGTTTGAATAGGACATCAAGAAAAAAAATATATAACATTAATCCCCTTGTAGGTCAAGTTGGGAGATGAATGAAGACATCCATGAATATATAGATGGACTGAAGGATGTTTCACAAACGATCACTAACATATTTAACCTTCTGAATAACTGGACAAAGCCTTAACAGAAAGCACTCCAAAGGACCTATAAAAAAGCAGTGGCTGTGCCTATGGATAAAATCAAGCATACAAGGTGTGACAATTAATTACATGAACTTGTTGCAGTGATATTGCTAAACTTTTTTGATATCAGAGGGATTATTCATTATGAATTTATACCAACTGGACAAAGGTTAATGAAGTTTACTATTTGTAAATGCTGAAAAGGTTAGACGACCTGAACTTCTAGCCAACAGTTCATGGCTCTTGCATCACAATAATGGACGAGCTCTTGCATCACAATGCACCAGCTCTTGCATCACAATGCACCAGCTCACACAGCACTGTCTGTGAGGGAGTTTTTAGCCAGTAAACAAATAACTGTATTGGAACACCCTCCCTACTCACCTGATCTGGCCCCTAATGACTTCTTTCTTTACCCAAAGATAAAGGAAATATTGAAAGGAAGACATTTTGATGACATTCAGGACATCAAAAGTAATACAACGACAGCTCTGATGGGCATTCCAGAAAAAAGAGTTCCAAAATGGCTTTGAAGGTTGGACTAGGCACTGGTGACAGTGCATAGCTTCCCAAGGGGAGTACTTCAAAGGTAACCATAGTGATATTCAGCAATGAGGTATGTAGCACCTTTTCTAGGATGAGTTCATGAACATAATTGTCAGACTTGGATATCAAAATATGTATTGTTGTTTGCTCCATCTACATTTTCCTAACTTTGTACTTATGAATAAGTGACCCAAAGACAGCATGGGGAAATCTGATGGAAAGCAGTGTGCCCTATCCAGCTACCACAGACATTCACTAGGTTTGAAATTGGGCAATAAATTTTTGGTTACATGGAGCCGCCTTCAGGACCCAACCAGTCAGCCCTCATTAACAGGAAACTCCCTACAATTCATAATTGCAACTCTTACAGTAAAGCAGTAAATCCCATTTTTAACAAGAGATACAATTCAGGGAACACAGAAGAAAATATTGAGACGTGCACATTCCACATGTTTCAGCCCAGCTTTCAAGGCCCTCCAGGATGTGTTCTATTCCTACTTTCTTATCTTCTGCCTTTTGGTTCATTTTTGCGTTGATTCTGGATAGCAAATGCTTTGTGTTGTGCACCTCATCCCCTCAATTCATCTCTAATTTCAGCTGCAGCTCCTTTTTCTGCTTCAGGGCCAGGAAGCAAAGGGGTTAATGCCCAGAAAGTGACTCTTACTTTACAGGGGGAGGGAGAAACATAAATTGTCCTTCAGAGGCACATTGTTGAGGGGATTTCTAGAAGGTTCTTCAGAGGATCCCTGGCATGACTGAGGCTAAGTTCATGGTGATCAGCTCAATAATGTTCTCTTTACGAGCTTTTCCTCCTTCCTTTCCTCAGCTTTAGCAGCTCTATCATGTTTCTGAGTTGGTTTTCAAACCAACTACCAGCAATGAAGGCTTAGTATCCTGCTCTGATTGGGAGGAAAACCAATGAAGGCTCTTAGCTATCCCCATCTATTTATTTATTTATTTATTAAAAATGTATTGGAGAACAGTGTTGTGGAGAGCGTTTTTTTCGAGGACCCATCAGCTCCAAGTCAAGTAGTTGTTTCAATCTAGTTGTGGAGGGCGCAACACAGTGGCCCATGTGGGAATCGAACCAGAAACCTTGGTGTTATGAGCACTGCGCTCTAAGCAACTGAGCTAACCAGCGGCCACCCCAAACTCCATCACTTTAACTGTGAGCTCTTCCAGGGCAGTGGCTATGTCTTTTAACTCTTCAGCTTTAGGGACCAGAGCAGTGGCAGATGCAAAAATAGGTTATATAGGTCCTATAAGTATACCTACATAAATTATGTAAGTTACGTAGGTCCTATCTTCATATCTATAATGCAGATGAGGAAACTAGAATTCAAAAAGGTGACATGAGGGGCCCGACCAAGTGGCGCGGTGGTTAAGTGCTGGCTTGGGAAGCCAGCAGCCCTGGTTTGGTCCCACATATGAGGGCCAGTGACACTGACCTCAAAAAAAAAAAGTGCACTGTATACCTGAAATTCATGTTGTATAATATTGTATGCCAACTGTAATTGAATATATAGACAGTCATGGGATGTGGATTATATGATGTAAGGGAGTCAAAGGAATTGTAATAGATAGTATGATATGGGGGGGAGGAGTGGGAGGGGAGAATTGGGGGGGGTTGTCACTTTGAGGGGTAAAAAGTATAACTATTGCACTTTGTTGTACACCTGAAGCTAATTAAAAGTATATATTTTTATTTTTTAAATAAATAAATTAAATAAAAAAAAGGTGACATGGCCGAGGCTGCTCAAGCTCACACAGCTCCAGACAGGAGATGGAGCACTGACGCTCAGGTCTGTCTGCTCCTTGTAGGTTGGTACTGGCCATTACCTTTGTATTCCATTACACCTCTCTACAGTCTTGTGTTCCATGACCTCTGAGAATTCAACTTCCTTCCACTCATCCAAGTGAATACACAAGTAATGTTACACCCTATATACTTGACAGAATGCCGGGGAGTGCCAAAAAAATGTATACAAGTGGACACTTTGGTCAACATTGCTCAAGCAGTCATTCGCCATAATCAGAAATGCCTGGATGCTGATGGGAATTACTTTGAGCACCCCTTGTAATTGCAGAAGACAAACGTGACTTGGATTCATCTTTTGTTATTGGTATATATTGAGTATTATAATTTTAATACAGATTTTTCCTTTCTTAAAATGTGTATACATTTTTTGGCTCCCTCTGTACATGTTCACGTTATGACACTTGACTCATTATTATATAATGGCCTGGCCTCTTGACCTCCTGTAATGATATAACAAGCTCCCTAAGTATCACTTTATCATGATGGGGATCTCAGACTTGGGAATCAGAGAGACTCCCCATTCCTACTCTGCCTCCTGCCCTCACACAGGTATTTCCATGATTACAGGAGATAAAACGTGGAAGCCCAACACAGTGCTTGAAACCCATTAAAGTCTTAATATAGGGTGACTACTGTTATTTTTAGCAAGAGAGATACTGTCAGAGTAAGGGTCATGAGGCCTGCACCCCCACCGTAGTTCCCAGCTTATCAGGGCCAGAGCAATGAACCCAAACAGGTGTCCATAAATAAAACAGACTTAAAAACTGAAAAACTGAATTTAAATTACCCTCTTTTACTCAACCTGCATGTTTGCCTGTGTCCATCCATCTCTCTTCCCCACTTCAAAACATCCTCTCATCTTGTTTGCAGCCAGGAATACTCTCCCCCACCCCCATGCCCACCTACCCCTGCCTTTTATCTTTTCCCATTCTAAACAGCTTTGAGTTTCTGTTCAACTCTGACCTCTGACTTAGTTTGCTACTTTCCATTGCAGCCCTTCTTGAGTTCTCTCATAGATTTTTACAGCACTCAGCATACACTATAAAATGAAATTTACTACTTCATAGACAGATTTGTTTCAGGCCTACTGCTCTATGTTTGTTAGTCGGGACTCCCAAGTCACACTGCTAGTTCCTTGAAGGTAAGGATCACTTCCAATTTTTATTCTGGGTTCTCCTGACACAATACTAAACAAGCAATCAGTCACTGAAGACTTAATCTTTCAGACAGAACATGAAACTAAGAAAGGACTCAAGATGATCCACTGTTCTGTTTCTCATTACCTTTCTCAGTTAGATACATTTTTATATTCAATGTTTATTGTGATTTCATAGAGCACTCTCTCCCTACATTGGCAGCCAGTGTGGAGCATACCTGGCAGCAGTGCGTATGTGGCAGGGTCTGGGGGCGGGGGGGGAGGGCAGGGGCGGCGGGGGCACATTGTTCCTGGAATATTGCTTGTTCTGTTTATGTCTTACATTAATTTCTTTATGGCAAGCAGGCTACCACCTCCATTACAGTAATTCAACACAACAGATTCATCATTCCTCAAACTGATTCTTTAGGAATTTGTTTAGTTTTTATATATTTGTAGGTCACCTATCTAAGGCTACATGAAAAGTTCAGATATACAAAGTTTCAAATTCCTTTCTTCAAGTTTCAGAGAAGTACAACTGCAGAAAAAAAAAGCCTGAACTTGATGAATTTCATGCTGATTACTGGTTCTTATGTAAGTCAACCACCAGGGTTTCAAAAAACAACAAAAAGACTCTGGCAGACCAATGTGATATATTTCTTGAGGATTTTAATAGTTTGCCATTCAGAAAGTAGTCTACGGGAGGCTATAGACTAGGAAATCAGATACGGATTCTGAAAAAATTCTGAAACAGAAAAATATATGTATTTGGAAATAAAGAAGCTGAATCATACTGCATTTTTAAAAATACTGCAGGTGCCAAAAAATGTAAAGAAGTGGACACTTTGGTCAACGTTGTTCAAGCAGTAGTTCGCCGCAATCAGAAGTGTCCGGATGCTGATGGGAACCACTTTAAGCACCTCTTCAATTGCAGAAGTCAAACGTGACTTGTATTCATCTTTTGTTATTGGTACATGTTGAGTGTTACAATTTTAATAGGCTTTTTCTTTCTTAAAATTTGTATACATTTTTTTTTGGCACCCTCTGTATATTTGTCTGTATCTCTGAGTCTATTTCTGTTTTGTGTGCTTGTCTATTCTGTTCTTTAGATTCCACATATAAGTGAGATCATATGGTATTTGTCTTTCTCAGTCTAACTTATTTCACTTAGCATAATAGTCTCTAGATACATCCGTGTTGTTGCAAATTTTTGGCAGAGTAATACTCCATTGTATAAATGTACTACAATTTCTTTATCCAATAGTTTATTGATGGGCATTTCAGTTGTTTCCATATCTTGGCTATTGTGAATAGCGTTGCAACAAACATACGGGTTCTTATATATTTTTTTTCAAATCAGTGTTTTGGATTTCTTTGGATAAATACCCAGGAGTGGAACTGCTGGGTCATAAGGTAGTTCTATTTTTAATTTTTTGAGGAATGTTAACTACAATTAAAAGTAGGGAGGTGGTGTACAGCATAGGGAATAGAATCAGTTGGAATGTAACAGCTATATAAGATGTCAGAGGGGTAGTAGATTGGGGGGGTTATCACTTTGTGAGGGGTGTAATTGTCTAATCATTATGTTGTTTTTTACATCTGAAATTAATATAAAAAATAAAATTTTAAAAAGTATATTTGTATTTTGTGTTTGCATTATACTTTTTCACTCTCTCACTGATTATTTTTCCTAATTCTTACAAGAATCCCTCAAGGTAATTATTCTTATCCCCTACATACATATTTGTGCAGATGTAGATACCCAGGTATTAGATAACTTTCCTAAAATCAATTAGGTAATAAGTAAAAGAAATATTACTATAACCCAGAACTTTCTGCTCCTAAAATACCTTGTAATAAAAAGGGACATATCTTACTCAATAATGAATATGATGAAATTAGTACATCACATAATTTAACAGAATTATTCAATTGGCAGATTTGTTAATATCTCACCATTCTCAGGAAAAATATGAGATGCAGAAAGCCATCTCTGCCATTCCTCACCTCTGAGTGCAAATATTTCCCCTACTGAGTTGCCAGAGAAAGTAAATTTCTCGTGAGTACAGCTGGAAAGGTCCAGAGTTTAAAGGAACTGTATATCTCTCCCATTATCCTTACATTCCTAGAGATTAGACCGTCTATTTGGTTCCCTGGTGCCAACCAGAGTCTTGATATCTAGTAAGTGCTCAATAAATATTTGGGGAATGAATGAATTGGTGAGAATACCTTATAAATTATGGTTACAGGAAGAAGGGACAGAGTTGTATACTGTGAAATACATTCAAGTTATTTGCAAGGGTTTGGAACTGGGTACTTCATTTATTGATGATGAGGACAGGAACCATTACAATCATTTTGGAAAGCAATTTGGCAGAATCTATTATATTTTTAAATGCATACCTTTTTATCTAGATATTCTCTGTTCCTAGCATGACGCCTCATACATAAATACACATTTAATATTATTATTTTTTGACCTCAGCAAATTAGATGATTGCTACACCCTGAATATGTGTTGTTCTTATTTCTTGTTTGATTGGTGCTTGTCCCTGCTGTTTTACCTGGAATGTCATTCTTCCCTTTTTCTGCCAATCAAGATCCTTCTCCAAAATGTAGAGCAAATGTCATGCCCTCCAGGCATTATTTCTGTCACCCAACCGACTGCATTGCCTTTTTCTTTGAATGTTTTGTTTGGAATACACCTATGTCATCAACTTATATCAGAGTTATTTACAAGTCTCACCTCTGTGTGACTTTAACAATGTTTCATTCCTTATTCATTTTTTCAGGGTCTGTTTAACTCCATCTCTTACCATGAACTTACTTGGTCTCTCTGAAGATTCCTTAATGAAACCCAGGTTACTGAATATCAGACTCTGAACTAAACCTGGTGTATGATCTGCTCATGTAGGGATATATCCTTTGCACTCTTCACAGAATTTGAAGGAAAGCGATACTCAGAAGTCTCAAAATTAGAACAGAAAGACATTCTACAATCATCTAGTCTGAGGACTCTTCGGCTTCACTATCTTCAGGGATTCCTTTGAGATACTGATAAATTCAGTTCCCAGAAAATGCCCACAGTAATTCACACACAAATACACACAACAAAGATGATGGTTTTAAATGTGTCTGGTTCACCTAGTGTAGTAAAGTATAGACAAATTTCTATGTGGGATCATAAAGTCAGAGTCTACCTATTAATGAAGTGACAGGGTCTGTAAATGGGGTTACCTAAACTGTGTAAAGGGGAAGCACTAATAGGATGAAGCCACTGCAGGATGTGGTCTCAGGGCTGCCAGGTCTTTTGAGAAAGGGCATTAACCCAGATTTGTAATGAAGTGTGGGCCCTATGAAACATAGCTCTGGGCTCCTTCCGGACTTCACACCAACCGTTTGGAATATCTTTTATACTATCTGCTTACATGCCCAAGCTGATTAGTTGTCCCACAAGAGTTTGTCATTGGCTTAACCCAGCAGGAGAAATGAGACCCTAACAAACAACCTGTAATCACATTTTACAAATAAAATGCCATATATGTGTATCATGGCTATTCCTTTATCATTTCCACAAATATTGACCATGAGCTAGGCACTGTTGTAGTTACTGGCTGTCTAGTAGTGAAGCCAAAAGACAAAGCATGAAAAATCGTCGTGGGGGAAGCAAACAACAACAAAATACCTAGGCAACCTAAAGAGGTGATTTCAGATAATGATGATGATTGTGCAGAAAACAAGAAAAGCGAATAGGATAGAGAATGCCTGGGAGGGGTTGTCAGGAGAGCTGCTTCAGATAGGGTAGTCTGGGAAGGATTCTTCTGAAAATGAGACCTTTCAGCTGAGACTGAATGGCATGAAGGGGTCAGCCATATAAAGAGAGAGAAGGGGACGGCTGGTTAGCTCAGGGGGTTAGAGCACAGTGCTCATAACACCAAGGTTGCTGATTTGATTCCCACATGGGCCACTGAGCTGCGCCCTCCACAACTAGATAGAAGACAACTACTTGATGTGGAGCTGATGGGTCCTGGAAAAACACCCTGTTACCTAATTTGAGAGAGAGAGAGAGAGAGAGAGAGAGAGAGAGAGAGAGAGAGAGAGAGAGAGAGAGAGAAAGCCAGCCAATAGAAATAATAAGAGGCAGGAACAAGCGTGACCGTCGTGCAGTAAAATCAGGGGACTGGTATAAGGTGTGAAGAAGTAGGCAGGGACCACATCACACAGGGCTTTATCAGCTGAGTTCAATGTCTGGACTTTTTCCTAAATGTGGCAAGTAGGGAAGACATGACCTAATTAATGTGGGAAAAAGATCACGTTGTATAATATGGTGAACTGAGAGATTGGTTAGGTTGATACTGCAATATTAGGAGGCTATGGAATATGATGGAATGTCAGCAGTGCTCCCTTTGAATAAAAGCAGCTTTTATTTTTCAATTAAAATGTGGCATAATTGACTTCAGTAAAAATGTGTCTCTTGAGCTTATTTCTCTTGCATTAATAGGGTCATTTATATGATATGTCAGGAGTGCTACCTCTGTACACAATGAACAGCTTTTATTTTTCAATTAATAGGTAGCATAATTGACTTGAACCAGGAATGATCTCTTGACATTATTTCCCTTGTATTAATAGGACCATTTATATAATGATCATGCAAATTAATCTTCTTTGTTCAAAAATATTATGAATTTTAAATTCATAAATATAATGCAATGAATTTATATATTTTAGAAATCTTCCTCACTTTAATATTTAACTTCCTAAATAGGATCTCAATATCTTGAGTATGAAATCTATAGGATTATTACACCGATTTAAAGAAATGCAAAAATACTTACAATTATGTTTTAATTTGAAACAGTGATTAACTATAATTTTCCTGTGACCCTGCAGGCCAAAATAATATATCACAATAAGCTGAAGATCATTTCAGAGATGAAAATAGTGTTTGTCTGCTTCAGTGGATACATATGTGAGGATGAATTCTGGCACTTGTCAACCTATGATAAATTACTACTAGACTAATACTTGTCAGTACAGTAATAACTGATCATGCTCTAAAAAGCACTAAGGGAGAAAGGTGATAAACAGCCTACAAAGTAAAAAAAATTCACAATCACAATAACTCTAGTTCAAAACACAGTAATTATCTACCAACCTCCTTATTGTTCAATCTATATTTCAAGTGACCACCTTGATAGCTCTCAGAATCAATCTTTACCTCAAATTCTAATTAACAATTTAAAAACAAGCAACAGTGATAAATGCATGTTGCTACTGAGTCTTTCCAAAAGCATCCCTAAATCTTTCTTAGAAGAATCTTGGTATAGATTCCCAGTTTTTCTGTAGTATTCTCCTTTCACCAACATCCCCCCTTTCACTATTACTAAAGCAAGGCAAAATACTAAGAGTATTATGGGGCATAAGAAAAATAACAGCAGTTGCTGAATTATGTTTTAAATGACCCAAATTTCAAAAAAGTCTAAATGATATTGAATAATGCCTATACATTACACCTGTACACCACGGAATTAGAAAGTTATCAAACTGACAAATTAATATTTTTAAAAATGGATAAAGTGTTTGTTACTAGTAAATTTCACAGTAATCACTGAAAAAGATATATAATTCCTTTTGAGGTAAATTCAGGGATTTTTTTCTTTTTTTTAACCAAATGGGTAAAACTCCTGTAAATGTATGTATTAGAGGACAATCTGGACATATACACACATCGGCAATAAATATACAATTGACAAACAAAAACAACTGCTGTAATGTACAATCACATTATAAAACTCCTGCATCCAACATGCATAAATGGAAACATTTTCTGAAACTTAACAAAAAAGGTTATAGGACTTTTTACATTGTGGTAAAACACCCATAACATAAAATTTATCATTTTAACCAATTTTAAGTGTATAATTCAGTGGCATTAAGTGCATTCACATTGTTGTGCAACCATTCTTTCCATCCATCTCTAAAAATTGTCATCTTCCCAAACTGAAACTCTGTACCCATAAAACAGTAACTCCCCATCCCCTCCTCCACCAGCCCCTGGAAACCACTGTTATCCTACTTTCCATCTCTCTGAAGGCAACTGTTCTACGTCACTCCTATAAGCGGAATCAGACAATATCTGTCCCTTTGTGTCTGGCTTATTTCACTTAGCATAATGTCTTCAAAGCTCATCAATGTTGCAGCATGTGTCAAGATTTCATTCCTTTTTAAGGCTGAATAATATTCCATTCTATGTATCCATGGTATTTTGTTTATTCATTCAACTGCCAATGGACATTTGAGTTCTACCTTTTGCTACGTGAATGATGCTGCTGTGAAGATGAGTGCACAAATTATCTTTTGGACATTCTTCTTTCAGTTCTTTTGGGTATGTGCCAAGAAGTGGGATTGCTGGATCAGATGGCAATTCTATGTCTAATATATTGAAGAACTGCAATGCTGTTTTCCAGAGGCTGCACCATTTTACACTCCCACCAGCAATGCGCAAGGGTTCCAATTTCTCCACATCCTCGCCAACACTTAATGTCTTCCTTTCTTTATTAATAGCCATCCTAATGGTGTGAAATGGTATCTCATTTGGTTTTGATTTGCATTTCCCTAAGAATTACTGATATAGAGCATCTTTTCATGGGCTTATTGGCCATCTGTATATCTTCTTGGGAGAAATTTCTATTTAAAATCCTTTGCCCATCTTCGAATTGGGTTGTTTGTTTTCTTGTTGAGTAGTCAGTGTTCTATACATACCCTGGAAATTAATCCCTTATCAGATATATGATTTGCAATTACAGTAAGTAATACCTTGATTTGCGAACATAGTTCATTCCGGAAACACACTACGTATATTGCAAGACATCGCTCGTTTACCATGTTAAAATGTATTAGAAATGTTTGCTCATCTTGCAGAAAACTCGCAAAACAAGTTAGTCACAATCCAAGGTTTTACTGTACTTTCTTCCATTCTGTGGGTTCTCCTTTAACTCTGATAGTGCACTTTCGTGCACATTTTTTTAAAATTTTGATGTAGTCCAATTGATCTATTTTTCCTTTTCTTGACTACAGTGTTCTAGCCAAGAAATTTCATTACTAAATCCAATGACATGAAGTTTTATCCATATGTTATAAAGTTTTATCCCTGTTTTCCTCTAAGAATTTTATAGTTGTGGCTTTTAAATTTCACTTTTTATCCATTTTAATACTCATATTTGCATATAGTGTAATGTAAGGTCTAACTTCATTCTTTTGCATATGGATATCCGGTTTTCCCAATGTCGTTTGTTGAAGACAGTCAGATCTTTATTGAATGATGTTGGCAGCCTTGTTGAAAATTACTTCACCATATATACCAGAGTTTATTTCTGGGTTCTCTCATTTACTCCATTTGTTGATACGTCCATCTTTATGTCATTATTACACTGTTTGATTACTGTCGCTTTGCAGTAAGTTTTGAAATCAGGGAAGTGTGATTCCTCCAACATTTTTCTTCTTTTTCAAGGTTCCTTGGGCTATTGTGGCTCTAAGCAGTGTTTTATAGTTTTCAAGCACACAAATACTTCATTCCCTTGGTTAAGTGAATTCTTAAGTATTTTATTCTTTTTGATGTCATTTTAAATGGAATATTTTTTTTCTTCATTTCTTTTCTGGATTGCCCATTTTTACTGGTTAGTAACGCAACATATTTTTGCATGTTGATTTTATATCCTGCAACTTTGCTGAATTTGCTATCACTTCTAACAGGCTTTTTGTGTGTGTGTGTGTGTGGAATCTTTAGGGTTTTCTACATCTAAGCTCATGTCATCAGCACAGATTATAGGTTTTCTACATACATTACGTACGTTCTTTAAATATTGATTTTCCTGAAGATAATTTGAAATGCTGGTTAAGAAGGCATATAGAAGTATGAATTCTGTTAGGGCTAACAGTTATTTCTTTGACTCAATGGAAGCTATCCAGTGCTGCATTAATACATACCATTAAACAAAACTACTCTACATTATAGGCATAGTAATGGCTTAAATTCATCTGGCTCCCAACCAAAAGCAACACCACTAACATTAAAATATCTTCATCATGAATTAGTAATGTCATATGAATGGAAGCTAAAGGCATTTAGAAGTTTTTTGGCTCATTTGCATTTCTCTTCCCAAAAAGTAGGCATTTAAAGAGAACCCTAAGGTACAATTATAAGAGATGTTAAAAAGACATACAATTTCCAACTTACAGCCAGTTGGCACAAGATTGCCCCATGCTCTCCTTTATCTTATATTTTCTTTGGTCTACCTCATTTTATGAACTTAATTCTTCACACGTACAAAAAATACAAACAAAATCATATTCCAAACTTTAGCTGATAAAAAACCTTAGTTTCTTCAGACTCTAAATTCTATCAAGTGTCACTTAACATATTTACTTTTTTAATTTTTTTTTATTTTTCATTTACAGTTTCCATACCACATTATATTAGTTTCAGATGCACAACATAGTGATCAGACATTTCCATAACTTACAAAGTGATTATCTCAAGAAATCTAGTACCCATCTGATGCCACAGTTATTACAATATTATTGACTTTATTCCTTATGCTATCCTTTACACCCCTATGACTATTTTGTAACAACCAATTCATACTTCTTAACCCCTTCCCTTTTTTCACCCACCCTCCTACCCCCTTCTCAGCTGGAAACCATCAAAATATTCTCTGTATCTATGAGTTTGTTTCTGCTTTGTTTGTTTATTTTGTTTAGATTCCACATGTAAGTGAAATCATAAGGTGTTTGTCTTTCTCTGTCTGACTTACTCCATTCAGCACAATACGCTCTAGGTCCCTTCATCTTGTTCCAGATGGCAAGGTTTCACTCTTTTTTATGGCTGAGTAATATTCCACTGTATATATGTACCAACCCTTTTTTATCCATTCATCCATTGATGGACACCCACACCCAGGTTGTGTCCACATGTTGGACATTGTAAATAATGGTGCAATGAACATATGGATGCACATGTCCTTGGAAATAGCATTTTAGGTTTCTTCGAATAAATAACCAGAAGTGGGATTTCTGGGTCCTTCTTTCTCTCTTGTTATAGCCTTTGTTTTAAAGTTCATTTTGTCTGGTATAGGTATTGATATTCCAGCTTTTTTTTTTGTCTTCTTTTCATGACATATCTTTTTCCATCCCTTTACTTTCAGTCTCTGTTCGTCTCCATCTAAAGTTGAGTCTCTTCAGTATGACCATACACAAGCCCTTTAAAAGTATTGTCTGGGACTCCCGCAGCCCTCCATCTCACTCAGCCACAATCTCTGCTGGTTTTCACAACCAGAAGTTGTGGAGGCCCCTCTTCCTGGCACTGGAGCCCTGGGCTGGGGAGACAGGAGTGAGACTGGGACCCCTCCTTCTTCAGGGGGGACCTCCATAGCTTATATCCCTCCTGATTTTTAACTGCCACGTGTGTATGAGACCAGCCCCTTCCGCATCTCCACCCCTCCTACCAGTCTCGGTGGCTTCTTCTCTATGTTCTCAGTTATAGGACTTCTGTTAAACCAGTCTTCAGGTGATTCTCAGTGATTGCCGTTCTGTAGTTTAGCTGTAATTCTGATGTCAATATATTTATTTTTTTACTAGGCTCATATTCTCAATTCTGATGTATATGATGCTCACAGACACACACACAAACTATATGTCTGTATTTCTTTTTATATGTGTTTTGGGGTGGTTGCAAAATGCCATGCCAAAGAATGAGTTATTTTTTATACAAGTTTAAATGTTGACAAAGGCATACATACACTGCTATTTGAGTATCTCATAAGAATTACATACAAAAATAATTTTGTTCCATTGCTAATAATGAACTTATAAAATATTACATTACTATCAAATTTACATAATGGTGATGTTAAAACAAAACTAAGAAGAAAGTCAATGCATACTAATAAAACATCTTTTGATGATACTGCATTAATTTTATTTATAGCATATGAAAGAAAAATAAAGATGAATGAAATTTTTAAAGATGAATATTCTGTCTTTTGAATACTTCCTATTATGGCAGACACTCATGAAACTTGTTCAATAGCACGAATACTGATTAGATTTCCTTCATTCTGCCTTCAGAATTTTGGCAATACAGCTATTCATCCCTGGAAGTGTTTGGGGAGAAGTGTCAATATCATGACAATAAGAAACAAAATTGATTTATACTATTACATATTTTTGATCTGATCTTTACTCACTCTTGGGCTGCATGAAGTTTTATGCCCATCTTGTCACCAGGACAAGTATTTAGTCTCTCTGATTCAAACTGAACACTTGTTAGCAAAACGTTGTCATTAGCATTCATTTCCCTATTCATATGTTGTGAAACGAACGAGGGTGGTTATCACAATAATTTCAAAAATGAATAAAATTAATAAGATTTTATAGTTTGTACTTACTGTGTACTTAAGGCTCAATGAAATTTACTGACCTTGATTCATTTTTTCAAATTACAAATCCATTATAACTGTATTTTTCTTAATATGGAACTGACTTTGATGTATATTTTCCTCTGATTTATTCAGGTAATTAGGCATTATCTCCATATTTATAAGACCACTAGATAGTTTTACCTTTTAAGCTGGTAGTTCCTAACTGTGGCAGAAACATGTACTCAGACAAGCAAACCTACTCTCCACCTTTCAGAATATGGAACTTTCACTTAGAAGCAGCCACTTAGTCAGGCACTACATTTTCCCTGTATTTAGGTGTGGCCATATGCCTGTTTGCTCCATTGAAAAGTGAAAGAAACTGATATGCATCATTTATATAACGAAGTTTTTAAAAAGCTACTATGGCTGTTCTATCTTCTCTTTCACTCTTCACTGGCCAGATACAAAAGAAAACAATGACACAGCCCTCAGAGAAGGTGGAGTCACAATAAAGGGAGGTATATTCCTGAATCATCGCTGGAAAAATATTAGTCACCATCAAGAAATGCCTATATTTATACCTGGGCAACATATAAACAATTGTTTTAAGCCACTAATGTATCGCCACATGTGTTTACGTGTTATAGCAGCTGTGTTACCCTGGTTAATACAATAACGTGAGATAACACTTGGTACCTGTTGATTTACATACATAAAAGTATTAAATTTGGTTGAATCAGGTCATCCAGTATATAGCATGTCCTCTGGGAGAGAGAAAGCAGAGGAACAGTTTAACAGTTTTGTGTCACCTCAAAGCCTGTGCAACTCCAGCATGTCAGCCAAGTAATATATTCTAGTTTTACTAACAAATGGAGAAAATGCCATTATCCAGTCAAAGCTAGAAAACAAATTAGGAGTTTTATGATAAATGTGGCATTTTATATTTGAAATATGATGGAAAGGTTTCATAGAAAGGTCATCTTTGGAGACTAGGACAGTGGAAACATTGAAAAAAAAATAGTTGCACATGTAGTCATTACCAATAAACTCTTAGTACAAAACTCTGTATAACTACCAAGCTAAGTGACTGGTGGTACAACAAAATGGAGTAAATCCTTTTGTGGTTCAGGAGCACGTGTTCCCAAGGCTGGTATAACCAGAAGTTAACTTGATAATGGATGGGTACAGAACACATTTTGGAAAGCAATAAAGGCTAGGCATAGTAAGTTAGATTTTATTTAATAGAAACAGGATTTTATGAGAATGACATGCTCAAACCTGTCATTTTCAGACACTAATAATGGTAGCTTATGGACAATGGTTTGAAGCAGACAAAAAAGTAGAGGCTAAGAGGCTACTGCAGGAGTCCAAGCAGCAATTTTCCTGCATCACCTGGAAGAGAATGTAGAATTTAAAGCCACTCCTTCTATTATTGCTATTTGGAATTGGAAACTTCCTATTTCCAATGATCTAATGCTCATGATATATTATCAAACGTATAATAAGCTCTTAGCTATAAAAATGTTTGCTTCTTGGAATTCACTTTCTCTACTTGATGATCAATTGATCTGTCATTTATATTTTTTCTAACCTGATTGTATTCAAGGTAGCTAACTTCTAAAGCAATATAAAGATATCAACTACATAATGGATTGCATGAAATTAAATGTATTTGTACAATACAAAATATCTATGAGAGAATATACTGACTTATTCATTCATTCACTCACTTGTTCATTAAATATTTATTGAGTTCCTACTCTCTTAGGTCTTAGAATACCATAGTAAAGAAAATGTACAAAGTTCTTGCCTTATAAAGCTTAAATTCAGGGACTGGAAGTAAAAATAAGGATAAATAAATATACAAAATCAGATTATGGGAAGCGCTATAAAAAAACCCAGAACAGGCTGAAGAGACAGAGAATGAAAAGAATGCAGGGGTTGGTTCTGTTTTAGAGTAGATTTCCAGGGAAGGCCTCTCATCAAATGTGATATCTAAAAATAAAACTGACTGAAATAAGCAACCAAGTCCTGTGATTAATCTCCAGAGAAAAATCATTTCCATATTAAAGGATTAGCAAGTGCAAAGGCCCTGAGGCAGGACCTCACCTGGCACTTGGCTCCCAACAAGGTTGGATCTGAGTGTGAAGTGAATTCATAGAGAGCAAGCATATCATTAGTCATGCAATATTCATTTGGATTTAGAGTTACTTTAATATGAATTGAATTAACTTTATACCCAGTGAAACATCTTCAAAGATGACACGTCATTTGGCCTACCTTTAAGCACTCTTTGGAGGAATTCATATTCCTGTTAGTGTGAATGAAACCTGTGGAAATGGAGATCGGGGCCATTCCCATTTAGTGACCATACCAGCTTTAGAAAGACTAAAACCAGATTAGGTAAATGAGAGTTTGCACACATAAATTCCCACTGCTACAGATGAGGGGAAAAAGAAAAAAGCCACTACAATCTTACCACTCTAAGTAGATTTCTAAAGTTTCTAGCTAATGACACCATAAATATCATCTCATCTATGAGGAATTCCCTACTTGTCATCCCCCATCACAAAGACACACACACACAGGAGCTGGCCAGGTGGCTCAGTTGGTTAGAGCGCAAGCTCTGAACAACAGGGTTGGTGGTTTGATTCCCACATAGGCCAGTGAGCTGCGCCCAAGCCGAGCTGTGGCTGAGCTGCCAACAGGCGGCCTGATGGCTCAGTTGAAGAGAGCACACACTCTTAACAACAAGGTTGCCGGTTCGATGCTCACATGGGATGGTGAGCTGCAGCCTCCGCCCCCTGCCCCCCCCACACACACACACAACTAGATTGAAAGCGGCGACTGGACTTGGAGCTGAGCTTGTGTCCTCCATAAGTAAGACTGAAGGGAAACAACTTGACTTGGAGCTGATGGGTCCTGGAAAAACACTATGTTCCCCTTCCCCAATTCCCAAACACTGTTCTTGTCCCCAATTCCCCAATAAAATCTTTAAAAAAAAATACACATACCCATAAACCAATCCCTTCAGTGTTCCCTCAGGGCTTTGCTCTTATTACCATTATACCAAGGTTTTCTGTTGTGTCTTCCCAATATTTTCAAAATGTGTGGCTCCTAGGAGACACATAATTAAGTTTGCTGAATGGAACCAAATAACATTCTCTGTGATGATCCTCCAATACATATGAGTTTCTGTATGACATTTGCTATCTCAGTGGTTGACTACTTTAGCACTAGAGAGAGAGAATAATCAAAGCAACATGCTTAAATTAAAAGCACTAGTGAGTTTGTCAGGAATGAGAGCCTTGCATTTCATCCTGATACATTATTCTATTAACTCAAGACCTGAATATAGCCTAGACGTGAATATAGCCTAGACGTTAAAAAAAAATTCCAAGTCTAATAGATAAGAAAACACCAGTGTATTTATCTAAAGTCGCAGTAGGTCCTAACTAAACTAGTAATTCTCTGATACTCCCACTGATTATATCATACCCAGTGCTGGGGTTAGTTGAAGGGGGGCAGGAATCTGAAACTGGCCTAGAAGAAGGCAGAACTAGAAGACAGGAATAGAAGAGTGGGCTGTGAGAGTCTAACTGACAAGGGCATTGGTTGGCCACTGATAATTTGCTATGGTAGATCACCAGCTCTTCCCTAAAGCAGACACTGCTGTAAAAAGTTACCGATTCTTCCCTGAAGTCATTTAAATAGGTCTTTGCTTCATTCTTTAATGCCATTATTAATTGATGGCATATTCTACTATACGCACTTCTTATATCCCACAAGATAGATTTCCTTTTTATGGCCTATTGGCCCAACTACTAATTTAATATAAGTCATTAATAATAGAAATAAATTATACATCTCCATTTCCTAACCTTTTCTCCCTGCTTTCACGGGGTGGGGTGTGGGGGGACAGCAATTTAATTTAAAAAACAGAAACATTTTTTTTTAAGGTCAGTGTCACTGGCTCTCATAAGTGGGACCCGAACCAGGGCCACTGGCTTCTCAAGCCAGCGCTTAACCACCGCAGCACTAGGCCGGTCCAAAACAGAAACATTTTTAAAAATCACTAGGGGCCATCTAAGTGGCTCAGTTGGTTAAAAGTTGGCTTAGAGCACATGCTCTGAGCAACAGAGCCGCTGGTTCAATTCCTACATGGGCCAGTGAACGCCGTACCCTAGCTGAGCTGTTACTGAGCTACCAACAGGTGGCAGGATGGCTCAGCTGGTGTAACAACAAGATAGCCTGTTCAATGGTGGGCTACGCCCACCTGCAACTAAGATCTGAACACAGCACCTTGAGCTTAGAGCCAACAAGCTGCTGACGGGAAGCCAGATGGTGACTAGGGCCCTCAAGAAGATTGAAGAACAACAACTTGGCTGGAAGCACCAATTCCCCTACACTGTTCCCCTCCCCCAATTCCCCAATAAAATCTTTTAAAAAATCAATAATAGCTTGAATAACAATAGCTAGTCCTTACTAAATGCCACACTATTTCACATACATTAGCCCATGTAGTGCTATTGATCACATTTCACAAACCAGGAAACCGAGGCACACACTCATTATATAAACTGTCCAAGGGCACACAGCTGGCAAGTAGCAGAGCCAGGATTCAAAGAAAGACAGGGTAGCTTTAGAGCCCAGGCTCTTAACTCCTACATGTAGAGTGCTACTGAAGCACATTTGTTTTTTTTCCTATTTTATTTAATTTAATTTTTTATATTAGTTTCAGGTGTACAAAACAACATAATGATTAGACATCTATACCCCTCACAAAGTGATAATTGCCCCCCAAGTCTAATACTCCTCTGACATCATATATGGCTGTTACAATACCACGGACTAGGTATTTTAAACGGATAGGAATTGTCTGAGATGAGAAATTTGTCACTGTTTGTAAACTAAGTTATCACTCTAACCCATCTCTGTATTGTAAAAAGTTAATACAAAATGATCTAAGAACTGAGACCCAACAGAGTCCCCTACATCAAGAGATACTGGGGCCTCATATAATTTCCTGGATAGTGACCACAGCAATCATTTTAGAAAGGGAAATCCCACATTTGCGACACAGCCTAACTGTTTAAGTTCAAAAGGCTTCATCATAGGCAGTGGGATGGCTCAGGTGGTTAGAACACATGCTCTTAACAACAAGGTTGCCGGTTCGATTCCCTCATGGAATGATGGGCTGCACACTCCTCAACTAGATTGAAAATGGCGACTGGACTTGGAGCTGAGCTGCGGCCTCCACAACTAAGATTGAAGGACAACAACTTGACTTGGAACTGATGGGTCCTGTGAAAAACACACAGTTCCTCAATAAAGTTAAAAAAAAAGGCTTTGCCACAACTCATACATACCCATAGGTTCCAAGATAACACCACAGATTGTCACAGCCATTCATCTACTGAACCGATTCTGACCAATCCCTGCCCAGACCTATCTTGGAAGTACCTAGAACAGAAGACCCTTCCTTGATGGTCCTCTTTTGAGAGGCTATGAAGATTCTGTGAAAGTAGTGTTCTCTGTTGCTCAATCTGTTTATCAAGCTCAGCTCTGGGGCACAGTCGCATTTCCCTGGAGGATTTTCTGGGTGTTTCTACAATATTCATTCATAAACTAAAACCAGAACTGACTAAAAGTTTGTAATTTGTACTCAGCAAGAGAAATGACCCATTAGTAGACGGAGTTCATTTTCTTTTCTATTCTTTTCTTTTACAGCTCCTCATGAGTGGTATTGATTAGTTTTCAACCTTATATTTTCTGGATAATTTGATTTTTTAAAAGTCTACATCTGTTCCATTCCTACAATCTATTCATCTATATCCCATATCTGACCTATGTTTCTATTTATAATTAAATTCCACCCTAATTATCTCTTTACACTTGCAATATGTGAGATTTTGATATGTGGCCATCCTGGAACACAGGACATATATGATTATCCATGGAAAAAACACATGAAATGGCTAGGAAAATAGCAAGGTCAACGTCAGATGAAGTGGCCATAAGAGACATGTGGGCCAGCCGAGTGGCTCAGTTGGTTATGAGCACGAACTCTGAGCCACAGGGTCGCTGGTTGGATTCCCACATGGGCCAGTGCACTGCACCCGAGCTGAGCTGCCGCTGCGCTGCCAACAGGTAGCAGGATGGCTCGGCAGGTGAGAGCACGTGCTCCTAACAACAAGGTTGCCTTTCCGACTCCCACATGGGATGGTGGGCTGCGCCCACCTGCAACTATGATTGAACTCAGCACCTTGAACTGAGCTCCCTGAGCTGCCGATGGGCTGCTGGATGGCAACTGGACTTGGAGCTGAGCCAGCTGCGCCCTCCACAACTAAGATTGAAGGACAACAACTTGGCTGTTCCCCTTCCCCAATTCCCCAATAAAATCTTAAAAAGAAAAAAGGATAAGTGAAAATTGAGGATATCTGAAATTCCTTACTAGCAGGCAAGGGTTCCAGGATTGTGACAAAAATAGTTATCTATTCCATTTTGCCAAAATAAGTTATTAAAATACTTTTAATAATATAGTCAACATTTACTCATGGAAGACAGAGGACTAAGCCCTGAAGGAAAGAACACAATCCATAAGACACTACTTCTCCTTTAAAACTATTTAAGTCCACAGCAAATTACAATGAAACACTAATTCCAAGCACATTTAAAATTAATCTGAATTTATTCTTTCAGTGGCATTCTTTGAGGCAGTGTACTGATTAATGTAGAATAAATTGTTTCAAGTACAATGAGGAATTGTTCCTGAAGCTTTCCTATTTATGAAACCTCTAAGCTAAACCGCTGATTTTCTGAAATGTTTTATTATCTAAACAAAGTCAATAAACTCATCCAATCAAAAATATGCTTGTGCATGAAGCTGATGTTTTGCAGGTATAAAGTCAGACAATAGCAGTATGAAATTAGAAGACATTATATTGCATTTTATTCACTGATAAAGTAAATGAAGCTAAATGGGTCATAAAAATGTATATTCAGTTTTATAGGGCATGAGGAATATATAGCAGCATAGATTTCTCTCTTATTTTTACAGTAATTAAAAGTAAGCAATGAGCCCCAGAATTATCTGAGTAATTAGACTTTCTCAATTAAAAACTGACTGCTGATAAGATTAGCTAGATTTCTAGGTCACTTTATTCTGCATCATTATTAATTTATCCAGGTCAGAATCTTACAGCCAGGACTGTGGACTGGACAGGGTGCTCCTAATTGTTAAGTTTGCTTTTTTTTTGAAAGAAAATCCTGCCAAGCTGGAAAATTAATGGGAAGATGCATTTAAAATAATTAGGGCAGTGACTAATGTGTTGTAAACACTCAATGGATATTAACGGTTATTATTTTATCAAAACACACTTTAAGCAAGCACAGAATCTCAGAAAACTTAACCTCCAAAGAAGAGGAATCTTTAAGATTGTTTCTGGTAAGAATTAAATATTCTATTTCATGTTTTCTTATTCTTCTGGTGAATTTTATGATGCTTTCATTCATTTAGGGAAAACGACATTTCCTTTCAGATGGGGAGAGTACAGTAAGTAAAAACAAGAGGTCTGAATTTAGGACTTTGGCAAAGCAGTTTTCCAAAAGAAATGGAGATATTTTAAACTCTTGGACAGACTATCCCTTTTTATTAAGCAAACCTTTACCTTTCCCATCAGCACTTGGATATGCAAAGCAAAAACTTTTTTGCAAAAGAGAAATCTCAGATGCTTCCCCAAAGAGCCAAACTGATTTGCATACTCATGCAAAGGTCTATCATAAGAATGGGAGCAGAATTTTCTGCAGTTCAGCTTTGTTTTAGAAATCCTTCCCTTTTTTCCATTATGGAATTAGAAATCTTTATGCCCTGTGCATACTGTTGCTCACTTTTGGCTGTTGATGGGTGTGTGTGCAGTGCACACGTGCATGCACGTAGCTACGCATACGACTGTGTGTACAGACCTGCATAAGTATGCAAGAGACGATCCCTGTGAGAATGATGAAAGGAGATATGCCTCCGATCTTTGCTGGAAAATAGGCTATGGATAAGACTTGGGCTTATGTATTGGGTTGTCGTAGAAGTCATGATGCATTTTTGCAACGAAAACCAGAAAAATATGTCATGACTTTTCCAACAAACCAATAAGTTCAACATAGACTTGGGAGTTGGTAATGTTAATAAAAATTGAATAAACCAATATACTGACTATATTGCCATTGCATGTCATAACCGTCATATGGCATTGCCAGCTCAGAGACATAGCATACTTTTCGCTTGAAGGGGATAGAAATTCCTATGGTCAACCAAAGTAGCAGGCTCTGGAGAAAGAAATAAGGATTTTAGTCTAAGGTGAGGGGAGGTGTCTCTCTCTTGGTCACTCCTGTGATTTAAATCCTGCAGAGATAGGCCCCGCTGAACTATTCCCATTGAGGTAAATTCAGCTGGCCCCAAAGCTAAACAGGCATTAGGACAGACCAGCTAAGCCAAGATTTGGACAGCAGAAAACCCTATGGATGGGCTGGCCGAGTGGCGCGGTGGTTAAGAGCTGGCTTGGGATGCCAGCGGCCCTGGTTCGGATCCCACATATGAGGGCCAGTGATACTGTATGGAGACTGCATTAATTTTCAATTGCTGCCATAATGATTCCCTGAAACTTAGTGCATTACAACAACATACATTTATTATCTTACAGTTAAGTAGGTCAGTCTGACACGGGTCTCTTTAGGCTCAAGTCCACTGCCGGCAGGGCTGTCTTTCTCTCTGGAGGCTCTAGGGGGGGAAATCCTTTTCTTTGTATTTTCTAACTTTCAGAGGCCTCCTGTATCCCTAGGCTCACAGTCCTCTTCCTCCATTTCCAAACTAGCCTAATAGGAAGGAACACCCACTAAACATTTTAATATAATGGGTAAAGAAAGCATGAACCACTCTCGAGAGAAATAAAATTAAATGTGTCTGTTCTGCTTTCTCTGTATTCCACAAATATATGGCATTGTCCTCAGAGGACAGCAAGGTACTTTCATTCATATCTCAGTGCCATCAAGTATTCATGTGGGCTCCCAGATAAGAGACTTATTATTGTTGTTTGCCTAATCCTGGTTTTTGTTCAGTATTAAATAGCAGCATGGAAGTAAAAACCAATTTTGAATATATTTTAATGAATATTATGAAAATGACCATTTTCTAAATAAAGTTACATGCAGAGGGTGCCAAAAAATGTATACACATTTTAAGAAAGAAAAAACTGTATTAAAATTGTAATAATATATACCAATAACAGAAGATGAATACAAGTCATGTGTATACATTTTATTGGCACCCCAGTATAAGACATAATTCAAGAGTCCATGCTCTCCATTAAGTTATTAATGAACAAATTTTCTTTTCTCATACATGCACTAGATATAATGATTAGAACCAACTAGAATATCAAAGGAAAAAAGCTGACCTCAAACACAATAAACATAATATGAAATGACAAAAGAACTCATTTAAAACAAGATTACCAATGGCTTGAACATGTATCTAGGACTATGGGAACATGCTAGCCTGACAATCGTTAAACTAACAAAACGCGTAATGTTTCTGGGGCTCAGTTGACTCATTGTGAAAGGCAGAGTGAAGTAAAGGCATTCTGGACAAGTTGGAAGGGCAAGTGCCAAGGCCCTGAATGGTGTAATATCACTCTGGATACTGTATATGAAAGGGATTGGAGGTACAGCCAGAAGCCAGTACTTAGCAAGCTCTTCTATAGCCAAGGAAAGAGTTGAGAATGGCTTGAATAAGGGTGATGGCTTATAAAGGGAGAGATGTATCAGAAACTCAGTGATACCTTTTGAAAGGATTACCCACAAGGCATCATGATGGACTAAAATTTAGGGATGACAGGGATTGGGGAATCAAGGCTGATTTGCAGGTTTTGCTTTCACTGAGTGAATAGATAATGGCACTGCTTATTGGTCTAGGGAAAACTGGAAGAGGCCATCGTTATGAAGATATTTGTTCAAATGATCATTTTCTGGAGGAACATAAGATACAAAATATTGCATGCAAATTTTAGATACAGTTTATATTCAGATATGTTTACATTAAAATTACATTTGAAACAAATTTCAATGTTGAGGCAATAAACAGATAAAATATTTAACCGCAAATAGTTCTAAAACATCATTTCTTCATTTTGCGCATGTTTATAGTTATTTAAATTAACAACTTAAAGTAACTTAAAAGACTAATTTATTATTACAAAAATTCCTTGGCGCGGCCGGTTAACTCAGTTGGTCAGAGCGCAGAGCTCATAACACCAAGGTTGCCGGTTCGATCCTCGCATGCACCCTCCATAACTAGATTGAAAGAACTACTTGACTTGCAGTTGATGGGTCCTGGAAAAAACACACTGTTACCCATTAAAAAAAAAATTCCTGATCCATGCCTTTAATGTCAATGCAGACATGGTTGATTCATGGGGGAAAAACAAGCACCCTGAACTCATCCATGTGTTTGGTGGACAAATTAAATCATCTTTTAAATAGTCTCAGGAAGGTCTCAGTCATTAAAAAGCAGAAGACCAATAAAACAACTCTTCCTACTGAATCATTTCTGAGTTTTATAAGTAGATGTCCTTCCTTATATATTTTATTGGCAATATATGTTATCTTTATAGAGAAGCAGCTTTCCTGTAGCTCTCAAAAAGGTTAAGAACCCAAGGAGTATTACAGGCCAATTTCTCTTGTAAATGTTGACTTAAAATAGTCTAAAGAGTTTTTTTCTCTTGTTAGAGGTGATTGATTGCACTGGATTTAACTTTTAAACATGCACTGCTCAAACCTACATGTGTCTGTGTGTGTGCACATGTGTGGATTTACAAGGACTTTTGCTCAAGTTAGCGTATGTCTCAGCTCTAATGAACAGCTTTAAATGTGAGAGGAAAAAATCTGGAGCTTATTATTAGAAATCACATACAAAGTGCTTGTATGTGATTTCTAATAAGAATAAGAAAACAATGACTAAAAAACCTCATTCAGAATGGTGAAGGACTTTATTATTTAAGAAATCAATGGCCTTGGGGACAAAAGTAAGGAAATAGAATAGCAGGTTAGGTAGGTTGCTGCTCCAAAATCACCTTCACTATTTATAGATTTATGCATTTAAGTCCAGTGAATAAAATTAGGGAAGCTGAGTAAGAACAATGGTACCAATCCAATGAGTTTTGCTGTATTTAACACCCCATCTACAAGATTATGAAGTATCCACATTTTCACCTGACGTAAACATTTGGTCATTTATTAGAAGGGGATTCTATTCCTAAACAGGTTTCATACTTTAAAAAATATTCTACCACATGATAAATTAATTTATGGGGATTAGATCACACCTCATCGTGTATAACAGTTGACTCATACTGAATTTTCAATTTCTTGGAAGATTCTATATTTTCTTTTTGCTGCATTTGGCATAGCACTCTTTCATACATTAAGTTGTCAATCAATAAGTTTTGATGAAATCAAATGAATTTTCACTTAATAAAACAATGAATGTGAGGCAAATAAATTTAAAACTTTTTTAGTGTCTGAAACAAATTATAATATCAGAATTACAACTAGGGGCTCCAAAAATCCTAGTTTGTGGTGTGGTTATATCCACACACTGGCAAAAAAAAAAAAATCCAAGTCTATTCCAGCCACTTGCCCAATATTTGAACTCTACAAAACCATTCTTTTTTTTTTTATTTCTTAGCCCAATCTATATGCATTCAACACAGTAAAAGGCATTTATATTAGCTAAAATAATATTGCTCTATAATAATGATGGAATTCGCTTATATAAATAGCCAATGCTTAGTGTCTGACAATAAATTCTAATTTTAAAAGTTTCCAATCCTTCTATTTAAGACTAAAGTGCTCAGAATTATTATGCTTATTCAGCGCCTCTTAATCTATCTGAGGAAAGATTACACAAATGAGAACATTCCTTCAAACATTGGTTAGCTTTGACTGCCATTTTCCTCACCAGTATATATTAAGATTAAGGTGAAGAAGAATAGGGGAGTTATCATTTTTTCCTTTGAAATATTTTTTTTTCTTAGAATATGTTTCTACTTACAAAGAATGCACAGATGCTATAATTTAATAGAAAATGTATATCATATAATACTGAAATCTCGCTGCAACTAATACTTTAATATTTATTTTCATTATGAAAATGTAAAGATTAATTCTTATCTCCTAGTTCCTTATTATTCTATATTTTATGCTTTTTGTTTCATTTTTAACATGCAGTCCTTATGTTTTGGTGAAAGAAAAATTAGAGATACAATAATACATACAATTATTTACTTTTTATCCTGAAGCTTATATCTTATTCATTTTGATATGTTTGTTATATTTTGAAGTGGGTAGGGTTTATCCTTATTTTCAGCCTTTTCTAACCTGGTTCCTGAACCAAAGTTCTCCAAATACCTATGATTCTTGTTGTTCTAGACTAGTCTTTCCCCACCTCCTGCTATCTGTGTTCAGACTCCATTCGATTAATAACAATTACCATAATATCATGTTTTAGGTGATGTGAGATGCATTTATCAAGAGCTTCAACATGTAATCTTGCCTACTGAACAGTACTAATTTTAAATAATTCAAAATAATTCTCAAAAAATCTCAAAAGGTCCACTCCTTTCCCAAGGTGTGTATATTCATTCCACTTAAAATGCTTTCACCTACAGTATCTAGACTGATCATCAATGAAATAGTTTTTAAAATACTTTTTAAAGGTGTTCAATTGCTTAGCCAAATCTATACAGACCTAGGTTCTCATCTGGCTTGAATAATAAACCCATGCAAAGAAACGTGCCACATAGAAAAACAGCTATTCAAGCCTAGGTAAAAACGTACATTTTTACTTAGTCCTTCTTAGGATAATAACCCTCTCTTTTTTTTCTAATGTGTATTTTAGAGATTTCAATCTAGATAAGAGATATTCACAGAACAAGCTAAGGAAATATCTGAGATAATGACATGTTTTGGCACACCTAAGTGACATTTTTGCCATCTCTTTTCTATTTCTAGAGTTAACCAAAAGAGAAAGTACGAGGGAAAATATTCCTAAGTGGTTAGTTTTTCCCTTTGATAACTTTAGTTCGTTTGGATAGGATGACAAACTCACAATACTTATACACATCTTTCCACTCTGATTAACTATTTAATTCTTCTCTGAGGGAGACATCATAATAAAAAGACAGAATCCAATCTCTCTTAATCTGGCTCCAGTTTGTGTGACTTTTGCATTTGCTTCCAGCACATTTGGAATCAACTGATTAATGTTCCTCCATTTTAAACCAAAAGTCAATTGGGTCTGTCATGAAGAGACTATCTTTTTAATCAATGCAAAGGAAAACATTCATGGAACAGGTCAGAAATATTCCGTATTACAATTATTTTCTGTCGTAGTGACAAGCAGGGAATATCAACTCCAACTCACTCGCTGAGTGATGTGGGCAAGTTACTCAGGGCTGTTGTGGGAATAAAATGAAATGATACCTATAAAGTGTTAATTACTGTGTCCAGCTCCTACACATGTTCAATAAATATTATACCAAATCACATCAAATGCTAGTCCTGGTTTCAGAAGACAAGTTTTTCTGAGATTTTTGGGAACCAGTTCAACCACACACACGTTGTTAAATAAAGTTATGGTTTCAGAAGAAAGACTCCTGATGTTTTTTCACGAGTGGGCCAATTAGTTTCTTACAAACATTATGACAATAACAGGAATAGGTACTATAATTATGAGCCAGCCTTTGGGAGACTTGTTAAAAATCTTCAGTGTAACTGTGGTTGTGATTGTGTATGTGTGTGTGTGTGTGTGTGTGTGTGTGTGTGTGTGTGTGTGTGTGTAAAATGTCAGCACTGGGGAATTCAAGATGTAGTACAAGTCTACTGCAAAGTATTAGATAATATTCTGGATCTCAAGGATGTCAACGACTGCCACCCTGAAATCCAGCTATAACTCAGCAATATCCCTTAGATAAGGAAACCTGAAAAAGTGGGAAGGTCACAGAGTGAACAGTAAGATTGAAAATGGGAAATTATTTAATTTGGGGAGAGGCAGCATTAATCTTAGACATACGCAAAGTAATTAGAAGACCAGCTCTGCCTAACTAATTTATAGAAATAGAAATGAAAGTAACACTATTTTGGCAACAATAAAGGCACTTGATGTGTGTATACTTCAGAGGTATTACTTAACTTCATCCTCGCAGGAACTGTACCAAGTAGATATTGATTCTACTTCGCACATGAGCAAAACTGAATGTTTCCTGGTGCCGTATAACTCATTCACGACAAAAATAGGATCTCAATCCAAAGCTCTTGGTCTCTATGAATAAAAGGTTCATATCAGGCCTCTAAGCTTGCCTGCGAAAATGATCAGAGAATCTTGTTTCCTCAGCACTATGGAGTATAGATAATTATGGAATGTTTGCTAGATAGAACGACTCTTAGACTAGCGGGGGGAGGGGGCTGTGCAGTAACAAGCAGTCCTTTATCCTCTGAGAGGAGAACGGTATTAAATAACAGTGGGAAATCAAAGTGGCAGCTCTTTGGGTCAAGTGGCCCACACTGACCTTGGCTGTGGTCCTCAGCAGCCATATGCACCCCATTTGGATGAGGGGAAAACGTGTGTATTCTGGTTGCTTTGGGGCCATTCAATGACATAAGGATTCTATGCCAGCGTATCTCCTGCCTTGTATCCTTGTATAGAGCTAAGTAAATTCGATTACATTCTGTGAATATAATGGTCAATTTGATCCCCTCAAAACTATAGTGATATTGCAGGCTCCGATGACCATTATTATATCCTGTCACTGAAAAGTCATATAGTTGGCTGAATTCAAGAATGTTTAGAAAAACTAATCCGAAATAAGTGGCCTCTGATTAAAGCCAACCTACTTGTGGCATTACTATCAAAAATCGTAGTTAACTAAAATCCTTTGCTTCTTTTAAACAGATTTATAGGATCACAAATTTGAACTCCAAAAACTTTATTTTACTCCCATTTTTAATTATTTTCATTGATTATCACTTAGTTATTAAAAATTCCTGCAGAATAAGAGGCTTTATCAGCTGTGTCAATACAAGATACTGGCTGAAAAAGCAACCATCAACCCCCTAAAGAGAGGGCACATATTAATTAGGATCAAAGTGAAAGGAAGAAGAAAAATGAAAAATAAATAAAAGAACTGATTTGGAGACCACCTCTGCACATAGGTTGCCCTGGACAACCCTTTGGTGGAGTCAGTGTGTGAGTGAGAGTACCATTCTATCACACACACACGTGTGTGAAGTAATAAACAGAACAGACAGAGAGGAAGAAAGACATGCGACAGGAGACAAAGGAAGCCTCTTAATCCTAAAGAGGACGTTTTGGTAGCCAGTCTAACGTGACAGCTAGTCTATTTGTATTTCATCTGGTGGACAAACCATTTCTCATTTACAATGGAACTGTTAGCAACAAGCAAAGCTCCAGTAATTGAAGATTTGAGCAGAAGGCTCAGTCACCTGTTGAGGAAGAAAATGCTAGACAACAGATTCTGGGTTTTAGCCTCTGAAAAGGCGTATTTCATAGAAACAACTGCTGTATGGCAGCTATTTTTACCTTGGCTATAAGATCAGCTTTTAAAAATGTTTTCCCAAAACTCCCCCAGGTAATTTTATCGGGCAGTCCTCTTGGAGGTAACATGGACTATGAGAAGAGAGCAATCTGATTTGATTCTACTTCATCTATGTATAGGCTGTGTAATCCTGGTTTTAGTAAAGCTCTCTAAGCCTCAGTTTTTTTTCAACTATAAAATACGTTTAAACTGCCCTGATATGAGTGTGTAAAATAAATAAGATAGAGTAGGTGAGGTTCCTAAAACAACATTGTCCTAGTTAAATGTTAGCTATATGTTGCCAAAAGGAGCTTTGCATATTTGACGCTATATCACTGGTGATAAATTAGAAAACTCTTTTTAGGGGAAAACTGTGCTTCAATTTGAGGTAAAAAGTTTTATCAGCAATACTGAAAAAATACCTCCCAAGAATGATACTGCAGAACACTGATTATTTCTAAAAAGTTTCAACCACTTTAATAAGGTGGGTTTCAACCACCTTAGTAAATTGTAATAATCTGTAACATCCCTCAAGCACTTAATAGCTATTAACAGTATTCTCACCTCTCAAGTGGCTAGCATAGGACCCACTAACCCCACAGGTTTGCCATAAGACAATAACTTAGTATAGTTTATTGTTGTTGTTGTTTTTTGAGGGTAGTATCACTGGCCCTCATATGTGGGACCCAAACCAGGGCCGCTGGCTTCCCAAACCAGGGCCGCTGGCTTCCCAAGCCAGTGCTTGAACACCGCGCCACTCAGCTGGCCCTAGTTTATTGTTTTTAAGTGTAAAAACAAGACTACTGTAGAGCTCTGGTCTTTTTTACAAGAATTAAATCCCATTTTTATGAATATTAAACTATCCAGTTATAAGAATTCAATGGTATCAACCAGGACTCCAGTTCATTATTATTTTACCCAAATATTACTGTAAACTGATACCATTAAATCTTTTATTTCATGTTGCTGCTGTTATGTAGCCAATGAATTTTTATATAGAAAAATTAATTGGAAAACATATGTACATCCTGATATCTATTTTCCTAGTACTCAATTTTATTTTATTTTATTTTATTGTTTTTTGAGGGCAGTGTCACTGGCCCTCATATGTGGGACCGAACCGGAGCCGCTGGCTTCCTAAGCCAGCGCTTAACCACGGCACCACTCAGCCGGCCCCCAAGCCAACTCTTAACCACCGCGCCACTCAGCCGGCCCCCTAGTACTCAATTTTAAAGTTTTTTAGATACTCATTTGCAAGTTCTGTGATCTCTATAATGTTTTTTTAAAATCAAATACGGGGCCGGCCGAGTGGCACGGTGGTTAAGCGCTGGCTTGGAAAGCCAGCGGCCCCGGTTCGGTCCCACATATGAGGGCCAGTGACACTGCCCTCAAAAAACAAACAAACAAAAAAATTAAAATCAAATACAGTTAATTACAAATGAATGAAAATGTCCAAACTATAAGTAACATATGCTTTAGTGTGAAACGTTATCATTGATTTAATTAAAACCTCATAGAAAGCGTGAAACTATTTGTGCCATTTTATTCTTACTTTCTATAATTAAATACTCAAAATGCTTTTGATTAAGTCTACACCCTTCTATGATAAACAAGTAACACAGATATCAACTATGAAACACTTTAATTATTCAAACTTCCTAATGTCTCATTTATTACTTCATAGCTGAGTTTTATTAAAATCAGTAGCAACGGAGCAACAAATTCTTTTCTAATATATTTTCCTTATCAGTCTAATAAATTCCTAGTGATGATATACCTGGAGACATCACCCACAAATTATCTATTATATGTCATTCAGCATTGGAACATGGTGAATGCATTTCTCAACTGTTTAAACAATGTATAGATATCCTGTCAGTCATTCATCATCACTTACTGTGGCTTTATAGGCGTAGCATGTTACGTGTCCCCCACTTAAATAACAGTTGTAAAAAACATCTTGGTAAAGTAAATGAAAAGAGATTACCCGTTATCTAGGCAAGGGTAACACTCAAATGCTTCTGATGAAATGTGGTATAGAACCTCATCTATAATGCAAATCTTAAAGCACATATTATATTTCATTATTTAAATTCCACAATCCAGTCAGAAACTACATTACTTAACTATAGAATGAATACTCATTTTATTTTAACAAATCAACTCCTAAGAAAGGTTAAATAAATAAATAGGCTGACTCTTTTCCACAAAGTCAAAATTGTAACAAATTATAAAAGACCATGAAAGACTAGTAGGAAATGCCAAATCATGGTATAAAGTGTAATTTCAGGCCATGCACACAGACAGATACCATCTTTAATGTTTTTCAGGTCTCCTGTTACCTAAGTAGATGAATTTGGGACATTTACATCCAATTATTTCAGTCTTCCAAACAACTGAAATGGATCAGCAGAACAAAAATCAAATCACTTCCATTTATTAGTGATTGGTTCAAACTGTCCTGAAAATATTCAGTTTTCTATGTTAACTGAACAAGAAAACAAGATAGCTAAAGGAGGCACCAAATTTTCTCCCTCTCCCCTCTCTCCTCTCCTCCCCCCCCCTCTCTTTCTTCTTCTTCTTCTTCTTCTTCTTCTTCTTCTTCTTCTTCTTCTTCTTCTTCTTCTTCTTTCTCTCTCTCTCTCTCTCTCTCTCTCTCTCTCTCTCTCTCTCTCTTTCTCTCTCTCTCTCTCTCTCCTTTGTTAGCTTTTCAGGTTACTAGGGAGTATATTAACATACTTTTTAAAAAAAATTTCTGTTGCGACAAGCAATTTAGAAGTTCTCAGTGGGGAAACAGGAAAATGCAACAGTAATATCTTAGTGTTAATATAATCATCTGTATCACAATATTAATATATCTCTATTCTTAGTTTTAGGTTAGTGTTTATATTTTATTATGGGTAACCTTTTACTCATGTAGAAATTTTTCATTTATTTAACTTGCTATATATCACTTTCATGTACAAAGTACTGCCTCATTGTCCCTTAAAGATTTTTTCTGTAATAGCAATGATAAATCTGAGGACTTGTTAAAATCAAAGTCATCTTTAACTAAAATGCATTAAAGTATATTAAAGTGGCAGTGGATAGTCTAGTTATGCACCATGTCTGCCCATGGAAAGGGGAAGTGTAAAAAAATTAAGGTTCAGGATAAAACCTGAAAATAGTCAAGGATATTCTATCAAGTACTCTTACTCTAATGATATGCAGGCTAGGAATATGTTAATCATATTTCTCTGGACCTCTACATTGGCCATCAGCTTGTTTTTTGTTTTCATCTTGTTTTGTTTTTCTTTTTTGTTTGTTTTTTAATTAAAATTTATTGCGGTGACAATTGTTAGTAAAGTTACATAGGTTTCAGGTGTACAATTCTGTAATACATCATGTATATATCACATTGTGTGTTCACCACCCAGAGTCAGTTCTCCTTCCATCACCATTTATTTGACCCCGTTTATCCTCATCTACCATCCCTCCTGCCCCCTTACCCTCTGGTATCCACTAAATTATTGTCTGTATGTATGAGTTTTTGTTTCTTTGTTTGTCTTGTTCCCTTGTTGCTTTCAGTTTTATGTCCCACATATTAGTGAAGTCATATGGTTCTCGACTTTTTCTGTGGCCATCACTTTTTTTAAAGTCTCATTATGTATTGGAGCTAGGCTCTGTTCTAATCAATGGTAATAAAAGTATATATTTAAATTGTTTAAAACGGTGTTTCCCAAATTCCTTTGCTAAAAGGCTGTGCCGAATATACATTAAGCAAATGAGATGGCAACGCGAAATCTACTAATGGACCCCACTCCTTTGCTAATCCAATAATGCCATCTCTAATTGGTCCATTTCAACTGCAGTCTACTGAAGTTCAAAATTAAAGAAATATTTTCATTATTATTACATTTAACACTATTAAATGATGTAATTTGGTTTTAATGGTCACATTTTAATGTTTCTTAAAAAAAAGAAAACTGCAAAAAGTGTTCTTCTGCTGACAAAACAGGAACATATTTTGCTATTATTATATCTGAATAAGCAGATGATGATGCGTTCTTTTTTCTATAGCAGAATAACTAGACTAAGAACTATTCTTCCAAGAAACCCAGGATTCAGTTTTAGACAACACCTTATAATACCTCTAAAGGCTCTCTGGCAGAGAAAGTGATATAAATCAACAATATAAAACAGTGCAAGGGAATATATACTTTGTACAGGTTACTTTGCTATCAAAAAGGTCACGGCAATTTTTATTCACATATGTACTATTAAAATCATTTTTTAATATATGAAAAAAGAACATTTTGCACTGCAGAGGGTTTGGCTTTAAAGAGCTTGAGATAGTTACAATAATCAGCTGAAATGTTATATACATGAGGACCATCAATATATTCCATCCTCATTATGTTTTATGAAAACAAAGATATTCTAAGTGGGTTCTAGGGGAAAAAAATCAATCTAAATGTTATGAAACGAGAGTGCATGTCCATAAAAGTTTCTAGCTATTTAAGCTAACAACATTCCTTTAAATTGGCATAGTTTTACTCCTTCCATTTCACTTAGTATAAACTACTTACTAACATTTCTTATTGTTAAGGTATCAAAATGTGATGCTTGGAACACAGATGGAAGAAAAACAAAACAAAACACCACTTGCTCAAACAATTGAAATCAAACCCAAATAAGAGGGCTTAAAGACATTCTTCTCTGTTATAGCAAATACTATATACTTGTCCCTGAATATTTTTTAAGGACTAATAAATTGCATGCATGCAACGTTTAGTCAGAGACTATTTCAGGAGTAAAACTTTCCAAATGGCAGAGCTAATTCTTGGAAAAGTAGACTCTAAAAACAACTAAATAGTGATGGGGCGATTAGCCAAGCAGAAAATAGCATCTGTGTCACCGTCTTCAAGAAGTTAAAATGAAGTGGATTAAAACCAAAGTAATTGGTTTGTAAATGTCTTTTTGAGGGAACAAATATTTCTCACAAGCCTGAGTCTTCCTCAAATTTAACTCTCATCATCCATTTTTCATTCTTAAGTTACCCTGACTAATAAGTAAGGACATTTCCACATCATACTGCATATCAATGTACTACAGTGATATGCAAAAGTCATCTAGAACCAGCACAATTTTTCATTCCTTTAAATAGAACATCTTCACTTTGTTATTCACTAGGAAAAGCTGACAAAGCATTTTCTTAATGCAGAAAGTGTGTGGACTGACAAACAAACCAATTTGTTTGAAACTCAGGGACACACACAATGGATATGAAAACAACCATGCAGCTACTATGTATATCTTACAGGGAAATCCTGATAGAAAGTGAATCATCTGATTCACAATAGGATATATTCTGAAGGAGACAAACCTTTTCGATCTGTGAGCATAAAGACGCATGAATTACTAAATAATTTTACCCCCGTAGTACTTATTTCTGCATATGTTAACATTTAAACACACCAGAAACAGCTCTGAAATTGCTTATGTTAATGCAACTGCTACTCATTGTAAAAGGCAATTCCACTTAAAACCAAACCTCAGGTCTCAAAGCACCAGTTAAGGCCAAACAAAGCATAACCACGTTGATATATGTGAGACATAAAAACCTCCAAATTATATTTCAATGACTTTTTAATTTATAAATCAACCCAATCAACAAAGCATATGTTTAAAATTCTACAAAGATTTTTTTTGGCAGGTATTTCTTATTATTTCTTCTTCTTATTTTTTTTTTTTTGAGAGCAGTGTCACTGGCCCTCGTATGTGGGATCCAAACTGGGGCTGCTGGCGTCCCAAGCCAGCTCTTAACCCCCGGGCCACTTGACCGGCCCCTGGCAGGTATTTCTTAATCCAAATGTAACTTCAATCCTCTGATAATAAAGATCTTCCCAAACATAAAGCAACATGTTTCATTAACTTTCTACGGGGCCTATTAGACATGCAGTAAAAATTAGTTTGGAGAATAGCTGACATTGTCATGCCTAAGCTAAAGAATCAATATTTGGTTAAATAAAAATATGAACTTCTCAAATGTAATTACCATAAAGGCATGAAAGAAGCCGATGAATCTCCCATTAGATACATTGAAGAGTGTTCTAAATCTTAGATTCTATGACTAACACTCAGTAAATGAAAATCCTTATGATTCGGTTAACTTTTTTTTTCAATATCATTGATATCATTGCTTGAAAAATACTGAGCATGAATTTTTAAATGCATATTTGCATATTTCCCTAACATACTAGCAGAAACTGATAGATACCTAAAAATATAAGATTTATGCTGAATCCTCACCTTATTGATGGCCATAAATAAATTTTAATAAACCATTTTAGGAGACAGACACTCTGAATTGGAAGGGACTCCATAAAGAGAATAGGGTTTTCACATCCAAGAGTCTTTTGGCAAAATGAAACTGTCACCAGTGGTTTGATCTCTATTAATCAGTATGGATTTCATCTTATATCTGGTTGACTTTTAATTGTCAAGTTTGAGATATTATAATGGTGCGCCTATAATTTAGATGATGTGCACTTCAACATATACTTTCCATTTAGGAGAACATATGGAATTGGGTATATCGGGCTATTTGATGTTATAAAATACATTATTTACATAACTGCCTTTTTCTGATTACAGGCTTATCAACCTACTTTCTGATTATGATGTGGATGCCTACTTCATCAATTCAAAGAAGGACTTAGAGATCAAAAGCCATTTTATCGCTTAATGAGAAAAATATCCGTTTTAAACTTACTCTCACTATTTTATGAAAGGATAGGGTACACACAAGAATAACTACAGCATATATTCCAGAAAAGGGGAACTAAAAACCACATGTGGATTTAATTATAAAGAAAAAAACTATTAACAGGCTTATCCTTCAAATCCATATACTGAACCTCTTATTCTCAAGAGATGGAATTCATATTTTTATTATGTCTGCCCTCTCTACCTCAATGGAGTATGAAAAAACATGTAAATCAGTAGGATGAGTCAACAGTGAGGTAACCTTCCCCCATCCAGTAAAACAAGGAAATCTGATTGATACAGTTTACCTTAGAGCTAAACAGGGGCAGGAGGGATGTTAATCATCTACTGAAGTAACAAAGAGAGGTTACAGGCCTCAGTACTCAGCTATGTATTCGCTAAAGGAGAAGAAACATTTCTAATGAATTTGATCTGATTTCAGCCTCAGAAACACATTTGCCTTGTTATAATTTTCCTTCCCAAGTACATGTGTTTAGCAAGAGTGATATATTGGTCAATTAGATATGAGTGTTCTTGTTCTTGTGATAGTTAAACATCTCATTTTAAATGGCTGAATTTCCATTTTGATTGATATATTATTTTTGGAGCCTGTTTCAAGTTAACCCTCCCACTCCCACCGCTGCCATAGGGATCTATCAATAAGAGGAGGCCATCAGGTTTCTGGGTCTGCAGCACTGACGGTCCGATTCTGGTTAATGATAAATTCACCAGTGAAAGGCTGTCCTCTGAGTTATCTCTGAGTTTTTCCTGATGGGACCTATCACCACCCCTCGAGGGTCTCCTTATTTGGAATTGAGTCAATATTCCACAGACCAGTGAATGATATAACCTTCTCCAAATATCAGCTTATATCACATCGCAGGTATCAATCCCACTGATACCTTTTGTTTTTAGAGAGTAGGAAAGCCTCAAGAAAGCAAGAATAGAGTGTGCAATTTCAAAGAGATCAGCAAACACATACAAAGTGCCTCATCAGCCAGAAAAAAAAGGCAGAGGTCAGGAATCATTAACCCTCTAATCCATGTGTCTGGGGAATATGGCTGTGAAGCACCAGAGATAAGGATGAAATTTACTTAACTGTAATATAATAAAAATATAAATACAGTGCTGCCTGACAACTAAAGAAGCAAAAAATAAATAACCATCCCATGGAGAACTTTTCCCAGAGTCACAAATTATAACAGACAGGAATAAACTTCCTGATTTAAACGGTAAACCATGTTGCCTTTTATGGTGTAATGAATGAAATTTTCAAGAGTGGCTAATTAATTGTAGCTCATTAGTCCAGCAAACCTCTTGGCCGAGTAAGCAAAACATGAACTTTTTATAATTATTTGGAGTTAATGTACTCTAAATGTAGTATGCCCCATTCATGAGGCATATACATTGTAAAGGCATTGATTTTTTCCCCCCAACGTTTTACACTTTAGTTTTAGATATCGGTATTTTGAGGATTAAAATCACATGGGACAATTCATAATATATTGCAAGAAAACAGAACATCTTAAATACATCTAAAATATGTAAAAAACAAATCATGCATGGTTTCTACTTTGTGCTTAGTTTGTGAAAATATTAAATTGATGACAATAAACATTAAACTATACTAAAAGCAGTGATAGTCCAGAAATGTACCAACCTTCAGGATCCAGCAGTTTCTCTATGCCTAACTGATGTTTGGCAATGTTGAATGCATGTTCCAGTCTTTGTGTGGCTGACTGCTGGGAAACCACACTATTCCAATCAAACAGTTCTGGCCTGAAACACATACATATAAAGACGAATATAAATCAACTTAGAATATTTCATAAAATTTACTTCAATTCTGATTTTTTTTAACTTTATTGGTGAACAGTCATGGTCATTGGTTACACATTGCTTTCATGCTAAAATGGCATAGCTGACTCTTTTAGGGAGGGTGCAGCTCACTGTGGCCCATGCGGGGATCGAACTGGAAACCTTGGTGTTGTCAGTGCCATGCTCTAACCAACTGAGCTAACCGGTCTCCCTTCAATTCTAATTTTTGATTGATAACCCATGCCCATAGGCCTTATGAGTCGAGTGTTACTCTTCATTACCCCTCAATAATGTTTCTCCTTTAAATAGGGCCCAATTTGAATTGAAAATCCTGAAGAAAACAAAGGAGAATTTCTCTACCTTACACATGCAACAAAAATGTTAAAATCTCACCCAATCTAGTGGATTTGCCAGTAACTTCCAATATGATATCCTAGTTCAGGCCTCTTTCCTGAATTCCAGATTCTAAATTCATCTGCTTACCCAGTATGTCCACTTAGAGATATCAAAAGACTTAAGGGTCCAAAACTGAGCCTCAGATTCATCCCCATCACACTCCCCCAAACCCACTTCTCTTGCAGATCTCCCTCCTTTGATAACCAATCACAAATTCAAACTGCTAAGACGAGAAACCTAGGAATCAACTTGCACCACTCTTGCACTGTCATGCAACACTTAGTTGGAAATATATACAGAATTTAACTACTTCTCACTATCCTGCTGCCATCACCTTAATCCAAAACCACCATTTTATTTTGTATGAATTATTGCATTAGCATTCTAACTGTTCCCCTATCCTCACCCTTGCCAATGGTAATTGATTCTTAACAGAGCAGCCATAGTGATTTGTTAAAATATTTCATCATAACCTTCTCAGATCTCTGCTTAGGGGTAAAATTCTTTTTGTAAAAAACTTTTTTATTTTTTTATTACAGTTGACATTCATTATTAGTTTATACTAGTTTCAGGGGCACAGCATAGCAGTTAGACATTTATATAATCTATGCAGTGATCCCCTCGATTAGTCTAGCACACACGTGGCACCATATACAGTTGTTACAATATTATTGACTATATTCCCTGTATTTTACATCCCCATGGCTATTTTGTAACTACCAATTTGTACTTCTTAATCCCTTTCCCTTTTTCACCCAGTCCCCAACCCATGTGGCAGCCATCAGTTTGTTCTCTGTATCCGAGTCTGTAAAATTCACTGATTTAACTGTGACCTACAAGGCCCTCCATGGTCTTGTTCCCCATTAACTCTTTGATTTTATTTCTTGCCTCTCTCTTCATGTTCCTCAAACAGGCTAGTTTCCTGCATTTGCTGTTCCCTCTGCCTGGAATTCTCTTCCCCCAGACAACAACATGGCTGCCACATCCTTTGGGTCTTTATTCAAAAGTCAAACTATTGCCCCCCTACCCCTCATCACATGCTTCCAAAACAAACTTACATAACTCATTTCCTTTTCCTCTCAACTGCTTTATATTTTTCTCATTAGCACTTACTACTTTTAACATTTTATACATTTTAATTATTTTTGCCTATTTATCTATCTCCCCAGTGCAATTTAGGATACAGAATGTTTTTCTTGCCAGTTTTGTTCACTTCTAGAAACCAGCCTGACACACAATAGGGGCTCAATAAATATTTGTTCACTACGCCAGAGAATGGATGAGGGCATACTACATGAATATCATTTTACTCAATAATAGAGAAAATAACAAAAAGTGTAAGAGGTAGTCGTTATTCTATAAGGATTTTAAATCTGATGAGGAAAAAGATGCATACATTGTAATTTAAATAAATTTTAAATGTGATATAAAATAAATTTTAAATGTGATATAAGATAATAAGATATAAGGTTTTCTAAAAGCTAAAGAGGTCAAGAAAGGTTTTTTGAATCTTAAGGGAGTCTTAAATGGTGGTTTGGGTTTCGATTTAAGAAAAGTGTTTGAGAATGAATTCTAAGTTGAGTAGATGTTAAAGAAAAAAACTTTTAGGGAAGAAAGAGGCCGAATGTGCTCAGTCAATCATGATCTCACAGGCCTGGTTTCGTTGGGAGATTTGCAGTATCAACTGATGTGAGATATGGTTAGGAGCAGGGATTGGGATGGGTTTGCAAAATGCCTCAGATGTTAAGGAATTACAATTTATCCCAATGATATTGGAAACCATTAGTTAAGTGGCTTTTCACCTTTTTTGGATCGCATATACCTTTGAGAATCGGATGAGCGCTATGCAATGTCTACCCAAACAAATCTCTGTTCATATCTTTAAATAGAATTTACACAGAATTTTAGGACATTTGGGTTTGTCCATAGATTCCCAATTAAAAACTCATGCTCTGTAAGGGAAGAAGTGACAAGGATGGGCTTAGCTATTTTTCCTAAAACCTAATTCAAAATGAAGGTACAATTTTATTGCTCATTGGACTATCATTTCCTTTTCTTTTCTTACTCCTAGACTGATTAATTCACCAGAATTTGGTGCACTTCTTAGGAAATCTAATCTTTCTTATACACTCCAAGTTATCCAAAACAACTAACAATCTTTTAGAACCTAAAATATGTATACATTCAGAATGTACTGGAAAGAATATAAAGAAATAAAAATTAAATTCTACACTATCTGGGGAAACTTGAACTTCCCTATACAACCTCTGACCCATCTTCATTTCTTCATTTCTCAGTGATGGAAGTGAAAAAGAATATTTAGGTGAGAGAGTATGAAACAAGTTTTCTCACCTACAGTACAGTAGCCAAGCTTGAATGAGTATGACAGAAAAAATAGAATTTCTTCTGCATTCTAACCCTTTACTCTTCATCCCTTTCACGTTTACCTTGGCTACAACTAACCACCTGTGTGAGGAGTTAATCTAAGTCATTTAATCTATATGAGTTTCAGTGTTTTCATTTTAAAAAGAAGGAATTGTACTGAATGGCCATTGATGTCTCTTCCAGCATTCAAATTACTCCAATTGTTTTAAATCGTTTTAAAATTCATCATTAATTACATTTTAAATAACTATGATTTTTCCAATGCATAGAAAATTGTAAAACTAACCTACTGGAGAAAAAAGCCACATACCTTCCCTTGTTATCTAGACCATAACTCATAAACAAGGATGTATAACCAAGCATCACCAGTCTTCTGAGGAAACCAACATTCTGAATGACACAACATAGGCTACTGGATAAGCAGAGTCCTCTGTAAATTAAAATCCTGGGTCCACCACATATTAGCCATATTGTCTTAGGTAAATCACATAACCTCTCTGTGTCTCTGTTTTCTAATTTGTGAAATGAGGCTAATCATTGGATCTACATCCTAAGAAATAGATGGGATATTTTACTTAGAACAGTGCCTACAAAAATAATTGCTTAAAATTATTAACTTCTATTACTTTGTCCTATGGTCAGTTATATTTATAAAATAACAGCAATGAATTTTCAATTTTTAGACTCTAGTCAAGAACACCTATACTAACAAAATAGATATAAATGTTACAAATATTCTTGAGACAAGAATGACAATATAACAACAAAATGGAATTATCAATGTGATAATTTCCTCATTCTTCACAACAGGTAGTCAATAGATCTTGTCTAAACTTGATGAAAAAGAGGTGCACTCATATCACTGTAAGTCATACAGGCAATAATTATAAAAATAAAATGCTTATAATAATCTAATTAGGAAATAGATGGGGATGAAAGGTAATATGTGTGGGCTCTGTGGACCCTGAGAAGAAAGTCATTTCATGTGAACCCCGAGAGGGAATCTATCTGCTGAGATGGACTCCCCATGGTCAACCAAGTATAAATAATAAGAGCCTAGCATCCATTTGCTGACAGGGATTTCTTTTATGTATTCTGTGTAAGGGGAAGGATCTCAAACTGAACTCTTGGCTTCTGCACTATGCCCCACTTGTTTACACGTCTGAGTCAACCACTGCAGGGAACCCTGGTTTCATCTTTCTATCAACAGACTAACACCTGCCGTGTCCAATCAGATCTGCACAATTTGGGTGCTTCATTTTCATAAAATGGACCTCATTGAGAACCTGGGTGGGAACTTTTGCCATAAAAGGCCACCTCCCCTACCTGAATCTGTGTCACCCATACTGCAGCTCCTTTTGCTCAAATAAATGCTTTTTATGCTTTATTACAGTCCAAAATTAGTATTGGTTTACAGCTTCATATTAAAGAGTAAATATATATACTCTGTCAGAAATCAACTAATCAGCAAATAAAAAACGTAATTATGAAGACCATCTGAAAGAATGAATAAAAGAAGCTGTAGACCTTGACTACATCTAGTGAGCCTGAGTGGGATGGGATGGGGTTGGGGTCATGAAAACACATTGTTCCTTTTTTCCTTTATCTACCCACCTCTCCCCCCATCTGACTTACTTTTAAAACCACATGCTATGTTACGTCTATGGTAATAAACTAAAATAAGCAATTAGGAAGACAATTTAATGGCAACTTTATACTTATTGCAACTTTTCTGCATAATTTGAGCCTATTTCTAATCAATTATCATTTGTTTCTTTTCCCACAAAAGTAGACTGTGGCTTCCTTTTAACAGCACAGTTGTGGGCATTTATTTTAATATAATACTATTAATTTCCTACATATTAAGATAAAATTTAGCCTTGAATAGATATAAAGCCATCAACATCCTAACCTTTGGAAAAGGCTCTTTGTCAATCCCTAATGTTCTAATATTAAGTGCATGCCTTTGTTCTATAATATATAGCTTAGTCACTCAATTATTGAAATGAAAACACCTCATGACCTTCCTAAGTTTTCCAACGGCAATCACCTGGCAAAAAAAGTTCAACCATTTTTTCTTTAGATAAACAATATGAACATCTGTCAAAGACAAAAAGAAGAGGGAGGAGATTCTTGAAAGAGCATTATCAACTGTGAGAAACCTCTTGAAAAGTAACAACAATATACATAAAAGGTAGCTATGGATGATTCATTCAACACAACAGGAGAGAATAAATATACGAAGATATTTTGAGAGAAAATGAGTGGGTCAGGGACAGATGCAGCAGAGCAATCTGGGTATGTTTACAGTATTACTACTGTATTTTGATGTGTATAATGCACATGGGTTTGCCAGATTTGTGAGGGAAAAATAAGGATGCACATTATACATGGGTAGTACTAATTCTGTATCTATGTAAATGTTTTTAATGCTTTTTATTTATGCTTATGAGTTAAAAAGTGTAACTTTAGAAATCAATAACGATATCCATATGCAAAATAATACCCTGGAATACAGTAATTGGTTTTGTTGAACTTACAACGAACTTGCAACGACGAAGAGTTCTTGGTCTTATATGATACATAAATATTGTAATTTGTCACTGGTACATAAAATTTCTTCTACCTTGTATCTGGTTCTTGTGTTTTGTAATTATTTGTTACATAAAATTTATTGTACCATAATATGTTTTTTAAAATGTTAAAATTCCATTATAATACAAAAAACAGGTACCTAAATGTAAACAAATAATTGAATTTAAAAATTTAAATGCAAGATTTTTGCCCTGCAAGTTTGGGCCACAAATGTGGGTGTGCCTTATACATGGGAACACATTATATACAGCAAAATATGGTACTTACAAATATATGCAGAAATCACGAAATAGAATATGAACAAATGTGGTGTGTGAACATGCTTGCAGGATTGAGGTCTTCCACTTGAAAAGAAAATGTTAAAGAGCTAACAAAGACCATAGAGCCTTATCCTCCCTTTCTCTGTTCATCTGAATTGTGTACAAGGTCACTATGTGCAGGCCCTTGCTGGGAGCATGTGGCTGAATAAGTGAGTACTGACTTATAATGTAGAATGAACGTCTATATCCCTTCCCATTGGGCTGTATTGAAGCTGTGGAGTATTTTTTTTCATGTCATACTTACTAAACCAAGGTGTTACCATTGCTTAACATGCCCATTTGAGTAAAGAGGCTGCCTCCTTTCAAAACTCAGGTTGCTGAGTCAATCACCTGGATATTCGGACAGGATGGTGTTAATTAAACCCAGCTGGAGCAAGATATCTGCTGAAGATGCTTATTTAGAGAGTGTTTGCTCTTGAACTGAGCTTTACAGTGAATAAAATTTATAACCTGGACTTTCCTAGAAGCAAGATTGGCAAAGGAAAATGGTAGACTCGTCAAGAAAAGAAAGATCAAAATGAGAAAAGCTAAACTGCACTAGAAATGAGGGAAGATGCAGTGCAGTGGCCTTTCAAACAGTTAATAAGGAGATGTATGTGACCCCAGGGACTGGGCTGGGTAAAACAGATGGATAACAAGAAAACCAAAGTAGATATTCCTTACAGTAAATGTAATATACTGTTATATATATATATATATATATATATATATATATATATATATAAAAAACATTTCTGTATTACATGTAATACATATGAATACATTATGTGCTATTTTGCTTTTACTTGAACTGTTATTAATTCATTTACTAGGCTTTTTTACACAAGAAAATGCAAACAAGTATTTTGTTATATTAGAAAATATAATATCACATGGAATAGAGTTAAAGACATTTAGTTCACTATATTACACTGAATTATCTTAATGAAGATCCACAGAGCTAACTCTCATGTTTTACAGCAATTCCTTTGCTATTCCAGAGCAATTTTCTTTTGAATCCTGAGCAATGAGTCATAGATTTAATAGTGGTCTGCTCTTTGCCTTGGTTACTAAGATGCTCAGAATCTCTATTAAGTCTGAAATATAAAAAATATAGAGCCTTATGGTATTTCCTATCTAAGTGTGTATCAGACAAGAGAAATGTTTCTTTTCCTCATGATTAATCTGATGATGGTAATTGATTTTACTACAGCCACTCATATGACATTTGGAACCATATCTAGCTCCATTATTTAAAATCATACTAACACTTTATTTGTACAGAAAGACCAACTGCATTCTTAGCAAGATCAGACTACAACCTTCATTTTCTGACAGAGACCCAATTACAAAGATGTCAATTCCCCTCCCCCACCATAACCACATACATGCTCAGTAATTTTTATATTTCAACAACTAAATGACATATCATATAAAAATAGGATATTATTATTCAGTGTATTCCAGTGCATGGTTAGATCAATATGGTCAACACACTTAACATTTTGCATAGTGGGAAATTATATGGAACCACATTAGAGAAAAAACTCAGTCTCTTAACTAATACTTATAAAAATCATTCAATATTTTAGCAGTCTCCTTACCTATGACTATGGATGAGAGCGTTCAAAGCCAGACCATCGGACCAGCTGGTGGTGAAGTTAATGACATTAACCTGTGGATAATTACGAGTTGATTGTCGGACCCAGCTCAGGAGAATCTTTTCACTGTTGGTTTGTTGCAATCCAGCCATGATATTTTTCATTACATTTTTGACCTACGTGTGGAAAAAAATGTTCGTAAGAAAATGCACTCCCTGAATAAGAACTATACAAACTAAAAGTGGTTTCAGTGTAAGAATAAAACAGTTGCTAAAAGAATGGGCTTTTTTTTCAAAGCCTAGGTTCAAATTTTTACCTTTGCTATTAATGAATTGTGTTAATTGGGCACCTTAACCATTTTTAGGCCTCTGTTTCTTAAACTATACATACAAGGTTGTCATAAGAATCAAAAGACAAACTATAGTAAGATGAAACTCCTAGGATTATACTATAACTAAAAATTATACGAATTATGTGTACTGAACAAAACGAAAAAAGAAAAAGATAGAAATGAGTTTGCCAATTTAAAATGAACAAAAAAATCAACAAAAGAAAGGAATATTTATCCCTAAAACCTGTGGATGTTTTGTAATGTCCTGGATTTTTGTTTTATAGTGTCCTTTTTTGTTTTTGTTTTTTGTGGTAGTCAGTCTGGTTTAATTCATTAGGGCTTCTTTCAGTGTAAGAGATTCACATGCTAGAACAAAGGTTACAAAGTGCCCAAAGCATGGGTCCCGAACTCTGGTTCATTTACAAGGCCTCTTGGGCTACTGGAAATGCCACTTTCGTATTAAAAAATAATTATATAAAGTACAAAATCCCACTGAAAATACATACACAGCATAGGTCCTTAAGTGAACACAGAAGGTACATCTCACCTCTCAGGAGGTGGTCAGGAGACCTGCTCTGGCATCTAGAAACACATGTCCTGAGTGGAAGATCTCTCACCTGCTGCAGGGCCCCAGAGAAAGAGAAGGTTTGGCTGGGCCTGCCTAGCTACCCTGTCAGTGTTATTTCATCGTTTGGTGCCCTTGATCTTCTGGACCTGATAAGCAAGTCTACCGCTTTTCCATGAAACAGTCTGAGACCCAGAATAGTTATGTCACCGAAAGACATGATCTCCAAGGGCGTGAGGTGCCAGTTAGGGACCCTGAGACCCATTCTCTCCTAGATAGGGCAAAGGTCGGTTTTCTCCCTGCCTCAGGAATGAAGAGGTACTGCTGCTCCCTGAATAAAAGAATCTTGGATCATTCTCAACAAAGCACCTGGCACGAACAGAGACACCAAACGCAAACAGAAACACCACTGGGGCCAGGCAAGTTGGCCTTGTGATAGTTTCTGCCTTAATTGACCTCCCAATAGCCCCACGCAGGCTCTATCTGCTTTATATCTTCGTGTTTATTTTTGGCATACAGGTTTAAGGCCTTAAGGTCTGTGGGACAGACATGGGGAGAAAGAGGAGATGGTGCAGAACTTTTAAGATGCCCTCACGTGCAGAGTGGTTAGATACTGCTAGGCCAAATGCACCGTCTGGTGGGCTGGGCTCAGGAATATCACCATGGGGTTGTGAGGAGGCCAGGTCCATCATCATCTCCAGTGGCTACTCCTTGAGAAGTCACCCCTCCCTCTCAACACGCAAGGTCACCTGGACACAAGATGCAGAGCAGGAATGAGGACCCGCGTGGCTCCTTACAGCCAGTCGGAACCTTGTCAGCTATGGTCTCGCCTGCAGGGTGTCCCCTTGGAGGAATTCGGCCGCAGCGTTCAAAATCAGGTAGAAGTCAGTTGCAAACACGATGGCAGCAAAGAATCCCTACACCTCGGCTGCTTTGGAAGCCACGTCCGATGGAGACGGCGAAGTAGGTGAGGGCCACCGTGACGCAGCACAAGAATTGCATCGTGAGCCGGCACAAGCCCAGCCACCTGTTGTTCAGCTGCATGGTATCAGCAAAAGGAAGCAGAAAGCCACCAGAAACTCTGTCGGGGCGCCGGGAGGAAGGCGACTGCTGAGGACCCCAAGTAGTGCACAAAGGAAATGAGCATAGAGACTCCACGTTCCCCCCAGGAGGTGGTCTTTGAGCTAACTAACAGGAAGAGGCGTGCTGGCCTACAGAATGCAGCCAAGAAAGGCACCGCCTTGGAAGGCATCGCCAGGTGGGATGAGCCAGGAGTCTATGGGTCAGGGTCAAGGTTCAATCTAAGAGCCCCAGGGTTGGCCTCCACCTTACTCCCTACCCCGAGGGAAGCAGAAACCCAGACTATGCAGAAGGAGAAAAAGGCCAGACTCTTGCGTGTATTTTTTTTTATTGTTTTCTGAACATTCTCTTCTTGCCTAGGCTTTGTGCATATGCAAATGCCACTCTGCAGGCTGTATTTCGAAGATTCATTCTTCCTACTAATTTGATGTTGAAATCCCTTCGAAACATTTTTTCTAGGTTTCAAGAATGCAGTGACACCTCATTATAGCACAAACATATTCTATTACAGGAATAATTACTAGTCTGTTTCTTTAATATAAGCCAGGCTCCTTACATACTTGAAGGAAGTACGTAAATAACTGTGATTAGGTGTTACCACCAAGGACTTTCCTTTTGTTTAGTATAAGGTCTATATATCCACCACCATTTGATCAGATGATGAATATTTATTGTGTATTCTAAATATGACATTTTATTTTGCTTCTTCATCTGTGCAGAAGTTAACAAATGCCTTTGGGGAAAACACATATTTTTAACATCTCCAAATGTTAGTCATCTTTTTATGAAAGATTCAATGAAAATTTTAGGATAGACTATTAAATCTAACTTTAAAGTACTTGAAAAGGATTTAAGATGATGTTTTGTAAACATGGTAATGATTTGAAGATGTGAAATCTTTGCATGTATTTGTCACCATCCCTTGATAGCTAAATGTATTAGAGGAGGATTATCTAGGTGTTGTTTTTTTTTTTTTTAATTCCTTCCTGACCTGCTTATTTAGCCAGTCACCCAGTGAGGAAATAGGTCAAATAGTTATGTAAGATACATCATTTTTCTCATCACTTTCTAAAGTTTTAAAGTGCAAGTTCCATGTACCGCAATTGGCGAATGTGTACTGTGTGTCCTTTGAGGAGCCAGGATTGGAATCTGCAGATACTGGTTCAGTGGTAGTAATGGATTTCTACTGATCAGGCTACCCTCCCATGATAAATAGGATTCATTTACGAAATGCTGCCCTCTATGCTTATCATGTTAAAGGACAACCCACTATTCAATCCAAAATTCCTTTAGCATCATTATATCACTAATTCAGCTACCAGCCTCAGCCTTATTGGTATTGCTTGTACTTGAGTGCAAATGTTGCTAAGGAAAAAAATAGGGGTGATGAGAATCAGTTTTTCTTTACCTACATAAAAGACAGTTACCAAGAAATCATTATTAAGGCTCAACCTTCAGTCAGACACTGAGCTGGTCCTAAGGTGAATCTTTAACAGAAAAATTTCCCACACTCAAGGCTTACTGTCCCTAAGAGAGAAATTTAAACAAATGTGTGCATGCATACAGCTATACATCTAATTTGAAAAGGAAAAAATTGAAATGTCTTTGAGCAGTGATTTCAAAATGTGACTAGGAGTTAACTGGGCAGAGAAAGGCAGATGGACACGGAGACACACCACCAAAATTCTCCTGCAAGTAAGGGTTTGTTGCATCAGATGTCTTCAGGCAGCCTCCAGCTATGAGTCCCCCTCAGGAACTATCTGAGTTGCTGTCATGTCACCTAAGGTCACACCCTTCATAAGACAGCCCACATCCAGTGACTGAGGAGGGAAATAGTATAAAGAGTCATTTCAGGACAACTCAAAGGCTCATTCTAGCTCCAAGTTCCCCATGGGGTTGAATAACACTGTTCTTCGATGTGCATCACAGCTCTAGTTCTTTTCACTCCAGTCACCCTCTCTCTCCCTTCTACAGGTGTTTAGTCCCAAAGGCAGGCCTTAATTGACATCCTGCCTGCTTAACTCAAAGGCTCCTTCCCAGAATCCATCCTGTGACGAAAAGGAGTTGAAGCAGAGGGGTAGGAGTGAAGAGGGGTAGAGATCGTCTTCTCCAAGGAAAGGATAGCAGTGTGTGAGAGAGGCCCTCAGAAGACCAGAGCAGGAACTGCCTGGTACAGAAGGCACTAGATAGGCCGCCCTGAAAAGGATGCTCTGCACTTAAAAAAAAGGAGAAAGCAAAAGATGCCAAACACACGCTGTCTATTGCACAGTTTTGTTCAAAGCTGCTTACTCCTCAATATGGGCATTATTTTTCAGGCTAACAATTTTAAATGGAAATTGGAAAGACAGTGACAAGGGAAACCGGGTTGGCATCTCTGAGCTTTTATAAGTTCAAAGAGAAGTCCTCCATGGCACTATTAATAACATAGTATGTGGCACTGGAACAAAATATTCCTATCTTTCCATCTTTTAATGCCATTCTGGAAAGTACATTAGATTGGCTAGAGTATCCTTTAATCTTTGCTGAGATTCAAGGGCTCCTTTGACTATTTAATAGGAAGGACATGTGTATTCTTGCTGAAAATATCTTTTGGGATTCACTAGGTTATGATAAAAGTGTTGAACAGGAGGGATTTTTTAAAGTATGCATACTCATTTTAGGAGAACAGGGTAGTGTGATAGATAGAAGAGAGAGATAAGATAAGGAAGCCAGGAGGCTGGCAAGAGTAGGTCCTTGCAATCACAAAGATACAGTGTTTCAAGGACAAAGGTGGAAAACAACAGAGGTCTCAGACAAGGAAGACTGCAAAAGCATCCCTTCTGGTATGCCTCGTATGAAAGCCCCTCCACACGCTAATAATAAAAAATGAGCAGGCTCCCAGCAAATGAAGGAAATATCAGAGTAGCTATGAAACTCCATCTTGCAGGGAATTGAGATGGAGCTAGGGTTTTGAGGAGATAAGAATGGATGTGATCTTACCAGAGAGTTTTCATGATAAACAAAATTAAAATTGCCTTCGGGGCTCTGGGCAGGGCTAAGGTCTCCTGCTGGCTTTGTTAAGACCAACATCTGCACAACTGAAAATGTCCCCTGTAAGCTGGTGTCCCTCTATGATCCATTTGTTACCGGGCCATAAGATAAATAAAACAATTGATAGTCCATTAGAAACTTCTGTAGCAATTTTACAGGGTCTATCTATGTCTATTGAATGTAATGATAAAAAAAGAGGCTTGGGTGTTGTGCGTCTTTTTATTTCATTTTTGTAACGCTTCAGTTTTATTGTAATTGACATACAATGGAAAAGGAGGGAAACTGTTTTTCTTGAGATAGTTTAAGAAATACTAAGCAACGAAAGTAAATCAGTTGGAGGGCGGCAGTGGGGTGTCCCACATTGCATTGCTGGTTCTATCTGACACCATCATTATATGAAAAAGGCCCAGAATTAGGAATCTTGGGCTTCTTTGAAGCTTATATAAGCTAGTCTCTATTGTCAGCCACTGTGGTTGTTCAAGCTCTTCCTATATTGCTGTGAAATAAGATTGAGCCTGTTTAGAGTGTTTAGAATAAAAAGATATGGGGATGGGGACCAACTGGGAGACAATATGGCTGCTGAGTTGAGTATGTATACTTCTGGTCAACATGCTGTCTGACTCTGAGCAGGACCAACCTACCGTTCAAGTTAAAAGTCAGCCCTACTAAATGAAGTAGTGATGCCTACTACAATAGGGATGAACCTCAAAGATTATGCTCATTGAAAGAAGGCAGATGTAAAAGAATATATATTATATGATTCCATTGATATGAAATATCCAAAAATGCAGACAGAAACAGAAAATAGATTAATGATTGCCTAGGGCTGGCGGTAGGAGTGGGGAGTTACTGTAAATGGACATGAGATTTATTTTTGGGGTGATGGAAATGTGCTAAAATTAGACTGTTGTGATGGTTATACAACTCTGTAAATATCCTAAAATTTTTTATGGATTGGGGGTGGGAAAACTGTTCCATCTACAAAATAGTTTGAGAAGCACTGGGCAACAAAACTAAACCAGTTTGGTATTCTTTGAATTTTACATTAGAACAGGTAAATTTATGATTATAAAGTATATCTCAAAAAAGTTATCTGGGGCCAGCCAAGTAGCGTGGTGGTTAAGCGCTGGCTTGGGAAGCCAGCGGCCCTGGTTCGGTCCCACATATGAGGGCTAGTAACACTGCCCTCAAAAAAAAAAAAAAAAGTCTAGTTAAAAAAGCTTTCTGATAAAAAAAAAAAAATCTCTGCTAGTAAAAAGAGAAAACGTCTCAATTATCCTCCAATTCTTAAAATATGAGTGGAAACTCTAAGCAATCAAAGTTATTCATATGATACACCTCTAATGAAAATGGTGTATTTCACTGAGTGCTTTACAGATATTCTCTCATTTAATCCTGACAGGAAATGTACATGTTAATTTTCTTTTCTACTTTGACAGTGAGGGAATTGTGGCCCAGAAAGGGATGGCATTATATCCAGTTTCCCAAAGATGGTAAATGGGCGAGTTGAAATTTGTGTTCATGTATACTCTTTCCATTAAACCAAATGACCTTTGATCTGTTTTGCAGAGGTCCAATAAATATAGGCATTCAGGAGACCCTATGCTAAGATGGTTTAGAAGAAAATGGAATTTCCAAATCAGATGATAAAGTCAGTTGATATGTATAACACATGTACTCATACACATAATCATATCCCACTAATATTTTATTGGCATTAAATCATATTGAGACTACACAAGATTCACAAAGTCTCGTTCATTTGGTAGTGATTAACAAGAAACATACCGTTCAAAACTATGTAGATTCACTTATAGGTACATTATAGAAGACTCGTATTTGTGAAAAAAATTTTCATTAAACTGTTGATGACATTTTTTTCCCTCATCTCTACCCAGGAAAATAAAATTTAGAAAAATATTCCTGCAAATGTGCTAGAACCTGATTTATAATCTGCTGATCCTTCACATCTCAAATTACCTTAGTCCTACCAATTTAAAAGGCAGCACTATTGTTAGAGATATACATGTTTGTTTTGCTGGTCAAGGGTGAAAATGAAAGGAAGAATCAGCAACATGTTACCCAAAAAGGAAACATTCATCAGCATTCTTACCTGCCAGTGGAGGATTATATTCCAAATCAAGCCAAGAGTCAGTTTGTGGTTTCCATCTACTATGTCTGCACTTCCGATATTCACTAAATCAACCTGTTAAAGATAAAGGGAAAACATTTGAAGGAAGGAGACAAAATGTCTACTTGGAAAGAAAATATGTGCAGGTAATTGTGTTTAGCTATTTTCAGAGACTAAGTAGCATTACTGCATTTAAAACTCATCTAAAAATGAAAGAAAATATATTTTGATGCATTCTCTGTAACAAACAAGTGCCCACAAACACATTTTCGAGGAGATAAGAAATGAATGTACTTTTAGGATACAGATTACTGAAGATTAAAGAAGCCAATCAAAGTGTTTCCAAATAAAATGTGTAACAATAATTCATAAAGAATGCCTAAAATTGAGATGTGCTTCCTAATACATAATTGAAACTCAAAAAAAGAAATTTCATCAGACCTTTTATCTAGCTCAGAGGAATGTATTATAATTAGGGATGACTGTATTTGACTAAAACGCCCTTGCTTTAGAAACACACATTAGAACTCTCATAATGTTACTGGCTAACTGAGCAGCAACAACCCCCACCACTGAAAAACTTTAATGTTTTCTTCTCTATAGAAATGTTAAGTATAAAAATGTTAAGTCTCCTCCCTAGTTCTTTAGTTTCTTAGCTCTTGGGCTTGATTGCTTTTCTAACCAGTTTGTGAATCTTGGATGGAAGATCCCCCTTGCTTCTTAACTGCTTTGTAAATTAGTTCCTCAATCTGAAACAATGTATAAGTCTCCTACCCCTGCTTCTGATAACTAGTTGAAAGCTTGAGACTTCCTAATATCCCCCAGACCAGGAAGCTAAATGTCAAACCCATTCTGTGTCCAGACAACTGACGCCACCTGAGTGAGGGACTGAATAGCCACAAGTTTCATAAGAACTAACAGGTCTATATTTTTGTCCTCATTCAGGAGCCTTGAGGATACCGGGGATACCCCAACAAGCAAAGAAGCCAACACGGTTTTCCAGGTGGAACTTGAGACCCCTTCCTCTCATCTGAGACCAGCTAGGGTGAGAGTTCCGTGAACCCCAATAGGCAGGGACAGCTCTATGCCCCTGCCCAGCAGGAAGCAGATACAGAAGAAGAGACCTCCTGTCCCTCGGCTTCCCATAGAGATTTTATGGGGATCATGTCTCTCAAGGGGAAACCTAGGCAGGCAGTTAGAGGCAGGCATTGGGTGTCTGCATTCCTACACGTCCCACAGAGTGCGACCGCGTGGGGCACATCCCCTCTCCACCCAAAACTCGCCTTTGCATTGTAATTACCTACCCCTGCAGGAAGAGCAAATGGACACAAAATATCCAACTAGGTCAGACCAGTCACTTGCACCTACCCAGTACCTCTTGTCAATCACAGGTGCCAATCAAGTGGTCCTACGCCCAGAAAGAACAGCCCATTCTAGAGAAAAAGGATAAAAACCCCAAGTCCTGGGAAGCCCGGGCTGCTATGGCTGCTACTGCTACTGCTGCTGCTGCTGCTGCTGCTGCTGCTGCTGGTGCTGCTGCTGCTGCTTCCCTGCTCCTTTTGACGGCTTCTTCCCTTTGAGCCTCGCCTTTGCGTGTGGCCCACTCCACACTCTTTGGTATATAACTTCTAGTAATGGGCCCTTGAGCCATCCTCTAGTACTCAGGTCTACTTTTATTTCTAAATGTACTATCTTTTCTAATAAACTCCTTATTCTACTGCTTTACTCTGGTTTCTCATTCAATTCTTTGCTCAAGTTACCAAGGATCTGGACTTGGCACCCAGAAAGGCCCACTCTCCGACAACAATAACAATGGAGCTAATTAATGGCCAGCTCTCTTTTCTCTATCCAGGACTGGATTTCAGAGTCAAAATCTGTCAGGGCTTCATTTTTCAAGGCAAATTTCATTTCCTGTCCATGCTCCTAGCATTTTTGGGTCCAGTGAGGTTAAACATAAGCATCAGGCAAATGAGCACATGAAAAGATGGTCCAGGGCTGACCGAGTGGCGTGGTGGTTAAGCGCTGGCTTGGGAAGCCAGCGGTCCCGGTTCGGGTCCCACATATGAGGGCCAGTGACACTGCCCTCAAAAAAAAAAAAGATGGTCCACTCATTAGCCATGAGGGAAATGCGAATTATAACCACAATGAACTAGTATTACACATGTATTGTAATGGCTAAAATTGAAAAATAGTGATAATATCAAATGCTGATGAGGATATGGAGAAACTGGATCACTCATGCATTTCTGGCAGAAATATAAATAGTACAGATACTCTGAAAAACATTTTGGATGTTTCTTACAAAATTGAACATGTGCTTATCATACAACCCAGCAACTGGGCCCTTGGGCATTATCCAAAAGCAGTGAATACTGATATTTACACAAAACTCTATACATAAGTGTTTGTACTAGTTTCATTTGCAACAGCCAAGAACTAGGAACAATCCAGATTCCCTTCAAGGGTGAATGGTTAAACAAACTGTGGTACATCCATACCATGCACAATCACTTTGCAATAGAAAGGAACAAACAAACTGTTCATACACACAGCAACTTGGGTGAACCTGATGGAAATTGTGCTGACTGAAAAAAACAAAGCCGATCTCAAAGGATTACATACAGTATGATATATATTATATTAGTATATATATGAATTTTGAAAGGACAAAATTAGACAAATGGAAAACAGAGTAGCAGTTGCCAGAGGTTAGAAAATGAGGTGGGTGGTGTAGGTGGATGTGGTTATAAAAGGGCAGCACGCGGCATCCTTGTGGTGATGGATCTGTTCCGCATCTTGACTCTGATGGTGGAAACACAAATGTACACATGTGATAACATTGTATAGAAACACACTGTTATATACAATGTTTCTATAACATTGTATAAAAACACAAATGCACACACTATAGACTCCAAGTAAAATTCAGGCACTATGAAAGCTATTGGTGGATTGTATCAATGTTCATGTCCATGGTAATATTATACTATAATTTTACAGTGTGCTACCATTGGGGTAAAACTGAGTTAAGAGTATTATTGCTGGGTCGGCCGAGTGGCACACTGGTTAAGAGTTGGCTTGGGACACCAGCTCTGAGCAGCAGGGCCTCGGTTCAGATCCCACATGAGGGCTAGTAATGCTGCACCCTCTACAGTTAAGATGGTGAACAACAGCTCAACCTGGAGCTGGGCTGCTTTGAGTCACCAGTGATGGTGTAGGCTGCAGTGGGGCTTCAGTGGGCTGCCATGAGCTATCATGAGTGGCTGGCAGCCAGCGTGAGCCAGCCAGCAGCCAGAGCGAGCTGCCAAGAGCTGCTGTGAGCAGCCGTCCAGTGGCCAGCGACTGATCTGCCGCACCCGGGAAGAGCGCAAAAATAATACCAACGTGGGCCAGTGAAGCAATGTCCTCCACAACTAGACTGAAGATCTAAAGGACAGCAACTTGTCTGTTCCCCTTCCCCAATTCCCCAGTAAAATCTTTTTAAAAAAAGAGTTTTATTGCTTACAACTACATATATGTGAATTTACAGTGATCTCAAAATGAAAAGTTAACTAAAAAATGAGCATCCAGGGATATATTATAAGGAGAAATTATCACAATAAAGCAAATAGTCAACTTCACATAAGGTCTCTATATACAATGGAGATGAAACTGTCAGAATAAGGCTTGAGAGTTCAGGAGTAACTCACGTTTCTCTCTATTTACTATCTTTGGCTCACTGATCTCTTTGGTTGAATTTTCTTTTGGCTGCCTCCTGGATCCTGCCTTTTTGCCTTGTCCCAAGGGCAGTGACCTGAGAGAGTTCTCTAAGTCTCCCCTAGATAGCTCCACTAAATAGCAGAGACTCATTTTGGTTAAATCTTTCCTTCTCTCAGGCTCTAATGCCTTGCTGAATTAAGTTTCACTCTGATCTCTGTTTCCCACTGGTTTCTTCCCCCAGTGAGATGGGTTCATCATTCTCTCACCCAATGCTAAAATGTATTTCTTATCATTCATCTTAGTTTTCTAGATTGTATAAATTAAAAATTAAAAATATGAAGCTATCTGGGAAATCCAGGCGAAAACAATAAAAAGACTACTCTTTGGTCTAATTGGCAAATGACTCCCACATACTCCCCACATAAACTTATTTGCAGGTTCAGTGGATAATTAAATAAATAAATTTATTTTTATATCCCAACTACATAAAAATGATTGGTTGGTTGGTTCAAAACAAATAAATGATAGAGAAACATGTAGAATCATTTGAATAAGGATAAGATCAAGATACAAGTCCATATTTGAATTCCACACAAAATTTATAGTAGAGGATTTTGCTGAGCTATGCAATAGATGAGATATGAAGATGGTATCATGTGAACTTTATAGAGTAGTAGCATGTAAGTGGACATTTCAGTAAGGTTCTACCTGGAAGCCAATAAACAGAAGTCCTGAAAGCTGGTTAACATGATAGACTTTGACTTTCTAGGGTATAGGAAAGTCAAGGTGACACTGCCATTGTAAGACATTACATGTCTACTTATTTCTACAATGAAGATGTTTTTCATTAGGCTGAATATCAGGAGTATCCCATGCAAATCCTCCCTAATAAATTATAGTTAATAAGAATATTTCACATTATTAGGCATTCACATAAATTTGTCCTACACAGTGGATAACCATTTGCTATAATATTTTCATTGTAATTATACAAAGTAGAATACAACAAGTTTCTACAATTCATTAGGGAAGGATAGAGATCCCAGGGGAGATTAATAATTCAAGAAGAAGAAAGCACCATGATCTACGTTTTATTTGGGGATTTGTCACGTGGCAGTAGAGGCATCAATGTACTTAGAACACAAAAGGGAATTTTTTTCTTGTTTTCTGGAACTTAATGGCAGTGAGAGTGATAATCAGACCATACGTTGTTGAACATTCAATTATTTAAATGGAGAAGATATGATTTTTAGGAAATAGACTTACACTGGGGGAATCACTGTTTGTAATTATGTTTGAACTTGCCATAGGGATCATCCTGGGGAGACTCAGAGCAAGGAACAGGCACTAAGATACCAGCAGCCCCTATCCACTCTCATAAGCCCTATTGCTGTGTGAGCTGGGAGATGGTTCTTTGGTTTCCTTATCCTCATAACATCCCTCCTAAGATCCAATCTCCATTATGTTCAGGTACTGTGCTCAGCTCTGAATAAAGAAGAATAAAGTAGAACCCCTAATGTCAAAAAGCTCATAAGCTAATAGCAGGCCACGTAATAAAAACTAATTAAAATTAAGTAGGATCCAGAAATTCCACTTCTGGGTATATATTCAAAAGAATTGAAAGCAGGGACTCGGATAGATATGTATACACTCATGTTCACAGCAGTATTATTCACAACAGCCAAAAGATGGAAACAACCCTATTGTCCACAGACAGAGGAATGGATAAATGAAATGTGGCATATATATGCACTGGAATATTTTTCAGCCTTAAAAAGGGAGGAAATTCTGACACACGCTACAACATCCATGAACCTTGGAAACATTATGCTAAGTGAAATTAGCCAGACACAAAACGACAAACATATTATATGATTGCACTTATATGAGCTACCTAGAATAGTCACATTTATAGACAAAAAAAGTAAGAATAGAAGATACCAGCGTTTAGGGGAGATGGGATTAGGGAGTCATTGTTTAATGGGTAAGAGTTTAACTTTGGGACAATGAAAAAGCTCTGTAGATGGATGGTGGTAATGATTGCATACCAATGAGAATGGACTTAATGCCACTAAATGTACACTTAAACATGGTTAAAATGGTAAATTTGTTATGTATATTTTACCACAAATAAATAAATAATAAGGAGAAGCCATTGGAACACACACACAGAGAAGTCACAAACACTATCTAAAGGAATGTTCATGGATGTGTTCCAATAAAACGTATTTATAAACCACTGGGAAAAAAATTAGGTAGGCAACTGTGTCTCGTGGAGGCTCAGTAGAGAAAAAGGAATTACTGTGTCAGGGTAAACAAAAGAAAGAGGGTAGGGGCAACCAGGTGGCTCAGTTGGTTGGAACGCATGCTCTGAACAACAAGGTTGCCAGTTCGATTCCCACATGGGCCAGTGAGCTGCACCCTCTGCAACTAGATTGAAGACAACGACTTGAGCTGAGCTGCCCGTGGGCGGCCAGATGGCTCAGTTGGTTAGAACGTGTGCTCTTAACAACAAGGTTGCTGGTTTGATTCCCACAAGGGACAGTGGGCTATGCCCCGGAAACTAAATTGAAAACAGCAACTAGACTTGGAGCTGAACTGCGCCCTCCACAACTAGGTTGAAAACAACAGCTTGACTTGGAGCTGATTGGTCCAGGAGAAACCACACTGTTACCAAACAAGAAGGAAGAAGAAGAAGGAAGAAGAAGGGAAGAGGAGGAGCAGGCGGAGGAGGAGGAGGAGAATAAAGGGGGGGGGATACCCAGTGTTGATTGAATCTGTAAAGAAGGAAGTAAAACAAAGACTGGGAGAAAGAAAGGGGCAGATGGGGAAAGCATGCCAAGAAGCACCCATGTGACTAAAGATATGGGGACACAGGTAAAGGATATTACCTGATTGAGAATTAGAAGAATTTAACTCAGGGACAACATGTAGTGGAGTGAAGTTGTTAAACAACCTGGGGCAGGATTATTTAAAACTCAAGAAATGCAAGGAACTAAGTAGTAGGAAGGAGTGAGAGCATTATGAAGGAGAGAAACAGTAGTACCAGAAAAGTTGAACAGATCTGGGCTAATTTTTATAGGCACTTGAAAAATAGAAAAAGTAGCCAGGATCAATTATAGATGTCTCATAAACTAATACAAGGAAGTTTAAATTTCTGTCAGGGACAATGAATTGTTTTTTTACAATTTTGAACTCTAAGAAACGTATATTTTATAATAATATACTGCATTTTAATTATAACGTTACAAGTGATTCACTGATAACCATGTGGCCATTTCTTTTGTTAACCTTCAATAAACAATAAGAGTATAGTATTAAATCTTAGTTTTGTGGAGATAGTCTGTAGACGGTTTCAGCAATGCAATCCATTTCTTGTGACTTTCTGTTGAGTTGCAATTATATTTTGTGAGTTTACTTTTATATTGTCAGTGTCACTCACTGTACCATCACATCCAATATGGCAGGGACCACCTCTCTTTAGTTGGTGGTCCTTGCTCTAGGGCACAATGAATAAATAGCATGGTTTATAATTGGTGTTTCACTTATATATTCTCTATTGTGTGTGCCTTACAGGGTTACTCTTATTACACTGCAATTAGTACCAGCCATCATTCCTTTCTAAAGAAAGGTCCATTCTTGTGATCAAGTCGTGTTGCCATAAGAGATTACTATGTCATCCTATAGTTAGGATGTAAGAAACCATCACCATTTTTTTTTTGAGGGCAGTTTCACTGGCCTTCATATGTGGGACCTGAACCGGGGACACTGGCTTCCCAAACCAGCGCTTAACCACCGCGCCACTCGGCCAGCCCAACCATCACCATTTTTTGAGTGGTAAACTTTTTGCTGTTTTCTATGCATGCATGTGTCTATATGTATAAATGTGTGTGTGTGTGTGTGTGTGTGTGATTTTATTTTGTTCTTTTTAGAAATATTTTATTTCTTTATAGATGTGACCACACAAATAGATTATTCTACACAAATGCATGAGTGAGATCATATACATGCCTCTTTCCTGTTTTTATTTATTTATTTTAATTAATTAATTATTTTAACATTTTATGTTTCTTTTATTATTATTTTTAGTTTCATGTGTACCAAACAATGCAATGGTTATCTTTTCCATTCCTTACAAAGTGACAATCCCCCTCCCCCATCCTCTGCCCCCCATCCCCAATATCATACATATCTATTACAATTCTATTGACTCTATCCCCACACTATACTCCACATCCCATGACTATATATATGTTAAATAGTAGTTGACATATAATATTACTCAGCGGCAGCTTCAGATGTACAGTGCAGTGATAAGGCCACTACACCGTCCATGAAGTGGTCTCCCTAATAAGACATGAGTCCATCTGGTCCCCTAAAAATATTTACAACATTATTGCTTATGTTCCCCAAACTGTCTTTTCTATCCCTGTGGCAATATTGTAGTTACCAATTTATGTTGTTTCGTCCCTTCCCCTTCTCCCTCATGCCCACCCCTGCCCCATCTAGCAATCATCAGTTTTTCCTCTGTGTCTCTAAGACTATTTCTGTTTACATTGCTCATTTTTTCAGTTCTTTAGATTCCACATATAAGTGAGATCATATGGTATTTGTCTTTATCTGACTGACTTATTTCACTTAGCATAATGTTCTCTAGGTCCATCCATATTGTTGAAAATGGTACGATTTCTTTCTTCTTCGTAGCTGCGTAATACTCCTGTTTTTATTGAGACAAGTTTTCTGTTCTATTTTGCATGCCCCAGTTTCTTCCTCTGAGTTCTTTCCAAACTGACCTAGAAAACAACTTTCCTATTTTTCTCCCTATTCAAGTGATCAGTGTATGTGTGAGTGTGCATGTGTGATATCACATAGAAGCAAATCTATGAGGTTTTATATTGTACAAGAAATGGCATATTATTCAGATTCTATTGAATATTGCTTTTACCAAATACAATCCCTTTCATTTTTTATTTATTTATTTTTTATTTTTGAGGGCAGTGTCACTGGCCCTCATATGTGGGACCCGAACTGGGGCTGCTGGCTTCCCAAGCCAGCACTTAACCACCGCGCCACTTGGCCGGCCCAATACAATCCCTTTTATTCTTTCACTTCAATGGCTGTATAATATTTCACAGTTTGGATGTATCATAGAGTATTGAGCCAGTGCCCTGTTAGTAGACATTCAGTTTTTTTCTAGTGTTGTGATTGTCTGTTTTGTTTCGATTAGCTACTTTATACATGGCATATACATCCTCAGATACTGATGCTTCTTTTGCTATAATAGCTATTTCTAGGAATGTATCTAATAGATCAAAGGGATACATATTTTTAATTTTAGTAGATGTTTCTTTATATATAAAAAAAAACCTCAGCATTTAATATTTTAACCAGTGATGTATAAAAGTAGGCTATTCCCTTAACCAGAAATGGGTATTTCTGCTTTTTCATTTTGCTTATCTGATGAATAGCAAGATATTGCATTGTTAATTTATTTCCATGATTCCTAGTACATTTGGAGTATCTTTTTGTATGACTGACCATTGCAGTTTCCTCTGTGACTTGTCTGTTAATATGCTTCGCTCATTTTTCTGTAGGGTAGTTTTCTTTTCCTTCTTAATTTTAATAGCTCTTTGCAACCAACAGCTAACATTTACTGAATACTTATCACATGAGAGATATGGTTATACTCAATTTCATATAGTTCAGCATAATAGAATTTTTGCATTTATATTCAAAAAAACATTTAATGTTTAATTTTATGTTTATTGACTGCTGGTAGTAAAGTTATTGTAACATCACAAAAGGAACTGCAGAGTTCTATCTTTTAATATATTCTCAAATACCTTAAAATACAAGAATTATTTATTCGTTAAGGATAGAGCTAAATTCATATGTGAAGAATCCTGGCATATTTTTCAATGGTAGATCTCTAATAACTTACCAATGTTTCTGAAGTAATTAGTTTAATTTTCTGCTATTCCTATGTCAATTTTAGTAATATGCATTGTAGTAGGAAATTATCCAAGTCACGAATTTTTCTAAATATATTTTACAGAATTGTTTATAGTATTTTTGGTTGATTGCTTGGTGTTTTTTTGTTTTTATGAGTTTCAGGTGTATAAAGCAATGTAATAGTTAGACATTAACAACCCTCACAAAGTGATAACCCCCTCCCCCAATCTACTACCCCTCTGACATTGTATATAGCTGTTACAGTTCCATTGACTATATTCCCTATGCTATATTTCACAATCCCATGAAAAAAAATGTATATATATATATATATATATATATATATATATATATATATATATCTTTGACCGTCAGTATTATTCAACTTCAGCTTCAGGTGTATAGCACAGTGGTCAGGCATCTACACAATCTATGAAATGGCCTCCCTAATAAGTCCAGTACCCATCTAGCACCCTACATAATCTTTATAACATTATTGATTATATTTCTCCATACTGTATTTTATATCCCTGTAACTATATTGTGACTAATTTGTACTTTCTAATCCCTTCACCTTCTCCCCCCTCCCCACCCCCCTCCCACCTAGCAACCATCAGTTTTCTTATTTTTTTCCTGTATTTGTGGTTACAGATCCTTTCTCATTACTAATTTTCTCTTATTTTCCATTCTCTCTGTATTTTCCTTTGCTATGATTAAAAGAGGTTGATCTATTTTGTTGATCTACTCAAACAGCCAGCTTTTGAATGCATTCAACTTATTTTTTTTAGTTTCCTATTTGAATTCACTGTTCATTATTGTTTTTTTAAATAATACCTTAAGATATATACTTATTTTTTTTATTTCTATCTTTAAAAAATCAAGGCTATGAAGTTCTCTCTGAATATAGCTTTCAGTCTACCCATATCCTCATCACACTGAAAGTATGAGATGGTCACTAGTTTATGTGCACTTTACAAGAGGGAAACAGGATCTCAAAGATGCAGGAAGCTTCCCCAAGGTCAGATTTCAAATCAGGCTTAGGCATGAGAAAGAATTTAATTAAATCTAGAGAATTCTTCATGAAGTGCCTTATAAGCTCTCTCTAAATTAATAAAGATTGTACACTACCACGTAGACAAGGAATATTTTAGTTAAGTTTTGTCTCTTGCTGTACACCTCTTCCTCAAACTACGAAGTACTATAAGAAATAACAATAATTAATAATCACTAAGACACAAGAAGGGAGTGTATGTGTCATGCCTGGAGGGGATTGTGTATTGTCTTGATATTACTACTGAATGCCTCATATTGACAATCTAGCCAATTTTGACTCTAAATTCTCATATGCCTGGTGTTGTTAGAATGCCATCTTTCTTACCACATAGCTATGAGTGATGCATTTTTTGCAATAAATACTAACTACGCTTAAATAATCATCACCATGCTGCACAATGGCTTCTAACTTTTTTTTTACATATTTTTTTCTAATATAGGTCTGAAATTATACCTTTCAAGGATTCTCAGTCTAATTTCTAAATAACTGTGAAAAGGGAAAACAATTAAAATATGTTAATATCTGTGTTTAATGAATAATTATCGATTTGTCTAGTAAGTAAAACAAAAACATTCATATGATATATATGTTAACAAATGGACTCACTGTGAGTGTGTGTGTGTGTGTGTGTCTGTGTGTGTGTGTGCACCAGTGTTGTGAGAAGCACTAGATAGCAGGAAATTCAATATTGAGGTCACTAAAGATGCCCAAACTTATGTTTTCCTGTTTTGCAGAATGAAAGCAACTGATACCAAATGAATAGGTGTGAAAATTCATATTGTATGTGAAAATTAAATAGCTACATTGAACTTTGCAGATACAAGTTCACCTACACATGAATATTGGTTTTAGTTATTCCTGCAAACAGGCTTAAGATTGTACACATGAAGTAATGTTAGATTCTGGCTCAGAGTTTTGCAGTGTTATCTGTGGAAGACACTTTATTCAAACGCAATTTGGGAGGATAGAAATTCTAACCATTTGTCTTGACATACATAATGGAAACTTCTTGTGGCTCCAGCAGAATATTTCAGTGTGAAGTAAGGAAAACATCCCTTAAGTCAGGATAAGCAGGCTGCAAAAAAATACATCTAGGAAACCTAATGAATTGGTTTTTGTAATAGTCTGTTGTTATCCATTTTATAAGTGTGAGGACATGAATTGAAGGGAATTCCTATTCTGTTCCCACACTAGTACTTAGACTAAAATACCTGATTTTGTACAAAAATACATATTTAATAATTTATGATTAATAGATATCTCAGAGAACACTGTTACTTCCTGGTGCTCCATGTCCTAAATGAACTTGCTAACACCAGTGGGCTATATAAAGCAATTCTGTTCCATTGCTTATTCAAGAGAGCAATGTTTATTTCATCCCAGATTTCATTTTATCCCCAGGCCCTTCAGGGCATGTATACAATCTAGTATTGTCAACAATATTTTCTACATGCTAAATTTAGATATCCCATTGTGGTTATAGTAAAAGGAGATATATCTATATCTATATCTATCTATATCTATATATCTATAGTGAAAGGAGATTACTAACCTGGACAAGTTTATATTATTTTTAATTAGCATTACAGGAAGAAGATTAGAAGAATGAGTTCATCAAATATAAAATGATACACACTGACTTTAGAATGCAGAATATTTGACATAAAAATAATTGTGACAGCCAGTCAATTAATAAAAATGGAGGTTCTTAGGGCAGGGCAGAAGGAAAGAGAGAGAAAAAAAAGATAAATAAAAGCAAGGCAGTGATATTCCTATGATGTGTATGATAAACTTCAGAGGATCAAAGCTCTGAGAAATTTTTTCATGCTTTTTAAATTTTCAGTGGTGGTAGGGAGATGGATAAACTATTGCAGCTTGGGTTTGTAAATCATTTAAGCATTTGTGTTTCTAACTTGGATGTTGTAGAAAGTTATATCTCATTCAATAGGGAACCATCATCTTTCCTATACATACTTGCCACTACTTGCCTTTTTAAACATTCACTGAGAAGGACATTCCATGGCTAGAGGCACTAATGAAAACACATTCTATATCATTTCACCAATTCATATTAGGTTAGGGCTAGAAGGTTCCTTACATTTGTTTCAAAGAATGTGGTTCTTCCACATTCAGATTTCAAGAGTTAGCCTAGGGAAGGCCAGCCAAGTGGCTCAGTTGGTTAAAAGCGTGAGCTCTGAGAAACAGGGTCGCCGGTTCGATGCCCACATGGGCCAGTGAGCTGTGCCCAAGGTGAGCTGCCGCTGAGTGGCCAACAGGCGGTAGGATGGTTCAGCTGGTGAGAGAGAGCACGTGCTCTTAACAACAAGATTGCCAGTTTGGCTCTCACATGGGATGGTGGGCTATGCCCACCCGCAACTAAGATTGAACACGGCACCTTGAGCTAAGTGAGTGGCTGGAAGCTGCCAACAGGCTGCCGGATGGCGACTGGACTTGGAGCTAAGCTAAGATTGAAGGACAACAATTTGACTGTTACCCTTCCTCAATTCCCCAATAAAATCTTAAAAAGAAAAAAGATGAAAGATGTATCCTAGGGAGTCACTTTTGTTCCTTAATATGTAGAATATAATCTAAGGGTTGTTTTTTTTTTCCTTAAGTAAGGAAGAGGGGGTGGGGGGAGTAATGGTAAACAAGCTTTTTAAACTTATTGGTCTTGGTATGTGAGTTTAAATAAATGAAAAATGCTGCAAATTAAACTTATACAACAACTTCACATAGAATGACAAGATAATGAAAGGAACCATGAAATACCATCTTTAAAAGTTTGGGCAGATTTTCTTAGGCAGAATCTTAAACAATAACTAACAGTTAGGGAAATACCATACATTGGAATTTATTCTATGACGATCCCTCCTGATATTTAGACCTCGCGCATATACTTCTACCTTTTATTTATTTGGTTCTTTCATACCCATACATTTCTTTCTCATAAATGGTTTATCACTGAGAATTTCCTTCCAATATTCTAGACAAGGATTTGCTTTTTAAATGTAAGTGCCTTTTATAAAACATATGTCATCATGTAGTTAAGCTAAGGAGACTTCTTCATATTGAAGAGAAACTCCTCAAGTATTTATATAGTCCTTCCAAATAGAATGCATTTAAAAGATCACAAATGCAGGAAAAGCAAAGTAGTTTCATTGCCCTGCAGTATATGCTGTTAGGCTGTGTTTAAGGTTTATTTAAAATTTTAAGACTTATGGGCATAAATCATACCAATTTTTTTTCCATTGAGAGATGCAGGTACTAAATCTTTTATTATTAAATGATGAATAGTTCAATATATACAACTAAAGCGTGGGCTGTATTGGCCATTGTGGATTTGGCTGTCTGCTGACAGGCTTTCTCTATTCCCTCTCAAATCTCCATAGTTCGAAGGTTATTGTTTATTTTATACAAATATAGAAATTTACATTGGGATGTACCTTTTATTATAAAAGCACATTTTGACTTAGAATACATCAAAAGATTTAGTCCTGGATACTCCCTATGAAGATAATATCTCTACCTTCAATTACATATTTAGTCATTCATTAAATATTTTTGACCATCAGCTATATGCCACATATGAAGCATTGAGGACAGAGATCAACTAAAAAGATGGACTGTTTTAACCAATTGCTTTGATTAGTGAAATAAGTTAAAATTTTCCTATATTTTGAATGTGTTTATGATCATAATCATATATCACAAGATAATTCTTTTTGATGGAACTTTTTTTACTTACTTACACACTGCCTCTTTGACAATAAAGGTTTAAAGCAGCTAATTTTAAAAATCTATAATGGTAAGAAAATATAAACATTAAAAGGATGAAAGGAAATTAGAACAAATATATCAAAATAGAAGTTTTAATGCAAGTAGCCTTATTGAACATAAAATGCCAAATGAAACTTGGCAGTTTTGGTAGCTCTTGTAACTAAACTAAGCAAAATTTCGTAGGTGCGATATTAGTACCAGAGGGTTTGAGAAAATGGACACTGTACTCAATAATAATTTCACAACATAGAATAAGATAAAAGATATATATATATATATATATATATATATATATATATAGTTTCAATATAACATTACTAAACTTGAATTTTTATAAATATAAACGTTTTTATAAATATCTCACACCTGGCAATACAGAATGCCACTTTAATGACAAGGGCCTATATAGTAGCTATAAAGCAACCACAGCTTTTTAATCTTGAGCCATCTATACTGATTTCAAGAAAAAAACTGGGCAATAGCAACAAAGAAAAAAATTTAAGATACATGAATAACATTCATTATAATAAGAAAAATAAATAAATTATAATATAATTTGTGGCAATATTATTATAATTATCCCCGAAGATCTCCATGTGTACAAATCATAAGTTAATGGCTACCCCAATTTTAAGTTGAATATGCAAGAAAAAAGATACTATTTTCCTTTGCTGCAAGAAATGCACTGGGGGGGAGGGTGATAAACAGTTCACCTGATGAAATTACTTTAAATGAGAATCAACTCCATTTTAAGAGTAATAATGTCACATCGCATCTGAATATGAATGTAAAGATTTCAGATATGCATGTGTATATTTTTATATTCCATAGAAGAATATTTTGAAATAAGCACAATCATTTCTATTAGTACATTTCACAGGTGACAAAGCAGAACCAAAGTCATGGAATCATTTGACAAATATCCTGCAGTTCGTGAGCGACAGGGTTAAAAGGATATACTTCTTTTGGATCCCTGTAATGAATATATGTAAAGTGTAGACATATTACATGCCTATTGTATGGTCTGAAAATTTAGTGTAAGAAATACTTGTCTAACATAAATTAACTTAAATATTTGGAATATATATCCGAACAGTGGATTTTATGAGTAATAAATGGAAGGAGTTTATATTCGGTCAAAGATATTATGTTCTGACATACTCCAAAATATATATTATATGGCTATTTAAGTTTCTGAATACTTAAAGAACACATAAAATACTAGTTTTAAGGAACACTTTAGAATCCTCTTTAAGCTCATATGCCAGCAAAGAGCGAACGCTATATCATTTTTCAGATCACTGACATTTGACAACCATTCAATCTAATTCAGTGACAATTTTCAATGATGTGATTATGTAAATATTTGAACACAGCTGACATTTGAATTTTCACCCTAGGCTTTTTAAATACTCACTTTGGATTTGTGGTTTAATAATGCATAACAATAATCTTATTTGCTTGGTGCACTCTCACATTATACATTGAAATTACTTGGCAGAAATTTGCCACTTTGTCATAGACAATTGATAAGAGTGGTGTACTGAACGTAATAATGAGATCTACAACTGTCTCGGCTAATATTAAATCATAATAAATCAGTAAAGTGCTGGTATATGCCCAAGATGTATTTTAACACTACATTTTTTTTGTAGGAATCTTTAAAATAATGGTGGAGTGCATTCTCTAAGTTCAAAAAGGCATTGAGTTCAGGTGCTGGGCACAAAATAGAGTATAAAGATATACACCTGAAACTTATACAATGTTATTATTAACCAATGTCACCCCAATAAATTTAATTTTAAAAAGGCATTGAGATTCATAAAGTATAAACATGGAAATCTTGGGATGGAAGAAGATGAAGCAAACTGGGATCAGCCAATGAATGGAAAGACAGGTAATATAATGCATTTGGACAGCAGTTTAAAACACCACAGGCAGTTAAATCTCCCTACCAGGTTTTTAATGGCTAAACTCCTTTACCAGGGAAAAAACTCAATCATTATTCACCTAGACATTAAATAATTAAAAGTGCAAATCTCTGGTAGAGGAAACTCATTGAATGGAACTTAGTTTTAGATCTAAGGGGGGAAAAAAACCTATCAATAAACAAGTTTAAATGACCCATTAATTATGGTTTCCTTTGAGAGAAGATGGGGTTAAAGACCTGTAGAACTGAATTCAGAATGCCTGATGAAGGAGACTACTCACAAACAAGAGTAGAGATTGGTAAGGAATGATAAAATGGCAGTATGAGAGATGGTTCCATATTCTCTGCGATTTGTTCTATCAATCTCAACAAATCACAAATATGTAAATGGAAGCTGTGGAGACTGTCAGGGCCCAGGGCAGGCCACTCCAAGATATCCCACAATGGTTTATCGATTATTTTAAATTAAAGTTACTTAAATTGCCTGCGCAAGAAGAAAACCCTGATCTCTGTCCCCTTTCAAAGCAGGAGATAAATCTGCCACGTGATAGATGCCTTCCCTGCTTCCGAGGGCTGAAGAACCTTATTGCAATAGTTAAAAGAGTCCAGAGTGGAAAGCTTATATAAACAAGCCTTGTAACTTACTACCCAAGCCCAAACTTTGTTTAGATCCCTCATTAACAAATACCTAAAGCTGGCTTAGATTCCTTTCTAATAAACATAAATTTTCTTTGTCCTGTCAATTTCTCACAAATTAATTGGTTGTGTGTGTGTGCGTGCGTGTGTGTGTGTGTGTGTGTGTGTGTGTGTGTGTGTGTGTGTTTTATGGATTTTATTGGGGAATAGTGTGTTTTCCCAGGACCCATCAGCTCCAAGTCAAGTAGTTGTTTCAATCTAGTTGTGGAGGGAAAAACTCAGTGGCCCATGTGGGGATCGAACCTGTAACCTTGGTGTTATGAGCGCTGCACTCTAACCACCTGCGCTAACTAGCCATCCCTTTTTTTTTCAGCAAAAAGGCATAAAAAGGAGAAAGTGTCTGGTTCGATCATTCCTTTGAGGCTCATGTTATGATTTGAGCATCATATTATGGTTCTCCCGTGCCCACGTATTAAATTGTTTTTTCTCCTGTTAATCTAGTCTCATGTCAATTTAATTATTTTACTATTAGTCCTGCCATAAGAACTAAAGAAGGATAGAGTGGGGACATTTTCCCCCTCTCCAGTAATTTGTTTGACCATGACCTGGCCTGTAGACAAGCATAATCCCCTGGTAGAGTCATCTCCTCTGTCACAGAATTTTATGCTTTCTTTTGTTTGCTTTTTGAAACCATGGCTGACATTATTAAAAGTAGGCTTTGCTCTCAGCAAATACTGTAATAAGGGTATCACTGCATTTAAAAGTACTTTCTTTTCAATAAGTGGTTTTTGAAAATAAATTATTGATAGCAGGGATAACTTCATGCTAAAACAGCCATCACAGAGAATGCAAATCATAACATAAACATGGGGTCCGAGCTCTACAGAGCTAAGCTGTGTGTGGTATTTGAGTAAGGAAAGCAGGTTACAAGGCAGGACAGAGAAAGGAAAGGAAACTGAGGTAGGGGACAAATTGAGTTGCTAGTTTAGAGCCAGGGAATGTGTTTCAACTAGTCATTTATGGCATAGGAATGGGCCAAGGTGGAGTAGATTCTAGGGAGGAAAGAGAAAACAAAATGAACTTGACCTAAGAAGATTTTGAAACTACCACAAAGTATCCCTTTAAAAGGAAGCTTCTAAGACCCTTTAACAGCAGGAAGAGCTTTTTTTTTTTTTGAGTGACTTTACAAATTAGGTTTATGGATAGATTTGTAGAATTGGGAAGCTCCTTATGGTTTTCTAATAATAATGATCAATTTCTTAAAAGTTTGAATAAATTTAACACTGGTTCCAGTGGACTCATCTTTGTGGGAGGCTTTGCTATTTTTTATTTCTTAAGTTGTCTTGGTTACTGGTTAATATACCATATAATTCACTTTGTTAATTCTTGTAATTTATTATTTTAAATAGAATATGATCCAAAATAACTGATTTTTTATAATCAACATATAGTTCAGTGTAGATTCCATTTTTGGTTTCTATATCTCTGTGCTTACGTTTAATATTTTCTTACTATGCTTAAATTGCATATATTTGCTTTTTTCCTCTCCTCCTTGATTAAATTTATAGCAGATTATTTTATTTTATTATAAATAACTAGCTCTTAAACTTATATAGTGTTTCTTCTTTCTAACAACTTTATTCTTCATTTATCTTTTATTTTCCACTTTCCTTAGAGTATTTTTTTTCTTTTTGTAACATTTATGGTTGAAAGCTTGAATTCATTTACCTTTTTTTAATGAAGATAAAAGCAAAGATAAAAATTAAACCTCTAGGGAAAACCTCTAGGGTAAACTCAAGGGTTTGCTCATGGAATGCTTTTTCCTACAAAAATGGTGGATGTGTATTCTTGATTTCTTATACAACACATTCCAAATTAAATTGAATTTTTTAAAGTATTAATTTCTAGTTATGTTATTATCAAAGAGTATGCACTTTTATGTATTTATTGATTTTTGCTGCATCCTAATACCCATTTTTATTTGTACATATGGCAAAAACATTTTTATTTATCTTCTACAATGCTTTTAGTAAATTTGTATAGCAGGGCAGAAGTTAGAAATTACTCGCTGTCTTCCTTTTCTAGCTCTGTTGTTTTTCTGAAACATGGGAAGGAATGTGATGTCACCTGGTTCCAAAAGTAGCCAGAAACCACCTCCACTCCCTGTCAGCAAATAGAAGAGGTGGTGTGATCTCAAAAGCGAATGGCTTCCTGGTACACCCAGCGAGGTTGGGTTCTCAACAACATTAGGGCTCTCAGTGTAGAAATTTCCAAGTCCCCAGCTTACTGGAAAATACATAGAGATCCCAGGAATACTAGTTATTCTCTGTTTGCTCCTCTTCCAAGGTTCTTCATCCCTTCTTTGTATGAGATGACCCATCTAGATGAGATGACTCCATCACTTAGGATCTGTTACCCTCTGAGTTCTGGCTGGGTTCATCCAATGAGTAGCACTGACTGAACAATAGATGGTTGGATAGAGAGACTAAGGTATTGATCTTCTCCCAACTCCCCTAGCTGACCATGATTTGAGAGTAACTGTATTACTTAGATACCTATGGTCACAATCTGGCCCCTCCCACAAGATTAGAGCTTTCATCAGTTTAAGATATCAGCTCTCTGTCCCCTTGTCTCTTTAGGTTTAACAGTAGTAAAGGCTATTAACTCATGCTGGTCCCTGGGTGCTTTGCCATTCATTGTTAGTTCCTTCAATTCTGCCCACATTTCTGTATACAATCTCTTCATTACAATCTCTTCAACTTTGTCCTTGCATAAGCCATCTGTTTCATACCTGGACTGATAATGAAACACTTGTCTGCACAAGACAACTTGGGTTGGAAGGTGACTATATCAGTGGATACTTCAATGGATTAAAGATGAATGGCTTTTTCCCTGCCTGAAAGGCATCACATAGGTCTACTGATTTCTGGACATTCCCTAGGGATAAGGAAGAACATTTCTACTAATGACAAAGTCAGAATTTTCTCAATGCCTGTTTGAGAGCTCAGATTTAGATTTGGTTTATTTGAATTAAATGGTAAACTATTGCTTTTCTTGCAAATTCAACTTTATCAGGGAGGAGGTTTATACATAATACACATATTTTATAGATCATCTATGCTTTGGAGTGTTAAGAAGTAGGAAATCACTGTTAAATCTACAATTTATTTATGTTATTCTCATTCTCTATTTCTTTTGTTGTTGTTTTTTCTAATGTAATCTGACAATGGTGAATTAAAGCCTCGGAAAAAATATATTTCCAGGCTGGCCAAGTGGCTCAGTTGGTTACGAGTTGGCTTGGGATGCCAACTCTGAGCATCAGGGCCCCGGTTCGGATCCCACATGAGGGCCAGTGACGCTGTGCCCTCTACAGATAAGATGGTGAACAACAGGTCGACCTGGAGCTGGGCTGCTGTGAGTCCCTGGCGACGGCGTAAGCTGCAGTGGGGCTGGCCGGCAGTGGGCGTGCTTGCGCTTTCGTGAGCTGCCGAGAGCTGCCATGAGCAGCCGTCCAATGGCCGGCGAGCGACTGCCTCACCCGGGAAAAGCACAATGACAATACCAACGTGGGCCAGTGAAGCGATGTCCTCCACAACTAGACTGAAGAACAAAAGGACAGCAACTTGTCTGTTCCCCTTCCTTGATTCCCCAACGCTGTTCCCCTCCTCCAATTCCCCAATAAAATCATATATATATATATATATATATATATATATATATATATATATCTTTCCTTGTGATTTTAGTAATATTTCTATTATTCAGTAAGTTGTCTTGTGCTTTAATTATTGATTATAACTGTTCGATAAAAATGGTATGCTTTTTAAACACTTTTCTTATGTTTCCTATTAATATTTCTATCTCTGGTTTTTAAATGAACTTATTTTATTACCCATTTAATTTATAATAACCCTTTTACTTTTAGTCGTTGTCATCTCATTCAGAACTAAGTTCAAACCCTAACTATGGCTCCCCATGTATTCCACTTCCCAGCCCCACCCTCCTACCTCTCTGATCCCCTTCTCTACATTTTGTTTCCATACTCAGTCCTATCCACCTAATGAGTCTTACTTTCCAATGTTTTTTTTTTCTTTTCAAGTTCTTTCTGTCCCTCTGCCTGGACCATTTTTCTACAGATAATCCCATATCTCACTCCCTCACTTCCCTCCAGTATTTACCCATGTGACAATTTAACCAAGAAGTATTCCCACACCTCCTATTCTGTTTCTTCTTCATTCACTTAGCTATCACTATATACGTTATAGTATATGTTTTGTTTTTTGTTTTGTTTAGTTTTCAAAGATTTTTATTGCAGAATTGGGGGAGGGCAGCGTTGGGGAATCAGGGAAGGTGAACAGACAAGTTGCTGTCCTTTTGTTCATCAGTCTAGTTGTGGAGGACGTCCCTTCACTGGCCCCTGATGTTATTATCATTGCGCTCTTCCCGGGCGAGGCAGTCGCCTGCCATTAGACAGCTACTCATGGCAGCTCATACCAGCTGCCAGCCGCTTATGCTGGTTGCCAGCCAGTCACAGTAGCTTACAGCAGCCCATTGCAGCCCCACTACAGCCTATGCCATCGTCAGTGACTCATAGCAGCCCAGCTCCAGGTTGAGCTGCTGTTCACCATTTTAGCTGTAGAGGGCACAGAGTCACTGGCCCATGTGGGATCCGAACTGGGGCCCTGCTGTTCAGAGCTGGCATCCCAAGCCAACTCTTAACCAATGAGCCACTCAGCTGGTCCCATTATATGTTAAATGTCCCCTGGTTCCCTGGTATGTGACTGTAAACTCCATGACATAAAGTATTGTATTTGCTCTTAGCACTGCAGTGTTTCTACTACCTAGACTATAACTTGACACATAGTAAATGCTCAATAAATAATGTGCTGAATGTAAAGACACTAACATTATTCTATTTAAGGCATGATTACACAAAATCTCCAATCAACACTTCCTATTATTCATTCTAATTTGAGAATTTGTGATTTTTAAAAGGAAATTTGAAATAGTCCTATCTACTATTTTTTGAATATGTTAGTTTATTTATAGCCTGCCCCAGGCTCATTTATTCATCTGATATAGAATACCCAAGCCCATCTCTGGGGAAAAGAACCCTGCTCTTGAACATTCTCTTTGATTTAATCACGTGATTGTTTTTTATGGTAATAATCAGAGACTTATAAACATATCCCTTGGAGTATTTTCGATTCCTTTTGTACTTTCTTTCATTACAAAATACATGAGAAGCATAAAGTGATAATAAATTTACCTTTGAACATTTGTATTCTGTGTCTTTTGGCCTGAGGCTAATTCAGGTAAAGTTATTTCACCCTAGGTTTTGGCTTCCACTTGAAAATGTTTTATTTGCAATTCTTTCCTTTAACACAGACACTTTAGTTTTCTGCTGTTCCACATTAAGGCCCTGGCTCAAATGGGAGAATTGTGGAAATCTGCTCTTGAAGGGCTCCTTCTCAAATTTAAAGCCTCATTTTGGGGTCTTTGCTGGCTGTCAATGGAATGTTCTCAAGGTTTTCTGTAATCAGTAAGAAGTACGACCTTCTGAGAAAATATCCATAAATTCCATTAGTCATATTCTAATTTTATATATTCATTATCACATTTCATTAAACAATTTCATGAGAAAACATAGGGTGGTCTGTAGTCAGATTGAGAAATTGTGTATTGTTTGGTACTTGAGAGGTAGTAAATTCAGGTTTGCTTTAATTTCATAGGTTCCTCTTTTTTAAAAAAATGAAGTATCACATACATGCAGAAAAGTGCACTTGAATGTACAGCTTGATGAACTTTCTCAAAGCAAATATTCAGTGTAACAACCACCAGGTCCAAACATGGAATATTTTCAACACCTTAGAAGATTCACTTACTCATTTTACTGCTTCATTCTTTCCAAAATTTAACTACTCTTCTGACTTTTAAACCCGTGAAACCATTTTGCCTGTTTTGAAATTTAATTAAAAGAAATCATGTAATGGCGACCCTATACCTTCTATTAATATATATTTTTAATTTTATTGAAGAACAGCCATAGTCATTGGTTACACATTGCTTTCATGCTACAATGGCATAGTTGACTCATTTAAGGAGAGTACAGCTCACAGTGGCCCATGCAGTAATCAAATCAGCAACCTTGGTGTTATCAGCACAACACTGTAACCAACTGAGCTAACCGGTCATCCCATAGCCTTTCTAATTTCAGGTAGTTTTCTCTTTTTTTTTTTAGCTGAGCCATCCTGCCACCTGTTGACAGCTCAGCGGCAGCTCAGCTCGGGCTGGGCATCAAACTGCTGTTGCTCAGAGCTCAGCCTGCACTCTTGAGCAAGCTCTTAACCAACTAAGCCACTTGGCCTGCCAGCTTTCAGCCAGTTTCCTAAGTTCATATTAGCATCTCATTTTAATTTAAATTTTCCCAATTATTGCTGAAGTTGAACACTTTTTTATATCATTCTTGGACTTTTACACATCCTCTTTTGTGAAGTTCCTGTTCAAGTTTTTGGCCTATTTTTTTCTATTTTTTTTCTCATTCTGTTAAACTTACAATTAGAAAACACTATAAGGGAAAATCATTGTGGAGATCTCAAATATTCAATAGTATAGATTTAACTTAATGTTGATCATATTGCAAACAGGATTTATGTGGCAATTAAAAAGATGCATATGGAAATACAACGGACCAATACAATCAAGAATATACCAAACAAGAAAAAAGTGGGAGAACCTAGTCCACCAGATACCAGGATGTGTTATAAAACTGCAGTAATCCACGTGGGATGATTTTTGCACTAATATAGACAAATAGAACAACGGAAATGAGTTAAAGTCCAAAAATAGAACCATGTATGTATGAACAAAATTTTATGACACACCTGGTATTGGACAGCAATGCATAAGCAACATTCTTTTTAGCAAATGGTGTTGTGTCAATTAGGTTCCAAACAAAAAAAAGAACCTGAATCTTAACCTATTCCTCACAGTGAATTCAGTAATCAATTCCAGGTGAAACATAGATCCAAATTCAAATGGTAAAACAATAAATCTTATTTAGATAACAACAAAATATAATATCATGACTTTGGGAAGACAAATATTTTCGCACAAAATTATGAAGTAAGCATTTATAAAAATGAACTCATCAAAATTAAGAGCTTATGTTTATCAAAAGACACCACTGAATAATAATGTAATCAGCAGAGACAGAAACTATATTGGCAATACATAAAGGACTCATATCCAGAACATAGGAACAACTTTCAATTTTGATGAAGTTCAAGTTAACTCTTTTCTTTTTGAATCATGCTTTTGGTTTCACATCTAAGAAATATTTGGCTGTCCCAAAGATACAAAGATTTTCTTTTATGATTTCTCTGTTTTGTTGCCAGGATTCCTTTTGGTCCTATATTCAAAACTATGAGATGAATAATTATAACATAGAGAAGAAACCCACAAATTCATAATCAATAATTAGTACAAGAAAAATCCAAAGCTCTTATCAAACAAAATCCCTGGCTACATTAATCTACTATTTTATAGGCGATCCAAGACCCTATTTTTTTAACATGACATTTTCTTGGTGGGTAGAGATCAATGATCGAATAGATTGAATCTAATAATTCTTTTAATTTTCTGCTGTTTTCCTTGATTATATATTTTATAATGGAATATGGGGAATTGATACCTAAAAAAGACATTTCCTTTGCATGAACTCCAAATATCTTTAAACAGTTTTGTTAATTTACGTGAAATTGATCTTTCAAAAGATGATTCGACTAACAGTGAGGCAAACATTCTATAGACCATCTTATTCTACCTGCAGATAATTTGAAAATGTAGTTAATCACTTCAGGAAATAATACAAATATATAATATTTCTGTAATTTCCATAGGTTAATTATGACAATTAACCCTACATTCAGAAAATCAACCAACTGCTGCACAGTCTTCCCTTCCATTTCCTACGTGACATCATCTCTGTATCAGATGAACTGAGCAGCATTTGAGGGAATATACACCATTATTTATCTATCACTGATCATGGTTATTTCAAGAGCATATGATCAATTTATTTGAATTTATCCTTGAAAGAGAAATGTAGTTAGGAAGCTACTAAAAGTGTCTGGTAAATCTATTGGTGGATTAGAAAGACTGTGGGAGGTTAACAAGAAAAGAGAATAGCAGCCAATGCCATGACAGAGGAGAGGAATCTCAGGACCACTCTGAGGAGACAAGAATTCCTTTAATCTCCACACTTATTTAGGTATGATTGTTGACTTTTTGTAATACCACACATATTTTTTCTTTTAATTTTATTTTTTTTCACACATATATTTTTATCTAAACTAAATCAAACATAGGAATGGAAAACAAATTTGCAGTTCTTTTTTTTTTTTTTTTTGTGGGACCCAAAGCCGGGCTGCTGGCTTCCCAAGCCAGAGCTTAACCACCGTGCCACTCGGCTGGCCCAAATTTGCAGTTCTTATTGTGAGTTGAAATAGTGTTTTTTCTGTGTAACTTTCTTTTTAATTATTACTATTATTATTATTATTATTATTATTATTGGTATTAGTTTCAGGTGTACAAAACAGTGCAATTGTTATGCTTTTCACCCCTTACAAAGTGACTAACCCCTCCCCTATACCCCTACCCCCCATATCATACATACATATCTATTACAATTCCATTGACTCCATTCCCACACTATACTCCACATCCCATGACTATATAGGTATTACATTATAGTTGACATATAATATTATTCAACAGCAGCTTCAGATGTACAGTACAGAGGTCAGGCCTCTATACCGCCCATGAAGTGGTCTCCCTAACAAGACATGAGTCCATCTGGTCCCCTAAAAACTATTTACAACATTATTGATTATATTCCCCAAACTGTTTTTTCTATCCCTGAGGCAATATTGTAGTTACCAGTTTATGTTGTCTCATCCCTTCCCTTCTCCTTCATGCCCACCCCGTCTCATCTAGCAATCATCAGTTTTTCCTCTGTCTCTCTCTAAGACTGTTTGTGTTCACATTGCTCATTTATTCAGTTCTTTAGATTCTGCATATAAGTGAGATCCTATGGTATTTCTGTGTAACTTTCATACTTGGTTGGATGTGGTCTCTAATAAATGTTGGCTGAATTCAAACAAACTATCATTATCCTGTTGTAACACACTTTATACTATATATATATATATATATATATTTATATTTATATTTATATTTCAGTGTAGTATAAACCATTTGTTGCATAGAACACTACTAAAAAGGAACTGAGTTCAGAATTTGTCCACCAAACATAACTGCATTGAGTACAATCAGAACACAACATGGTGTTGTCTGTCAAATTCGGCCATGCCTTTCTCTGCCTCCTGTAGCTGCATGCATTGACTTCCTGAATAACCTTAGCCATAAGCAGATGCACATGAACTAGAATATGTGCTCTTAATAATAACTGCTTTGATTTATAAGAAAACTTGTGGTGCTTTTCTCTGCATGTGGGGCCACAGGGCTCACTCAGACATTAAGCCTGCTGTCCCATGGTATCCAGGCTTGTCCAGGGCTCCACTTACATTATTTTTCTGCAAGACCCTCAGTGCCTTGTTAACATTGTTCAGGGCATGAACTCTTGTGGATCCTTTTTCTTTTGGCTGAAAACAAAATGAAACAATGTTTACTGCCCAGAAGACTACAAATGGAACAATTTATACATTTCATTTCTAAGTTCAAATATCCTAAATGAACACAAGCTGTAAGGCATTAATATAATGAATTTAAGTGCTTTGGGCTACTTGCCCTTGTCACAGGACTTTCGTAGCATGAATTGGACGCTTCTCAAGAAAAATTATAGCATTTTCATTTTCTTTACAAAAGCTATTTTGATGATTATCTTTCGCTTCTGCAGCCCAATGGGGGTTACTGCATGACACAGAAAGACCAGTGTACATAAGGACATTTGCTAATAAAATAGATAAGTGAGTTAATTTCTCGACTTTTTAGGAAAGTTTCAAAGAAATTGGGGCCTAGAAAAATTATATAATGCCAAATAGGGTTAAAGGAAACAATTTCTGTGAATATTATCTTAATTATCCTCATCACGGAAGCTCAGACTTCAATAATCTTTGATGTTCTAAGCCTCACTCTCAATCACAAAAGTCATATCTTGTCCTTTAATTTAAAATAACATTTTGCATAATTCATCACAATACAGGGATTATTTCATTCAGTTGTAGAGTTTTAGAAAGTCTACTATTATGATACCTGCTGTATTTACTCCTAAAATGAGATCTACCCTCTTAATCGATTTTTAAGCGCATAATAAGGTATTGCTAACTCTAGGCACAATGCTTTAGAGCAATTCTCTGGAACTTATTCATCTTGCATAACTGAAATTTTATATGAACAGCAAGCAACTCCCCATTTTCCATATCTCATGTTAAATGTTCTTAGCACAATAAAAAACAAATTAAACTTAAAAGGTCATTGTCCATAAAAGCCTTTATAAAAATACATTTAATAACAAAGATATCAAATATTGAAAGCGACTATCTATTAATTGACGTAAATTATATACTGAACATTTTCACATTGTTCTGCATGATGCCAAAACTAAAATAATATCGTGAGGTTGTTTTATTCAGGAATGGGTCCTATACTGCTAGATAAATCAGTAATTGGTAAATTAGTGAATTTTACTAAGATCTCATAAACAGTGCAATAGTTTGCTGAGTTTGTTCCTGCTCTCAAATTCTCCTAAGGTTAATATGAACTTCCTTATAAATAAGTCACGTACCAGTTTTTGCCCTGTCAAGCCTTCGAGAAGGTCTAGGAGGCGTCTCCCATCCTGCAGGTCACTGAAGAGGTTCTCTATGTGCTGCTTCCCAAACTGAAATATGAAATATACTCAGTTAAACAAAGCACGCTTCCAGTGATCCATTTCTATGATTATGGATTTGAAAATGTAAAGCTATGTTTAAGAATATTTAATGAATCTAATTCTTTTTATCTTCCCAGGGTGATGGATTAAAAGAGAATTTCCCAGTAAAAAACAAAAACACAATATACAATCTTTACTATGTCAAATATATTAATTTTTTCTGATAACAAGGGTTGGATTTCTGTAGCTTAATTGATCAATGTTTTTCAATGATGATTCTATGAAGGAGAGAAAAAATGTTTAAAATATCAGGCAGTTAGGCATGGGAGAAGTACAGAAACAAAGACATTATACAATTTGCCCTGGATAGGTGCATAAAATTTCACCATTTTGTGTACTTGGAAATATAACACATAATCACAGCAGGTTCAACATCTTTCACCCATAAAACAAGTTTTCTTTGCATATATATTTTGCATGCTGCCTCAGAATGACACATTCTCATATTAGATGGCTCAAATTTTAGAAAGATCTGATTTATATTGAATTGAAATTGGCCAGTGAAAGCTTTACAACTTTTTTCTTCAATTCCTTACTTGGGAATTACACTGAGAAAAAACAATAGCAACTAATAACATGTAATATTTTTGAAGTAACTACTCATGAGAAACACTCTGCTAAATGAGCGGATCTTATAATCATTGTGAAATTTCTGTGAGGTTATTATTAATATACTCATCTTTCAGATGAGACAAAGGTAAAACATGTGGCCCTTTGTCACAAAACTAGAAGGTAGTCAAGCTAAGATTCTGATGCAGATATGTCAAACTCTTGGAGTCCTTGTTCTTTCTTTTTTATCTTACTGCTTCCTGAGCCTTTTCCTCCTTCCATCTGATTATCTTTCAAATATTTTATTTCTTCTGCCATGCCCCCAAATATTTTCTTTCTCTGGTTTAAAACCTATGATCCCGTCATATGAAATCATTCACCACTCTTCCATCACCCATGTTATCTAGAAAGCACTAATTTTTCAGTGACAGATGTTTACTGAGCACCAATAAACCTGAGCTCGGTGCTAGGGCACACACTAGTAAATCAGAAAGACATAACCCCAACCTTTGTGGAACTTCAAGTGCAGCAGGGAAAAGAAATAATACTAAAATGTAATACTACACAGAAACAGTCAAAGGGGCCCTGGAACACATAACTGTGGCGACTCCCATAGTCTGAGGATCAGGAAATACTTACCCCACAATATCAGGTGATAGGTCTAACATTATTAGCTTTTGGGTGATTGGGCAGTTTAATCCACTCCTTCAATCACATAAAAACATTGAATCTCACACAAGTCAGGAACATCAAGAAGAGCCCCGGGCAGGCCGAGTGGTGCAGTGGTTAGGAGCTGGCTTGGGACGCCAGCTCTGCGCAGCAGGGCCCCAAGTTCAGATCCCACATATGAGGGCCAGTGATGCTGCACCCTCTGCAGCTAAGATGGTGAACAACAGCTCCACCTGGCGTGCGCTGCTGTGTGACTGTCCCATGGCCAGTGAGCAACTGCCTCACCCAGGAAGAGCACAATGATGATACCAACACGGGCCAGTGAAGCGATGTCCTCCACAACTAGACTGAAGAACAAAAGGACAGCAACTTGTCTGTTCTCCTGTTCTCCTTACTCGATTCCCCAACACTTTTCCCTTCCCCCAATTCCAAATTAAATTCTTTAAAAAAAAAAGAAGAGCCCTGGTTTTTAGTCAAAAGACATTCCTGAAACTTCTGATTGAAGATATAGGATTTGGGCTCTCCATACAGCCATATCTATGACAAATCCAGTCAATGTCTAGGTGTTTCACTTAATGAGAACACTTGATTGCGGCAAAAAATCCACCAACCCCTCTCTGTCCAGCTTTGGGAATTGACCACATATGTGCTTTGACAAAGAAAACTACAAGATATTCTTTTGAAATCCTACTAAACAGTTCTGTTTAAAACTCCACACCAAAAAGAAAACAACAGAAAATACTAACATGCTGGAATTTTTTTAAAGCTCTTTTACTACCCATAATGTACAAGTAAATTTTAAAACAACAATGCCATTTTCATGAAACTTTAAGGAAAGCTTTCTACTAATAAGCAAAGAAAACGAATGTGTGCTTTATAGTAATTCTGTCAAGAATTTCATATATAACCTGGAATAACTTGGCATTTGGGAGTAATATTAAGGTTTTATTTCCAAATTGGTTGAAGGTCTACAATGCCTTGAAAATGCTGTTTTGAGTTTTTATTTTTTCAAGAGCAAAATTCTACAGATGCTTTTGAGAAGTGTGTGGCTTCGAAACTTATTGACAACAAGAATATTGCACACTGAAATGTGTCAAGTTTTGAAGAAAATAAAATATAAGTAGTTGACAGAGATACTTTTTCTTATTAAAAATATGTCTAAGATAGATAGATAGATAGATAGACAGATAGACAGACAGACAGACAGATAGAAAGAAAATGTGGGTGGCAAAATGTTCGTTCAAGAAGAGCAAAGACGGAAAGAGGTAAATCTTCAGGTAAAAGATAAAGCATGAGCCCCAAGGCCATAAGGATCATCAAGCATCGAAAACATGAGGACCAGAAAACTTATGCTTTGGGGAAAAGAGTATAGAAAAAGGTCAATAAAGCAAACAGGATCTTGCTTTGATCCAAACTTATACATACAGAGTGGTATTTTATCATTCTCCCTTTGAAGCTGGAATCAAACAAAATGGAAAGGGAGTAAAAGATCCTAGGCTAGTCACAGGCCTCCAGGCACATCTAGTTGGGTCACCAAAAAAGCAGTGAGGCGACTGAGAAAAAGACAGTTCCTGGTTTCATAGATGACTTTCAAAACTCACAGAATCAATGCTGTATTAAAGTATCACCATTGAAATCCAATTTCTCCTTGTTATATCCACGACATTTTCTAGTAGAGTGCTTCTCAGTATGTTCCACCCGAGCATCCTTCCAACAGATGAGATGGACTGAATTTACCCCCAAGTGTGGCAGCATAAATTACACAGTGACTACAGGTACAAAATTTCTATGAAAGTATATGTTTTTGTTTTTGTTTTTTTTTGAGGGCAGTGTCACTGGCCCTCATATGTAGGACCTGAACCGGGGCCGCTGGCTTCCCAAGCTAGCCCTTAACCACAGCGCCACTCAGCCGGCCCGAAAGCATATGTTTTAAGTTAAGAATTCATGGAGATGTTGCATTCTTCTCCTAACGTATGTCTGTTTGCACTTAAAAGTAATTTCAAGCACTTTTGAGTGAAATTTCTCTTATGGTCTCATTAAAATTAAACTGATGCTTAATGAAATGTCCAATACTTAGCTTGTAAATTCGTGTAACTTGAGGTGCTCAGTCTTGTTCCTGCTATAGTATGAATAGCCCAGGGACAGCAAACATCTCATTTCTCTTGGATTGTTTTCCTAACTTTCCTAGATTCAGCTCTTCATTCCACAGAATTATAGATATGAGCTGCGGTATAAATGAAACAGGGCATGTGTGTTGTACAGACTTGGCATTAGTAGGCATTCAATAAATATGGATGGTTTTTACATTTTATTCTATTATTCCTTGCCTTCTCTTTTTTTGACCAAAATCCATACATAAATACAATTATAGTAAAATATTGAATCTGCCAGAAAGCATAGACCTCACGTACAATGTATTCTGTTTTTCTAATAGTTTGGTATCCTTGTAAGAGTGAAACTCAAGGAAAGAAGATGTCACCCCACATTCAGTTACTAATACTGATCCATGTGGACGGCACAGGGGAGATACTCACAAGCTTCAAGTGCTTTTTCGTTTTTCATGTTCTTTTGCTTATTTTTAATTAAATCTTCTTTTATTTTCCTCCCTTTTCATCTTCCACAACTACATGTCTTTTTGTTGCAAGTGACATTTTATGTCATGAAAACAGTAATACTTCCTTAACATCCCCTCTCTGTAATGGCTTTCTTTTCAAGTACGTGAAAATTATTTTGTACAACACACAAAACATTAAACCCTCTTTGGGCCATATAACCCTGTGGCTCTCTGTCGTCAATCCTTTCATGACTAATATTTTCTTTAAAAAGTGAACTTTTGATATTACTCAGAAGTTTCCTATATTCACTAATATATTGGCTTCTTCCTTGCTAACCCAAATAACAAGATGAAAGGATCATAAAATGAGAAAACAATCCTTCCAGATCATTGTCAGTATGATATAAAGAAATAGAGAATTTATTTATCTTTTTATACTGATGATGTTCAAAAAGAAAGTCAGATAGATTGATTGGTACATGGCATAAACAAAATAAAAAAAACTGAAAAGGGGATAGAAATGCATTTGTGAAAATATTTAAATAGCTTCTGACTCTTAGAAGTTACGTTAATCTTCTAACCTGAAAAAATAGAGAGATGAATACAATGTTCCATAGAAGGTAAAGAGCACAGGAATAATTTAGCATGGCCTTCTGGTTACAAAAAGGTCATCAGACTTTAGATATCTCTGTTGCTCAGAAAGTCAAGACCCTTCTCTGTGATTACAAATCTTTCGATGCTAGAAACACCCAAACACCCTGGAAACACCAAAAAGAGGGTCAAAATTGATTAAACACTTATTGGTGAATGCTGGTGACCAGCTCTCACAAAAAAATAACGCAATCTACTGTAATAAAAATAGGCAGTTTTCATATGACTGTTGCTGTATTTTATTAATTAAATTTATTGGGGTGACACTGGTTAGTAAAATTACGTAGGTTTCAAGTACACATTTCTATATCACCTATATATCTAATTGTGTGCTCACCACCCAGTCAGTTCTCCCTCCATCACCATATATTTGACCCCCTTTACCCTCTTCTACAATCCGTCCTCCCCTCTTACCCTCTGGTAACCATTAAACTGTTGTCTGTGTCTATGAGTTTTTGCTAGTTTGTTTGTTTTGTTTCTTTGTTACTTTCAGTTTCATATCCCAGTTATGAGTGAAGTCATGTGATTCTCAACTTCTGTCTGATTTATTTTGCTTAGCACAATAATCTCAAGATCCATCCATGTACAGCAATGTTGAGAAATAAGAACAAAGTGGGAGGCATCACACTACCTGACATCAAAACATACTACAAGGCTACAGTAATCAAAACAGTATGGTACTGGCATAAAAACAGACACATAGACCAATGGAATAGGATAGAGAGCCCAGGAATAAACCCATCTATATACGGTCATTTAATCTATGACAATGGAAGCAAGAATTTACACTGGAGTAAAGATAGTCTATTTAATAAGTGGTGCTGGGAAAATTGTACTGATATGTGCAAAAAAATGAAAATAGACCATCTACTTACACCATATACGAGAACAAACTCAAAATGGATTAAAGACTTAAATGTAAGACCTGAAACTATAAAACTCCTAGAAGAAAATATAGGGAGTAAGTTTGCAGACATTACCCTGAGTAATATTTTTACCGATATATCCCCTCGGGCAAGGGAAATGAAAGAAAAAATGAACATATGGGATTACATCAAACTTAAAAGTTTTTTCACAGCAAAGGAAATCATCAATAAAACAAAAAGGCAGCCTACTGAAGGGGAGAAGATATTTGCCAATGATATATCTGATAAGGGGTTGATATCCAAAATTTATAAAACACTCATGCAATTCAACACCAAAAAAACAAATAACCCAATTAAAAAATGGGCAGAGGATATGAGGAGGCATTTCTCTAAAGAGGACATACAGATGGCCAACAGGCATATGAAAAAATGTTCAACCTCACTAATCATCAGAGAAATGCAAATAAAAACCACAATGAGATAACCACCTCACTCCAGTCAGAATGTCTATCATCAACAAATCAACAAACAACAAGTGTTGGTGAGGGTGTGGAGAAAAGGGAACCCTGGTGCACTGTTGGTGGGACTCCAAATTGGTGCAGCCATTATGGAAATCAGTATGGAGGTATCTCAAAACACTGGAAATGGAACTGCCGTATGACCCAGCAATTCCACTCTTGGGAATCTACCCAGAGGAATCCAAGACGCTAATTCGAAAAAATATATGTACCCCTATGTTTATTGCAGCACTATTTACAATAGCCAAGACTTGGAAACAACCGAAATGCCCATTGGTAGATGACTGGCTTAAGAAACTGTGGCACATTTATACAATGGAGTATTACTCCACTATAAAGAAGTATGAAATTGTACCATTTGCAACAATATGGATGGACCTAGAGACTATTATGTTGAGTGAAATAAGTCAGTCAGAGAAAGACAAATACCACATGATCCCACTTATATGTGGAATTTGAAAAACAGAATGAATGAGCATAAGAAGCAGAAATAGTTTCATAGATATAGAGGAAAAACAGCGTTGCTAGTTGGGAGAGGGGTGGGGATGAGGGAGAAGGGGAAGGGATTAGACAGCATAAATAGGTAACTACAGTATTGTCACAGGGATATGAAAGACAGTTCGGGGAATATAATGTTGTTAAAATTTTGTGGGGTGTCAGATGGTCACATGTTTTCTTAGGGAGACCCCTTCATGGATGGAGTAGAGGCTTGATCACGGCACTGTATACCTGAAATTGATGTTGTATAATATTGTATGCCAGCCGTAATTGAATATATAGACAGTCACGGAATGTGGATTATGTGGTGGAAGGGAGTCAAAAGAATTGTAATAGATAGTATGATATGGGGGGGAGGAGTGGGAGGGGAGAATTGGGGGAGGGGGTTTGTCACTTTGAGGGGTAAAAAGTATAACTATTGCACTTTGTTGTACACCTGAAGCTAATTAAAAGTATATATAAATAAAATAAAAAATAAAAAAAAATCACAAAAAAAAAGAATGAAGGGATAACTAAGTTAAAAAAAACAGAAGAAGATATGATATATATATACACAATGGAATATTACTCTGCCATACAAAAGATGAAATACTGCCATTTGCTACAACATGGATCTTGAGATTCTTACGCAAAGTGAAATAAGTGACACAGAAAAATTCGAGAATCTTATGACTTCACTTATATGTGGGATACAATACTGAAGGCAACAAGACAAACAGGGAAAAAATAACTCATAGACACAAACAACAGTTTAGTGGTTACCAAAGGGTAAGAGGGGAGGGGCAATGGTAGAAGAGGGTAAAGGGGGTTAAATATATGGTGACGGAAGGAGAACTGACTCTGGGTGGTGAGCACAATGCAATCTATAAATGATGTATTATAAAATTGTACCTTGAAACCTATGTAGTTTTGTTGACCATTGTCACCCCAATAAATTTTAATTAAAAAAAGAAATGAAAATCCATCCATGTTGTCAGAAATGGCACTATTTCATCTTTGCTTATGCAGAATAGTATTCCATTGTGTATGATATATACCACATCTTCTTTATCCAATCATCTGTGGAAGGACACTTTGGTTGTTTCCATATCCTAGCCACCATAATAATGCTGCAATTAATATCAGAGTACATATATCTTTATGAATAAATGTTTTAAAAATTTTTTGGCTAGGTACCCGGGAGAGGGATTGCTGGGTCATAAGGTATTGCTATTCTGAATTTTGTGAAGAACCTCCATACTGCCTTCCATAGTGGTTGTACCAATTTACATTCCCACCAACAGTGTATAAGGGTTCCTTTTTTTCCACAGCCTCTCCAACACTTGTTATTATTGTCTTGTTGATGATAGCCATTCTAACTGGTGTGAGGTGATATCTCCTTGTGGTTTTGATTTGCATTTCCCTAATAGCTAGTGAAGTTGAGCATTTTGTCATATATCTGTTGGCCTTTTGCATGTCTTCTTGGGAGAAGTATCTGTTCAGGTCCTCTGTCCATTTTATACTTGTATTGTTTGTTCTTTTACTGTTGAGTTGTACAAGTTCTTTATATATTTTTAATATTAGCCCCTTATTGGAGGCATTGTTTGCAAATATCTTCTGTATTTGGTTGGTGGCCTCTTTGGTTTGTTCATGGTTTCTTTTTCTTTGAAGAAGCTTTTTGGTTTGGAAGAGTCCCATTCATTTATTTTAGCTTTTACTTCCCTTGCCTTTGAGGTCAAATTAATAAAATCCTCTTTTCTTTTTTAACGATTTTATTGGGGAATTGGGGGAGGGGAACAGACAAGTTGCTCTCCTTTTGTTCTTCAGTCTAGTTGCAGAGGACTTTGCTTCACTGGCCCATGTTGATATCGTCATTGCGCTCTTCCCAGATGAGGCAGATCGGTCGCCGGCCTCTGGACGGCCGCTCATCGCGGCTATTGGCAGCTCATGCTGGCTGCCAGCCGCTCACGCTGGCTGCCGGCCACTCACTGTAGCCTATGGCAGCCCACTGCAGCAGGGGCTGCAGCCTACACCGTTGCCAGGGCTTGCACAGCCCAGCTCCAGGTGGAGCTGTTGTTAGCTGTAGAGGGCAGTGTCACTGGCCCTCATATGTGGGATCCGAACCGGGGCCGCTGGCATGCCAAAACCAGCTCTCAACCAATGTGCCACTTGGCCGGCCCCATAAAGTCCACTTTGAACCCAAGGTCCATATGTTCAGTACCTATGCTTTCTTCTATGAAGTTTATTGTTTCAGGTCTTAGGCTTAGGTCTTAGATTCATTTTGAGTTACTTTTGGTATATGGTGACAGACAACAGTCTAATTTTATTCTTTTGCACTTGGCTTTCCAATTTTCCCAGCACCGTTTACTGAAGAGGCTATCTTTTCTCCATTGAATGTTTTTGGCTCTACATTCAGGAACAAGACAGGGTTGCCCTCTATCACCACTGTTATTCAACATAGTATTGGAAGCCCTAGCCAGAGCAATCAGGCAAGAAAAAGAAATAAAAGGCACCAAGTTGGGAATGAAGTAGTTAAATTGTCACTTTTTGCAGATGACATGATTCTTTATATAGAAAATCCTAACAACTCCACCAAAACACTATTAGAAACAAAAACTGAGTACAGTCAAGTTGCTGGTTACGAAATTAATGTACAAAAAAGCCATTGCATTCCTATATATTAACAATGAAATTTCAGAAAAAGAAATGAAAACAAAACAAAACAAAACAATTCCTTTTGTAATTGCAACAAAAAGAATAAAATACCTAGGAATAAACTTAATAGAGGATGTGTAGGACCTATACACTGAAAACTATAACACATTTTAAAAAGAAATTGAAGAAGACATAAAGAAATGGAAAGACATTCTGTGTTCATGGATTGGAAGATTCAACATAGTTGAAATGGCTGTATTACCGAAAGCAATGCGGCTATTTAATGCAATCCTCATGAAAATCCCAATGTCCTTTTTTTAAAGAAGTGGAACAAAAAAATCATCAGATTTGTATGGAATCACAAAAGACCCCGAATAGGCAAAGCAATCCTAAGAAGAAAAAAAAAAAGGCTGGAGGTATCACACTCCCTGACTTCAGCTTGTACTACAGAGCAACAATAATCAAAACAGTATGGTATTGGCAGAAAAACAGACACACAGACCAATAGAATTGAAAAGCCAGATATAAACCCACATATATATGGGCAGATAATTTTCGACAAAGGTGATTGTTGTTTGAAGTATGGGTTGTAAAACGTATTTCATAAGAAAATTTTATTGAGGTGTAATATACATAATAGAAAAGTGCACATATGTTAAGTGTTAGCTTAAAGAATCTTCACAAACTGAACACATTCATATTATCTATCAGATAGAGGAACAGAATATAACCAGCATCCTAGGAGCTTCCTCTCATAACTCTTTCTGTGTATTAACTCCTTCAAGGTTGTCTACTACACTGACTTTTAGAAGTATAGATTAGTTTTCCCTTCAAAGGAGTTTCTTTTAAAAAAAATGCTGGTTTAGTATTTCACTTTAGAAAACTGATAACTGAAAGAGATGAGGTATAGACAGAGAGAATTTGGAAAGAAAAAAAGTTGTACTGATGAAATATATTTTACAAAGCTCAGAGAAGTAGTGTAACACTGGAAACATTTTCTCTGCACCCTGAATGCTTTGGTTCAAATTCCAGCTCTCCAATACTTCAACTGTGTGATATTGAGCAAATTGCTTAACCTTTCTGTGCCTTACTTTTTTCATTTATAAAATGAAGATGTGCTATTACATTACTTGTGGTGATGTTGCAAAGATTCAAATGCACTTAGAACAGTGCTTTGTTCTAAGAGATACTCCATAAGTGTTAGCTATCTTGAATTTATTCCTAATTTTTCCATATAATCCATATTTTCCACAGTTCTCCTTGTAACTTTCACCTCAAAATAACAGAAGGGATCAATGTCAAATTATTAGTATGGAGATTAAATGGGTTAATAAATATAAGGTGTCTGGTATAGATAATGCTCCGTAAACATTATTTACATTCTCTGTTTCCTCCTTCCTATTAAAAGCCATCACATGGAGGTGGAGAGTAGAACTCTCCTTTACAGGTCACAGGGTTCCAGCACGACTTGAGTAAGTTGAAGACAGTTTAATAAGGCACAATTTACAAAGATGAGGGCAGGGCATAAAGAAGCCACCAGACCTGGTAATAAAGAGGTACTATTATCACTCCTAGACTAATAGGAATGAAGAGAAAGAGAGTGGTTATTGGTCCCTGAACAAAGAAAGATCTGAGCACATCAACAGACAGAAGCTTTGATATTTGGGTGATGAATGCAGTGAATCAATGCCCTGGTCTTTCTTTGTTTCCTTCCTTCCTCCTATTTTCTACAAATGCTTCCATTAGCCAAATACAGCTGGAAGCCTGCTCATATAATCCACAGAGTTTAGTCTCCCAGGGAAGAGAAAGGCAGAGAGTAGACCCAAAGGAATAAACCCAAAACATTCAACACCCCAGACAGGGAAATAAACATTTTGTTATCCAAGGGATCAATGTCAATGATACCCATGTCAGGAAATAAATGAGGGTCCAAGTGTTCCTTCCCAAGCTTCCTTTAATATTTCTCTCTCTGGTAATATCATTTCAGAGAGCCGAATAGATCACTGGGACACTTTCTCTTTTGTAATAGGGTCTTAAAGTACTTGAATGTTTCATGGCCTTTAAGAGATGAAAATGAACATATATTATTCATTATTCCTTAGCATCAAATATTTTTAGAGATCTTTATACACCAGGAACAGCAAAAAATCTGAGCTACAAAGATAATCAAGAAATATCCAAGTTTTTCCTTGGTGCTAAGAAGTACTCAAGAGCTAAGTTAGATGATATAATAGTTTTACAACCTCTCCGGGTATAAAATGTTATTTGGCAGTAATCCTTTATAAAACATAATCACTGGGACCCAATGTGTATGTTATACTATCAAGTATACAAGAAAAGTTTTGACCAGGTTGCATATCAGAAATTTCAACAGGAGCCACAACAATAGTTAATGAAAATCAAGTCATTCTCTGTAAACGGGCTATTATAAACCCAAAAGTAAAGTGTCCTTAACCAAAAGTGGACATGGTTTCTTATCTGATTGGGTCTACCTTTAACACACTTTGCAACAAGGCTGAGTTCTTAACCTAGGCCTGAGTTTTCTCATGTGTAAATTAGAAAAATGAGTACAAATTCAATTACCAGGTATTCTGAAACAAAAATTAGTAAAATTATGGTAAGTAATTTTCTATCTTGTATTTCTAGATATAACCTTACTATAATTCACAAATAGTTATTTTAAACTATGTGGAACCCTTCAAACCATTATTCTAACTAATTATCTTGTACCATGTTTAATCACTCCCTATAAAGTTAAGAATCTGCAAGTTAAATTCAATTTTTCTATTCAATCACATAGGTATATGATTTAAGTTGAGACAGCCAGTGATGGAAATGGAGGTTGAGCATATTTTATCCCATAGTGGCTTCTGTGACAGAAAAAGCACATCATAAGGTTTCCAAGACAAATCAATTCATTTCCAAGGTATCTAAGTAAACTCTGATTCTTCATAAGGAAAAAAAAATAATAATTTCACTGATATGTTGTATGTAAAACTGAGAACCACTAAAGAACAAGAGAAACAAATGAAGAAACAAAACTCATAGGCACAGACAATAGCTTAGTGGTTACCAGAGGGTAAGGAGGAAGAAAGGTGGTAGATGAGGGTAAAGGGGATCAAATACATGGTGATGGAAGGAGAACTGACTCTGGGTGGTGAACACACGATGTGATATGTAGATGATGTATTACAGAATTGTACACCTGAAACCTATATAACTTTACTAACCATTGTCACCCCAATAATCTCTAATTAAAAAAAAATAGAGAAATGCCAACTATTAGCACTTAGCTCCAGGCAAAATGCAGAGGGAGAAAAGACTATTCAGGCTTGTTCAGATCCAGTGGGAGGAGACCTTACAGCCAAAGGTCATCTGAAGATGCCTTTAATTCATAAATGTAAATTTTATTTATAAAATTAACATTCGAATAATTTCTCAATTACACTGCAGTGCAATTGTGTGTGGACAATGATGTGACAAGACACAGCCTCTTCCTAATCATGTCCTACCCCTACCCAGTTGGAAGTCAGCCTTGAAGTATTCATTCTCTCTTCTTCCATGCCCATGAGGAGGGTCTGCCTATTGGCAGTGCCAAATCAAGGGAACAGGAGACATACAGAAAAGACAAAAGTCACACAGGACAGAATATGTAAATAAGAGCTTCTGTCCCTGCTATCCTGCTATTTCCTTTTAATAGTTGGAACCATATGAAAAATTGAATTTTGCAGTGAAATATGGTCCGATATTGGCAATGTCACATGACTTAACCTCATATATTTTACAAGACATGAGTAATATACATTGAGTGTTTAGTTTATGTCAGCCAAAAACTCTGTGCACTGTACATGGGTTATTTTAATTAATTCTCACATCAATCAATTAAAATAATTTCCATTTTATAGATGATAAAACTGAGGTACAGGGAACATAAGTTACTTGACTAATGTCACAATAGCACATAAGTGGTAGATATGAATCCAAACTTAGACAGCCTATTTCCAGATCTCTTAACCATTCTCTACTTTGTAACTGCTGTTTGAGCTGAGCTTCTTTGACCATAATGCCATTCAGGGCCAGAGTTGGATAAGTTTTACTTCTGTATTTACATAATCTTTTTCAACAAAATAAAGATAATTTAACTAATTTATTCTTTTTCTTTCCCCTGAGGTTTGTGAAGGTCAGATACAATTATATAGCCTACAAACAAAATTGCTCCTAATTTTAAGTTGAATTTGTAATTGAAGAATAATACTACAGTGATAATTCTACATATTCATATGTACATTAGGAAAATTCTTCAATGTACTAACTTATTGTTATATCACTCTTGTTGGAAGGTTTATTAACTCCTTCAGAAGTCCAGTATAACAGGCAGTGAATTCCTCAATAAACCTAATAAATACTGTTCTAGAGACCCAAACATATATTTCTTTTAAAGGTGGGTGCAACTCAAAGTGGCGGGGATCAAACCAGCAACCTTGGTGTTCAGAACATGCGCTCTAACCAACTGAACCACCCGGCCGCCCCCCAAACACATTTTTAAAATATAGGATTCACTCTGAGGTATATGGTAAATCTGGCTTTTGGATGTTAATTAAATTAAAATACACATTAATCCTTCACACCAAAAACCCAAAGGCTATAAATTAAAATATAACAAATATAATCCTTAAAACTGAGGAGGATTAAATGAAATAGTAAATAGGAGTAAAAATTTTCCTCATGCATTTAGTGCAATTATTTCTTGAGAGATCCACTCAAACATGCCAGTTACTTATTGGAAAGTCTTCCATGTGAGATTAATGTTAAAGAATATAGCATCTAGTGCCAAATAGGCTTTTATTTCACTGCAGTTCTGATTTTTCCCAACTGTGTGAACTTGGATAAATTATTTAGTAATTGACTTATTTTTCTCATATGTCAAAGGAAGGGGATAGTTAAACTACTCAACTAAATTTAATAGATATTATTCAAATGCTTTATATTGTGCTAGGCAGGCACTGGGAATAATTGGGAAGGTAAAAGTTAAAAAAGATATTACCACTGTTTTTACAGCTTCAGTCACAGTCTAGGAGAGAGGTATGCATTTAAGCCAATATAATTATAGCACTGTGTTATAATCCTGTCAATAGTGGTGGTATAAGTACAGTGCCAGCACAAATAAGAGCGATGTCTGTCACCTTCGCTTGAGAGAGTAACAGAAGCAGAAATCCTTGAACCAAATTTACAAGGTTGAATAGGAAATCAACAGCTAAATGTGGAAATAGGAAGAGAATGCCAAGTAGAAGGACACTTCAGATGCTAAGGATCGGATCAATTAAATTGCATGAATTAGTCAAGAAACATATTAGTTTTTGGAGCACAGGGTACATGGAGAGACGGTAAGACTTGAGATGTGTGAAAGACCATAGCAGAGAGGACTTGGACTGCCACCCGAAGAAGCTTGGGCAAATGTCTAATGGTCTTTTGTTTTCATTCTTTTGAACTTGGTATCTAATTTTGAAGTTTTTGCCATATTTTTCACATTAATATTTAGACAAGTGTTTTAAGGTTGTTATTATTGTTTAGGAAAAACCAATGTAGGCATTGTTTAGAGGCTGATTTTCAACCCTTAAGAATTTGAGAGAACTATTCTTGTGTGGAAATATTACTTGGCAAGGAGCAATCGCCCTAAATTGTAAATACGAGCTTCTTAAAATCTTAAGCAGTTCTCTACCTTTCCACCTGAGCCCTTTTTGTGGAAGCAGAAGTCACCATCTATGGTAAGTTAACCACAAAACTTGGCCAAATATTTCATTCTTTACTGAAGGCAGGCCCTTTGCAATTGGACTTTGCTCTTTTCTCTGGAATCTGGGTTAGCCTTTGCCTTACTTTTGCCAATTGAATGCAGTGAAAATGAAGGCATTCCACCCCAAATGTGGGCCTCACAAAGGCTTGAACATGATGGCTCTTTATTTTTTTAATATTTGTATTGTTGTTTTTTTATTTTATTTTATTGGGGGAACAGCCATGGTCATTAGTTACACATTGCTTCCCTGCTACAATGGCACAGTTGACTCATTTAAGGAGGGCACAGCTCACAGTGGCCCATGCGAGGATCGAACCAGCAACCTTGGTGTTATTATCACCATGGTCTAACTAACTGAACTAACCAGTCACCGTACATGTTTGCTCTCTTGTCCGTACCTCCACCTACACAAAAAGAATGTGCTTGAACCAGAGAGCTGGAAGATGGCACATGAAGCAAGTTGCCCAACTAGTCCCAGATGACGTCATCCCAGACTGGCTAACAGCCAGACATGTGGGGGAGCTCAGCCAAGATCAGCAAAGGCACCTAGTCAACCCACACCTAACTAGAGCCTCATGAATAATCCAGCAGGGAGCTACAAAACTGCCTGGCTAATCTGAAGATTTGAAAGAATAATACATGGTTGTTGTTTTACCTGCATGAGTTTCAAGGTATCTTGTTACACAGCAATAGCTAACTGATACATGTCCATACATGAATGTTTGTTTCTACACAGGAGAAGGATGTCTAAAAAATTAAACTGTATTGTAAATATGGATAAATTATTTATGAAATATTTTTTAAAAGAGCCCTTGGAATTTTTGTTAAAAGGAAATTCAAGCTAGAAAACATGATTTTATTGCTGAAATTGAATATGGGCAAGAAGTCACTGTTGATAGACATTTGACTCAATGAATTATATGGAAAACAGCACAGTCAATATATTCTACACAGCTCTTCCAATTCCATCTTGCAAGAAAAAATAATAATTAACAAATTCCTATTAATTTTAATTCTCAGCTTCAATAATGGAACAAAAATGTTATAAAAATGGAAAAATAAAAAAAGATCATAGAGCCAACCTTAAAAGATTTCTAAAGCCACCTTTAATAAAATGTGATTTCTTAACGCTTCTGTGTTATTTACATATTGTAAATACAACAAAGATTGTATTTCTTGGTCAACATGTTCATTTGAAGTTGACTTGGATCTTATGAAATATTTTTTTAAAAGATAGACTTTTTGTTCTCCTACTGTCTAGATTTTTCACTCTGTTTTCACTAGATAAAAATTCCTAATTATTAATTTTCTTTTTTTTAAGCTCTAATTTCCAGTGGTTTATCCATTCAGACTTTTTTTTTTTTTAAAAATGTGAATCAAAAAGAACTCTCTGTGAATTAAATTGTCATTTTCAGCTAGTGTTCCCAGAATAATACATTTTTAAATAAATTAAGCTGAATAGCAATCAAGGGGAAGTAGTTAGGTTTGACATTTTATTTTTCCTCACAAAGCTCATGAGAAATGTTTTAAATCATCATGTAAAATAATTAGAAAATTTTAATAAGGATATGTTTATTTCAAAAATAGGAAAAATTACTTTAATAACACTTTGAATATAAGTTTTTGCCAGGACTTTTCCATTATTACATGACTTAATTGTATAAGGTGCCGAATTCAACAAGTCATCTTTATCACCACCAATCATTTGTTAATTGTAAAACATTGCTGCACAAAGTGTTTTATTTCATGAGAATGGTGACTTCCCCAGAATATTATCAAGCAAATAGGAAATTGAAATGATCTTGTTTTAAAAATATAATAATTACCAGATTTATTTTTTTTTAAACCAAATACTTGTCAACTTCTTAAAAGGTAGGTGCTCACCTGGCTGAATGACCTATCTTTTGGCCTCTTAAATGTAAATATTACTGCATTAACAATCTTTTATTGAAATTAGACTAAGATCTGAGATGGAGGTTTAACTCAAAAGATGGAAAAATGTATTCATTTTAATGCTTGGTTTTAAAAATGGTTTCTTCTGATTTTAAAACCACTAAATGTACTTTGTGAAAAAAAATGATATACACAAAAATAATACAAAGGAAAAAAATATATAATCTTACCACTCAACACATATGTTAACATGTTGGGTTTTTGCAGACTTTTTTCTATCCATATACAAGCATATATTTTGCAGACTTTAACTGTCTTCATTTCTAGTCTTCCTCTTCCTCTTTTCATTCTCCTCCTTAAGGCCCTATTCTCCTCCTTCATCAACTTAAGTGCCATTTTTGAGTGTTCCTTAATTAAACTGAAATGTTTTAAGAATGTTATGAGCAGTGTCAAACTTCTGTTTAATATTACAAAGGAATTAGTGCAGAAGACATTGTTCCCACCTTTTCTTAAGACTCAGAGTCCTAAGTAAATTGCCCAAGGTATTTGAACCCAGATTCAAATTCATCGTCTCTTACTCTGTAGGCTATAGCTTTATCCCTAGCCCACTCAACCATATTTTCTTTGTTGATTTTATTGAACCTCCTATGATAAACGTTTCCCTGCATAGTTAAACAAAATCTTTAAAATTTTATTTTGAAAAAAAAAGACACCATGATGAAGCCTGCATGCTTATTCTATTAAAAATAGGCTCTCTTGGGGCCAGCTGAGTGGCTCAGTTGGTTAGGAGTTGGCTTGGGAGTGCAGGCTCTGAGCATCAGGGCCGCCAGTTTGATTCCCACATGGGCCAGGGACGCTGCGCCCTCTACAGCTAAAATGGTGAACAATAGTTTGACCTGCAGCTGGGCTGCTGTGAGTCACCAGCAACGGCATAGGCTGCAGTGGAGCTGCAGTGGGCTGCTGTGAGCTACCGTAAGTGGCCAGCAACCTACAAGAACTGCTGTGAGCTGCTGTGAGTGGGCATCCAATGGCCAGCGACCGACTGCCTCATCTGGGAAGAGCACGATGATCGTAATACCAACATGGGCCAGTGAAGTGGTGTCCTCCACAACTAGACTGAAGAACAAAAGGACAGCAACTTGTCTATTCCCCTTCCCCAGTTCTCCAATGCTGTTCCCCTTCCCAAAATCCCAATAAAATCTTTAAAAAAAAAGTCTCTCTTAAGGCGGCTGGTTAGCTCAGGTGGTTAGAACATAGGCTCGTAACACCAAGGTTGCCAGTGCGATCCCCACATGGGCCAATGAGATGTGCCCTCCACAACTGGACTGAAACAACTACTTGACTTGGAGCTGATGGGTCCTGGGAGAATACACTGTTCCCCAATAAAAATGTCTTTTAAAAAAAACAAAGATGCTCTTGTGTTGTTATTCTCCTAACTATGGTCCCATTAAGGGTGCATAGTTATGTTTATCTTAGACTGTACTATCAGGGCTAAAAGCTAAAATGTGCCTGTGTCGGGCCGGCCGAGTGGCACATTGGTTAAGAGCTGCTTTGGGGATGCCAGCGGCCCTTGTTCAGATCCCACATATGAGGGCCAGTGACACTGCCCTCTACAGCTAACAACAGCTCCACCTGAAGCTGGGCTATGCAAGCCCCGGCGACAGTGTAGGCTACAGCCCCTGCTGCAGTGGGCTGCCATAGGCTACAGTGAGTGGCCAGCAGCCAGCATGAGCAACTGGCAGCCAGCGTCAGCTGCCAATAGCTGCGGTGATCGACCATCCAGAGGCTAGCGACCGATCTGCCTCATCTGGGAAGAGCAGAATGACGATACCAACATGGGCCAGTGAAGCAACGTCTTCCACAACTAGACTGAAGAACAAAAAGACAGCAAATTCTCTGTTCCCCTTCCCTGATTCCCCAAAGCTGTTCCCCTTTCCTAATTCCCCAATAAAATCTTTAAAAAAAAAGAGTCAACTATGCTATTGTAGCATGAAAGCAATGTGTAACCAATAACTATGGCTGTTCCCCTATAAAAAATAAAATAAATAAAAATAAAATAAAATGTGCCTGTGTCTAAATCAAAAAGGGTAGAAAAGATGGTCTTCAAATATAGCCAATTTGGGAGTTTGCAAATCATAGTCAACCCTCTTGAATATTTATCATCATGTATCACTGAGAATTATTCTTCTTCATTTTATGGGATATACTTAGCATAGTATGATCATTTTGATAACAAGGATGTAGAAGCTTATTGATCGAAAGCCTATTCTTTGATATTTATGTTCTTCAATAATTCAGCCTATTTCCTATTTTATCCTTGATATAATTTGGTGGGGAATCCATGAAAGAATACATCAACAGGAACTGATACATTAATGCAGGTTCAGAAAAAAATAATTGTTACCTGCTTTCATTCACAAAATAAGCATCATCCTGTATAGTAACACTTCAATTAGTACCAACTATCTTCTATAATCCAAACCTTGCAACTCCTTAGAGACACTTAAAAATATGCATGACCATTAAAATGGACTTCACTTTCCTTAATGCATTCATTAGTGACTGGCACCCTAATCTTGGACTTCTGATCTCCAGAAGTGTGAGAAATAAATTTCTGATGTTAATAAGCCACCCAATTTCTAATATTTTGTTATAGCAGCCTGAAGAGACTAAGACATTCCTCATAATTAAGATCACGTGGAAGGTTAATATTTTGACACATTAGCTGGTGCTTTTCCCCCATTCGTGGAATCTATGTATATGTACTTCCCTAAGTGTAAGTTTGTAACCATGAAAATGCAAACAAAAAGACACCAAAGCATAAATATTGTGTTTCTAAGTAACATCTGAAATCTATGGCAAAGATCAGAGCTGTGCATTGCAAAATCCCCAGTAGATTGAATACCAATGACATTATCTATATCATAAATCAGAGTTGGGAAAACTGCATGATGATATAGAAGCAGTTTTGCCTCATCCCACAGGAGATAAAGTTTAATGGCTGGGAAAACGACAGGAATGAAATGGATTACGGTAAAACAAATAGCCATTAATGTGAGTTTCTGAGAAGGTGCTGCATCATCCCACTCTTACTTTGAGATCAAGTCCTAGAAATCATAGATATGTTGGGGAGAATCGGAAAGCTGAGTGGAGATGGGCCTCGCTTGTGAGATGACCCAGGAAGCTGAAGCCAATCAGATATCTCCCTCACATCTCTATAGTGCCAATGCAATAGAATAGGTAATGGATGAGTCAGGTATGAAAGCAGATGAGACTGAAGGGATGCTCCTGGACACTTGAGGCACCCCTAAATTGGTATGAAAAGGACCCAGAAAAAGACATGATAGCTGAGGGCTTGACAGTACACCAGTCACCTTGGGTGCTTATTTGGGCATAGAGACCAACAGGCAAGAATAGACAGTATGAATAGACATTGTATCAGCAGACAACTACAAGTGAGGATAACTATGGACCTGTCACCCGTGATAACTGGATGTGACATAAGCCCCTTGAAACTTCAAGGTTAATATGCCATCATGACCATTATAATAATTAATGCCTTTACCTCACAGCTCTTTTACTTGCTAAGTTCCAATGGCTTTGATCATCATTTTGCATCTATACACATGGCCAGTCAATGCTTCCTCATCCACCTTGAATTATTCTACCTCAGGGACCACAAACAGTGAACCACTCCCTCAAACCATCATCTACTCTTCTTGAAACCTCTCTTGCCATTTTAAAATTTAACAAATATTTATTGAGTATTTATACTATGACATCACATGAGGTTTGGGTGATAATGATTTCATTTCTACATTTCTGGAGTTTACTGTCTCCCCAAGGAGATGAACAACAAAAAAGTAAATAAATATAAAAATACAGATTATAAGATGTCAAATGCTAAGACAAAAATAGTAATCTGAAAGAGAATTACAGGGCCACGCTACATAACAATAGATAAGAAATCCTTGCTGAGAAGGTGACATTCAAGGTAACATCTGACAGATGACATAGAGCCAGTCTCTTGAAGGAGGGGGGTGGGAAAAGAATTACAGATAGAGGCAATGGCACGCATGGGGAAAACAGGAAGAGTGGTGCTAAATGAAGTTACCAGCCCAAGAGGAATAAAGGCTAAGCTATGGTATAGATGTTTTTCTAAATGCAATGGAAAGGTTCTGATGGGTTTTAAGTAGAGGAGGGATAGGACCTAAATTGCATTTTATAAAGATCTCTCTAGTCGTCATGGGAAGATATGAAGGAAGGCAGGAGCAGCAACTGAGAGACTCCAGTGCTTCGACCCATTCCTTTTAAATTCTTACCTTAGTGGTAGCTACGAACTCATCATCAGTTGAATCTCCCTCTCTCCCTCAACTCTTCATCATATTTGCCTTATCAGTTACCAGTCTTGATTTGATTCAGTTGCCTAATCTTTTCGTTTCCTTTTTGAGTCCTGTATTCTTGCTGAAGTGGTCACATAACCCTGCCCTTCGGGTCTTCAGGACCCATGACATTCCATTATATGCTCTTTCTGGTTTCCTTCTATAATAATTTCATGGGGATGAATATCTTTCCCCCTTTTAAAAACTGGTCCCGGGGCGGCTGGTTAGCTCAGTTAGTTAGAGCACAGTGCTTATAACACCAAGGTAGCTAGTCTGATCCCCAACTAGATTGAAACAACTACTTGACTTGGAGCTGATGGGTCCTGGAAAAACACACTGTTGCCCAATATAACTAAAAAAACAAAAAACAAAACAAAACTGATACCTACCTGTGGGCTCTTGAGATTCCTGGCTACCAGTCTCTCTGTGATTTTGATTCATTCTCTTCCCTCCTCATTTATATATATTTAGCAGGCAATATGCTTGAGTGGGAAAGCATCAACTTCTGAAACTAGGCATGCTTGATTCAGGGCTCTGTTTCTCAGACTTTAGTATGTATCAGAACCACCTGGATGAGCCCGTTAAAAAAATTCACATTGCCAGGTGATTCTGATGCAGGTGTAAAGTGGGGTACATTTTGAGAAACTCTATTCTAGGCTCTGCTCTGCCACCAATTGTGTAACCTTGAGAACATCAAGGCAACTGTCTGAGCATTCATTCCTTAGATGAAAACGAAGTGGGTTAAACTGGTTATTCTCTAAGGACATTCTCAGCAGTCCCATTCTCCTATTATGTGTCTAGTGTGTAAAGAAAGCTAGGAGAAAAGATGCAAATACAATAAAAGTGTATAAGCTAAGAATAGGTACTACAAATTGGAAAACACTTATCCTTGGGCTTCCCAAAAGGAGAGAGAAAAATGAAATCAAAGCATGGTATATAATTGTTATCAAAGAAAAGAAAGCAATTTTCATCGCAGCACTAAACTCTGAGAGGTTCTCAACCTGAGGCCCATACGGGCAACGTAAGGAGGTTCATGAATTCTGGGGGACCCTGAACTTGGATAGGAAAAAATTAGTACATCTTTATTTTCTGTAATACCTAACAGAAATTTTTTATTTCCTTTCTGTATGATTTTAGGCAATTAAACATTACTAGCAGTGCTTGAGATTTTGTCACGATTTATAATCATAGATTTTTTTTATATCACATAACATCTGTGGCAAAGGTCTCCTTATATTGCTTAAACTCGTTAGTTTTTGAAAATGACTATGGCTATCAAAATCGTCTACTCTTGTCAATTGATGCATTGAAAAAAAAAACCTATATATTAATATGCCACAAATTTATTTAATATTTGGATAACTGTATTTCAATATGATTGGTTTTCTTTGTAACTTTATGTACTTCATATTACATACTCGTATTTTCAAAGTCTTCTTAAGATATCCCACATGGGACAGTGATGCAGCGCCCTCTACAGCTAAGATGGTGAACAACAGTTTGGCCTGGAGCTGGGCTGCCGTGAGTGGCTGGTGATGGCAGAGGCTGCAGTGGGGCTGCAGTGGACTGCCATAAGCTATACCATGAGTGGCTGGCAGCTGTCGTGAGCTCCCATGAGCTGCCGTGAGCAGCCGTCCAAAGGCTGGTGACTGATTTGCCTCAGCTGGGAAGAGAGCAATGATTATAATACCAACATGGGCCAGTGAAGCGACGTCCTCCATAACTAGACTGAAGACAAAAAGGACAGCAACTTGTCTGTTTCCCTTCCCCAATTCCCCAATGCTATTCCCTCCCCTAATTCCCCATTTTTTAAAAAATCTTAAAAAAAATACTTCCCTAGATTAAGTGAGTGACACAAACCATTGGGTTTGATTTGTTTTCCTGATGCTTGGTCTGGAGACTAGTTCCTGCAGCTTTCTTCATCCAGGAATTTGCCATATAGATTTATTATCCCTTACTTTTTATTTTTTGATTTCATTATCAACGTGTTATATTTGGGTTTTATGTCCTTGTGTATCATTGTAAGGTGCTCAAGTCTGTTGTAAAGTTTGGGAAGGCACACATCATAACTAAACATAATAATAATAATAATTATTATTATTATTATTATTATTATATAATGATAACAATAGAAATACCTGACATTTTTGAGTACTTATTGTATACCAGGCTCAGTGCTAAGTACTTTATGTGGATGATTGACTCTACATAACAATCTTGTGAGGTATGTACTCATCTCCAATTCTCAGATGGGCAAACTGAGGATCAATAAAGTTGGGTGACTTTTCCAAGCTCACGGTGCTAGTAAGTAAAGAGACTCACACATCAAACTAAGATATTGACCTCCCTCCTCAGTTCTAGATTAAAATTTGAATGCAGGCTGATTGGCTCAGTCCCATACTTAGTAGTCTTTATACAGTACCACTAAAAAAAAAAAAAAAGACTCTAGAACAGGATTATTTTAACTTATTAAAGTTCTTGTGCTTTAAAGTTTAGATTATAACACCTGGTGGGTATATACATCTAGCGGTTTTTAAAGCAATCATTTTTAAGGCCTTTGAATAACATTTGTTCTCGATTTACAAACTAATATACCACTTTAAGTGTTTCACATTGCATTCATAAATTGAATAAATGGTTCTTTTCCTCGTAGGTAGTATATTTCAATTGTTTGGCCAAACTTCTGAAGTGATATTAAGAAATTGAAGAAAAACTAAATGGAACAGACTTACCCTATAAAACCCATATTAACATCCTTAATACAAAACTCCTTAGTTCCCCATCACTGAAAAACTGGAAAATACAAAAAGATGGGGGAGAATCTGAACTGATTTCTAAACCCTTCTTGTGCTATGTATACCTCAAGCCATTTGGTGAATCATGTGGACTTTTTTTTTTTTTTAAGATTTTATTGGGGAATTGGGGAAGGGGAACACATAAGTTGCTGTCTTTTTGTTCTTCAGTCTAGTTGTGGAGGACATTGCTTCACTGGCCCATGTTGGTATTGTAATCATTGTGCTCTTCCCGGGTGAGGCAGTCGTTCACCAGTCATTGGATGGCAGCTCACAGCACCTGCCTGCCACTGACACTGGCCACCAGCCACTCATAGCTTACAGCAGCCCACTGCAGCCCCACTGCCACCTACACTGTTGCCAGCGACTCACGGCAGCCCAGCTCCAGGTGGAGCTGTTGTTCACCATCTTAGTTGTAGAGGGCACAGTGTCACTGGCCCTCATATGTGGGATCCGAACTGGGGCCGCTGGCATCCCAAACCAGCTCTTAACCACGAGCCACTTGGCTGGCAGTAGGGAGGCATTTTTTAAAGGTATGTTCCATGGAGAAATATCCTGAGCTATCTTTTGTTTTAAAAAAATTTTCTCAGTATTCAAATCATTTAGGAATATGTTGTGTTATGGACTGAATGTTTGTGCCCCCATCCCAAGATTCATATGTTAAAATCCTAATCTCCAATGTGTGTATTAGGAGATTTGGCCTCTGGAAGTGATGAAATCATTAGGACAGAACCCTCAGGAATAGGATTATTGCCTTTAAAAATGAAACTCCGAAAAGATCCCTCACTCTTCTGCCATGTGAGGGCACAGCAATAAGAAAGCCATTTATGAACCAGGAAGGGGGCCTTCACCAGACACCAAATCTGCCGACACCCTGTTCTTGGACTTCCAGCCTCTGTAACTGTAAGAGATCAATTTCTGTTGTTTGGAAGCCATCCAGTCGATGGTGTTCCTTTATAGCTGCCCGGACAGGCTAAGACACACTGCAAATTCTAGGTTTTCTTTAAGATTCTAGGTTTTCTTTAAGAGTCCCTGGTTTAAAGATAGTTTTTTAGCTAGTATAGCCAAAACAATGATTAGCATTTCCAAAATGATATGAGCATAAAAACCTTTTTTACACAGTACCTATTAATATCCCAGAGATGTCATCTTTTCAACATGACTTGGGAAATATTGGTGGAAACCATAATTATTTATCAATAAGATAAATTATCAAGCCAGCCATGTAGATTAGTTGGATAGAGTGTGAGCTCTGAGCAACAGAGTCACCGGTTTGATTCCCACATGGGCCAGTGAGCTGCGCCCAAGCTGAACTGCCGCTGAGCTGGTGAAAGCACAGCTCTTAACAACACGGTTGCCAGTTCAATTCCTGCATGGGATGGTGGACTACACCCCATCCTGCATCTAGATTGAAAGTGGTGACTGGACTTGGAGCTGAGCTTCCGCCCTCCACAACTAAGAATGAAGGACAACAACTTGACTTGGAGCTGATGTGTCCTAGAAAAACACAATGTTCCCCTTCCCCAATTCCCCAACTCTGTTCCCTTCCCCAGTTCCCCAATAAAATATTTTTTTAAAAAATAAGACAAATTATCAAACTTCTTTTTACTGGTCTTACTTATGAAATAAATGTTATCATCGAGATCTTCGCCAAAGTGGAGTTAATTAAGACAATAAATGATATTATCTATGACAGTTTTTATAATAAATACAAAATTATTTGAACTGATGTAAGGAAAATATTTCACAGGAACATAATGTGAGTCTACTGTGATGATCTGAATAATCAAGTATTCCTTAGACCTGAGTTTCTCAACATTTGTTTGCACAGAAAACATCTGAGAATGTTGTTAAAGTGCAGAATCGGATTCTAGATCTGCGGTGGGGCCTGAAAATCGATGCTGCTCGACTGCAGATGAAATTTGAGTTGCAAAGCCTTAGTCTATTCTTCACTTATAATAGCTCTCATAGCTAATTTTTTTTTTGAGGGCAGTGTCACTGGCCCTCATATGTGGGACCCGAACTGGGGCTGCTGGCTTCCCAAGCCAGCATTTAACCACTGCGCCACTCAGCCGGCCCTCATAGCTAATTTTTTATTAAGTCTATTGGGGTAACATTGTTTAGTAAAATTACATAGATTTCAAGTGTACAGTTCTATAATACATCATCTATATTTTGCATTGTGTGTTCACCACCCAGAGTCAGTTCTTCCATCGCCATATATGTGACCCCCCTTTTCCCTCTTTTACCATCTCCACCTTACCCTCTGGGAACCACTAAACTGTTGTCTGTGTCTATGAGTTTCCGTTTCTTTGTTTGTCTTGACAGAAAATGTCAAGAACCATATGACTTCACTCATATGTGGGATATAAAACGGAAAGCAACAAAGGAACAAGACAAGACAGCCAATTTTCGAATCAATAACAAAGAAAACTTATCAGAAAGTATCTTCAGACACTGTCTCATAGAAGAGCAGATAAGCTCTTTATATGTCTTTTTCCTAAATCATCTTTCGCCCATTGCTTAGGGCAGAACATTGCAGTCAAGTTCATTTTTACAGGGAGCTAACCTAAGATACCTGGAGTACGTTGTTTTCTGATATTTTCACTTGATACAAAGTTTGAACTTAGAAAATGTGGAGGAATAAAGGCTCAGCATGAACCTTGAGCTCTCTACCATCAATTTTACCCTGCCAAGCTGTATCACTTTCCTTCCTGAACCTACAACTTTTCCTTTTCTCCCGGCTTATTTGTGTCAGGTCCTTCCTTCTCTGACCCTCACAGCTAGAGCCACTGACCCTTTCTCCTCCTGTAATATATTGACTTCTTAATACCTGTGGCAACTATGATAGGAGGAAGAAATTATTCACAGCAGCTGTTATGGACAACAGATGGCCACAAACTTATCTGACATTTCTCCTATTGAGAGACCACTTCTAATTCTCCTCCCCTTGAAGCTTGGCTGGTCTCAGTGACTTGCCTGACTAGTAGAATGCAACAAATGTGATGTTATGGGTCTTCTTAAGGTCATCAACAGTGGCCTTTAGCTTCTTTCTGGTTTTCCTGAAATACTCTCCCTGGGAGCCATAAGTTGCCATGTACAAAAGTGAATACACTGGAAAACCCATAAGTTAGTGCTCTGGTTGACAGTCCTTCCTGAGCTCAGCCTTTCAGCCATCTTTACAAAGACATTATACATGTAACTGAAACTCTCTTTGACCCTCCAGACCAGCCCATCCACTAGCTGAGTACAACCAAGGGATGTCAATTGATACTACATAGAGTAAAAGAATCAACGGGCTGAACCCAGCTAAGTTTCTGATCCACAAAATCTTGAGATAAAGTAATTGTTAATTGAAGCCACTAAAGTTGGAGTATTTTGTTACATAGCAATGAAAAACCAGAGAAGTACTCTAAGATTCCTCCAGAATGAAGACACTGCCTTTTTTCACAGTCCTCTTGACGGAGACCCTGACATTTGCCTCTGTTTATGGACTCTTCTGCTTCCCCAACTTACTATTGCCTATATTTCTATTTACTTTAACAGATTACCCTGTTTCCAGCACTCAATTTCCTCTTAGCCACACTGTATTTCCCCTGGCCCTGTTCTGCCTCCTCTCCTTTTCCTCCATTTCTTCCAGCCTACACTGCTGAAATGTCAGGATGCTTCTGACCTGCTTATGAGCAACTCCCTCAAAAGTGCTTCTATGCCAAGTTTCTGGGCTCCCTTCATCTCAGGTGAAATAAATTTTTGGTTATCTCTGTCACTTTACCAACTTCTAATATCATTTTCATCCAGTGCCAGGCCTAGGTGTAAGCACCAAGAAAGATTTTAGGACTATTGGATGGATGGATGGATGAATTTACAGGTTATAATCTACCACTCTACCAAAATTGTTCTTTTAGAACTAATCAAAACCATCAGAAAATCAAATATCTTTTTCTCAGTTACTCATTTAATTTCCCTTAATCACTTCCTTTGGTCAATGTAGTTACATACTTCTTGAAAATACATCCTTTTTGCTGTTTTGGGGACCACATACCTTTACAATTTCCTGTTACTTTCCTGAACGCCTCTTTGTGAGGTTTTCTTTGCCTCTTTGTTCATGTCTTTGATTTAGGAATAATCATTATTAGATTTGAATTAAAATGTGTGTGTGTGTGTGTGTGTGTGTGTGTGTGTGTGTGTGTGTCCCCACTATATTATGAACTCATAGCTGGCAGAAATTGGTTTTTATTTTAATTTTTTATCTCCTACTACTACTCCCACTGTATCGTGTACATAGTGAATGTTCAATATACATTTGTTGAATTTGGAGATGTTGAACAGTTCTATTTCAGTACAAAAAAACAGTTCATTTTTTTTGTATTCATTTTTTTAAACTGAGTTATACAATGAGGGAAACTAATTTGTACCAAATGGGGCACATTTCAACTACTTATGCTATTACTTTGATGTTTTGATTGAACACAGGCATCTCTTAGCTTGCAGGTACATGTAAACTTTAAGATAAAAGGTAGTTTCTGTCAAAATGATTTACAATCAATAACACTGCCAATTAAACCCAAATAATAAAGACACAGAGAAATAGCACAAAGCTTCAATGAAGATAAATATAAAGGGGTGAGATTTGGTAACTGCAGCCCCCATTTTCCCTCTAGCAATTGTTCCACTACAAAATCAGTATTAGGAAATTCTTGTAGACAGACGTAAGAGGAGAAATATCATGAAAAATTACACTCAACTCAACTACACTTACGACATCCTTGGTTTGGGAAATTCAAATGGGTTAATATGTCTGACTGAGCGGAACTCAAAATTTCAAAGATCCCTTGCCTGAGAGCCCCGTGTAGAACCCATCTTCACACGCAATTAAATATTCTCCTTGGAAAACCATTTTGTTGTATAAAAATGTAAAATTAAGGACACTGGGCCGGCCGAGTGGCGCATTGGTTAAGCGCTGGTTTTGGGATGCCAGCGGCCCCGGTTCGGATCCCACATGAGGGCCAGTGACACTGCCCTCTACAGCTAACAACAGCTCCACCTGGAGCTGGGCTGTGCGAGCCCCGGTGATGGTGTGGGCTGCCATAGGCTATAGTGAGTGGCCCGCAGCCAGCGTGAGCGGCTGGCAGCCAAGAGTGAGCTGCCAATAGCCGCAGTGAGCGACATCCAGAGGCCAGCGACCGATCTGCCTCATCCGGGAAGAGCGCAATGACGATACCAACAGTGAAGCAACATCCTCCGCAACTAAACTGAAGAACAAAAAGACAGCAACTTGTCTGTTCCCCTTCCCCGATTTCCCAACGCTGTTCCCCTCCGCCAATTCCCCAATAAAATCTTTAAAAAAATAAAATAAAATAAAATAAAATAAAATAAAATTAAGGACACTAACATTTGAACAAATAACATCTGTAATAAGGTAATTCTGAATCTGTTCTCTTTATGTTAGGAAATATGTTTTTCTCTTCTGATTGTTAGCTGTAGTACAATTGGAGATACTTTTCAATTACTTATTCAAGGGCCTCCACTATGTTTGGTACAATGTAATGTTGTGAAAGTTAGCAGTTTGAAGTTCATAGCAAAAAACTGTGGGTGCTCCATTCAACTCCACTAAGATTTACCAAGTCCGTTAACATTTCTGTGTGCTTATCCCCCTGGCTTCTGTGGGCTTGGCTTTTCCAACATCTGCACCTGCATCTCTTTGGATTACCGTCTTCCGGCTTTTGAATAACGCTGCCCACAAAACCAGAGAACTGGCAGCACCTTAGTGTTTATGACTCCTCAGGGTAGCCTTAAGCCAATGACGTGTATTTTTTGAGGGCAGTGTCACTGGCCCTCATATGTGGGACCTGAACCGGGGCCGCTGGCGTCCCAAGCCAGCGCTTAACCACCGCGCCACTTGGCCTGCCCAAGCCAATGACTGATTGACATGGGAATACAAAAGCCCAGCTGGCTTGTTTCATGTTGGAACAAACTCAGAAGCACAATGGAAGCCTCCTATATTCCTGTAGGATCAGCCTGAGGCTGGGACTGTGCTGCCATTGCCCCTCGCAATATTTTTTCCTGATTCCTGTTCTACTTCCCTTGCTCACTTACATATCATCCCTGGGAACATTCCTTATAAATCACACAAATCCTCATCTGCAGGTGGGCTTCAGGGAAACCCAACCCTGAAACAGGCATGCCACTAATTCGAATGGTAAGTGCATCAGATTTCTACTTGAGGACACTAGACATACAGTAATGCTGTAGAACACACCAGTGAGTGGAGATGGGCATTTATTAAGGCAATCAGCTTCCCCTCCCTGCTCTCACACTTAACGTCCATTCCTCTCAGGAACTCATCATCCACTTTCCACTGATTAGCTAGCTCCCAGCTGTACTACTTTCTCCTCCTCATCGCGTTTTTGATTTAGTTTTTCACAATGGTTTACTATTCGTTGTCTTGGTTAACACCTCCTGTGTAATACCTGAAGACAGTGAAAAGGAATATCTATTGGGGACAGAGGAGACGTGACTTCTATGTTGTATCTCTTCTGTTTCCTCTCTGATTAGGCTTGGCATTTCTCCATGGGTCACTGTTAGAATTCCAAATGGGACATTTTTGTCTAAAACTATACTTTACATGGCAGGATATTTAACAGACCTAACTCTCTTCACTAGACACATATAGCATTTCTTCACAACCAATCATTGTGACAACAACAACAGCAACAAAAAAATGCCAATACATTTCCAAATGCTGCCAGGAAGATAGTATCACATACCCACTTCCCTCTATCTTTGTGAAGCTGTAAATAAACAATAATTCTTCCTATTGTCCATGAATTGAAGTGACTCTTCAACTCACCTACTTCCTTCTCTGGTCTTACTTTCATCCCTGAGGATCAGAGATGGGGGCTATTTTGATATAGAAAGAACATTTGACTACAGGAGCGAAAGCTTCCAAAGTGACATTTTCCCATGTGATAAACACAGAGCTTATTTTATAGGATTGGCGAAAGTGTATTTTAAAAAGCTCTCATTACCTGCCCATAATTTTAAAAAGATACTTAATGAGTGTGAGGTAATTAAAGTAAGCTGGGGTTAAATTTAATTATGCATTTGAACTTAATAGCACATTTAGTAGTACCACACTAAAAATGATTAAGAAACAAATCATTTTAATAATATGATTTAATTATTATATTTATTGCATTATGTACTTCATAATGCCATGTTAAAAGGATTAAGTGAATTTTTAACTTCAAAAAAAATGTTAGGGTGCACAAATGCAGTTCTACAGAGATTTTTATCAGTACTATATATAGTCGATTCAGATAATAAATTACTAAAATAATATTACAGCAAATTATGGTTTTCCTAAAGCTGGATCACAAAAGTAACATGACTATCTCTATTCATCACTTTAGGAAATTTCTAATGAACTTGTGAGTTATCACACCCATGGTTCAGTGAGATGATAGAATCTTATTGATTTTTAAATAATTTGATATCAAAAGCTACTTTTCATCTCTAATATTGAGAGAATAGTGGTGGGGCAGAGACAGGATAAATCTACAATATTTATATTTGACATAAATTTTTGAATCTAACCCTTATGTCATGTTATCCATGGGTATCAAGTCTCTTAATGTCTGCATAGCTTACCGGTACTCTCACTATACCTCTTGCAGCCATAAGGATAGCTGAGTCTGCTACCTTTCTCTTGGTTAAAATTTTAAGAGCAGAGAGGCATTCAGGTAGAAATAACATAAATTAATGTGAGTGACTCTGGCACACTCATTTTGGAACTGAGGGAAACTATGGTAACAAAGAAAGAACATTAGAGGAGGAAGGGTCACCGTTTCCATATGGGCACATGACCCTCCTTACAGTTTGTGTTCACCAGTTTACCCTTGAGCCTCCCTAAAAGTTAGACAATCTCTGCTGCTTCACCCTTTAAAAATTATCACTTTCTTTGCTTCCCCTTACATGAAATTCCTGTGTAAAGATTGCCATTAATATTCTCCTTTATTGATACCAGTTAGTAATAATTGATAGTTCATTCACCAAATATCCATTGAATGAATGAATGCATAACAGTTTATTTAAAGAGCCTCTAAGATATTTTAATTTACTATAAATTGATATGCTTTCCATATTTAGCAAGAAAAATATGATGTGATGAAATTCAGTGTTTTCATTTTTGCTTTATTTTTGGTAGGATAATTCCTGATAGGGGTGATCTTTTCCAGTTTAATAGGCTGGAGAAGAGGTGTGGTACCATATAAAGAACACGCAGCTGGAAATCAAGACCTTTAGTTCTCACTTCTATTTCCTCTATCAAACAGCCATGTCATCTTGTCACTTAACATCTAGAGAGCTTTATTTCCATATTTACAGAAAGACAGAAAGAATGTCAAGATGCTCTTGCATGGATGCCAACAGTCATTACGTTTGATTAGGCATTCCTTTTCTCTCATCTGAACAGGCATTAGCTTCCTAGGTGACCTACCCACCTGTATTCTCCCCATCCACATTCTACTCCTCATACTGCCACTGAGTGTTTCTTCCCAAAATGCACAAAATAAATTTTAAAATATTGTTTTATGTTTTAAAAAACACATTCATCTCAATTGAGCAGAATATTGTTCACATTCTATCCCCAATCTATCTTCCCTGCTTCCCCTTCGACTGCTTGTCAATTGTGAAACCCCCCAAATCTATACTACAGCTGTACAAAACCACTCAATGATTTCTGACTACAACACGTTCATGATTTCCCAGTGCCCAGCATTTGCCTTATCAGCCATTGGCTGAAAGCCCTACCAAAGCAAATTCATTTCTTTTTTTAGCTTAGTATTCGTAGCATCTAACAGATTGTCAAGCAAAAGTGGTCAAGCAAAGGTAGTGTTGTCCTCCTTCCGTCTCCATAGCCCATTGTACAGAACCCTGCAGTAGACTTATTGCCCAGTCTTGCAATTGTTTTTGACATTTCTATTTTTCCCATACAAATGTCATCTTCTAACTCAAGATTGCTAGGTACATGGTAAAACCCAGGTCAATCTGGTGGAGTTAAATACACTGAGTCCTTTCAACTTTGAAATCTGATGATTGTAAGCAATTATTTTTTTCAAAAAAAAGCTCAAGATCTTAGAGTGAATTACTTGTGACTACAAACTGGTGTAAAGCTGAAATCATGAAGGAAATTGGCAAAATAAGTTAGACCTAATACAGCTAGGAATGGTAGATGCCACCATTAGTCTACTACTTTGAACTACATGAGCTAAAAGAGTGTATTAGACACCCTGAGCATTTATTAAAACTCTTCTTCTTTGAAGCTAGTTCTGAATAATACAATTGAAGCAAAAGGAATTTTAGCCCACTGGCTTTACCTTGGCTCTAGAATATTTTAAAGTTAACATTCCAAATAGTTTTTAAAGCATTCTGAACCAGGTCTTTTTTTTTTTTTAGAGAAAGAACACAATCAATATTTTTTAGTCCATTTATGAATAAGTGATATACTTAGTGTTAGGATAATACTATCTTTACAACAGTTTGATGTTCAATATTTATACTATTGCTCTTGTAGACGCCGAGGAGAATCATTTGATGTGAACCCCAATAATGTATCTGCTGAGTTTGATTCCCCAAGGTCAACCTACGGTTCAAATTTTATAAATCATAAGAGCCCAGCAGCCATTTGGTGACAGGGGCTTCTCGTGTATGCTGTATACAGGGAAGAACCTTGGACTGGACTGAACTCTTGGCTTCTGCACTATGCCCCACTTGTTTACACCATCTGAGTCAACCACTGCAGGGAAGGCCTGGTTTTGTCTTTCTACTGACAGACTGACACCTGCCCCGTCCAATCAGAACTGCACAATTTGGATATTTCATTTACACAAAATGGACCTAATTGAGAGTCTCAGAGGGAGCTTTCACTATAAAAGGTATTCTTCCCTTTGTATAGATGGAACACAATTTAGATTGTTACCTGAAACTGTGTCTCCTGAGCTACAGCTCCTTTTTGTTCAAATAAATGCTTTTTATTTTTTTATTGGGTTGTCGGAAAAGTCATGACGCATTTTTGCAACAAAAAACATTGAAAAAATATGTCATGACTTTTCCGACAACCCAATATTACAATCTAAAATTAATTTTGGTTTACACACTTGTAAAAATAATTAAATATCTTTTATCATCACTAAAGAGGATGGTATTAGCACTCTCAGTTAGAAATGCTAAATATTGTTTAATATCAGTTCTATAATATCCAAATATTCAATAGTAGGCAGCACTTACTACTTGCTGGGTCATGATTCACATCTTTGAAAAAAATAATTTTTCAAGAGGGCAAAGTCACTGATTTGGCAAAGGTGAAGGAGCTATAAGGAAAATCACACCATAATGGAACTATGAGATGCTTTCCTATTGCTTTACCTGAAACACGGTGCTTGTTCATTTTTGAATACTTGGAATGTAATGAAAATATTTTGGCATTTACTATGTAATAATCACTAATTTAGTAATATCTTAATAATTACTTTCTTTTTCAAATTTCTTATCAGAGAAATAGTGCCATCTGTGCCAGTGATGTAGTGATTTTTTTTTCTCAGATTCACACCCACTTATGCTTTTATATTCTGTTTTGTGATGCTGAGGCTCAGGACTCTGCAAGTCACGTTTCCATTATGCTGACTCCATGTTAGGATCTGGCAATAGTGAGCATGATAGGGAGGCTGCAGGACTGGAGGAAGGGAGGAAGGACTTACTCATTCCTATGTGCTTCCTGTGGACTCGCTGTTCCTATTAGCATTACCCCAGACTTGCTTCTTCATGCCTTCAGCAGCATTCATCTTTAGTAACAGCTGTTGCATCCAGCTTGCATTGTGTTTGTTTGTTTTTCCCAACACTTACAATCAGCTTCACTGCACCCCTGTCGTAGAAATACCAGCACCAACTGGCTGACAGAGGCCCGGAACTCAGTCCTGTTGGACCTATGCTGCTATCTCAGAAATCAACACCAGCCAATCAGTGCCCCTACTTGGCAGTCCGAGTTCTAGCTCAGACAAATCCAAGCTTCTAAGTTTTAGTAATTCTAATTTTTTCTCAGTGCTAGGAGTGGTGTAGCTACTTTGTCCCATTGTCACTTGTTCTTTTCTTGTTCAGTTTTTCAATATCTAAATTGCAATTATTTATGAAAATTCTCTTCTTTTAAAATAACTAGAGTGGCTTCTGTTACTTGGACCCTGACAGACATACCATTTCCAAACCCAAACTTGTGAGCATCCCAGTGAAAACAGGGAACAGGCTTTGGGTCTGAATTCAATGGGTAAAAACGATTTTTCACACTTTTTCAAAGGCCACCTAATTTTATATTACTTTCTAGTATTCTTTCCTACTCATCATATAAATACACTAATGATTCTATGATTAGCATAGAGATATTTAAGCATCAGGACAGCCATATGTATAAATGTATTATCTGTGAAGATGAGACTCAGTGTATTAGATTCAAAGAAACATTTCTATTTCAACCATAGTCGGCTGATGGGTACCTTGCTCTGTACATATTTTTCAATGTCAGCATGAGTAGTAAAAATAAAATATGGACAAAATGAGCCTGAAAAATCCATACCATCCATATTATACAGAGGGTTAGCTTTTAAATACTATATAGTCATCTGCTGCATACCAAAGTACAGGAACCATTGAGCTAAATTCAAAGAACAAGAAGCAAGTGTGTATGTAGCTTTCTTAACATGTAAACCTTTCTGTTCCTAAGGTAAGCTCCAAAGTGTTTGCTCACCTGCAGGGTTTTCTGCATTATGTATTAAAATTAAATATATTCCTTCATAATACCTTTAAGAAACATGTTTTCTGTCAAGAATAATCAGGCTGGGGAGCTGGTCGGGTGGTGCAGCTGGTTAAGAGTGTGAGCTCTGAGCAACAGGGTTACCGGTTCAATTCTCATATGGGCCAGTGAGCTGCAGACCGGTGGCCGCATGGCTCAGCTGGTGAGAGCATGTGCTCTTAACAACAAGGTTGCCGGTTCGACTCCCATATGAGATGGTTGGTTGTACCCCCCTCCTTCTCCTCCCTCCCACAACTAGATTGAAAGCGGTGATTGGACTTGGAGCTGCGCTTGCGCCCTCCACAACTAAGACTGAAGGACTACAACTTGACTTGGAATTGATGGGCCCTGGGAAAACACACTGTTCCCCTTCCCAAATTCCCCAACACTGTTCCCGTCCCCAATTCCCCAATAAAATCTTTTTAAAAAGCCGGCCGAGTGGCACGGTGGTTAAGCGCTGGCTTGGGACACCAGCGGACCCAGTTCGGACCCCACATATGAGGGCCAGTGACACTGCCCTCAAAAAAAAAAAAAACCTTAAAAAAAAAAGAAGAAACAGGATGATGTAGTCCTAAAGTTAGCATATAAATCAACTGAGACTCCTGCCTTGTGAACCTATCCACAATGTCTCAGTCACACAGATTAAAGAAATGAGGGAATCTGAGCAAATCCAAGAGGATAAATCAGCTTAGAAAGTTATTACATTATATATACCATGCTTTCAGTTTGATGTGAAAAATCAATTTTCGTCAGTAAATGGTAATTTTACAACTTATTTATTAAATTTACAATACATGAAAATCTGAATTTTCTATTAATGTCATTTCTTATTTGGACACCAGTAATTGCCTCTTTCTTGTACATTTCTAAAGCATAATTTGTGATGCTAGCTGGCACCATTCCAATAAGTTTTATCTTTGCTATGGAAATGCCCTTATAAAAAAAAAATCACCATTCTAGACAACATATGCTACCGGCTTTTTAAAAGTTAAATTTGTTGTTAGAAAATGGCCTCCATTGTATTTTAAATGGATACTCTTAAAAAGTTATCCCTTTTCATAATATTTCTAATACTACTTTTCTGTAGATGTTCTATAGAGGCACCTGAGAGAAATTCAACATATCTAACAAAGAAGGAAATCAAAGAGAATACATAGCATTTTGGGTGTGATCTGTTGTACTCCTTGGCTCTGTTTTTCCTTGACGATTACATAACAAAACTACTTAAACATGCTGTCCCCACATTCTCCACTATCTTCTTACTTCAGGGCCAGCTTTGGCCCCAAAGTGAAGGAATTTAAAGTTCCCTACTCTTTCATAAGTTGAGGCCAGGGAAAAAATCACTGCTGATCCAGCAGCCCATTGCTTAAGCTAGCTAGACTGTTGTCCTCACCTTTGTGATCCTGCTTCACTTGTTGTACTAGATGTTCTCCCACCTTGACTGAAATCTTTAGAATTAAGTTCCACGAAGACGGGAGAGATGATGTCTGTCTTGTTCACTGCTTGAATTCCAGCACTTGGTGGTTTTTCAGTGCCTGGCCACGTCTAGGGAGGTGATCAGCTGAGGTTGGTTGAATGACTGGATGGATGAGTGAAACTCAGCTTGATACATTAATTGGAACTGTTCTCTTTCTGTTCCAGAGCCCATTGTTACCTCATCAATGCCTTTCAAAGTCTTGAGTAAAATCCTGAATCTGATAATCATGGCTGGTTCTCCTACTACCTGTTACTGGATTCCTTGGTATAGAATACTTAACTATGACCACTTGATTTATTTCACCCCTGATCTTTCCACACCTGCTTAGAGGCTGCACTTATCTCCTTCAGAGGTTCTGCCTCAGGAATTGCTCACCTGCTAGATTTCTTCCTTTTCTTGGAATCTCCCCCAAATGGCATTTATATCCGCTGGGTCATGGCCATCCTTTTTTTTTCATTTGTACCCTGACTGTGCTAATACTCATATGTAAAATAAAGGAGTTGGGGGGCCGGTCGAGTTGCACGTTGGTTAAGAGCTGTCTTGGGATGCCAGCGGCCCCAGTCGGATCCCACATATGAAGGCCAGTAACACTGCCCTCTACAGCTAAGATGGTGAACAACAGCTCCACCTGGAGCTGGGCTGCTGTGAGTCCCCATCAATGGTGTAGGCTGCAGCCCCTGCTGCAGTGGGCTACCATAAGCTACAATGAATGGCCAGCAGCCCGCGTGAGTGGCCTGCAGCCGGTGTGAGCTGCCAATAGCTGCCGTGAGCGGCCATCCAGAGGCTGGCAACCAATCTGCCTCACCCAGGAAGAGCCTAATGATAATACCAACATGGGCCAGTGAAGCGATGTCCTCCACAACTAGGATGAAGAACAAAAGGACAGCAACTTGTCTATTCCCCTCCCCCAATTCCCCAATAAAAATATTTAAAAAAAAAGAAATCAAGGAGTTGGGGATAAAAGAGGGCACTGCATTCTTGGTAATACATGCCTGAGAAGAGTAACAGGGCTGGGGCAACTTATGAGATTCTCAATCTAGGATATATAGGGAAGTGACTCAACAGTAAAGACTTTCTTTAGTGGTTCAACCTTTGCAGACCCTCCAGGGAATGCAGATGACTCAATGATAATTCTAGATATATCTGATGATTTCCAATCAGATAGAAGAGAGAGATGCCAAGTGATGATTGAGTGGCAGAAAATATAGATTAATCAATTTGATAATGAATAATAAATAAATTAAATAATTAAAGCCACATCAGAAGCTACCTTTATTGACTCCTTACTATGTGCCCAGCACTTATTTAAAATGTATCCCAAAAAATCATGAAGACAATGATATTCATCAGCAATCATTTATAAGATGAAAGATCTAAAGGTAAAATTTAAGTAATTTTCCCAGAGTCCTATGACAGACAGCTCATACTGCCTGAATTTGATCCAGGTACTTGTGGTACCACAGCTTGGTCAATTATCTACTAAGCTATACTCTAATCTAACAACTCTAAACTCCATCAACATACCTTGAAACCCGTATTTCATATACTTTTTCTCCTCAGTCGACTACCATGGATACACTACCTTTAAAATCACTATAAGGGCTGGCCAAGTAGCTCGCTGGTTAAGAGTTGGCTTGGCTGCGAGAGCTCTGAGCAACAGGGCCACCAGTTCGATTCTCACATGTGCCAGTGATGCTGTGCCCTCTACAGCTAAGATGGTGAACAATAGCTCAACCTGGAGCTGGGCTGCTATGAGTCCCCAGCAATGGTGTAGACTGCAGCCCCTGCTTCAGTGGGCTGCCATAAGCTACAATGAGTGGCCAGCAGCCAGTATGAGTGGCCTGCAGCCAGAGTGAGCTGCCAATAGCCACTGTGAGTGGCCATCCAGAGGCTGGCGACCAATCTGCCTCAGCTGGGAAGAGCGCGATGATCAGCACAATGGTCCAGTGAAGCGACATCCTCCACAACTAGACTGAAGAATAAAAGGACAGCAACTTGTCTGATCTCCTTCCCCAATTTCCCAACGCTGTTCCCCTCCCCCAATTCCCCAATGAAATTCGAAAAAAAAAATCACGATAAAACACCATTGGGGGTGGAGAGACAGTGTGTTTTTCCAGGAGCCATCAGCTCCAAGTCAAGTAGTTGTTTCAATCCAGTTGTGGAGGGTGCATCTCAGTGGCCCATGTGTGGATCGAACCGGCAACCTTGGTTTTATGAGCACTGCTCTCTAACCAACTGAGCTAACTGGCCACCCCAAGATACCATTCTTTTATGGGACTCACCACCTCAGAATTACAAGTGAAAAAAAGTATAAAAATGATCATGAAATCAGCTAAACAGGGGTAATGTATCTATCACTATTGGCTTTGCGTCTTTTCTGGATGTTGACTGACTATATTTCCAGCTGAGTGGCAAGGACAAGTTCTTTTTGTTACCCTTGGATTTCAGGTTACCCCTGAGCTTCGTAGTATACAATTAACTGTACCTATATGCTGGCCTGATACTCTGGTTTCTCTTCAGATCGCATAAATCTTTTGCCTTTTACTATAAACCAGCTTGAGCAACTACTGAGTTTTGGAAAGTCATAAGCTGAAGGTTAAGGAAGATTCCCTTGTTACTTGACTTTGTAGTGATCCTAGCCTAGTGCCACTCACATGCATTCATTTACTAAATATTATTTCTTGATAATGAAGCTAATCTGCTCAGAGTCGTGGGGCCATAAAATGGGAATATCTTCTATGGGTTAAGATGTGCTATTCTCATTAACTGAACAAACCAGAACAAATTTAATCACAGCAGTCAAGGGAAGCTACTGCATCATTCCAAGACAAATTAGAGATATTGCACCCCTGTGGTGTAACCTTTGATTTCGATTAGAGGTTTCAGGCTGCTTCCTATGGCTAGATGCATAATATTCAGACTACTAAAGAGGATAGAAGGTAAGTTTATGCTTTGCATCTCAGAACTGCACCGCCAATACCTGCAAAGCCTAACGCTTTTATGGAAAACTAGAAAAACCAACAGTCAATCATTATTATTTTCATGAATATTTAACTCCCCAATTGTATATAAATATTATACAAAGAAAATATAGAAAATACTTTTTCAGACGATTCAATAGATAAACTACTGGTATAACTAATCGTGTTATTACCAAAACTCATGCAAATGATATTAAGCTAAAACAATTAGACAGCTTTTAAAAATTTATATGAAACTCAACATTATTAATTAAAAATTAGAAAAATCTGGTAAAGGAAAGAAACCTACAAAACAGATGAAAATGTGTTGAGATTCCCCTACTGAGGAATTATAAAACAAAAACATAACACTGTTCTTTTGATGCATCACACAATATGTGGAAATATAAATTGAGGGGTTAGAATAAAATATTCTAATATTTCCTAGGAAACATTAAATGTCTATGCAGTATCCATAATTGTTTCCCTTGAGGAACACAAATTTCATTTCAGGTAGTATGTAAACTCTCTCTCTCTTTCTCTCTCAGAATCTAGACTCCAAGAACATTATTTGCAATAAAACTCAAATTGTTGTATATGTCTTGGCTTACAATCAAACTGAATGTAATTTTGTGGAAACTGATTGCAAAAAAAATTAACATAGTAGAAATACACAAATGAATCTATATCAATAGATATATATGTAGATTTATATTATACATAGATATATGTTACATTGTATATGAATATATAAAATATGTATTACATATTTATAAGTAGTATATATAAACGATGTATTCAATCCCACTGGTAGCTTTCCTAGAGTATGAAAACACTTTCTTATAATTATGTGTGTCAGCTTATAAGGTCAGCATTATTTTTAAAACATGCTAAGCTTATAGGGAGTATAGTCAATGATATTGCAATAACTATCTAGTGTCAGATGAGTACTAGATTTACAGTGGTGTTCATTAAGTTATATAAATGTCTAATGTCATATGCTTTAAACTAATATAATATTGTATGTCAACTATAATTGAGAAATTTAAAAAATACATTTAAGAAAACAGGCTAAGATGGTTGTTATCTTCAAATTCTAATATTGCTAGAGAAAAATTTTGGCTACATGAAGTAGTTTATAAAATAGAGATATTTATCCACAACTTAGTTTTATGTGCCAAATTAGATGTCCTCATATCTTGTTGGAGGGGAGTGTAAACTGGCAAAACAATTTTGCTAAGTATTTTCATGACACATATGCAGATATTTTCTTTAAAAAAGTTAATATCATTTGATCTAATAATTTCAAATCCTGGAAGCTGTCCAAAGAAAACACAAAAAAATGGTGAACTGGGTTATTTAGGATGGCAAACAAATAAAAATAATCTAAATTTCTAACCTTAGTGGAATTTGTTGGTAAATCATGACACAATCATATAATGGGATATTATGTAACCCTTTAGAGTATGCCTAGAGTAGCATAAAACTATATGTTTGATAGTAAATAAAAAGAATAAAAGTTGTAATATAGCCTTATCCAGCTAAATAAACAAACAAGAAAAAAGAGAAAAAAGTAATTTTAGATAGAAAGAAAATTGACCAAATACGCTGAAATAGTAATGATGGCTTTCCTTGAGAAATGAGAATATGGTTGATTTTCTGTTTTATCTTCTTGTTTTTTCTCCCACCTAAGTTTTAATAATAAATATATCTTGGGTTGACAAGTTAGCTCAGTTGGTTAGAGTGTGGTGTTCATAACATGTAGGTTGCCGGTTTGATCCCTACATGGGCCACTGTGAGCTGCACCCTCCTTAAAAAGAGTCAATTACGCCACTGTAGCATGGAAACAATGTGTAACCAATCACCATGGCTGTTTCCGAATAAAAAAAATTAAACTAAATTAAATTAAAATTTAAAAAAGATCATAAACATATCTTATTTTTATTTATTTATTTATTTATTTTAGCTGAGCCATCCTGCCACCTGTTGGCAGCTCAGTGACAGCTCAGCTCAGGCCGGGAATCAAACGGGTGACCCTGTTGCTCAGAGCTCACACTCTTGAGCAAGCTCTTAACCAATGGAACCATTCAACCCGCCCAAACTTATCATATTTTCATTACTTAAAAGTTTATCAAAAATAAACCACATATTTTTAAATATAATGTACAAAAATTCTGGTTGTTCATTACTTTCCCCTTCTTCCATTTAACTTCTATAGATCAACAGGGCTACTCCCCTATATTTGTAAAATATAAGTTAACTTTTCTCATCTATTCAGCAATGAGAAATTGCCAACTGAAATTAGCTGAACAGGTATGAAATCAAAACATTATTGAAAAAACTAATATTTCACTAATATTTACAATGAGAAAAATATTGCAATTCAATTATTTTAATTATTGAACATACACATTTTGCCCTAAATTCATGTAAACATGATTGGACATTGAGGAAAATGGTCAGTGTTGCAGACTAATAGTTTTCACATCTGGTTATTAGCCTTCTTTCCTGCCTTCCCATTTAATCCACAAATAAAAGTGTTTTATCCATCTCTATATAGTCATTTCAGCTAAAAATATGTGAATACGTTCTTCAAATTATCACCAAATATGAATTTTACATCTTACTTAAAAAAATCAATATTACTAAATAAATTGCTGCATGCAAGTGTTTATTATAGAGAATAGTATATTTAAAATACCTGAAATTTACAGAAGTATAAAATTATAAAATTACTCTGTTTTGTAGCACCTTAAAAAGACTTAAATTCTGAGCTCAATGCCAAATTTAGATGAAAAACTCAAAATAACAAACTAAAAGGAGGAGGGTATTACAGAATCGTACACCTGAAAACTATGTATCTTTACTAACAATTGTCACCTCTATAAACTTTAATTTTTAAAAGAGGCACAATAGGGCTGGCCGAGTGGCGCGGTGGTTAAGCGCTGGCTTGGGAAGCCAGCGGCCCCAGTTCGGTCCCACATATGAGGGCCAGTGACACTGCTCTATAAATAAATAAAAGAGGCGCAATATAACTAAAAACATGAAAAAATTAAATTAAAAAAAAAGAAAATAGTCCTTCCTGAGAACACAGATATTTTGGCATTGCATATATCTGTTTACATTGATCTTTTCTGATAACTCACCTAAACCAAAATAAATTGCCCAATAAGTCAACTAGCTCTATAGTTACAAGTCACTTTCCAAGATTCTTTTGCAATTTTACATTATAAAAAACCACCCATTGGGCTGGTCGAGTGGCATGTTAGTTGAATCGGCTTGCCACGCCAGCTCCGAGCAGCAGAGCCCTGGTTCGGTTCCCACATGAGGGCCAGTGACACTGTGCCCTCTACAGCTAAGATGGTGAACAACAGCTCGACCTGGAGCTGGGCTGCTGTGAGTCGCCGGGGACAGCATAGGCTGCAGTGGCGCTGCAGTGGGCTGCCATGAGCTACCATGAGGGGCTGGCAGCCAGCGTGAGCTGCCATGAGCCGCCATCCAATGACTGGAGACCGACTGCCTCATCCAGGAAGAGTGCAATGATCACAATACCAACATGGGCCAGTGAAGCAATGTCCTCCACAACTAGACTGAAGATCAAAAAGGACAGCAGCTTGTCTGTTCTCCTCCTGCAATTCCCCAATAAAATCTTAAAAACAAAACAAAAAAACCACCGATTTTCACACCCTTGGTCAAAACCTCAGTGCTGAATAATAAACCAAGGAAAGTAGAAGGAGAAAAGTTTGGTGTATTTTCTGTATACTTTGAATATATTTGTGCAATATCAAAAGTGTTCTCACTAGGTTTATTCCTTAATCCAGCACCTACACTTTCCTAGTAATATCTAAGTACAGGGAAAATTACATTCTACACATTGATATCCAATTCCCACCCACATTTCAAATTATTTTTTTTATTTTAATCTTGTCCACATTACCCCAGAATATTTTTAAGTTTCTATTTGGCTAATTGTGGAAATAATAATGTTAAATGAAGTAAAATAATATTTAAACTTCCAAGTAATTGGGAGAAATTATTTGCTGAAAAACATTTATTTCTAAAAAGAGACCAAACTTTTCTCTCTCAGTTCTTTCTCCCCCACCTTGATGTTTTAGCTACTTTTATAAGGAAGTGAATCATATGTGGAAAAGGGAGTGTTTTTCCTAACAAGAAAGTTTAACAATGTAGTCAAGCTAAAACACATGCCAATCAGTTTCAGTTTCAATCTGAACACACTGTTTTGTAATGGTTCCCTTGGAATCCTGAAAATAAGTCTATGCTAGGATAGTATTTTGTGATATTAACCAATATTTTTCCATAAAATACTTTTTATTATACTGTAACCTCACCGTACTTTCCCTCATCAGACCACAGGGAGGGTATCCCATGCTTATAACCTTATAGAGAGAGTCAAAATTTTGATTTTTCAACATCTAAAGGCCAGACATTAAAAATATATTTGTAAAGTAAAGTGAAACATATTAGCCATTTTGCCCATCTCTAAGTCTAGATAATATTTTCCTAGACTGGATGGAGAAGGTAAGGTGAAAGAAAAGCAAGAATGTTACACAAGAGTGTGTTCCCAAGAGAAAGAAATGGTGAAAGAAAGCACCACCACTCACTACCGATAAACTGGGGGGAATCCAAGTGCAAAAGTAACTGATCTCATTAACTAGTACAGTCTACCCAGAATGCAACAGGTTTCCAAATTTCCCCTGGACCTGGGATAGAGGCATGTTCAATGTATTTGAGCAGATGGAAATGAGATGGCCAACTTGTCCCCATGCACTGCAGCAGGATAAAGGGTACAGTAGAATAATTTCCCACATACCTCCAGAGAACACTGTGCTCAATGCATTTTTCAGATGACCCAGTCATTGTTTCTTGTCTGTACAGAGATATGAAAGAGCCTAGGGCTTGGAAATAAGGAAAAAGGTCCCTATGGGTTCAACATGAGTAGGATCGGGTAACCCATACCCACCTTCAAATTTTGGCACTATATCAGCTCCCCTACAAAAAAGTTAAGATGAAACCCCACAGGAAAGTGGGGCATATCTGCCCTAAGTTGGCTGATTAAACGTATGGAATCTGGCAGAAAGGAGGCTTAATATATCAATGAATTTAGATACAGAAAAACACAATTATGGAGATTCATTGCCACTGTATATACCTAGGGATTTCTAAGAATCCCCATCTAGCACCTGAACTGCAACACAAACCAGTAACAAATCAGACAAGAATAAGAGCCAAATTGTCTTGAGACAAAAGCCTGTGATCCTGAACAAGAAACAGGGAGGAGAGATGAAGTTCAGGACACTCAGAAGTGACAGTGAGTTTCTGAAATAGCAGTGCACGGTGATGACTGTTAGAGAGTGCCATGAACTGCTTTAAAAGTCCTTCGTGGGCCAGCTGAGTGGCGCAGTGGTTAAGAGCTGGCTTGGGATGCCAGCGGCCCTGGTTCAGATCCCACATATGAGGGCCAGTGACACTGCTCTCAAAAATAAAATAAAAAAAAACCCATAAAAAATAAAAAAGAAAACAATGAAAAAAAAAGTCCTTGGTAGGGGTGACCAGGTGGCTCAGTTGGTTAGAGTGTGTGCTTTTAATAACAAGTTTGCTGGTTTGACTCCCACATGGGATAGTGGGCTGCGCCCTTGGCCCCCACGACTAGATTGAAAACGGCGACTAGACTTGGAGCTGGACTTGGAGCTGAGCTGCACCCTCCACAACTAAGATTGAAGGATAACAACTTGACTTGGAGCTGATGGGTCCTACGAAAAACACACTATTCCCCAATAAAGTTAAAAAAAAAAAGTTCTGGGTAGTTCCATAGGTTCTGACAGAAGAGGAAAATAGCAAACTCCTTGTAGAATTTGGAGATGAACTTACCCTCAGACTCTGAGTTTCTAATAAGATTGAAACTTTTCTGTATATATATATATGGTAAGCATATCTACATTGTTCATTTTGTTTCATATAGTCAATTATCATTTTTAAATTATAAGACAATTAAAATCCTTTAATATTTATGCAAAAACAAATGAGTAATTAAGTACATAAATAAATGCATAAGAACATAAATAAATAGATGAAAGAGCCAAAACTTTTTCTAGAGCAGTAAGGGCAAGTCTCTTGGCACCATGTGCATATATGAAGGAAGCAGAGTCCATTGTGTGGGGAAAAGCACAGCCTTAGTCTGTCCTAAATGTGGTTCCTGGGGACATCGGTGAGAGAGTGTGTCTTGGAAGAAGAGTCTAGGTGTTTTCAACCCAATTCCAAGAGAAAAACATTCCAAAGGTAAGTGTTGAGAAATAAATAAATAACAACACCTTTTGTTGGCTTTGGTAGTAAGAATGCTGAACAAACCTGAATTGGAAAATTCAAGAAAATAGAGCATGTGTTTTATCATCTGGTGCTGTGCAGTCCAATGCAGTACAGAATTGTCGCTAGTGAGAGGCAAGGGAGCATTTGAAATGTGGCTAGCAAAAGAAAAAGAAAGCAAGGAAGGAAAGAATGGAGGGAGGGACAGAAGGAAGGAGGGTAGGAGGGAGGGAGGGAGGCAGGGAGGAAAGAAAGAAGGAATGAAGGAAGGTAGGAAGGAAGGAAGGAAGGAAGGAAGGAAGGAAGGAGAGGGAAAGAAAGAAAGAAAGAAAGAAAGAAAGAAAGAAAGAAAGAAAGAAAGAAAGAAAGAAAGAAAGAAAGAAAAAGAAAGAAAGAAAGAAAGAAAGAAAGAAAGAAAGAAAGAAAGAAAGAAAGAAAGAAAGAAAGAAAAGATGGCTACCATAAATGAGGAAGTGAAATTTTAATTCTGCTGAATTTTGCTTCGTTTTCCTTTTAATTTAAAACAGAAGCAATGTAAATGATTTTCCCATTAAACACAACTTTATTCATTTGGTAGGACAGTAGTTCACTTTAGCCCACAAAAGCTTGGCATCTGACTCAGATCTGAGTGTAAAATACTTACTGGAATTTGAAGACAGTCCATTCTTATTAAGAATGTGAAATGTCTCATTAATAGTTTTTATACTGTTCACATGTTGAAATCGTATTTTAGATCTATTGAGTTAATAATATATATTAACTAATTCAGTTTACTTGTTTCTTTTTACTCTTTAAAATGGCTACTGGAAAATTTTAAATTCCGTATGTAGCACATGTTATATTGCTATGAGACAGTAATCCGGAATACAGCTCCAAAGTATGACCCCCAACCACAGGTACATTGCTTCTAAACTGGAGTTTTGAGATCAACATTTATTCCTTCTACATATACACCAGTCTGTGTATGTAGCACATAACAAATGAAAACCTGAGACTTTTTTTCTCCTCAAACCCCTGAAATATATAACAGGCAAAAACAAGAGCAAGGGAGATCAGGAATGAGAGAGGGAGAATGAAAGAGATAAATAGATTATATAAATTAAGATAGTATAACAACATTAGAGCCATTAGGATCTGAACCTACATCTTTTGACAACAGTGTAAGATTCAGTAAAAAAAAGACTTAAAAATTGATCTAAATTTGATTTAATTGCCTTGTTCTTTTATTTTTTTCTCTCTAATAGGTTTCATGGGAATCAGGGATTACAAGGGAAAAAATGGTAAGACAATCTGATACAGTGACTGAGGACAGGAATTAGAAAATCAGGCTTCTTTCGCTGATGGCAGAACTCACTGTCACAACCTTCATAGTCTCTCTGAAACTCTGTTTTCTTATCAATAAATTGGGACTAAACCTGCTGGACACAGCAGGCTGTTACAAAGACAAAAGGAGGACGTGAGGAGAGTTTACAATTTATAAATCACTATGTGATATAACCATCAGTATGTTTCTTGTTAATGAAGATTTAAAGATCATAGAAAATTATGACAATTCAGAGCTGGCTGCATAAAGTTATAGTAGCTGCCACCGTAGTCTGATGTGAGGTTCCTCAAATCTCTCTTCCCCAGACTAGGAACTGAATTTCCTCTCCTGAGACTTGGAACGTTGCCATCCCTTGAAGCAGATTATAGTTTTAGGGGTACCACCTGCAGACATCCATGGTTAGTATAGCCATGTGACAGAAACGAAAGCCACAGAACCCTGACTCATCAGTTATAAAATTTGCAGGTTGACAACTTGAAAAACATTGAGCACTAGACTTCAAGTGATTTCCTCAACAGCCCAAAGATTTCCCCTGTGGTGGGGTCACAGAACGCACAGCTCTAACGTTTACCTACAGTTTGCACATGACTGGCCTCTGCCTGCCACTCAACCCCTCATGCTCTTATCCAGTTTCATAGCCTCCCCTCAGTCGCTAGAACACACCGAACTCATTTTTTAAAAAAAATTTTATTGGGGAACAGTCCTGGTCATTGGTTACACATTGCTTTCATGCTACAATGGCATAGTTGACTCTTTTTAGGGAGGATGCAGCTCACAGTGACCCATGCAGGGATCGAACCGGCAACCTTGGTGTTATCAGCACCACACTCTAACTAACTGAGCTAACCGATGATGCCTCACCAAACTCTTATGACACTCAGACACTTCCCTCTGTTCCTGACAACTCTACTGCATACTCAGGTTTTAGGTCAGTTTTCAGCCCTGGCTACACAGTGACATCACCTGAGGAGCTTTTAAGAGCATACCAGTGGGAACCAAACACCCAGAGGTCCGAAATCAATTGGTCTGGGGTGTGCGACATGAGACAAGGTACCTTTACAAAGCTGAGTGGGGAATGCTAATGTGCAATCAAATTTGAAAGGACTAGAAGAGATCATTGATTGGTGTGAACATGTGCTGTATCTTAGTAGTCAAGTTTCTATGCGTCCTTCCTTTAGTAACCCTATAGCAAATACAATTTGAGAAAACTCTCTTGTCTTACACTCTGCTTTTACTAGCATTGTTTCTAGCTTGAGCCTAGATAACCAGCACATCCTATTACCCTGGCCACAGTGATCCTTTAAATATGAGCATCAAAGACTAAAACCAACTTAAAGGCATGAGAAGAACATACGAACTTATATGCTCATGATTGGCTGCCTTTATCCAATGTGTTGTCTTGAGAAGTTGATATTAGAGTGAAAATCATCTGTCAAGAGGGAGTAGAGGTAGTAAGTAGTAGAAGGAGGGACTGAAAGTTAATCCTTAAGAATGGCGGAACATGGGCCGGCCGAGTGTAGTGGTGGTTAAGCGCTGGTTTGGGAAGCCAGCGGCCCCAGTTCGGGTCCCACATATGAGGGCCAGTGACACTGCCCTCAAAAAAAAAAAAAAGAATGGCGAAACAGGGGCGGCCAGTGAGCTCAGTTGGTTAGAGCACAATTCTCATAACACCAAGCTTGCCGGTTGAATTACCACATGGGCCACTGAGCTGCGCCCTCCACAACTAGATTGAAAAAAGTACTTGACTTGGAGCTGATGGGTCCAGGAAAAACACACTGTTCCCCAATAAAAATAAAAATAAAAAAAGAGAATGGTGGAACAACACTTAAAATGATAAATCAACTGCTGCATTGTATCCACTTCAATGGTTCAATTAGTCATGAAATGAGACTCTGTGATTCAAGTTGTCTGATGCGACATTATAGTCACCTTGATGTTTGATTATTCAGCGGTTGAGACAGTTCCCTGACCTTCCTTGTATCCCTCTGAATCCTTTTAATAAGCTGATTTTCATCTCTGTTCTTTGTAATTTAAAAGGCCATATTTAGAGTCAGATTACACCACAGTTCCCAGCTGTGTCCTCTTGGGCATATTTGTTACCCATTTGTTCTTGTCTTCCATTTCCTTCCCTATAAAATTTAAAGAATGTCACCTATCTCCATGGTTGTGGCTGTGAACGTGTATTTACATGATGTATGCTGGTGGCTCATAAAACAGGAATTTATTTCCTCACAGTTCTGGGAGGCTGAAAGTCTGAGATCAGATTGCCAGTGTAGTCGGGTTCTGGCAGAGGAGAGAGCAAGTTCTCTGGTGTCTCTTCTTATAAAAGCACTAATCATATCGATCATGAGGTTCCTACCCTGAGACTGCATGGAACCCTAATTACCTTCCAATGGTCTCAGTTCCAAAGTACCATCACACTGAGGGTAGAGTTTTAATATATGAATTTTATGAGGACACAAGCATTCAGTCCATAAGAACAAATAAAGGACTACAAAATTTATTTTAACCAGTAATATTTTGTTTTGTTTTAGGAGCCTGTGAGAATGATATTGCAATTGGTTTAGTTATGTAATATCATGAGAAAGACTGAAAACTGAACCAAAGCAAATACTTTATACTTCTGTTTCAATTCATTATAACCAAATTCTCTAGGACTGTATAAGAAGAGTTGCAGTTGTTCTAAAAAATAAAATAAAATAAACACAATCTTCCCTCGCACAGGAGTAGAATGCGGGGTGCTGTGCTAACCTAAGCCTGGAGTTTGGGCCTTCAGGGTTGGTCAAGGTCATGGCTTTGTCTTGAGGAAGACAAATTTTGAGAGCAATTTGGGGCAACATCTATGCAGACATTCCTGTTCCAATGGGATATAGTCTCCAATAGTCAGAAAGGCAGAGTCCACGTAGGTATAAGACAATAAAATAAACAGGGAAGGTGCCAGGCCACAGCAAGATTTCAAGTAGATGTTTAAAAGCAGAACTAGAAAGATTCCTATCCAAGGACTGAAGAGTGATTTCTGATGAAGTGCTGACAGAGTCTCCTCTCCTTATCTGTGATTTTGCTTTCAGCAGTTTCCATTACCCACCGTCAACCACAATCTGAACATTAAATGGAAAATTCAAGAAATAATATTTTGTAAGTTTTAAATGCTCGCTGTTCTGAGTAGTGTGATGAAATCTCAAGCCATCAGATTCCGTCCCAGCTGGGATGTGAATCCTCTCTCTCTCCAGCTGATTCATGCTACAGACGCTCCCTGCCTGTTAGTTACTTGGCCTGGAGTAGGTTTATCACATCCACTGTCACAGTATAACAGTGCTTGTGCTCAAGAAACCCTTGTTTGGGCTGGCCGAGGAGCTCAGTTGATTAAGAGCATGAGTTCTGAGCAACAGAGCTGCCAGTTTGATTCCCACATAGGCCACTGAGCTGCGCCCGAACTGAACTGCCAGTAGGTGGCAGGATGGCTCAGCTGGAAAGAGCACATGCTCTTAACAAGATAGCCAGTTTGACTACTGCATGGGATTGTGGGATACGCCCACCCGCAACTAAGATTGAACACAGCACCTTGAGCTGAGCCACTGCCAGCTGCCAACAGGCGGCCGGATGGTGCCTGGACTTGGAGGTGAGCTAGCTGCGCCCTCCACAACTAAGACTGAAGGACAACAACTTGGCTGCTCCCGTTCCCCAATTCCCCAACACTGTTCCCCTTCTCCAATTCCCCAATAAAGTCATAAAAAAAGAAAGAAAGAAACCCTTATTTTACTTAATATTGGGCTGTCAGAAAAGTCATGACACATTTTTGCAACAAAAAACAGAAAAAATACATCATGACTTTTTACCGACAACCCAATAATAGCCCCAAAGTGCAAGAGTAGCAACACGGGCAATTCAGACGCACCAAAGAGAAGCCATGAAGTGCTTCCTTTAAGTGAGAAGGTGAGTACAAGTACATTAAGATATTTTGAGAGAGTCACATTCCCATAACTTTTATTACAGCATATTATTATAATTTTTTATGATTATTGTTGTTAACCTCCTACTGTGCCTGATTTAGAAATTAAACTTTATCATAGGTATGTATGTATAGAAAAAATGCAGGATATGCAGGGTTCAGTGCTATCCACAGTTAAAGGCATCCACTTGCGGTGTTGGAACATATGCACCACAGATAAGAAGGCACTATTTGCATGTGGGCCAGGAGCTATGAAGGGTGCCAAGATGGCTTGGAATAGAAATATATATATAAATACATATAAAATATTCAATATTGCTAGTTTGCGTTTCTCATAACTATTATAATTGTCCATGAGATAAAGTACAGTCTACAGGAAAGGATTGTCTAGTACACTGGGAACTAGTAATACTTTTCTTGCCAAGGTTTTCATGAATGATAATGGCTATAATGACTTATAAGAAAATTAAATCTAAGAGAACAGCCCCTGGGCTGAAACCATGATACAGGGGTTTATGTATAGAGTTGTGCTACAAAAGAATTAGATGAGCTGTGCCCTGATGCTTTCCCTATAAAGAGTTCTAAAATGCGTGGAGAACACCCTTTTTACTCCTTAGAATAACCCACTGCAGCCTGCTCTGACCCGCCTAATTGGTATGCTGTGATCACACCCCTCTTGATTCCATCCCTGGGGTATAATAGGAGGCAGGTTTCACTTTAGCACCTTTCATCATACAGGAAGTAAACTGCTTTATGGCTAAAAATAACTCTGCCTACACTCACTATTGACACCAGGCACCCCTGGCGACTTCAGGGCTCATCAGCAATGCACAACCGTTTTAAAATAAAGCCAAGAGTCGCATATATAATTGAAACTGCAGGGATAATGAGAAGAAAACAGCAAGAGGCCACATTGCTTTGAGGGCTAAGCTATAGATTAGAAAAAAAAAAATCAGGGTCCTAAAAGACACCCCATTGAAGGGGTTTAGGGATTAAGCTATTTTTTAAAACAGTGGTAACAGAAAAACTGGTGTCACTTAACACTCCAGTAACTAAGATAATTCACTTGACTGCAAGACAAGCAAAACACAGGGTGTTAAATAAAGAATTATTTTTCAAGGTTATCCAAGGAACAGTTTGGAGCAACTGAACATCTCCCATTTTACAATGACAGAATACATCCTTAGTTTATGTTGCACTTAAAGAAAGTGTCTTTGCCATATTAAATGTATTATACAAGATGGATGTTATACAGCTGTAAGTGAAAATATTTTTACATTCAAGAACATTTTGGAGTACAGAACTTGAATTGTCTGATGAAAAGCTAAACATGTAAAAGCAACTGAAACAGGAAATATTCAGGATAAATGTTTATAGTCTTTTCTTTTGAGGGTTTGATGCTAAGTTTTTCATCTTCTCAAATGATACTTTACAATGGGCCTTGAAGCACCTAAGTAACAATGATTACAAAAGTAAGTTGTTTACACATTAACAACTGGGCATTTTACGTGTTTTCATTTTACATATTAGATATACCCTTAAAAGAGTTCTTGTGCTTCACTTTACTTCCTTGGAGTTCATAACAAGGCTTTGAACTCTAGTTTCTGAGAACATTTTGCAAATCCGTATAAAAATATTAATGGAAACTTACTTTTTAAACATTTTAGAAAACATCTCAGATATAATCATAAAATAAGGAATTAAAAAAGGATACAGGGGGCCGGGCGAGTGGCCCGTTAGTTAGGAGCTGTCTTGGGAAGCCAGCTCTGAGCATCAGGGCCCTGGTTCAGATCCCACATATGAGGGCCAGTGACACTGCCCTCTACAGCTAAGATGGTGAACAACAGCTCCACCTGGAGCTGGGCTGCTGTGAGTCCCCAGTGACAGCTAGGCTGCAGCCCCTGCTGCAGTGGGCTGCCATAGGCTACAGTGAGTGGCCGGCAGCCAGCGTAAACTGCCAATAGCCGCAGTGAAAGACCATCCAGAGGCCGGCGACTGATCTGCCTCACCCGGGAAGAGCGCAATGATGACACCAACATGAGCCAGTGACGCAACATCCTCCGCAACTAGACTGAAGAACAAAAAGACAGCAACTTGTCTGTTCCCCTCTCCCAATTCCCTAATGAAATCTTAAAAAAAGAAAAAAGAATACAGGAAGGTGAGGGTGGAGGTAAGGAGAGAGGATGGGAGGAGAGGGTAAGAGGAGGTGAAGAGAAAAACAGTGATTTCCATTATTATCAGGTAAATTGAAGCACAGGTAGGGAAAGTTCATGATATTATGAAGTTGTTCATAAAAAAAAAAACCCCAACAACAACACAGTTTTATGTTGGAGCATTCTAATTTTGAGAATCTTAAATGCTTGGCCAATTAAAATCATTCTTTTATTGTTTCATCTGATTTACCAGCTTTCATGTAGGAGCTACCAATGAATGTCCGTCGGTTAGCAACTTCAAATTATGTGCCAAGTCGTGTAGTATAATTCAAGTTAAAGAGGTTGATATACCCAAAGGTGTATTTTGGTTTTGTCTGTAGTTTTCCTCTTTTAAAGTTCAAAACAGGTCATTTTTTTTCTTTATCCTCTGCAATTAATATAAAATATGTGTTCATAATATTAAAAAGAGCATGAAAGTGTTTAGCAGGCTTAGTAGGCAACCCTTAGTAGGATTAGTAGGCAACCATTTTTCTAATTAGTCTTCCCCTCTGATTTTTTCTGCACTTAATCAGTAAATGAAAATGTACTGAGAACCTCACAGCATTCTTCATACAAAATAAAGAAGCTGTCAGGCACTGAAGTGTATCCATGTGAAATATAATCAGAAATCCCATATGTAGAACAGTCATTATTTCTTTTTTTTTATTTTTTTTTCTTTCTTTTTTTTTTGAGGGCACTGTCACTGGCCCTCATATGTGGGATCCGAACCAGGGCCACTGGCTTCCCAAGCCAGCTCCTAACCACAGCACCACTCAGCCAGCCCCAGTCAGTTTATTTTTAAGGGATTCTTTTTTTCCCTCTAGAAACCAGGAATAAAATTGCTTTGATGAATAACTGTTATATGTTTATACTTTGGCTCTAAATGTAAGCCTCCATGTGGACTTTTTAAAAAAAGCAATTTGTGTTAAGGTCCATGTTTTCACAAGACGTTTGTTTTGCTACAGAGATATGCACCCTTCACTACTGCCACTCAGAAGAGGAAAGAAGGTAAGGCACTGGAGTCTGAGAAGGCAGACCGATTCAGGCCTACCTGAGGAAGTTCCTGGGCTCCGAGCACCATGCTACCCCATTAAAAAAAATCACTGGCTGTCTCTCTAATATCTAAAACAAAAGGTTTGAACTGGAATTCACTGAGCTAATTCATATCCCAAGAAATATTTTGTGGGGCTTGTACAGAATTTTCAGTTGGCGAAGCTTTGCAAATTAGTCATCAAATAAGCATTAAATCACCTAGTGCATGCCAGACACTGTTCCAGGTGCTTAGAATTCATCAATAGACAAAAATAAAACAACAACCCTTATAAGGCAAATATGTAGCACACTAGGAGATTTCACATAAAAATACAGACTTAGCTCCTCTTGAGAAATGGAATATCTGGCAAAAAAATAGCTCTAAATTCTGGCATGGCCACCACTGAATTCAACTCAATAACAGTTGCCCATTTTAAGCTAGTCACCGGTATTCCATTTGCCAGAATTTCTGTCTGATTCACACAGGGTCCATAGGCATCTAGATCTGTGTGTTTTGCTCATTTCCATTACCTCTCAGGTTCATGTACACATTTAGTTTTGGGCTCCTAATATATCCACTGCTTTATTTTATTCTATTTTACTTATATCACTTCATTTCATTTTCCGGTTCCTTTTACTTAGTATAATAGGATATAAAAGGTTGATACTCAATTCTAAAGCAGAATGTTCTGGGTTCTTGAATTGGCTCTAGCAATAATAAGTTGAATAAATGTGAACAAGTCACTTAAATTCTATGTGACCCAGTTATATCATAAATAAAATAAGGGTTTGGAGCTGTTAGTGAATTTGAAACTGAGTTCAAGGAACCCCATGCTTCAATCGAGCTGCTCTCATTTTCTGTTTGGGTCTTCCTTAAATTAGATTGTGCTTAAAGAGATTTTATTGCTGAAGACAAAAAAGGTGGGAAACCATTGGGATATAGAATCTCTATGATCCCTTATAATCTTAAGCATGTATGATTTAACATAAATCGAAAGCAACTCTATTCTTATTTAACTTTTTATGTATAAATGTCTTATCTTTTCAAGTTGCTTAAAATTTCTTAACTTGCAATAACGTCTTACAGGCTGTTCCATAGTATCCAATTAAGTGCATAATAGAAAAATATTGGCCGGCTGAGTGGTGCGATGGTTAAGTGCTGACTTGGGAAGCCAGCGGCCCTGGTTTGGTCCCACATATGAGGGCCAGTGACACTGCTCTCAAAAAACAAAAACAAAAACAAAACAAAACAGAAAAATATTCATTGAAAATGCATATACATCTGGTAAAACTATACAGGCAAGAATGTAAATAATAAGTACAGAATGAAGATTTGGAGGAGGAAATGGTAATGCATTTGGGATGGGTCACATGGGGTCCTCTGGAGTATTGGCAATATTTTTTTATTTTTTTTTTATTTTTTTTTAGCTGAGCCATCCTGCCACCTGTTGGCAGCTCAGTGGCAGCTCAGCTCGGGCTGGGCTTCGAACTGCTATTGCTCTGAGATCAGCTTGCACTATTGAGCAAGCTCTTAACCAACTGAGCGACTTGGCCAGCCCTACTGGCAATATTTTACTCCTGAACCAAAGTCATCATAAGGAATAGCTTGAGTCATTAGTGTTCTATATGCCTTACATATATAAATTTTACATGTATATATGTTATAAATGAAAAAAAGGGAAACTTACATCTATGTTTACTTTGAATAGAGCCCACATTTCCAGGCCAAAATGTCTCAAACAAAGAAAGTCAAAACAACTAAAAGTAAAAATATCTTATTAAAACTGTAAAATGGGGGCCGGCCGAGTGGCACATTGGTTAAGCGCTGGTTTTGGGATGCCAGCGGCCCCGGTTCGGATCCCACATGAGGGCCAGTGACACTGCCCTCTACAGCTAACAACAGCTCCACCTGGAGCTGGGCTGTGCGAGCCCCGGTGATGGTGTGGGCTGCCATAGGCTACAGTGAGTGGCCCGCAGCCAGCGTGAGCGGCTGGCAGCCAAGAGTGAGCTGCCAATAGCCGCGGTGAGCGACATCCAGAGGCCAGCGACCGATCTGCCTCATCCGGGAAGAGCGCAATGACGATACCAACAGTGAAGCAACATCCTCCGCAACTAAACTGAAGAACAAAAAGAGAGCAACTTGTCTGTTCCCCTTCCCCGATTTCCCAACGCTGTTCCCCTCCGCCAATTCCCCAATAAAATCTTTAAAAAAAAAAAAACAAAAAAAAACAAAAAAACAAAACAAACAAACAAAAAAAAACTGTAAAATGGTGTTAAAACTGTAATGACATTTTAATTTAAAATATTTTATTATTTTTAACAATTCTTCCAATAATCCCAAAAGGTGAAAATGCTTACTGGGTCAAGATGTAAGGTAGTCAGCAGCTACTCTTCCAATAAGACGAAATGATGAAAACATGTTTATTATATTTAAAAAATCCAAAATATACTCAGTGGTATATTTTGAAAATAAATCAAGCAATAATATTTAATGTTTGTGAAAGAATAAATTCTTACTATGTATTTTAATATAATTAAGTCATAATTAAATACTAAATTAACATTTAATTTTTTAAATTGATAGAAAAATGCATATTCCAAAAATGTCATGAGCAGCATTTATACTGTTAAACATTTATATCATCTAAGATAATCTCTCTTATTGCTACAATTATTTTTTAAAGGAAAAAGAATTTTAAAGGTGAACTAGTGCATAGTTTGAACAAGCTATTTGTCTTCCTTAAAAGTGTTGAAACTTTTAAACTATCTGCATTAAATTTTGAAGCAAATTATCTTAAAATGTTATCACTTCGTAAACTATAATACAAGCTCTGCCAGACAATCTGTTATTTAGATCTCTCAGAAGACATTATTAACTACAATTTTCAAGTGTAGGGCTGTTTTGAAATACTAATTTTAACCTTGCTTTTGAAACTGCCTAATGAGAAATTGCCCAATTTTGAGACAAGAGTCATCAAAAAAACATATTCTACATAGTCATGTGTTAAATATCAGCATTACAAGTAGCTATTTCAAAATCTGCTTTTTTATGTACCATGTGCCATTTTCATAAATTTTAACACCTATTGGTACCACTAAATGCTAAAATGATAATCATACAGAAAAATAAGCTTAAAATGCAGTACAGAGAGTCTGAACATGTATAAAGCAAAGAAAGGGGTCAGGTATAGAGGATGATTTATTAAGACATCTATAATATTCTTTCATCTACTTTTTTTTTTTTTTTGAGGGCAGTGTCACTGGCCCTCACATGTGGGACCAAACCGGGGCCGCTGGCTTCCCAAGCCAGTGCTTAACCACCGTGCAACTCGGCCGACCCTTCTTCCATCTGGTTTATATTTTCCTAGCAAATTATAAGCAGTTATTCAACTCTTCATCTTTGACCTTATAAAAAAGCATAAGTAAGTTCTTCAGTATTAAATGTATGAATATTTTATCTATAATAACATGTTATTTCATTTGACCAATCTTTGAACCAATTTTTTAAAAAATATATTAAGAATTTATAGGAAAATCACAGATACCATACAAAGTAGAAAAATGTAATAGCACAATAAAGAACCATAACTGAAATAAATTCTTCCTTATCAAGCTTCACATATCACACTCTGATTATTTTTTTGCTGACATAAGATCAATTTTCACATAAAATATCTGGCAAATGCTCAAATAGACAGAAATTAAAATTTTACAAAGTGTTTATATAGCTCCCGCAGAAAGCAAGTTACATTAGAAGAAAAATATTCATGAGATTTTTAGAGAGATCAAATTTTGATGTAATGAGTGAATTCAGTTTAACTCAGCAAGTATTTAACACATACAACAATGTCCTAGGCACTGATAATTAAACGTAAGTATTCTCTGAATCTGAAGTGTGCAACATACATTTCCCTGAATACCAATAGCCGGATACATTACTCTATCCGTGTCTGTCCTTGGAGAAATCCCAAAGTACTGGTCTGAACTGCTATAAAGCATGCAGCTAAATATAACTCATTAAATGGCCTTATAGAAAAAAAATAATAAGCCATCATTAATATGCACAAGTGGGAAATAAAAGCTTTCATTTCTGGGGTGGTGTGGGGAGTAGGGCCCAATGGCAGAAATAGGAGATTTTCAAAGAAAGAACAAAAGATACTTGTCAGTCCCTAGGTATACATTCTAAGAAGCAGCATATACTGGAGAAATAGAATAAAGGTAAAGCATGATTGATGTGTGAAAACAACTTTACATTATAAATTGTATGGTGTCTATATACCAGGAAATTTTCCTAAATGAAGAACAAGGCAAGAAAGGGTAAGTAAAAAAAAATCTGTTTATGAGCGGCCATTAAAAGAATTAAATGCAAAACAAAAATATAACCGAGAACAGATTAACCTTCTAAAATAAGACATTCAGAGCAACATCTAGACCAAAGCAGAATTCATGTGTCAGACTCTGATAAAAGCGTAATATAACATTATGAAATGACATGATAGGCAGGCATGGATACTGAGCTCACTATGGGCGAGGTTTTCTGGGCTTACATGAAGGAGATAACATACAGCAATTGAGAAAAAAGAATAATGCCCAATATTATATCTTTAGAAGAAAAATAAAAAATTACTCCTAGCTAAATAAATACCCACTCACTGATGATGTTACAGACAAACAAAGACCTTTTCTAGTATGGCCCACCTCTCCTATAAGAGTATAACTTATTCCTTCATTCATTTAATTGTCTGAAATCTATGAAATTGGCCCATGTTTGTGGATAAGAAGTAAAAATAAAATAGTGCTCTGCCTCAGAGAGCTTACAATCAAATGAGGAAGGAAGTAAATTACTACCATCTACCAGGTTACCAAAGCCGGAAACCTAATCTCATCCCATTTCTTTCACCTCCTTCAGCCCGGAGTTTAATATTACCAATCTGATACTACTGACTCCACCTCCTAACTCTATCTCCAGTTTGTCCCTTTCTCTTCATCTGCCTCCTACCAGAATCTCTCAAAGTGTATTAAAAGCATCTAATCTCCTATCTTTTCTCTTCATCACAGAATAATCGTGTAAAACGTATTTCTGATTGTACTAACATACTGATTGGAGCCGCAACATGGCCGCCTGCCTCACTGACCACAGCATAAATTCCTACTCTTTATCAGGCTTAGAAGACCTGGCCTGATTGATTATCTTTCTGTTCCCAGGTGAGCACTTCTCACCCAAACCCACAGTGAACCACCTGCTTCATTACCTACTGAGCACTCTCAGTTCTCAAATTGCATAACGTCCTTTCTTGTCACTGAGCTTTGCAGGTGTTGCTAGAATGCATTGCCTTGACTAATTCATAAGTTTCAAAAACACTTCTTATTGGTGCCATCTCAATACACTGTGATCGGATTAGATGCCCTTCCCCCATTATGTCCACTATGGTGCCCATCCTACTTACCTGTTTACTTTCTCTATGCCACACTAGATAACATGTCCTAGGAAGGTTGGGAACACAGTTTATATCGTTTAATAAGTCCATCTCTAGAGCTTAGAGTGCAGTACTTATCATGTAGTAAATTCTTTTCTTTTTTTTTGATAAATTTTATTGGGGAACAGTGTGTTTTTCCAGGACCCATCAGCTCCAAGTCAAGTAGTTGTTTCAGTCTAGTTGTGGAGGGCACACCTCCTTGGGCCCATGTGGGAATCAAACCGGCAACCATGATGCTATGAGCCTGTACTCTAAGCACCTGAGCTAATCGGCTGCCCCGTAAATTCTTAATAAACAGTTTCTAAATAAGTGAGGGATCTGATAAATGAGTGGATGAATGAATGAGTGAAAAGTTAGCAGGGCCAGGCGAGTGGCTCATTGGTTGGGAGCTGGCTTGGGACGCTGACTCTGAGCAGCAGGACCCCGGTTAGGATTCCAAATATGAGGGCCAGTGACGCTGCCCTCTACAGCTAAGGTGGTGAACAACAGCTCCACCTGGTTGCCTCTATAGCTAAGATGGTGAACGTTGCCTCTATAGCTAAGATGGCCGACGACATTGTGGGCTGCAACCTCTGCTGCAGTGGGCTGCCATAGGCTACAGTGAGTGGCCGGCAGCCAGTGTGAGCTGCCAGTAGCCACGGTGAGCAACCATCCAGAGGCCAGCGAGTGATCTGCCTCATCCAGAAAGACTGCAATGATAATACCAACATGGGCCAGTGAAGCAATGTCCTCCACAACTATACTGAAGAACAAAAGGACAGCAATTTGTCTGTTCCCCTTCCCCGGTTCCCCAATGTTGTTCCCCTCCCCCAATTCCCCAATAAAATCACTTAAAAAAAAAGTTTGCAGTCTAAAATAATAACTTCTACTATACTGGCATGCACAGAGAACTGTATGAGTAAAGAGGTAGTGTTTCTAAAACAAATAACGGTTATAAGATTATAAGATTAATATAACTTATTCTACCAATTTTTAAAATGTATAAAGTCTTTGATATAACCATCCCACTTCTAGAATTGAAATTACTAATTCAAAAAACAAAAAGGAAGTTGGGATGGCCAAGTGGCGCAGTGCTTAAGCGTTGGCTTGGGACGCCAGCGGTCCTGGTTCAGATGCCACATATGAGGGCCAGTGACACTGCCCTCTACAGCTAAGATGGTGAACAACAGCTCCACCTGGAGCTGGGCTGCTGTGATTCCCCGGGAATGGCCTAGGTGCAGCCCCTGCCGCAGTGGGCTTCCATAGGCTACAGTGAGTGGCCAGCAGCTAGTGTGAGCAGCCAATAGCGGCGGTCAGCGACCATCCAGAGGCCGGTGACCGATTTGCCTCATCCAGGAAGGGCCCAATGACGATACCAACATGGGCCAGCGAAGCAACATCCTCCGCAATTAGACCAAAGAACAAAAAGACAGCAACTTGTCTGTTCCCCTCTCCCAATTCCCCAATTAAAAAAAAAATCTTTAAAAAAAAAAAAAGGAAGTTCTTTATACTGTAATACTTTTTTTATTTTAGGGGGGAACAGCCATGGTCATTGTTTACACATTGCTTTCACCTTACAATGGCATAGTTGACTCTTTTGAGGAGGGTGCAGCTCACAGTGGCCCATGCAGGGATTGAACTGGCAACCTTGGTATTATCAGCACCATGCTCTATCCACCTAAGCTAACCAGTCACCCCCTATACTGTAAGACTCTTTATATTTAAGTATTCTTTGCAATAACAAAGATAGGAAACAACATAAATGTCATAGGTTACGATCTAGTTGAAGAAAGTACTAGATATCCATATCACAGAATACTATGCAAAGATTAGACTGATCAAGTTCCATATGTTGAGATAAGAAATGATAAACTATACTGTGAAGTGAAAAAATGAGCAGAAGCGCGTATATGTTATCATGTGTACAAAAGTATATATATGCATATGTACTTATACATCCATATTTGTTTATTATAAGCATTGTTTATTTCTGGAATGATACATTAAAACTCTAGAAATATTGATTGCCTCTGGGAGACTGAATTGGGGAACTGGAGAGGCAGTGAGACTTATTAATGTATATTCATTTATACTTTAGGCATTCTTTACCATGTGCATGTATTAACTCATAAAATACGAAATAAATCAATAATGAATAGCTAAACAACTCAACAAAATAGAGCAATGTCCCAGAGAAGGTGATGCCAGACCTACTGTTTGAAAGATGCACAAGAGTTGAAATAAATTGAGAAGAGAATTCAGGGAACGGACTGATCTGTATAAAGGCATGGTGTAAAAGTATTTAAACATAACCCCTGAGGGAAAACCAAGACTTTGGTATCACTAGCATGAAGTATGTATTGCTTGGTGTGGGGGTAAAGTTGGGGAAGAATGGAGTTATAGCAGAGGAGGCAAGAGACAGGGAGGAAGGGATCAGACTACCAATGGCCTTTTGTGCAATGCTAAGAAGTTTATTTTTAGCATCAAAACTAGAGGAAGACATTAAAGGCATGGTTCCCAAACCTGGCTGCACATTATAATCACCCAGGGAGCATATGAAAAAAATCCTCTTTCCCAGGTCCCCATCTCCAGAGATTCTGATTTAACTGATCGTGGTTGGGGCCTTGTGATTCTAATATGTAGCCAAGGTTGTGAACAGGTTTTACATTAACAGATTTTAAATACACTACATGTACAGTTTTACACTGTAGAAAGAGAACTACCCTGGCTGTGTTTCAATTGAATTTTGGGGTAGGTTAACGTGTATAAGATTTCTTTAAAAATTATCATTATAATGAATGAATGAGATCTAAAATTGTTAAAAAAAAGACAAGCAGTAAGGATGGCTAAGAAATGGAAGATTCTGTTTTTATGGAGATGGAACACAGGAAAGAACTAAAGATATCATGGTGATTATATAGGTTCAGATTCAAATTCTACTTCTACCATTTTGTTGTTGTGTGATCTTAGACAAGAAATTTAGCTGAAGTCTCTGTTTCTTCATAGATAAAATGGAAATAATAATAATAATAGCTGCACCATAGAGATTTTGGAGTGGCAGACTGGGTAAATAGTGATGACAACATCAAAGGTAAAACAAGCACTCAACAACCAACAGCCATTATGGAGCTTTTGCTGTCGCATTAAATGTGCTGAATGAGTGAAAAGGGAAAGTGAAGCTTGCCTTCTAGAATTTCCATGTAATCTTTTTATTGAAATATGACATATGTAGAGAAAATTGTACAAGTCGTAAGTGTACACCTCAATAAATTTTCGTAGACTTAATACATCTATTTAACCAGGCCTCCTGCTTATTTCAAGTCATCACTCCAAGTTTTTTTTTGTGTTTTTTTTTTTTTACTTGGCTCACTAAGTATTCACTGAGAGAAATATTATAGGAGGTGCAATAAAGATGATGATTGATTTAGTTTGGGACAAGTGGGGTCAGGGGACGATGAGATGTTCAAAAGCAAATGTCCAGGAGGTTTTGAGCAGAATACAGGGAAAAGCTATACAAAAGGAGTTGATCGACATCAGTTATGAAGTAGTGGTTGACATTAAAAACAGTTTGGGGAATAATTTATTAAAGGTGCATAATTCAAATGATTAGGCATCATCTGTTGCTGGTCACATTGTTTAAAAAGAAAAAAAGATCCCACTCTTGCTAGGTTTCAAATCATGTCATATATATGTTGCTATTTAATGTATCACTTATTTTTTTTAAAAAAATTCCTCTACTGGGACCATGGAATCTTCCAAAGAGAAATAGTATGATTTAAAATTGTTTTCAGGAAATACGTGAAAGTATTATAGTATTCTATGTTACCTTGCTACAGAATGACAAATTTTGTTACTGATTAGAGATGACAACAACATTTTGCTTTCCAACCAAGTGATGAGGAGCACTATATATATATTTTCTTCAGATAATTTAATAGAAATGAACGGGAGGCCCATAAAGTTGGGGACCACCAACTTTGTAAGGATTTAATTGCTCACCAGAAACAAGTGTTAGATCAGTCCCTTGGCAAAGAATCTGTGATGAAAAGGCTCTAAAAAATAATCTGAAGCACTCTTAGTTCCAATTAAAGGACATGGTTAATAAAAATGCAGCATTTTACTGTTGATGTTCATTAAATATTTACTACAAGCTGTATCTGTCTGTGTCTGCCTTTCATTTCTCTGTTCTTAGCATAAACACCACCTCCTCCAACATCACCTGCCCTAAAGTAAATTTCACTGGTCAGTCTCTTGTCCCTTCATATTTGAGAGCACTCAACATCACTTAAAAGTATATATTTAGTTGGTTGTTAACCAACTTATTGATCGCCTTTCCTTTAACGTATTAGCTTATGAAAAATCCAGCATATTCATTGGGTTCACCACCATATTCTTGGAACATAGAAGAAGGGTTGAATCATTTGTATTGATTCTGAGTCTTGGCACTATTGACATAGTTGGCCAGTGATTTCTTTCTTATGATGGGCTCTCCTATACGTTGTAGCATATTTAGCAGCATCCCTGGCTTCTACTCACTAGATGCCAGTAGCACCCCCTTCCCTCAGTTGTGACAACTACAAATGTCTTCTCACATTGCCATACTCACAAGTCCTCTGTGGGGCAAAACTGCCTCCCGCTGTGAATCAATAGAATTATTGAGTAAATGAAAGAACAAATGAGTGAACAAATGAATAAATAAATAAATGTCTCACTGCTCCCACAACAGAAGCATGGGAAAAGAGCATTTTAGTCAGAGAAAATTTGTAAGTAGGTAGACACCAAGGGGGTCAAAATTTATAACATTCAAGAGCTGAGAGGGAGCTAACTTGTCTGAAACTACAGAACAAAGCTGAGTTGAAATAGGAGGGTGGCATGATTCAGTTATGTAGGTCAAGGTAAAAGATTTGAAATTTACTCTTGGTAGAATGAGAAGAGGTTTAATGAAAAGGTGAGATGGCTTAATTGACCTTTTTGAAAGGTTACTCTGAGTGCTATAATTTGAATGACAGAAGGTGAAGGGGGGGGAAGAGTGGATGAAGGAGACTGTTAGGATGTTTTTTGCTACTCCAGGAAGGAGATGATGGTGGCACACAGAAGTGTAGAGGTTGACGGGGACCATCCTAATTTGTAGGATAGGTCAAATCAATCTGCCAAGAAAAACAGATTCTATATTAATATTATGACCAGGAACAATTGATCAGAAAGGCATTATATGTATAGGATATAGGCTTGGTTATTTTACACACATGTAAATAAAACTAAGGCACTAATATTCTGGCAGATTTTAAAAAGTCACTTATTCCATGAATTTCTTGAATGACTGTGATGTCCTGTAAACTTCATAATAAAAACATTTAGTTTAAATTTATGAGCAAGTACCCTACTGAGTATTATTGGACCTAATAATGAAAGTTTCACTTAATTTAACCACGATGAAAATACTTTCCTCACTGTGATAGTCTATTCACTTTGTGAAACACCATAAGTATTTAAATTCTCATTTGCAAAACCACTCCAAAATGCCTCATTTTAGATTTTAATTTGAAAAACTGTAGTGATATTTATCTAACTGCTTTGCCAATGTATGGTTTCATATAAAACATGTTCGATTTTCTAAACACTTTTCATCCTGCTTTTGTGTCGATGTTTGACTAACAAGCATTTTTATTAATAACTTTTCTCCTTTTCTCATAATCTCCTTCCCTTCACTATCCACTATAGATTGTACTAAATATTGGGTCTATTCTTCATGTACATACAATTCTATGAAAAAAATGAGAAAACCAGATGTTTATTTTAATTAATCATGAAGGAGGGAGAATTGATCAAAATTTGCTGTAAATTTCTTCCTTCAAAATCATTATATTTCTGGTAAAACTTTTTTTTTTTTAGAAATTTTATTGGGGAACAGTTTGTTTTCCCAGGGCCCATCAGCTCCAAGTCAAGTGGTTGTCTTCAATCTAGTTGTGGAGGGTGCAACAACTTGGCCCATGTGGGGATCAAACTGGCAACCTTGGTGTTATGAGCCTGTGCTCTAACCACCTGAGCTAAATGGCCGCCCCTGGTAAAACTTAAAAAAAAATATTTGGACCACATACATTGGTGACAATTCAGACATTGATAGCTAAACATAAAGGAATTGTTTAACAAGATCCCTGAGGAAACATTTAGTCTAGTAAAGAAAGTGTTCAAACATGTGAAAAGATTCCAATTATGCAAAAATTAACATAATAACATTTAAATGACAAAATATTTTTGAATACTCATTAATGCACACTCCTCAGAGAACTGAAATTTGCAACACTATGTAGCTTGATGTGACTTTTCTAACTGACTTTAGAAAAATAAACCTAGGCTTCATAAACACATTAAAACTAAAGAACTGAGAAACTACTCACTTACTCATCTTGGTTGTAAATACTGTTAGACATAAACTTGGATGCCCACTTGGAGAGATTCATGAGCTCGTCTATCTATACATTGTACATCTCTTCATATCCATCCTGCCTCACCTTGGCCCAAAGTCCTCTCTACCTCATATATTTGACATTAACTGGCTGTGAACTTTCTGAGAAGATAAAAACAGTCCTATAGTTGCGAATCACCCAGGATCCTTTGCGAGACTCAACATGCCAATAATTTAAAATGTAGGCTTTAATCAATAATACAGCTTTCTATTAACTTTTAACATATTATATACTTTATTTCATGATATTAATATCATCATCAAACACTATTACAATTCCCCATATTTTAATCTCCTCTGCTACAGAGCATAGAGGCATATTTTCTTTCCCATGGGAAATATCAAAGATTATATGGCTTGCAGTCTCTCTAATTTCTCATTCCTTTTTAAAATAAAATATCTGTAATTTCAATAAACAACACTGAGATGAGTTTGAAAAGTTATTTTTGCATAAAACGTTTTAGCCTGTCAATAATCACATTTCTAAACATTTGGAACATACAATGGAAATCCTAAAAGTCTGGGAGCAAAAACCACCTTTCAGCATTTTATGAGAGATCGTGTGTCTTCATGTTGATGAATATAAAATCGCTTTGAGTTTTTCTTTCCTCTTATGAGACTTTAGATCTAAGCAGTCTGTCTCCAGCACTAAGCAGGATCACTTCAATACGGCAACATTTTCATAGAACACATTTGCTGTCAATCAACAAGATTATAATTACAAAATAATGATGCCTTGCAGACCCATTCTAAAAATACTTTGACATCTGAATCTCTGAGAGTAAGAGCTCAAACATCACAAAGAATCTTCCAGATTCATATGAATAAATGTCCTGAGATAGCAGATACTTTAAAAATTCTGTGTCATGCCAATTATGTGAATCCATGCTAGTTAGATCACATCTGCAAATTTAGGATATATTGGCATGGTATGTGAATATTCTACAAAATGTTATCAGGTAGATATTTGCTGCATGAGTGAAAGAAGTGCTCAAGAAATCTTTGATGACAGATATTTTTGCATCTCATTAGGTTAGTGGGTTAATTACATCTGAAATCTTCTGATGGGGAATGTGCTCAGTTAATTTAAGTTGACCCTGGTGCCATCTAACTGTTCTGTTTTTTATTCCAAATAGGATTTTGACTCTTTCTAAAAAGGACTGTACAGTCTTCGCTATATATGCACAGAAAAGGAATACCTTGAGTAAAACTAAAAAAAGAGATCAGTCTACCATAAACAGGATTTTTCTATGATAAACAACCGTTTACTGCTATAAGAATGTCTTACAATAAATCTTACTGGACAATCAACCTTCCGATCAAGCTCCAGAGAATTATGTAGATGAAACTCAACATGTATCAGTGTAACCACAAAAGGAATAATCTGCGGTGACCTAGCTATTATTTTCATGGGTTAAATGAGGATCATTTTACCACTCAACAGTAGAGTCAAGTTTTTGTAGGACAACAGCGGTTTTTCACCAAGACTCAGCTTAGTCTCTTATTCAAGTTTTCTTGCCATGTTGCCCTGCAACATATTCAACTCACATAGTTTCTGTAGCAGTTTCAACAAAAAATTTATATTATGCATGCAACAACAAAAGCACATCCAATAAGAAATTGAATTCAATAACTAGTAAAGCTTGGCCAAATACTCAAAGTTCAAAAACTAAATCATTTGTTTCATGAAAGTAAAGAGAAAGGTTGGAAACGGAAAATAATGTAAAATATTCCAATATATTTTTACTTTTTTTAACTGACAAAGCAGGACATTTTACAGGTCTCGGCAAGGCTTTTGTTCTCCTTTCCTCTCTTACTAAGCTACCCATGCTCCCCATCCCAGGAATCTCTTTCTTTCATTTAGAAATTTGGTTTATAACTCTCAGTTCCATACCATGCACCCCAGAATGTTTGGGTCTCATTCTTTGCATGGAGACAAAAACTCAAAAACATGAAACATTAATTAGAAAAACAGAAATAAACTGTTTCTAAAATTTTAATCACTGACATAAATATCTTAAAATTATACAATAATTTAATACAATAGATCACAGAATTACACATACATACATACACACACAAGAACCACATTAAAACCTAAGCTATACCAAATTAGGGCAAGTGTCACTCTGGATAAATGGTTTTTTCCAGATAGCTAAGAGTTAGTCCTTTAAATGACAGAACACTTTACCCTCTAGATGAAAGGTTTAAATGCAAATGTTTGTGTAGGGTAGCTTCTTGCTATCTTACCTACAGTATATTTAACATAATATGTTCTTGATGATTTAAGGTTAGGATAATGATGTAAAGATGTGACTGTTGGTGTACTGATCCCATGTACATGTTTTCCATCCACAGATCTAGAAGATGTTTTTGTTATTTTTTTAGAAAGCTTCAAATACCTTCTTGCTACTATAGTTTTTTATGACTGTGAGCATTCACCACCAAAATAAAATATGATGTTGCCTTCTCTCAAGTAGTTTTTTTCTCCCTCCAAAAAGTCATGTTTTTAGAGTTCTCTGAATTATCAGCATTAGCAGTGACCATCATGACAGCATCCCAGGCAATAACACTGCCATTTCCACACAGAACTCATCTTTGGTCCTGTCTGTACTCTTTAGCAACAGATGGTGAAGGAAAAGTCACCTTCACCATTTTAATATTTTAAGCTGGGACACGAGAAATTACTTTACATCCTAAAAGTTTTCTGTATTTTTATTACATCATACTTCTCAAGACATGATATAGTATGCAGTTGTCTCCAATTGACTATAGTCCAAAATTTTCTAGAATCTTTGATAACAAAAATCTTCTATTAATACTGAAAGTCCTATATGGTACCTGCAAAATGGATGAACGTTGACACTCAATTTTATAAACAATCCACATATTCCTTTTTGTTAAAGATTTTATTGGGGAATTGGGGGAGAGGAACAGCATTGGGGAATCAGGGAATGGGAAAAGACAAGTTGCTGTCTTTTTGTTTTTCAGTCTAGTTGCAGAGGATGTTGCTTCACTGGCCCATGTTGGTATCGTCATTGCGCTCTTTGCGGATGAGGCAGATAGGTCGCTGGCCTCTGGATGGTCACTCACCGCGGCTATTGGCAGCTCCCGCTGGCTGCCGGCCACTCACTGTAGCCTATGGCAGCCCACTGCAGCAGGGGCTGCAGCCTACACCATCACTGGGGCTCACAGCCCAGCTCCAGGTGGAGCTGTTGTTAGCTGTAGGGGGCAGTGTCACTGGCCGTCATATGTGGGATCCAAACCAGGGCCGCTGGTGTCCCAAGCAAGCTCTTAACCAATGTGCCACTCGGCTGGCCCACAATCCACATATTATTTTTTCTTTTTTTTTGAGGGCAGTGTCACTGGCCCTCATATGTGGGACCTGAACCGGGGCCGCTGGCCTCTCAAGCCAGCGCTTAACCTCCGCGCCACTCTGCCGGCCCTCACATATTCTTAATGACATTAAAGGAACTGATCTTACTGATGATGGTGAAAGGGAGTGTAGGAGAAGTAAATATAACTAAGTTTGTCCTAACACTAAGCCATTTTCAAGACTGTGCTCCCCAATTCTCCTTTCTATAACATATTGCAATTTATTAGTTACACATGGAACTGTGTCTGGTATATAGTAGAACTTAACTTATATGTGTGTTACAAAGAAAACAAATCCAGTCACTTCTGCTAAGTAAACCAAGAATTAATACCAACCCTGCCCCAGGAATATAGTCTTAACCAGTTAGTTTAGAATTTTCTTGTCAACACCAATGAGGCAATCTTTTTCATGTACTGAAGGAAGGTGAGGTAATCCTCCAACAGACCCTTTGGTTCCCCAAAAGGAGGTAATAATATTTTTTTTTTTGGTTTATGACTTTCTTGTCCTTCCTTTGAGAACCTTTCCTGTTCTATAACACTTTGGAGTACCTCTTGACTAGATGGGATGCTGCCTGATTTTGTGAATCATTTTAATAAAGCCAATTAGAGCTTTAAAATTTACTCAATTTAGTTTTGTTTATTGACACATGTTAACACATGTTAAAAGAATGAATAAATAAAATGGAAAAGCTGAGATAAATTTTGTACTCTAGTAAATCAAAGTACAATTCAAAATAAAATAAATCTAACAGTAAATTTTATGAAAGTTGTGCTTTATATTGGACAATTAATTGTCTGTACTTAAAGTTTGCCAATAGAACTATGAAAAAATGTTCAATCTTATTTTTAATTTGTGAAATGCAAATTCAAGCCACAGTGAGAAACAATTTTATATCCAATATAGTAGCCAAAAATTAAAATTTGACATTATCAAGCGCTGGAGAGAATTCAGAGCACACACAATTTTGATTAAATTGATGGGAATTTAAATTGGTCTAACCAATTTCAAAAAGAATTTGGCATAATCTTGTAAATTTGTAGATATACCCTGTCAGTCAGTGTCTAAGCAGAAATTATAAGCCCTTTGATATTTTAAACAGAAATCTTAAAATTGGAATTTAAACAGGTGATAGAGGAACTGAGATGGCAAACTGTGGAGTATAACCCAACTCAAAGCTTAGCAACCACAGGAAGTAAAGGATACCTTCAGACTGGGAGAGGGACAGAGGGAGGAAGTTGAAAGAAAGAGAAATGAGGAAAAGGAGGAGAGGGTGGGAAGGTGCCTGAATTGAGTGGATAAGGCTGAAGAGGAACAGAATTTGACACTTCAAAATATGCCTCTGTGGCATAAGGATTATCTTGAACAGGTTGTTTTAAGAAATTGCAAACACAGAAGAAGCTCTGAAAACCTAGTGGAATTACCCTTTTATAAGACATATTCACATTTGTAAGAGAAATCTGCATTTGTAAGGGTGTCTTCCTCTTTATGCCTGGACAAGGAGGATGACTAAATCTCTAGAAACTTATCAATAGTGAAGGCAATGACATAACCCTACATAACAACCTTACCTTTGTTTACTGTGCTTTGCCTGGTCACCTCCCATAAATGGATCCCTTGTCTCCCAACATCTTCCTCTTTAGCTAGAGCTGGTATTTAATGTGGAGTCTTGAGACATTTCAAGAAGTTACTCATTTTTCCTGGGAGGTGTACATGTTCTTAAACTTTTGTTTCTTTTTCTTCTGTTACTCTGTCTTTTTATTTTAGAGAAGGTTTCAGCTAAGAGCCTAAAAAGGTAAAGGGAAAATTATGTTTCCTTCCTGACAGGGTCTTGAGTTCATTCATTGGAAGTGAGAGCCCCTGTGAGCCTAGTTGACTGGAGCTGGAACCTCAAAGCATAGGCAGCTGCTGCCAAAGATACAGACTCAGGCACAAAGGGAGGGAGAGAAATACCCTAGAATCTTTTGGAACTCTCCAGTTCTCCACTATTAGCAAAACAGAGCTGAAAATCAAGTGACATGGAAACCTGGCAATCAGAGCTCACATGTACGAGTGTAACCAGTAGAGCAGCTTAAAAAAGTGAGGACTATATGAACTCTACAGAAATGAACTCTACAAACCAGCAATCCCATGAGTCAGTGTGTACAAGGAGCCATGGATGAAAAATGAGGGCCACATACTAAACCTGACAAGCTCAAAGGAGTCCCACGTGGCAGGCCCTACAAACTCAGAGACGAAAATTAACCACATAGGATGGTCATAAAAATTCTTTTTTTTTTTTAAGATTCTTTTTTTATTGAGTAATTGGGAAGGGGGAAAAGTGTTGGGGAATCGGGGAAGGGGAACAACCAAGTTGTCCTTCAGTCTTAGTTGTAGAGGGTGCAGCTAGCTCAGCTCCAAGTCCAGTCACCATCCGACTGTTGACAGCTCGCGGCCGCTCAGCTGAAGGTGCCGTGTTCAATCTTAGTTGCAGATGAATGCAGTCCACCAGCCCCATTGTGAAAATCAAACTGGCAACTTTGTTTGTTGTTAGGAGCATGTGTTCTCACCAGCTGAGCCATCCTGCCACCTGTTGGCAGCTCAGCGGCAGCTCAGCTGGAGCGCAGCTCACTGGCCCATGTGGGAATCGAACCGGCGACCCCATTGCTCAGGGCTCGTGCTCTTAACCAACTGAGCCACTTGGCCAGCCCCCTGAACATAAAAATTCTTAACTAAAAGTGGGCCATGCCTGGTAGTCACACCTTGGACTGTAGCTTTCTTGACAAAGGTCAATCTTTACCTTAAGTGAGCCAATCTTGTCTTTTTGCATCTAAGATAACACACCCTTGGAGTATCAGTAATCCCTTCTTCTGGACCCCATAGGGCATAGCTCACTGCAGCCAGAGCAGGAGACCACAAAACCCCTCATTGTTGTCTTGTTCCCTGAATACTACCTCTATGTGGTGTAAATGTTAATTAACTATCCTGTAAAATGTAAAAGAAGTACCAGTATGTGCTTTTCCATTTTACTTTTATCCAATCCCAGAGATTTCCCTCTTCGCTTTCTCCCACCCCCTCAATCTACCACCAATGGATTTCATGTAAACCTCTTTATGTTTCCTCCTTTGTTTCTAATGTATAAAATAAGCTACAAAACTGCAGGTCTCCAGAGCATTTTCTTAATCCATTGAGATTTTGTGTCCTGACAATTGTCAGCTTGTTTCAAATACACTCATTAAAGTTCTCTACAGGTTTCGATGTTTCTTATGTCCACAGAGCACTGTTTATAATAGGAAAAGAGATAAAACTGGAAACAACCCAAATATCCATCAACAGAAGAATGTATAAATAAATGGTGATTTTTTTTATGCCTATGATAGAATATGACAGTGAAAATGAATGAACTACAGCTGTATTCACTGATGTGGATGAATCTCAGCAACATAATACAGATTGGAAAAAGCAGTCACACAGGACTAGATGCAATATGATTCCAATTAGGTGAAGTTCAAAACCATACACAGTTTATTATTTAGGAATATATATTAAGGCTATAAAGCAAAGCAAAATTTAGGAGAGTGATTATCTATTAATAATAGGGGAAGTGATGGAATTGAGGAGGAATACATAGGTGGCTTCAAATTACTGAGGATATTTGAAATTAACAAGTTGTTTATTATTTAAATAATATATATTATAAATAATATTTTATCCCTATATAATAAAAATCATTTTAAGACAAATATATGTTTGAATGATTAAGCTAATACAACTATCAACTAAAAGGAAAATGTCCGTTTTCTCTGGAAATTCTTCCCCTTTCAGTTTGCAATTTTTGGCACTGAAAAATAAGAGTTTAATAATCATAGCAGACCAGAGGCTTCAGTGGGGGTGGGGATGGGGGTAGCTTATCATGAAAAATGGCTGTTCCTGTAGTTTAAAAGTGACCTCTGGCAATATTTCCCTTGAACCTGGTAGCTTTATATATTATTGTCAGTCACTTGGCAACTCTGAGGAGATAGTCTTCCTGCTGAAGGCTCTTACAACTAGTAAGTGTCTCCAAAATATATACAAGGTCTGACAATGAAGTTCGCGAACTCATCCTAGAAAAAGTGCTACATACCTCATTGCTGAATGTCACTATGATCACCTTTGAAGTACTCCCCTTGGGAAGCTATCCACTCACACCAGCTCCTACTCCACCCTTCAAAGCAATTTTGGAACTCTTATTCTGGAATGGCCATCAGAGCTGCTGTCGTATTACCCTTGTGTCCTGAATGTCCTCAAAATGTATTTCTTTCAATATTTCCTTTCTCTTCGGTAAAGAAAGAAGTCATTGGGGGCCAGATCAGGTGAGTAGGGAGGGTGTTCCAATACAGTTATTTGTTTACTGGCTAAAAACTCCCTCACAGGCAGTGCCACATGATCTGATGCATTGTCCTGATGCAAGAGCCATGGATTGTTGATGAAAAGTTCAGGTCGTCTAACTTTTTCACATAGCCTTTTCAGCACTTCCAAATAGTAAACTTGGTTAACTGTTGGTTCAGTTGATACAAATTCATCATGAATAATCCCTCTGATATCAAAAAAGGTTAGAAATATTGTTGCAACAAGTTCTCAAATTTAATTGTCAGACCTCGTAGAAAGGCATTTCATAATCATTCCTTTATGAAGTATTTATTGAGTGCTTTCTCTGTGAATAACATCAAGCTGAACTAAAAATTAACTTGCATGAATTCATCATAGTTGATATTAAGATAAACAGGCTATAGGACTTTTGGATACTAAAAGCATACCTGAAAAATAAGCCACATGATCCTAGGTGTGAAGGATTCAACAGCCATGAGCCAGAGCTACATTGTATCTTCTTGGGACATATTGTCAAAAAAAAATGCTGGCACTAGATATTTGGGCAATGCAGTTTGAACTATGTAGCAGATGCTGTGCACCCCATTCTGTTGGACAACTTTGATCTTCACAGTGAGGGCCAGTACTCAGGCATACTAAAGCCTTGCCAGGTCAAGCACCCACTGCATCTTTCAGTGTTTCTGCCTCAAAACTTTCTCCAAAGTCATGGAAACTCACTCAGCCCCCACAGAACAGAGGAAATGATGTCCCTAGTCAGCCCTCCAAGGAGGCATAGGAACAACAGAGTCCCCAGCCTCATGTCCTTAATGGGACAACTATAACTGCATTTCCAGCATTCCTCAGGTCTAAATCGAACTGAGCAAAAGTTCTGCACAACAGTAGCCAGCTCAGTGACTCACTCAGTACTGTTTGTTCCCTATTTCCTCACTCTCCCACTCTTGCTTATTCTGATCAGCTACCAAATGAAATGCTTGCACGTCTAGTCCTTGTCTCACACTTGGCTTTTTGAGAAACCTAAAGTAAGACAGACCATGGCAAAGTACAACAAAAAAAGATTCTTTCTGCCAAACAGAATGTATCAACCTCCATCAAGTGCCATTATCAAAATGAACACGGACAACAGAGTACAAGGATATTTGTCCTCACTGAGCAAAGTCAGACACTGGACCCTCAGGTTAGAGACAAAGAGAGATGGAACTAATGTCAGAGTGAATAGGTGAGGATGCAAAGTGGAAAGACTTTAAAACAAGCAATAAAGTCCTAGATATAAAAAAGCAATCAACTGAGTATAGGCCAGACTCTGAGACCAAGAACGCTGAGGGACTCATAGAAAAGGATTCAGAAGAGAACAAAACAGCAACTTGACCCTGATGGTAATCAGAAACAAATGGTTCTGGCTAAACAAGAGACAAATACATATTGGAATCGATGGGTATAGACTTTATATTTTGATGAGTAGCATGGCAAAATCTTGAGATATCTATTTGTGGTATAAAATACTGAGTTGTATTTCTACAAGGAAACATGTACAAGAAGGTTCATAGCAGCGCTGTTCAAAATAGCAAAATAAACAAAAAATCTTCAAGCAGTCCAAAAGCCCTTTGGCAGAAGAATGAATAATTAAGTTACATATATGGTAGAAATAAACAAGGGAACTACTGCTATATAAAACCATCAATATGAATTTTTAGGGATATGACATTGCATGAAAGAAAGTCCCAAATATCCTTCTAATAACATTTCAATATAATAACAAACACAAGGTGTTATGGGACACACACCAAATTAAATATTTTCACAATAGCCCTATGGCATAAGCATTACCATTCCCATTTTATGGATGAGAAAATTGAGTCTCAGAGAGCCTAAGCAACTTGCGTGAAGCAAGATATCCAGTAATTAGTAGGACAGAACTCAAATTCAGGTCGTAGAACTGCACACTTTTGATTGCCACACCAGAATTCAATGAAATATTGTTGAGGCATATATATCTGATAAAATCTTTTTTAAAATCAGGGGATGATACATTAAGGGTTTGTTATTATCTCATGTTGGGGGATGCTGGTGGATGGAGTAAGAGAGGAGCACAGAAGTAAGCATAATTGCCAACATTTTAGTCCTTGAGTTGAGTGGTCAGGTGGAGATTAGAATGAGGCAAGTATGAAAAGTGGTACAAGTGCGGGGTCAGGTCTGTATTTATCTAAAATGTCGATAATTTTGCTCATAATGAACTGTTTTGCATTCATTTTGATTTGTAACATATTGAACTAATATGTTAATTATCTTAATTACTGAATTTTCAAATACGCCTTTATATTTTACATTGGAAGCAAGCATCTCACTTGCCTTTTCCTATTCTAAGCACTGGCTCCAAAGAAGCCATCTTGCTAGGAGAGGATGAGGAAGGAGAAAATACAATTGTCTTGAATGTGTGTTTCTCTATTTTTATAGATTGTATGATTGCCTCAGGCGGCTTGGTGTGGGGGCCGATCAACATTAAGTGAAGGTTAAGTTATCCCCCAGTCTTTAGTACCACTACTGACGTCCCTTCACTAGAGTTAAGAAAGGTAAAAAGGAGAATGGACTTATGGGTACTGAGCACCTACACTATGCCAAAAGCTTTAAAACAGTTCCTCACTTAATCCTTCCAATCGCTTCATGAAGTCAGTAGTAATATTCCCATTTTTTGCATAAGAAAGTTGAGGCTCAGAAATGTTAAGTACATGGTCTAAAGGCATGTATTTCAAAAGCCATAAATTCTTTTTTTTTTTTTTGAGGGCAGTGTCACTGGCCCTCATACGTGAGACCCGAACTGGGGCCGCTGGTGTCCCAATCCAGCGCTTCACCACCGCGCCACTTGGCTGGCCCAAGAGCCATAAATTCTTAAACTCAATGTGTCACTTGTATTTTTTTTTCCACACTCTTTTGATTGGCCTATTCTGAAAGGTAGTGGTAGCTATTATGATCAAATCAATTAAGATATATATGAAAATGATTCCTAAACTGTGAAGTAACATAACAACATTAGCATAGTCTTATTAATAACAATAATAAAACCATTTGCTTCTGTTTCTATTTTTCATAATAGATAATAAAAGATATTTTGCCTTTTTTTAGAGTGCCATATGAAATGAAATGAAATATTACAAAGATGAAAAAAATCCACTCTCCTTACATTGGGAAAACACCATGCAGAGTCAACAATCACTGTCTTCATTCTCTCTGAAATGGAATATATATTGATCTTTGTACTATAATGTCTATTATTAACACAATTAAAATGCTGAAATGCATTTGAACAGATGTTTATTCTCTAAGGATAGGTAACTAGAAATATTCTAAATAGTCAGCTGTGATATTGTAAATAGGATGATAAACAAAAGAAATATACACAATTCCATAATTTACTACTTGATTCCAAAGTTCAAGAGAGAGTGAAAATATATATCAAACACAATTCTAGCCAATTTAACCAACTCTATATCCCATCAGTCCTCATTCGGTTTACTTTATCTCAGTATCTGATACCATGAAATAATGAAAAAAATATTTCAACTGTCAATATTTTATCTCTCTGGATAATACACTTTATTGTTTTATATTCTTTATGGAAACCTATTAAAAAATTAAGATCTGGTATTAATGCTGCTATGTATTAAAGATATAATTAGCTAAAAATTTAAAAAGTGAAATGTTTTTATCTATGTTCAAGCAAACCATGTTAGAACACATGATCTTTGCTTATTTCGTCATAAGCACCTAGAAAGAATTTACTTCGATGGGAGTTAAAAAGACATGTTTGTCTATTTTTTTTTGTATACTAAATATCTTAGATATTTTGCAACCACCTTTACCATACATCACACTCAAAATCACAAACACAAACATAGAAAATCAAATGAGAACATTTCCTAAAGCTGTACTTTTTCAACTGCTAGTCAGAGAGAAAACTGTGAATCCCCAAAACTCTTTTTACAATTTCTCTCTAACCCTATATTGTCAGCTCTGGGGGAAGAAAAGTATGGGTAAATTGCATCTTCTGGCGATGTTCACTCTTTATAATATAAACATTTCGTATGTTTTATCCTTGTTTTATGGTTTTTATCTGTTGAGCTTTCTGGTTTACACTTAGATTTGCTGAATAAATTCTCCTCAGTTTCAGAAAGGCAGCCTGGCTTTGTGGGAGTGCCAGGGGCATCTCTCCTTTTGTTATTTCCCACTAAGGGAGACACCCAGTGTGTGCTGTCACTCTAGGATTTGCCTTGCTGAGAAGGAAAAAAGCTTATGACAGCATTCTGAATAACTCTGAAAAATGATGATGTTCTATAGATATCATCACCAGACCCCAAACGAAGATTGTATAAAATTCCACAGACAGGTAAAAAACAAAAACAAAAACAAAAACAAAAAACATTTGCTTCTCTATCAGTCCTTAGTAGAGATTAAAGATTTTAAGAGGACTAAATGGAATCCAGAACACAAATTCCCGGCATTCACTAGTCACATTAAAATGCAGGTTCCACCTATGGTGTTGAAGTCTAATTAAGAAAATGCTTAATTTAGTTTTCATATTTCATAGGTAAAATGTGTGTGACTGGGATTTTACTCTGTTGGACATACACATAAAGACTTTACTATTTATTATAAAGGTCTATATTATTGGTATTAGTGTATATCAAAGAATTTTATTAAATGGGAAATGTAAGAGTTCATTAAAGATAAAATTAACTCTTACAATCCAAGGCCTTTTAAATCTAAACTTGCATCAAATCATCTCGAAAATTTCTACATGTATTCTCAAAGACAATTAAAATACTATCTTCACAGCTTAAGAATGTATCATAGGGCGGCCAGGTGTCTCAGGTGGTTAGAGTGCGTGCTCTGAACAACAAGGTTGCTGGTTTAATTCCTACATGGGCCAGTGACCGTCCACAACTCTGGGTTGTCGGAAAAGTCATGACGCATTTTTGCAACAAAAAACATAGAGAAAATACGTCATGACTTCTCCGACAACCCAATAGATTGAAGACAATGACTTGAGCTGAGCTGCCGCTGAGCTGACAGTAGGCAGCTGGATGGCTCAAGTGGTTGGAGCCTGTGCTCTTAACAAGGTTGCCAGTTCGATCCCCACATGGGCCACTGATCTGCGCCCTCCACAGCCGGATTCAAACAACTACTTGACTTGGAGCTGATGGGTCCTGGAAAAACACACTGTTCCCCAATTTAAAAACAAACAAACAAAAATACTGTATCACAATAGTTCATTTGAAATATGTATGGACTTTCAATCCATTTCTAACACAGGGTATACTCAATAATAAAAAGTCCTAGCCCTTCAGGTATCATCATTGGATTAAGGAGAAGAGCATTTGGAAAAATAATTACCATGCAATATGATACCTGCTGCAATACAGTTTAGTACAAAGTGTTCAGGGGCATCAAAGGAGAGAGGGAGATAAATTCCACCTCAGAGAATTAATAAAAGGTATCACCCAGTAGTTCAGATTTTGTCAGCATCAAAAAGAATGATTAGAAGCTTTTCAGGTTGAGAAAATCAGCAGTATCATTCAAGGTCTAAGGGGATTGAATTCAATTGTAAGTAGAACAGACAAGGAGTGGAGGAAATGAGGAGGTAAAAGTAGGAAAAGGACAAAAAAGAGAACTTTTTAGGCCAAGCAAAGGAGTTGAAATTTAGGGCAATTGGGAGCATCAAAAATCTTTTACACCAGGCCAGCCGAGTGGCTCAGTTGGTAAAGAGCTCACTCAAGAGTGTGAGCTGAGCACTGTGCAACAGCTGTTTGATGCCCAGTCCGAGCTGGGCTGTTGGCAGAAAGGCTCAGCTGAAAAAAACAAAACAAAAAACTTTTACATGAGCAACTCTGAGAACAGTGTGTGGCAGGATTGGTTTAGAAATAGCATAATCAAGAGCCAAGTAGAACTAAGAAGGCATGGGAAATAATCTTGGTTGAACATAAGGCAGTGGTGATGATGGTAATGGGAAGGAGATTATATAGAGAGAGCGTTCCACAGTGAAATTCTATGTTTAGGATGTAACCACAGAACCAGTTCAAAATGGTTTTATCCTGTTCTTAACAAGATACTGAATTGCCTTTCAGAATCAACAGACAGAAAATGCAGCTTAAGTATGCACATAGGAGAGAACTTTGACCTCCAGCTGCATCCAGAACCAAAGTTTCAGCTCTCCCACCCCGCCTGCAGGAAATCAAAAGACCACGATGGGACAAGAACTTAAATGCTGGAACCCTTTCATAAATGAAGGGTCAGTTGTGCAGGAAGATCCGCTGCTGAAGTCCCTTGCCACAAACAGGCAAGTTAGTTCCAATGTCCTCCAATTAAAACTCGCCCTGTCAGCACTTCCACATACCTGTTCCCCTAACTTCTTACAACTTCTTGTCTTTTCTCTCTTGAGGAAGTGAATTTGGGCTTCCTCCCTATCTCCTCCTCCAGCTGCCTCTTGAAAGAAACTCTTTGTTTGTTGCATACTGGATGCTTTAGTCATAGGTCTTACTGTATGTTGGGCATACAGACTTGTGGGTTCGATTATAAGGACATCCCAAGGGAACATTCTTTTTCACTGAATTATTATTTTTGTTACAATTCAACCATAAAATAAATAGATGCTTATAAGTGTTAATCCTCTCCTTGCACTCATTCCATGAATGTAAGAACAGAAAGTTACACCTTTTAAGGTTTCTTTTACCTTTTCAGTTTTACATTTCTTATGTTTCTCAGTTTTCAGTTCATACTACCAAATTTTATACGCCAATTTTTTTGGGGTTTTGTACTTAAAAAAATTCTTCAAATGACAATTAAAATAAGAAAAGATATCCATTATTCTGTAAATTATTTACTTTTTAATGCCTATTTCATAGGTTCTCTATTCTAATCACCTACCTTTCTATATTTTCTCCATAGCCAAATACAGGTAGTGACACTATTCATGAGTTAATAACTATTGATTAATTACATTTTACATTGATTTTAATAGTCAGTTTCTCTGGAGACATCTAACGCCAAATATTATTTTCCTCAGAGGGCTTTAGGGAAACCAAACACCAAAACTGAAAGTACCAACTCATTTCAAAGGATAAGTCAAATCTCTCTGAAATGGAAAGCCTAGATCTTAGATCTGTTCCTTGCAAACAGGACTGGTGATAAATGGCTGAAAGATTAAATGCATGTACAAAAGGAAAAGTTGAAGCTTGATATGTTATTTATTGAAGTCATTCTTAGATCATAATTAATTTAACTTTATACATCAAATTATCCCCAATGAAACACTAGGTGGATAAAAGTCCCCTTAATATGATCATTATCATGTAATAGTCAATACAACCAGGTGGCTCCTGGCACTGGCATATATGATCTATTGAAATACATATTCTATTGGATTTTAATTGAGAGATAGAGTATAAAGGCCAAGTGTTATGCATATTTTTTTTTCAAGTTTCACCTCCCAGAGAGTTGTTAGAAAAATGAGGTTTAAAATCATTTGTAATAAATTTCTTCCAGCTTTGCATTTTTCCATCAATTATATCTGAAACTCAAAGTGCTCTGGTTGCATTTCTCCCAGAGCAATGATGATGTCTGACCTTACAGGTTCTTTATTTGTGAAATCCATTTGCAGTAAATGGTAAATAAGTGTAGGAGTTAAAACTATAAGCTGTTTTGTTGTACACCTGAAGCTAATTAAAATTTAAAAAAATAAAAAAATAAAAGTAAAACTTTGAATTATAAAAAAAAACAAAAAAAAACTATAAGCTGTTTGAAGAGTCCCTGTTATTGCTTCCCCCCTTGCTCTCTTGCTCTCTCGCTCCCTCCCTCTCCCCCTCCCTCTATCTCTTTGCTTACATATAGTAAAAACCTATCTGAATTAAATTCAGCCCACTAGAAATATATATTTGGTATAGTTGAAAAGTAACTGAATTTTTTGACAAACCAGAACATAGATGAAATCTCTTCACTTTTTCCTTCTACAAATATTTGCGGAATATTTATTTTACTTCACATCATGCACCAGGCAGTGGAGATAAAACAGTAAACAAAGACAGACACGGAGACTGCTTTTATAGAACTTTCAGCTTATTGTAGAGAATAGCAAGAAAATGACAAAATAATATAACTATAAAATATAATAAAAGTTATGGAAGGAATAAATAAGATGTTAAGATACAGGATACCTAAAATAGAGAGTCAAGGGAGGTTGGTGTAGATTTAATAAGCAAGGTGTCTTTGAGGAAGTACAATTAAACACAGATCTAAAGGATGAGAAAGATTCCATTATGAAAAATAACAGCAAAGGTTTTTCCAGGGAACAGCCTACACAAGGTTCCTGAAATGGGAAAGAGACCTCCACTACTCTTTCTGGAACCTCCCTTCAGATCTGTCTTCATACACTAAAGCATATTTTTACATATAGTAAATAATATTGAAGCTGCCTTCCTTGACAGTATAATTTATCTTTTGAAACAATCAAACAATTAGCAATAGTGTTAAATCAAATGAATGAGTGGGTTTTAATATGCCGGATAATACTGCTTCTGATAAAAAAAATAAAGAGACAAGTTCTCACCTATCAACTGGCTCTAAAACAATTTTAGAAGGAGTTCTAAATGTTGAAAAAGATGAAAAGAGCTCAGAAACAAACAACAAAAATGGCTCTTAAAGGTTTGAAAATGTGGTTACTCTCACTTATAATTAGAGAAATGCCAACTAAAGATGTGATTTTTCACCAGTTGGGGAAAGATTAAAAGTCTGACAATATACCATGTTGTTGACAGTATGAGGAAATAGGTACTCTCATACCTTGTTTATAGGTGTGAACTGGTGTGTGTTCGTGTGTGTGTGTGCCCGCGTATGTGTACATGCACAAGTGCACACACATGTGCATAGCATTTCTCTAGAAGTATATATAAGAAACTGGTAATATCAGTTCCATCTGGTAAGACTGAAGGAGGATAACTCAGTAGTTGGGTGACAGGATAGGAGAAACAATTTTAATTGTATATCGTTTTTGTTAAACCTTTTTGAAATTGTACTATAAGCAACTAATTAGATAATTAACAGTTGTAAGGACACTTTAGAGGTCACTTTATCTTAACAAAAATAGTTTACGTGGAAAGGATTATAACACAACCATCCAACCATCCATCTTTATACATCTATCCATCCATCCATCTATCCTTCCATCCATCATTCATCCATTCCATGTTAAATTTATATAAACATTTGTGGAAGTCCTAGACCATATATATGGTGCATAGAGAGAACCCAAGAAATAAAAGGCTAAATAAGACAGTCTCACCTCCATTAAATATGTACAGTAGTCCAGTATTACCCACCATTTCACTTTCTATAGTTTCAGTTACCTACAGTCAACCACGGTTCAAAAATATTAAATGGAAATCTCCAGAAATAACCAATTCATAAGTTTTAAATTGTCTGCCACTCTGAGTAGCATGATGAAATCTTGTACCATCCTGCTCTCTCCCTTCTGGGATGTGAATTCTTTCTTTGTCCAACATACCCAGCATAGCCACTCTCCACTGGTTAGTCACTTAATAGCCATCTTGGTGACCAGATGGACTGTTACAGTACCACAGTGCTTGTGTTCCACTCACCCTTCTTTTACTTAATAATGGCCCCAAAGCTCAAGAGTAGTGATGCTCACAATTTAGATATGCCAAGAAAAGCTATAAATTGCTTCCTTTAAGTGAAAAGGGGAAAGCTCTCAACTTAATAAGGAAAGAGAAAAATTGTATGCTGAGGCTGCAAAGATCTACAGTAAGAACGATTCTTCTATCCATGAAATTGGGAAAAAGGATAAAGAAATCCATAATAGTTTTGCTGTCATACCTCGGACTGCAAAAGTCATGGCTAGAGTGTGTAATAAATGCTTAGTGAAGATGGAAAAGGCATTAAATTTGTGGGTGGAAGACATGAACAGAAAATGTGTTCTAAGTGACAGCAATGGTTTTTGCCAGAAAGAGTTGAGCCTATACGATGACTTCAGTAAGGGATCCCCTCAAACAACTAACAATATTCACATAACTTTTATTATAGTGCATTGCTATAATTGTTCTATTTTATTATTAGCTATTATTATTAATTTCTTACTGTTCCTAATTTATAAACTAAACTTTATCATAGGTATGTATGTGTAGGAAATAACAGTATAAATAGGGTTTGGTACTATTTGCAATTCCAAGCATCCACTGGGTGTCTTGGAACCTACATCCTGCAGATAAGAAGGGACTCCTGTACAATCAAGTCTGAAAAAAGCTACTCCATAATTACAGATAAAAAGGGTCTGGATGATGAATCATGGGGCACATAAAAGCAGAAGGAAAGGGTGGAGAGAGCGCAAAGTCTTCCCAAAGGGGTTGAAACTTCAAAGGGATTCTGATGGATAAGGTTCAAAAGCATGGCTATGAATTGACTTTTTTTTTTTGAGGGCAGTGTCACTGGCCCTCATATGTGGGACTGAACCGGGGCCGCCGGCTTCCCAGGCCAGCGCTTAATCACCACACCACTCAGCCGGCCCTGAATTGACTTTTAACTGTTTCCTATTTCATTTCCAATTGGCCATCTTGAGTAACAAAATTCCTTTTACATATACTTTCAAAATAATAAGAATAATTGTGTTCTTAAAAACTAACAAAACAAATTAGCAAATAAACAATAGTTCAGTTCTCACATTTGCAAGTTATATGAAGGGGAGTAGAGTTTTTGCCACTCCAAAATGTGCCTCTTTGGGATATTGGTTATTTTAACTTGGTTATTTTATTTATTTATTTATTTATTTATTTATTTATTTATTTATTTATTTATTTATTTTTAAGGAGAACACAGCTCAAAGTGGCCCATGCGTGGATTGAACCAACAATCTTGTTGATCAGAGCATATACTCTAACCAACTGAGCCACCCGGCTGCCCTAATTATTTTTAAGAAACATAAAATTCAGGAAAGACCTTTGACCTTTCCCCTAAGTGCCTAAAAGAATTTAGATAGGAAACTTGCTCCGGGAAGGGAGCTATTTTCATAGATAATTATAGTTTAGTATTAATTAGGTATGACATGGAGGAGCCTAGCAAGACCCATTTTATCGAGATCCTCTCAGTGTCCAATTGTTTCAAGGGCCCAACAAACATTTGTTTATTAAACATTAATTTTTTTTTCATCTCCATGTGAATTGCCTTCCTGCCCTTTGAAGCCCCAAACAACCCCCATTCTCCTGAGCTCAAGATGGCATATAAGTCTTAATTGCTGATTTGTCTTGTGGTCTCCTATTCTAACATAAACCCTGTACGAACATATGTAATAAATTTGATTATTTCCTCCTGTTAATCTGTCTCATATCAATTTGATTATTACACCAGCCAGAAGAATGGAGAAGGGTAGAAGGAAAATTATGTTTTTTGACTTTACATATGCAAATGGTTTTATAATGATTATGCTTTTAAGTATCTGTTTAGAAGAATCTTGATAAAATATGTAGACCTATCCCTGAACTTGAGGGAGAACAATAGGAGAAGAAAGCATTTCTGAGCTTGCTCCTGACTTATTTCTGTCAGTAAAATAATTGTAGTTTCGACATCTAAATCTTAAACTGTATCATGGAGTCTCAATAATGTTACTAACTGACTGAGCAATTCAAAAAGGAATTTCCCATAATTAAATTACAGAAGTAAAACAGCTTTGCTATTATATAATTTACATATAAAACACATATGACTTTCCTCATTTTTCACTATATTTTGGCAGAAATTCCACTTGTAGGAAGCATAGATTTCCTTTTCTCTCATTTCCAAATATTAACTGCTACATATTTTCATAACCAGTTTTACCACTGGAAAAGGAACTTTACCTTGATGGCTACATAACACCTTTCTACACATACAAAATACTACTACTAATAATTTTAAATGATCAAACTATTAGATGTAATGATCAAATCTCATTAAAGGGATCAGTCTAGGATAAAGTGAAAGCTATCTATGCTTTGCTATTGATGTTAACAATAATTGCCTTTGGTCCTGCATGGATAAATTTATTAAAGGTGTTTGAATTAAAAAACAAAATGAAACCTTTCACTATAGTGGTGATGTAAAAGTACAGATGGCTTTTATCACATTGATTTATTATGTTTTAAAAAAATAATTTTTCATAGGTTTTTCAGGGCTTGTTTTATTTGCTTAATTAAAAATAAGTAAAGCTCTTCTCATTGTAAAATAAACTTTAAATGTTAATTGGGGGAAAAAAATGCCCAAAGCAGAAACACAGTAAGACAGATTATCATTGTTAATTATAGAAAGTGAAGGTTTCAAAAAAATTAGTTGTTAGTTTATACACACACAAAACAACCAAATTCAAATATCCATAAGCACCTAAAGTAATCTTAATATCAACTTTGGAGTATGCTGGCATGAGAAGATAAAGGTAATGTTAAGTTAGATATACAGAAATGATCAAAGATTGCTTTCTTTCATTTACAGAAGATTCTATTGATATTGAAAAACAACAAATCCCTCTGACATCCCAGATTCAAAGATTTCTCATAAGCCTATGGTTGTAAAGTGAGTCTCAATTTTATGAATTAAAGAATTAGAATATAGGGCCAGCCAAGTGGCTTGCTGGTTAAGAGTTGGATTGGGAGTGCGAGCTCTGAGCAGCAGGGCTGCTGGTTCTGATCCCATATGGGCCAGTCACGCTACGCCCCCTGCAGCTAAGATGGTGAACAACAGCTCCACCTGGAGCTGGGTTGCCGTGAGTCATCAGCAACGGCGTAGAGTGCAGTGGGGCTACAGTGGGCTCCCGTAAGCTACTGTGAGTGGCCGGCAGCTAGTGTGAGTGGCCAATAGCCCGCGTGAGATGCCAATAGACGCCATGAGCGGCCGTCCAGAGGATGGCGACCAATCAGCCTCACCCGGGAAGAGCACAATGATGATACCAATATGGGCCAGTGAAGCAACGTCCTCCGCAACTAGACTGAAGAACAAAAGATCATCAAACTTGTCTGTTCCTCTTCCCCTATTCCCCAACGCTGTTCCCTCCCCCAATTCCCCAATAAAAATTAAAAAAAAGGAATTAGAATATAAAAATGTTAATCTTATTTTATCTGAGTTAGTTTAGTGGTTTACAACATATTTGAAACCACAGCCCATATTGCATGTGTAATTCCCATGTGAAGGCACTGATTAGTATTATGTTTTAAAAACTGATTTTCTTCCTCTGGGACAATGAAATTGTCCATTATTTGGACAAAAAAAAATATTTTTCAGAGACATGCTTTACATTCCAAACCTTGATGAGTGGATATGAAAAGTTTCGCATTTGAATGTGTGTGTAAAGTTAGAGGTTGTCTGTGATGTGAGTAACAACCCAAATGCAGTACTACACACACAGTGAACCATTGAAAAATGCAGCTCAGAATAGAATCCTCATATCCAAAAAGAAAGAACATTATTGTTATATGTATAAATTTTGAACATCAAAATGTGTTTATAAAAAGAAATACTAAAATGAAATATTAAGCATAATCTGAATATTTGAAATGAGCACACTTGGAGTTCATTTGGAGCACTGGAGAAAAGATAGAAGGTCGTTCCCAGGCTGGTGGGATTGGCAATATTTCGAGCTTCTAGGAGTACAATTTTCTATGTCATAGTCTAATATTTTTCAAATGACTAAGCAGGCTTTTCAGAAATTGTACTTTTTTTTAAAGAAAATCAATTAATTTACTAAACTTGCTAGTTATTTTGGCATGCTATGTATACCCTATCACAGTTCTAAGAATGCATCTTGGAATTAGAATGACCACAGGAGCAGATACCAATGTTATACTGTGGATACTTTTAAATTTAAAACCACAGTGCTGTATTCTGGAAGACTGCTATTTTGAATCTTTGCATTTTAATAGTATCCTTTAAGGAACTTTAGGGATAGAACCCCTGAATTAGCAAATAAAATCTGAATCTTTTGGATGCACAGTGGGTAGAAGGAAATTCATACATTTTCAGGAGATGTTATATTTTAGGCTGAGTACCTGAACTATATCCTGAAACCAGTAAATTAACTACATGAAATTGTCACTAATCTAATGCTAATGAAAGACAGTAACTTGAAAAAACATAGTAGTCATTTCTACAAAGGCTTTAAGAATAGCAGTTAAATATTTTTGACTGGGATACACAAAGTATTGTATATGATACCAACTAAAATTAAGTTGATTGTTGGGGGCAAAGAATAGTGGTTAGATAGCTTAGGGTGATTTGGTACTGACTAGCTGTTGGATCTTGGTTGATATATTTAAACCATGGTTTTCCTCTTTTTTTTTTTTTAATTGGGTAACAGTGTGCTTTTCCCAGGACCCATCAGCTCCAAGTCAAACAGCTGTTTTAATCTAGTTGTAGAGGGCACAGCTCTGTGGCCCAAGCAGGGATTGAACCAGCAACCTTGGTGTTATCATCACTGTGCTTTTATCAACTGAGCTAACCCACCGCCCCGACCCCAGTTTTACTATTTTTAAAATGGATGTGATCATCATGCCAAATAGATAGGTTGTTGCAAGTTTTAAACAAATCTTTTGGAATGGTCTTGGCAACAAACACAAGCTATAATTGTTACTGAAATCCATGTACTGACTTATTTATGCCATAATATGTATCAGTAAATCATTTGGGCCTCTTTGACACAGAGTACTTTATTTGTTTTACTTGGTACATGATAGGTGCTCAATAAATATTTGTTTATTGCATATATGAAGAAAGTGATGAAAGAAATACTCTTTTATCTTATTATATACACCAAAATAATAGACAAAAAAACCCCAACCTATTGGGCCGGTCAAGTGGCACATTGGTTAAGAGCTGGCTTGGGACACCAGCGGCCCCTGTTTGGATCCCACATATGAGGGCCAGTGACACTGCCCTCTACAGCTAAGATGGTGAACAACAGCTCCACCTGGAGCTGGGCTGCCATGAGTCACTGGCGATGGCATAGGCTGCAGTGGGGCTATCCGGCAGCTGACGTGTGCTTTTGTGAGCTGCCATGAGCCACCCTGAGCGGCGGTCCAGAGGCCGGTGAGCAACTGCCTCAGCCAGGAAGAGCGCAATGATGATACCAACATGGGCCAGTGAAGCAACGTCCTCCACAACTAGACTGAAGAACAAAAGGACAGCAACTTGTCTGTTCCCCTTCTCCAATTCCCCAATGCTGTTGCCCTCTCCCAATTCCCCAATAAAATCTTTAAAAAAATCTATTGGCCAAATAAATACTTTTTTTAACGTTTTCAGGTATTTAGGTTATAAATTCCCTGACACAGATTTAGGATTTAAACACCAACACCCTTCAACCCTTAGCTCCTGTGTTAATCGTCCTAAAATTTGTTCTTATGTCCTGCTGGAGGCTTCATACCCCTAATAAGGATGCTAAATATGATATTCAAGGCAGCATGATGCAGAGACAAAATTATTTGTCTTAGAAACACAAGACACATGGTTTCCTGCCCCCTTGTAAAATGCACCTTGGAATCTCAAATAAAAAACCATTGCATGTGTGACATTGTGATTTATAATAAGACACATATACAGAGGGTGCCAGAGAAATGTATAAACATTTTAAGAAAGGAAAAAAACAATTAAAATTGTACTATTCAATATATACTGATAGGAAAAGATGAATACAAATCACGTGAATACATTTTTTTTGGCAACCCCAGTATTTGGTCTTCATCCCCATTTCTGGTACAGAGCTACAACCCTTGGAATTTCCTACATTGATAGCTGTAAAGGTGTCTTTGTTGTATCAATGAGGTGACAATAGAAAGCCCCTTGGTCACCTAAGGTTGGGGGCTGGTTGCCAGAGGAACCAACTACTTGTTTAGAGGGTTGCAACTTTCAGTCTTGCCCCCTGACCTCCAGGGAGGGGAGAGGGACTGGAGATAAAATTCAATGACCAGTGGCCAATGATTTAATATTTACATGTCTGTTTAATGAAGTTTCCATAAAACCCAAAAGGAGGGGGTTCAGAGAGCTTCCAGGTTGGTGAATGCACATGGATGCAGGGAGAAGGGTGTGTCTGGAGAGGGTATGGTAGCTCTGTGCCCTTTCCCCAGACCTTACCCTGTGCATCTTTTCTACCTGGCTGTTCCTCAGTTATATCCTTTTATTTAAACAAAACAAAACTGGTGATCTAGTGAGTAAATGGATTTCCTGAGTTTTGTGAGCTGCTCTAAGTTAATTGTATCCAAGGTAGGCTCTTTGGGACATATGATTCATAGCCCATGAGTCAGATGTACAGGTAACTACCAGAACTTGTGATTGGCCTCCGAAGTAGCTTGAATGAGGCAGCCTTGTGGGACTGAAACTTCAACCTGTGTTATCTGATGCTATCTCTGGGTAGATAACATCAGAATTGAGTTGAATAATTTTTAGTAAGGCAAAATTTTCCACCTCAAATGATCTCTCTTTGGCATGGGGTTTATTTTAAGCTGCTGGTTGTTGTTGTTATTATTATTATTTTTAAAAGAAATAGCAGATTTCAGAAAAGCTCTGAAAACCAAGTAGAAGTTATTCCTTTGTGAGTGATAATTACGTTTATAAGGGAAACCTCCATTTGTAAGGGTGTCCATACCCAGGAAGAGAAGAGTGACCTTATCTATAGAAACTTTTATCAATGCAAAAGACAATGACTTAAATCTGCATAACAATCTTACCCATGTTTATTGTGCTTTTCCTGGTAACCTCACTTAACTGACTCCCCACCTCCAACAGCTTTTGTCTTTAACTAAAGGTGATATTTAAGGGGATGGCTTTTGCCATTTTAGGAAATTACTCAGTTTTCCTGGGTCACTGTCACGTATATGGGAGGTACACATTTTATTAAACTTTTGTTTGATTTTCCTCCTGTTAAATGGTCTCATGCCAATTTACTTCTTAGACCAGCCAGAAGAACATAGAATGGCAGAGGGAATTTTTTTCTTCCCAATAATATTTAGGTCTATTGTGCTTTGTATATGTAAGTTTGTATGTATGTGTGATCTTTACAGGCTAGTTAGCAATGACACCCGGGAAGTAAAAAGATGAAGTCATATCCCTAGGAATAATTTAATACTTATTCAATGTTTGCTTTCGTTTTCAAAATGAATTAAATCAGATAACCACCTATGGATCTAAAATGTACAATGATGTGTCTTCTAAACAGTATTATCTTATTAAAAAATCAAACAATTGAGAGTGTTTCTGAATATAAGAGGCATTGTAATATAATTTAAGAGACTGAAACAATGCAGTGTAAGGTGAATACCTCCTCACAGGATTAATTTATATGGGGTGGGGAGGCAGCTGCTTACACTCAGACTTTTACTCTTTGCAAACTTTAGGTTGTCATACTGCAGATAAAAGGTAATGAGAACAGTGAATATTCATTTGTTTATTCTTGTCTTTATTCTTTTGTTCACTGGCACCTTGATTTGCTTAAATGTTTTCCAAAACATTTACCCATAAAATAAAGGAAGTTATGCATAAAAATAATTTCAGAGCACAGTCAATGCCATTCAATGACTGAATGGATTCAGGGATGGAAAAGGAACAAAAAAGAAATGACTCTAGGGATTTCAGATTTAGAAGCGTGGAAGCAATGGTGCCTATAATAGAAAGGGGAAATAGTCATAAGGAGCTGGTTTATGTGGGAGTAGATAATGAGTTCCATTTGGGATATTTAATTTTGAGACTGATGGTGGGACACTTAATTGGAGATGTTCTGTAGGTGTAATGATATTAGGAAGGGAAAAAAATTCAATTAGAGCTCCACCAAATTATATCAGCTGTGTCCAAACCATATTGATTGCCTGTGTGTATAGCTGGTGTGCAGCGTAGCGAAACTGAATGCTGCTAAGCTCCCCTTCAGCTCTATGTTCTTTGATTTGGTGAGGAATATGCAGGGTGACACAGCGGGTAGAGCATGAATCCAGCTCCTTTCTCTCACTGTTCCTCTGACTTCTCCATTTCTTAAACTACAAAATGATAATACTGCGCCAAGTTCAACCAACTGATCAGGTGTACTGATGGTATCAAAACCCACCATTTACTTAAAAGTAATTGGAAAACCAAAATGTGTTATAGAGAAGTATGTATGATACTATATTATTATTATTATTTTTATTATTATTATGTCTATTATTCTACTTAGAGAAATAGATACTTACATTAAGTACCTGGGTTAAGAGAAGCTTTCATTACTTATGCAACTACAATTTTGTAGAAATTATTTCCCAGCTGCTTAAGATGCTTTTAAATGTCTTCACAAAATAATAATAACTTGCTTTTTTAGCCCCATTTTCAGCACATGCCCCAAGCATCAAACGTTTCAGAAACATATAAATACCCACTGTTTTTCCAAGACACAATGAAATAGCATTACTCTAAGCTTTAGGATTGCTGGTCCCTCTGTCCTGGAATGCAACCACTACTCCTCCATACCCCCAGTTCTCCATCTCATAAATCCTTACTTCTTTGAGATACATTTCAAATATATCCCTTACCCTAGAAGAATCATTCATTTCTTTCTGCTTATCTACCATTTAAGATATATCTTTACTATTGATTATGCAATTGGTATATTATATTAATTTATCCACTACATACTGCTCTAGATTGTTAACACATTAAACCATTTAAGATATATCTTTATTATTGATTATGCAACTGCTATATTGTATTAATTTATCCACTACATACTACTCTAGATTGTTAACACATTAAAGACTTTGTTTCTCTATTTTTCCATCCTCTACACCTAATCAAACCTTATACATATAATACATGATTAATATAGATGTGTTCAATGAATGGTGAAAGCTTCAGTTTTGGCAGAAACTGTATTTGTTGCTTATCTTAGCAGTTGGTTTTACAAATAACTTGCTTTGATATAAGTATGCTGAATTTAAAGTAGAAATGAAGTCCTAATAAGGTGATACTTTAAAAATTACTATAGTCAGTTGAAGGGGAGCAGAATATACCGCCTCCAAATATTGCTCTTTGGCATAAGAATTATTTTGAGCTGGTTATTTTTAAGAAATGGCAGACATGGGATAAATTCTGAAAACCAAGTAGAAGTTTCCCTTTTGTAAAAAATATTTGTAAGGGAAATCTCCATTTATAACAGTGTGTCTCCCACTCTGTACCATGAAGAGGGGGATGACCTTATCTCTAGAAACTCTAATTGATGGAGAAGGCAATGACCTAAATCTGCATAACCATACCCTTGTTTATTGACTTTTTCCTGGTAGCCTCCCATAACTGGCTTCCTTCTCCCACCCCCATCATATTTTTTTGTCTTTAGTTGGAGGATGGTATTTAAGGTGAGGGCTTGGCCCATTTAGGAGAGTTATTCAGTTTTCCTGGTTGTTTCTGATGTATACAGGTTATTAAACTTGTTTTTCTCTTGTTAATCTTTTATACAAGGGTGTCTCAGCAAAGAACCTAGAAGGGTAGAGGGAAAATTATTTTTCTTCTACACAGTCATGTGGCCCAACAGAGAAACTCTGTTCTCTATTTGCTAGAGGGAGAATGAATGCTTATTGTTGATTACTGAATTCTTTTTGGTTATTGCATTGCATAGGTAATGCATGCTTATATTGATACACAGATTATGTAAATAATGCATACTTATTATAAATAAATGGAAAAAAACAATAACTACATTATTCTGATTTACAGAATCTTGTTCAAGTTTACAGTGAGGTATAAATAGAATAAAGTACTTTTACTGTTAAAATCATTGAAAGAATTAAAAGTATAAGTGTATAAGTATGTGTGCATATGTATGTATGCATAGGCATACATATATACTCACATAAAAAATTGATTTAAAGTTAATTTGCAATGGAGTAGATGTGTCATATTATCAATGCTAATAAATGTATGAATACTGAAAATATGCATGAGTGAAGACTAAATGCCAGCTAACTGAATACACCATAGAACAATTATTATAGCCAATTGAGAAATTATTTTTATTCACATAGGTATACTGAAATTATTTATATTAACTTATACTACCTCATAAAGCTTCACTTCATATTCAGGTTTGAAAGTTAAATACCTATTGTATCCAGGCAGATAAATATGTAGGAAAATGGATCTAGTGGTAGCTGTGATAAATTAGGTTGTGCTTACTCATCTGAAAGAGACAGGCCTTATTAAGGACCAGCCAATTGTTACCAAGCTAAAATGAGGGCCTAGAGTTTCTAAATCTCCCATTTTTTCAGAAAGAAAAGAAAGATTTTGGATTTTTTAATATTTCAATTTTTAAATGTTCTTAAATTTGCATTGCTGGATTCAATGAGCAAACCATGACTGATATAGTATACAATTACAGTAAGTCCCTGACTTATGAACATTCGAGTTGTGAACTTTCACAGATACAAAAGTACCTCACATTACGATCATTCAGAGATGCGAACAAATCGCGGAAGTAGCTGAGGTGTCTGCCGGACATTGTCACAGTTGCGCTGCTGTATGCTTACTGTACATGTGATAGTGTACACCAGCGCAGTGCTCAATCAGGGCCCAGGATGTCCGGAAGCAAGAGGAAAAGCAGCTCCACCATCTCCCACCTACCCTCCCTCCTCCAGTTAGTAACTCTCTTCTTGTCAGTTCACTCCATGCAATCCCCTATATGCCAGTTGCTGTACTGGACTGTGCCAGCATTTTAAGGTAACTGTAAAAGTAAAAATAGTTTATTTACATTATTTTTATGTGTGTGTTTAGTTTTTTTATGCTTTACATTTTATATTTGTGCCAAAGGTGTATAAGACTCACTTTGTGGGACTTACAAAACGAACCCAACTTACGAACGCTCTCCCGGAACAGAACTCATTCGTAAGTCAGGGACTTCCTGTATATACATCTCACACACACACATAGACACAGACAGACATGCATGCACACACACATTATGCTAAGGACCAAAATATCTGCTAATATAAATAAGCAAAATTCTGTGCATGCATGTAAAATGACTTCATAATAATCAGTTTACTGTATCAAGGCTATTTTCTATCTTGGCTAAGAGACCACAGTTCCCTTACTGATATGGCTACAATATAATGTTTGAATGACATTCCATTGGAATAAGGAATTTCATTTTGTCAGTTGTGATCACAAATCCATGCCTATTTAACACAAATGCTGCTCTTTTGTGAAAGATGTGTTTGTATAGGACTTTCATTTGAAAACTTGTACAATAAATAATAAGCATGCATTATAAAAGTAATGATGATGTGTGTCACATTATACATAGTTTATTGCACCTCTCTAATAGAGTGGGTAGATTTCAGTTTCAGAGAAAGTTCTAACCTTATACACAATTCATCCACATATTTTTCAAGTATGGGGTAAAAATGCAATAGGGGGAGTAGCAATATAGTCTATACCTGGCCTCCAAGGCATTTGGAGTATAGGTAAAAATAACTAAACAATATTTAATATTTGAATAACTCTCAATGAGGCAAAGAGAGTTGGGGTATATACTGAAAGAAACACAAATATATATTGGTGTTCATAGCAGAGAAAAGCAATGAGCTTTGGTGACTGATACACACTATAGTGTTATTTGAATGATGGAAGTAGAAGCCCGAGAATACTCCAGGCTACTGGGTCAGCTGGTCAGAGGATATGTCTCCCTTGCAGTTCTATGGCTACAGCTGAAAGAAATCAGTGATCACATATAGATGCAAATTTACATGCAAATCTTCTGAGCAAAGTGATCTCTACCAGCTGGATCTGGAGATTTGCACCCTCTGTTCTTCCATCAAGAGAATCAGGTTGATTGCAGGGATAGAAAACAACTACAATCCCTTCTGTTACAGCCTCTTGAGTACTGTAAAACTAGCTTTAATATATGAAAAATTCACCTTAATCAAATTTAGATGGCTCAAGTTCCTTCAAAAGCCTCATATTTAATTACAGATAACTGTATTGGAAGGTGAACATGGGTTTTAATGAAAGAAAAAAAAAATGACTGACCACAGATCCTTTTCAATTTTGATAGGAATGTATATTTTAAAAATAAATTAAAGCATAAAGGCACTGAAAATTAAAAGCTGTAATAGGGATACGGCCCTAAGAAAAGGGAACCAGAGGCAGAGATGTGGACATTCAGACAAGCTTTACTGAATGTATATTTTGCCTTAGAGGCCACACACTATGAAAGCAAACAGGGAAAATCACAGACATATATAAGCCTTACACCTACCACTGGTTGGGGTTGGTGGTCAGACATGAGAAAATGATCCTTTATTCAGGGCATAATAAACTGAACTGAAGGATTTAAATGAACTAGAGGAAATTCAATGCAAGAGCTAAAATGAATGACTGAGGAGCTGGAAGATCTTAATCTGAGTGTAGCTGAAAGAAGAAAATATGTGCAGTTTAGCTCTGTGCAAATGAAAGGAAAGATATAACAGTAAAAATAACTGAATGGTGCAAGCTTCAAGGCAGCAGAAGAGCTCTGGCACAAATGGATCTATCCAGAAAAATGAGACTTAATTACACAAAGGAAAAACTGGTGACTGTGAGGAAAAGTGTTCTGAGATTAAATGACTGCTGTTGAAAGGGGAACCATCAGAGAGGCAGTGATGAGGGTGTTATCTTGACGCTTGAAGCAGCTAAAATGAGACATGTTGCCAGAAAACCCATTACAGGATAAATACCCCCCTGGTCCTAAGGAGATAGATGCATCAAGGTAGGAAGGTGAATTGCAGGGCGGACACACACCACCAGAACAAGGCGTGGGGAGTCAGGTTTGAGTCTTTGTCTCAGCAGCATGAGAAGTAGTCTTGTGTAACCTGGTTTACGTCTCTGCTACTTAGCTTTCTTTCTGACTACATGTGTGGAATGCTGTTGTGACTGATTTTGTTGCTATCTAAAGGCTTTGATAAATGAGGAAATACACTTCACAATATAAATAGAATGTGAGGTGATGCCCAAAGAGTTACGACATGACAAAATCTAATAGGGAATCAATGAATGATGGTAACCATCTTCAAAACTATGGATTGAGAGTTTTAGTCAAGAAGAATCATTTACAAGTACACTATGATTTCAAATGATACATCTCTTTTTAGAAATAAAGCAATAAACACTAGGCTTCTGAGATGTATTTAAAATGCTGAAGAGGACCAGCCGAGTGGCTCAGTTGGTTCAGAGTGCGAGCTCTGAGCAACAGGGTCACTGGTTCGATTCCCAAATGGACCAGTGAGCTGCGCCTGAGCTGAGCTGGCTCTGAGCTGTCAACAGGTGGCAGGATGGCTCAGCTGGTGAGAGCACATACTCCTAACAACAAGGTTGCCTGTTTGAGATGGTGGCTACACCCACCCACAAGTAAAGACTGAACTCCACACCTTGAGCTGAGCTGCCACCTGGGTGGCTCAGTGCATAGAGCATGCGCTCTAAACAACGAGGCTGCTGGTTCGACTCCAGCATGGGATAGTGGCTATGCCCACCCACAACTAATCGAACACGGCACCTTGAGCTGAGAGCATGACTGGACTTGGAGTTGAGCTAGCTGAGCCCTCCACAACTAAGATTGAATAACAACAACTTGTTTGTTCTCCTTTCCCAATTCCCCAACACTGTTCCTCTCCCCCAATTCCCCAACAAAATGGTTTAAAAAAAAATGCTGAACAAAGCATGCTCTGCAGTGCCTCAAATCCTGTGCTTGCCTCAAGTTTTTTCAAATATTTATTCATTATCTTCCTTCTTGTAATATATTTGATGCAAAAAAGGAATATATCCAAATATCATATATCAAAAAGAATATATATGTAAGTTACAAAGCATAATGAAATAATGAACACATGCCCATCTCAAGAAGTGAAATGTGGACTATAACTTGTACCTGAACCTAAAATAGTGCTCCTACATGACCCCTTCCCTGTGTTACACTACTCCATCTCCCCAGGCTTAACAACCCATTTGTTTGTATCACATATGTATGTGAAGGGGAGCAAAGTATGCCACCCCAAAATGTGCTTTTTTAACATTTGATTGTGTGAGTCTGATTATTTTGAAAAGCTATAGACACAGGAGAATCTCTGGTAAGGGAAACACATTTGTAAGGCAAACCTCCATTTGTAAGGGGAAATCTCCCTCTATGTACCAGGAAGAAAAGGATGACTCTAAATCTTTAAACACTTTTATCAGTGGAGAAGGTAGGATTTAAATCTGCATAGCAACCTTGCCCTTGTTTACTGTGCTCTTCCTAATAACCTCCCCTAACTGTCCTCTACCCACAATGTCTTCTTTTGTCTTAAGCTGGAGATGGTATTTAAGGTGATGGTGGGTCATTTCAGGGAGTCACTCAGTTTTTCTGGGTGTCTCTCCCTTATAAACAGGAGGTATGCCCGTTATTAAACTTCTGTTTGTTTTTCTCCTGTTACTGTCTTTTATTACAGGGGGAACTCTACCAAGAACCTAGAAAGGTGGAGGGAAAAATTATGTTCTCTTTCCCACATATGCATGCCTAAACAATATTTTGATTAGATCTGCCTCTTCTTGAGCTTTCCTGAGTGTTGCCTAATACAGGCATCAGCACACTCTGGCCCATGGGCCACCTGATGTTTTTTTTTTAAAAGTATGATTAGACTCATTTACACACACTTGCTCACGAATTTCATATGGCTGCTTTGGCACTACAATGCAGTTAACTATTTGCAATAGATACCATATGGCCTTCAAACTTAAAATATTTACTTTTTGGACTGTTAAGAAAATAGTTGGCAACTTCTGGTAATGAAAATGCTTTTTTCTTAGTTTCCATTATAGTATTCTGTGTTTTTACATGTGGCTGTAGTTCATTCATTTATACTGCTATATAGTATGCCATGGTATAACCATAATACAATTATTTGCTATTATAAAGAATATAGTTATCAGTATCCTAGAAACCCTCCCAGGCCCAGTATAAATTGACTTTTAGATTTAATTTTTAACTTTATTTTCTTCTGAAAACGGAATGCATACATCCTCATTAAAGAAAGTTTGTAAAGAACAGTAGAGTGCAAAACAGGTTTTGAAATTGCTCCCACCTCTTCAAGACAACCTCTATTATTTAATGTTATGCCTTTTTATCTCTTTGGCTGTGAAATTCTTTTTCTTTTATTTTTTTTAAAATTTGGGAACAGCGTGTTTTTCCAGGACCCATCAGCTCCAAGTCAAACAGTTGTCTCAATCTAGTTGTGGAGGGTGTGGAGATTGAACCAGCAATCTTGGTTTTATGAGCACTGTGCTCTAACCAACCAAGCAAACCTGACAGCCCTGAAATTCTTCATCAATGAACAACTATGAGTGGATCACTATCATCTCAGTGTCCCATTACTTCTTGCCTATTATGAGCTGTTCATAAATCTCATTTTATCAGAAAACATTGTAGGGGAGCAAAATTTGCCACCCCAAACTATCTCTTTGTTATGAGAATTATTTTGGGCTGATTATGTTTGAGAAATAGAAGACTCAGGAAATTTTTCTTTTTACCTCCCACTTAACTGCCTATAAAAATTTAGATAGAGGATTGATAGTAGGAAGATAGATATTATCAGACATAACTTCAAAGAATATGGGTTAGGTGTGGAAGACTGAAGGGGACTTAGCAAGGCCTGCTTGTTTATAGTCCTCTCTGTGTCCCTATGTCTCTGTATGGCATCAAAAACATTTGTTTACCAAACACTTCCTCTTCCCATCTTTTTGTGAATTGTCTGCCTCCCCTGTGAAGTCCCTGACCCCTAACCCCTTCTGCTCAACTCAGGATGGCATATCAGCTTCAACTGCCCGACTTGGCCTTGAGTCTCATGTTCTTATGGGGCCCCTGTATGGACATAATTTAATTTGTTTTTCTCCTGTTAATCTGTCTTATGTTATTTTGGTTATTAGACCACCCAAAGAACCTAGAAGCGTAGAAGAAAAATGTTTTCCTCCCTGACAGAATTAAATGTAAATAATCATGGGGGTGGGGGAGGTAATAATAGACAAGCAAAAGGAAGTAGTTAGACTTAAGAAATCTTGGGTCAGCCGAGTGGCGCAGTGGTTAAGAGCTGGCTTGGGATGCTGGCGGCCCGGGTTCGGATCCCACATATGAGGGCCAGTGACACCGCTCTTAAAAAAAAAAAGAAAAAAAAAGAAAGAAATCTTACTAAGTTCCTGAAATATATACAAAGTTTTAACACATGTGTTCTTTTCTTGGTGTTTGTCAAAAGAACTCATTCCAGCAATTATAGGTTCTGCTTCACACCTCTGCTTGAATCTCTTCATCCCATGATAAAGGGGCATACAGCATGTCTTTAAACCCCAACTTTCACCTCTCATTTTTTTTCAGCACAAGCTGCTGGTACTCCTGAAATTCTCTCCCTAAAGCTTCCCAGAAATATTCCATTCCATTCCTATCCCATAGGCCTCTTCTCTTCCTCTTTCTTCCTACCCTTTTTTTTTCCTTCTGCTCAGAATTACAATTTACCAAAAAGCTAGTATGCCATTATATGACCCTCTTTAGATAACTGGATAAGGGAAGGGAGTGTGGCCCAAAGTGTAGGCAGGGAGAAGTTGGGGATACTTCTACCCATATAGTTTTGGTGCCTTAGCAGTCTTTATGATAACAGAATCCTGAAATGTTACCTAGAAGGCTTGTACCTAGTCCCAATATCTGGTGGAAGATAACCACATATGAAGGAATTATTGCAGATGCTTGTGTCTGAGATATTTTTGTCTATGATCATTTGCGTCTTCTAGTTCCCCATAACATAGCTATGCAAGGATTTGCAAAAATGAGTTCTACAACCACTAGGCATTTAGGTATTCCACACAAAAATTTACATTGTCAAAATGTGAAATGCGATAACAACAAAGAGAAATGGTCATTCTCAGATGAGTTAATATGCTAATGTACATACTGACTTTATGACAGGGTAGTGTATGCAAATTCTCCCCAAATGTCTTAATCATAGTCCTGGCAGGAAAAAAATAGGTTTCCCAATCAAGGAGTGTCTGAGGAGAGTTCAATAAAGGGGTGGGTTATCAACAGAGATGTGGGCAGCATTAGGAAAACCAACCAACAAAGGATGGTGAAAAAACCCAGAGTTGACCTTCAATCTAATGGCTCAAGGGGAAGGAGGCTCCATGAACCCAAGAGCCAGAGCCACTAGAGATTCAAGAGACAGCTGTCAAACAGAAGTCTCCGGTAGAGATTCATAGTTCATCTATGAAGATCCTATAGGAGCCAGGAAAACAAATACTCCGTTATTTTCCTATCTACTAACTTCCTGCCTGGCCTCCCAAATGGAAACTAGAGGGCAAGTCAATACTTGGATGCAGTTCTTAAAGGGCAGTCACCAGGGCACAAAGTAGGGTACAAAAGAATGGAGAGTGCATCTAAAAGTTTAGAAAGAAATATTTTGCACTTTACACAAAACTTTTTTCCCCAGGGTTAACCTCATATGTGGTATTGGTTGATCAATTTTATTCAATCCTTTTGTTTCTAAAGCCTGGCCATAACTAATACTACCAGGGATTTCTTAAAGTGAACATGCTTTAAAGCACCACTCCTGTTGCCTAGATGGAGCCACTGAATGTATGGATTTATGGAGGAAGTCAGCCATGCTACTGCTTGACAGACACATTTACATAACCCATATCTGAAGTTGAAGAGCTTCCTTTTTGCTTTTCATTATGGCAGCTAATAGTAAACACCGAGGTAATCAATAATCAATATTGTACTAATTGCTTATAGTAAAATAGCTACCCACTGCCTCTAAGATTATCAATAATTCGAGTTTGGGATTATGATGATTATTCAAGAAGCTGGGGAAAGTAGTGGAATTGCTTTTCTGTGATCCCTGAATTCCCTTCATTTTACAGTGGTTCTAAATCTTGGTAGCATGTTAGATTAGAATCACCTGAGGAACTTTTAAAATCCAGATGCTGGGACCACAGACCACTTAAGTCAGAATTTCTAGAAATGGGACACAGGCATCATTATGTGTAAGAGCTCCAATGTGCAGCTAAGCTTGAGAACTATTGGTTTTGTGGCTCTCTTTAAGACGTACTCCTATAAACCTCACACTAATTCTGATTTTCTTACCAATTTACATTTTTAAAAGGAAACTACATACTTCTTTGCTAATAACTTTTATATCAAATAGAGTATAGAATCTATTGGAGCCTGGGAAAACTCATAATTATAAAAGGGAGAAAAAAAATACCAGTAGTTCATAAAATAATCTGTGATAGCCCAGATTACTTGCATATTTTACTTTTAATTTCAGAGCCCTTATCAGTATTCAAAGGAGCAGAGAGCTTTTAGAAATGCTTCAGTGAGGAACAGTTTATACTCTGTCCCTGATAAATGAAAGTGTTCATTTACTCTCAGACAAGTCAGTAACAAACAACTATTTTCTATCAACAGAACTGTATCCACCTATTCATTTCCCATGGCTCATTGGGCATCATTAAGAATGTAACAGGTTTTAGTTACTACCAACCCCAGTTACTGTAGAATTAATCAATTACACAAGAGTTTAAAAAACATTAAGGCTGGTTTTTCTTTATTTTAACTTGTAGTTGGCTATTACAAAAATGGGTAGGAATAATTTATTTTTTGTCTTTTCTTTGTCAAGCCATGTCTATTATATTTAAAACTAGAAATTGTTTCTATATGTAAAGTATAGCTTCTGAGCAGTCCATAGATCAAATGATAATATACTTTATAAAATGTTCAATTTTTTTGATATTTAAAAAAATAAATGATAAAAAAAAAAACAGTTTGAAAGGACTGGTTAACAAATTTACCACACATAAGAGGAGAAGATATAAATAACCGCTGGCAAACTCTGAAAATACTGACAACTTTAAAAATACTGCAGAAAAAGCAAATGGTTATTAAAGAGCAGAGAAAGGGTAACTGTCATGTACCCAGCACAAAGAGGAGTCGGGTCATGGGTGATTGCATGTTTTTCACAATGTATAAAATGAGTGCATATATTTATAATCACAACTAGAAATAGCCAGTCCACCTAAAGGTATCCGTGTTGGAAAAAAACTGATCATTTCATTAATACTTCTTTCCTTCTACTGAAATTGTGTGCTCATAAAATAACCTTCCAATTATAGGTTAGCTTCCCAATTAGATGGATCGATGTGTATATGCATGTTGGGGGTGGGTCTCTATTGATATGCAGTACAAAAGTTGAACCAGTAGGTAGTCATAGTGTTCATTGTCTATTATTACCACATTGACGCTTGGCTGATACATCCATAAATCCTTGGTAAATCTGATGAGTATGAAGCAGTCTATGGTCATCCCTGGAGTGCATATTGGCAAAGCCAAGAAATTCAGTAGGAAATAAGATGACCCACCTGAGATTCTGTCCCCAGAAATTCTGCCCATTTTTCTCACTCCTAAGATTGTAAGGGCTAAATTTTCTATTACTTTTGGAGATTCTGAAGCATATAGGCGTAGGAAGGGTTCTGAGAAGGTCCAGAAAAGATTGTTGCGTATTACTGATCACAGCAATTCACATACAATTTTGATCCTTCAAACGGGCTGGCTTCATGGCCATGTGACCTGTGCTGTTGCAGAGGGTTCTGAATTCAGAAGAGTTTCACTCTTGCTTCAATGCAATGTTGTTACCATTCCGTAATTTTTAATAATTTTACCCTTGAATTTGTGTTTTATATGTGAAGTCACGTGGGGCAATGGAGAATGCACTTGAGGAGAGGAGATGCATGAGATAATATGCAGCCACTATTCCTTGCTGCTCCATTCATATTTGTCATTTGCAATATCCAACAAGCACAAAATTCTTGTGGAACCACATACATAGGAGTTCAGTGAGACTCCAAGATAGTATAAGGTAAGTGTGTAATAAGCAGGGGCATAGATAGCCATGAAAGGTCATGCTTTCCAATTTGAACCAAAGTTTGTTCTGAATACAGAAAGAAGGTAGCGGGACTCTAAGAAACATGAATAATCAAAAAACCCTGCCATATCCTTTCTTACTTTGTGTTCCTTACTTGTTCCAGGAAACCACTTACACTGAAAATGATAACATAGAAACAAAGAAATAGGGCAACTCAACCTTTATTTCCCATTCTTTCCTTTTATTCCTTCCTTACTCATTAGTAAGCCAAAAATAGAGAGTGCCAATACAGTGTGCACATAGGATAAAGTGAAATAAAAACAGTTGAGTTAGTTTTGTGCAGTATTTCCATTTTTCTGGTAAGAACAAAAATACATATGCACAAATGAGCTATGAACTATGAATTGTATAATTTCAGTGACTGTGCACAGTAAACATTCTTATATCTGCATCTACAAATGGCATTGAACAATAAGGAACAGTAAAATTAATATTAAATGTTTAAATTTGTTTTAGCTCAGAATGACATTAAATAACAACAATAACAACAAAACCCCATGAGGACAAGTCCAGAGATAAACTAAAGAAGGACAAAGCTTTATGTTAAGGGATGAAATTGGATTCAGTAAGAAGAGTTGACCACATGTAGATTCTATTTTAAATTTACAAATGAGATATAATTTAGAGCTAATTGCTCTCTCTCTCAATTTCAAAGACAGGAAAGTCTTAGCTAGCCTTGCTCACTGATGACTCCTTATGAATGTGGCTTTTGCTCAGAAGACCATAAATTACACTGATTAAATAGTCAGCCCGTTGAGCTGTAGAGAAGGCTAGATAGAAGCGATGGTACAGAAAATTAGCCAGAGAATATCTGACCTCTTTAATATCCCATTCATATTGATATTCTCTTCTTCAAATAAAATTTCTTTGTTATTATCTCCTTTGTGTTTCTTGATCTGACTTCTACCAATTTTACTATAAATGGACTCATATTTGCTTAAAATGCAGACATGTGTGATTTGCCCAAGGTCACTTAGCTAGTAACTAGAATACTCAAGACTAGAACCTATGCCTTCAAAGTTTCCCTTTCATTTGAAAAGAGTTGCACTGAACTTTTATAGACTATTGAATCATTTACATAAATATCATTTTGGGGAAACATACATGTATTGCAATTTATTCACTTCAATTACTGAGATGTAATCCTCCATCCAGCCCAAAACATTTAGTTTCCACACACACAAAAAAAGTCATGTATAATTTTTCATACTTTGAAAAAGTACTTCCTTGGCAATTCTATTAACCATTACACAACAAAATTAGAGAAACCCACTCTCTGCTTAATTCAGCTCTGCAAAAGTGTTTCATTTACGAATGTGTTTCGATTTCAGAAATGATTAGTAGATGGTTAAATTACAACAGGAGGGAGAATTAACATTTTGAATAAAAGAGTATATTATGGGAGAGTTTGAAATGGAAGAAAATTGCTCATAAATAAAACAGTATATTGAACAGAGAAAAACTGGTCCAGCCATCATGTACATTACCAGTTTTAATCATTGTACTTTGGGCTCCTTTTCAGTTCTGGCTAGTCTTTCTTAATCTGCTGAATGCTTACATTTTACTGTCCAGGGTTTTGCTGGAATTATACTGCTAAAAATAGAGGCACATTATCCAGATGGACCTCCCTGAGAAGGTGTGCAGCCAATTCAATGGCATAGAAGCAAGATCAAGCTAGTCTCTCTTCCTTTTTTTAAAGAAACTTTATTGGAGAACAGTGTGTTTTTCCAGGACCCATCAGCTCCAGTCACATAGTTGTTTCAATCTAGTTGTGGAGGGTGCAGCTCACTGGCCCATGTGGGAATAGAACCAGCAACCTTGGTGTTATGAGCCTGCTCTCTAACCACCTGAGCTAACCCCTCCCCTCTCACCCAGTCTCTCTTCCTTTTCTCTACAATTCTTATTGCTGGGTTGAGAGTGCTTCTGGTCTGTAGAGAGATGCACTTGCTCACTGTCTTCACCCAAATTCTCAAAAAGGGTCTTTAAGTTCTGTAGCCTGAGAATGCCAGGCAGAACTCCATTTCAGGTCTCACCCTCAAGAGTTTGGGACATAGAAGAGAAATCCTGCAGGATCCTGCCAGTATCAGCACCTCATTTCCTCACAGACCTATCCATCTTTGATATGCATAACAGTAGGAGGAAATTCTATGATGTTTGGAACTTATTCTTAAAATGTTGATATTACTGGGGGTGACCAGTGAGCTCAGTTGGTTAGAGTGTGATGCTGATAACACCAACATTGCCAGTTCAACCCCTGCATGGGCCACTGTGAGCTGCGCCCCCCCCCCTTAAAAGAGTCAACTATGCCATTACAACATGAAAGCAATGTGTAACTAAAGACCATGGCTGTTCCCAATAAATTTTTTTAAAAAATATTGATAATACTAATAGAAGGTCTAAGAAACCAAGGACATCTAGGAAAAGCCATGCAAATGTTGTCAGCTCTAAAGATTTTTGCTGTACCTATATGAGACAACCTCTATGGAATCTAGTCCTGCTAACATGGTTGCCAGGTAAGTCTTTGAAAACTCAACTGGAGCAAAATGCTGGAAGCATTTTTTTTTCCATTTATCCATTCATCCCTCACATATTGTTGAAATGCTTAGTCTCTGTCAGGCAAGAGACACCAATGGGGGCCACTCAGGCATGCTGGCAAATCCACACACCTGGAAGGGCAAGGGGGTTAAGGTTTGGGGCAACCGTTGGCCATGGGAGATGGGCTGGTTGATAAAGACTCCCCTCTTCTGTGTCTCACGTGGACCATTCTCAGGTGGATCTTCTGTAGGCCCTCAGGTGGGCCCTGGGAACAGGTGAACTACCCTTGGTAAAAGGGAAAGCTTTCTGCAGCGAACTACCTGTACACACGCTGGTGCCTTGGGGTTTGTATCTGTAGACAACGGAAGCTAAGATCCTGCATTTGTATCTGTTCAGAAACACTGAATGAGGGAGAAGGCATATCTGAAATATAAATGCTATTGAAGGACACTGGCAGGCACAAAGCAGAAACAGCCTGTCCCAAACACGTCTCAGTAAGCTGCCATGAACTAACTCCTGGTGCATCCAGAACAACTCTAATTATTCCCTTGTTGAGGGACCCAGGTGTTCATGGGCAGAATGCCGTGACTTCTGTGGACCTGGACCCCACAGATCAATGTTCTTTGAGCTGATCTTGTCTGCCCTTGGTGAAAAGGAGGGACTGATAAAGTGAAAAACTCAATGTTCTTTGAGCTGATCTTGTCTGCCCTTGGTGGAAAGGAGGGACTGATAAAGTGAAAAACAGCCCTGCCAGCAGCTAGATTGTGCTGTTCCCAACTAAAGATAAACAGCATTCATGAGAAATAAATGTTCAGAGAAGGCTACTCTGACCATGTTTGGAACTAGGCAGAGACCAGGTCACTTCTCAATAAAGTTAAACAGTCCATCCCCTGTTTTGACTAACAGAATTCACTGTAAATCCTTCACCATTGATAACTCTAGCCCCTTCTTAAACTTCCCACCTCTCAAAGGAAAATACCCAATACAGTCTTGCCTCTACCTCTTGACAACATGCAATTCATAACTTACTTCTGCTTCCCAAAATCCTTGGAATCCTTCAACATCTGCCTAAATCCTGTAATAAAATAACCTACCCTATCCCCATCTCTCTGACTGAACTTCCCCATGGTTCTCATAGAGAGAATTCTTACTTGGTGCAGCAAGCCAAATGAAACTATGCAGTTTCTTTGTTGTGTGTGTGTGTGTGTGTGTGTGTGTGTCTGTCTCTGTGTGTGTGTGTGTTTAGTTGTCTAACAGGTACATTCCTGGTAATATGGTTGGTAGACATTGATAATGGCCTTTTTGCTTGCTGCCATCTGATTAGCACCTTTCCTACGGAAAAGAAAATAAACCTCATGATTTTCAAATGTCTGATTTTTTTCTTCTCTCTCCTCTTTCTCCTACATAAATCCTGTCCTTGACTTTGTTAGATGGAATTGATCTATTATTCATTTCTCTTATACACACATACAACAACTGGCTACTAACTATGTATGCCTGAGTCAGTCTTTTACACTGTGGTAGACATCTACTGAGGATTTGGCAGTAACAGGAAAGAGTCTACATTGCAGCATGATATAGCTGATACGCTAAATTCAATATTATACATCTCTATTTCTAAAATATCCTTCTGCTATTTCTTCTGATTTAACCTCTAGACTCCCAAGAAGGTGTTTGACCCTCTTCTTCTTTCCTACTCTGCAACACACCAGAAAAAAGAAAAACAAAATCCCAAACTACAAAACAACAAAAAATCCCCCCTCTCCAAAAGGAATATGCTGAGAAAAGACATTATTAAAGGTTGAGTGTTCCAAAATCTGGACTACTGACACCACCAAATGCTGGTGAAGATGTGGAGGAACAGGAACTCTCACTCATTGCTGGTGGGAATGCTAACTGGTGCAGCCGTTTTAGAAGACAGTTTGGAGGTTTCCTACACAACTAAACATATTCTTACCATGTGAGAATACTCCTTAGTATTTACGCAAAAGAGTTGAAAACTTATGTCTACACAAAAGCCTTCCCGTGAATGTTTACAGCAGCTTTATGCATCACTGCCAAAACTTGGAAATAACCAAGATGCCCTTCAGTAGGTGAATGGATAAATGAACTCTAGTACATCCAAAAGATGGAATATTACTCAGCACTAAAAAGAAATGAGCTGGGCCGGCCGAGTGGCGTGGTGGTTAAGCGCTGGCTTGGGATGCCAGCGGCCCCAGTTCAGATCACACATGAGGGTCAGTGACACTGCCCTCAAAAAAAAAGAAATGAGCTATCAAGCTATGAAACAATATGGAGGAAGCTTAGATGCATATCACTAAGTGAAAGAAGCCAATCTAAAAAGGCTACACACTGCATGATTCCAACTCTATGGCATTCTAGAAAAGACAAAACTATGGAGACAGTAAAAATGTCAATGGCTGTCTGAGTTTGGGAGGTGGGCATAGATGGACAAGTAAGCAGAGCACAGGATTTTCAGGCCAGTGAAAATACTCTGTATTTTATTTATTTATTTATTTATTTATTTATTTATTTATTTATTTATTTATTTATTTATTTTTTGGGTTTTTTTTGAGGGCAGTGTCACTGGCCCTCATATGTGGGATCCGAACCGGGGCCACTGGCTTCCCAAGGCAGTGCTTAACCACCACGCCACTCAGTTGGCCCTACTCTATATATTATAATGATAGATACCCACCATCAGACACATATCTAATTCCACTGAATGTATAACACCAAGAGAGAACCCTAGTGTGGACTCATGTACTTTGAATGATTATGATGTGTCAACGTAGGTTCATCAGTTGTAACAACTGTACCACTCTGGTGAGAGATATTGATAATGGGAGAAGTTATACATGTGTAGGTGCAGCGGGTATATGGGAACTCTGTACCTTCCCTTAATTTTTCTGTGAAACTAACACTAATCTAAAAAAAAGTCTTTAGTTTGTTTAAAAATAAGGTGGTTAAAATATATAAATAAATACCTAAACCATAAACTACAAAACCGAAAATTCCCCCAAAAGGAATATGATGAGCTAAGACATCATTCAAGTATCAGTGTTCCCAAAGAAGTTTTCCCTATTCTTGACCATTCAGTAGGATCCTCTTTTCCTACCTCCTGAGAGATGTGGGTGGGTGCACACAAACTCCAGAGAGAAAGAAATATAGAGAGACAGAGACATAGATGGGGGGAGGAGGAGGGAAGCAAGGAACAGGAGAGAAAGAGATCTGGGATATAAAGACTCTGGAGACTCAGAAACCTCTGCAATGTTATTTGAATTTGAGAGATTTAGTGGAGCAAGGACAACAGAAGCCATTTGAACTTGAACCTTCTCATTAAAGTAGCAGAGGTAACCTGTCATTGGAACTGTAGGAAAGGAAATGTAAGCCCAACACCACAGTTGGCTCTACAATAAACTACATTTATGGTTCCACAATAGTGTGCATGCTGTTTATATGTTTTCAATTTTGACGATGAATCTGATGAAACACAAGAACAAAGAAGAAATGCAACTCCACATAAAATTAAAAGTAGAGTTTATAGAATTTGGGGGAAGAAAGTCAATAGAACTGAAGAAACATGTAGGGCCATTAAAATCTCCATTTACTATGTGAGGAATTTAAAGATACTGTTGATTGTTTAGAAAGAAAAAAATAAAGATTTATAGATTGCATTTACAATGAGAAAGTAATCAATGGAAGAGGTATGTGGAGTGTATGAAAACTACTTAACTTTTTCATCTTTAATAGGGGAAAGACTAGACAATGAAAAAAAAAAGAAAATCAAAGTTTAGAAATATGAACATGTTATTAAAGATTTGAAAAAGGTAAGCATTAAAAAAATAAAATGACTCAAAGTAGCTGACTCTGAGGAGAGACAAATGGGAAAGGGATACAGTATGTTTAAATAAAAGAACTTGTGAAATACAAAGTACTTTCGACATGTGTGAAAATAATAAATGGAGTCACTTCAAAATGGAGTCAGAACTGCCATCCCAAGAGAAACTGCCCTCCATCTGATTCTCAGAGCCGAAAGCAACATTGTGTCCCAAACAACTGTTTGCAAAGCTAACAGAAAAGCAGACATTATGACTGTGGGACTGAACATTAAAAACATTCTTTAGTATTAGTATCACTATGTTAGTTTATTTGCACCTATAGAAATTCCTATTTTAGCTTCTTAACACCCATAGAAATTCTTCCTTCTATTCAAATGATTATCCCCCTTTCCTGTCTCATAAATACCCCTCACCTTCACCTCCTCATCAGAACACTATTTGGCTTCCTGTCTGAATCAGTGCTTCCCAAATAGCTAGCTCTTCTTTTGGATCTCCAATAAGCCATTGTTTGCCTCTCACTTTGGCCTTTTATTTTTAGGTTAACATTTATGTAGATAACAATTTGATCAAAATTAAAAACATAGCTTCACAGAGTTTTATTTATTAATATTCACTATACATTTTTGAAAATCCTGATAAACAAATATGAGACAATTAAAATTATGTATAAATCCATTTTTCGGAGATAACAAAGATGTTACATTTTGATATACACACAAATATAAATGAGATCATACTATAAAACATGTATGCATACTACATATTATAGTCCATTTTTTTTGACTTATGTATTTGGAATTCCTTTAATACCAATGCAATTGCTTCTAAAATTTTATTTTAAATTTATTTTCTTCAAAGATATGCCATTTTTTTTTAAAAAAAAAGTCGTCTACTAATGGTCATTGTGTTACTTTCTTTTTCGTTATAAAAATAGTAAATATTGTATAACTCAATCTTTGCACATAGACTTAAGTATTGCTTTGGATAGTTTACTAGAAATGCAACTGCTCAGTCAAGTGGATGCACACTGTTCAGGATTCTGATGGATATTACAAAATTGCTCTCTTGAAATATACCAATTCAGTTTCCTGTCAGTGTAGAAGATAAAAAAGACAAGTTATTTTTATTTTCATTTATTTAAGTAAGGTTGAACATTTTCTCTCATGCCTTTGGATTTTAGATCAATTCTTTGCTCCATATAGTTCTTAAATCAGGCAGTACAGTTCCTTTTCTTAATTGATTTGTAAGACTCAATTTCAGTTTATTGCTTTTACGTATAAATTTTTAAAAATATCTCTATATTTTCCATTTAAAATTTTGATGTTTTTGTCACTTCTAGAGGAAGTATTTTTCATCACCTCACTGTAGAAATATTTACTTATTGTTTTTCTGTTCTTTGGGATTCTTAAGGTTATTTATTTGGATATTTTATCTAGCTGAAATTTAATTTACTGCATTATATGAAGCACAGCTCTGGCTTTTATGATTACCAGAACCACTTGCTTCATAATCCATCTTTACTCACTAATTTGAAATGTCATTTTTTATTACAGATACTTAAGTATGGTATTTTGGGACTTTCTTCTTTCACTAATCTGTTTCTATATTCTTTTAGTGGGCTTTTACTTTACATTTTAATATCAAGATGGGCAAATGAAACGTTTCATTTAAGGTTTTCAACATTTTCTAATTAAGTTTCACCGATTTTGCTGACAGAGGAACATTAGAATAATTTTTGTCACATCCGAAGCCCTCCCAGCCCTTTCCCCAATTTAATATTGATGTTTTTCATTCTTTGTACCTTTTTTTCCCCCAAATTTCTTAATCAAGGCTATGTAAGCTTTAGAATATCAATGTAGAAGTTTTAAAATAATTGTGATTTGGAATTTTTTTTTTTTTTTGAGGGCAGTGTCACTGGCCCTCATATGTGGGACCTAAACTGGGGCCGCTGGTTTCCAAAGCCAGCGCTTAACCACCGCACCACTCAGCCGGCCCTGGAATTTTTTAAACAGAAAATAATTCATACTTGAATGTTTGAAAGCATTTGTCTACAAAATATTCTTGAAGGTATATCTTCTATTGCTTTTTTATTTCTTACAAAGTCAAATGTTTTGCTTTCTTATTTTCTCCTTTATCACAAATATAAAAGCACTTCTATATTTTTTTGTTGTTGTTACAGCTTTGTTCTTATCCCAGAAGTTTTAATACATGGTTTTCTTATTTCATTAATTTCGAAATAGCCTACTTTAAAAATAATTTAAGAAAATCACATTACTTTGTCTGTTTGTTACAAAAGCAATGTATGTCTAGCATATAAACTGAATGTGAATTTTCTATATTATCTAAGGATTATGCTATATGATCTACAAATGGACTTTTCCTATTTGTTTTAAATAGCTTGATGATTTTACTATATTATATTGAATTCTTCTAGGCATTTTGTAAACCAAAAATTGGCATACCAAGTTTTTCCATCACATTGAGTGATATTTTCATGAAGTGCCTACTTTGTTGACACTGGGGTTTTATTTGTTTATCATTCTTTCTAAATATCCTTTGAATCTCCTGGCTTTTGTATAGGAAATTGTAAGTTGTTTACAAGTTCACTGGTTTTGCAACATTCCCTGCACATTACAAATACCTGGGGAGCTTTAAAACCTCTCACTGACCAGGTTTCCTCTCCATCCAATTAAATCAGAATCTTCCAAGGTGAGACCCAGGCATCTTTAAGTTTTTAAGGCTCTCATGAAATTCCAATTAACAGCAGAGGTAGAGAATCACTGGATTGTTAGAATATGCAGAAAAGGAAGTTTCTAAGCTTAAAATTTAAGGTTTATATATTCTGCAAATGCAGCTGCTTTAACAAAATAGTAATAACTTGGTAAACAAGCTAATCCCAGTATCTTTGAAAACCAAGTTTAATTTTGCCTGGAGCTTTGGCTCTCAATATATTGTTCAGCATATCCTCCACACCGGGAAATAATTATACTCACCAATATTTATGAAGGAAAATAATTTTTCAGTTGCTAGCCTTTAATTGCCTTTTGGAAAATTCATCCAGATTTCCTTGAGCAAATTTGAGAAAGCATATACATGAGCAATTACAGATCTGGCCTTCAGCCTAACTCAAGAATTTAAAAAAAAAAAATCTCAAAAGTGAAGTATTCATTCATTTTTTTTTCTCCTTACTTTTCTTCCATTAAAATAGACATTTCTAATTTTAAAGCTGGATTCATGACATCATTTTAAGTCAGTTTCCTTCTTAATGACTCAATGACAATAATCCAAATTGCACTTAATTTTTCATGGAATCATAAATTAAACAACAATAATCAACAAAAAATGAAAATAGACCATTGTCTGGCAACCAAGGTACAGCATTTAATATAGCATTAAACCAAAAGTGATCTAATGTAGCCATCTAAAGAATAAAACAAACAAACAAACCCAAAACAGCACCTAGTAATAATTCAGCCATGAAACTGTTCATCAAAGACTAAAAGCAATTGTTAATTAATTTTTCATTGGGGAAAATCATACATCTTTCATGCTATCAAAACATTTCAAAATGCCTAGGGAAAAGAGAAAATTAAGGTAATGTAGAATATTGAAATATTATAATTCCAACAATAAAACATTTTGCCCAGGCCTCTAATGCAGGTACTCAGTTGATGAGAAACAGAGAAATACACAAAGATAGGAGGGGAGGAGGAAAGGAAAACCAGCTTCTCCAGGAAGTTGCTTTAGAGGAAAAAGATTCCTAAGCTGTTTTCAGGTGTAACAGATTCAAGGGAATGTTCGATGCAATTTGTCTTCCTCAGTTTACCAGTTATGAAACTGTATCCTAAAAGCTGGTTGCAGAAAGGCATACAACTAGTTATTGTTCTACTCACAACTCTTTCAGAAATTTTTCTGTTACAGTTGTCATTTTAAGTACATGATGGAACCCCACTCAAAAGTGGAAGAGAGCCAAAGAATGAGAGAGTGTATTGATAATTAAAACTCTTCTTGGTCTTGGGAAAAGCCAATGGGAAAGAATCCTTCTATCCTCATTGATTAGAGAAGGAGGGAGTGGCTTCCCCACTGAATGAATTAAATTACTTAGACAATGTTGGATTAAGGGCTATCGTCTTCTCCCTGTTACCCTATGCCACATAGGCCCACCAGATTTTTGGGAAGATTTTTGGGAAACTCCAGCGAAGGGACTGGACAGTCAAGAACATATTAGCTTGTATTTCTGTCTGCCCTGGTAAGTGGGGTTTTAATGGCATACTCACTTTAGTTTAGAAAAATAAAGAGAACTGACATTTCTTTCACCTGGGCATTACGGAAGAGATTTAGCTTGGATAATACAATTAAGTGAGCATGAAATCTGGAATATAGTAAGTAGATTGTTTCTACATGTTCATTCTCTTTATTTCTACCTGCTTAATTATATCTGGGTTAGTGCTATTAAGAGCATTGGCAGTGAAAACAGTGGCTATAGAGAGAGTATCTGGCAATTCCATATCCATAGATGCTAAGAAAGGCTAAGTAGAATCTTTTATTCTGAAGAAGCAAAGGAGGCAAAAATATTGAAATAATTTCACCAAGGTTATACTGTAATGTATGACTGATACGGGATGAGAATGTTGGAACTGTGCTATCACTTAAGTATTTCCCCCAAAGGTGTTTGGAACAAAGCCAGAGCACTACTGAAACAGGGCCAGGCTGGCACCCCCATAGTAGAGGCCTTTCCATGTCCCTGGCCTCATCTTTCCTTGAGGTACCTATAGCTTACCAATAGATCATACCCCTGAGGCTTGAACTTGGAATGACCCCTGTCCCACCCAGTTCCCTGTTTTAGAAAATTACCCCAGGGCCCGCCGAGTGGCGCATTGGTTAAGCGCTGGTTTTGGGATGCCAGCGGCCCCGGTTCGGATCCCACATGAGGGCCAGTGACACTGCCCTCTACAGCTAGCAACAGCTCCACCTGGAGCTGGGCTGTGCGAGCCCCGGTGATGGTGTGGGCTGCAGCCCTGGTGATGGTGTGGGCTGCAGCCCCTGCTGCAGTGGGCTGCCATAGGCTGCAGTGAGCGGCCCGCAGCCAGCGTGAGCGGCTGGCAGCCAAGCGTGAGCTGCCAATAGCTGCGATGAGCGACATCCAGAGGCCAGCGACCGATCTGCCTCATCCGGGAAGAGCGCAATGATGATACCAACAGTGAAGCAACATCCTCCGCAACTAAAACTGAAGAACAAGAAGACGGCAACTTGTCTGTTCCCCTTCCCTGATTCCCCAACGCTGTTCCCCTCCACCAATTCCCCAATAAAATCTTTAAAAAAAAAAAAAAAAAAAAAAAAAAGAAAATTACCCTGAAACTTATGATGAATACCCTTAGGCTTATTGATCACAATCTCAATGGTCTACTAGGCTCCTCCCATCATTGTTCCTGGGTTGATGCATTGTCCCATCAAGGCTCCATGCAGACCCTTGCAACCATCATGTAGCCTGTGGAGGAATGCCCAGATTTTCCCTTAAAAACCCCAAGCTGGTCTAATGATGTTAAGGCAGATTTTGGAGGTGTTAACCCACTGCCTTCTCAGGTCACCAGTGTTCTGAGAATAAACACTTATTCTGTGGCCCAACTCCTGTGTTGTTCTATTGCCTGAGCAGTACAGGCAGCACTAGCCTCCAGCCCTGGACTCATTTGGCCTCAGGTTTCACTACGATATTTATGCAGTATTTTACATTTTCAAAAGCCCTTTAACATTAAATCATGCAGCAAAACAACCTTGGTAATTAGTTATAATTATCTTAATTTTAGAAGTGACAAAAATTAAAAATCAGGAAAGTTTCTTAAAATTTCATCATTTAAAAATAACTGATCAAAAGTTTTACCTCAACATTTAATAAATCAAATATTTCACCTTTTCATTAAGCCATAACTTTCTGTGTATTCATCAAACAAAACTATTTTAAGGAAGCGCTTTTGGTTTAAATATCAAATCATCCTTTAGTGTCTTGAATTAAACTAAAACTAAATGAAACAAAATGTACCCATCTGTTACCTTACTGTGGAACCTACACATAAAGTGTATGTGAAGTAAAACAATAATTTTGAAGTTGTGATATCCCATCATTCTTTTAAGTAAGTCCTTAATTCATGCACGTGCACACACACACACACACAGATGACAGAGAGACATTTGTGATTCCCACTGAAAATCTGGCAGTACCGAAGTTTGCTTCAATGTAAAGGGGAGAATTACTGGGAAATGGTGAACCACCCAAGGACACTTTGTTAACAATGCATGTAAAAATTAGCAAAGGTATCCTCTGTGTTTCTGAGGTTCGGATAGGGTTTCATCCCCTATTGTGTCACCATTGTGTTACTGTCCCCCTATAGTCCTTTACATTCAAAATGCTGCCTATTCCATTTTTTAAAAATATTTTATTGAGGAATTGGGGCCGGCCGAGTGACGCAGTGGTTAAGCCCTGGCTTGGGAAGCCAGCGGCCCCGGTTCGGTCCCACATATGAGGGCCAGTGACACTGCCCTCAAAAAAAAAAGAAAAAGATTTTATTGGGGAATTGGAGGAGGGGAACAGCGTTGGGGAATCGGGGAAGGGGAACAGACAAGTTGCTGTCCTTTTGTTCTTCAGTCTAGTTGTGGAGGACGTTGCTTCACTGGCCCATGTAGGTATTGTCATTGCACTGTTCTTGGGTGAGGCAGATGGGTCGCCAGCCTCTGGACAGCTGCTCATTGCGGCTACTGGCAGCTCACGCTGGCTGCCGGCCACTCACTGTAGCCTATGGCAGCCCACTGCAGCAGGGACTGCAGCTATGCCGTCCCGGGGACTCACAGCAGCCCAGCTCCAGGTGGAGCTGTTGTTCACCATCTTAGCTGTAGAGGGCAGTGTCACTGGCCCTCATGTGGGATCCAAACCGGGGCCCTGCTGCTCAGAGCTGGTGTCCCAAGCCAACTGTTAACCAACGTGCCACTCGGCTGGCCCCTGCCTATTCCAGTTTATATTTTAATCTGAATAAAATCTTTGGGATGGGAAACACAATGAGAAAGAGTAAAGAAGAATGTTGTAAAAACACTGATGACTACTATATTCCTAACTGAGTCAGATAAATTTATATTAGTTTCCACTGTTTCTTCAAAGGGTTCCGGAAAAAAAGGTGAGCATAACAACAAATTCTGCAACAAATAAAAACCTACCCTTGGGCCGGCTGAGTGGTGCATTGGTTAAGAGCTGGTTTGGGATGTCAGCAGACCAGCTTTGGATCCCACATATGAGGGCCAGTGACACTGCCCTCTACAGGTAACAACAGCTCCACCTGGAGCTGGGCTGCGAGCCCTGGAGATGGTGTAGGCTGCAGCCCCTGCTGCAGTGGGCTGCCATAGGCTACAGTAAGTGATCGGCAGCCAGTGTGAGTGGCCGGCAGCCAGTGTGAGTTGCCAGTAGCTGCAGTGAGCGACCATCCAGAGGCCAGCGACCGGTCTGCCCCATCTGGGAAGAGCACAATGACGATACCAACATGGGCCAGTGAAGCGGTGTCCTCCACAACTAGACTGAAGAACAGAAGGACAGCAACTTTTCTGTTCCCCTTCCCTGATTCCCCAATGCTGTTCCCCTCCCCCAAATCCCCAATAAAATCTTAAAAAAAAAAAACCCACCCTTGTTGAATATGCTCCTGAAAGAAAGGCTTAGCACACTATATGCAACAAGGAGGTCATCTTTTGTGATTTTTTTTTAAATAAATTTTATTAGGTGTGACGATGATTAGTAAAGTTACGTAGGTTGCAAGTGTCCAATTCTGTAATCCATCATCTATACATCACATTGTGTGCTCACCACCCAGAGTCAGTTCTATAAGGAGGTCATCTTGTCAAATGGTCCTGAGAGCATCTATTAGGGGAGATATAACTGATGGCAGAAGCTATGGCATTGGGTAGCCATGGACCACCATGGAAAACTCACTCCTAGTGCTTAGAAAGCCAGCGTTCCTGCAGTTACCTAATGGCAAAGGTGAAGACTGACCACACATTCGGTAGTCTCACAGAACAGACAGCAGCTGTGTCAGGGCAACAGGAAGACATTTTAGGTAGAGTCAACAGTCTGTGAAAAGGTGCAGAGGTATAAAATAGGGTGGGTGGTCCACAGGAGGAATTAATTAGAGATGGGCTGATATTCCCAAAGTATAAGATGTGCAGTCAGGAGCTGTGGAGGATGAAGCTAGAACTATCACCATGGCTAGAGTTTAAGAAACTAGTATTCCATACTTGGGAGTTAGATTTCATTATGTAAATACTGGTAATCACTTATGGGTTTAAGTAAGATACAAGGACAAATATGTAATAATAATGAATAGTAACTACAATAGTAGGGATTTATGGAGCATTTAGAAGCCAGACACTATTCTAGGCACTTTGCATGTATTAGTTACTTAATCCTCATAGAAATTATGTTAACACCATTTTACAGATAAGCAAGGAAGCAAACCATTATGGAGCTGGTAAGTAACAAAGATGTAGTTGAAACAGAATCACTTGTTTATCTACTGAACTACCCTGTATGTTTAAGGAGATCACCATGTTTGCACTATGCAAGGGGAGGAAGACACTGGAGACCGTACTGCCATATATCATGGGGTGATGTATTTCTTCCCACTGTTTGGGAACACAGTAAGCAGAGAAAGCAAGGACTATCAGCTCCTTTTGCAGGTGAGAACTCAAGATGTTTAAATCATTTGGCGTTAGTCTTCTGAATTTTCAGTCACTGTATTTTCTATTAGAATGATCTGTTCTAGTTTTCTAAGATAAGATGTTACAGAAAGCAAACCAACAAACAAACAAACTCTTCTATTATGAATTCAGAGGGACAGGAGATAGCTGTGCAGGGTGAATAGACACAAAGGTGTCTTGTAATCACAGAGACATTCATCTGTGCACTCTTTCATTTATTCATCATTCAGTAATGATTTATAGAGCCTTTTCTGAACCCTGCCCAATAAACTAGGTCCTGGGACTACAAGGAGGATAGACAGACACTCGAGTTGGCTGTTGTCCACTGAGTTCTGTCCACTTTGCAGACGCTACTTGACTGATTGAACTTCCAAAAGTTATCTTGTAGGATTAGCTAGCTCCTGCCCTTAACTTTTTCCCACTTTACAAAACCATCGCACACACCATAAACTGAGAAAATTATCAGTCCCGAGAGGCTCAGTCCTTTTGTGTGAGAGAATTACTATATTGTCAGCAATATTCAGTTAACGGGCCTTGGAAGAAAACTGCTTGTGAGGATTCTGACATCTGCAGTTTCTGATTCTACCCCACCTTCGTTTTGATCGTACACAGGGTTTTTGATGGGATCCAGCAGTCCTTTTTTAGACCACATTTCTCCAGCCCCGGAGTTCCTAAAATCTTGCTGAGGCAATCTAACTTCGTATTTGACACCATTATTTATGTTTTCTTACCCTAACAGACTTCTTCTAAGGAAAAGCTTTTCTAGACATATAATTTTAAGAGAAGAATATCTATATTGAAGAAAACAAGTACATTTGAATGTCACTCTACCTCATGATTCACTTGTTATTCCTCGGTTGTTCTCTAGCAGGTTAAGTGGTCTATTGAACACACAAAACACCTGGAAATCTGGCATCTTCCATTACCTTAAACTGATTGAAAATCAGCTTTTCGTCTGTTAAGATGAATTACTTGACAGTAGAAAAATTCTTCCCATGGGTTGGTCCTTTCTGAAAACTTGCCCACTCCCAGTTCTCAGAAACGTACTTTGGTGAGTTTCACTCTCTCCCAAGGCATTATTCATACAATCCAAGAAAAACTCAGACCGTCTTGATGACTAATTTGCAATGATCTGAGGTAACTGAAATATTTTATTCATTTTATTTTTATATATTTTTTAAAATAAATGCACTTACTATCCTAAGGGGAACTTTGATATTAAAAAGAGTCACATTTATTACATATATACCAGAAGCCTAAGCAGCTGCGTTTTAAGCCTATATCCCCAAATAGAATTATTTATGAGAAACCTTAACACAAATAAAGATACTAAACCCTGGGGGCCTCTTGCGTTTTTATATTTGACATCTCCTCTTTTCAAATATTCATGTAGAATAGCCTTAAGTAGAAACTTCAAGATGTGTTATGATAAAACATTTTCCCAAGCTACTTTACTGTTGATGGGGGTGTTTTCTCAATCTGAATTTGCAATAATAGTCTTTTCCTTAAATGAAGAAGGGGTAACTCTGCAACCACTTCTGAATGACAGCATTTGTTCTGTTTTTCAGCTTACTTCAGAGCAATCACAGGCTGCCACATGTCTCTAGCATCAGAGATGAAGTTCAGATCAATTTTATCACACGTTAATTCTAAAAGCCTGGGTCTCATGGGAGGCTGGAATATTTTTCACAGCCCAGAATACATTTTCCCACTGCTTCATGCTCCATATATTGGAAATCTATTTGCCATCCATTTCCCCAAATTTAGAAGTTTAAAAATAAAGTTTTATTAGTGAAGTCACCTACTTTACTCAGCAGGTTGTAAATTGTAGCTCTCGTATCAAGTAAGGAATTAATGCTTATTCTTTTTTACCTTATGTGAAAGTTGAGATGAATAAGCTTTGTAATAACGGTGGAAGTTCACATTACTACATTAGTAGAGCTTCCAAATGTATATTGAAGTTGAACTGAAGGTGTGAGGCTATTTCTGACCGAAAGGTCACTTTGACATGCAAAAGATGAAATTATGTTTTCTACTATTAAAACGGGCATAAGTGAACTAATACATAATGCAAAATGAGCATTATCAAATATATATAAGCTGTATAAGAGGCAAAACCATCCATTTCTGTATTTTCTGTTCCTTCAGCAAAGAATTACCAAGCAAGTCATGCATGTCTAGTGCTGAGAGGTTTTGCCCAACTATACGATAATGATGAAAGTCCAGAACTTTAAAAAAAATTTACAGATATTTAATATCAGTTACACATAAAAGATCAGCATTGGTGTATATAACCAGAATTTACTAGAATTGTTAAGATCAAGGGTTTTAAATAGTTCAGAATATTAAGGAAGACATTGCTAGGCATCACTCACAAAGATCTCGAGAAAACAAAACACAAAAAAAACAAAAGAAAATCAATATAGGAATATTCACTATAGATCATTAAACCCAATGAACTGGGACAAAATTTGAGAAAGACAACTTTATATTGCCTTGATGGAATAGTCCAGATTATCACATTAGATGGAATTTTCAAAGACAATATGTTATTTTGAGAAGAAGCATGTGTGGAAACTAGGAAGAAGCTGTAAGCTGAATTTATTGCCAAGGACAAGTTACAATGAATGGAATGAAACATCTTTGTGTGTGTGTGTGTGTGTGTGTGTGTGTGTGTGTGTGTGTTTTATGGAAAGATAGTAGCATTTCCCCTACATGAAGCCCTTCCAGGTTAACAGGTGTAGCACCAGTTGGCTACAGAAGCCCCTGTCAAGGCGTTCTCAGACTGTGCCATCTGCTTCTTACTATTTGCTGTATACTAAGGCATGTTAGCATGCCTACTTATTTATCATCATTTTTCCATTTTGTATTTGCTAATTCAACTGTGTCCATATGCTAGAAATGGATGAAGTTTAAAATAATGTTAATAGATCAAGAAACATATTAATAAGATATTTCTGGAGTTGGTGGACTTTGCAGACCCATGATAGAGAACCATATTCTGTGCAATATGATCCTTTTACCCCCACACATTCAACCAGCATAAAAAAATGACAATAGTATTGTTCCAAAGACCTATGAGAAGTACACAGGAACCAAGGTCCTTAGGGTTGAAAGGAAACTGCTTCTTCAAATGGACTGTGACACAGAAGCCCAAGGTGAAATATGAAGAGTGAAATATTGAGCTAAATGAATGATGGTGGTGGTGGTGGTAGGCATTCAGGCTCTCTTCTCAACCTGGAGATGATGGCCTCTCAAATACTCCTAGGAACTCCTAAGGCTCAAATGAGAATACTGTAAAGAGCCTTAATATTCTCCAATTCCTAATATGTGCACCAAACCTCTCCATAGCATTTCTTAAACAGATGTTAAACCTCTATCCCACACCCCAGTGAAAGAGAACTCACCTCTCTTAGATGAAGCTTTTCTATCTTGGGCCATATTTAACTGTTATCATGTTGATTTGTTGGTTTGTTTTAAATTGGATACCTGTCTCCCGTTCCTTTCTACTCAACTTAATAATATTATGCTTCATCCTTTATCCACTGTAACAACTCTTTGAATATTTGAAGACAGCTAATGCACCCTAATGTCATCCATTACTTTCTAGACAGGTTCCAGTTTTTCATCATCTCATCTAAATTATGTTTACCAGAGCAGAACAGCACAGATTTGATCTGAAAAACAAACATACTTCTAGTGTCAACAAAGAGGTTGTTGGGCATTATTTTTATTACCATACTATATTTTTTCTTTCTTTTTTTGCATCCTATCATAATATGAGAGTCACCACAAACTCCTACATTCTGTTTTTTTTTTTTTTTCAGCCAATGTGTCATGTCTGCCCCAGCATCTATTTATTACTTTGCGTGGAGGGGGGGAATGGAATGCTAATTTAAGAAATTATGCTTTCCTTATTAAATTTCATCTTCATTCATGAAGCAAATATTTTAGTGTCTAATATGTGCTGAGCACTTGATAACCAGCATTAAACAAAGTAGAAATATTAATAGTCAATATCTACATGGTGCATTTATATAGTAGAAGAAATACCACAATGGCTAATATGTATTGAAAACTTTTGACATAGGTAGGCAGGGAAATGAGGTCAAGTTTGTACATATTTGTTTGATTCCAGAACCAGCTCTATTGATTACTAGGCCCAAATGAACACTATCATCTATTGTAATAATCTCATGATTCTTTCATCTCAAACTTTGGAAGATACTGTGATTTAATAACTTAGGAACAGAGGCAGAATGAAATGAAAGCAGAGAGCCAGTGAGAAACCATTTTTGGAGCCAGCCCACAGCCTACAATGAAGAAAAATGAAAGATCCACATCAGCAACCAAGGCTAGGAACAAGCAGTTCAAAAAGAAAACTGATTTGCCACAGCAGAAGAAATACGTCTGATGGCACAGGCTCCAGATGGGGTAAGAAATACACAGCTGCAAACAAAGGCTGTCTTCGGACAGGTAATTGAGAGCAGCCTGATCATCAGAGGGGGTAGCCAATGTCTATAAACATATAATAATAAAACAAAATGCAGAAATCATTACTAATCTCTAATTACTAACTTTGTTTTATTAAAATATCTCAAGAACTGTGATCTTGGCACCATGATATATCCTAGGATAAACCAAATATTTATATTTGGTTTTTATATTATTATATAATTTGGTAATTATATTAAAGTCATTAAGAACTTAAATTTTCAGTGTAAGAGGAAAGAGATTGCAGTAAAAATCAGGTATATGAATTTTCTATTTCTTGATATAAATGGTGGTTATCTACATTCATGGCTGATACTTTTCTGATTTATAACATACTTCAGTAACAAAGCTTGTTAAAGATCAGTAAAAATATAATATCTACCAAGTATTCTAATAGAAAAACAAAGGGCAAAAATAAACGCAAATTCTTTTTCCAATAAACTCAGTGCTTATCAATCACTGTTGAAAATTTTATTTCCTTTAAGTTCTCAGAAAAACCTTCTCTGTACTGGGTCTCCAGGCAGTGCATGGACTCCAACCAACTTAATTGTAACTTGTGTAATTATCCTAACACAAATCCCTCCCACTGCTTGATCTATCTGAGGACTGTCAATTACCTGAATGGAGAACCTTCACTTTATTGTATCTGCAATTATCTAGCAATCTTTCTCTTGAGAAAAAGTGTATTTTGACCACTCAAGTAATCTCAAGTAAGATTATAGCCTTTTAAGGAAAACATCCATGCATTTAATTAATATTTATTAAGGACAAACCTGCAAATAGTGTTTTCTACTTTCCTTCTTTCTTTCACATTTGTACCATATAAATTCAACCTAGACATTATTTATTTCTAAACAGACGGGATCTTATCGGTCAACTTATTGTCACATTCACTTCTATATGTTACTTTGACAAACTTTCTTACAGAATTTACATTATTACAACTGCAATCTACATTATTACAAATGTGATATTTAAGATAAACTTTTTTTTAGACATTATTATAACTTCAACTGTTTTAAGACAGGCATACAGGGGTTTTCTTTTGGAGGAGTAGATAGGTAGATTTGTTGTTTTTTTTTTTTAAGGCAGTGTCACTGTCACTGGCCCTCATATGTGGGACCGAACTGGGGCCACTGGCTTCCCAAGCCCGCTTAACCACCGCGCCACTCGGCCGGCCCCTAATACTGTGTATTTTAATTTGTCTTTTTTTATGCTGTACAGTTTTAAGTTTGTTTTTATCTAGATTTGTTTTTAATATGTCAAAAGGCAGCACAATGAATGAATTATAGAGTACTTTTTTTCCTCTAGTTGCAGGCGGAGCCCACCATCCCATGTGTGAATCGAATGTACAACCTTGTTGTTCAGAGCGTGCATTCTAACCAACTGAGCCATCTGGCTGCCCTAGAGTACTCTTTTTTTTCTTTTTTTTAAAGAGTTTTTATTGGGGAATTGAGGGAGAGGAACAGACAAGTTCTTGTCCTTTGGTTCTTCAGTCTAGTTGTGGAAGACACCACTGCACTGGCCAATGTTGGTATTGTGATCTTTGCACTCTTCCTGGCTGAGGCAGTCAGTCGCTGGCTCACAGCAGTCCACTGCAGTCCCACTGCAGCCTATGCCGTGGCCGGCGATTCAAAGCAGCCCAGCTCCAGGTGGAACTGTTGTTCACCATCTTAGATGTAGAGGGCAGTGTCACTGGTGGCCCTACTGCTCAGAGCTGGCACCCCAAGCCAACTCTTAACCAATGTGCCACTTGGTGAGCCCGCCCTAGAGTACTCTTAATACGCTATTACAAATATTTTCATTTAATGAAATTTAATTTTTTTTCTTAAGCATAAAAGGGAGAAAGTATATTGTTGAAGTAATAACTTAACATTAATGTGCCAGTCACAGTTCAAAGTCATGTACTCATTACATCTTCAAAACAACCCTATCAGGTTCATACTATTAAGATCTCCCCTTTTTTATTCAGATGAGGAAACTGAGGCACAGAGGTGAATGACTTATCTGAAAGTATGTAGTACATAAAGTAAAAGGCACATGATTTGAATCTAAGCAATTTGTCCTCAGAGCCCAATTCTTTTTTTATTTCTTTTTTTTTAAATTTTGTATTGGGGAACAGTGTGTTTTTCCAAGACCCATCAGTTACAAGTCAAGTAGTTGTTTCAGTCTAGTTGTGGAGGGCCTATCTTTGTGGCCGATGTGGGGATCAAACTGGTAATCCTGGTGTTATGAGCCCTGAGTTCTAACCAACTGAGCCAAACAGCGGCCCCCAGAGCCCAATTCTGAATAACTACATTCTGGTGCCACTAGATCCAGGTAACCTTCTCACCCAGTCCCTGTTTTCTTATTTATTGTTAGGTTGATTGGTCAGTTAGGTCAAGCCAAAATTAACCAGTTTTGTCAAGGTCATGAAAAATTCAGAACTGGAATTCTCTCTCCGGGAGAGAGCTATAACCAATTCATCTATTTGTCTTTTCTTTTGGGCACATACTTGGTTTTAACGAGTACTATTTCATTGAATAGAACCAGATTTCCATCTTATTGCAGTATTAGCTAAGGGCTGGAGATAATGTTGCCAAACAACATCAAGACATTAGCTTCCCTGGTTATTTTATACAAACAGTATGATGGGCCACATGTCTTTTGCTAGCAAGCAGCAATGTAGTTTTCTCTTATTTCTTGTTCTATTTTCTTCTAAAACTACCATTTTCCAATCTATAGTACATTCAATTAGTTGTTGCTCTTAAATACTAACAGAATAGGCCGTTTCCAGAATGGTACAGAGATAGAAGCAGGCTCTACTGTACCTACTTCTTGATTGAAGTACAAGGCCCTTCATTTAGGAAACACATTCATAATTTCCAGACTGTTTTGATCTTGCTTCCATTCTAGGTGCCTTTCTCATAGACCAAGAGTCAGAAAATCTTGAATATATAGATCCCATTGGAAATTATGGGAGTATGACTCAGTTACTTTTTCTTCATTTTGGTGGTCTTCTTTATAAATCTTTCAACCTAAACTATAACTTCATGCAAATCTTTTTCACTTATTTTACTGAATAGGCAGTTTTTCACTTTTACCTTAAGCTACACCAATAGATTTATAGACTCATATACTTGGGTCATCAAAGAACTCAGTCAGGGACTGGAAGGTGACCATTAAAGATATAACTGAACATTTCTTTCTGGTCTACACCTACCTGTCTATTGTTTGGTCTCAAAATGTCGTGCCATTTAGATAAAACTGTGCAAGACGGGAAATATGATCATTTTATTGTAATTTCTGTAACAAAATATACTGAAGCTCTTTGAGTTATGATAGGGTTACATCCTGATAAATCCATCATAAATTGAAAATATCATAAGTTGAAAATGCATTTAATACACTTAACCTGCTAAAGGGGAGCAGGGCTTGCCCCCACCCCCAATATGCCTCTTTGGGAATATTGATTATTTTAGGCTGGTTAATTTTAAGAAACAGCAGACATGGGAGAAGCTCTGAAAATCAAGTAGCAGTTACCCTTTGTGAAGGACATTTACATTTGTCAGGGAAATCCCCACCCATCTGTAAGGGTGCCTCCTTCCCTGTATCAGGCCTGACTTCACTATCAAGGGAGAAGGCAGGACCTAAATCTGCATAACAACCTGACCTTTGTTTACTGTGCTTTTCCAGGTCACCTCCCATACTTCCCCAACCCCAACATCTTTTGTCTTTAGTTGAAGGTGGTATGTAAGGTGAGGACTTCTGCCATTTTGGCAAGTTACACAATTTTCCTGGGTCTCTCCCATGTGAACAGGAGGTATACATGTTTTTAAACTTTAATTTGTTTTTCTCCTGCTAATCTGTTCCATGTCAATTTGATTATTAGATCAGCCAGAAGAACCTAGATGGGTAGAGGAAAAGTTTCTCTCCCCAACAATACCAAACATCATAGCTTAGCCTGGTCTACACTAAATGTGCTCAGAACACGTACATTAGCCTACAGTTGGGCAAAACCATCTTGCTGCCAACTACCCAGCATCAGGAGAGGTTATTGTACTATATATAGTTTGCCTGGGAAAAGATGAAAATTTAAAATTTGAAGTACGGTTTCTACTGAATGCGTATCACTTTCACACCATTATAAAGTTGAAAAATTGTAAGTTAAACTATCATAAGTCAGTGACCATCTGTATAACTGTTTTAAACATCAGATGTACTACATGACCAAACTTGATGTAGTTGTTAGTATTGCTCAACTTTTTTTTCATAAAATTATGTACTAATTGAATAGAAATTTTGGAATCTATATAACATGAAAGAAGAAAATATACATTGCCCGTCATCCTGAGAAAATCCTATTAAAGCATAAGGGTATGTTATTGCAGGTTTTGACTTGGTTTAGTTTTGTTTTTTTTTTAGCTTTTGTTGCTACTGTTTATTTTGTTTTGTTTTGTTTTTAGTCTATACTCATATAGGTCGATACTCATTTCTTTGTTGTTTGTTTTGTTTTTCACTTATGGAAATATTTGACTTTATAAATGGTTGAAGTATGGAATACTGACTGGCACATAATACCCATTTAATAAATATATATATAAATTTTTTTTTTGAGGGCAGTGTCACTGGCCCTCATATGTGGGACCTGAACTGGGGCAGCTGGCTTCCCAAGCTAGCGCTTAACCACCGTGCCATTTGGCCGGCCCAATAAATATTTTTTATGGCATGCTTGATTCACCCATTTATTTAACTTTAGCATGCAATATTCCTACTCCTATTTTAAAAATATGAATTACACATTTTGTTTCAGGTTTAAAATGCAGTCATTCAGAATACCTTAGAAAATTCTCATAAGGCAAGGAGTTTAGGACAATACTTGTGTTAAAAAAACAACAACAAATAAATCTTTGTTAAATAATGAATAAAAATGTAATGAAATGATTAGTACCATAATTCCGCTAGCAAAATAACTGCTGTAAATGAATATCTTGTTTGTAATTTTCTGTATATTTTAATAAGCACATTGTAAAGAAAACAACTTTTTTCCTTCTTAGCAAAAAGGAAACACTATATCTACTGATTCCATCTATGAGATAATCTGAAGCAGTTATGAGCTTTTTCTTTTTTTCTTTCTGAATGATTTGAATAAACACCTTTAAGCAAGTACTGCTATGTAATTTTTAGGTCCATGTTCATTTGTGTATAAGATTTCCTTGGTTGTTAAAGCCTGCTGGTTCCCGTTTAGTCTCTTAAAATGATGGCATGAACAAAGCCATCCCAGTTATGTGCACATTGTATTCATGTTAAATTCTTTTCCCAGCTCTAAGGGCACAACTGTTTGTTCTTGTGATAATTTTAATTGAATAACATTTTATTTTTTAGACTGGAACATGCGTTTCCTACGCTTAATAAGTTGTGCCTTTGATTGTGGGATAATGGAAACAGCATAGAATATCATACTTTTGTAACTGCTCCGGGCAGACAACGCAAAAGCATAGGACTACATGATGGTAAAAACATGATATTGTAGACCAGGGTATTTTGCAAAGGTTTTAATAGAGAAAAGCAGTGAAATAATTGAGATTGCACAACATATATAGAACAAAAAGGCATATTGTAAATAAAAGAACTTGTATCATTGTAGCTTATACTATATTTGCATTACAAAAGGCCATGTAATTTATCCCAAATAACAATATTGATCCCATTAAGGCGTACAATTGAATGTTATTCCTTTTTCTTTTTTTTTTTTGAGGGCAGTGTCACTGATCTCATTTGTGGGACCTGAACCGGGGCCACTGACTTCCCAAGCCAGCGCTTAACCGCCGCACCACTCGGCTGGCCCATATTATTCCTTTTTTTTATACTTGTGTTTTATTTCATTTGAAAATGTTATTTGATATGATAAATCTATTATCCCTTTAACTATAAAATGTGTGCCCTTTTATATTTGTGTTTACATAAGTAACTTTTAATAAAATTAATTTGTCATAATTGACTGACTGTAGGAACTTTTCATTCCTCTTAAATTGACCTGTTTATTGCTCAAGTTTGAGAAACATTACACTATAACAACCATCAAGTAAAACGTCTTGATGCTGGCGGAATTTGAGATTGGTTCTTTGTAGTAAAACATTATTAAGGAGCGGTAGAGTAAGTAGATTAAAACGCATTTTTACACACACATTCATTCATATAGGGGGGTTGAAGTATTTGTAAAGTGATTGTTTTAACAAAGCAAAATATGTCTCACAATGTTGTTGGGCAGATGTAACTGATTTGGCTTAATAATAATGGGAATTGACTTCCTGTGCCCGATATGCTTGAAGGCATGTCACAGGAGTGCAAGCCAGGGCATCAGTTCCATCATGGTTGAGTTAGCATGGAAAGTAGCACCGCAGGACAAAATGAATTACAACCAATGAACTTTTAACAATACCCTAAAGGATACTAGTGTAAGATAGGGGACAATTAGAAGGAAACAGTGGCAACCTGAGATGTGACCTTCAAGGGTGTGGATGGAAAAGGGGCCACATGTTAAACCTGACAAGCTCAGGATACTGAAAATAATCACATAGGATGGCGTGAACATAAAAATTCCTAACAAAGTTGGGCCATGGAGGGAAGTCACATCCTTGGCCTGCAGCTCGCTTGACAAAGATCTGTCCTTACCTTAACACATTTTTTGCGGGAAACAAGTAAACTCATCATACAAAGTGTTATGCCCACTTACAAAGTGTTAAGGAGCCTGTCTGTTGTCTTTTTTGCATCTAAGATAACATACCCTTGCAATATCAGAGTAATCTCTTTTTCCAGATCCCCAGGGGGCACAACTCACCATACCAGAGCAGGAATCTACAAAATCCCTCATTGTTATCTTGTTCCCCAAATACTATATCTATGTGCTGTTAACTAAATGCTATTAACTATGCTGTACCCACCAATGTAAAAGAAGTGTGTGCCTCTCCATTTTACTTTTTATCCTATCACAGAGATTCCCCCCACCCCCCCACTCCTGCTTTGCTTTCTCCCAACCCCTTAATCTAAAATCAATGGATTTCATCTAGCCCTCCTCCTTTGATTCTAATGTACAAAATAAGTTGCAAAAGAGCCATTTTCCAGAGCATTTTTTCAATCTGTTGAGATTTTGCGTCCCAGAAATTGTCAGTTTGCTCAAATAAACTCTTATAAGCTTTCTCTTAGGCTGGATATTTTTTGTCGACAAGGGTCTACCCCACATCTGAAAATGCCTTCCGCCTACAGGAAGAGTCAGGAGCCCCAGAACATGTGTTACTATGCATGACCTAGGGAGCCAAAAACAGTCATATCGCCATACTGGATCAAATTAATATACACATACATGTACATGTAAAAACACATTCTACATACATATTCATACATGAATGTGTGTGTATGGCAGTTTCATAATAAAACTGTCCAATATGAAGAGAGTTCACACATACTCAATGAAATTATCTAAGAATATAGAAATGGGAAGGAGGTATGAATAAGGAAAACAATAAATTATGGTAATAGATTGTAAGGAATGTGATTCTGTCTTAATCTTCAAGTAAGCTGAAAAAATTAATAAAACCTAAATTACAAGAGGAGAGGTTGAGGTGCCATAGACCATAGACCATTCTATGGTCTTTATATCTGATCACTCAGTAGTTGTGAAAGTGTTGATGATGCCAACTTTAGGCATCCAAGGTTTTCAGAAGCAGTCTCTGATCAGATTGGAAATTTGTTCAGATTTAGGATGGGGTCTAATCTTCCATCTTTTTTCTCCGCATACAACATCTTTGAGAGTGCTAACCACATAATAAATTTTTAGTAACTACTATTGATTGTAGTAGTCCAAATATAGAAATCAGAAATGTTTGCTGTTTCAGTGCTTCTTTGTCAGCCCCTAGTAAATGTTAGTCACTAAGTAAATGTCTTAAATGAATAAATAATCCAGAAAAAAAATACGCCCACATTTTAGGTATACCCATTGGTGGTCTACAAAGCTCTATGTGGCCTATCAAAGTTTATTAGTGTCATGTCAAAGGGAGCCAACACAAAACAGCTTCCATTTGACACAGATGGAAAAATATGAGGATCAATAAGGATAACAAAAAAAGATTAAAATGTATCAATTTAAATATACATAAATCCATATATTCATAGCAGTACCAAAACAAACAAGCACAAATAAATAAAAGCCACCAGTGGTAATCTTTGGAAGTGACTAGGAACCAATTCATTATTTTGAAAATTGTTCTCTTTGGAGAGAAGCTGAAGCATATATTCTGCTTTTCCTCTATGGATTATACAACAAGGTAACCAAGCAGGTAATGTAGAGAAATTCTCTTCATAGAGACACTCAAGCTCGTAAATGATGAATGAAAGAATACCACTATTTTGCAACCCATAATAAAATAATTAATCAAGATGATGAGCATCAATGATCATAGTATCACATACCATAAAAGTGAGGCAACCAAATATTAAGTACTTTTTGATGAAAGTACGCAACACTATAAAGCTATCTTGCAAAAACAACAGAAACCCTAAGAACCTGACTGTGAGCAGTCCCCTAGATCTAATTGCTAATTTATAGAAACCACAAGGGACAGAGAAACATTATGAACAATACCATGGGAATATAGTCAACAAAATCTAGATTAAGTTGTCCTGTTTCTTCAAAACAAGAGAAAGAGAGAGAAGAAACATTTAGGAGAAATGTAAAATTAAACTAGATTTAATAATTACATTTAAAAAAAACCCATGTACAGTCTTATTCAATGCAAATTAATTATTTAAGGATGAGTGGAGTCCTACAGTATAATCTCGGAAACAAATACTGTATTTTATGATATTAAGAAAACATCACTTTTTCTGGGTTTGACAATGGCATTGTTATATTTTGAAAGGTTCTTTAGGAAATATAGCTGAAATGTTTAGAGAGGAAGTGGTACACTTTTGGATTTGCTACCAAACAATTAGAGCTAGGAAGTGAGTGGGTGTAGACAGGAAACAAGATGGTAATGATTATAATTGTTGAAGATGAGTGAAGGGCACCTGGCATTTGTTATGCTATTTTTCTACTTTTGTATGTCTGAAATTCTCCATAAGTTTTAAAAAGTGGTCCATGTGTACCTATAATTCATGAATGACAAGATATAAATTATCCTAAGAATACATATGTTTAAGCTCTTCCCTTTTCTTAATCTTGGTTTCAAAGTAACCATACTCTTTGATCATGAGACAGTTTTCAGATTTTTGTTTGTTTATGAAATTCAGTCAAGTAATCAGGAAGTCAATATAATAAAATAGTCCAACATTCTGGAAAACATGCAAGTAGAAATAACAATCCTTTATCCTTCTCTAACAAAACTGACATTGAATCATACTTAAAAGATCTAAGATTCAGGACCGGCGAAGTGGCGCATTGGTTAAGAGCTGACATGGGACGCCAGCGGCCCCGGTTCGGGTCCCACATATGAGGGCCAGTGACACTGCCCTCTACAGCTAACAACAGCTCCACCTGGAGCTGGGCTGCTGTGAGTCCCCGGGTCTGCATAGCTGCAGCCCCTGCTGCAGTGGGCTGCCATAGGCTACAGTGAGTGGCCGACAGCCAGCATGAGCGGCCGGCAGCCAGTGTGAGCTGCCAAGAGCCGCTGTGAATGGCCGTCTAGAGGCCGGTGACTGATCTGCCTCACCCGAGAAGAGCGCAATGATGATACCAACATGGGCCAGTGAAGCAATGTCCTCCACAACTAGACTGAAGAACAAAAGGACGGCAATTTGTCTGTTCCCCTTCCCCAGTTCCCTAATGCTGTTCTTCCCCCCCCAATTCCCCAATAAAATCTATATATACATACATACATATATATATAAATATATATATATATGATTCAGGGGAGGTTTGATTCTGGTTTGTCCAAAGGTTCAGCCACATATGGAGAGTGGAGGAATCAAATGACCGCCTGTCTTTCAGTATTAATTCATATCTAATTTACACAGGGGATGAACATATCCTGGTAAAAACAATATTAGTAACTTAGAACTCTCCATATTAGACAACATGTGAACATTAGTATCCATGTCATTTGAGGAGCTACAAAAAGCACAATCTCTAGGGTAAAATCTACTGTTCTAAGATCAAAGTTATCTTGCAGAGAAAGACATAATAAACTGAATAATAGCTTGACCTAAGTGTTAGAGTAGAGGAGATGTCCCAGGTGTACCTTTATGGCTGTTACCTGAACCCATATCCAACTCAGCCTCTTTGGTGTCAAATGTGTTCCCTAGGATACAAGATCTATTCATAAACTAGAAGGATCTGTTTTATTAAAACAGTCATTCTTTGGGGCCCAGAAACTCTATGGTGATTCCCCTACAACAGTGCAGGACACTGAGCACTGGAAATTTCCCTTTGTCATTTCATGGATATGTTTAGTAGTAGCTGTGGCTTCACGTGCATTGAAAGCACCAAGCAAAACACCAAACAGCACTGAGGGGCACAGTGTTGAGCTATAGCAGCTGTGGAGGCATACATCTGCCTCTATTAGAGTAGCAGATAAAGGTGTGAAAGGTCCTGGGAGAAGCGCTCAAGAGCAGAACTATGGGAGGCAAGTAGCAGTCCCAACTGGAGAGTGCCTGAGTGACATACGAGAAGGACAGAGATGCCAATTGGAGTGGAAAACACTGAAGAGTGGCCACTAACTGCTGCTGCTGTCCATCTATCTCCCAAGCTGGAGATATTGGTGTTTTTAATCTCTCTCTTATCCCTCATAGCCAGTCCATTATCCTAAGTCTTAAATTGGGTTTCCCAGGATCAGACCCAAGACAGGAATTTGAGTCCATGTAGGTTATTATGATGGTGATCACAGGAAGCATACCACAAGGGAAGTAGAGAAATGACTGAAGAGAGGAATGGCAATACAGGGAACATCAATGAGAAAGACATGAGTGTATGCAACTGTGGTTCAATGTTACTGGGGATCTCTGGGAGATGGTGAAGAAACACCTCACATTTAACCCATGTGAGGGTCAAAAACTTAGGGTATTCATTATCCAATTCTCACCAGTCATTAGCTGAAGGATGTCACTTGGTTGTCTCAATGTTCCAGCATTTCCAACTTCCCCTCAATGGCTAAACCCATCAGACAATGCCCTCAGCTGCATGCAAATAGACAACCTTCAGGCAGAATGGAAGCACTGAGGGGATATGACTGGTGTCTGCTAGAATCAACAGGTACCCTGGAGGACACTCCTATGCATCCTTCAAGATGGCGCCATGTAAAGCTGGCCCAACCTGCCCAGTTTGCTTTGATTTCTCCCTCCTTTGTGTCCACACTCCCTCTTGTACATCTTACTGTTGTTTTATTTCTCAGAATTATCTATTTATGAATCCATTTTTTTCTTACAAGACTATCATTTCCTTGAGAACAGGAATTGACCTTTATACATCTTTGCATTTTAGGCATTGGTTAAAATCCCTAAGGCTCAGTAGATGCTCATCAAAGGTTTGTTGAATGAATAAGTGAATGCATGCATTCCTGTCAATGATCATGTTCACCATTTTCTTCAGTATCTGCTTCTGCCAGTCAGATGTATATGGCTTTACTTGAGGTTATTTGCAATTTTAAAACAAATTTGATTTTTTTCTGACAGTGATTTAGCACCCCTGAAAGTTTTCAGTTACCTTCCAGTTGCTTTAAAAATGGGATAGCTATTTTTAGTGACAGGAAATAAGAGAGAAAAGAAAATTCTCACTCGCAATTTGAGTTTTCAGAGGATCAAATTGTTTTAGCTCAAGTAGTCAATACTGATGGGACAACCCTAGCAGCTGGAGAATCCTCCAAGATATTACTCTATAAGTTATTTTTAAATCTTCTTTTGCTACAAAGATAAATAAATACAGAAATAAGTGAGCAAACACTTTAAAAATAATACATATCTTACCTAGGATAACGTACTCATTATACATTGTAGTCATTTTATAAAAAGCAAAACATTTTTAAAAACCTTACTTTTTCCTATTTTTAAATTATAAAAGTTTTAAAAATTAAAATTATTGGAGTGACAATGATTAGTAAAATTACATAGGTTTCAAGTGTATAGTTCTATAATACATTGTCAATATATCACATTGTGTGTTCACCACCCAGAGTCAGTTCTCTTTCCATCACCGTATATTTGACCCCCTTTATCCTCTTCCCGTTACCATCTGGCAACCACTAAACTGTTGTCTGTGTCTATAAGTTTTTGTTTGTCTTGTTAGTTTGTTGCTTTCAGTTTTATAGATATAACCATATATATAGTTAATCAATTCTTAAAGTGAAATAGTTCATGCAAATTAAAAAAAGAAAAATATCCCTATCTGCCACTCCCAATACAAATGTGAAAAGTCAACCACTGCCAAATTCTATTCCGTATATATAAAATTATAAAACAGTTCTTATGATACCAAACAGGCAAGCTCTAAGCTTCTTTGTACACACACATATTTGTTTATTTATTTATACTGGCTTTATACAAATAGAGCCTATATATCTATATCAATATACCAAAGGTGCCAAAAACATGTATACACATGGCTTGTATTCATCTTTTGTCTTCAGTATATATTGAATATTACAATGTTAATACAGTTTTTCCCTCTTTTTTTTTTTTTAGGGCAGTGTCACTGGCCCTCACATGTGGGACCGAACCGGGGCCGCTGGCTTCCCAAGCCAGCGCTTAACCACTGCGCCACTCGTCCAGCCCCAGTTTTTTCATTTCTTAAAATGTCTATACGTTTGTGGTTTTTTTTTGGCACCCTCTCTCTCTCTCTCTCTCTCTCTCTCTCTCTCTCTATATATATATATATATATATATATATATATATATATATATATTATTTTTTTTTCCTAAGCAATTAAAACTACATAATGACCGTATTTCTATATCTGTTCATATAAAATTATGCCATTAAAAAAACCAAACTATAGTATTAAGGTCTCTTGTAGGGACTACCACATAGCCATGCCCATTTGATTAACTGTCTATCTACCTATCTATTTTCCTATTACCTAACTACAGTGAATAATCCATATATGTAGCTGTATTTTTTCCTTTGAGCAAACATAATTGAAACACACACGCCTTGAAGTAGAACTGCTAAGTAAAAATGGTTGTACTTCTAATTTTGAAAGAAAAGATAAAGTTGATCTCAAAAGCCTGTGCTTATTTGTGCTCCTCCACAGTCTTTGCTGGCTTTGTTCCTCACACCCTTGTCTCCAGCGTGCATTCAAAAGCATTTCATCTTTGTCAGTATGATAGGTGAGAAATGACTTAATTTTAAATTCTTGAATTATGACTTTCTTAGATGAATTGAACATCATTTAGTTTTAATTGTCTATTCATCCTTTGCTAATGTTTCTATAGAACAGGCTTCTTTCTTATCAATTTGTAAATTTCCGAGTATTTAAAAATAATTATTGCATTTCTAAATGTCTTTTCTATTATTTCACAAATTTTGTTTAGACAAAAATGGGACTTTTCCAATTGCTTAACCTGTAAATTTAGGATAAAACTTTTTTTGTTCTTCATCACAGTGAATTGTCAGTATTAATATTGCCAATTAATAAAGATTATAAATGCCTATATATAACAATGAAATACAATAAGAAAATCATCTATTTATAAGGTGAAATTATCTTTTTTGTATAGAGCTAAAATTAACTCTTAAAAATTCTAAGCTATGTGACCCTCATTCATTTTTTGTAATGTATTTTACTTAAGGGCACAGGTTTTCAGAGACATTATATGAAAATCACTGTTTAAGGTATTCAGAAATTTGTGAACTTTGGTGTATGTGTAAATACATACATACATAATACTGAATTCCTTAATGTTACATTGATTTTCTTAGTGAAGCCACCACTCAATCACATTAACAATAACAGTTTTGTTGTCCTTCTTTCCTAGATCATTGTTAATCCAGTGTATTTAATTCCCAAAAAAAACCTGGGGGTCGGCCGAGTGGCAAGATGAAGATGGGCTGTGGGAGCCCTGGCGACAGTGTGGGCTGCAGCCCCTGCTGCAGTGGGCTGCCATAGGCTACAGCGAGTGGCCGGCAGCCAGTGTGAGCGGCTGGCAGCCAGTGTGAGCTGCCAAGAGCCACCATGAGTGGCCGTCCAGAGGCCTGCAACCTATCTGCCTCATCCGGGAAGAGTGCAATGATGATACCAATATGGGCCAGTGAAGCAATGTCCTCCACAACCAGACTGAAGAACAAAAGGATGGCAAATTGTCTCTCCCCCTTCCCCAATTCCCCAAAACTGTTCCCCTCCCCCAATTCCCCAATAAAATCTTTTAAAAAAACAACAACAGAAAACCTGGCTGTTCCCTTAGGGGTAAAAATGCCATTCATCCTTGATTAACTGTGACCAGGTAAGACACTTCCTTTTCAATGTTCATTGTTTTTATTTTTCCTTCTTTTAGTTTAATAGACCTTATTCCTATAGTTGAATAACCTCTACACACAGAATAGATTAGATGGTTTAAGATTTTTGAGTGGAAAGTATCTTAGGTCTCAAGAAGTTTTATGAGTCTGCTACACGTTTTCTGCAAATCATTTTAACTGAGTCTTTTAAGCCCCTGATGGCTGCATCCAGACCTCCACGTTCATTCTTACATTTTTAAACGACAGTGTTTGATATATTATAAAAGAAAACAAATAAACCTATTTTTAAGTGTATGTTCTGTTGAAAGCATAAACAATCTCAAAATTAAATGAGATTTTTAAAAAAGCAAATGGTGGTTCATGGTTGATGGAAGCCAAATCGTCACTGTGGTGAAACACTCAACATTTTTATTAAAACCAAAATTTGGGCTAATTCATTCAGCAATACACCTCTGTCACTGTCTCATGAATCCATAGTAGAGTCTATTCCAATAATTCAAAAGAGTTAGTGCTACCAGAGGATGAGGTCTTGGTGTTCGTTGCAGGAAAGTATTCAAGGATGCACCAAATAAGCCAAGCAAACAGTAGATTTATTTTAAAAGGATGGTATGCTCTCAAGATGGTGCGAGAGGACCTGCTCCAGGAAGAGCAGCTGTCCTGAAGAAAAGTGGAGCTTGGGAATTTATTACACTTAAAATGAAGGCATGACCAATAGCCACCGTGAGCTGCCATCCAGAGGCTAACGACCCATCTGCCTCACTCGGGAAGAGCACAATGATAATACCAACATGGGCCAGTGAAGCGACATCTTCCACAACAAGACTGCTGTCTAAAGAACAAAAGGACAGCAACTTATCTGTTCCTCTCCCCCAATTCCCCAATAAAATCTTAAAAAAAAAATGAAGGCATGAAGTATTCAAGACTTAGGGGCGGTGTTTTAAGTGTTCCTAGGCGAGTCTTTGCTGACCATTCCTTTCTGTTGGGAGAAGGAATTTTTGTCCTTATTTGGTTCTGTTGGAACTCCCATGGTGACACAGGAGATGGAGATATTCCTAAATGACAATACTAATAATATTACAGCCCATTATAATTAGCTAAATTTCACCTAAAGGGGCAAGATGGCATCCTGGATCCAGTCTCAGCCTCTGAATTCTAGTTCTGGTGGTCTGGTAGTTGCACTTTTTCTTAAGGTGGAGCTCATGTCCTCTCTCCTTTGTCTCCCTTCACCTCCTCCTTCCTTTCCTCCTAACTCTCTCCCCACAGCCTTATTTTTTCTGCCTATGGTAGCATTAGCAGAATCAGATAGCATTTCAATTGTACAGGACTTTGGTGCTCACAAAATCTAGATAAATATAATTTAATCCTGACTGCAAATCCACAAAGTATATATTATTATCAACATTTTCTATATAATTTTCCCATGAGAAACCCATTCCAGTTTCTTAAAGAACAAGGTAGGCATTCAGAAAAGTAAAGTCCTTACAAAATGTAATGCTAACATATAAAAAATGGAAAGTTTATGGACTCATGATGCCACTCAATGGCATCCTAAATAATGAAACTGAATGGATGCTAAATAAGGCATGGCAAGAGGGATTTTCTTATTCTTTATTTAGTCTTAAAACACAAAAATTCTAATAGATCTCAACCATATGAAGCTAGGTAGAATTTGACATTTTAAAATGTTAATGGAATTATTTTACATTTAATCTACTTGCTTCAAACTACTGCTGAAATATTTTTGTCACTTCTGCACCCTAACAGAGGCATCATATTCTGTTGTCTATATTCACTTTCTTTCCTGTATTTGACAATATTAAAGGTCATTTTTTGAGTTTTTAATACTGTGCTAAGCTCTGCAATCAGTATAAACATACGCAAGCTACAGTTCCAGCCTTCAATGAATTTTTTAAAAATCAGTTAAACACCTGGCCACATGACATAAGTGGCATATGAGGAAGAAACAGTCACTTCGGGCTGAACATTTCAGGAAAAAAAACTCCTATGGAGTAAAAATATCTTTAAAATTCATTTTTGGGGTGATGAATGGGATTTTTATTGATAAAGATAATTGCTATTGGGTTGTTGGAAAAGTCATGACGCATTTTTGCAGCAAAAAACAGAAAAAATATGTCATGACTTTTCCGATAACCCAATATATACTCATTCAATATTAGTTCTTAACCATATTTAATGCCTATTGCATGGGCCACATTCTTTAGAAAGCTATTCAAGATTCTTCTCCCCATCCAAGTAAGTTGTATTTCCCAATTCTCATGAAGCATATTTTTGCAACTCTTTTAAAGAAATCACAATTTATTCTTACTTGTATTATCTTCTGTGTCCTATGCCTATAGTATTTCAAGGCTCATGAGATCAGAGAACGTGTAGTGTGTGTGCTGTTAAAGGGAAAACCACAGGCCCAAAATGGTATCACTTGCGTAAAAGCCCATGATACCAAACCTAGATTTAATAGCTGACTTAATTGCTGTTTCAACTTTTTCTAGAAGTATAATCTTAATCAAACTGTCTGGAATTTTCTCATCAAGCACCTAGAAGGTAATCTATTACATGGGCCCTCTCCATTCCCCACAGAAAGAAGAGGCAATCTGCATCATAAAAACTCTTGCCCATCCCTTCCCCACAAAGAAGATGCCAGGGTCTAAAAAAAATTCTTTCTTATCCTTTGTTAATAGCCCCCTTGCCTCACCCTTCTTCCTATAAAAACCTTCCATTTTGTACAACCCCCTCCAGAGCTCTTCTAGTTGCTAGATGGGATGCTGCCTGATTTATGAATTGTTTAGTAAAGCCAATTATATCAAATTTACATGCTTGAATTTTGTTCTTTAAGTGTGTGTGTGAGATTTTACACTACACACACACACACACACACACGCACACATCATATATGACATTAACTATTTGATTTAACTGACTAAAAAGGGTGGCCGAGTTTATTTATTATAGTAAATTCATCAAAAATCTGTAGAGCTTTGGGTTTGAGAAAAGGTCACTTGAATTGCCTTATTGGATCTGGAGAGGTAAGCAGATTTCATAGAATTAAGACATAAATGCTAACTAGGTAGGCAAAGTGACAGATGTAGGCATTACCTATAGAGAAATTTGATAGTAAAAGGAATGAGAGCTAGATGATACCTTCAGAAGCCTGAACTACTATCATTTGCTATAGATGCATTCCCACTTAGAAAAATACATTTATAACCTTGGCTTTAAATCAAGGGTTAGAATAATCAAAAGCTGTGAAGGACTTTTATGCCTTGCTTATAAACATTGTTACTGATGTCACTAAAAATTGCTTAGAGGCAATATATGAGCTGTAACAATTAGTCACCCGAACCTGTTGCAAATATGTTGCTAAACTTTTTTGATATCAGAGGGATTATTCATTAGGAATTTGTACCAACTGGACAAATAGTTAACCAAGTTTACTATCTGGAAGTGCTGCAAAGGCTGTGTCGAAAAAGACCTAAACTTTTTGCCAACAATTCATGGCTCTTGCATCACGACAATGAACCAGTTCACACAGCACTGTCTGTGAGGGAGTTTTTAGCCAGTAAACAAATAACTGCATTGGAACACCCTCCCTACTCACCTGATCTGGCCCCCAATGACTTCTTTCTTTACCCGAAGATAAAGGAAATATTGAAATGAAGACATTTTGATGACATTCAGGATATCAAGGGTAATACAATTACAGCTCTGATGGCTATTCCAGAAAAAATGTTTCAAAATTGCTTTGAAGGGTAGACTAGGTGCTGGCGTTGGTGCATAGCTTCCCAAGGGGAGTACTTCGAAGGTGACCCTGTAGTGATATTCAGCAATGAGGTATATAGTACTTTTTTCTATGATGAGTTTGGGAACTTAATTGTCAGGCCTCATAACATAAGAGTTTGAGCCTAGATTTTGAAGCCTGATTGCCTAGGTTCAAATTCTGACTCTTAACACTTACTAGTTGTGGACCCACAGGTTAAGTTCCTTAGCAGCACTGCACCTTAGTTTCTCCATATGTAAAATATGAATAATAATAGTAGCTACTTCATAGGCTTCTTGTGAGAATTAAATGCCTGGATATGTGAGGAGATAGGGATGATACCTGGGTATAGTAACTGCTTTACAATTGTTGCTGAGTAGTCTATTCATTATCCATGCCTCTTATGTAACCGACCGCCCACATTATGAAATCCATATTGAATTCTGTTGAAGATTAGAACTCACCCTTGTAAAGATTTGATAGGTTTTCCATCATTAGGTACCAAAAGGTATATACTGTGTATTTCCTCTTTGGTTTGGGCTTTCATGAATCTTGGTGCCATATGTTTTGGCTCAAATTCAGTAACTCTGACTGAGCCCAGTTTCTGTCAAAATCCTTTTCACCACCAATTATATTAGGCTTCCGGTTACTTTCACCTTGTTTTACTAAATCTGATGTATATGTATCTTCTGCGGCAAGTTGGTAAATGAATGCAATTACAGTAAAACCTCGCATTGCGAGTAACGTGGTTTGCGAGTGTTCCGCGGGATGAGAAAACATTTCTAATACATTTTTAACTTGGTAAATGAGTGATGTCTTGCAATACGAGCAGTTTGTTTTCAGAATGAATTATGCTCTCAAACCAAGGTATTACTGTACTTATTTTCCTGATTTTAGATTTAATCATTTCTTATTATACACTTTGAAGATATAAAACTACACCCATCGTAATGCATACCCTCTATGGTGTGATGGTTCTGAAACATGGCCCTAAAACTCTTTGACACTATTACCATTGAGAGGTAGGGCTTTTGTTCTTTCCTCTTATATCTGGCTGTGCTCATAACTGCTTCAACAAATAGAGGAAGGCACAAGTGATAGTCTGTGACTCCCAAGGCTGGGTCATAAAAAGACTATGTAGCTACAACCTTATTTGTTGCAACTCTGATTGCTTGAAACTCTGAGCTACCATATAAGAAGTCTGACTGCTTTGAGGCCACCAGGCTTGTAGCAAGCTAAACCATACAGCAAGGTCACGTGTAGGCCTTCAGAATCCCCAGCCACTGAGTCAAACTTAATTTTCAAGTCTTCACAGCTGAGGTTCCAGACATCAAAGAGAAGAGATAAGCCAGCCCTCTCATGCCTTATCTGAATTTCTGACCCACGGCATCCATGAACGTAATAAAATATTGTCAAATTGCTAAGTATCAGGGGGATTTGTTACACAGCAAAAGTAAACAGAACACCCTTCCAACATGTCTATAATACTCCAAAGAACTGAAAATATATATACGCTAAGATGTTTTCTTAAAAAAAAATACAACGTACTTTTTTATTTCTGCCCCTTGACAAAAAAAGGAATGTCCACTGAAAAGATGATTTTTATTCTGATCATGGGCTAAAGATACATATGGCTATCTATGTATCTACTTGGGCTAAAAGTGGAAAAAACCCAAATGTATGTCAAGTGATGAAAGGATAAACAGAATTTGGTATATCTACACAATAGAATTTTATTCAGCAATTAAAAGTAATGAAGTACTGATACATTCTACAATATGAATAGACCTTAAAAATATTATACTAAGTGAGAGAAGCCACACTAAAGGCAACAATATAGGATTCCATTTATATTAAATGTCCACAATAGACAAATTCATGGAGACAGAATATAGCCTAGTGGTTGCCTAGGGCTGGAGGAGAAGGAATGAGAAGTGACTGTTACTGGGCATGGAGTTTCTTTTGGGGATGGATGATGAAAAATATACTAAAATTAGACAGTGGTCATAGTTGCACAGCTCTGTGAATATACTAAAAACCACTGAATTGTACATTTCACAAGGGCGAATTTTATGGTATGTGAATTACATCTCCATAAAGCTGTTATAAAAAATGTCCTGGGGATATCCCATTTCTGAAGAACACATATTTTTTCCCTTGAAGTCTTCTGAAAAAGTTGACATCCTTTTTTTTTTTGTGCTGTAGCTTTTGGGAAGCAGCTTGTTCTGGGTTTATTTGTTTTTGTTTCATTTTAGTGTTAGAATCAACCCTGCTTACATATCCTGAGTCTTTTTTTTAAGTTTGAGGTTTAAAAATAAACAAACGATACAACAGGTTTTAATGTGCAGATGGTAAGCATTTGTTTTCCTCATTGTTTTCTACCAGGAAAAAGGGTGTGAAATATCTCTGCTGGGTCAACATGAATGGCTCAAAAAGAAATTCCTTTTTTTATCTTAGCCTAGCCTTGTTTTTTGAGATAATAGTTTCTCTTAATTTTATGTTGACTTCTGTTAAAATGTTATCATGTACTAATGAATTTATTTGGTAGATAATGAATTTACCTGCATGGAAAAGGATAGACGGGAAATAAGAAAGATGAGTATTGCAAATGTTAGGTCAGTATGTCACTACTTTCAAGAGCCATCATTATAGTCTTTGAAATTTACACCATAATTGACTAAAAATCTCATCTAGAACATTCAGGAATCAATAGCAAATCTGCTTATATAGATATTGGAAGATTTATTTTTCTGGTAATTTCTTCCTGATTACAGGATTGGCAGACACTGCCAGTTGCTTCCTCAGTGCCCATTCTGCCTTTCTTTCTTTTTACCAAAATTCTTATTTGGTTTGGAGGTAGCAATATGACTAGCTAAAACAAATAACCTCATTTCTAGCCTCTTTTGATGTCAGTAGTGGATTTGTGACATGTGAAAGAAAGCCTGCTGGGGATTTCTGGAAAAGTTTTATATACCTAATATAAATGCTGCCCCCTTCTTTCTTTCTTTCTCTTTCTTTCATTCTTTTCTTTTCTTTTCTTTTCTTTTCTTTTCTTTTCTTTTCTCTTTTCTTTTCTTTTCTTTTCTTTCTTTCTTTCTTTCTTTCTTTCTTTCTTTCTTTCTTTCTTTCTTTCTTTCTTTCTTTCTTTCTTTCTCTTTTCCTCCTTCTCCCCTCTTTGTTTGTTCCCCTTCCTTCCTTCCTTCCTTCCTTCCTACTCCCTCCCTCCTTCCTTCCATTATTTCTTTTCCACCAGCTTTAATGAGAAATGCTGCTCCTTTCTTATTCTTGCTTCTGAAGGGAAACAGAATATGCCAACCCAAAATATACCTCTTTGACATAAGAATTATCTTGAACTTATTATTTTTAAGAATCAGCCAACATAGTACAATCCTAACAGGAGCAGAAGTTACCCTTCTGATGGAGACATTTACATTTACAAGGGTAATCTCCCTTCGTAAGGATGTCTCCCTCTCTGTACCAGGAAGAGGGGGGAGATTAAATCTCTTGAAACTTACCAACAGAGAAAGCACTGACTTAAATCTGCATAGCAACCTGACCCTTATTTACGGTGCTTTTCATGAAAACATTCTATATCTGGCTCCTACCCAACGCCATATCTTCTTTTATATTTAACTGGATATGGTATTTAAGTTGATGGCTTGGGCCATTTTGGGGAGTTATTCAGTTTTCCAGGGTCTCTCTTCTCTATATAGGAGGTATACATGTTATTAAGCTTCTATTTGCTTTTCTTCTGTTAATTTTTTTTGGGGGGTGCTGGTTCTCAGCCAACAACATAGAGGGGTAGAGGAAAACTTATTTTTCCTTCCTTATGTTTCCCTCTTTGTCTACCTTCCTGGAATGTGTATGTGAGGCTGGAGGTGTTGACACCATCATCTTGCAACCAGGAATTGACAAGCATGAGAAGAGAGTAGCACATTGAGTGAAAGAGCAAGAAGACAGAAGGGGTCTGGGATGTTAATGATATCATAAAGCCGCATTCTTTCCTTTGACTTCCTTCCTTCAGACGGCATCACATGAAAACTCAAATTCTCTATTTGGTAAAACACTTTGTTTTAGTTTCTATCATTTGCATCTCAAAATCAATCTCCATCTTCAGTTCCCAATTAGTGAACGACCACCCTCTAGAGTACATTTAGGAGATACGTGAAAACATTTTGGACTTTTGTATGAAGGGGAGAGGTGCACCAATGATGCTAGACATCTGGTACCTGTAGGACAGTCCAGCAAAACAAATAATTGTTTCATGCCCGCACAGCTTTTGAAAAGTAGGTGACAATCTCTTTATAATTATGTGAACTTAGAAGCTAGCTCCATTTTACATATAGATGCAAAGTATTTTTTTCCACATTTTAAATATACACTGAATTTTCCAAGAATGCAACTAACTATAATACTGAGGGGAAGCCAGTTTGCCACACCAAAATATGCCATATTGGAATACTGTTTATTTTAGGCAGTTTATTTTTAAGAAACAAAAGAATCAAAAAAACCTTTGACCTTCCCCTTAACTGTCTAAATGACTTTAGAGGACCTGCTAAAGAAAGGGAACTTTCATTATAGTTAAGTACAGTTTAATATGAACTAGCATATGACAAGAACAAACCTAGCAAGGCCCATTTGATCAAAGTCCTCTCTGTGTCACGGTGTCAAAGAGGGCCCAGCAAACATCTGTTTACCAAACATTTGCTTTTCCATCTCCATGAATCACCTTCCTGCCCTTTGAAGTCCCAAACTGTACCACCCTTACTCCCGTCTCCTTAGCTTCAGAACGGCATATAACCCTTCATTGCCTGATCAGTCCTAGGGTCCGATATTCTTAGAGAACCTCCATATGTACATACGTAATAAATATGGTAATTTTCCTCCTGTTAATCTGTTTTATGTTAATTTGATTAGTATAGCCAAGAAGACTTAGAAAGGTAGGAAGAAAATTATTTTCTTTCTCCCAGAATGCAAATACATCACAGAGAAAAATTGTTCCTTTTTTTTAATTCAGAACTTTACCACGAGTTGTTAATTACATAGGAAAATGCCATTACAGTTAGCAATTCTGTTCATAGCATTTTAATCATTAATGCCACACACCTGCATTAGTCAGCATTTATAGTTGTCTATTCCTTGCATTTCCAGGCACAGGTGCTGCATTTATCTATAGCATTATATAGCCTGCTTAGTTTTATATTGTATAATGAATTATTGATCATCATTATATATGTACAAATGTGTGTATATATATTGTATATGCATATATCTTTATAATTAATTATTGCCCTTTAATTCATTCTTTATTATTTTGAAATTATGTATAGATAAGTTATATCACTGGTAAATTTCCTCTGAGGATAGTAATGGGAGTATTATAAAATATGTTTTACAAAAAAGGTTGTTCAATCTTATAGGGTTGAAACCTATACAAGACATAGGCAAAGGCAGTTTGTAAAAGGGATGACATATACATATTTAAAGTGTAAGGTGGTAAGTCCAAGTGATGGAAAGGTGGTTGTTATATTTAAATGTTCCTATCCTGCCAGGTTTCTATTCTGGGACTTTGGCCAACATGGTTCCAAAGAAGATGGATCAGCTGTAGAATAAGACCACTGCAGGGTTTTACTTCACCATTGGAAAGCAAAGGCAAGACTGACTCCAACCCAGGGTAATTTGAAAAAAGATCAATAAAAAGGCATGTGCACATCAGTAGGGGGAGAGGCTGAGGGAAGATAATATCAATTGGGACAAAGTACATAATAGCTGATTAATTCTTTATTGCACTAAGCACAATAATGGGCCAATATTTAGCTGCATTATAAACTCGTAGTTTTGAAAGTATCAAAAGCCAAAGGAAAAATGTATTATCACAGCTGGTGAAAATACAGAAAAACTATTTTGTTTTAAAAAAAATCCTCCAAATGTGAAGTAAAGCTAGAGAGAAAATACTGAGCAAATAACGAATTTTGTCCCAAGGTATGGAAGCAATGACAAAACTATCACCAGTTACAGTTGACCTTTACTGGGTAAAACCTAGACAAACAGGACAAACTCCATTAAAAGAAAAGTCTTCAAAGGGTCAAATCCCATGGTATTCACAGACTGGGCAGGCTGCTACAGGGCAAGAAGAGTCTATTACACAGAGAAAAGCTGCAGGAACACAATTATCTTTGAAGAACATTTGGGCTAGTGTAGGCCCTACAGAGCCAGCTTTCTGTGCTAAAGGGTAGGAAGGGATGCAACCTCCACTCCCTCAGCTTGAAAGCTGCCTTGTTTAGCAACTTCTTCCAATAGAAATGCCTTATCATTCCAGATTTTTATAAAACAGTTTCCAATTCCATGTCTCCCTTTATTTCAGGAAATTTCAAGTGCCTATGAAACTCATGTTATCTCCCTAAAATGGCAAACTCTTTGCATAATTTTTCATAAGGTATTAGAGGCAATTTGTTTTCCTTTGAGAACCCCCAACTCTTGAAACCCAATTGCTTCCCAGTGATAGTCTGCAAATACACAACCCATGAAGAACTTGTTGTAACTATGGCCAAGGGAGTAAGTGTTTTGGACACAGTGTCATGGAGAGAAGTCTTACTAGAAGTACTGGTAGACTACTGAAGGGGTTCAGAACAGGCTCCCCAAAATGTGCTACTTTGGCATGGGGAACATTTTGAGCTGAAGGTAACTGAGACCCTGTGGGCCCAAGAGAAATGTTTACCTCTCTCTTAGAGAACTTAAGTTTGAGGCCTTGTTCATAACAAGAGTTAATATCAGAAACAACTTTTTATGACCTATATATAGGGCAGGGCAAACTTCTAATTACTGAATATCTGCTCTTCCTATCATCCTAAAAATGACTTTCCCACCCTCTGAAGCCCCAAGGTCCCTTACCTTAGCTCAGGATGCCATATATACTGCATTTTCCCTCTCTGTCTCTGAACCTCTCATGTATGTGGGATTCTCCCACATACATATATAATTAAATCTGGTTATTTTCTCTTGTTAATCTAATCTCATGTAGACTTGATTATTAGACTAGTCGAAAGAACCTAGGAGAGTGGAGGAAAGTTTCTCCCCTCCCCACACAGCATTTAGAAAATGATTTCTTGTAGATAGAAATTTTAGAGTGGACAAACACAACTGAGCTAAACAAAGCATTCATAATTTATATATTCTTAGGGATTATTTTTAAGTTTGTACAAAACCACAATTACCAGGATGTGAGTTCTAACGCCCATATCCTGGGGGCTTATTTTGCATTTCCATTATAACTTGGTGATAGAAATCTTCTCATCTCATTTTCATTGGTCGAGTTGGCTTCACCGAAATAAAAAAAAAAATAAAACTCTTTGTGAACCCACAGAGGATGAATGTATCAACCACTTATTTTCTAGGCTTAGAATTACTCTTGAAAGCATCTAAAGCTTAATTTATCCATGTTCCCAAAAACTAATTTGTTTAAAATGACCCAGTGGTGTTACCAAAGCATTTAGTCAATTGTATATAAAAATCTATATTTTTTTGGCTCATGGCAACCAGTTTGGCACTTATACTTTTTCCGCTTTTATCTAAAATTCCACTGAAATGACAGGAAGTATTCAAATGTTAAAAGAATAAAATTATAATCAGCCTGGAAAACAAGGATGAAAGCAAGCAGAAGACCAGGATATTTGTGGTGATAGTGAAAGATGGAGATGGGATCTTGTTGGTAAAGAAAACAGGAGAGGAAACACAACTCTAAACACCAGGAGAAATGAGACATTTTATAGATGTGTCACATCTTTACCTGACAAATAGTACACTTCAGTTATGCTGGGAAGGGAGTACTGGACGCTCAGAGGATGTAACATGGAAGAGGGTAAGCTCGTATAGGAGCTAAGGATCAGTATGGGTCCTTTGGAAAGCTTCCTGAGGAATAAATATCAAGCTTCAACCTGAAGGATGAAAAGGAGTCTGAGAATAGTCCAGTGTCTTAAAAGAAGACTGGTATCACTGGAATTGAGAAAGGGAGGTGGAGAGGAGTAGAACATCTAAGAGGGAAGGCCAGCAAAAGGTAGGGGTCTGTAGTTCATGTTAAATATTTAAACATTAACTTAATAGCAATGGACAGCTATGAAAAGTTATAAGAACAGTCCAATAAATCTTGTAAAAATATTTATTCTTCTTGCCATAGTGAAAATGCAGTGTACAGAGTTAAGGGCGGATGTATAAAGTACAATAGGATAGATGAATGTAGGTTTTACACACACATGAATATCACTAGAGCTCATAGTAAATGGCTTCTTCCCTTCAATTGTCTTCATTTTTCCATTCCTAATCATCATCTAGCCTAATCTGTACCACTGGGTTTACTGAAGTAGCCTCCAAATTGATTTCCTTATTCCTCATCTACAGCCCACTCCAAAGTCATCCATCATAGTGTATGCAAACAATTTTTCCTAATCATAATTTTTTCCACCTCATTTGCATGCTGAAAAATTCATGGGGTCTTCATTTTACTTCTAGATGGGGTTGGAGAAGATTAATAATAAATGCACTTTTCCCCCACCTAAGTTCATAATCAAATAAGTCACAGACACAGGAATCAGACAGATACAGAGAAAAATGTTGCCTTTATTAATGATAAACTTGGTATCAGTGAGCATGGCTTAAGCCTTCCTGCTGTGTGTGACTAGTGACATCCAGGAGTAGCATTAAATAGCGGCAGACCTTTTCTTGTGTCAGATATCCCTATGCAATGTACATCACAGAGAGACAAAGCCCCAGAGTAAAAGGTGTTGAGCCACATGTGCTCAATTCCTCCACCAAAAATCCCAATTGGATACTTCTCTCCTGTTTTCTTAATAGGAGTACGTGAAGGGTTAGTACGCGAGGGCAGTGGTATTACACTAGGTCCCTTCACAATTGGATATTTGAAGCAAGAGACAAGGAGGGTCCACATATTGAATTGTATATACATTGAAATACCCTGTCTGATTTTCAATATCCTATATGGATTGCTAATTGAAACTTACTGATATTTCTCAGCATAAGGCCCTATTTCTGTCATTTTTCTTGTACTGTTCATATTATTTGCCTCCTGTCCATTAACTCTGGCATTAAAAAATTGATTGATGATTGTCCACCAATCAGACTTTTCTCAAGCCAAGGGTAGCATTATTATCCGAATGTGTTTGGGGAAATTTTAATTTTATGTGGCTCATAGTCACAGCCATTTTAACTATTATGCTTATTTGTCTCCAAATGAGGGTTAGGTATTCTGAAATATCTCCTCCCTGATACTGAATTTTCAGCTAAACAGCTAGAAATCATATTGACAACAACTTTATTAATATTAATTTTCACAGCATTTACAGCCAGGGTAGTATAAAATTTCACATATCATTTACATGATATTTTTTGAAATATTTTATAAATAAGAAATAAATGGATTATTTTTATTATTATAGATAAATGATGTTTCAAAATACATAATATTCAGTAAGAGCTATTAAATGTTACAGTAACCTATAAAATGAATGTCTCAATGACCCTAAAACATATCAGTTGAAAACAATGCATATGTGTGGTAGTACAAACATCTGTGTGTGTGTGTGTGTGTGAGTGTGTGCAGAAAGAGATAATCCCTTCAATACATGTCCACGAGAGCAAAAATACAAAACAAAACAGAAATGCAGAAAACTAATGTTTAATAATATGTGAGATGTTCTCAGGTAATAATATGACACATTTTAGTGAATGTAGCCTACCATTAGTGAACTCAAAGCAATCAAAGAGGATAAACATTTTTCAAATGTCATGAAGAAAAACCAGTCTCTTCTGTTGATTACTCTTTAATTAAAAATATTCAAGGTAAGGTCAAAATTTTACTCCCTCTCACAGGAAAGATAAACTATATTTTTCTATAACATGTATCACCCTGGTATCAAGACACTAAGTATCAACTACCATTAATGACAATTTATTTTATAATTAAAGTAGCTAACTGATGAGAAAGTCACTTTTTATACTTGAATATGGAAGTGGCTTCTCCCTACCCCATTAAAATATCTAGTGGAAACTAGGATAGTCCTTTGCTCACCCAATCCCAGAAGAGCAAAAGCACAGACATATCAACCAACCTAGCACTGTGAGTAACGCATTGGAGGAACCTAGTAAGTTTTTGCTACAGAATAATCTTATTATATCTGCATATTAAAAATTTTAAATTAGGGCCTGACGAATGGCGTGGTGGTTAGGCGTTGGCTTAGGAAGCCAGAGGCCCCGGTTCGGGTCCCACATATGAGGGCCAGTGACACTGCCCTCAAAAAGAAAATTTTTTTTAAATTACATCACAGTAGAAACATTACTGAGAATATTTACAACATGCACAGTTACAAAAATGCTTCTTATGAAAAGTCAATTTGGGGTACTTCTGACAGGATAAAATGGCTTAGACACATTTCTTTCTGCTACTCCCTGCTAACGTAACAATAAGTGCTGATAATAATGTAAGAAGCAACCAAGAATAACTCAGAGAGGTGTTAAGAAGAAGGCAACAGAGGTTTGGGATGCTGGGACCGGAACAGCAGCTGCATCTCTTACATGCTCTCACCCAACAAGAAGGTGAGTCAGACCCATGATTTGATGACTCCTAACTAGCATTCAAAGGCAGCCCAGATGGGCTCATTCCTCCCCAAGTCACAGCAGGAGTCACTGAGACAACATCAATCATTTACTAGAGTTATTTCAATAGACATTATAGACATGAGCTGATCTTCAAATCATCTTTTCTGTCTAAAGCTGCCTTTTTTTTAAACTGGTGGTGCTCCTTTCCTGACAGCTAAACAAAATTTCAAGTTATTAAAAAAGATGATTCCGAACTATAATTCATACAAATAGTTCATCACAACACCCATCTGAAATCGGTAATGTGTTCTTAGCATAACAGAAAAAGAAACGGGTGACAACTGATCACTAGGGGCTCACAGGTAGTGTAATTGTGGGCAAGTTATTTAACCTCTGTGTTTTAATTTTTCTATGTATAAAAATTGAGGTAATAATAGTACCTACTTCTTAGGGTGGTTATGTGCTAAAATATGGGAAGCCCTTAGTTCTGTGCCAGGAATATGGTAAGCACTTCAATAAATATTACTCATAGAACATAAACCATTTTTTTATTAGAATTTGTTTGAATAAAGGAGGGAGCATTTTAAATCTACTTTAACATAAGGGGCTGCTTCTCACTGGAAGCCTTTTAAGTACTGCTTATATCACCCTTGTTGCTAGCATTTATGCAGTGCACTGCTTGTATAATTAACTCTATGGATAAAGAAATATTCTTCCCCTTACCTTTACTAGATTTTTAATAGGATACCTTCAGGTCTTCCACTGAAAATATTACCATCATCATTTAATTTTCAACCATCCAATGTTTAATTGAAAGATGTGCAATACGATTAAAAAGGTACCCATAGGGTAACTAATTCTGAAAACTAGTGATAAGTGAATGAAGGAACTGTGCTTAATCTCATTTTCATGCTTTAATAGTTCCTATCTTATGATGATAAAGAAATCCTAAGCTCTCTATCTACATAAAAAGATATCCTTACAATGTACATGTCACTATATAAAATGCATATGTATATATGCTTTTATGTGTATTGTTAAAAAGAAAAAACAAGCCCAAAATGGAGTCACTTGTGCTAAGCCCCACTTCAACAAACTAAGATTTAATTATTAACCAAATTGCACTGTCAGCCTCTCCCAGGAATGTAACCCTTAAGCAGTCAGTCCGGAATTACCTGGTCAGCACCAGTGAGGTAATTGCCAGATAGGCCCCATCCATTCCCCTTGGGTGGGCAACCTTGTCTGAAACAATGTGTTCTTTGCTAATAATTTCTTTTTTTTCTGTCCCCTTTTCATCTTAAAAAATCCTTCCTTTTCTACAGCTTGGCGGTGCTTGTTTCTATTGGCTAGATGAAAGTGGCCCGGGGCCGGCCGAGTGCCGCGGTGGTTAAGCGCTGGCTTGGGAAGCCAGCAGCCCCAGTTTGGTACCACATATGAGGGCCAGTGACATTGCCCTCAAAAAAAAAAAAAAAGTGGCCCGATTCAATACTGAATGATGCCAATTTGATCTTCAAATATACTCAGTTGGATTTTTTTTTAATGGTACACACACATACAAAGTTATACAAAAATACAGATATTTTAATTTGGATAATTTTAGGGCCTTACATAATGTGACTCACATAATCACTATTATGATGTTTTTTTTCCCCAAAACAAGGTAGCATTTCCTAAGGTTTTAGATATAAGATGGGTTTTATTATTTACAATGCACTCTAAAACGCAATCAAATTTTGACTGAAAGTGCAGATGGTTAAAAGTACTAATTGCTACAATATGGGATAATTTATTTTATTGCCATAACTGATGGCATTCATTCCTACATACCTATCATAACTCATGGATCCATTTGTAAGAGAAAAACATTTAAAATCCAAAGTTTACTCCTGAAGAGCCTTAACAAATTTCTAACATCTTTGAAAAATATCAGGAAAATTCACAATTTCTATTACACTCTTCTGATTTAAGTCAAGGAATATAATTATAAAGATAACAGGATAGCCAAGGGAGATGAGCTGCAGCCAGACACTGTGGAAAAACCAGAGGCAGTCAGCCCTGGGGCTGCCAACATCACAGTTGGGGAACTTGCCAAATAGGCAGATGCCAAAGCAGGAAAAATAGCTCCTTCTGATTGATGGTTGAAACCTACAAAGGTCAAATGCTTCGTGTGTGGGCCTGACTACAGGACTTTGTTTTCCCCAACAGGCATCATTTGTTTTTCATTACTGAGGTTGTTAGAAATGTAAAAATAATATTGTTACATGAAAGTACAAAAATATGTCTAACGAACACCTACTGTTACTTTAGCAAATAGCAAAAAAAAAAGAAACTCTGGAATAACTATGATATTTAAAGCTTTTATAAATTGTGCCTTGACCACTCCATGCCTCAGTTTGCCTATCGGTAAAATGGAGAAAATAGTAACATCATAGTTTTATTGTAAGGGAAAAAATTGAAATAATAGATATGATATATTTTGCATGGTACCAAACATGAGCACTCATTGAATACAAGCATTTATGTCATTTCTATTATCATTTCTATTATTATACCCAGTTAGTTAAACTTATATTATTAGACTCTTAATATTTGTATTATTACACCAAGTTAGACAAATGAACACTATTTTTAAAGCTTATCCAAACGTAACTTTATTAGACATTGCTGTTTAGCAAGGATTAGTTACTTGGAAATTTATTTTATGCAAATAGGTCTTATATGTAAAAGACTATTACTCTTTTTTTTTTTGGTGACTAGAAATTTAGGGGGCAAGAAATAATTTTCAAAGAAAAAGCACAGCATTTCAAAAAGAAAAGAACAGTAGCCACCTGTTCAAACGGCTGAATGATAGGGCTTCCAACTAAAAAAAATAATGTCTTCTAAATTATTTCAGAGAATTCAAAGGTTGTTCACATTTCTTGTAAAGTGTGTTTGTCCCTTTCAGTTTCAGTGAACAGGGTGAAAAGACACAGGAAATGGGAATGTGTTTTATTGCAACCCCTCCTTTTATCGGTAAAGATTATTAGATAGATGTTTCTGAAATGCCTGGTCCTCCTGTCAAAAAATGAGTAGCATAATATAGATCTGGGAGCAAGATATGCAAAGCTGCTTCTCACGTTTTTCTATTCGTCAGGAATGCATGACAACTTCAGGTCAATGATCACTCCATGTCCAAAAGGCACAGGACCTAAATAAGGCCCAAGATAATTTTTTTTTGGTTTTGCTCCATTTGAATTACACAGGCAAAACCAATGATATAAACGAGGACTTACAGGGCCTGACACCACACGCCTAATCTAGCAGAACCTTGACATCAGTAGTACAGTCAGATGCCTCAAAAGGTCCCTCCAATGCCCATGTCAATGTCAGCTTGAGTAAAAGCTCCCTGCTTGGCATCCCCACTGAGTGCTTTGCAGTCCTGGCATGTCACCTAACTGGCTGGTACTTCCTAATAGGCCCTGCACCAGTTCTGATTGATGTGTGAGTGTTCAAACATTACTGGCATCACCAGCCAGATGGCCCACACACCACGCAGAGCAGCCAGACAAAACACAGGCAGATTCAGCACGCTGTTGGAGAGTTACATTTGGGGTGATTCCACCCCACACGAAAATATGCATAGTCCTATTTATTTGATTTCATTCCATATTAACCGACAACAATGTCTCCTTCCATCATTTCAGTACCACATTGTAATTAAAGGAGAACATTCTTTTCTCCTCATTTAGCATGAAGCAATGGTCTTTACAATCAACCTGATTCTACTCTATTTGCGGAGGCTGTCATGCACTCGCTAAAGCCATGGATGAACAAAATCTCTTCACTGATTCTGTGGGATAAAGCAGCCATTTACATCTTTCACCACATTTAAATGGATTCTTTAAATCATAAGCCATAACATGTAGGAAGGAGTGTTCAGAAGAGAGCAGACTCTCCCAAACCTGCATGAATAGATCCTGCATGTATCAACCACAGAAGAAAAATAGCGTATTCACAGAACACCTCAAAATCACATATGGTATTCCTCATAACAAAAATGTAAAGCCAGGCCTGCCGAATGGCGCTGTGGTTCGGCGCTGGTTTGGGGGGCCGGCGGCCCCGGTTCAGGTCCCACATGTGAGGGCCAGTGACGCTGCCCTCAAAAAAAAAAAGAAAGAAAAAAGGGTGATAAACAAGTGGGGAAATGATGTGAGGGTATGAAGGAATTATAAAATAAAAAAAATGTAAAGCCATTTAGTGTTGGTCTTTTCTTCTCACACAAAACAAACATGGGTGTGCTTATGTGTGTGTATATGGAATCACATTGACTAGAGAGACTTCAATAGAACTGTTGTGGTAAGAAAAATGCACAAATAGGAACAGCAGTCTTTCTCAGTATTCATTACTTCTGAGTTCAAAGTAATATGACAACAACCAAAATTCTTTCTTGACTCTAAGTCAGCCATGCACACATTTCTGACTTTATTTACTACAATGACCAGCCTTCTAAAAATCTCTAAAATAGAACCTTCAAAAGCACCAGTTCAAGATCTGGATGTATGAAGAAAGATTGGAGACCTTTTTTAAAGAAATCTGGGGAATTTCTTTACCATGTTTATGTCCTGAATAGAAAAAAAAACAGACAAATAACAAAAAAGTGTATTTGATAAAATAGTAAGCTTGCTTCCTGAACTTAAAACAAATATTAATAGCTCCCTATTGGGTCCATTTGGAGCACATCATTCCAGGCTGGCAGGTCAGCCACACTACTGATAGGTTCCCTCTAGGACAAGCTAATTCTAGAATCACTTTATAGTTTGCATACTTTCATCATGAGATATTGACGTCCTTGAAGAGGCTAGATTGCATAACATATAAAAGGAAGGTTCATGTTTTACTGAAGTGCATGCACCACACAAATTATGTGGTGTGACGATGTAAGTGTTAAGAATTTTAATTACTTCTGTGAAAAAAAGCAAATGTTCATATATCATATTTCATCTTGACCAATAGTTTTGGTTTGTTTGGAAACCAAAACTACCTTTTGCAATAAAATCAGTGTTCCAACAGCAATAAATTTCACAATGAACTATGTTTAAACCGATCATCTAAAATTACAAAAGGAAAAAGGATTGTTGTTAAAGGTCAAAGGCAATCTGCTTGAAAAAATGTATAAGAGTACCATAAAATGTAGCTTAAATCAAACTGTTATATATTAAGAAAAGTTAATGCAAATCTGCTATAATTCAAGAAGAAAATAATGAAAAGGAATAAAAAAAGAGTAAAGTGGAGCCAAATGTGTCATCGCATAAAACAACATATACCAGTGTAGGTACTATAAAGTTTTATTTCTACAGCTTTGAAAGAAGCTAAAAGCTCACTATGACTCTTCAGCTCATGAGTAATGTGGTCATTTCAAACTTATGGCAATAAAAACTTTATAGCACCCCAGTTCAGAACATATGTCAAACAGAGAAAAAAATAAAAATCAAAATGTGACAAAAAAAACTGTAAAATCCCTCTCATCTAATACCACTATTGTGTTTTGGTCTAGGAATCAGCAGCCACTTTCCTTTTTGGATTTTCAATCTCAAAATCATGTAGCAACTTGAAGGACCGCTATGATTAACATCAAAGTAAAAAGGAAAAATGAATTACGTCAATCATGATGGTGCTAACTATATGTACTTCAGAAAATGTCACAATTGTTGCAAATTTAAGAAGAGAAACATAATTCCTGTAGCTAAATACTAATCTGACCTTCATACAAAACGAATGAAGACAAAGCATTTTACAAATTATTTTTATAGAACATATTAATTAGAGAATATAGCATGTCTTTACAAAGAGAGCTCATTTTTTTTCAAGAGCTATAATTATAATACATTTTAAATGAATACCTTATTTTTATTATCATGGAATTCTTGATATTAGTTCTGAAAGGTCATATTTTTCTACTTAGATTTTTGTCTGTAGATGAAAATTATTTTATGTAAATAGTGTCTGATTAGAATTTAGTTTATTAGTATTAGTTATACTTTGCCAGTTGGACAACTAGAATAACTTTGGTACTATTCTAATTCTCACTCCCTTTTCTTAGCCGTAGGGTGAGATTCTAATTAATCCTATTATTAATAGTTGTCTAATTTTCAGCTATTCTATTTCATAGCCTAGAGCTTTCATAATTCTGTATGAAAATAAGAAATGCTGTAATTAATATATATTTGTTTTTGTATTAACTAGGTAACTGCAATGCTACTACACACAATATTCTAACTCCTTGATTGATGAGCATTTTGCCACACATGGAATCTTCAAAATGCCCAATGAAGAGCACTGATCTTATAGTTTATTTCCAAGTGTTGACTAAATTGTTTGGGGATTTCTCCTTTGCCTATAGGACAGACTTAATAGATTTTGAGATAGCTGTTTTCCTCTCAAACATTTAGGGGATTATAAATGTCTTCTTATAGACCATGCTCAAATGCCTAGCTATAGTGCACCAACTCTGAAAACAAAATAATTTTTTTCTTCTGAATTAAATACAGAAGAAAAAAAAACATAAAACTTCTAAGTGAGATACCCTCTCAATAGAATGCAGTGTAATTCTCAGTCATTCATAAAAATCACATTTCAGATTAATCTGGATATGACTCCATTGTTGCCCCTAAATCCATTTCCCTTCAAAAGAGGAGAGGAGTTAGCTTTCACCTGAAAATATCAGTCCAAAATAATGAAGGCAATTCAGGGAAAGTTATTACACAGTTTGTTTTGACATTTAGAAGTTTACCTCTTAAAACACTCATTTCACATGAGGTGATTCCTAATTACAATGACCTGAACTGTGATCAAATCATAGCACTGAGATCCATGGTCAGCATTGCTTAGTATGTGCCTATCACCTAGCGAATTTAGTGCTACTCACACCTACAGAAAAGGCACTTAGCCAGTGAGGCTCCAGTGTGAATCAGTGTCTAAAAAGTGTTCATATAAGATTTGTATCTAACAAAGAGAACCCTCATGTCCCTGCTCCTAACACGCACAACAGTAATGGTAATAGAAGGATAACAAGAGTATATGTACATCTAGAAGAGATGAGAACAGAGCATCCTGATCTTATGTGCAACCCAAATTTGAGAGCATTTTGGGGACTACATAACATGGTTATGTTACCCTCAATTTGTTAAAAATTATGTTTCCATCTTATTACAATCATAATTAGAAAAATGTACAGGTGCACAAATACAGTACATCTTTTCTTATTTTCTTCTCTTTTCAAAAAATGATTATGTTTCCTAAAATGTGTTTATCTTTGCAAATTGTGGCCATGACACTGCAAATTTGTCAAGAAGTTCAGTTGAGATTTCATATTTTTATTTAGAAAAAAATCAAGGCTCTTCATTAAATTAAAAAGTGGACTAATTTTCTCTATACATTGAGGTGAAAGTTGATATTTTAGAACATACTCAACATATGCTAAATAATTACAAATACTATTTAATGACAAAAGTTGGCTATGCTAAAAAGAGCTAAACCAGCACTGTCCCTTAGAATTTTTTATGATGCACTGTCCAAAAAAGATGGCTGTAAACACATCGCTGTTGCACTCTTCAAATGTGGCTAGTGCAGTGGAGGAACCACATATTTTATTTTAACTAATTAAAATTGTCATGTGTCTAGTGGCTACAGAACCATACAGCACAAATGTAGACATTAATTACTAATAAGTGTATATATTATCTGTACATACATCATGTATACATGTAGGTGTACATATGCACAAACATAAATACAAATTAATGCAATCTTATCGCTATGTAAAAACCAAAATCAAAATGTTTTGATTAAAATATAGCACAGAATCTTGCTTCATTTTAGTGAGGGTGAGGAATTCAGAAATATATTAAGATAATTCTGACAAAAAAAATCTCCATACCAAATGCAATTACTTAGCCATTTCTGCAAAACGAGAGATATTTTTCATCAAAATAAACTAGAAAAACAACTTAATCCTCTGCTTTAATTTGCCATTTCACAGCTTACAATTGCTTATTGGAAGTGCCTTTAATTTTTTCCTTCTTGGAAATTTTGCAAGAATATTGTGCCTGTATATGGTTTACATTTTGTCATTCCTTTGATATTTAAAATTATTTTTTTCTGTTAAATATATTTATTTACATTAAAGAAAAATCCATACTTAATAATGTGGGGGAAACAATTACAGGTTTTAAAATGATTCTATCTAGTAAAATCCCCTTTTTTCAATAGTAAAATCTATTTGATATAAACCAGTGATCTGATAGAAAACTAATTTATTCAAGTATTTGTAATCTAAGCAGAATAATATCAATGAATTAGTCAAAGTGTATATAGCTTTCATTTATGCAAGATTAATAGGTCCTAGATATCTAGCGTACAGCATAGTGTATATAGTTAACAATACTGTATTGTATACTTAAAAATTTGTTATGAGGATAAGTCTTATATTAAATGTTCTTATCATTAAAAAGAGGGAGAGTGGAAACTTTTAGAGGTAATGGTAGTTTATGGCATTGTAATTGTATATGGTGACAGTATACATTAAATATGTCCAGCATTTTTGCATGTCATCACACCTAAATTAATAAAAAAAAAAACAAAATTAAAAAAAATCTGAACAATGGGAAGGCACCACATAAGCCATCGTAATAAGAGGAGCACTGGTACATATTCCATGTACCTAGAAATAAAGGGTGAGTCAGATTTGCTCCCACAAAAGAAGTCTACATGTTTAATTTAAATTATTTTGATTGTGTAACAGACTTTCCCATGGTAATTTCTAAAGAGAAGATGTATGATCTCATTAAGAACGAAACATCCTAACTCTGATATTGTAAGGGTGAAACTCCAGGAATCAATAACATAGTCAGACCTAGCTAGTCTGCAGTTAGATCCAACCTGATATTTCGCTATGTTCTCTTTGTTTCTGCCCTCTCTGATTGATTTCAGAACCCTGTTTTGTCCCCTTTCTTAAGGCAACCCATACCTCATTAATCCATTTAATCAACAGAATCCTTACCTGAAAAGAGCAATTTCTTAAACTTCAGGCACCCAGACACCGGAATATACATAAAGCCCCAGGCCTCGGTGGTCCAGTCTGAGTCCTGAGTCCAGAGAGAACATTATCCTAAAACAGACCAGACCTGGGGAAGGCTGGCACCTCTCAGACCTGCCTGCCTGACTCCCCCTTTCCTTTCTTCTTCTTCTTGTGTACCTATAAAACCTTCTGAGCGGTCTAGGAATGGGGAGGTGGCCTTTGGACCATCCTCCAAGAATGCTGGTATTCTGAATAAACCTGCTTTTCTTCCCACCAACCTGATATCTCTCGATTTTTAACTTTTTCAAGCAGCAGGCAGCCAGACCCTTAGCACAGCACAAATACTTCTAAAAATTTTGCTTTTCCAAATTTTCTGAGGTAAGAATACCTGAACGATAATTTAAGAAAGTAAATGTGTACTGAATCTACAATGTATTTTTTCTTTTAAATTTTATTTCCTTAAAAACTATCCATATTTTATATTGTATTCCAGTAAAGAAAAAATGCATTGGATTTTACTGAAATTGATTTGTTTGACTGAGTACTGGATCACATGCACTGCCGTTAGCGATTGCTCCTATGGCAATGTTCCCATTTCATCTGCAAATATTCTGATTTATATCTAACATTGAGGAAAAAAGAAAAACAAACAAATCCTGGACTGAAACAGTTATAAAACCAAGAGGAAAGAGCACTGGTTTTCAAGTCAAGACACCCAAATTTAGGCCTGACCTTGTGAATAAGTAGTTTAGACAAATTATCTAGAGAGGTGCTTTTCAAGCTACAGGTCAAACCATTAGTGAAATCTGGAATCCATTTACATGTCATGCCAGCTATTAATTTAAAAAAAAAATCAAATAGAATGAAATAAAAACTGTTAGAGCGTGGATGCATATAGTGAAGATAATGAAACTTTTCCAGCTGTGTGTGTGTGTGTGTGTGTGTGTGTGTGTGTGTGTGAGAGAGAGAGAGAGAGAGAGAGAGAGAGAGAGAGAGAGAGAGAGAGAGAGAGAAACTGTACACCAGATCATCAAAGGGTCTTACTTTTTCTCTTAAATTGGGTGGTGGACAGCAAATAGAAAAAAAAGTGAAAGCCCCTGACTTAGAGAAACAATTGATTATTTAATAATTTGAACTCTGGAGCGCTTTTGAAAGCCTTAGAAAGTATACTAATTTTGTCACTGTTTAACTTTGCACAAGTTATTTATTCTCTGCTTTGTTTTTCTCATATGTAAAATGGGAATACTAATAGTGACCATCTCTAAATGCTGCTTTAAGAATTAAATGAGATAACACATGGAAATCCATTATAATAGTGCCTGACACTTAATAAGCGCTAATTATTACAATTACATGTCTACCCTATGATCCTTGAGTTACTTTGGTTTTCAGGCTCATTATAGAGCCTCCATGTGAATAGTATTTTTAAAATTTAATGTGAATAGGTTTTTGTTGTTGTTTTCAACTGAAATTCTATGGAAAGCACTGTTTTTTCAAAAACAGCATACATATGAACTTTATCTAGAATTGCTAGTTATTGGACTTTGCTAACAGGCACATTTTTCATGGAACAAACAATTGTGGGCAGCAAGCCCTCATTGTCCATTTTTCTAACACGAATTCCTCTGCTCTGGAAATGTCACTGACTATCAGGATTTGGCTCTGCCCCTGCTTCTATCATGTCTCTTGTCTTTTCCATTAGAAACAAGATGGTGTTTCAGGTATGGGGAGGCAAGGAGTTCATGTATTGTGATTTGTTTTTTTTTTAACGCACTACTCAAAATCTTTGTTGGGGACTAGCCTTTATATTGCCACTTTATACCCTAAAGCACAACAAGTGAAAGAAGATCTATTCATCAAGAATTGGAAAGTAGGTAGCCACGACACAGTTGGCCATGATTAGTTAATAGCTTCAACTTCGTAAATCATCCAACCTTTGAAAAATATTAGGTACCATATAATAAACGCTTGAAAGAGCTTCAGCACCCCCTGAAGAATGTTTTAAAATTTAAGGCTAATTACTCCCAAATCAACACAATTTTGAGAGTAACTTAACTCTGGCCTTTGATTTGGTAAATTGCTAATTACAGCTGTCTTTGTTAGATTTTAAATTGAATTAAATTAAAATGTGACCCAGTAATTTTTTCTGGCTTTTTATGTGGTCAATGCAAATAGTTATATTTAATGATGATACAGCTGAGATAAAAATGTTAAATGTAAGAGTCAATTGCAAGGTCATTATTTTTTTTTGAAGTAATGAAAACATAGTACTTCATCCACTGTAAAATTATAGGCTAATGACTCAGTCCTACAGAATGGCTCTCAAATCTTGTTCAATATACCCACACTGATTTAAGCAATGATAGAGTATCATTTCAAAGATTAAATAATGATGAGGGGTGTAAATCACAGTTTAAGTGCTGTCACCAAATATAAGTTTCTAAAGCTCTCAGTAGAAATCTTTGGAAAAAATGATGGGAAAAAAATTTCAAAATGGAAGGTAATTATTTACAATTTTAACAGAATGAGGTGAATCTTGTTTTGCTAACCAAGGAATCCAATAAAACATTTTAGCATCTCGTGAAAGCTTTAATATTGTCTTTGAAGGCATCAAAATCCATTTTTGAAAGTACCATGAAGAAGAATATTAAAACACTTTAGATAGCCCAGCCAACTTATTTACTGACTGCTTATTTAAAAAAACACACCAAAAAACAGAGAGATATAAAATGACCTATTAGTATGAATAAAAAGTTTTCGTAAACATTTTTCTTAAATTTACTGAATGGACCAACGATGTTCAGATTTTAATTACTTTAAGGTTATCTGAACTACCTACCTTGCAATACCACTGTTGATTTTTCATAAAAATGATTACATATGCCAACACAGTGCCAAAGTTGAGAAAATACCAAAAAAATGTTATGTAACCCTTTCAAAATAAATATTACAAAGATTTTTTTCAAAGGCAGTTACTTTCTTTGTAAATTATTTTCAATGAAATAGTTTAATATTTAAAAGAAAGCAAATTTAAGCTATCTTTTTTTGTTTCTTTTCAGCTTTATTGGGTTTTAAAATTGATAACTAAAATTATAAGATATTTAAAGTGTACACTGAGATGATTTGATATACGTACACATTGTGTTCCTACTGTCTTTTTAAAAAGTAAATCTATTGAGAAAAAAGTACCAATTTCTAAACAATTCCCATTTAATGAGGAAATCAGAATTCTTCATTTAGCATTTGTGAATAATCGTCAGGGAGTCTTGTCCTAAAGTTACAATTGCCATTACTAAATTAGTTACATGGAGCAGAAACATAAAATATTTAAGAACCAAAGTACAGTTTCAATATTTCTACTTACTTAATTTGTGCTTTCCTTTTCCTTATTGTGTATAGTCTGAAAATAATAAAATAAAACTGTTCTCCATATTATAAATACAGTAATACCTCGTTTTGAGAGCATAATTTGTTCCGGAAACAAACTACTCATCCTGAAAGACATCGCTTGTTTACCAAGTTAAAATGTATTATTAGGTTGGTGCAAGTAATGGCAAAAATCGCTATTACTTTTGCACCAACCTAAGAGAAATGTTTGCTCTACTTGCGGAACACTCGCAAACCAAGTTGCTCACTATCACAGGTTTTACTGTATTATAAATATTTTACTTATTTAGAGCTTTCAATATTATAAGATTGCTACAATTAGTTATGTGTATATATCTTAATTTCCTACCCTATGTGGAAACCTTTAGCTTTTCATTTTATATATATGAATTTATACATATATTAATATAAATGCTATGTATATATCCTTACTATTGTATTGCCTAAATATTTTTATTAATTTATTGAGATGCTTAGAAAAATTAACATGTTTTATAATGTTTTATTATTGATGTATCATATTATTCACTCCAAATTTCCCCTAATTGCAAGGGACTGTATGTGACATGTTCTTCAATAATTAGTGAAAAGAATTTCTTGTATGAATTATTTTATCCTAACATCAATATTTCTTGAGTACCTTCTATTTGTTAGGCCCACACAGCTAATGATACAAAAGAGAGGGCAAGAGTTCCTACCCAAACTTCCATCTATGGGCTAACGCTGGCAACTGTGGACACTTTTGCAGCAATTGTTCTACATACTCTCATAGCTTGAAGAGTGAACCTTGAAAGAAGAAATAGCTAGAAATTCAGTGTTGTTACACAATTCTAAGGCTGCAGTTCCACAAACCAAAGAGAGTTACCTCTGTGGAAAACCTAGTCACTTTAGAGAAGATATAGTGGTAGTGATAATGATAGGGAGAATCTGGGGGGGAAATTTACTTATACAAGTTTTCTACTGATTAGGTTGGTAATGCATGCACTTTCATGATTATAAGAGTGTTTTCATGTTTATCCACTGCAGAAAAATAAAATGCTGAGTCACCTGAAGAAATATCTCACTAAATGTTTCTGGTCTATGCATTTGATGTGAGAATAGATCCACAGCTATGTGCTCAAATTTTCATGTCCAAATATGCTGAGTGAAAAAGACAAAATGAGATTATTTTCCCCTCTATTCCTCCTTGAAACGTCATTGAAAGGCACCTTTTATTTCTCTTTTCCATTTCATTTATTGTACTAGTGCTACACAGTGTTAAAACGATTGTGAAATATGAATGACATAACAAATTCAATATGAGTTTATAAGCTAGACTACTGCGGCCTGCAATATATTTTGTGTTTTTGTGTTTGTTTTTTGTTTTTATTTACTTCTTTGGGTACTGAAGGCATTTTAACAGAGAAGTTTCATATAATTTTTTTTCAATTTGCAATTCTTAATGTGCTTTACTGAATATTGCTCATTATATACACTTTGAACTTGGCTTCAAAAACAATATGTCCTACTGTATTCTATGTAATTGTTATCAACTATAGGCAATTGTTTCAAGTAAATTAAGATTTTAGACAATATACTGATATATTACACTTAGGTTGTCTAACCAATAGCTTTTTGAAGATTCCTCTTTAGCTACACTTTTCTCCTTTGTCATTAGACCGAACCGTGTAACTAGTTTTGTCCCATAAGGTGTTGGTGGAAGTAACCAAGTCCCATCCTGACCTGGTCTGGATATGTCAATATCCCTCCATAGCTATGCTGTCCATTATGGTACCACTAGCTACATGTGGCTATTGTGCATTCAAAATGTGGCTATTACAAATTGAGATATACTGTAAGTGTAAAATACACAATGGATTTAAAAGTGGTAGTACAAAAATATTGTAAAATATCTCTTTAATAATGAGTATATTGTTATATCTTGAAGAGATAATATTTTAGATATATTGGATTGAATAAAATACATTACTAAAATATTTTCACTTGTTTCTTTTCTACTTTTTAAATGTGACTGTGAGAAAATTTTAAATTATAGAAGTTGTTTGCATTATACTTTTATTGGACCAAGTTGCCAAGCTTGTCAGGGTTCCATACCTTTCTACTTCAATATATTCATGATTTGTTCACTCCTTCATTCAGTAATTTGTAGCAGTATTTATTGTGAACCTACTGCTGCTGACCAGGTACTCTTCTAATAATCCCTTACTGATAAAACAGACCATGGGGCCATGTGACTCCATGATAAAACTGGGGAAGAGATTACCCAATATAGGAACTAAATTTTTGGACAAGGGTTTTTTGTGTGCAAAGAAGAATCCGTGCCAGGATAAGCATGAGGACTGACAATAATGTGACATTTTCATTGGTGTTTTAAGAACCACAGAGGCTGGGTCCTGTCTGTTAGGAAGAATGAACACACAGAATTATGAAATGTTGAAAGACTTCTGTGTCTCATTTCTTGGACTTCAAGTGCTATGGCATTTTGACAATGCCTGTGAATTACCCAGGGCTTCTGTGACTAGTGACAGTTCTGAAAAAGGGACACTCAGCTTCAGGAGTAGTTTTAGTTTGACTATATGGACTCATTGCTGAAAAATACATGCTTTTTTTCAGTCTTTTGCAAAGAATGAAAACTACTTATAAATCATCCCCCATTTCCATTATTTAAGGGGTTTACACATTGAGAGTTCTCAAAACTATTTTTTTGTTTTATACAGTCAATGTAGATGCCTCTTTTGCAATTCCTTTCCATTGTGTTTTACTCTGTCAGAGATTCTTTCATGTGTTCAACAAATGTTTTCCAACCCAACATTAATTCTACATGTATGTAAAACTTAATTTTAAAAACCCGCTCATTAAAAATGAACTGGAGTATGGGTCGGCCGAGTGGCACAGTGGTTGGGTGCTGGCTTGGGAAGCCAGTGGCCCCAGTTCGAGTCCTGCATGTGAGGGCCAGTGACACCACCCTCAAAAAAAAATGAACTGGAGCAAAATAGAAGCACAGTGTTCAAATAATGAATATGAGAAAGGCACCACTTAGTTTATTTTCTGCTTTGGCTAAACACTCCAATTCCTCTGACTTTTCTTTTTTTTTTTTTAGGTATCAGGGGATCATTTTATTGATTCATTTATCTACTTAAGAATGTATCATTCCAGTTAGAAGCCTCAGGGAGCTAAGCTCAATGACATCATGCAGTACATTTTTCAGATGTGTTTATCGACTGTCTTTCCCAATAGAATAGAAGTTCCATTAGGATGGGCAGGGGCTTCTTCTGTCATGTTTATGGGTATCTCCAAGCACCTAGAGCAGTGCCTGGCATAGGATCTAAATTCAATTAACCAGTACAAAAACCAAGAAGTCCTCTGACTTTTCTAATAGGATTTTTTTCCCTACTATTTAAATCATGGTTCTCCTTCCTACTTTACTTAACCTAACAGTTTTCTCAACACTGGAGGGGTTCAGAATGAGTCACCTCAAGATGTGCCTCTGTGGTAAGTAGATCATTTTGAGCTAAAGGCAATCAACACACTGGGGGCTCAAGAGAGATCTCTGTCCCCACTTAACTACCTAGAAGAATTTGAATTAGGGGCTTTGCCCATTATAAGAGATTATCAGAGATTGTCTATGGACTATGGACTATAGCTCAGGGCAAATTTCTAAGTACTGAACATCTTCTCTTATTCTTCTGCAATGACCTTCCTCCCCTGTGAAGTCCCAAGAGACCTTAAGCTCAGAATGTCATATACACCTCATTTCCCCTTTCTGTCTTTGAACCCGTCATGTATGTGGTGTCTCTGCCCTGTCATTTGTGTACATATGTATTAAATTTGGTCATTTTCTCTTGTTAATCTGTCTTGTGTTGATTTAATTTTTAAACCAGCCAAAAGAACCTTGAGGGTATAGGAAAGTTTCTTCCTCTCCCAAACACCTTTTAATTCCTCTTTTGAAATCATTGTTCTTTGTATCTTTTAAAAAACAGATATAGAATATTATTCTTTAATACTAAAATTTACTATAAAAGTTTACTGTGAAGAATTCTAAAAGAACAAAATACTTTTAAAAAGACATAAATCTATAGGAATAAAGGAACATTAGCCATCAAGATGTTAGCAAATTTTGGGAAGCATTTCCAGGCTTTATGGCAGAAACAGCGGTCTCAAGCTCACTCAATATATTACCTGCTCAGGATCAGAAATCAATTGTACCTGTATTGAGCTCTGGTTCCTTTTAATGTGGAATGATATTTTAATAATGAACATATGGGCTCCAGTATGTGTAATACTACGATTTATAATAAGAAATATATATCTGGTCTTCCTCTGGTTTCTGGCCCACAGTTCCAAAAGTCCTTGGAATTTTCAGTGATAAGAGCAATAAAGGTGTATTTCATTATGTTAATGAAGCAACTTTTGGAAAGCACTTATGTAACTTCAGGATTGGGGCTGATTGCCATGGAACCAGGAAAAGCATGGTGAAACTTTGTGTCCCACTCCAGATCTCAGAGAGAGGAGAGGGGCTGGAGATGAATTTAAATCACCAGTGGCTAATTAATTAATCATGCCTGTGTATTGAAGTCTCCATAAAAATCCAAAAGGAGGGTATTCAGAGAGCTTCTGGGTTGATGAACACATAGAGATCTGGGGAGAGTGGAGTCCCTGGAGAGGGCACAGAAGCTCTGTGTCCTTTCCCCATACCTTACCCTACACATCTCTTCCATCTGGCTGTTCCTGAGCTGTTGGGTCTTCGGAAAAGTCATGTCATATTTTGTCCATGTTTTTCAAAGGTTACTTATTTATATAAAGAACAAAGATCAATCAATGATATATTGCCCATTTTGTTCAATAACCTTTTGCCATCTTTCAGTGAGCTTCAAAATTCCTCATTCATAGAAGGACCTGTCTTTATTTGCAAAAAACTGAACAAGGTGCTGATTTACAGCCTCATCTGAATTGAACATTATACCACGCAAGGAGTTTTGAAGATAGCGAAACAAGCGGAAGTCTGATGGTGCAAGGTCAGGCGAGTATGGTGGCTGTGGCAACACATTCCATCCAAACTCCAATAATTTTTGATGGGTGATCAAACTTGTGTGTGGTCTCACGTTGTCGAGATGGAACACAACAATTAACCAGCTCTGGACGTTTCTGGATGATGGATTCATTCAAACTGTCCAACTGCTGACAGTACACATTCAAATTGATTGTTGGGTTCCTTGATAGGAGCTTGAAAAACACAACACCTTTAAAATCCCACCACACTGAGAGCATAAGCTGCCTCTGAAGAATGTCTGCTTTCAATGTCGTTTGAGGTGAATCATAACATCAGGACCAAGATCGTTTGCACACCACATTGTTGTAAACAATCCACTTCTCATCACCAGTTATCAGTTGCTTCAAAAAAGGATCGTTTTCCTTATGTTTAATGACATATTGCAGATGTTTATACGTGCCGTCAAATGAACTTTTTTGAGTTCATGTGGAACCTAAATATCAAGCTTGCTTATGTATCCTAGTTTCTTCAGGTGGTCATGAATGCTTGAATGATGGATGTTCAATTTTTCTGCAATCTCTTGTGTCATGTAACGTGGGTTTGACTCAATCAATGCCTTTATTTTGTCATCATCAACCTTGGTTGGCCCTCCTATCTTAGGAGCGTCGTTGAGATCAAAATCACCAGCACAGAATTTCGTGAACCATCGTTGGCCTGACATTCTTGTATAGCATTGTCACCATAAACTTTATGCAACTTTTCCCAAGCTTGACATGCATTCTTCCCTTTATGGAAGTAAAACAGTAAAACATGGCAAAAATGCACAGATTGGTCTTCCATTTTGAACTTGTAAAATCTCCAATATTCAACCAAATCACTCAATGTATTTTTAGAATGAAGCTAGAACTGTCAGCTGTCAAATGACATAGCAATAACATAGATGCAAATGCCTCTAGTACTTCCAAAAATGAACTAGTGCCATCTATTGCAAACATGCGTCATGACTTTTCCAAAGACCCAATACATCGTTTTATAAAAAACTGGTGATCTAGTAAGTAAAATATTTCTCTGAGTTCTGTGACCTGCTCTAGCAAATTAATAGAACCCAATGAGGGGATCATTGGAATCTCGGATCTACAGCCAGTGGATCAGAAGCATGGGTAACAGTCTGGACTTGGCTTATGAAGGGGAGGATAGTCTTGTAGGACTGAACACTTAACCTGGGCCATCTGATGCTCTCTGTGAGTAGATTGTGTCAGAATTAAGTTGAATTCTAGGATACCAAGCTACTGTCTGAGAATTGCTTGTAGGTGTGGGAAACTCTCCCCGCTAAGCCATCCCAGTTGACAAGAAGTATATTTTTAGGAAATACATTTTAGTAATCTGTTAGTTTCTATTGAAATTTTCAATTCAAACAATATTAAGGAGTTTTCTTAACCTCCATAGTTTAAATTATGATTTTGTATGTTTACTTTTATCTCCTATCTCTTCATTAATTTTTTTGGGGGTGGTTTTCTGGTCATTTTTGCTTGTTTGTTTTCTATATAAACTTTTGGATCAGCTTGTGGAACTCCAGAAAACAATGATACTTGTGCTGGAATGTCATTTAGTTTATACATTATCTTGAAAACAATACTTTTATGATGTTAATTCATGCTCTTCAGGGACAAGGTAGGTTTTTCCCTTTGATTTTGTTTTGCATCTTTCAGGAAACTTTTGAATATAGGTTTTGAAAATTTCTTGTTAAATTTGTCTCTTGTTTTTGGAGTGGTAAATGGATATGTCTGATCAACACTATATTCTTGCTCATTATTATTTACATACATGAAGCCAATTGAGTTTGCATGCTAATTTTATATTTTGCTAATATACTAAATTATTTGTTTTTTAATGTTATTGTATGAGTTTTTAGATAAACAATCACATCTGTAAATTGGGATATTGTTACCTCTTCTTTCAACTGTTTTGCCTTGAATCAGTTTATCTTATCTGGTTCTGATGGCTAATACTTCTAACACAGTGTTAAGTTGTAGTAGGATAGCTGGAGCATTCTTATACTTTTCCTGTTTTTAGCCAGAAAGTATCGAATGTGTCTTCATTAAGTAACATGCTCACCCTTGGACTATACTATATACAGTGTGTATGCATTATAACATGTTAGCAGAAGTAGCTGATGATTGCCTTTTTTGTTAAATATTTTTATCACTCAAGAGTGTTTAACTATGGAATGTTAGTATATTATACTTAAATGTAAAGAAAGTTAAGATCACTAGATAATTTCAGAAATGACCTCGAAAATGAAACAGTTCCCCAAAATAAAACAAACCAGACAAAAAACAAAGAAGAAAGAATGAAAACAAGAACAATGCAAGAAGCAGAAGTGAACTGTGGAAAAATTATAAAGAAAATCCACAGAAAGTAAAAGAGACGTGACTGCATTTTTTGAAACAAGATCAGGAGGATATAAAAAATGATCACAAATGAAGAGTAGAATATAAAATATTTTGATATAATATCTAAACAAAAAAGTACCTCCCTTGAGTCTTTTCTCAGAAAGCTACTATTTTACTAAAAATAAGAGAGTAAACCAAGGAAGATGATGACATAGGATTTAGGACACTAGGGGTCAAACACAGAAGAGAAGTAGAGTTCTTTGGAGAGTATCTGCATATCAGGGTCAAAAACAAGCATTCTAGAGGGTGACAGGTATAAAAACAGCCTTGAATTCTTGTCTTAATGTTAACTCCTTGGACTTCTGACAAAGATAGCACACTTTCTTCTTAATGCTCTCTTTTCTTCTTTGTCTTTTTTCCTTTGACATACACCATAAATATTTTTGTTACCCAGTATTCCATTCATGGCTTGAGCTCTATCGGAGGTGCCTCATCTATTTCTCTAGTCACCAACCTAACACACTTAATCATGAAGCTGTGTTTTCAAACGTTGTATTTTTTTCTACACATTGCTTATTAAATCCATTCAATTCCCATACCCCATTAAGCAAAACATTATGTAACTCAAATCCATCAGTTCTCATACCTCACTCAGCAAAATAAAAGCCTGTCAAACAAGCACCAGCCTCAAGCATTCTTCTCAAAGGTATTCAATTCCTCTTGCCCTCACAAGAATACAAAAATAATAACCAATACTAATTAAATGTTTACCATATGCTAGGTATAATTCTATGTGCTTCGCATGCGGAAAATAGTTTACTCTTTTAAATAAATATTTGATTGAGAAGTTGGGGCTTAGAAAGTTTAGTAATTTACTCAAGTTTAAATACAGTAAATGCTGAACTGGGAATTAAAACTTAGGCTTTGGATAGTCATGGGATGTGGAATATAGTGTGCGGATGGAGTCAATGGAATTGTAATAGATATGTATGATATCGGGGGTGGGGGGCAGGGAGGGAGGGTGACTTTGTAAGGGGTGAAAAGTATAACTATTGCATTGTTTTGTACATCTGTAAATAATAATAATAATAATAATAATAATAATAATAATAATAAAGTTAAAAAAAACAACACTCAGGCTTTGGAATCCACTACTTGACCTCATATGGTTTTCCTGAACGCCTCAGAACCACATTCAACCAATTTTTTCAACATCGAAACCCAAAGTGATCAACAACTCCAAAACATGTCTCTCTCTTCTATTTTCTCTCTCAGTTCTTATTCCAATTTATGGTATCTACATCTGTCTTATGTCCGAAGACAATACTTTGCACCCATCAGATTCATTTCTTATCCCCCATATCCAATCATTAACCAAACCTTGTCGTTTTCATCTCTCCAACCAGGTCATCTCCACTTATATCATTCCGACCTCCTATCAGGACTTTGCCATGATTGGGTAGATTGTTTTAAGAAGCACTTGGAAATTAGGGTTTTGAACTCAGTGTTACAAATGCATATGAGTATTTGGAAATGTACCTGCTATATACTCAAAAATCATTTCCTGAGTGCTCCCTTAGGTCCTGGGGAGAAGTGATGTTTAAGGACATGAAAGAAGGTGAAGGAGACACTGCTGACAGAAGAAAGAACTGAGATAATGGCCAGTATGATCAACCTTGTTTTTAATTCCCTTCTCCTTTTCTTCCTTATTTTCATCCATTCTATTCATTGAACACATATTGATTAAATATCACTGTACACCAGGGAGTCTACTATAGGCTGAGTAGACAGCAATGACTGAGTCAAGATTAAGACCCTCAAGGAGCTCAGTTAATAAATAGAAAGTATAGCATAGGGAATATAGTCAATGGTATAGTAACAGCTATGTACAATGTGAGAGGGATAGTGGAGTGGGAGGGGGACTATCACTTTTTGAGGGGTATAAATGTCTAATCATTATGTTGTTTCTTACACCTGAAACTAATAAAAAAAACACCTAAAAATAAAAGGTCAAACTAAAATAAATAAATAAATAAAGTGGCTTAAACAACAAGAAAAAATATATATAAACAATTATTATAATAGTTCATCAATTTCACAAGGCCCTATGATGATAGGGACTTTTTCTCTTCACTGCCATGTTCAAAAACCTGGAGCAGCTAACAAGTAATAGGTACTCAATAAAAAAATACATCAGTGAATGTTGATTTCATGTGCATTTTTTTGTCAAAACACATTTCCTTAAATATGAATTATTGTTTATGAAGGATAAAATGTAATGCATAGACATAATATTCAGAGTATTTATTCTCTGACATAATCGTTTCAGGTAATTTGAATAACAGGGCCAGTTCTCATAAAAAGTACCATCCATAGACCATGTGTTTTGAAAAGATTGTTTGTTTGGGGTCCAGGTGATCTAAATCAAAGAGGAAACTATTTAGGAAACCCATCTATAATTTTCATTTGTTCCTATTGAATGACAGCTAACAATAAACCAAGGGGTGACTTCACTCACATTTCTAATTAAGAGGTTGGTTTGTCTCCCTCCCTTAGCTGGCCACAATTCTGCACAAGACAAAGCGATTACTTATTTATTGATTACCATTTGTCTACCTTATGGTTGCTTCTTTCTGCATGCAGAATTGAAGTAGTGAAGTTAAGGATTAAATTGGGATAAGATTAAGAACAGAACTTTTTAAAATCAAGCCACCTTTTGTGGTCCAAGAACTTTACAATGCAGCTCTGCCTGTAGCTGCATTACAAGAGAAGTTTCTACTGCTGAATTTGTATTAACAGATTATGGGCAGGTTTGATCTTAACTCTTTGCGACCTGGCTATCACGATTGTAATTTGATGGAGTAGAAGGCCAAAGGAACTCTGGTAAGGTAAAAAAAAAAAAAAAAAACATAACTCATTAAGTCAGGCACTGAAGAAAGGTACTAAAATGAAATTCTTCTGCAGAAGGAAAATAATGAACAAAAGGGAGATTGAAAAACACTGTATGTTCGCTGAAATATTTTATTAGTTAGAAAAACATATTGTTGCCCACGAAATGGTTGCAGTGAAAGAAAACAAGATGATACTCAGTCTTACGCTTGGATGGGCTATTTTTTTCCAAACTTTGAGCTCAGTTCTTTGGCTTTATCATCTATCCACTTATGGAACACATGATAACTAATTTAAGATTAGTTAGAGAGTTAACTTAAGATTAGTAATCATAAGTAGGACATGCTTTAATTTTTTTATATGTATTTGATACTTGTGCCAATCAGGTATATATTATATTTGTGCCGATCAGCTATATATTTTGAAGGCTTGTAACATAAGAAGACAATGATAAGATTTATATATATATATCTATATCTATATCTATATCTATATCTATATCTATATCTATATCTATATCTATCTATCTATCTATCTATATATATATATATATATATCTGATTGGTAGGTTTTGAGTCTTTTAACACAAGCCCAATTATGTTACTGGGTATAGACCCCTAAAGATGGAACCCATCTTCAGTCAAGTAAAGATTCTCAACTGGAGAAAGGGAAAGAAATGTTCCCCACTGAGTGTTCATCACATTCCTAGATGAGTTTTCCTCAAACATTCCCTACTACAGACTAGATTAAATCACTGACATTCTATGGCATAGTTCCCAAAGTGTGGTCCTGGGACCAGTAGCATCACCATGATTCTTTTTTTTTTTTTAAAGATTTTATTGTGGAATTGGGGGAGGGGAACAGCATTGGGGAACTGGGGAAGGGGAACAGACAAGTTGTTGTCCTTTTCTTCTTCAGTCTAGTTGTGGAGGACATCGCTTCACTAGCCCATGTTGGTATTATCATTACGTTCTTCCCGGGTGAGGCAGATTGATTGCCAGCCTCTGGATGGCGGCTCACAACGGCTGCCAGCCCACTCACTGTAGCTCATGGCAGCCCACTGCAGCAGGGGCTGCAGCTATGCTGTCCCTGGGGACTCACAGCAGCCCAGCTCCAGATGTAGCTGTTGTTCACCATCTAAGCTGTAGAGGGCAGTGTCACTGGCCCTCATATGTGGGATCTGAACCAGGGCTGCTGGTGTCCCAAGCCAGCTCCTAACCAGCATGCCACTCAGCTGGCCCCAGCATGATTCTTTACTGTCATATTCAAAAACCTAGAATATCTGACATGTAACAGGTGCTCAGTAAATAATGCTAGTGAATGCAGACTATGTGTATTTTTGTCAAAGCATGTTTCCTTGAATATAGATGATTGTTTATAAAGGATAAGGACTTAAGGCACAGACAGAATAGTCATAATATTTATTTACTGCCTGACATAATAGCCACAGGTAATTTTAATAATAGGAATGTGTTCCACCTGGGAACTTGTTAGAAATCCAAGTTCTTGGGCTCTCCCTAGATCTATGGAGTCAGAAATTCTGGCTGTGAGTTCCAGCAATCTCTTTTAACAAGCCCTCTAGGTGGTCTGATGCACCGTGCTGATGAGTATGTGTGACATCAAACAACTCTACAAAAATTGTAACCCACTGGCATTTTTATGTTAGACCCATGTGTTTGTCTATTCCTTAAGTGTAAAGTGTAGGCTTCGGACTAAATTTTGCATAAAGGATTAGTGGTTATAGGGTTGTCTAATTACTCTAACATTGCCTATTGTTTTAGAACTTCACATTTTTCAGCCAGAAGTTGACTATTAACATGATTAAACCAACAACTCATTTGTTGGCTTACCTGGCCCCAACAACAATATAATTATTCAGGAATAGCACTGTGTTCCCTCTCACAACCTCCATTCTCCACTCACATGGGTCTCCTTGACTACTCCCCACCCAACAAGCCAAGCTTCTTCAGTCACTGCACATTTCTACATGCAATTGCTGTCACCTTCATCTCTCTTTAAATTATCTTTGGATGGACAACCTCAGATTAAATGGCCCCTCTTTTCAAAAGCTTGTCCCTTCTCCAAGCAATTAGTCATTCTTTCTTCTGTGTTCCCATGGCACCTCTATTATATTAAAGGTCATGTTTTATTTTAATTATTTGTTATCTAATTGTTTCCTCCTTTAGTTGATAATCTCCTAGAAAGTCCTAGAGAGGAAAAACCATATTGTATTGTGCCTTTATCAGTGTACAGTACTACGCCTGCCACATAGTTGGCACTCAGTTGATATTCGTTAAATGTTGAAAAGTTATTTTAGCAACCATATATCTCTGGTGGGAGGGTACCAGAATGCCAACTATTCTTCCCCAAATAGAAATAAATCACAAAGTCAATATACATTGTTTTGTTAGAAAGTTAGGTATGGCTCTAAGATAGAATAAATCAGATAACTAATGCATTTGCCTGTCAGCTACAGAGAATTACCTTTTTGCTAGCAACAATCATGCCAATTGGTAAATATTTACATTTCCCAGCTAAATATGCTTTCCACTGAGACCACTCCGTATTATGAAGATATAGCAATCAAAAATTCCAGTAAGATATTGCAGAACATAGTAACTTATAAACAAAAATGTTACCTTCTAAATCCAGCTAGAAATATTAAGAGCTCAGTAATGGTGGGTAGATAAAGAAAGTATTCCTAAGAAAGATCTGCAATATAAACAATAAATTATTTGTCTTTCATTGAAAACCATGAGGCCTATCACAATCCAATTTTCCTTTCACTAATTGAATGATATCTTTTGTTACTTGGGTTCTTTGCAAAGATTAGATTCAGGAAAACATTCAAGGGAATGGTTCTCAGTGGATTCAAGCATTAGCATAATTATCTTAATTGCAAACACAGACATCATTCTAGAAGTCACCTTAACATCTAGTGTAGATGTTAAGTAGTCCACATGCCAATAAAGTGATTATTTTGCATTTCTCATAAAATTACTTAAAATAAATATTTTAAATCTCTCTTACACACAATAGTTTTTTTATGCTTAGTGGAAATAAAAAATATTAATAAATAAAAGTATTCACAATTTACATGATTATATTGAAAACTAGATTACTTCACTCATCAAAACCTAGCATGTAAAAGTATTAACATTTAATGTATCAGAAATAATGCAAAAAGAATTGATTAAAAATCATTTTCAACAATGGTTGAAATTTGGGGGTTATTAAACATTCAAAGGTAGGTTAAATTCTCTATTGGTATTGCAAGCATTAAATACCTTCTATTCCTCAAGTTTTTAATGTCCTCAAATCCTCTCTCTACTTCCCATGAACCTTATTAATTTTGTGACAAGTGTCCAAGAAAAATACAGCACTTGGTAGGTGGAATAGTCATAATAGTATCAGATATGGAAATACAACGAGTTTTAGAGTACAGTTTCCTGGATGCCAGCTTCATCTCAGCCATTTACCTTGATTGAGCAAGCCACCTAAGCTCTCATTTAGCTAATCTTGAGTACGTATCTCATGAAGTCATCGGAACAACTAACCATAAAACTATCACTCTCAATAGCATTATTAATAAGAGGATATACAGGAACAAAAAGTTCCTAATCTTTGATATTTCTATAATGAGGATTTCTATAGTTTTAAATACCAATATTCATCTCTCCAAAACAATTGTACCAAATAATTCAAGTGTTAGCAAAGTCTTCTATGGGTTGCTTATTATGATCCAGAGACATGGTTCACTGCCCTTAATGGTCTCTAGTGATTTAATTCTTCCTGGTACCAAACAGAATGGAAAAACAGGAAGCCAGAGGCATAGTGGTCTGTTTGTATCTCTGGTGAATCTTCCATGATACAAGAGCCTGCTCAATTACTTCTGTTAAATCAGACCCCTTGTAGAGTAGTAATACGTAAATTTGTTAGTTATACATAAATTCAGAAATGGCACAGAGGATGGGCCGGCCGGGTGGCGCATTGGTTAAGAGCTGGTTTTGGGATGCCAGCAGCCCCGGTTCGGATCCCACACATGAGGGCCAGTGACACTGCCCTCTACAGCTAACAACAGCTCCACCTGGAGCTGGGCTGTGTGAGCCCCGGCGATGGTGTAGGCTGCAGCCCCTGCTGCAGTGGGCTGCCATAGGCTAGCCTGAGTGGCCGGCAGCCAGCGTGAGCTGCCAATAGCCGCGGTGAGCGACCATCCACAGGCCGGCGACCAATCTGCCTCATCCGGGAAGAGCGCAGTGATGATGCCAATATGGGCCAGTGAAGCATCGTCCTCCGCAACTAGACTGAAGAATAAAAAGACAGCAACTTGTCTGTTCCCCTCCCCCAATTCCCCAATAAAATCTTTAAAAAAAATGGCACAGAGGAAAGGTATATACATATTGTTACCTCTATCACTGAAAAAATGTTTTGTTCCTATGTCCCCGTACCTTCCTTTTATATCATGAAACCATTTATTTAACTTTAAACATAATATGCTTATGTATGTTTGTGCATGCATATTGGCAAGGACATAGATTGACACAGAGTGTGTACCATGATAATAAATGTTCTGTTCTCCCTGTTTCATCCAAAGAAGGTAGCTCAGAGCCAGCCGAGTGGTGCGGTGGTTGGGCGCTGGCTTGGGAAGCCAGCGGCCCTGGTTCGGGTCCCGCATGTGAGGGCTAGTGACACTGCCCTCAAAAGAAAAAACACACAAAAAAACTATATAACAAAGAAGGTAGCTCAAACCAAGTTCAAGAAAGCCGAATCATCCTGCCACCTATTGGCAGCTCAGCTCGGGCTGGGCATTGAACTGCTATTGCTCAGAGCTCAGCTTGGACTCTTGAGTGAGCTCTTAACCAATTGAACCACTCGGCCAGCCCTCAAAACTTATTTTAATACATGTTTTCTCACAAAGTAGACATGGACACATAAAGAAAACAAGACTGGAAGCATGTGAATTGTATGTTTACCTTTCTTTCCCAATTAATGATTTTCCCTGAGGCTCCATGGCCCAGAGCTGTGTAAAGCCTGATTCACTGACTTATAGTTTTAGTGTTAATTTGCATTATATCATGCTCATCATGCTGGCTACAAGGTAAATTCTGATGAATTCTTGGGAAAACTATGTTCTGTCAGGTAATTCTATCCCATGTTATTGTTATCCTGAGAAAGTTAGTCCTAGCTTTTTTATGTATGAGCCTATATGGTATGGCAATGAAAACATAAATGTATTACTGTACATTGGGCTTTTGTGAAGTTCATACACAGAACCAAATACACATTTCTACTTCATTTAAGTCAAATAGAAAATTGTCTACTACTTTTGGAAGAATCCGACAGAATAGTATATAGAGAGGATGGAAATAAAGATGATTACTAAATATAACATCAAACTATCATATAACTCATTGGGAGATAGTTTAAGTCTTCACCTGATGTAGTAGTAAATATTTGTCCCCACAGATTGCTTTTTCTCTAACACAAACTTCAAGTAAATTTTATGACAAAATCAGTTTTGGTCATAATTTCAAAAGTGTCAGTGAACCTGTGTGAATGAACAAGATTATTTTTTCTTTAATTAATTAAAGTTTATAAGGTTGACAATTATTAGTACAATTATATAGGTTTCAGGTGTACAGTTCTGTAATACATCATCTATATATATATATCACATTGTGTGTTCACCACCCAGAATCAGTTCTCCTTCCATCACCATATATTTGATCCCCTTTACCCTCATCTACCACTCCCCACCCCCCTTACCCTCTGGTAACCACTAAACTATTGTCTCTGTCTATGAAACAGGATTCTTATTATGTGAATTATATTTGTGGGACAGTAAATTAAACATTTTTAGTATTATAAAATTTCTACAAATTATATGAGTAGAATATTTACCTTGAATTCATCTTTCCTAGCAATGGCTTCATGTTTATGTGGAGATAAATAATGTTTGTTATCTTTAGAGAATAGATATGATAAATCACATTCTAGTAGAAATTATTAGAATTGAAGGTTAATAGAAGAGTTATTTTGAAAAGGAGATACAGCCTATTTTAAAATGGTCCTGGAAAGTGAAAAATCAGTTGGATTTACTACAAAGGCACATGTGGCTTCAAATAACAAAATGATAAGGCTATATTTAATCACATTTTCCCCTTAAAATAGCCTTTATGTAGGTTTATAAAATAACAAGGAACTACTTTGCTGTCTCTCTATACTTTACAAATATTATATAAGTGTGATTGTGTGTGTGTGTTGTACACCTCACTGATAAACATTTAGCTTATCATATTAATTTTTATTGTTCTGTATATGATTCTCTTTGCCTAATTTACCACACAGTTAATTATTTATTGCTTTTTCTCTCTTTTTAAAGTCTTCTTGTACATGTTCTTTTCCATTCAGAATTTTTCCTCTTTTCTTAAACTTAGCATACATTTACTTGTCTGTACTGCTGACCTAAATGAGTTTATTCTTTTAATGTAGTGCACTAGTAGCAATCATTGGGGCAACAAACAAAACACACATTCCTGCCTTCAATAGGTTCTCATTTTTTTCAGTCTGGAAAGTCTCACTTTTTTCATGCTCCTTCCTTTAGAGTCTCTCAGTCAGTAGAGCTTTCTTCATAAGGGTTTCTCAGTTCATTTTAGCCCAATGTACTGATTATCTACAGCCCACTTAGTGCTACTCTGTTTAGCAATTATTCAAGATCTCCCAAATGTGTAGGCTCCAAGAGATCAGAAGTATCAACTTAAATTAAGTTTGTGTCTCCTACAGGCCTAGAATTTTGCTGAATGTCATGTAGTGATGCAATAAATGCATCAAATGACATTATCTCACAGTTATGTCTATCTTTTGGTATCACTGAGTGGCTTAAACTGGATAAATTAGCTTTCTCTTAATTCTTATTATCTTCCAAATTGCATAAATATAATTTAGCCACGTACATGAAGTACTGACAAGGAAATACCAGATAACATGGAAAATGTACTTTCAGGTTCTCTAAATCAAAAGTCAACACACACACACACACACACACACACACACACACATACTTTTCTCTCTAAATATTAATCCTCTTAATCCTCTGTCTTTATAAACACTTATTTATATTCCTGATAACTAGAATATTCACAAATATGAAAATTTTATATTTGAAAGAATGGTGACCCTCCTGATCTAATTTTAATAGGTTTAGGGAGAACATTTATAAAAATAAATAAAATAAGTGGGAGCTGAAGTGGAGGAAGATACTTGGGAAAAAAAGTCAGTACACTCATGAGTGTGGTTATTCCACAATTTTAAAATGTGGGTATTCATCTGGGCCGGCCGAGTGGCTCAGTTGATTCAGAGCGCTAGCTCTGAGCAATAGGATCGCCAGTTCAATTCCCACATGGACCAGTGAGGTGCACCCGAGCTGAATTGCCACTGAGCTGCCAACAGGTGGCAGCTGGTGAGAGCACGTGCTCCAAACAATGATGCTGGTTCAACTCCCCCATGCAATGGTGTGCTATGCCCACCGCAGCTATGATTGAACACGGTACCTTGAGCTGCGCCACCACAAGCTGCCAATAGGTGGCCGGATGGCAACTGGACTTGGAGCTGATCTAGCTGCACCCTCCACAACTAAGACTGAAGGAAACAACTCGTCTGTTCCCCTTCCCCAATTCCCAAACACTGTTCCCCTTCCTCAATTCCCCAATAAAATCTTTTAATAAATGAATAAATAAAATTGGGCATTCTTAAAGGTAGGGGAAAGAATGTTCTAAGGCAGTGCCAACAATGCATTCACGGAAGATAAGATATGAAACTGTGGTTCATATGTCAGCATATGACATATGAAAGTGTCAGTGTATAGAGAGGGATGATCTATTTAGATTTGTGAAATGAGATTCACAGTGTTTGTCTTTGGTCAGGTTTATATGCTGTATTAAAACAATTCACTCGTTTAATTCAAAGATTCAGAGTATTATGTTACATTTACTATTTCAAAAAAAATCTCTTGAGCCGGCTGAATGGCACATTGGTTAATAGCTGGCTTGGGAAGCCAGCGGCCCGGGTTCGGTTCCCACATATGAGTGCCAGTGACACTGTGCCCTCTACAGCTAAGATGGTAAACAACAGCTCGACCTGGAGCTGGGCTGCTGTGAGTCCCCGGGATGGCATAGCTGCAGCCCCTGCTGCAGTGAGCTGCCATAGGCTACAGTGAGTGGCCAGCAGCCAGTGTGAGCAGCCAATAGCAGTGGTCAGCGATCATCCAGAAGCCAGCGACCAATCTGCCTCATCCGGGAAGAGCACAATGACAATACCAACATAGGCCAGTGAAGGAATGTCCTCCACAACTAGACTGAAGTGCAAAAGGACTGCAACTTGTCTGTTCTCCTTCCCCAATTCCCCAATAAAATCTTTAAAAAAATAAAAAAATAAAAATATCTTTATAATTCTGATTTGCTATATATTTGTTTGACAGCTTATATGTATTGCTTATTTCAAAATTTCAAATAAGACAGTTTTAATGAGGCCAGTCGATACAGCAATTAAACACTATATATGCATTTGGTAAATATTCTGAGAATTATGCATTTGTACCCTAAATATTTGAACTTATTTTTCACATATTCTTCTTCATTTGTGTTGTTATAACTTATTCCTTTTTAATATTTGTACCCTACTTAGTTCAAAAAGTTAAAATTTTAACAACATATCCTCCTTCTTATATTTATTCTTTAAAGCTCTGTAATAGTAATTTATTAACTGTTAATTCAGTACATAAAAATAAATGAAATCTGATTAGTTCAAATTCAGTTACTTAACTTCTTGCTAATACACAAGAGAGTACTTTGCAAAATTCTGCTATCAAATACCACAAAGAATGGATGGTTGTTTAAAACCATTTGTTTTCAAGTAAAGGGAACACTTTTTAGATCACATCTCCCAGTGGGTTGTTTTGGATCTACTACTAAGACTTCTACAAAATGACACAGACCTGCGAGTGATTCATATATATTAAGAGCATGAGGCATTGCACTAGGAATTTTGACACATAATAATTCTTTTAATCTTCACAACAACATGCAAAACAACCGTTATCACTATTTTGCCACTCTTAAAGCCTTGAATATAGGGATCCAATTTTAGGAGCTTTATATTCCTATTATCTGAATTTGAGTTACTAGGTAAGCACTCAATATATACATGTACACACAAACTGATGGGAAGATGAGGAAACTGATTAACTGAATAATCCATAATTATTAAATGTAAATCCAAGTCTTTCTCACTTCAAAATCTACACAAACCTCCTTATATTGCATACTTAACGCTAGTTTTCAAGGTAAGAATATTTTACTGTGTTAATATATAATCATCTAGAATGTTATGGATCATAAATTGAGTTCCATTTGCAAAATAAATATTATTAAGAGTATGGATTGATGTCTGCAGAAAAAGAGAATGAACTTACCACCTTAAATTATTTAACACATGCTCTAAGTGATAGGAGCCAAATAGGCCCAAAGCAGTTATATGAGTTTTTCCTCTAACTTGGTAAAGACCAAAACAGACAAAAAAATTATCATTTCAGAATAATAAAAATCCCTCATATCTTCTAATCTGTTACATATACTAGCTACTTGATGGAAGGCTGCTGTTATAATCTTCTGATGACTGATGTCATTAAAGAAACTCACATTATCAAAAAGAACCAAAGATACATTTTGTCAGTTTAAATAGTTTCTCTTTACCATACATTCTGCGGCTTCCTCCTTAATTAAAAGTTAACATAATATCCCCAGATTTGCACAGCTAAAATAAATCGACACTATGAGAAAAACAACATGGACATTTAAATTACACAGACACATAGTTCATTTTGAAAATTCAGCAACTTATATTACATCTTAAAAAGAAGTAACAAAATATCCTTACCTTAGAAAATTGTGCATTTATCCATTTTGTGAATGTTTTCTTTTGAACATCTTCTCTTTCATCTACAATGGAAAATAAAAGAAGATGAAGAGTTAAGAAGCAATTCTGAATATCACTCATATTTTACAATCCAAATAACTTTTATTATAGATTAGTTTATTTTTGATATATCACTAAATTCATTGATAAATGAAATTAAACATGAGTGATGTTGGTACTAGATATCTAAACCAAAATGAAACCTGAAAAATAATTGATATGGTCAATTTCACAGTCATTCAAATATTATATAAAATCATTACTGAAAAATAGTTTCATCAAAATAAATGAAATATTATTTATTCTCCTATAATGAATAGATACTATGGTATAATTAAAAGAGCCTATTATCTGTCATTTCTTCTGAAAAACTATTTCTGAGTCTTTCCTCTTGATCCCTACCCCCAATCAGTGTAGACATAAATTTTCCCTCCTTTGCAATACCTGCATACTTTAACATGGGGTGTCCTAGCATAGCCCCTTCCATTACAGAAGAGGTTTCCTAATAATCAGCAGCATAACTTAGTTATCTTTGCATCCCAGAACTTAACACTGGACAAATTAACAGTTCGGCAAATATTTGATCAATAAATCTGTCAATGCTTCAGAGGAGGAGTGGCTTACAATTCCAAAATTATCAGTACCACATTCCATCTAAAAGTCAGAAAATTTCAAATTAAAATGCAAGTGATACTCTTCATGGATTACATGTAAATATTCCAGGGAATAATCCCCAAGGACTTCTTATACCAAGGGATTAGGGTGGAAAACTATTAAGAAATAGCTTCACATAAGCCATACTTCTAAAAATGATCTTCTTTTTTCCTAAACTGGAAATTAGTATTGAGTCTACTGGACAGAAGAATCATCAATCTTAATTTATTAAAATGCTGTTTTGAAGCCAAAGCCTATCCTTGAATTACTGTAAATGTAATCATGTTAGTCAATATTCAAAAAATGAGTGCATCTGAGAAAGATTGAAAATGGATGGATTTCACATTTTCTTTACATGGGTCAAACGAAATGCCCTGACAAAATAGCCTATTTGCTCTCACATTATTTTTCAGTAATAAATCTCTATTGCTTCTCCTGAAAACAGATGACATAAAGAATCATTTTCCCATGACAAATGTATCCATGCACTAATATCTGTTTATATTTAAAGCACATTATTAATCCATAAGTAGATATGCTGAGGCAATGTAAGAGATAACATTGGATAAATAATAAACCTAAAACCGTTTTCATAGATGAGAAAATTTTATTTAGTATCGCAAAATACTTTCTTCATATTTAACAGTGCTACTCTCACAAGCTACTATGTATGTGGTAAAATATCAGCATTATCCATGAAGTATAGGATAAATCATAGCTACTATATGGAAGTCTTTCTATTGTTGACAAGTGGAAATAAATACAGATTGTTTTTGAACCTAATAAAAATAAACAGAACATTTCAAATTGTCAAAATTTAACCTTCACTGACCTTCTGTAGGAAGACTTGTCTGTGAATCTATCAACGTGTGTGTGCGCGTGTGTGTGTGTGTGTAATTATCTAGAATTGTGCTATCGATCAGGAGTTGAGTTCCATTTGAAAAATAAATAAATGTTAATGACCTTCTTTGAAATTCCACTTACTTTTTCCTACATGTGCATACACATCCTATCTGTCTGTCAGACATGGGAGAGTAAATGAGTCATTTGAAAGCATTCGTTTAGAGGTTTTTAAAACGTATCCAAACCATCTTCACCAAAAGCTGAGTAGGAAGACATTTGAAGAGATTTGTTCCAGATGCTTTTAACTGAAAAGTGGGTAGTAAAGCAATATTTTTATTGTTTTCAATTATATGTGCAAAGAGCAATTTTTATTTTATTTTTTTATTTTTATTTTTATTTTTTTTTTAGGGCAGTGTCACTGGCCCTCATATGTGGGATCCGAACCCGGGCCACTGGCTTCCCAAGCCAGCACTTAACCACTGCGCCACTCGGGCGGCCTCAAAGAGCAATTTTTAGATAGGCCTTGAAGGCAGGAGGAAAACCTTGACATTATGTGCAAAATATTATGTATCTACTGTGTAAATAGCACTAAATATGAGCTTCATCACATAAACATCTTCACTAGATGTTCTCTCTTAGTTCTGCTTTTAATACAAGAAAAATACATTTTGAATAAATTACTTGCTAATGTTTTATTTTGGTATAGTAACATTTATTTTCTTTAACATGATAAAATATAACTAATTTTATTATTATATAATATATAAAATGTAATAGTGCCTTACTATTCATAAAGCTGTGTTACATATGTCATCTCAGTCCACATATAATTTACTATTTATAGATTAGAAGAATACAAACTCAGAAGGGGTAAAACTAGCAAGTGACAGAGATGAACCTGATAAAGATTGAATAAAAGTCCATGGCTTTTCACATTGACCAGTTTATATTATAATTGCACAGATAATTGCACTGATTATCTTATAATATTATAAGATATTCAGAGTCACTAAAGCTGAACATATTAATATTAACACAAATACAAAATATTATGAATCCAGAGACTCTATTTTGAACAACGCATGTATGTTGTAATCTATGTGTATGACGTCGCGGAATTTCACAAGTCCCCAACCTACATGTCCACATAGACTTACTCAGATTTGAAAACTGAACCTTCTACATGATGCTGGATGATTCATTTGTTAGTATTTTAAACAATAATGTTCCTTATATTTAGTAACTGAAATTTAGTGCTTCGGTTTTGTCATATAGTAAATATTTTAACATTCAAAAATCACCCAAAAGTTTTGTGTCTGCACATTACAATCCCCATAAACATGTACTTTACATAGCCACAATAATATTCTGCCTTTTTTCATTTATTTTCCCATAAATATCATATGGGCTGCCCTTTCCTTTTGTTAGCTATCGGAGATTCCACCATAATGAACATTATCATGTATTCTCTTTTAGCATCTGGTATATAATATAACTGCCTTAGGATAAATTATTGGGTCAATGTTATGAAAACTTTTATAGCTTTTACTAAGTATTGTCATATTGCTTTTCCAATGGTCATACCAACTTTTAGTGGTACCAGAAAGATTGAGGTTATGTTGTTGATAGGAGTATTTGTTGTTTTTGCTTTTAAAGTGATTGCTGCTTTATTAGATATAAGGAGATAGTTGACATTTGTTTTAACTTGAATCTGTTTGATTACTAATGAAGTAGAACATTTCATACATTTACTTATTCTGTATGTTTCTACTTTTGTCAAAATACTTGTTTATGTTCTCTGCTCATGTATTTGAGTACTTGATATTTTAAAATTGATGGGAATGAGATAATAAATCAGTAGTTTTAAATATTTCAAGTTGTAGACTCCATTTCATTATCCGATAAAATAGTGATCCTTCTCTACAGAAAAAAAATGGGGTTCACTGACCTCCCTGCTGGAGCTCTATTACCATAAAATCTAAGTTAAGAATCATTATTGTAAATTAAGGAACTTACGTTTAGTCAACGGGTGAATATGTGTCCCCAAGTGTGTGCTCATATTCCTTTTAATTTTCATTTTATTTTTATTGTGATAACATTTTTATATATTTGAGTCTATCCACTTCCATTTATTTTTATTGTGATAACATTTTTATATATTTGAGTCTATCCATTTCCATTGTTATTTCTCATATTACTTAAAAGTTGATCATTTTAATTTTAAGCATGATCAGCTATCTATCCATAATCTAAAGTTGATACATATATATATATATAAAGTTGATATATATATATATATATATATATATATATATATATACACACACACAAATTGTTAGAGTTTATAAAGACTATTTTAATCCTTTAATAAAATATATGTTACATTTTATAGGAAGATATATTAATGTGAAATCAGCAACAAAGAGAATGAGACAATAATTCACTGGAATCTACTATGAAGTCATTATCTATATACTCCTGTTTAGTCATTTCAAGGAGCACATATTCTATCTCATTTTCTCTAGGGTTTGTTTATAACTGACTTTCTTTTACTAAGAAGAATATGCCTGGGTATATTAATGTGAGAGGCAGGGAAGAAAGCCCCTCTTAGAAAAATTTACTTGAAAACTATTCCCTGGAGATATCAAAGAGTAAAGAACTACTGTTTCATACATTGGAAAAAGTGGACATTTTATTTTATTCCCTCTATGTGGAAAACCCATATAAAATTAGTTTTATAGAAATTGTATTTCATCTCTGAATTAACCCTTTCTAATAAAGTCATTTTTTATTGAAAAATCTGGCCCTCCACCCTTCATATTTTCTAGGATGGGTACAACCACCTTTGGCCCCATCATTAACTTTTTCATTCCTGAGACCCTCAGTCTCCTATAAATGTGGGATAATTGTGATATTCATGATTCACCAGAGTGAGTTACTAGACAAAAGTGGCATTGGGCAAACTGAAAGAACATTAAATCAGGGGAACTGGCTTCCAGTTTCAGTGCAGAACTTATTAGCATTGTGGCCTTAAAATCACCAGGCCTCAGTATCTCTTTATCTGTGGAATGAGGGTATTGCATTTTAACTCATGGAGCTGTAATGAAATCATTTATGCAATAATTTATAGAATTATTTATGTAATGTTTAGTTTCTGCTGGTCCTGCATGATTTACTGAAAAGATCAACAAGACTGTCTTTACCAAAGTTCACACTTTAGTAGAAAATGGATATATCACAGATAAATATTGAACATTTTATACAAACAAGGATACATATATCCACAGGAAGACAGAGAAATGGATATGTAGCCACATGGGTGTTAGGAAAGACATTTTTTTTGAAGGCTGTGGCCAGGCTGAGTCTAAAGGATGAGCAAAAATAAGGAAAGAAAAAAGCGCAAAGGGAAAAATGAATCTTTTTGAGGAGACAGCAAGGGTAAAGGTAGGGTGATAAGAAACCAAAAAAGCATGCTCTTCATTATGTGTAATTCAATTTTGTTGCACTCTTGAGTGTCAAGATGGGAGTAGCATGGGATGAAATTAATTGGGGGTGAAATCATGAAGAGGCTATTGGATGATTCACTGTGAATGAAAGCACTTAAAAACTGAAACCACCACCACCACCACCACCCAGTTATATGAACACCAAGAATTATCTTCATGACACAGAGCAGTTCATCAAAATTGGTATGAGAAAAACATTTTTAAAAATAATATTTCTCCTTGGGTGCTAGTTAATACGTTAATTGAAGAGCTTCATCACTTAAGTGACCCAGAAAATGTATGTTTAGAAGGAAATAGTCAAGTTGGTAACAGTTCAGAAATATGCATAGTAAAGAAATACAATGGGATATGAGTTTATTTCCCTTAAAGAGAGGAATATTAAGTAACATGGAAGAGCTATTAAGGTCAGCTTATTCTCTGCTTCCACCAAAAATGAGAAGAAAGGAAATTAGAAATGTGGAAGATTAATGGTAAACATTAGATAAGGTTATGTGATACTCTGGAACATTACAAAGAAAGGCCCAAAAGTCAGAACTTTCTTAGAAAATGGATTTACCCTGTTATTAATGCTACAAAAGAGCAGTACAAAGTGGAGGAGAGTAGAAAGGAAAACGACATGAAAAATGCTTTACATTAAATCTGAGTAATAGCTTTTAATCATAGGATTATAGAATGCTAGGGCTGAAGGTGACATTCATGGTCATTTTATAATGAGGAGGTCTAAAATAATTAAATTACTAGACAAAGAATAAAAAAACAGTGTCAAAGAGGATTCCTTATTACCCACTCACTCTGCAATCAATGTAATGCAGTTTTCACTGCTCATTATCCTACAAAAGATTTTTGTAATAACAGCACCTGTATCTTGCCTAATTTCCAAGACAGTGAGTGTCTGGATTATAATTATATTCCAAGCACTTAGCATAGAATGTGTTACATGGTAGTGCTCAATAAAGGCATTTTAAGTTAATGAAGACCAAATTTAATTTTCAGACCTCTTCTCACTTTTCTTCTCTGCATATATTAATGCCATTAACCTGTGGTGGAGAGAATAATGGTCCTCCAAAGATGTCCATGTCCTAATCCCCAAATCTGTGAATACATTTTGTTAAAAAGTATTTGTTTTGAAAGAAGTTAAATTGAAATTGTTTTACAACTCTTTGTTATGGCAAGAGACTAAAGGTTGCAGACGGAATTAGATTTGCTAATCAGCTAATTTTTGATAGGGAGATTATCCTGAGTTATCCAGGTGGGCCCAGCATAATCAAAAGCATCATTAAAGGGGGAAGAGGGCAACATAAGAAGGGGAACCAGAGAGATAGCAATATGAGAAGAACTTGGCTCAATGTTTGCCAGTTTTGAAGATGGAGGAAGAAGGCCATGAGCCAATGAATGTGGGCAGATTCCAAAAAATGGAAAAGACAAGGAAACAGATTCTCCCCTGAAGCTTCAAGAAGGCATACAGTTCTCATAGCCCCTTAATTTTAGCCCAATGAGGCCAATTTTGTACTTCTGACCCAAAGAATGGTTAGATGATAAATTTGTGTCATTTTAAGCTGCTAAATTTGTGGTAATTTTTATAGCATGAATAAGAAACTAATACATAACCTTTCTTCTTTAAGGCTATTAAGAGAAAAACACATACTGATACCTACTAGATCGTAGAAATACAACTATGTAAAAGAGAAAGTTCCTCCCCTTTTTTCCTTATAGCACAGTGACAGAAACATGTACTAAGAAAAGAATAGATAGATCTACAGATAAATTTCCTGATAAAGAAAATACAGTTTATTCATCAGCATGTAGGAAGGAAACTAACTTGAAAAATCTAGTGCTTCCTTGCAGAAGTGACATCTCAGCTGAATTCTGAAAGTGAATTAAAAGTATAGAAGCAGACAAGGTGGAAAAGAACTCCAGACAATGAAAGAAGAAGGTGTAACTACCAGAATGTGAGAGAAAGTGCATAATCCTTTCAAGGAACTAGAGAAGGTGGAGGAGGATAGAAGTGGTAGAGAAGAGTGGAGAAAAAAGAGAAATCATTATCAGCCAAATTATAAAGAGCTTTAAACTTTAACCAGAAGGTAGTTAGAAACCAAAGCAGAATTTTAAGTAGGGGAATGGCAATATAGATTTGTATTTTAGAAATGAATTTCACACTATGGAGACTATAAGAGCTAAGACCAGAAAGAAGAAAAATTAGCTGATTCTAACTCTAATTCATGTGAAAAGTGATGATGGCCTGTGCTGGTGAATTGTAGTAGGACTAGAGACAGATACATACAGGCAAGATATATTTAATAGGTATGACTGATAAGAACTAGTTATTAATTAAATGTGGAGGTAGGGGATTTGGGAGAGGTACAGCCAATGTTATTACTCACATTGGAATCTAGAGATCCCAGGAAGAAGCATGCCTGGTTCTGTTTATAGAATGAGAGTATGGGAAGAATTGGGACATACTGAGATTTGGGTGTTTTGAGACAAGAAGAATATGTATAGTATGCAGTTGGATATAGAATCCTGAAGCACAAGAAACAAATCTGAGCTGAAAATAAAGGTTTAAGAGATACAAGCCAACTGGCACGTAGTAGCTGCATGATATTACTAGGAAGTGTTCATAAGCTTTCTGATCTTCTGAAGTATCACTGTCTCCTGGTTCTCCTTCCAACACAAAAGCTGTCTCCTAATCTGTTTCACTGATTTATTTGCCATTCACCCTGGAAATACTGGCATTCTCGCAGGGTCCAATGTATTCTTCATCTTCTTTTCTTGCTCTACTATGTATATTCTTCTTAAGCAAAGTGACTCCCTTCTCCACCTTAACCACCACATATATTTATATTATGATGCCTAAATCTATACTTTTCATCTTGATCAATGTCCTGTGTTTCACACTGACAGGGCTGGCTCTAGTTAATACCTCCACCTACATGTCCTGCAGGTACCTTGACTATGTCATTCATCTTCCTAAATACATTCACGTACTCTACTCCTCCTGTCAATTAATGGCATCATCATTCATCTGGTAACCAAATAAGTAACTCTTGAGTCATTATTCAAGTTGGAGAAATGCTTGTCCTGAGGTTAAAGCCAGATCATTTAGAATGGCATATAAGGCCTTCACAATTTGACTCCAAATATTGGGTTGTCGGAAAAGTCAGGACACATGCAATTGAAAACATAGAAAAAATACGTCATGACTTTTCTGACAACCCAATATTTTTCTAAAGTTAATATTCATCATGACTGTTGGCACTCACACATACCTGTGACCCTTCTATACACATACTTACCAGGTCTAACCTAGACATACAAGCCAAATGTCTTCATGAATAAGCTACACACTTTCTTTTTTTTTTCCTTTATTCGTGCCGTCCCTGGAAGGTGACTTGAGCACTCTCACTCTTAAGATAAGGTTCAAATGCTGGATTTTCACTCTCACCCTTCTGTCCTTGGCACAATTAATCAATTCTTCTGATATATACATACACTTTAGCATTTTTCAAACTGTATCATTATTATATGGATGTGTGTTCACTCACACACACACGTTACTGTCTTCTATAATGCAGCCCATATACTACCCATCACCCCCACAGGTGACCATACTTAGATGTGAAGACTATTATGTCTCTGTAACTCCTGGCACCCAACATGGTATATTCAAGCAGAAATGGGTACTTAATAAGAGTTGGTTAAGTAAATCAAATGATTAATCAATATCACAATTAAATCTGAGATCAAATGAGTCCCAGGCTAATGTTTTATCCCTCCATTTCACCATACTGTTCAAATTGCTTTGATAATTATAAACCTTCTGTCTTAATCATCAATTCATTTCCAAAAAAATCCATTGAGCACCCACCAGGTATTGAATTACTTTTCCGTATCTTATCCCAAAATTTGGCCTTGGGACTGAAGTGTTTATTTTCATCACTATATAGAGTAAAAAATGGAGATAAAGAATATTTCTTGCAAAAAACATGCCCTGATTCTTCTGGGTAAATTACATTGTAGAATATGATGAAATTGCCCTTTATTTCATCCTTCATGACTATCGTGGCTCCTAACACAATGTAAAATGCTACAATGACCTGTCTGACCCTTTACCTCCCCTGTAAATGTTGCTTCTTTCTCATGTATGTCAACTGCTTTTTATCGTAGGGAGTTGATGGACCCAGAAAATAATTTGAACAGCTGTGTCAACTCATATTGGATAAAAAGTTCTCTCCCATCCCCTGCCACTTAATCATACAATTTATGCTATATTAGCAAAATGGAGTTACGGCCAGAACCTTACATACACATAACTGCATGTTCATAAAAATAATCATTAACACCATATATATTGAAAACACAATGCAAGAATTATAGAAATATTTTTGTGTATGGTTATAGAAGTTACCATGAAATAGAGCATAACAATGAAGTAGGAGTATCATATTAAAATAGAAGTCAGAACTCCAAGAGTATACAGAAAGGTACTCAGTGTCCTGAGTTGGAAAAGAGTGCCATGTGGTAGATGGTACAAATGGTTCATTCCGTTCCTTTCTAATTGTATTCAGATACTAAGAATATGTATCAGAGACAGTACAGGTCAGTGGATAAACACATTCACTCCAGCATCAAATAGCCTGGATTCAAACCCCAGCTCCACTTCCCATTAGCTCTATGACCTTAGATAAGTTACTTAACCCCTCTGTGTCTCATTGTGTCTATATGTATCATGAAACTAGCAACATTGGTACCGCATTGTGAACACTAAATGTGACAGACTTATGACACACATTGATACTGAAAAACTTAGAGAAAAAATAAAGGCAGAAAACCTATAAACATTTATTTCTGGATATACCATGACTTCCTGTGAAGAATCTGTATAAATCAAATGATCTTGTAAAATACACACAATTTCTAGATGGCAGTCATATTAACAATTAGAAAGACTTTTCTTTATTAGTATTTACAAATGTGCCAATTAGTCTTTTTGATTTGAAAGAGAAACAAAAAGCATGGAATGGCATTAGTATAAATTATACCTCCTCATGCCAAGAAGAATGAAATCTATGGTTAGTAATGATGGGGATAATGAATATTTCTGTGGTGCCTTATAATTTACAAAATGACTTCAAACATCTCATCTCGTTTAAACATGAGTATGGGTGCAGGTAGACTTGTTATAGGTATAAATAAGTTACTATTAAATTAGGATGCAGACTTGAAATATACTTTAGCAGTGTGTTATGAAAAAGATCACTTATTTTAGTTAAAAATAGTCATGGACTGATTATGGCACCATAAATCATAATAAGATCAAGGCCTCTGATGTAATTTGGAGGTGAAATTAGCTACTGGATACTGTGGCAGAGCGGCTGACTAGATACCTGTTTCCACACCTAGGCCTATACAATTTTATTTTTGAAATATTCAATTTCTCTACTAAAAATAAAAACTGCATTATTCTGTGGTACATATTTGCCTATTTTAATGGATTGTAAAATAGTTCTTTTCTCATAAAAAGGAAAGCCATCAGCCAAAGTGCACAATAGCCATTTCCAAATGTCTGGAGCAATCAGATGCTTTATAACAGACAACGGCTAAAACACAAGAGTCCCGTTTTGCGTGTATTCTAAAGGGATATTTAAATCATGAGACATGTTTGCTAAACTTGCACTATAAACATTAAAAAAATGGCACAGTAGGTATAGCTAGTGCCTCCTGCTTTATTTCCTTGGCTCAACCTGAGTTTACCTGTAACTGTGACCAGATTCTGTGGTTGCAAGATTTCCCACCTCAAGCATCCACATGTCTCTGCTTCTTTGCATCAGGGTTTTTTCCAACTCTAGCAGAGTTTGGTGAGCCCATCTGTAGGGGCAGCCCAGAAGTTATAGATTTAATTCCCCTAGGTGCAACCCTTAGTAAATGAGAGACAGAAATCTATGGATAAAAAACCTGGTGAAACAATTGTTGGGCATGTTCTCTAAGGCTCTCCAAAGATTACATGAGGTATTGGTCTCAGAAAAGCCCACAGTAGCAATTATATTGTCCATCCTCCTTCTCTACCCATTTCCCTAATTCCTCCTTATGCCATTGAGCATCCCTCCCAAATGAACTACCCCCACCAGTATTTGTTTGAGTCAGCTTTTTGAGTAATTCAAACTCACCCATATGGGTACTGGGCCTAAGTTACTTGACTTGATCTTGTACTAGCTAACCTTAGGCATCTCTTAAGTCACACCAAGCCTCAGTTTTCTAGTCTGTAAAATGGAAAAAATCATAGTCACACCTACCTTTGTTTTTATGAAGTGTCCTGTAAAGCATCAGGTTTAGTCTTAAGCAAGGACTTAGTACAAAATAAGAGTCAATATAGATAATGATTATTCCGAACTATACAGTTAATTGCATTAAAAATTTGTGGGCAGGTTGGTGGATTGCATTATTTGCTCATGATTTGTTCTTCCCTCGTACTGGTTGTCTTGGATCTCCCTAGGTGGGTTGTGCTTCCCACTTCCCTGCTCATTTGACTTGCTTTGACCAATGGAACACGAGCACACATGACAGTGTGGAAGTTCTGAGATACGGACATAAGAATTCTGACGTGTTTTCATTCCTCTTGGCTCTTCCTCCCTTTGTCAGTGGATGATAATGCCTCAAGTAGACTATGTTCCCAAAAGGAGAGCTACATGTGTGGAGCTGACCTGTCCCCAACACAAAGATTGAAGAAGACACTATTTGTTCTTGCAAGTCACAAAGATTTGGATTTTTTTTAAATTGGGAAACAGTGTGTTTTTCCAGGACCCATCAGCTCCAAGTCAAGTAGTTGTTTCAGTCCAGGTGTGGAGGGCAGAGCTCAGTGGCCCATATGGGGATCAAACCAGCAACCTTGGTGTTATGAGCACTGCGCTCTAACCAAATGAACTAACCAGCCACCCCCAATTTGGATCTTTTACAAAGCATTCCACTAGAATAAAGCTGACTAATATACCAAGTAAATAGTAAATGTGTCTATAGAATAATATATAATAATATAGACTGTATAAAACATCTTCATTTTACATAGAGATGTTTAAATTTAATATCCATAGATGTGTAGGTTTTAAGTCAAGTATTAAAAAACTCTGAACGCCTTCTATTTAGAATATATTACCTTTTCTATATTGGCCTTTCACTTCTCCTTACCATACCATGCACAATTTAAACATTAAAACAAGCAATCATGTTTTTCTTATATACAGCCAAGTGTTAGCATAGACCGAAATCAATTTAGAAGCTGCTTTAAGGGGAGAGTATGTTCTAAGGAAACTTGGTGAGTGATTGTAACAATAGTCAGTACTGAGACTGCTCATTTTATACCTTGTGTCAAATGCAGAGAGCACTTAACACAGAAATAAAGCTTAAGAGTAATCATTCATTCCCTCTTCACCAAATAAGGAAGTCTTCAGCCAGTGTTTGTGGAAGATGAAGCCTAAAAGTATAAATAGAATAAAGGCCAAACATTTTCCAGCATAAACAGGGGAAAATGTTCAGTCAGTGAAAGAGCAGTAGAATCTGCCTTTTAGGACAGATTTCTGAAAATTATTACAGATAATCCAAAAGAAGTCTTGGGAGCTAATCAAAGGAGGAGACAGTTCTGAGAGTTAATCATGTGCCAATGCTAATAGATGATCCAAGTGGCAGAGCAGAGAGTACCAGGTCCCACAATCAATTTTTATTCAGCTCGAGGTTGCTAATCCTGATGATAAGTGGTTACTGACAGCTTCTTCCAAGATTCCTAAGGAAAGATTTCTCCTTTTTTTTTCAAGTTTATCTTGCCATTGGATTAAAAACAAAGTACTTATTTCTCCTCTAAGATCTGTGACAGGACTACACTGAGAAAACTTCCCTCCATGCTCAGCAGCAATGGTTAAGTTTGATCTGTCATGACTGACTTATTTAAATGGATGGGAATTTAGGTTAGCATGTAAACTAAGCAATTGTAAAAAGTTCCCAAACTGATGTCTTTGTTTGCACTTTGGTACAATTGCATTGAACTTATAGAGGAATATATAATTCAGAACTATAGAACATTTAGAAATTTTGCAGTGAAAAGTGAGATTCTTACAAACGACATAACATTTAACAAACTGTAGACAGCTTTGAGGTTTTAAATGAATTTCCTGAGTCTAAAAAGAGCTTTTCTAACTATGGTTTTCTGCATCTTATGTTTATAAATACTCAGTTCTAGTCATTATGAAAGAATTAAATGAAGCTGGCAAATGGCTTTCCCCTATGACCGAAGTATAAACTTGGAACAGTTTTATATCTCTGTGTGTATGGCTTTCTCTTCTTATATTGAGATGTACATGAATTGTAGCATGCTGCAAACATTACTTTATCCAATCATCTATTGAAGGACACTTTGGTTGTTTCCATGTCTTAGCCACCATAAATTAAGCTGCAATGAACATTGGAGCACGTGTATCTTAATGGATAAATATTTTCAGATTTTTTTGGGTAGATACCCAGGTGAGGGATTGCTGAGTCATACAGTAATTCTATTCTTAAGTTTTTGAGGAACCTCCATACCGTTTTCCATAGCAGCTATACTAACACTTGTCTTATTGATAATAGCCATTCTAACTGGTGTGAGGTGATATCTCATCGTGGTTTTTATTTGCATTTCTCTGATGGTTAGTGATGTTGAGCAACTTTTCATATGTCTGTTGGCCATCTGTGTGTCCTCTTTAGAGAAGTGCCTTCTGCCCATTTTGTAATTGGGTTATTTGTTTTTTTGTTGTTGAGTTGTATAAGTTCCTTATATATTTTGGATATTAGCCTCTTATCAGGGGTGTTATTTGCAAAAATCTTCTCCCATTTGGTTGGTTACCTCTTTATTCTGTTGCGGGTTTCTGTTACTGTGAAGACGCTTTTCAGTTTCATATAGTCCCATCCATTTATTTTAGCTTTTACTTCCCTTGCCTTTGAGGTCAAATTCATAAAATCCTCTTTGAACCCAAGGTCCATAAATTTATTACATACGTTTTATGAAATAGTGCCATTTGCGACAACATGGATGGATTTTGAGATTATTAAGCTAAGTGAAATAAGTCAGAGAGAAAAAGCTGAGAGCCATATGACTTCACTGATATGTGGGATATAAAACTGAAAGCAACAAAGGGACAAACAAACAAAGAAACAAAAACTGATACACATAGACAATAGTTTAGTGGTTGCCAGAGGGGAAGAAGGGAGGGAGGGTGGTAAAAGAGGGTAAATGTGGTCAGATATATTGTGATGGAAGGACAACTGACTCTGGGTGGTGAACAATGTGATATACAGATGATGTACTACAGAACTGTACACTTGAAATCTATGTGACTCCAATAAATTTTAATTTTAAAAAAAGAAGAAAAAAAAGACATTAGAATTTCTCAGTTTTTTTTTTTTTTTTTTTTTTTTTTTTTAAGTTTTTTTTGGGGAATTGGTGGAGGGGAACAGCGTTGGGGAATCAGGGAAGGGGAACAGACAAGTTGCTTTCATTTTGTTCTTCACTTTAGTTGCGGAGGATGTTGCTTCACTGTTGGTATCGTCATTGCGCTCTTCCCGGATGAGGCAGATCGGTCGCTGGCCTCTGGATGTCGCTCACCGCGGCTATTGGCAGCTCACGCCTGGCTGCCAGCCGCTCACGCTGGCTGCGGGCCACTCACTGTAGCCTATGGCAGCCCACTGCAGCAGGGGCTGCAGCCCTCACCATCACCGGGGCTCACACAGCCCAGCTCCAGGTGGAGCTGTTGTTAGCTGTAGAGGGCAGTGTCACTGGCCCTCATGTGGGATCCGAACCGGGGCTGCTGGCATCCCAAAACCAGCGCTTAACCAATGCGCCACTCGGACGGCCCAGAATTTCTCAGTTTTAAGATTACTTTTATCATGATAAATTTCTACTACACAGATTATAAAGGTATGGCTTTCCTAAATTAAAATAATCTAGTGATTTTTACTGTGAATCAGACTATCTCACTGTGAATGTTAGATCTGCTTATTAGGAAGGTACCTCAGTTTTCTTGCCTTAAATAGTCATAACAATAGCGCTGATGCAACACCACTGTGAGCCTTGGGTGAATTCCCACTTGAACCCTAGCTCTAATACTAATGAAAAGATAATCTTTATGTGTTTTTCCAGACCTACAATTGTATCATCTGATTCTTTAAGCTAGTGTTTTTCTCAGGAGGCAAAATAGCATCCTTATTAAGCAACATGCTCTGGAGCCATATAGCCTGGATTCAAAGTCCAGCCCTTTCCCTTCCTAGCTGGGTTTCCTTGAATTATTTATGGAACTTCTCTCTTTAGTTTTCTCGCCTGTAAAATAGCTATATAAATAATAGGTATCTTACAGTGTTGGGAGAATTAAATGAGCCATTACCTTTAAAAAGCATAAAGATTATCTGGCCCCAAATATATACACAATATTGTTCTTATCCTGAGACTCAAGGACTTTTAATATGATTATGGGGTGAATTCTCAAACTTGTGAGCAAAATTTTATGAGTGAATACAAATGAGATTTTGTAGTCTTCAGTAGATTCCCAAAGGGATCCACGGTTTGAAAATTGTTGGATGAAACAAAGACAGACCTCTGGCTCTTATTCTTATGAATGATCCATGTTACTTTTTTTTTTCAAGAACACAGGCATTAATAGGCCACAGCAATAGGCCAACTTGTATTATTTTGCCACAAATGTGGCTTTTTCAATGCTTATTTAAGGAACATTCTGCTATCTTTCCCTCTCCTTAATATATCATTCTTTCTAGGTATGTACACATAGTAACTGGATTGAAAAGAAGTGCAGTTATACAGGCTTTCGCTACTCTCCTTAACCATCCTAAGCAATAGTGGCCTTCCTTCATATCCCCTTAGATAATTACTCTTCAATTATCTAGGTTCACACACTTATTATTATTTTTTTACTTTCTCATATCTAAGTATACATAGATGCAGTTTTCTTATAATCCATTTTGTTGCAAAGTCCTTTCTGAGAAGAGCACAGCTTCTTTTGTGATATTTCATGATGCTCAGAATTGACATAATGCAGTACAGTCAGTAATTAAGACAGCATGATCTGCTAACTGTTTCAGGCATTCATGCCTTAATTTGCTGTATATCTTTATTGCACACATTTTTTTTTTTTTAAAATAGCCCATGTCAATGAAGGAATCATTTAACTGATCATTCTCAGTGCACTTAAAAAGGCACCATGACATACAAGGAATAAATCACTCCTCACTGCATAGATTCTTTCAAAGTACAGCATGAAACGGTCTGAAAATATACTCTCAGCATAGATCAGTAGAAAAAACTCATAATGGCTAAAAGAAGAACAATATTGACTGGTAAAGAAAGTGAAAAGAGAAAAGGTATATGTTAATTTAAACACTAAATTTGGACAAATATTCACAGATTGGGAAATAAAATGTCATGAACAAGATATGTTCTCAAAGATGAAAAGTGGTCTGATGAAGCACTTTCATTGTCTGAGAAACTTGAGTGAGGAATCAAAGGTAGAAAAAGAAATGAGAATATAATGATGTATCAGGATAAAGTTGAATAAAGAGAGAGAGAGCGGTGGGGGAGAAGGTGTGGGAGAGGTAGGCATTATTAACAACTATGTTCAATACAATCCCAAAGTCAATTAATTGATAAACTAAATATATGTTTATTATCCAAATTTTAGAAACCAGAGGAAAAAAGGCTATTAAGAGCTCTATGATTGAAGTTTTGATGTATTTCCTCTGCATTTTTCCTTGAGTAATTGCAATGCATTGCACAAATAATTGTATATGCTAGTTTTTTTAAATAATTTTTTAAATCTTTCAATTACAGTTGACATACAATATTATGTTAGTTTTAGGTGTAAAACATAGTGATTAAACATTTACATAACTTACGAAGTGATCCTTTAATAAATCTAGTACCCATCTGACTCCATACAGTTATAACAATATTACTATATTCCTTATGCTATACCCTACATCTCCATGACTACTTTGTAACAATTAATTTGTACTTAATCCCTTCCCCTTTTTCACTCACCACTAACCCTTCCTGTCTGACAAACATCAAAATGTTCTCTGTATCTATGAGTTTGTTTCTGTTTGTTCATTTTGTTCTTTAGATTCCACACAAAAGCAAAACCACATTGCATCTGTCTTTCTCTAAGATACCCCACTCAGCACAACATCCATGCCATTGCAGATGACAGGAACCTATTCCATTCCAAGGCCAAGCAATGTTCCATAGTATATATGTACCACCTCCTCTTTATCCATTCTTCCATTGACGCTAGGCTGCTTCCACATCTTAGCTATTGTAAATAATGTTGCAAAGAACATATGGATACACACGTCCCCTTGAAACGGTGTTTTGGATTTCTTCAAATAAATATCCAGAGGGGGGATTACTGGGTCCCTCTTTGTTTCTTGTTATAGCCTTTGTCTTACAGTCTATATTGTCTGGTATAAGTATTGCTACTCCAGCTTTTTTGTTTGTTTCCACTTTCATGAAATAACTTTTTCCATCACTTTACTTTCAACCTGTGTGTGTTTTTCAATCTGAAGTGAGTCTCTTGTAGACAGCATATGTAAGGGTCTTGTTTTCTTTATTCATTCACCCATCCTATCTTTTGATTGGACATTTAATCCATTTACATTAAAATAATTGTTGATAGATATGTAGTTATTGCCATTTATTATTCATATTTTTTATCTTTTTTTTCCCTTCTTTGTAACGAAGTATCTTTAACACTCCTTATAATACTGGTTTGGTGTTGATGAACTCTTTTAGCTTTTTCTTGTCTGGGAAGCTCTTTATCTGTCCTTCAATTCTAAGATAGCTTTGCTGGGTAGAGTAATCTTGGTTGTAGGTCCTTGCTTTGCACCATGATGAATATTTCCTGCCAGTACCTTCTGGCCTATAAAATTCCTGTGGAGAAATCAGCTGACAGTCTTATGGGAGCTCCCTTGTAGGTAACTACCTCCTTTTTTCTTGCTGCTTATAAGATTCTCTCTTTGTCTTTAAACTTTGGTATTTTAATTATGTGTTTTGCTGTGGACCTCTTTGGGTTCATTTGTTTGGGACTCTCTGATCTCTTGGACTTATATGTCTATTTCCTTCACTAGGTTAGGAAAATTTTCCATCATTATTTCTTCAAATAGGTTTTCAATTTCTTGCTCTCTCTCTTCTCCTTCTGGTACCCCATTGATGGAAATGTCGGTATGCTTGATGTTAACCCAGAGGCCCTTAAATTCTCATTTTTTTGGATTTTTTTTTAAAGATTTTATTGGGGAGTTGGGGAAGGGGAACACCAAGTTGTTGTCCTTCAATCTTAGTTATGGAGGGCAGAGCTAGCTCATCTCCAAGTCCAGTCACCATCAGGTTGCCTGTCGGCAGCTCAGGGCAGCTCAGCTCAAGGTGCCGTGTGCAATTTTATTTGCGGGTGGGTGTAGCCCACCATCGCATGTGGGAGTCGCACCAGCAACCTTGTTGTTAGCACATGCTCTCACCAGCTGAGCCACCTTACCACCTGTTGGCAGCTCAGCGGCAGTTCAGCTCGGGAGCTGCTCACTGGACAATGTGGGGATCGAACCGGTGACCCTGTTGCTCAGAGCTTGCTCTGTTAAACAACTAAGCCACTCGGCAAGCCCCCTAGATTATTTTTTTTCTTTTTGCCATTCTAATTGGGTGTTTTATGCTACCTTATCTTTTAAATCAGTGATTCAAATCTCTGTTTCATCTACTCTAGTATTGATTTCCTTTAATGTATTCTTCATTTCTGACTTTATTGTTTTCTTTTAAGTGTTTCTATCTCCGTTTTTATCTTTCTATCTCTTCATTGAATTCCCCCTGAGATCATTGAGCATCCTTATTACCAGTGTTTTGAGCTCTGCATCTGGTAGATTGCTTGTCATCATTTTGTTTAGTTCTTTTTCTGAAACTTTGTTCTGTTCTTTAATTTGGGATATGTTTCTTTGTTTCTCACTTTGGCTGCCTCCCTGTGTTGGTTTATTTTTATTAGGTAGAGCTCCTAAGTGTCCCAGTATTAGTAGAGTGGTGATACATAGGAAGTATCCTGTTCGGCCCAGTGTTGCAGTCACTGTGGTCACCTGAGCCAGGTGCTCCAAGTGTGTCCCTTGTACGGGGTTTAGGTGCCTTCCTGTTGTATTTGAGCCTTTGATGCTATGTGCACATAAGTGGGAGGGATTGCACCTCAGGCTGATTGGCTGTGCGGACTGGCTGTGACAACAGTGGAGGAGCTGTTCTGCAAGGGCTCACCCTATGAAGGTTTTGCTTTAACTGGGGTCTGGTGCCTGCCCGTCGTGTCATTTGGGTGTGTCATCTGCTGAGGCAGCTGAGTGGTGCCCTGGGTGGTTCTGAAGTGGGCCACCAGATATGCTGGCCTGGGGCCAACTGAGAGGTGCGTTGAGGCAGGTCAAGTTCAATAGCAGCTTGAGTCCTACCTGGGCCACCTGGAATAAGCCACAAAGAGATCTGCAGATGTCTTCCACCTGTGCTGGGCTTGGAAGTGCCTGGGAGAAACTAAGCTGAGAACTGAGGCTGACTGCCACTTGTGTCAGGTTTGGGGTTGCTTAGCAAAAGGTATGGGGCACATGAAGGCCGATGTTGCTGGTTTGGTGTTTGTGACCCTTTGAGAAATTTTAGGAATATCTGAAGCATAAGCCAAGATAAACCATTTGCATGAAAAAGTCACTGGAAGCAGCTTGGGTTGGCCTGCAATTTGGGTGGGGTGGGGTCTCGTCTCGGAAAATCACCAGGGCAGGGCAAAGAATGTTAGCCAGGTTGATGGATACTCATATGGCTGCCACCTGCCTCTCCATGCTGGGTGAATGGAGGGCTCAACAAAAGAACAATGGCTTCTGCCAGCACTTCTGTCTGGGAGAAAGCTGCCCCTCCATCCTTTGCCCTGAAACCAGACAACTCATCTCCTCCCCATATGTCCCTGGTGCCTTTTGAGCAGTTGTCCTGGTGCTGGAGCTCAGACAGAGTGAGTCTGTCAGCTGTAAGTCTGTACATGGCTCCTGTAAGTGGAGTGCCTGAGACTATAGCTGCCCTCATCTCACTCAGCCACAATCTCCACTGGTTTTCAGAACTATAAGTTATTGAGACTTCTCTCCCCAGCACTGAAACCCTGGGCTGGGGAGCCTGGAGTGGGGCTCCTTGTGGGTAGGGGGGAAACCTCCACAGCCAAGATATCCATCCTGATTTTTAACTGCCACACGTGGTTGTGGCACCAGCTTGTTCTGCCTCTCCACACCTCATATCAGTCTTGACAAGGCTTCTTTTGTATATCCTTAGTTGTAGGACTTCTGTTCAGCTAGACCTCAGGTGATTCTCACTGATGGTTGTTCTTTCGTTTAGTTGTAATCTTGATGTGGTCCTGAGAGAATTCAAGCACAGTATTTTCCTACTCCAACATCTTAACTGAAACTTCTCTTTGAATCTGTATCTATTGTTTTCTTTTTATTAAAGAAATTTATTTTCACTTTAAATTCACACAATTAAACTCACTATTATGCCATTTGAAGAAATTTCCAGATTATAAGATATTACATCTAAATATCATTCAACTTTCATTAAACATTGTATTGCATTTATAAATAAGTTCTACCTTAATTGAAGAAGGGTGGAGAAATACAGAACTTAGACAGTCTCTACCATTTCAAAGTTTATGAGAACATTATTTCTTTTCCTTTTTTCCTTTTCACCAGTTTCAATTACATTTATTTTTAAACCAATTTATTGAATTATAAAGGTATGATTGACCAACAAATCTCTACATATTTAATGTAGACAACATTATGAGTTTAGAGATAAGACTACACTTGTGAACCTTGTAGACAGAGGATATCCTGCTAGCCTCATTTAAAATTATAACCAGGTTTTCCAATGTTGTTAAAACACCATTTAAATAGCCAAATGTATCATATGGCCTCATGAAAACTACCATTCTGCCTTTTTTGGAAACCTTGAAAATGGTTTCTCAAATCTTGCTATTAAAATAATGCTGTAATGAATATCTTTATGGACACATCCCCTATCCTAATTTGGGGTTATTACCTTAGCAAAGATTCTCAAAAAGGCTCTATACTTCTTGGTACATATTTTCAAATTGTTTCTCAAAAATACTGTATAAAATCACATTCCTTCCAGTAATGGATGAGAAGGTCTACAATGCTATATTTTAGACTACATTGAATATTTTAAGTATGAATATAATTCATAGACATATATCTATGTCTTTATCTATGTACTTATACATGAATGCATGTACATATATTGAAAGATATCATAAGAATTACGACTTGGTGCTTAGAGTTGAGTCAGGCTCTCCCTGAATGCTTTGACTGGGGATACTGGTAATCATATTCTGCCATGGGAGAAACAGGGAAAGCCAGTCTGCAATAAAAGAGATGGTGCAGAGAGAAGGAGATGTGACAGAGAATCTTGAGAGCTTTTGATTGCCTGCTTCCAGCGTTTCCTTGAGGCACAACTGCAGACTCTCCTTGCCTTCCTTGAGAAATCTTTTAATCCTTAGAATAAATTTATCTTTTAGAATCTCTTCCACAGTTGATAAAGCTAATTTGGTATATGTTACTTGTAATCAAGTGTCCTAATTAATATAACACTCAAGTAATAGAGTTTGCTGCTGAACAGAGAAATCAGTTTTATTTCGTATAATTTTTCCATCTCACACTCAGATGGGAATATGACCTCCTTCCTCTTGTAAGGTTGTGATGCTCTATCTGCAAACTCAAGGGGGAAAAAAAAAACACCTCAACCTGAAACTACACAGGAAAAAACCAAAACCGGTGTCATTTCTAGCACTTAATTAGTATTTATCTGCCATAAACACATGAGGCTGTTTTGGTTTGTTCAGATATCCTTGCCTGCATAGAGCCATTTAAACCCAAATTGGAATTGTCTCTGGGTTACTATCAGTGATAATAAGAACTTTCAATTCATGCCAATTATAAGAATCCACAAACACAGATAGGAGTGACCAAGGAATCCAACCAGAACTTTCTGCTTAGTTTCATTAGACCCAGATTTAATGAGAAAAAAAAAATCATTAGCAATGGATAACTTGTAATCCTTGTTGAGTTTCTTGCTTAAACTTAAGTAATACTGTTTCTCTCTTTAATGGGAACTGTGGTAAATAATAAAACGGAATTTACATTTGGTAAGGTATATATAAATATAAAACATGAGAGGTAGCATAGGTATTCCAAAATAGAAAAGGAAATTGGTATACCATAACCAGAAGTATGATTTCCTCTTAATGTTCTTGTTTTAAGGGAGCCACTAATTGCAGAAACCGTTTTTGATTTAGTTTCATCAATAAAATAAACACATTAATAATGTCACTAAATTTGCAAAATGATATGTCTAATGAAATGGCAAAATCAAAATGTATGCATTTTTAAAAGGTCTTCCTTTAACTTTTCTAGATAATATTTTAAATGCAAAATGCCAAGGACAGTTAAATTTCAAAATATCGATATATTTTATTATTCTGTTTAATGTTTCTATTGTGAAAAAACTACTCACTTAATTTTGCATTCTAATAGAATAAGAAGGGCATTTGAAATTTCATATTTTAGCAGTCCAATGGTTTTCCCAGATGACAAATTTAAATGTATGCATGAAATTTTAACTTTATTTTCATGGTTAATTTTAGGTTACAGCTCATCACTTTGCATTAGTGCAAACCTCCAGCAACCTCATGTGCATCATTATGAAGAGATGAAAAGGATTAAAAAATATGTTTGTGTCAGTACAGAGAATGTTAAAATTTCCCTGCAACTAATACAAGTGGAAATAATTACCCTTATTATAAACTCCATAAGAAAGAAAACAAATGAATGCCTAATTTTATTTTTCACCTATTTAACATTTTTGGTCCTTTGAGCTCATCTTTTCTTTATCTAGACCTTAGCATGGGTCCATTTCATTGCCCATGGGCCATTCTTGCTATCTCAGCTCCCTATGCAGATTTGGGATGGATGTTTCAAACCACCTACCTGCATTGAGGTGTTCAAACTTTGGTGTGAGCATCCTTGAAGGGATGTGATGGAATATGAATTATGTTACTGTAGATATGTGAATTTGAATACGAATTGTTTTTAAAAAAGAATGAACATTTCCCCTATATTATATGGTAAATTAATAAGCTAAGGAAACATTGCAACCTTCCTAATGCTATTTTAACCTACACTCCCAGCCCACAGGGGACCCATATTCTCTCTTCTGTGTTGTTAGAGGTATGTTGGTTTAAAAAAATTTTTAAAGAACCTCCATTATTCACAAAACTGTGAGTAATTTACTTCAAGTATATATGAAATTGCAGGGCCCTTCCTCCATGTTTCAACTTCAGAATTGGACTTCATTTAGAATTCCCCCATGTCTCTACTGTTGAGAAAGAACCATCCGTCAATACCACACTCCTCTCCTCATCATTTTGTCCCTCTACGGCCTTGGGTCCTGCCTCACCCCAATTTTAAAAGGCCAGGGGAGCAGGTTCTACACCTTCTAGTTCAAGTTTGGAAAATGCGCCAAATCTTAGTTTCAACATCACAAATTAGGCTTCACAAATGATTCTATATATCCTCACAGATTTTGAAACCATCTTTTGTGAACTGAACTGATTTATCTAACAGTTCATGATTAGTTTATAATTATTTATTAGTTCATTTGTCATTTATTTGTCACCAATGGAAAAAATAAAGGAATAGAGATAGAGATAAATAAAACATACATGAGTATCTTTGCTCCCATATGTCTTTTATCAATTAAAAAGTTTTAAAAGACAAGGGACAATGTTTTTTTTTTCAACTTTTTATCCCAACATTTTCCAGGGAGTGACTTACAAATAAGAGGTCCTCAATAAATGTTAGTTTAAATCCAATTGTTGAAATATCGGTTTTCCAAACAAGCCTTTCTCAAATAGAAATAAGTACATGCAGGGATGTCCGAGTGGCGGTTTGGTTAAGAGCTGGCTTGGGAAACAAGAGGCCCTGGTTCAGATCCCACACATGAGGGCCAGTGACACTGCCCTCTACAGCTAAGATGGTGAACAACAGCTCCACCTGGACCTGGGCTGCTGTGAGTCCCCGGCGATGGTGTAGGCTGCAGGCCCTGTTGCAGTGGGCTGCCATAAGCTGCGATGAGTGGCCGGCAGCTGGTGTGAGCTGCCAAGAGCCACTGTGAGCAGCCATCCAAAGGCCGGCGACTGATCTGCCTCACCCGAGAAGAGTGCAATGATGATACCAACATGGGCTAGTGAAGCAATGCCCTCCGCAACTAGACTGAAGAACAAAAGGACAACGACTTGTCTGTTCCCCTTCCCCGGTTTCCCAATGCTGTTCCCTGCCCCCAATTCCCCAATAAAGTCTTACAAAAAAAAAATAAGTACCTTCAGTGTTTCCATCTAAAATAAGAGTGGCAGGGCCGGCCTAGAGCTCAGTTGGTTAAGAGCTCTCTCAAGAGTGTGAGCTGAGCTCTGAGCAACAGCAGTTCTATGCCCAGCCTGAGCTGAGCTGCCACTGAGCTGCCAACAGGAGGCAGCATGGCTAACCTAAAAAAAAAAAAGGTTCAGGTTGTCTAAAATAAGAGTGGCTACAATCATTAACATATCGAATGTGGATGTTTCCAAGAGACTGAAATAGTCTGGGGTTTTATATCATAATCAATTTCCACCTCTGCTTTAAGTTGTATAATGCTATATAAAAATGTTGCTCTACCCAACAAGAAAAGGGTGAATAATCTACAAAGGCATGTTTTCTTTGAGTCAATCAGAGTGATGCAGCCCCAAGGGAACAAGGTGAGCTGAACTACCAAATGTGACAATCCTCTCCAAGGAAAGACTGGTCACATGAACTGTTTTGTTTTTTCTTTGACAGAGCACAAGAGGAAGAGGTAGCCTATATAGGTGCAGGTAAGAGAAAATGGGTAAAATTGTAAAGAGTTCTTAAAAGTCAGGTATAGGCTGGCATGACATTGTATATAGAAAGCTTGGGAATGCACATTGAAGGAGTCTGCACTCACTCTGGAGTTCTTTTTCATGGGCTCTGTTGAATACTTGCAACAAAGATTAGGGGTAGGCCAGGAGATTAGAGGAAGCCCCCCACTCCCAATGTGACACCCAGTCATACAATCAAACACATTTTCTAGACTCTCTTCTTCTCTTCTAGGAAGCAAAAGCCTTTAGCCACTGAAAGAAAGGTAGGAAACTCTACTATGCCTGGGTCAAAGATCGGCTATTTGGGGTGAAGAGAATTAAAGGAAAAAAATGCTTATTCCTGGGAGAGGGAGAGAATACCCTCTTTGGCCCATGATCCTGCACTGAAGCAAAGCAGTGGTGTATTATCCCTTGGGGAATGGCAAGTCTGTGAAACGCTGAGGATTGAACAGGAACAGAAAAATTCCTTTAGCACTTCAGGCACCACATTAAGCACAGGATAGCAGCAGCCTATCAATGGAGGAATTTGAAGTCTGCGGTGCTTGGCAGGATGCCACAGCAACAATAAAACCTAAACCCAGCCTCATATTAGCTCCACTGACTCAAATGCCCACATTAACAGTGTGACATAAAAAGAGCTGTGTCCATTTCCTGGATTAAATATATTTACTTCATCCTTTATGTTCTTCCGTACACAATGTCTAACATTCACACACAAACACAGAGACATGCAAAAACAAACAAACAAGGTATACCCACTGTCAAGAGATAAAGCCATCAACATATACCAGACTCAGTCTACACACTGAAATTATCAGGTGAGGACATTAAAATTAAAATAACTTTGATTGATAAAACCGAAAAAAAAACAACAACACAAAATCCCACAAAAAAACCTCTTATTGGTGATTCATGTAGATTTTAAAGGAAAAGGTAGACAACTTGCATGAACAGATGGGAAATTTTAGCACAGTGATGGAAACTATAAGAGTCAAACAGAAATACTAGAAATAAGTCATAAGTAATTAAAACTAACATAGCAATTGCAAAATTATTGCTATTATAAATTAAAACAGCATTAAATTACAAAGTTAATACCACTACCTTAAAATGACACATAAAGTACTATATATGTTAATATTGGAAAATTTTTATCAGCATTCACAAGAGTACTCAATCTTTGATGAATGGCATGACATCAAACTCCATATGTGATAAGTGCTTTGCATTAGTAGCTGCCTGCATGGTAGGTATTGTCTCCCCCTCCCACCCCATCCCATCATACATACAGAAAATCTAGACTAAAAATGCTAGTTATCACTTCAAGGTTACATACCTTGTGTGGGTACATTTCTCTGATTACAAATTCTTTCTTCTTTTCATTATAGCTCTATGCCTCTTATATATAAAACAAATAATGCCTTCTTTATTTTTTATTTTTTTTGAGGGCAGTATCACTGGCCCTCACATGTAGGACTGAACCGGGGCCGCTGGCTTCCCAAGCCAGTGCTTAACCACTGTGCCACTCAGCTGGCCTATATAAAACAAATAAATTTATCCGCTACTCCAAATGGTCCATTTTCATGGAGAAAAAGAGCCATTCGAATTGTAACAATCTCTGCTATATGACTAGAAAATGAGACATGAGGTGGACTTTTAGGTAAATTGGAAGACTTTATCTAAAAAATGCAAACTTATGAGGCATATTCCTTTCTCCACAGTCTAAGCTGACTGGGTGTACCTCAAATGCTACACTTTGAATATATAATACCTGTTCCAACTCCCTTTCCATTTTTTTTTTTTAGCTGAGCCATCCTGCAACCTGTTTGCAGCTCAGCTTGGGCTGGGCATCGAACTGCTGTTGTTCAGAGCTCAGCTCCCACTCATGAGTGAGCTCTTAACCAACTGAGCCACTCAGCTGGCCCTCATTGATACTCTTAGATTGCAACAAAAGAGAAGTAGATAATTTCAGACATTCCATTTGAAAACCTCTTGTAGAGCAGTATTAATAGATTTAACTATAATATATGAAGCCCCACTTGTCTTTTTTTCTTTTTATCATTTCTGGAATGGTGGATGGGTTAGAATGATCAGGAAGGGCAAACTGAATCTCAACATAAAAATGCAGATCATAAAAAGCTAAAGACGTAAGGGCCGGCCAAGTGGCTCAGTTGGTTAAGAGCTTGCTCAAGAGTGTGAGCTGTGCTCTGAGCAACAGCAGTTCGATGCCCAGCCTGAGCTGAGTTGCCACTGAGCTGCTAACAGGTAGCAGGATGGCTCAGCTAAAAAAAACAGCTAAAGAAGTAGACAAAGTTAATGATCACACCTGTAAGTATTACTGATTTATTTATTTATCATTTAAGAAACATGGAGGAGAAAGTTACTGGGCTTCTGAATGTCAATGATGCTTAAATGCTTCCTAAATAGATTCAATTTTTTCTAATTCTTGGAGTTTTTGATGTGTCATTTTTGCTGTCATTTGTGTTTTTGGTTCTTTCTTCAGTCTTCTTTTGTAAAGGTGTTACTCAGGCTATGAGTGACCTAAAATTTGCATTAATAATCACCTTTCTGGCCCTACCCCAACTCTGAAGCACACCATTTGGATGGAGTTCAAGACTCATTCAGGATTCAGCAAACATCCTTAGTACCCAGAACCACTACACAGCTCATTTACATGCATGATTCTATCATTGTTTTATCTAACATCTAAGAATTTACTGTGCACCAGACCCAATGTATAGTGGTCAACAAAAATGATTCACCTGTATTAATAATTAGAAATCATAAATATGCTTATAGATTTTTCTTTAATTTGAAGATTATTCTTCTGCACAACCCTCAGCTCCCATTGGAATCATTAAAGCATATGCAGGAGTAATTACAAATGAACAGGGAAAATGTGATCATGACAAAAGGCCGCCAGAATAACAAGGGTGACAAATGCGGGGACATTTTAGAATTTCCCAATTCCCACTTCAATAAAACAAGATAAACAAAAAGCCTTATTTAGCTTCAAATGTAAGCACCATCTGATCTATTTCTTAAAATCTTCAAGAAAAGTCTCGCTGAATCATTGGGGGTTGTGCAATCAAACAAGTCAAACATGAACTTCTAGAATGACTATGAAAGACCTCAGGATTTTCACTACTCTAGTTACCTTGGTGAAAGAAATAAGCAGGCACTTCTCAGGGTTATCAGAGAAGAATATGCTTTCTGCCCTTTTTCCTACTCTTTTATACATACACATGTGTACACACACACACGCAGAAGCTGTAGGGAAAATAAACAGCAAACAAAGAAGTTTTGACAAACACCAGAAAGTCCTTACTGTTAGCCAAAAATAAACAAAATTAAATAAAAACCCAATCAACTCTTTAAATGTGTAGATGGGATAAGTGAAATCAGAGCCTTGTAACTCAGTGGGGTGGAGGAGCAAAAGAAATATATTAGGCTCAATTCCTACAATTGGTGATAGAGGGCAGTGGTGTGCCTGTGTCTGCTGCCCCCCACTGCCCACCTCTCCCATCTTTCAGCTAATTTAAATATTCTACAAGAGGAGAGTTCCTAGCATACCCTGGAGGGTGGAGGAGGGAAACCAACAAGAAACCAACCTTTGTAGGTGTTTCTACAGACCAATCTGCATGTAGCCATCCCATTTAACTTTATATTAGTGAATTTTTTAAAAAAGAGTTAGGGAAATGGGACAATTGATAAAAACAAACCCTGGAAGCTCCACTTAACTGTGAACTGAACAGGTAAGATGCTCATTGACTTTGTTCAGGGAAAAATTTGTATGTGGATTTATGTAGTAACTGTTACATATTGCTGTCTCATCTGACAGTGGAGTGCAAAAGATGGGGAGAAAAATAAGAGCAATTCCAAGGAAATGTTTCATGCCAAAATGCTAATTCAAGAGAGTCCTGAAACTGGAGACGCAAGAGAATACTAAGCATGGATTCTAGGCCATCCTTAAACAATCCAGAGCTGAAGAGCTGTTTTCAGAGATAAATTTATTCTGTGTTCGATGCTTCTTGACCTACTTCTCATAAGGAAAATTCTGCCTGAAAACCAGAAGGAACTAATTTTTCACTTTCGTTTAAAATTTACCTTAAGATAAAACACATGAATTTGTAGGAAAAAATAGGCCTTGATAGGTATGTATAAAGCAGATTCAGGAGAATATGAGGGGAAATATAAAGCATACAGTGCATGAATATAATAAATGAAATCTTAAAGGACAGTTAACGAAAGGCAGTTCAGTCCCAAGTGAGGGAGTAATTGGAGACATACTAAAGAACAGAGAGAATGAGGAAGCAGGGATCCTTCTATTAGGAGAATGTGAGAAAGGGAATTCATATTTTTTGAGGATGTACTACAATATGTGCATGATGCTGGGTTCTGTATTTAATCCTCATAAATAGACCATAAGTTACATATTCCATTTCCCTGTTACAGATGGGAAACCTGAGGCAAAATGATTTTATTAGTTGCCTGGGATCACAATGCACATATGAAGGAATCATAGTGTTAATTACGATCTCCACCTCTTTTGAGTAAAACTAATTCTTGATGCCACTCACAGAGGTAAACATTTGTTGAGTATTAGTACCCCATGACTCTGGCCTAAACAACAGGTGTAGAACACTGGCTAGAAGATTTCACCAACTCCCGCTGCCTACCAAGATAAAGAAGGGGAAGTTGAGAGAGCTACTAGTAAGTGAGAGCTGGAAATTCTGCAGAAAGGGCTCTGAATTCCTCCAACACTGCCCCTGCCCCCCCCACACACCCTTTCAAACTGAAAGAGAAGAGGAAGATGATAATGTCCCCTTCAAGAGTGTAAATCTGAGAGTAGAGAAAGGCACCTGAGCTCTTTTCCAATAGTTCCCAAGCAAAGGGGCTGGGCATGTAGGTAACCTCAAAGGTAAGAACATCTCAACAGGTGTATGATGAGCCACTAACGATATATTGGGGTTTGGGAAGATCATGGAAGTACAGAAAAGCAAGTGGTGGTCTGGCACCCAGGACAGAGGGATGCCAAGGGAAGGAAAGCAGAATGGGTATTATCACTGGTCCAAATCAGCAGATGCCTCCATAAAAATGTCATCCACCCGAAGGACCATACTGGATGTCACATCTGCGCATGTCTGTGACCCCTGATCAGAAGCCAGCCTGTACATGAAGCCAAGTAATACCCTTGGGGTATTGCCATCCTGGAGAGGACAAATCCTGAACATGACTGGAAAACCTGAAGTCACTACATTTTATTAAGATTTCCTGGGGCCAGCCGAGTGGCTTGTTGGTTAAGGGTTGGCTTGGGAATGCAAATTCTGAGCAGCAAGGCCACTGATTTGGATCCCACTTGGGCCAGTGACGCTGTGCCCTCTACAGCTAAGATGGTGAACAACAGCTCCACCTGGAGCTGGGCTGCTGTGAGTCGCTGGCGACTAGGCTGCAGTGGGGCTACAGTGGGCTGCTGTGAGCTACTGTAAGTGGCTGGCAGCCAGTGTGAGCGGCCAGCCACCAGCAGGAGCTGCCATCCAATAGCAGGCAAACAATCTGCCTCAGCCGGGAAGAGCGCAATGGTGATACCAACATGGGCCAGCGAAGCAACGTCCTCCACAACTAGACTGAAGAACAAAAGGACAGCAACTTGTGTGTTCCTCTTACCCGATTACTCAATGGTGTTTCCTTCCTCAATTCCCCAATAACGTCTTAAAAAAAAAGATTTCCTGAGAAAGGCACATAGCAGTCCCCCCTTATTCAGAGGGGATACCTTTCAAAACTCCCCAGAGGATGCCTGAAATCACAACAGTACCTAACCCTGTAGATACTGTGTTTTTTCCCTATACATACATAACTATGATAAAGTTTAATTTATGAATTAGGCACAGTGATTAACAACAATAACTCATAAAATAGAACAATTATAACAAGATACTATAATAAAAGTTACGTGCATGCGGTCTGTTTCTCTCTCTCTGATAACTGACTTGTTAACTACAGCTGCTAAGTGACTAATGGCAGGGAGCATAGATAGCAAGGATACACTGGAAAAAGGAACAATTCACATCCCTGGAAGGAGGGAGCCGGAGGGCACAAGATTCCACCAAGCTACTTAGGTCAGGATGCAATTTAAAACTTATGAATTGCTTATTTCTGGAATTTTCCATTTAATATTTTTGGTCTGCAGTTGACCACAGGTAACTGGAACCACGGAAAGTGAAACTGAGGATAAGGGGAGACTTCTATGATAAGAAACCTGCTAAGAGTAAAGTAAAAGAAGGTACAGGGTAGAAATTTAATTCAGTTATAGAAAAATTAATAAAGGCACATTTTTGGCCCACTTAAATCTGTGTGACCGTGAAACTTTTACCCACTACACACATATCACTTATTGCACAGGCATGGTTCCCAAAGCTTCACTGTGAGAAATGCAAAGGTGCCTCCCAAAATAATCCATGATTTTGACTAACGTCAGCACAAAATATTATAGTTCTCAATCTTATAACAATTATTAGTACTATCAACATCTAAAAATAATAAAACTGAGGCTTAACATGGTTGGATCCTACCCATTTACCACCCAGAGTAACAGTGAGTGGTTGACTGAGGACTCAAAAATTAACTCCTAATTGCAAATTTCTATGCTCTTTCCTCTATTTGCCCATACACTTTCTGACACCTAGTTGGTACTCAACCAATTTTAGATTGGATAAAATAATGAATGAATAAAAAAGATGTATCTCTTTTATACCTAGCATAGGGTGGAGCAAAAAGTAGGTATCCTTTGATATCTCATATAGCATTCAGCCCCATGTGGAAAGCAAAAAAGAGGGATGTTTAATTAGATTGGGTATCTACAAATTGCTAGACACTGAGCTAAGTTTTTCATGCACTTTTTAAATATAATCTTAATGTTGATCCACATGAAGAAATGGAGAAATGAGATGAATAGTTTGTCAACATAATGGTAATCATGTATATACTTTGTATACTTACCGTGTGCCCCTTATAAACACTTTAAGTAGGTTAACACATTTAATTTTCTTAACCCCAAATGTAGGCATTTCTATTGACTCAACTGTACAGATGGGAAACCAAAGCTTAGTGAGGTTAAGTAACTGCCCAAGGTCATACAGCTACTTGGGTACAAATTTAAACCCATGCTCCTCCAACACCATTATTAAACCAGTAACTTGTGTTGACTAGTCACTAATCTAGGATTTGATGATGGAAGAGTAAACAACGATCACATAATAATACCATCTGAATAGAACATTCTTGATGTACCTTTTTTTTTATAACTCTCCTGCTTTTCCAGTTGTATTTGATTCTACTTTCACTGTTCTGTCTGTGCCACTTTAAACTTTAGTGCCTCTCTTCTCTTTGACCCAAATACTTAAAACAGGTCACACGTTTAAATATGGCAACGCCTCCAGTCCTGCAAATCATGGGCAGTAAAATCTGTTTGTACTACTGCTGATTTTTGAAAAAGTCTATCCACACCTTGTTTCATATTTTTAGGCTTCACAGTATATTACAAATTTCAAAATCCTATTTTATTAGTATAGATCTCTTTTTTTTTCTTTTTTTTTTTTTTGAGGGCAGTGTCACTGGCCCTCATATGTGGGGCCCGAACCAGGGCCACTGGCGTCCCAAGCCAGCGCTTAACCACCACACCACTTGGCCGGCCCAAGTATAGATCTCTTAAAAATCTGTTTTCTGTAAAGGAAATGAATGCATTATTTTTTTCTTATTACTACTGTATATTTTCAAAAATCAGTGATCAGGAAATTATCATTATTAAAATATTTAACAGAAGGTACACAAATACATAAATCTAAAAATGTTAATAAATGAAAGCCAGTACCACACTACTTTCCTGCAAAACAACCTCGGAATTACCTGCTTGCCTACACTTCTAGCATCTCCAAGTTATTGGCAGTGAGTGAAAGTGGACAGGAAATGAAACCTGCAATTCTCTTTGGACTCCATATCAAAAACAATTTGGGACATTTTTATGAAGCAATATGGGGATTGGTTTTGAAAAGTGTTCCTAGCATGTTTATTATTTGCACAATTTATAATTTACTTTATTCCAAAAGTGATTTGAGATAACTGTTCTGTGTTGCCTAAGGCCTATAGCAGTTTACAGAATTAGAAATGCTCATATGAACCCAATGCATAGGCATATAGTATTTTTTTCATGAAACATAGAATTCTTTAGAAGAATAATTTGATTTCATAGAGATATGAAGATATACACATATAGATTATATATTTACACACACACATATAGATGAACATTTTTATGTTTATTCTTTTGATGGTTCAGGCAAACAAAAGCCTCATTTAGTGGAATCAGTTACATGCCATTATATTTACATCGGCTGCTGGGGTACCAGTGCTGGCAAAACAGAGGAATATTCTGTTCCTAGAGCCTTCACAAAATAGTAGCTGTGACAAAATCACATTTTACAAATTTACAGCATTGCAGCACAGCAGAGTTCTACACAAAGTTGCTTAGAGAAAGGAAAACTTGGAAAATGAATGGGAGCTGGCAAACAACTCCAGGGAAAATAGTTACCACACTCTTAGGATGGTACATGAAAGGGAGGGAGAAGCTGGATGAAAATTATTGATAGAGCATGATGGGCAGAATGCATAACATGTGATTTATGGCTATGGTGATTCCAATCAATGGAAACCCAAACTGTATCTCAACTTGTAGTCTATGCTTCTGTTGCTCCAGGGGTAGCTTACTCAGCCAATCTTCTATAGACTCCCTGACCTCCAGGTCTAAATTTCAGTTGAGTAGATCTAGACTTCTTTGTCAAACCAAAGAATACTTGAATTGTGTTCCATTGAGCTTACTGCATCAAGCCTGCCAAATGAAACTTCAAACATGTAGGGGGCAGGCGGTGGTAGATGAGGGTAACGAGGATCAAATATATGGTGATGGAAGGAGAATTGACTCTGGGTGGTGAACACACAATGTGATATATAGCTGATATATCACAGAATTGTACACCTGAAATCTATGTAACTTTACTAACAATTGTCACCCAATAAACTTTAATTCTTTAAAAAAAAGATCTCTAGCACAACTTTCAAGAATATTTTTTTGTTATTGTTGTGATGCTCTTAAAACTGGTACAGAAATTTTGCTGAAAATGGAGCCCCTAATAATTTACTTAGGACTGTGTCTCCCCAACCCCACTACCACCACATGTACTCAATTACCTTCACACACTTCTCACCTAAAATCTACTTCAGTTTCTCAGAAGACTGTTTTTCCCCAGATATGGAGTCAACTATTCCTTAAATTAAGTGTATGCCACTTCCTCAGACTACAGTATTAATGGTGGAAATGTTAGGTTTATAAAAGTCAAACATGGGGAAAGGAGAGGCCATATCAAATTCAAGAATCTGGGGATAAAAACTGAAAAGATAATGAAAGGGAAATGTAAAAATGAAAGATTGGTAGGGCAGGTTTAAGATGCCTGTCAGTCTCTTCATAGACTGCTTCCTTTTGCTCTAAATACTAAGCATGCCTAAATTAGGCCACCTCCCTCAAGAGAACAAACAGGAACTGGCCACTATGAAATATTATCACAGTGAATTTTAGAAGTCTATGGTTACCTGCTCACCATCTACAATATTTTTGAAAACTAAAAAAAATGTATTTTCATAATTGTCAATATTAATACAAAGCAGCAGGGTAACCGTAAACTTGGATGCTTCTATTAAATTCACTTAAACTATTCAACTGAACCAATCCTTTCTCACTCCCATTTTTTTCTTTAACCAAATATACTAATTCAATTCAATAAGCTCAGTTTTCAAATTGGTCCAATGAAATGATCTCAAAATATTTACAAATATATTTATCTTTAAAATATGTCTTCACCTTTTAAAGTAGAAACTAAAATAGAAATACTATAGTATGTATTTAAAAGTGGCTTTCAAGAACAAAACAGGAGGCATCATATTTCCTGATTTCAAACTTTGCTATAAAGCTATAGTTATTAAAATAGTATGGTACTGGGGCCGGCCGATTAGCTCACTGGTTCAGAGTTCACTTGAGAGTGCAAGCTCTGAGCAGCAGGGCCTTGGTTTGGATCCCACATGAGGGCCAGTGACACTGCCCTCCTACAGCTAAGGTGGTGAACAACAGCTCCAGCTGGAGCTGGGCTGCCATGAGTCGCCAGCGACAGCATAGGCTGCAGTGGGGCTGCAGCGGGCTGCCATAAGCCACCATGAGTGGCTGGCAGCCAACATGAGTGGCAGGTGGTGGGAGCTGCCATGAACTGCCATGAGCAACTGTCCAATGTCCGGTGACCGATCTGCCTCAGCTGGGAAGAGCGCAATGATCACAATACCAACATGGGCCAGTGAAGCGACAACCTCTACAACTAGACTGAAGAAACAAAGGACAGCAACTTGTCTGCCCCTCTTCCTCAATTACCCAACGCTGTTCCCTCTTCCAATTCCCCAATAAAATCTTAAAAAAAAACACCACACAAAACAGTATGGTACTGGCATAAAAAGAGACAGGCAAATGAACAGAATCAAGAGCCCAGCAATAAATCCAAGTACACACTCAACTAATATTTGAAAAGGGAGCCAAGAATACTCAATGGAGAACAGACAGTGTCTTCAATATTTATGGTGCTCAGACAACTGGATATTCACATGTAAAAGAATGAAATTGGATCTATATCTTATAGCACTCACAAAAATTAAATTAAAAGGGATTAAGGACTTAAATGTAAGACTTGAAGCTATAAAACTCCTAGAAGAAAACATAGAACCAAAGCTCCTTGACATGGGTCTTGGTAATGGATTTTTGATAAGATACTTAAAGCACAAGCAATATATAAAATATAAACAATTGGACTTCATTAAACTAGAAAGTTTCTGCAGAGCAAAAGAAACCATCCACAAAGTGAAAGTGCAACCTATGGAATAGGAAAAAGTATTTGCAAGCCATATATCTGATTAATATGGGATTAATATGGATTAATATCCAAAATACATAAAGAACTCATACAACTCAATCGCAACAAGATAAATAATCCAATTAAAAAATGGGCAAAGGACCTGAATAGACTTTTTTCCAAAGAAGACATGCAGATGGCCAACAGACTCATGAAAAAATGCTCAACAGCACTAGTCATTAGGTAAATGCAAATTAAAACCACAATGAGCTATCACCTCAAACCTGTTATAATAGCCATCATCAAAAAGAAAGAGATAACAAATGTTGCCATGGATGTGCAGAAAAGAGAACCCTTGTGTACTGTTGGTGGAATTGTAAATTGGTAGAGCCACTCTGGAGAATTCTCAAAAAATTGCATAGGGTAGGGCTGGGGGTGGGGCTGGAGAATCATGTCTATTTAATATCTAACCAAAAAAAGAAAAAAAAAGGAAAGAGAAAATAAGGCTGAAAAGGAGGCACACAGAATAAATGACATTATCAAATATTCTGAGAAGTGTGTACTTGATTTTGCTTCATCACTACTTCATTTTGAGCCATTTGGGTCAACGACTGTCAGCTAATCAATCTCTATCATCTTTGAGCCGAGATCAAGAGCAACAGCAGTGCCCTAATGATTTCAATCTCTAGCCTTCAAGGGGACAGATTATAGGGATTGGAAGAAAATCAGTTTAACAGGGAAATTCAGCTCACAGCCCAAGAAAAAGCTTGATTAGAATGAAAAACTGTTAAGCCAGCAAAACAAGATATAATGATGAGGGAAGAAGAAATATCAGACTAATGGATTTTATGAGTAGCATTCATAACAAGATAAAATTAATATGTTATTAGTTCTCGTGTAGCCATCCATGTAGTCATTTAGAAGTCTAAATGGGGTAAGAAGACAGTCAGAATAGGAATTTCTGGAATTAGGAATTTCTTGCTTTTTTCTCTCATTAGAAAAGTGGAGATAGGTGTCAAGTCTACCCATACTTCTAGTCTCCCCTCAGAGCCATTTTCTAATACAAACTAATTCAAAGCCAAAAGCAAAAAAATTGTTTGAACACTGAAGTCATCACAACCCTAAATATTCCAGAAATCCACTTAAGGCTTTAAAGTAAGTAATGCAGCCTTTAAGTATTTAATTGCTTGCTAATGTTTCATTTGCATATGACTCCTGTTAAAAACTAGATAACATACCCTTTTATGCAGGTATCTTTAGATCCTTCACCATCTCAATTGACTTATTTAGAACACAACTGAATGTTAGTTTCACTTAATGATTGTAATTATTTTGATATACTCTATATGGAAAATAAACTGTTTTCTAGTTTAAATACCCATTAAAGCTATTCTACCAATGTGACTATACTGCCAAGAAATTAGATCATCTTTCCTACTGTTACGGGAGGGCTTTTCTGAAATGTGTATTTGGAGGTCCAGAATTTTATATTATTTTCAGGTAAAATATTTAGGGGAAATCATCTTAATTCAAAATAGAAATTGTTTTAACAGCACTTTAAATATGAAAATTGTAGTTTAAAAAATTGTCCTCCAAAGTTACAAGTGAGCCCATGTTTCCAAACTGTTTTTCTTAAAACACTATTAATAACAATAATCTTGAAACGCCAGGTTAAAAAAGTAAAATAGTTACTGTACTTCATCTCCAAATTTATCAGAACCTTTAGCATATTGGATGGCTATTGCTAATATCTCAAAGGGGGAATATAACCTGCAATGTTTTCCCAAACATATTTGACCATGGAATACCTTTTCTCCCTAGAAATAACTATTAATGCTAGGGCTCAGTGTTTCTTACATAGTTTAAATCACACTGAAGTAAATTTATTCTTCTCTTATAAATACATCCTGAGATTACAAAAATATTTATTTAACTGATTAATAATGAAACTGGCAGAAAATTAAAACTGGTTCAAAAAAGAATCCAAGTGACTGAACATATATAATCACAGAAAGAAAGTACAGATGCTTCTTGACTTACAATGGGGTTACGTCTGATAACTCCATCATGAATTGAAAATATCATAAGTTGAAAATGCATTTAACACTTAACCTAGCAAATAGTATACCTTAGCCTAGTCTACCTTAAACATGCTCAGAACACTTCCATTAGCTTAGAGTTGGGCAAAAGCATCTAACACAATGAATACACTATAGAGTATCGGTTATTTACCCTCATGATCAATCATATGGCTGACTAGAGCTGCAACTTACTGCCACTGCCCAGCATCCTGAGAGAGTATCATGTCACATATTGCTAGCCAGGGAAAACATCAAAATTATAAATTCAAAGAGTACGGTTTCTACTGAATTCACAGCACTTTCGCACCATCGTAAAGTCAAAAATTATAAGTCAAACCATCATTAAGTCAGGACTGTTTGTATATTGGAAGAGGATTGCTAAATTAGATACAAAACTGGTTAATATCTTAAAAGGTAATAAAATAATACTCTTCAATAACCTTTCTTCCACTGGAAAAACAATTATTTGTCTCTCTACTGGACAAAAATCTGTCAGTTCACATAAAACTTCGCAGAATTTGAACCCTAATCAATAGTACATACAAAGTTAAACAAAGAAACATTCCCATAGAAAATTAAATAATCTTTGTGCAAGCTTTTTAGAAAATCTTTCAGTGTGACATTAAAAGGACATCTAGTATGACAAAATGACATTATATATGATATTAAGTATATATTAAATATATATATATATGAAATATAAACATTTATAGTCCTTGAGGATAAATGTTGGTCTAACAATAAAAAATAATTACTATATGCCATGTCCCACTGATCACAATAGACTGCTCTGGTTATTTTACAAACCACTTAAATGGTTATCAGCAAAAGGAAGTTCCTAAGTTAAAATAAACATAAGGAGAATGTATTCTTGAGCTTTCAGCCTTCAGTATCAAGGAACATGAAAACAACGATAAATTAGTTTGATGAAGAAAAATATCGAATTAAGTCAATTAAATTTACCTTGAGGAAATCACAGAGGAAAACTGAATTGTAAGGCTAGGGAAAATTGATAATCAGTATTAGGGTAATTGCAATAATCCAGGTAGGAACTGATGGAGGCTTAAACCAAGGTAGTGTCAGAGCAGTGAAGTAGAGGTAAGACTCAAGGATGACACTACAAAACCTAAGAAACCAAATGGATAGTGTTGCCTTTCAATGAGCAACAGATAGTGGGAGAAACATTTGGATGGCAGTTGAGTTTGAGCATACTGATTTTAAAGTAAGTATATGACATCAATGGGTATAATTAACAGGCAGGGGATATCAGTCTACAGCTCAGAGAGAAAGATTTTAGTTGAAGATAAAGATTTGGGTGTCATCATTAAGAATAATTATTGCTCTAAGTTTGGATAATATTAAGAGAAGTGTGTTCATTGAGAGATAAGGTTGAAACTCAACATGAAAAGAGATTCACAAAGTGAGAGAAGCACTCCAAGAAAATAATGAAGGCAATGGAGAGACCTAGGAGGAAAACTACAATAGTAGAATATTCTAGGTGAGGGAGAAGAGTTTTCCAATAGGAGGGACTCATCAACAATCAAAGCTACACAGTGGTGAGGTGAGGCAGGATGTGATATGGGCCATGGCAAATCCATTTCAGTTGTGGAATGTGGCAGAAGCCAGATTATCTGAGATTGAGATGGCTATATGAGGTGAGGAAGTAGATAAGGATGAATGTAGAATCTTCAGAGAAGTTTAGCTTAAAGAATGGAAAATAAGTTTGGTAAGGAAAAAGAGCCAATAACAGTGTCCTATTTATTACTACAGGAAACACTGTACTTGAGTGAATAAATTAATCTAACCCAACCTAAATGCCTGAATTTAAGGGGAAAAAATTAAACTATTCCCTCAACTGGGCATTTGTATTTTAAGCCTTTTATTTTCCAATCATGGGGGAGAGGGATATTTTCTCCTTCAAAGGTAATGCGTTGGCAATAGGAATTACATTCCAGGACTTGCAGGTTGGCAACTACAAATATTTATTCTAATTAATGAATTTTTATTCACAAGCTCTGGAGGAGTAGTTAAAACATAGGGTGTAGAGTCTTACAAATGTGGGTTCTATTCCCAGCTCCTCTGCATATCAGCTATGTGACCTTGAACAAAATACTGGGCCTTTTAAATCTTCAGTTTCCTCACTTGTAAAGCAGGGCATTAACAATAGTTATTTTATAGAATTATTGACAACAACAGATAATGAAAATATTGCTTAGTATAATATTAATCTCTCTCAACTTTTAGAATACATTGAAATAACCTGAAAGGGCTGGTCGAGTGGCACGGTGGTTAAGCGCTGACTTGGGAAGCCAGTGGCCCCGGTTCAGATCTCACATATGAGGGCCAGTGACACTGCCCTCAAAAAAAACAAAAACAAACAAACAAACAAAGAATGTGAAATAACCTGGAGAGCTCCTTACAGTACCACTCCCAGGTGGAAATGGAAAACAGGCAAGTCATAATGAGAAGGATGGGGAACTAAGTACTTAGAGAGGTCCCCAGAAGACATCAGAGGTAATGAGAGCATATTTTATTCCTTAGCTCTTGGACAGAGAATGAGCAATTAATGGCATTGAACCAGTCTGGTTAACAACCCTAAACTTCCTCAGTGCTTTGTAAAGATTAGTTGGACATTTGAAGAGAATATGAAGAAGAATGGTTAGCTCACAGTGAAAGCATAAATTTAGCTTTTGTAGATATTACCAAACATATTAATTTACACTTGAACCAGTAATACATGGGAGGTCCAGACCCACACATTCTCCCCAACATATGGTATTATATATTATCCATCCTGATGGGTTTATAGTAGTATTCCATTGTGTTTTAAAATTTTCATTTCCTTAATTACTAATGAAATGAGGCACCTATTCATATGCTTTTTGGACATTTGAATGCCCTTTCATGAAGTGCCTGTTCTAATATTCTGTCCATTTTATAGAATGGGTTATCTGTTTTTTTTCTTGATATGGAGGCAGTTATTATATATTAAAGATAGAGGGCTGGCCGAGTGGCACAATGGTTAAGCGCTGGCTTCGGAAGCTAGTGGCCATGGTTCGGGTCCCACATATGAGGGCCAGTGATACTGCCCTCAAAAAAAATAAAATAAAATAAAGATAGAAGTTCGTTTTCAGATAAGTATTATGAATATTTTTCTCCTAGTCTGTGCCTTTCATTTTCATTGTTAATGATGCATTTTAATGGACAGAGGTTCTTAACTCCAATAAAGTTCAATTTACCTGCATTTTATTTTGTAATTAGTACTTATTGGATATTATTTATGAAATTTTGGTATGCTTGGATCTTGTCCATGGATGAGTTTACTTATGCCTGAAGACTGCCCACCAGATATAACCATTTAGATAGCAATGGTCACAGCCATATCCTTGTTGATTATAATCAATCACTGTAGGCAGAGATCACTGATTATACACTATTCTTTTATCCTTTATTCAGAGACTCTCATATTATGAAAACTGTAAATGTTCTCAGTTAAAATAATCATTCATATATAATATTATATATTAATATGACATATTAATATATGATATATATATTACATATTATATACATATAAAATAAACCCCCAACCCCAATGAAATAGAAGTAAGATTTGTGGGTGTGGCTACCTGGAAAACTTGAAGAGGTTTTACTCAGCTGGTGAATACTCACTAGGTTCGAAGAGTGCATGATATGATTTTTGAGGACGGAAGCTGACCATTGAAGATGTCAGGCGCCCCTGGGTTGTTGATGGTATTAAATCAGCCTACCAAGTATTGCTTTTAACACATTGTATGCGGGCATTTGAGCGATATGACGTGTTTACTCATTTTCCACAAACAATGTGTTAAAAGAGCTATTAGGGCCAGCCAAATGGCTTGCCGGTAAGAATTGGCTTGGGAGCCTGAGCTCTGAGCAGCGGGGCTGCTGGTTAGGATCCCACATGAGCAAATGACACTACGCCCTCTACAGCTAAGATGGTGAACAACAGTTCCATCTGGAGCTGGGCTGCCGTGAGTCCCCGGTGATGGTGTAGGCTGCAGTGGGGCTGCAGTGGGCTGCCGTGAGCTAATGTGAGTGGTCGGCAGCTGCCCTAAGTTGCCATGAGCCACTGTGCGTGGCCATCCAATGGCCGGCGAGCGACTGCCTCATCCGGGAAGAGCACAAAGATCACAATACCAACATGGGCCAGTGAAGCGACGTCCTCCACAACTAGACTGAAGAACAGAAGGACACAAACTTTTCTGTTTACCCTTCCCTGATTCCCCAATGCTGTTCCCTCCCCCAATTCCTCAATAAAATCTTCAAAAAAGGAAAGAAAAAAGAGCTATTAAATCACTGTTCTGTTCAATCCACTGTTACTCACATCTATTTTGCCAATACACAGACTGGGGTTCGATCATGAAACCTGGTAGGGAAAGAAGCTGAGGTCCCAGCTTACTTTTCTTTGTCACTGCACAGATGAGGGTAAAATATTTCCTAGAGCCAACCCCCTCAGTAATGTTATTCATATTTTATCTTATTTTTCAAAGTAAATTATAAAATAAGAAAAGTCTTACGAAGGTATATTTTTACATGATGGCATGTGATAGGTGACAGGAATTTTAAAAAATCATACGTATCTTTTATTGTGTATTTCCATAACAAAATGATAATTCCATCAATGCAGACAATTTCAGAAGAAAGTGGAAATGGCTACTGTACATGAATTGAAGACCAAGAATTTCTGCCAAGGTTAGTTTTCGGTTCGTTTTTTTATAATACTTTTCAAAACAAATAATATAGTAATGTACAACTGCAGTATTAGTATAGTTAATAAAGGCACCAAATATTCTAGTCATGTGATTATAGAAGTGGGCTTCATATAGTTGCAGACCCTTAAAAAGTTATTATGTATTATTTGACAAAACCAGTATAGTAGTGACTTCATGTTAGGAAAAATTGTGTTAAAACTAAATAAAACAAGGTTCTTTTTTACTACAGAAAATTTTAAGGCTTTAGTTGTGACTTTCCAGAGAACAAAACAAAATTGTCACATTCTAACAATTTGTTTTTCATTCAGCATCTTATGGGATCAATGTTCTTTAAAACACACTTCTGGAAATTCTGGCCTAGCCTCGTCCATTATATAACTTACACATTTAAGAGGATATTGGTTCTAAATAATTAAACTTGCTATCAAGGCAGAAATTTAAAAACAAATTTACTCTTGTTATGTTATTCTCTTTTAAATTCAAGAGAAAGTTTACGGGAAAAATCCTGTTAAGTTGAAAGTTATTTTGCTTGGGATACTTATAAAGATATATATATATATGCAATCAGTAGAAACTTGCATGACATTACATTTGAAAGTGGATGTATCTTTTTGCTTTTTATACACAGCTCGTAGAATGCAGATTTTAAGATGTTATAAAATGAAGATTTAACATTCAAAGCGATGAGCTTTGGGGAAGGCTGGCTCAATCTGTTATACTCATATTACATGAGGAACCTGTGGTATATTTTAGGTGTAATAGAGGATGGGAGGATTAGTGTAGGTACATTCAGTTGACCAGCATATGCTGAGAACTTGACATTCTGATATTCTTCCAGATGCCTTAATCTAGGTGTTGTATTTGCAGTGGTTAGGAGGGAAGAGAGGAGGTACCAAAAGTCAGCAATTGCAGTAAAGGAGTATATAAGCAGAAATTTCCCCATGACGCAGTTTTGTACCTGCTTATTACAAATCAAAGATGGCTGGCACCACTTTGTCCCCAGGAATGTTTCCACAGTTACACAATAGCTGTAAATCCACTTCTGTGTTACTTCCAGAGGGCTCTCATGGAAACCCTTAAAGTGGGGTACACATTTGCCCATGGCTAAGGGTCAACCAAATCTTGGGCAGAACTTCAATGAAAGCTTCAGAGATGTAGACTTTTTAGAGTTCCAGGTGTCTCTTATTTAAAACTTTTTTTTCCCTGACATCTTAAATACATATTTCCCTATCTATTTGAAAAAATTTAGTCAATATTGTATATATAACAATAATTATTCACTAAACTTGAGTGTCTCTCTTCTCCATGTAAAAATCCAGCTTTAGATAGGATAGTGACAACACACATGGATTTCTAAACACTTAGAGAAGACAATATATATTAAGAGTTTGATTACTGGGCCGTCCAAGTGGCACACTGGTTAAGAACTGGCTTTGGATGCAGGCTCTGAGCAGCAGGCCCCAGTTGGGATTCCACATATGAGGGCCAGTGACACTGCCCTCTACAGCTAAGATGGTGAACAACAGCTCTACCTGGAGCTGGGCAGCTGTGAGTCTCTGGGCAACAGCATAGCTGCAGCTGCCCCTGCTGCAGTGGGCTGCCATAGGCTAGCCTGAGTGGCCAGCAGCCAGCGTGAGCTGCCAAGAGCCTCCGTGAGCTACCGTCCAGAGGCCGGTGACCAATCTGCCTCAGCCGGGAGGAGTGCAATGACGATACCAACATGGGCCAGTGAAGCAACGTCCTCCTCAACTAGGCTGAAGAACAAAAGGACAGCAACTTGTCTGTTCCCCTCCCCCAATTCCCCAATAAAATCTTTAAAAAACAAAACAAAACGGAGTTTGTTTACTGGCCATAGTAATAAATGGTAACACAATATGCATTTTAAGTATTGAGTAAAGACTTTTTTTCTCAGCTGAAGTTGTTTCTACTCCAGAAATGGAAAAGTCCTTCTTTTGCCAAGAGCAAATTAAAATGCAGGGGCTCTAGTATTGGGAGTGTGTTTTACTGACAAATAATTATTTTTGGCAACAAATTCAAATGGTTCTATGGAAGGAATTGAGTTGATATTGAATAATCTTTGAACTTTTGATCTAACCTCTATGCTTGAACGTGTATATTTAAGATCACTATGTGTACTTAACTCTCATCTACGCATACATCTACAATAACTGCATAAACAGATAATTTTTGTTCCTTACTAGAATCCAAGGAGTCTATTCCACAATATTTATAGAAGTAGCAATTTCTTTACCAAATTTACATTAGGCTTTATCATATTAAATATGAAGTTTTAATGTGCCAATACACTTGCAATCATCAATAACCATATAATATATCTCTATTAATGAGGAAATTGGAAATCATGGCATCATTTTGCCATCTGTGCCATACATATCAAGTTTTGGAACTCTCATTTGAAACACAAAGTTTGCATATGAACCTAAGAGATGTTGAACATCAAGTTCTTCTAACGTTATATCTAGTGAGGGGGATCGGAGTTTGCCATCCAAAAATATGCTTTTTGGGAAATTGATTATCTTGTTAGCTATTTTTAAGAAATAAAAGACTCAGAAAGAAACTTGGACCTGCCTAAGGGAATTCAGATAGAAAAACCTGCTTAAAGAAAGGGAGCGATCACTATAGCATGATATAAACTAAATGTGGCAGACAGGGAAAAACCAAGCAAAGTCTGTTTGTTAGACTCCCCTCTGAGTTCCATTGTTTCTGGATGGTCTGGCAAGAATTTGTTTACCACATGTTTGTTCTTTCTGATCTACCTTGAAATTGCCTACTTTTCCTTTGAACTTCCAGACCCTGGCCTCCCTTTCCTTAGTTCAGAATGGTATATAAATTTCAACTGCTCAATGTGTCCTCCTGTCTCATATTCTTATGGAACCCCCATATGTTTATACATAATATATTTAGTCATTTTCTCCTGTTAACCTGTCTCATGTTAATTTGATTATTAGTCCAGCAGGAAGAACTTAGAAGGATAGAAGAAAAATTATTTTTTGGCCCCCATACTAGTTTCCTACTTAATACCATAACTATTTTTAAGCTGTTTCCTTTATTGTTAAGTATATATGCATGTATATTAGTGAAAATTGAAATGATATTGGTCTTCAAATAATTAAAGTTTTAAACATTATTAGTACTTTATTTTTGGAAAAGGACCCAAATTATAATAAAACTAATAATACAGAAAAAAACAAGCTGTACTTTGCTCACCAGTGAGTCTGCCAAATCTTTTTGTCTATGATATTCTCCAATAATCAATGGCATTTGAAAAAATTAGAATGTAGAAAATGACAAAGTATCCAATGTCACCATGGCAATAAAACAAGTATACATTTTAGGATGATTTTCAACAGGACCTGAAACAAGTTAAAGAGGCAAGTAGAAAAATTTACTAAATCCCTGAAAATATTAACTATTGGGGGCAGAAAGCAAGGGAGTGGTATTTATAACTCTTCCTATAATGGGGGCCAGGATCACTTTATAAAGAATCTAACACTAGCAGAGTGGGTCTTAGGGGAGGACCACATCTGGTATACCCTGGTTTTCTCTCCAGCTGATGTGAAGAGAATAATCAAAGGCATCACCACGATTGCTCTTATAAACTGCTGATAGATACAATAGATTTCAGGCCCCTCAGAGCCAGTGTTTGGTCCTAATATACATTAAAATCACCAGAGGAGATTTAAAATATTACCTATGGCTTTGTCACACTCGAGACTAATTGAATCAGAATCTCTATGCTGGGGCTTGGGCATACAGTTGGACATTAAAGTCCCAGATGATGCATTGCAGCAAACACACACACACACACACACACACACACACACACACACACACACACAGCAATGCATGTCCAAGCATGGAGTGTCTATTTAATGCACTACCACTTGGTCCCCCTACCTTTCTAAACCCATATAGAAACGCAGATTTTACACTTTGTATTTTTTTCTTTGTGAGCATTTTAATTGAAGAACATCACCAAGATAAAACATGAGTGTAGGTAAGCAATTCCTTTCTTCACAGGGAGCACTGAAAACATGCAGAATTTATAAATAAAAATATATATAATCAACTTGTCTTGATGGGACACATTTAGTGCGTGAGACTGTATTGGAAAAAAAAACCCTGCCGATTTTCGCAAACTATAGTAGTGATTTTCTGATGTAATAATCCACTCATTATTTATATAACATTATCTGTATAATGATGTTATTACATCTTTTATGCACAGCATGGTATGTTTGCTAATAACTTACAAAACTAAGGGCACTCACCCTATAGTAAAAACGCCATTCCCAACAACGGTAAAAAAGAAATACATTCTCATTTATCACTGCAACTATCTAAGGGGGAAAAAAATACATGAAGACTAAGCCACACTATGAAACCCTTTCCTTGTCACTGCTCTCTCTCTCTTTTGTTTCATCTAAGAAACTCTAAATATACATACTGATAGTCATGTGCTGCTTAATGACAGGGATACATTCTGAGAAACGTGTCCTTATGCAATTTCATGATTGTTCAAACATCACAGAGAGCACTTACACAAACCTAAATGGTATAGCCGATTACACACCTAGGCTGTCTGTTAGAGCCTATGGCTCTGAGGCTACAAGCCTGCGCAGCAGGTTACTGTACCAAACAACATGAGATTAAATCAAGCACAAGAGAGAATGATTCCATCAAGAAATGCAGTAAACGGGATGTGTGAGGTTGCTGCCAGCATAATACTTGGAATACTGTTTTACAGCAAATTTCTTTTATAAGTATTGTAGAAAGACTACACTTTGAAATAATGATAAAAAGCATAGTACTGTATAGTAAGTACATAAGCCAGTAACATAGTCATTTATTTTCATTACCAAGTATTATGTACTGTACATAATTGCATGTGTGATACTTTTATACAATTAGCAGTGCAGTGGGTTTGTTTACACTAGCATCACGCCAAACACATAATGCATTGTGCTATGATGTTATGACAGCTACAACATCACTAGGCAATAGGAATTTTTCAGCTCCATTATAATCTTATAGGCCCACCATCATATATGTGGTCTGTTGTTGATAAAAACCTTGTTGTACTGTACCTGACTATAATTAGACTCTTTCAGTTAAAATTTGTTAAACTATAGATTGTCAACTGCTCAGTCAAATCATATCACCATTCAATATATATGACTGAAATACATATAGATGTAAACAAAATTGCATTAAACAGTGTTCATTATTTAGTACGTTTAGTTAATATGTGTTGAATTGACAACACCTATGCTAAGCAGTAAGTATTAAAAGTCTAAAAATGATAAATAAAGGCCTCTACTCCCCAAGAGCTCACAACCTGTTGGGATATACAGGTTTTGTTATGGACTAAATAATTGTGTCCCCCTAAAATTCAGACTTTAAAGTCCTAGACCTCAATATCATGGCATCAATGTAAGACCTTCCGGAGTTAATTAGGTTTAGATGAGGTCATGTGAATGGGGTTGCAATGATAGGATTAGTGTCCTTCAAAGGAAAGGAAAAACCAAAGAGACAGTGCCCTATCCCTCCCCCTCCTCTTTCTCCATCATGGAAAGAGAGGCAGCAGCCATCTGCAAGCCAGGAAGGGAATTCTCTCCAGGAGCCAAATCTGGTCAGGACTGTGAGAAACACAGGTCTGCTTAAGCCACTGTGGTATTTTGTTATAGCAGCCTGAGATGATTAAATCAGGCTTGTAGACCAATAATTATATTACAGTGGGGAAAGTAATAAAATGCAGCAGAGGCAACGGATACTTTGGCTGGATTAGGCTTGGTGGTCAGAGAAGGTTTGGCAAAAGAGGTGACAGGGCAAATTGGAGGTTACCTACATTTGACAGCCTTCACTCATAGTTTGTATCAAAAAATCATTGCTATTTTTGTATACACCACTTGAAAAAATTATTACAGCTGAGCACCATAGAGCATAATTCTATAAAAGTTTCAAATTTACCTAGAAGTGATACTTTATGGTCAAACAGGGTCAGAAATATTTGCTCTTATAGTACCCAGAACTTTCAAATGTTGATTTAGAATGAAAACAAGATCATGACAGTGGTTCCCCCTTATCTATGGCTCCACTTTCTGTGGTTTCAATTACGTGGGGTCAACCGAGGTCTGATAATAGTAAGTGGAAAATTCCAGAAATAAACAATTATGTACATTTTAAATTGTAAGCCATTCGAATAGTGTGATGAAATCTAATGTCACCCTGCTTTGTCCCACCTGGGACACAAATCATCTTTCCGTGCTATATATACTACACCCCTGTTAATCACTTGTTACCACTGAGTTATCAGATCAGTTATCAGATATTGTGTGTGTGAGAGAAACCACATTCACATAACTCTTATTACAGTGTACTTCTATAACCATTCTATTTTATTATTAGTTGTTGTTAATCTCTTGCAGTGCCTAATTCATAAATTACTTTCTCATAGAAATGTATGTGTAGGAAAAAACATAGTATATGTAGTGTTTGGTACTCTTTGCGGGTTCTGGAACACATTCTGTGGGCATAAGGGGGGACTACCGTATCTCATAAATAAGGACTAAATTTTTTATTGGTATAGTTTTTCACTTCCAAATATAGGTTTATTTTAACAAGATAGGGAAAACTACCAATTCAATTCATTAAGGGAAAATTAAATGTAAGTTACAGCAATTTACATGTATTTATTAACACATGAAGCACTTTAGGAGATAGAAAGTACTTTTCTGCATCATTTAGGACAATGGAATGGAGTATATGTGTGCTGCCCACTGGCAACTGAGATTACGAGCTTCACTCACAATCGATTTTTCATTGCATAAAGAAAGCCAGTTATATGCTTAGGGTTCCTATGCAAGCAGGCTTACAACAAATGCTAGCAGCCCATTGTTTATAAGTTTATTTCTTGGCATGAATTTGAGTTATCTGTTTTCTTTGGTTATATAAATGGCCCGGGCTGTTTAAGTGAAACAGGTAGCCATTCTCATCTTGCCATCTGACAGATACTATACAACAATGCCAACTACTCCTGTGCAATGGTAATGGTAACTGACCATTTCTATCTGACCTGAAATTTTTTAGAGTCACAATCCTGTGTTAGACAATATATATATTTTTAAACATTAAAGTTTATTGGAGTGACAATGGTTACTAAAGTTACCTAGGTTTCCGGTGTACAATTCTGTAATATATCATCTATATATCACATTGTGTGTTCACCACCCAGATTCAGTTCTCCTTCCATTACCATATATTTGATTTTGTTTACTCTCATCTACCACCTCCCTCCCCCATTACCTTCTGGTAGACATTAAACTATTGTCTGTGTCTGAGTTTTTGGTTCTTTGTTTGTCTTGTTCCTTTGTTGTTTTCACAGACAATATACTTGAGGGACCTGCCTCACATATCAAAACTAAGTGTGAAAGGTACAAACTTCCAGTTATAAAATAAATAAGCCCTGGGGACGTAATATATGGTATGATGGCTATAGTTCATAATACTGTATAGCATATTTGAAAGTTTTAAGAGAGTTGATCTTAAAAGTTCTCATCACAAGAAAAAATTTTTTTGTAAACTACGTATGATGATAGATGATAGCTAGACTGATGGTGGTGATCATTTTGAAATCTACTCAAATATTGAATCATTATGTTGTATATCTGAAACTAATATAATGTTCTATGTCAATTGTACCTCAATTTTTTAAAAATGAAAAAGCAAACTAAGTGCAAATGGGCAATGAAATATGGGCAAGCTAAGGAAATGTTAACATGAGTTCATGAATTCAAGCAAGTAAATTTTACTTTATATGGGCTGGTATAGCCAAAGGAATAAGAAAACAGCTTAAAACAAGTTTCAGAGTGTTGGATGCAGGCAGCGGCAGATAGGCTAATTTTAGCTGGAGTAGAATGGCATAGGATACCAATAGTACTGATGATGTAGTGAAGGCTCAGCTCCTGGAACTCCATATGGTCCCTGGGAAATAGGAAGCACACTAAAAAAGCCAGAGAGGACGGATGATGCTATTTAAACCATCACTGTGCCTAGAGCTTATCCCAGGTTGTACGTATGGGCATTTTGTATGCAAAGCATGCAAAAGGATGCATATATTTGGCTTTACAGTTTGCAGTTAAGTGTAAGATAGCCCAGGTTCTACTGAAGCTAATGCCAATAATTGTGTGGGAGATTGGCTTGGTTTTCTGCCAATGGGAGCAATCCAGGCATGGGTACCCTACAGAGTGAAATGTAAAACAACGAATCCTGCCTGCTACAACCAGAAGGAAAACTGATAACACATCCCATGAAAACTCACAGAGTAAAATGTTTCTACACAAATATAGAAATTATTTTCAGGGAGTCCTTAGACAAACAGTTATTCACAGGCCAACAAAAATCCATGAGGACCTTTGTCATCCTTAAACCACTTCAGCAGAGAGAGAATATGTGTGGAACAGAGACGTGACATACAGTGAAAGCACCAATTCCTGGCCAACGTATGTCTGCAGTGAGAGTTTTTCAGAGTGTGCATGGATAACAAGCATACCTACTTGGTTCTATAAATGCATGGTTCTGCACACTAGTTAATTCAGAATATTAACAAGAAACAAGGAAACAGGTTATTGAACATTCTGTACTATTTAATATGTGAACTCTGCAATTGTCAACACAAAGATTTTGGATTTTCTGTATAATTATGAAAGCTTTCATAGAAATAAATAAGTATTCTGATATGCATCAGAATAGGACATGGAAGAGGACAGACTGGTGACAAAGAAAGGAGTTTCCAAATGCAATTCCCATAGAGGTGATGTCCTGAGAATATGGTTAAGGAAACACTTTTTTGTTTATTTTTATTTTTTGTAAGAGTGATTGGGAACCAAACTCAGTACTAATAGGGATATGACATTAATTCTTTAGTGAGTTGAACTATTAATGGCCCATTTCATAATATTGTTTCAATCATGATAAAGTATGATAATTTTAGTTATTGTCATATTACATATTGAATAAACTAAAACAGTAGCACCAATAAAAATGGCCACTGACTGAAATTACTTCAGATATAATTAAATGAATGGTATTTCAACAGATACAGCCAACTGTAATTGCAATAAAGGATCCAAAGCCCAGAATGAGAGAATAATGAGGCATTCTTACAGTACTGTTTCTCCAAAAACGATACCAGGATGACATGATTATATAAGAACTTACTAAAAGAGCATCCTTTAGGATGGGGCCCTGGAATCTGCATTTTCCTGTAAGCATTCTAGGGGATTCTTTTGTGTTCTAGCGTTTCAGAAGAACTATCTAGTAGATGACAAGGCCAAGGTACTGATTAATTGATCTGGGATACAGTAAAGCCAAGGATGGCTGCGGTAGTTTTAATAAGTTTTCCCAAGTGATTGTAATGAACAGCCAGGAATGAGAATACCTGTGTATTGGCAGTAACAGTGAAGGAGATATTGGGCCTTGCCCTGGAAGTATGTACAGAATCTTTTTTATACAGGTAAAAACTGTATATCTAACAAAATCCTATTTCATTTCACTTAAAAATTCGGGAGTAAACATGGTGTCATTGAAAATGACCTTCACCCCAGAATTCTGTAGCAGCATAACAGTGTGCTTGTGTTTCCATGCAACATTTATATGAGGGGCCAGTTCATGATCTCTGTCAACTACATTGTTGATAGGACTTCAAACGTATAGCTTAGAAATCTGACAGTGTGATAAGTGCAAGAAAAATGTATAGGAAGGAGCAGAGAAAATAACCAAAAAAAGATGCTCTTAGGTATGGGAGGTGAATGATTATGTTTTGCATTTTAAGGATTTTTGAAACAGTTGGGAAGGTTATGCTAAGTATCATCTTTTTTAGAAAAGCTTTTTCCTTTTTTTTTAGAGGGCAGTGTCACTGGCCCTCATATGTGGGATCCGAACTGGGGCCACTGTCGTCCCAAGCCAGTGCTTAACCACCACGCCACTAGGCCGGCCCAAGAAGCTTTTTCCTTTAAGATAAAAGTGTATAATTGAACCTCACCTTATTATACCTCCTTCATAATTATACGAATGTGTATCACACACACAAAGTTTTATACCTATTATTTTAAGTCAGTAACATTTTATTTTACACAACAATAGCCCTTTTAGAGTTTAGGTTATCTGGGAAATCTCTGTTGATAGATGTTTACAAAGTCATATTATTTTATGAAAATGAATGAAAAAGTTGGGGTCAACTGCTTTCTACATTGCTTGAAAAAGCAAGGCATTTACAATTGTAGTCAAAACTATTAACCAATCTATTTTGGTAGCTTCCAGTTTCCCATCACTTCTTTGAGGAGGTCATCTGGCTGTATTTTGTTCCTAATACTGCTCTTCTATTTGCAATTACTATATTAAAAAAATAGCAAGAGGGATAATTTGGAGGTTACTCCCAAGAAGAGTGGTTTCCCAGGGATGCTCATGTTGATTTTAGTTTCTTTTAAATATACTGATCGCTCAATAAAATGACAAATTCTAATTTACATATTATCTGTCATGTCATTCTTTTAATTTTTTAACCAGAGTCAATGTATACAATAAGAACAGGCTTTTCCTCTTCCCTGAATTCCTTCAAGCCAAACATAATTCTATAATGACCAATTATAGCCTAACACCTGCTGTTATGAAGAGGCCCGTGTCAACATCAATCTAAACTGAAGAACAACAGCTTTCTTTGATTTGAGCAAATGAACAATAAATGAACAGTCCATTTCTTAGCAGGAAACATCATAGGCAGTTTATTCCAAGGTAGCCCATGGAATAATTAGGATTTAATAGAATTAGATATTTAACCATCTTTTGAGAAAAGTTTTGCTATGGGCTAAGTATTTTGGTTAAGGCTTCCAAGAAAAATGCTAAGATTCCTTGATTGCTTGCAGCCAATATTTACTTAAATCCATCCATAAAAGTCCACCTGTACTATAATATTATCTCTTGCTATTTTTCTATGACACAAAAACTCTGCTCATGCTGAAAGGTAAACAAATTGAATAGAAGCATCATTTGAGCTCAAGCCATATCAACAATTTTGTGGATTTCCATTGCCAGGAAATCTTGCTCAAAATTATGCAAGGATAATTACATCAACAGAATGGGGGTTAAAAAAAACTTGGTGTAATATCAAAAAGGTGGGGGTAGAGATAGGTTGCTGGAAAAGCAGTGCTAGCAGATTGCCTAGAAAGGATAATGAAGCCATTTTATCATGTTAAAATCCCATTTAAATATTGAAAGAAATGATTGTGTATTTACAGAGCAAACAATCACATTTAAGTATGTTTTAATATGTACTTATAGGTAACGATGATTTCTGTGTGTCACACATATATGTACATACACCTGAACTTGAACCTCAACTTGTACATGTTAGGAGTACAACAAAATATTGTCCAGGGAGATTTCACCCTGGCATCCCCAACCATATGACTGCCAGTTCCTGTTGCAGCAACAGAAGAGTTTTATTTAAACAACAGCTATGGATGCAATTCCAAGGTTGATGCTTAGTGGAGAGTAAATATTACAATAAAATTACCAACAATTATTGGATTACTATAGTACTTCCATAGTAAATGAATATGTTTATTCATTTGATTTTATATAAAGAATGGATTTTCCAAACAATTGGAAAATCCAGTTCCTGCTGCCTGTTTTTTTTTTAGATATATCTACATCTATATTCACATTTATTTCTTTGCTTTCTTAACAGAGAACTATCCAAGTATCTTTTGTCAAGCTAGGGACAAAAACCATAATTACATATTTCTCAAGGGGTAAACATAGATATGGGAATGAAAAAGCAAAAGCCAGTAAGACGGAATGGCCTGTTATGCTGAAAGAACAGACAAATGAATGAGAAATGCAATGGCTACACCAGATCTACTGGAAGCAAAGCATTCTTCTGAAACACATTGCAAAGATCTGTGTGCCTATTCTGCTCTATCCACAAACTCTTTGCTCTGTATTACACAGAGAAGGAACACCAAGAAAAGAACACTAGACTTGTAGTTAGAATAACAGGATGTGAGTGTGACTTTATTTCTTACTAATTATGTAACACTGAACAGGTTAAGTAAACTTTTTGAGTGCCACTTTCTTTGTTCTAAGAAATGGACAAACATATCCAGGGCTAATTGGAGATTCAAATACAGTAGGAAAGAGCTTGGTACACTGTAAGGCACTCCAACTTTATGAAGTACCATACTTGTCATCCACATGCTATTATTATTACATCATGGTGAATAAATTTAAGAGTTATTTGACTTCACTTGCATTTAAGGAAGTATTAATTTGAAGCTCAATCATTATTGTATGATCCTCTTCATATTATTTTACTTCAATTATGATGCTTTAATCTTAGACTATATATATCTAGTTTTACTTGTTCTATAAAGTGAATTTAAAAAGGAGTCACATTAAATAAAGGCCCTTTAAATTTTTTATGACATCAAGAGTTGCCATGGACACACTCTTTGCATCTTACCATGGTACAATCACACTCAATTAACTATTCAGACTGGCAAAACATCTTTTACGTTTTTCATAAAGATTCTAAGTGAAAAGGTTATACTTATCTGTCAAGTAAGTTACGCATCTTTCAAAATTAGCTAATAGATTGAAACAAATGCAAAGTTGCAATCACAGTTTGTATTCAGTGTAACTTAGCAGACAAAAATGGAGCCAGCTAGGTTCTTTAAGAATGTGTTCATAGTGATTTTTCAATGCAGAAAAATCCACTGGATAGAACCCTAAGGAGAAAGTCCAAAGATACATGTTGGTTAAAAACAACATGGACACAGATTATGGCATGGGGATTTCATCTAATCTCTGTTATTTATTTAGAGATGTCTAAACATAATTCCTGAGAGACCTGAAATGTTTATGAGACATTTCATAGTGCCAGGATCTTCTCTAAATAACTTCTAAATCACCTGGAAATATGCCATTAACTTGGCTAATGGTGGATGGAGTACAACTAGAGAACAAGCTAAAAAGTCATAAGGATACCAAGGGCAAAGTTTCCATTAGATAGCCAGCCAGGCTGTGGAGCAGCTGTGTGAGCATTTTGTAAATGTGGACTGGAATATGGGGAGATGATAACTTCTCTCAACAGAGGTGAAAATTATTTGACCAAGTTGATATGCCAGCTTATATGTGGCACAGCTATTTATTATTTTAGTGATTTTTTTTAAAACCATCAGATTTGTATGGCATCACAAAAGACTTTGAGTAGCCAAAGCAATCCTAAGAAAAAAGAACAAGGCTGGAGGTATCACACTCCTTGACTTCAGCTTGTACTACAGAGCAACAACAATAATCAAAACTGCATGGTATTGGCAGAAAAATAGACACAGAAAACAATGGAATAGAATTGAAAACCTAGAAATAAACCCACATAAATATGGACAGATAATTTTTGACAATGGAGCCAAAAACCATACAATGGAGAAAAGAGAGCCTTTTCAATAAATGGTGCTGGGAAAATTGGAAAGTGCTTGCAAAAGAATGAAACTAGACTATCTCTCACTATATACCAAAATTAACTCAAAATGGGTCAAAGACCTAAACATAAGACCTGAAACAATAAGCTGCATAGAGGAAATCATAGGTATCATAGGTACTAAACTTATGGACCTTGGGTTCAAAGAGGATTTTATGAATTTGACCTCAAAGGCACGGGGAGTAGAAGCTATTAAAATAAATGAATGGGACTATATCAAACTAAAAAGCTCCTGCACAGCAAAAGAAACCATCAATAAATCAAAGAGATAACCAACTGAATGGGAAAAGATATTTGCAAACAATGCCTCTGATAATGGGCTGATATCCAAAATATATAAAGAACTCATACAACTCAACAATAAAAAGGCAAACAATCCAATTAAAAAATGGGCAGAGGACATGAACAGAAACTTCTCCCAAGAAGACATACAAATGGCCAACAAATATATGAAAAACTGCTCAACTTCACTATTAGGGAAATGCAAATCAAATCCACAATGAGATATGACTTCACACCTGTTAAAATGGCAATCATCCCTCTCCTTAGTATATACCCAAGACATCTGAAAATATTTATCTATAAAGATATATGTACTCCGATGTTCACTGTGGCATTATTTAGGGTGGCCAAGACATGGAAACAACCAAAGTGTCCTTCAATAGATGATTGGATAAAGAAGTTGTGGTATACATACACAATGGAATACTATTCTGCCTTAAGAAAAGATGAAATACTGCCATTTGTGACAAGATAGATGGATCTTGAGATTATTATGCTAAGTGAATGGAAAAAGTTGAGAACCATATGATTTCACTGATATGTGGGATACAAAACTGAAAGTAACAAAGGAACAAGACAAAGAAATAAAGAAACAAAAACTCATAGACACAGACAACAGTTTAGTGGATACAAAAGGGAAATGGGGGAAGGCTGATGGTAGAAGAGGGTAAAGGGGGTCAAATATATGGTGATGGAAGAACTGACTCTGGGTGGTGAGCACACAATGTGATATATAGAAATTTAAAAAAAGTGGGGAGGTAGCATAATTTCTATCACACAATGGTGTTTTCAGCCCTGGGTTCTACTTTTTATTTGGACCTTAGTACTTTCTGAAGTAAACTACTTTGTAATTACCTGTATACCTGTTATATTTGCCACTTTACATTCAGAAACCTCTATATTGCTAGAAAAAGTTAGAGCAAAGAGTGTTCAATTCAGAAATTTCTTTGTAACATCATTTATCAGTTTGAACTGATATACATCATACCTTACTTTCACTGTCATAAACATTACAAAATCCTCTAGCCATATATCCTGAATAAAAAATAATAACAATGCTTACTCTCATATGCTAATTGTTAAGCACGATAGACTATTCATAACTATCTAAAAATGTTTTATGCACATATGTGCTATTTGATATTTTAAGTGACTGTATCAGTGGATGAACTTATTTGGTGAAAAAGAGTGTGGCCTAAGGAAAAAAATTACAATGTAGACAAAAAGGGGTTCTATGTAAAGTAAGCTCACAGGTGATCTGATCATAAATTCCATGGTGGGTAGTCACAGCCAAGATATATAACTTCTTTAGTACAAGGTTTATCTTTCTTTGTACCTTACGTAGCCCTGTCCATTGTTTCTGTGCATTTACGTAAACACACCTTTGAAATGCCAATCCCCACCTTGCTTTCTCCCACCTTCATGTAATCTTCCTTACATTCCCTCCTTAATCTCAAATATATAACAGAAAGGGCAAACTCTTATTCTACTGAGCAATTGAGATCTTGTTCCCTGGCATATGTCCTCAGTTTGGCTCAAATAAACTCTTATAAAAAATGCTCTATAAATTTGGACGTTTCTTATAGCGACAACAGCTTCATAAATGGACCAAATTCTCACAAAAAGGAAATAATATTTAATCACTTATGTATTAAATAAGTGATTTAATTTTTAAAGGCCTTACAAAGATATAATTCAGTATTTTATGATAACTATATTTTAATTACAATTTTACTCTTCCTACAGCACTAAGTACCATGAGTATTATTATTTAATCCTCACACTATATTTGTTTCTAAAAAGACAAGCTTCAGAGCAGGCTGAGTGGCGCGGTGGTTAAGCGGTGGATTAGGAAGCCAGCAGCCCCGGTTTGGGTCCCACATATGAGGGCCAGTGACACTGCCCTCAAAAAAAAAAAAAAAAAGACAAGCTTCAGCAGCCGTTCTTTATAAAATATGGTGTCCTCTAGACAAGAACCCAAGTATTTTTATAACTTACATCTCTAGAGTTGTGACAAAATGTATTTTTATATTGATTGACAGTTTATAGTAAAACTCAGTTTATGTGCTATTAATCAAGAATTTAAAACAATCTCATTTTGTAAATTCATAATATGAGAAATTGGCTAGACTCCATCCAATCAGATTTTACTTTTCTTTCATATCAGATTTCCCTTATCTTCTGTCCTTACTCAGATGGTAAACTAAAAGTCAAAGCATAGTTACTTTACCAAGAGACTGTCTGATGTTATTTGCAGAGACTTTCACAATCTCTTATTCTCTACTCCATCCCAGGACAAGATTCTGTGGAGGCCTGCAATTTGCATAGATACAAGAACTATAAAACCCAGTCATTGTTTTGCAACTGTCAAATTAGAAAACAATGGATGTAGCTGCAATAGGAACTAGCACTCCTGGAATTTAGTATTTTTAAGCCCTGATGTGAAAACAGGACAAAAAGAACCAAAAAAAAACCACTAAGGTTAAAAAAAACCTTTGAATGACTAGCACATAAAAAAACCTCACATACGTATAATATGTCTTCTGATTAGACTACAGTATTTGATAACATTTAAAAGCTAGAATTTACTAGCCATGGCCTGCAGCCTAGATGTAAACAGTGACATAGATGAATTTATTAAATAAACAAATTTACATTAAGAAAATATCTCCAAGCATCATAGTATTGAAACATTAGAATTCCTCTATTTGCAGCTGATTTTCTGATTATTTTCTTCACTGTGAATCCAGATAGACTATATCATTCAAAGATTTACTATAAATAGAAAAAGAAACATCAAAATCCTAAAGCACAGATACTAAATCTTTCCCATGAAGATCAGATAGCTCAGTATTTTTATTTATTTTTGTTATTTTTTTTTTTTTTTGAGGACAGTGTCACTGGCCCTCATATGTGGAATCCGAACCGAGGCTGCTGGCATCCCAAGCCAACTCTTAACCACCGCGCCACTCAGCTGGCCCAATAGCTCAGTATTTTTAATTAACCTCGAAAATATAAATATTTTAAGTATTTTTTTTAAAGAACTCAAAACACTTTTTGTATTAAGTCAAAAACTAATTATAAGGTAGGATATTTACCAATATATCTTTCAAAACAACATCTGTTATTAACATATTCCCATTTTCTTAGTGTAGGTAACAAAAATTGATAACTCAAAGTTACAAAGTGGGTTACAAACATTTTATACTATGAAATGCTATGTAGCATTTGATATTTAGTATAGGATATGAAAGCCCTTAAAAGTTTTAAAGTACTCATACACAAACTGCTAATTAGTTCTTGTGAACTAAAATATTAAATACTTTAGAGTGATCCAAAATACTAAAAGCTAAATTGTTAGATTTTGAAGTGTAAGTTTTGAAATATTTAGAATACTAATATATATGTATATATAATATAGAATATTCATACATATATATTACATATCTATATAATATTTTATAAACATGTTTTATATATATATATGTTTTATAAAGCATATATATATATTTATATTGGAGAAGAGTTTTATTTGTCTAATTTATTTTACCAGACCATATCATTTTATATTTTTCTACATAAAGGGTCAAGAACAAAAGGAGAATACAAAAGTGGAATACATTATTTTTTTCTCCAGTAGAGAAATGTAGAGGGATTTAAATGATTGGACTCTTCCACAAATGTTATATTTGTTGCCAAGAAACACAGGTGCTTCTAAACACACTGCCTTTCGGCAATTCAAAAATCAGGCGAGATGGCCAAGTCCACTCCTCTAAGGAGGAATCTTCTCACTGAGAAAAATCTCAGGAGATTATCAACCAAAACCAGTTTACTTTTCCAAAGTGTCTGAAGACACAGGTTTGGGTAAAATTTTCCTTAGTGTTCCTGGGTAACTATTAAATAATTAAACTTACATTTGAAATGTAAGCATAGATACAAACTAAACTTTGATTCTTGGTCTTAGTATAGAAATTCATAAAATTGCTAACACCTTGGAAAGATTTGAAAATGCACTGGTAGCATTAAGCAAGTAAATATTTAGTATTTAATTTACATGTCAAGTCCAATTGTGAGAACTCAGAAAATAATTTTTGGTAATGGTTATGGTTGAAATCAGATGCCTCCCTTTCCCCAGGCAATTCTTGAGTAAGATTTACTCTGTGTGATACATTTCCAGCTTTGTTGTAGGAAACGGCTTTTCTATCCTCTTTTATTCATGTTGTGCAGCATAATCCTGTGGTTATTATGCACAAGCTTTAAAATTAGAAAATGTGGGGGTTTCAATCCTGTTTATGTCATGTGAAAACTGCATGACCTTAGGTATATTTCTCAACCTCTCTGTAAAATAAGGGTAACACAGAGCTTACCTTGTAGGGGTTATTTTAAGCCTATGATAAGGAGATTAAAATACAGAATTTAGTGCTGGCCGAGTGGCGTGGTGGTTAAGCGCTGGCTTGGGAAGCCAGCGGCCCCTATTTGGGTCCCACATATGAGGGCCAGTACACTTCCCTCAAAAAAAAAAAAGAAAAAAATATATACAGAATTTAGCACATGGTGACATAAGAAGTGCTCAAAAAGTTGTCTCTTATAATTATATTCTAGCTACAACACTCATCTTTTTGCTTATCACTGACTTCTCTATGTATCTTTGTGACTTCTTTTTACTTTCCAGTCCCTCTATTTAGAATATATTTTTTCTATATCTCTTCAAATTCTAATTATTGTCAAGATGGCACCTCCTCTATGAAACTAACGTTAGTCTCCCCAAATCAAATGAACCATTCCTTGCTCTGTGCCCTATAGTTTCCCAAATTGCCTCTATTTTAATAATCAAGTCAATATATTTTTAATTTAGAGTTTATGTGGAATCACCTATTCAACTTTGAATACTGTAAACGCTGAGAAGCTATTTTCTTCATTTCTCCCTGGTCCGCAGTCTTCCATAGCACTATGCAAGTGGCAGGTTCCACATTGGGGGTTAAGGGTAGGGTTAAATGCATAAATGAATACACCACAATCTTATCTGCATTGGAGAGCAATGGATTCTCCAATTAACAAACTGCTGAGAAACTATAATGATGAGGAGAAGTTAGCATGGAAATAGCTTACCACATTAATATTTAACAGATTAAATGTTAATTACCAAACTGCACACTAAACATCATTGTAAATCTGATATTTAAAACTTCCCAAAATACAATAACTTTTATTAGAGACTCTTGATAATTATTTAATTTCCAGAGAAATATTTTGTTTTAACCAAGGCAATTTTTGCTTATTTATCATCATTGGTTCAGGTACAAGTGACAAAAAAAACGGTGAGGGTAACGATGTGGAAATTCTAAAACAGGATAGTAAAATAACAGAGATGAACAAATAACCCAGCCCATCGAGCTAGGCAGAAGCGTGTATGTAGCTTTGAAGCTGGAATCCTCAACCCAATATTGGCAACAGAAAAGTTTATAATACCTGTTACTACTCAAATCTTAACTAATTGTACTATCTTTTAAAAATAATAAGCATCAGTATAACGGAGATACAATGTGGCTTGGGGAAATAAAAATTATGAATTAAAAATCTTTGAATTAGTCTTGCTAAAAAGCAAAAGAAACCATGGTACACAGGGGTATTTGATGAGAAGTCCTTGAAGGAATCTTGTTGATCTAAGCATATTAGATAATTCAAATTAATTAGCTAATTATTACTCTTCTCAGTAAAATACAAAAGTAGTGTTCAGAGAATATTTACATTTTGCCTCTACAAAAGGACATGTAAAAACAACAACAGAGTACTCTTAGGAGACCAACTAAGGAGGGCAAAGGGCTTAGTCAGGTTTAAATTCATAGCAACCCTGTCTCTTGTTTTCATAAATTAATGAGAAACAGCAAGACGTCTGCCAGTATATTCATCCATAAAACTATGATGGTCCAGTTACACACAGCATGATATTTCTAGCAACAATGGATGATGTATATGATAGTGGTCCCATAAGATTATAATGGAGTTGAAAATTTCCTATCACCTAATAATATCATAGTCATCTTAAAGTTGTAGTTCAATGCATTAGTCACGTGTTTGGGGTAACGCTGATGTAAACAAACCTACTGCACTGTCAATCATTTAAGAGTATAGCACGTACAAATATGTACAGTACATAATACTTGATAATGATAGTAAATGGCTATGTTACTGGCTTATGTATTTACTGTACCATAACATTCATCTTTATTTTAAAGTGTACTCATTTTACTTATATAAACAATGTTTGCTGTAAAATAGTTTGCTGTCTTACAGAAGCCTCATACATCTCCTGTTCACTGCGCCTCTTGATTGCATCATTTTCCTTGTGCTTGATATAATCTCATGCCGTTTTGCACAGTAACCTGCTATCCAGGTTCATAGCCCAAGAACAATAAGCTCTACCCTACAGCGTAGGTGTGTAGTAGGCTATAGGATCAGGTTTGTGTAAGTGCCCCTATCATGTTCACCTAACGACCCATTTCTCGGAACGTATCCCTGTTATGAAGTGGCACATGACTTTTCTTAAGTGCAAACTATAAAAATTCCTAAGATAGTCAACCATGTAAATACAAAGTTACTGTTTAATCTTCCACTGATGTAACCTTTAACCACAAAGCAAGTGATAACCACAAAGCTAGTAAACCATGTTCATTTTAAGAAATTGATTGTTTTCACTCAATCTAGAGGAAATGAGATCTGCAAGAAATGGAATTTCTTTTTTTCAACTATAGAAGACCTCATGAGCCTTGTGAAAATTTAGCTACCACTGCATTCACATCCCTACCCACACCCACCTACTTCCATAGTCTATGTATATTTACCCATAATAACATGCATGTATTTATCTACAACTATAAATACAGCCTATGTGAGTATTATATTATATATCAAACTATACTATATATAGTTTAATATGTAATATTTCTTTTAGTCACAAATCTTTATTATCATTATTATGATTTTGCATACTATTTGAGTAAAGGCTATCTCTAAGAATTTAATTTTTAGCCCAAAACACACACACACACACACACATACATATGTGTATGTATATGATATATATATATATATATATATATATATATATATATATTAGAGGGTGCCAAAATAATGTATACAAGTGGATACTTTGGTCAACGTTGTTCAAGCAGTAGTTCTCCGTAATCAGAAGTGTCTGGATGCTGATGGTAACCACTTTGAGCACCTCTTGTAATTGCAGAAGTCAAACATGACTTGTATTCATCTTTTGTTATCAGTATATATTCAGTATTACAATTTTAATACAGTTTTCTTTTCTAAAAATGTGTATACATTTTTTTGGAGATATACATATATATATATATATATCTCACATGTGAGACATTTCTTTCTGTAGATGTAGATATAGGAAAGAATTATAGGAAGGAATTCCTTTTCCTGAAGAAATTCCTCCTGTCTGGGAAAAAGAATTTTAAAATTGATCTTATTTTCCATTTTCTTTGGTGGCCACCAGGGGTCTCAGAATGAAGTATGAAGCCAATTAGCCATTTTAGCTACCACCTTAATCCAAGCCACCATCCTCTTTTGCTTGGATGAATGTGAAGCACCTGAGAAGCTTTCCTGTTCCTGCTTCTGCCCCCTTCAGTATATTCTCAACACCTCACCGGGGAGGAATCGTTTGATATATGAATATGATCAACTCATCATTTGCTTCCAACATTTCAATAGCTGCCTATTGCCCTGGCTGGTACCCAGGGCAAGCCACTTCCAAAATATCCCACGATACCATATTGATTACTTAATTAATGTTATTTGACAAGCAGCTGATGCCAGAAAGACATGTGGACCATCTCTCATCTCCTTGAATGCAGGAAATAAAACTCCCCGATGAAAGGTACCCTCCCTGCACCTGGAGACACCCTTATTGCTTGAGTTAAAATAAAAAAAATCGAGGGCCAAAGGGGCCTATATAAACAAACTTTATTAGACCTTTGCTAATTTACTACCCAAGCCCAACTTTGTTTAGATTCTCACTAATGAATACCGAAGCTTTGCTTAGATTCCTTTCTAATGAGCTCCAACATTTTTTTTTGTCATGTCAATTCCTCAAAAATTTATTGTTCCTTTGTCTAAAATGTGTAAAACGTTGGCTGGTTCATCCTTTTTCTGAGCATCACTTATGATTCTCCCATGTCCACATATCAAATTTTTTTTTCTCCTGTTAATCTGGTCTTGTGTCAATTTTCTTATTTGCCCAACCACAAAAATTTAAGAAGGGGGCCTGGAATTCTCCCCCTCCCTGACACCCTAAAGTAGATATCTAAATCCTGAGGATATTCAGCATGGGCTGTAACACCCTGCATGGAAATGTTCCTGCCTAGCTCTTCACCCTCTTGTAGTACCTTCATTTTCTTAGATTTTGTCATCCTGGTCTTATTTCTGTTCATTCTTACCATAAGCTCTTTCTTTACACAAATAGAATGGGCTTCCCTCATCTCCCCTTAGTTAACTACTACTCATTCATTTTTTTTTTACTTTATTTATTTATTTGTTTATTTATTTTTTTTTGAGGGCAGTGTCACTGGCCCTCATATGTGGAACCGAACTGGGGCCGCTGGCTTCCTAAGCCAGCGCTTAACCACCGTGCCACTCGGCCAGCCCCTACTCATTCATTTTTTAGATGACAGCTCCAGAGTCACTTCCTAAAGCATGTTCATCCCGACTTCACTGTCTGCACGAGATTTCTATGTGATATGTTCTTTTGGAACTGAGCTACTTTATGTTGCAAATACAGTAAAACCTTGGATTGCAAGTAACGTGGTTTGCGAGTGTTCCACAAGATGAACAAACATTTCTAATAAATTTTAATGCGGTAAACGAGTGATGTCTGGCAATACAAGTAGTTTCTTTCCAGAACGAATTATGCAAACCAAGGTATTACTGTATTCAAATAATCCTCTGAGTGTGTGTCATTCCTATTGATCATAAATTCCATGAGAATAGGTACCATGTTTATAGTTTCTGTTGTCTTCTCACCATCACACTCCAGCAACTAGTACCTTTTACGCACTACATGTTCAATAAATATTTGAATGAGTGAACTGAAACATCAGTCCTTAAATCTGCATACATATACTCATGGCTCCATTCCATGATTTTCCTGCTTCTTTGTCATTAATTTTGTTGCACATGTTATTAGAAAACGTCTCTAAATCTTTGTGGAAGACAGTGGAGAAAACCAAATATTGGAATTAAAAGTATTATAAAAGTGTGGAAAGATTGTTTTGTTCCATTATAATATGTTTTGCTGGAAATAATACCAAACAGGGATAAATTATTCCCAAACAAACTTTTATTTCCTATTGTTAATGGAAAGGGGCAGAGAATAACTGGGACACTATAAACTATGTCATCACCTTGAATGGCCTTCAGTTTTAATTGTTACACATATATTAATAATAAAGCCCTACATATTTAAATAAAATCAATAAAACATTAATGTTTTTCAATGAATTTCAAATGCTATGTTGAATTTTTATGAAAGTTCAGAACATCAAAAATTTGAAGCAACATAAATTTGCCATGAGTTTACACACACCTTAAAGGAAATGTTTGCAGATCCTGATTGCATGATGATGGGTTGCTTTCATAACAGAAACATCAAAAACGAGTAAAGTGCATTATTCCTAACGCAGTACCATCTTCATATTCAGACTTAATTGCAATCTTAACAAGCATCTTTTGCTCATATAAAGATTGATCATTTAACTTTTTGTTTACACATAATCACCCGCAGAAAGCAGTTATCATTCTGTTCATTTCTTCATTCATTCAACAACTCTAACCTGTCTAACCAGTCTATGGCATGACCTGTGCAAGGTTTGGGAGATACTAGCACAGTCCCAGATTCTGCCATCAACGAACTTAGTCTTTTGAGAGAGACAAGCCAATACTTGCATCATGACTCGATAAGTCTCCAGATGGCAGAGCAAGGGAATCATAGAAAGTGGACCACATATCAGACTAGAAGAAATATCAAGGAAGAGGAGATTCAGGGAGGAAGGGTGTCCCTGGCAGAGATATATGCATGATTTACATGAAATTGTACAATGTATTTAAGAAAAAGCAAGAAATTTTGTGTGGCTAGAGTCAAGGGCATTATGAGGAAAGTAAGAGGCAGCCAGAATTTTTAAACAGATAAAATATTTAAAATGAAAACAATGTGTTCCAATATTTTTTTTAAGATTTTATTGGGGAATTGGGGGAGGGGAATAGCGTTGGGGAACTTGGGAAGCAGAACAGACAAGTTGTTGTCCTTTTGTTCTTCAGTCTAGTTGTGGAGGACGTTGCTTCACTGGCCCATGTTGGTATTATCATTGCGCTCTTCTCGGGTGAGGCAGATTGGTTGCCGGCCTCTGGACGGCCACTCTCATCAGCATTTTGCAGCTCACACCAGCTGCCAGCTGCTCACACTGGATGCTGGCCACTCACTGTAGCCTATGGCAGCCCACTGCAGCAGGGGCTGCAGCTATGCCGTCCCGGGGACTCACAGCAGCCCAGCTCCAGGTGGAGCCGCCATTCACCATCTTAGAAATAAAGGGCAGTGTCACTGGCACTCATATGTGGGATCCGAACCAGGGCCTCTGGCGTCCCAAGCCAGCTCTTAACCAATGCACCACTTGGCTGGCCCCTGTATTCCAATTTTGTATTCAACTTAATTACAAAACTAAATTTGGTTTTGGACGATCAATAAATTAAGTATTTAATACAAAGTAATAGTATATGCAAAATATGCATGTGTTGACTTTTCATTAAGGTAATTAAATTTTTGCTCTATGCACACACATATGGTCATACAAATACGTAAACTTTAAAAAATTATATAGAACGCTAATATGTACAACATCCACAAACACACAAAAGTTTTAAATATTTAAACAAAAGTAAATGACTTGCTAAACTGCAAATATGTACATATTGATAATGGATGTATTTGCTCATGCAACTGCTTTTTAAAATTTCATTACTTCTGCCAAATCAAGCAACAGTCACGCTGGCAATGTGGGTACACAGAAATAGTGAGCAACATAAATGTTAGCATTTCTACATCAGTCTTTTATGGGAATGTAGTTTTTCATATAAACAATTCACTTGGCATATTAAAACAATCTCTTTATATCCCTTTTTATGGTTTTCTCAGGCAAGCAGAACAGTTTCAAGGGAGCCTAAAAGGTAGGCTATCAGTATAACTCATCACTCAAGTTGTGTTTACAGGCTGTTCACTAATTTACATCCAATTTGTATCAAGTACAAAGAGTGGTAATGCAACGAAGTGATAACTGTTTTTTTTGTGTGTGTGTGTGTGTGTGTGTGTGTGTGTGTGTGTGTGTTTAACTTCTCTTTTCATTAGTGCACAAAGTCGAGTATCAGCAAATTTTAGGGCTATTTTCACTAAGTCCAGACCATAAACCTGTCATATTTAAATTTTCCTATTTTTCAGAAATTTTGTTTCCCTCTTAAAGAAACATATGTAGCACAAATAACAGCATCGACTTTTGCACTGAATGTTCTCCAAGCCATCTCGAAATGTTGACAGGTTGTTAGAAATCAGTAACAATTTACTTGTCACAAACATTTACATGATATCCAAAAGAGAAGACTGGCTAGATAATGGAAATCTTGTATAAATCTGTAAGCTAGTTTAACGGCTTCAAATTTATGGTTCCTCCAAGGAGTGCTAAATCAGACATGACTTCTTCCCGAATTTTTGAGAGACATAAAATAAATAGATGAACAAGGAAGCTCTGTGAATGCATGTTTTAATCTGTTCTCTGGCTTCAGAGTTTTATAGAGGGAGGTAAACTAAACGCTGTATTTCAAAATAATGCTTCCTTAGTATGTTTTTTTTTCTTTTCTTTTTAAATTGGTAAGTTAAAATGTTTCAGAGGACAGTGTGCTGTTGTAAGCCATACTATATTCTAGAGACATTTTTTTTTTTTAGTTACCAGGGAAAATTTACAACAACCAAGGAACCACACAAACTGCAAGCACACAGGTGACCCTTCTCAGCTGCCTTAGCCCAGGGCATCTGGGACTATAAAATACAGAAAGATCCATAAATAAATGATCATGTCTGGCATTTTCAATATCCTGCAACTCAATAAATAGACACTTACCAGTATAGTCAAAACTATAAGAAATTAACCAGCTTGCTCTCAGAACAGTTCCACATACTCTGAGAACTATAAGGAACGCCCCCAAATGTAAATAACAATAGTGATTCTCAAGAATCTCATGTATGAGTTGAGAAAATAAGCTGTTTCCGGGGAAAAAATTTCATGAACTGTAATTTTCAGAATTTTATCACCTCAGAAATTTCCTAGGTGAATACAGTATTGAAAAAATTTCCTTTCAAACAAAATTCCCAAACCATTTGCACAGGTATTTTAGACTGCTCCAAATAGAAAAGAAAAAAAAATTAAAGGGAGTTTTTTTTTTCTATAACCAATTCCTGATCTAAAATAGTGAAACAATGACTATCTCAAATAAGTTCAGTTGCATTTCATTACCAAACATCTATAAGTTTATGCTCTAGGTTTACTATCTTTTGTTACCTCCTCTCCTGTTCCCCTTGAAAGGGATACAAAAATAAATTATTTAGATGTCACTATAGAATTATTAGCAAGACAGTGATTTCCTAGTGCAGGGGTCGGCAAACTGTGTCATGAGAGCCACATGTGGCTCTTTGGGTATGTTCTGTCTCAAAAGTTTGCCGACCCCTGGAAGAGCGAATCCTGCTCCTCACAACAATTTAAAAATTATTCGAGAGCCATAAATATATTTTTACAAATAAGGAAAATTTAAAGTAATATTATAAATTAAGCTATAATTGTTTTACTTTCATTTTCAATTTTACTTCGGAGCCACATGTCCATACCCAAAGAGCAGCATGTGGCTCGCAAGCCACAGTTTCTTGACCTTTTGTGGCTCTTCCGTCTCAAAAGTTTGTGACTTCTGGGCTAGTAAAATTTAAACTGGAGTTATAATTAGCTGTCTTAAGTACTAACATTTTTTATATTATCACTTCAAAAACAGTATCCACCTATATGGCAATTAGAATTTGAATTGATGGAAATTAGATACATTTTAAAATTCAGTTTCTCAGTCACACTAGTCGTATTTCAAGGGCTTAATAGTCACATGTGAATTCTGCCTACTCTATTGGTCATTGCAGCCACAAAAGATTTATATTCCAGAATGTTCTATTTGATAACACTATCTGAGCAATACTACTTATCTTTGTCACTAAGAGGAGCTTACCTACTTATTCTGGTTTGCTTGTATGATTTTACCTATTATAATATAGGACAGCACATTTGGATTGCGAAGGGCACCAAAGTTTTGCCACCCTAAAACTGTCTTGTAGGATACTGATTTTAAGCTGGTTATTAAGAAATAAAAGACTCAGTAAGATCATATGACTCTCCCTACCCTTTCCTGCCCAAGAGATTCAGATGGAAAGATGTGATTCAGGAAGGAAATCTTAGCTTATTCACTTTAGCCTAATTTGAATTTGAATTAAGTATGGTGGGTAGAAAAGTGCCAAGCAGGGGCCTCTTAACAAGATCACCCTGTCTCACTTTATTTCTGGGTTGCCTAGAAAAAATTTACCTGGCAAGTATGTTCCACTTTTCCCCAGCTACCTGTAAGTTGCTTATTTTCTTTGACACCTCAGATTCATGCCCCCGTCTCTCCTTTCCCAAAATATTTCTTGTAATTTTGACTCCACTGGTGAATGTATATTTATCGAGTCTCAGGGTATTGAAAATATACAGGTTTTAGATGAGATCTGGATTTAAGTCTAGATTCTGCCACTTAGTAACTGTAAAACCTTGTGTAAATTAACCTCCATGAAGCCTAGTATCTTAATCAATAAAATGGGGGTAAGAAAAACTACTTCAAATGGCTTTTAGAAAGATTTAATATAATGTACCCTAAGTGGACAATTCCTGATATATTACAATTAATAAATGTTTATTCCATTTTCTAAATTGAGGAAGTAAATGATAAACATGAAAAAATGGTATCATCTCACATCTTTTCTTCCTTTCCTTCCTCCCTCCCTCACTCCCTCCTTCTTCCTTCCTTCCTTCTTTCTCTTCCTTCCCTCCTTTCCCTCCCTTCCTTCCCTTCTTTCTTTCTTTTCTTTCTTTTCTGTTATACTCACAAGATCGATTTTTTTGTTTGTTTGTTTCAGTAAGCCTATTTATTTTTAAAGAGGCTCAAATTAAGGTAACTAAAGAGGTTTCAGATGATATGAATTTCTTTTCCATCATTTTAGTACTCAAATTATCTTTCTACTTTGATTAAACTTTTAAAGAAGGTTTTCAAAATTCACCCCAAACTATTTAAAGTTAAAATTAGAAGTTCACACCTAAATGTAAATTCAAACTTCCTAAACCTTTCAAAGACAGTAAAATAATCATAGTTCTCTACATTCATGGGATTTCATAGGCTGTTTCTAAGTGTCATATATAATTTAGTTCAAGCTTGTTGCTTGTCACAATAGGCATCCTTTTCTCTTTGAAATAAAAAAAGTTCCTTCTACAACTTCCTTGAATTGGTTCTAAAATTTAAAAATTCTTTTAAATATAGTTTTCACAAAATGTGATGTGTTTCAATAGCATACTATTAAATTTTTCTATGTAAGAAACCTCCAAAGAAGGATTATCCCAGAAAACCAACATTTTTCTTTTAATAGTCTACTTTAAAAATTTTGCTGTTACACTTCACTGAGTATAATGTATTGGATTTTAAGGAATTAAAGACAATGTTATTTGACAAAGTCCTAATTAACTGCTTGTACAGTTAAAATTTTTCCTTATCAAATTTTCTCATAAAATAATTTCGCAAATATTTTCGAATCAAACAAGTTCTTAGAAAGGGAGATTTTGTTATATTTTTAAAAAACCAAAGTATTACATTCAATGCTAAGTATAGTCTTCCCAAAATGAGAGAATAATACTAATATATACTAATTCAGTTCTGTGAATGACTAATCTGATTAACTAAAATGTGTTAGTATACATTGTGTACTAACTAGTTCAGATCCAGAGTCCACTCCATCTAACTTACTAATAAGAGTTTAGTAAACACTAATTGAATCATAAATGAATCAGTGGACATTCTATAATCAAGATACATGTCTTAAATAGATATACAGTAATACCTTGATTTGCGAGCATAATTCGTTCCAGAAACAAACTACTTGTATTGCAAGACATTGCTCGTTTAGCACGTTAAAATGCATTAGAAATGTTTGCTCATCTTGCAGAACACTTGCAAACCAAGTTACTTGCAATCCAAGGTTTTACTACATAGACATTTTGAACTGAAGCACCACCATTTACTTGTTAAGTGAACCTTTTCCATTAGTAAGAAAAAGTTGCCTCATATTTTGTTGGTTCAAATTGTATCCCATTCCATACCTAAACCTATAAATGGCAAGGGGTATGGAAACACATAAATGCAATAAATGAAGTATGATTCATTTCTTGCAACAAGGGGTATAAGGTCTTATTGTCCCTGAAGATTACTGCCAAATAGTGTGGATGGATGGATATTTGAACAAAATCTGAGTTCTTCTGGAAAGGACACTGGAATGAGGCTGTTTGGTAAGTAATTAATGATATCTGTTAAAACTTAGCATACAATTAAAAATTCAGTAATATTAATTATCAGTAAGATATTCTTCTAGGATCATATCAAATATGGCTTGAATTGCTATGAATTCTGCACCTTAATTTCTTTTAAAGCTAAGTTTTAGTTTCAAAGTGTTCAATGAATTTTCATAAATGACTCATGGGAAAGTATAATTGCTTATGCCTTGATTTATCCTGAGCCATAATTTGTAAAAGCATAAACTCAGAAATGCAAGGAATCACTAAAAGAGCATTGCAGAAAATGTGATTTCATAGTAAAACTTTTGTAATTAAGGCTAGTTTAAAAAAATGACAAAAATAATGAAAAGTCTTAAATTGCAAATCATTATGTCTTTAAATTTTTTTTCCCTAAGAACCGAATGATAGTTCATATTCGGTTATCCTAACTCATGATTAGGTCCTCAGGGGAACAATATAAATGAGTGTAATTTAAGAGTAGAATATCAATAGTTTTTGAAAAAAGAAGAATTGATAGTGCCTATTAAGAGTTTATATAATTTCTTGAATCATGAATACAATATTGATTTACTTAACATACTTCTTTTACAGGTAAACTTTCTCCTATAATCTGGTTATATTATATTAATTCAAAATGTGTTAGCCCACCTAATTAAGGTTTTATTTCAGCATAGAACCATATTTGATTTATATTTTTAAATAGCATAGTAGTTTTGTATTTGAATAAAACTTTTACATATAGGAACTGAACTGTTCTTAATTCAATTACAGAGATCCATGTAAGAAAAGCCAATTTATAAAACTGGGTAAGATTCACAGCCTAGGGAAATATCAGTCATAATATAAAATAGTGGTTATCCTTAAAGACTGTGTGAACACTGTCAAGTTAGAGACCAGAATCCACTTTTCATCCTCAAATGTCAATCTCCTTCTCATCATCAGAGCTAAGGATAAGTACACAACATAACCAATTTAATTACAATGATTAAACTGTCCCTTCCGCTCCACCAAAATGAACAATACCTAAATATTATTTTAAAGCCATGTCCATAGCTCTAATTGCAATATTTAAAAGTGTCTATTCTAAGAGGAGGAACTTTGTAATCTTCTAGATAGTCACAATTGCTGAGCAAATTGTACATAGTAAATGTTTATAAAACATTTGTTCTATGAAATATATTTCATTAAATTATTTGCCAGCAATCTTCTAAAGCCAAACTATAAACATTCAGAAGTGCTCCTTTCTTCTCCATTCTTTTATCCTCATTAAGATTCCTATGACATTTTGAATATGTTCTCTGTCTTCACCTAGCTCCCTCTATAACATTTAAGTGTTATTCCAGATATTTCTCCCTATTCACTTCTAACAGAGATTTTAGTTGGCTATGAGATCCTGTTGGAGCTGACAGGCATTAAAAATGCAAAACTATCTAGTTACTTGAGGCCATGAAATTGAGAGAGCAATACAGATTTTGAAACAGTTTGTTGTTTTCTGTATGGTCATGTTTGCAGCCTAGATGCTGTCATGCTATGGCAGTTTTCCATTTATGGCAGCAAGTGGCTGAAAGGTTTTGTGGAAGTCAAGTAGATATCACAGTACAAGCAGGAATTAACTCATAATGCATCAAAGGGGAAGCTTTCACAAAGAAGCTTAAGCATCATAAATGCCAAGGGGGCAGGAATAAATACCAATGGCTGTCAAGACATAGTTAACAAAATTTATTAGAAAGGCAGCAGGAGGTGTGGAAATGGTATAGGGAAGTAGAGATACTAAATTTAAATTGGCAGCTTTTAAAATTTAGAAATGGATAAACTCCAACTTAGGGAAGTAACAGTTGAGTAAGAATAAATTCCACTGTAATGATTATTTAAAACCCAATACTGACTATGAATTTATGTATGGTGACTCATATGCAAGAGAACAAAACTGCATTTATAATAGAAATGAGAACAAAGCAACAGAATTTGTAACATGCTTAAAGGAAACATTAAATGACAGACTTATACATTAAAAACTATAAGACATTTTTAAAAGAAATAAAAAAAGACAAAGAAATGGAAAGACATTCTGTGTTCATGGATTGGAAGAATCAGCATAGTTAAAATGGCCATATTACCCAAAGCAATATGCAGATTTATTGCAATCCCCATCAAAACACCAATAGCTTTTTTTAAAAGAAATAGAACAAAAATCATCAGATTTGTATACAACCAAAAAAGACTCTGAATAGCCAAAGCAATCCTAAGAAAAAAGAACAATGCTGGAGGTATCACACTCCCTGACTTCAGCTTGTATTACAGAGCAACAATAATCAAAACGGCACGGTATTGGCAGAAAAACAAGACACACAGACCAATGGAATAGAATTGAGAAGCCAGAAATAAATCCACATAAATATGGGCAGATAATTTTTGACAAAGGAGCCAAAAACATATAATGGAGAAAAGAAAGCCTCTTCAATAAATGGTGCTGGGAGAATTGGAAAGCCACGCGCAAAAGAATGAAACTAGGCTGCTATCTGTCACCGTACACCAAATTTAATTGAAAATGGATCAAAGACCTAAACATAAGACTGAAACAATAACCTGCATATAGGAAAGCATAGGTACTAAACTTATGGTTCAAAGAGGATTTTATGAATTTGACTTCAAAGGCAAAAAAAGTAAAAGCTAAAATAAATGAATGGGACTATATCAAACTAAAATGCTTCTGCGCAGCAAAAGAAACCATCAACAAAACAAAGAGGCAAACAACCAAATGAGAGAAGATATTTGAAAACAATACCTCCGATAAGGGGCTAATATTCAAAACATATAAAAAACTTGTACAACCCAACAACAAAACCAAACAATCCAAGTAAAAAATGGGCAGAGGACCTGAACAGACACTTTTCCCAAGAAGACATACAAACTGCCAACAGATATATGAAAAAATACTCAACTTCACTAGCTGTTAGGGAAATACAAATCACAACCACATGAGATATCACCTCACACCTGTTAGAATGGCCACCACAACAAGACGAATAATAATAAGTGTTGGAGAGGCTGTGGAGAAAATGGAACCCTCATACAGCGCTGGTGGGAATGTAGATTGGTGCAGCGGCTATTGAAGGCAGTATGGAGGTTCTTCAAAAAAAATTAAGAATATAATTAGCATATGACCCAGCAATCCCTCTCCTGGGTACACTTATCTGTAAAGATACATGTACTCTGATGTTCATTGCAGTTTTACTTACAGTGGCCAAGACATGGAAACAACCAAAGTGTCCTTCGGTAGATGAACAGATAAAGAGGATGTGGTATATAAACACAATAGAATATTACTCTGCCATAAGAAAAAATGAAATAGTGCCATCTGCAAGAAAATGGGTGGATCTGAAGATTATTATGCTAAGTGAAATAAGTCAGACAGAAAAAGTCAACAATCATATGACTTCACTCATATGTGGGATATAAAATTGAAAGCAACAAAGGAACAAGACAAACAAAGAAACAAAACTTGTAGACACAGATAACAGTTCAGTGGTTACCAGAGGATAAGAGGAGAGGAGGTGGCAGAAGAGAGTAAAGGGGGGTCAAATATATTGTGATGGAAGGAGAACTGACTCTGGGTGGTGAATACATAATGTGATACATAGATGCTGTATTACAGAAATGTGCACGTGAAACCTATCTAATTTTACTAACCATTATCACCCCAATAAATTTAATTTAAAAAAGTGGAAGCATTCACTGTATGGAAGAGAGTCAGGTTCCTGAAGGATCATTCATTCATTCAATCATTCATTCAGCAAAATCTTTAACTATTGTGTTCATGTCATAATTCCAGAGTCTTTAGAAATTAATGATGAATTTAAATTAAAGGCATATGAATTTCAAGTATATTTTTTGATCTGGAAACATTTTTCCTTATTTTAAACTAATCTCTAAATTTAATAAAGTTTCATTTTTATTGATAGACTATAACAATTTTTTTAAATGTTGTTTATAGGAAAGTAAACGAAGGCCAAGTTGATTGATTTAGTAAGAAGTAAATTTATGCTGGGTATTATATCAACAAATGCTGTTTTATCAACATGAAAACTAATATGTTTTCACTAATGACAATAAGTATTGGAACTACCATTTTTGTTTTTTTGTTTTTGTTTTTTTTCAGGGCAGTGTCACTGGCTCTCATATGTGGAACACGAACTGGGTGGAACTACCATTTTTGAAGTGCTTAAAAATACACATTTTAGTACAATTAATCCCCATGTTGGTTCTATTAGTTTTTGTTTTCAGTTCAACTTTACAGATGAGAAAATTGAAGCTCAGATAGTTTAGAAATTATATAGAATTACACATTTAAGAAGTGATTTAGACCTCAGCCTGTGAAATTTTATAGCTGATATCCTTAAAAGTATATTTGTGATTATATTATCAATTTTATTGACAGGTTATAAATTTAATAAAGTAGATATATATCAATTTGTACTTGCAATGACATAAATGAATTTACTTATTGCCTGTTTGACCACAGTTTAATGTGTTATATATTTTGATTTATTATACTTTTTTCTGGAATATTGTTTCATCATTTCAATCACTTTTAAAAATATGCCTGTGCTTATTTTTTTTAAATTATACATAAGTATTAAGTTTCAAATGTAATTTTAGATTGGTTAACTAGCATCCATTTAGGTCTCTGCAGACCAAGTTAAGTAATAATAGTCTCAAAGAGAATTATTGGAAGAGTTTTTTTTTTGGTTTCTTTTTTTAAGATTTTATTGGGGAGTTGGAGAATGGGAACGCTGGGGAATCGGGGAAGGGGAACAGACAAGTTGCTGTCTTTTTGTTCTTCAATCTAGTTGCAAAGGACGTTGCTTCACTGGCCCATGTTGGTATCGTCATTGCGCTCTTCCCGGATGAGGCAGATTGGATGCTGGCCTCTGGATGGCCGCTCCTGCTGGCTGCCGGCCACTCACTGTAGCCTATGGCAGCCCACTGCAGCCGGGGCTGCAGCCTACACAGTTGCCGGGGTTCACGCAGCCCAGCTCCAGCTGGAGCTGTTGTTCACCATCTTAGCTGTAGAGGGCAGTGTCACCGGCCCTCCTATGTGGGATCCAAACCGGGGCCACTGGCATCCCAAGCCAGCTCTTAACCAATGCGCCACTTGGCTGGCCTGGAAGAGTTTTTAAAAAAGTGAATCCTATGGAATGTGAAAACATATTTACATAACATATATCTGATAAGGGGCTAGTCTACAAAATATATAATGTCCAACTACAACTCAATAGCAAAAAAACTAAGAACTCAATTAACAAATGGGCAAAGAACTTCAATAGATGTTTCTGCAAAGTAGACATATAAATGGCCAATAGGTATATGAAAACATGCTCAACATCACTAATAATCAGGGAAAAGCAAATCAAAACCACCATGAGATATCACCTGATACCTGTCAGGGTGATTACTATAAAAAAAACTAAAGATAAGTCTTGGTGAGGATGTGGAGAAACTGGAACCCTTGTACACTGCTGGTAGGAATGCAAAATGGGGCAGCCACTCTGGAAAACAGTAGGGAGGCTCCTCAAAATATTAAAAATAAAACTACCTTATGACCCAGCCATTCCACTTCTAAGTATTGAAAAGAACTGAGATCAGGATTTCAAAGAGATATCTATACTCCCATGTTAATAGCTACCTAAATGTCCATTGTCAAAAGAATGGATAAAGAAAATGTGAACACACACACACAGAATATTATTCAGCCTTAGAAAAGAAAAGAAATCCTGCCACTTGATACCACATGGATGCACCTGGAGAATATTATGCTAAATGCAATTTGCCAGTTACAGAAAGAAAAATACTACTTATATGAGGTATCTAGAAGAGTCAAATCATAGAATCGAAGAAGAGAATGGTGATTGCCATGGGATGAGGGAAAGGGAAAATTTGGAGTTACTAATCAATGGGCATAAAGTGTCAGTTAGGCAAGATGAGTAAGTTCTAGAGATCTGCGGTACAACATTGCACCTACAGTTAACAATATTGTATTGTACACTTAAAATTTTGTTGAGAGAGTAAATCTCCTATAAAGTGTTCTTATCACAATGAAATAAGATTTTAAAAAAAGAAAAGAGAAGACAAAGAAATGAACCTTCTCACTCAAGAAGGAATGTAAAGCAATATTTTCTAGAAAAGGCGAACAGTTTAAAAAGACTAAGTCCATTAGCATGTATTTCAAGTTACTGGTTTTTTTTTTAATTTTTTTAAATTGGGGAATTGGGGAAGGGGAACAGACAAGTTGCTGTCCTTTTGTTCTTCAGTCTAGTTGTGGAGGACGTTGCTTCACTGGCCCATGTTGGTGTCGTCATTGTGCTCTTCCGAGGAGAGGCAGTCATTCACCGGCCTCTGGACGGCCGCTCACATGGCTCTTGGCAGCTTACTGCAGCCTACACCGTCTCCGGTGACTCACAGCTCCAGGTCGAGCTATTGTTCACCATATTAGCTGTAGAGGGCGCAGCATCACTGGCCCTCATGTGGGATCCAAACCAGGGCCCTGAAGCTCAGAGCTGGCATCCCAAGCCAACTCTTAAACAACGTGCTGCTTGGCTGGCCCAGGTTACTCTTTCTTTAGTCCCTTAAAATCATAGTTACTTCTCAGAATGACCTTCATTATAATTTAGATAGTAACATCGACATTTCTCCCAGAAAGCCAGATAAAGCACAAGTTCAGGAAGTCTGAACATGGCAAATAAAGCTGCTTTCACGATTATAACTGATGAACAACCCTGTGGGTGTTTAAAGAAGTATCCAGTTATGTGGCTCAGTCTCTTGAGATTTAGTGGTAGCCAATTATGGCCCACAGTCCAGAAAAGTGACTGATCATTATCTGAAAACACGATGATAAAGTGGGAAGGTGAAACAGATTCATTTTTCCCCCTTACAGGTAGATGTTGATTGAAATAACGAGAGCTTTAAAAATCTGACACAGCTTTGATCTCTTCTTTGATGTTTTCTGCTGTTGTCTATGTTGTGACTCTTTATAAAATATGGTCAGTTAAAATAAAAAGCCAGAGACCAGTTTCTCCTTACTAATGATTAATAAAAAGGACTCGAGAAATAGGATTCTGCACATTGAGAAATGTAAATAGCATAGGAGGCCCTGAAATCATAAAGAAATAGAAATGTTTTTACATTGTCACATGAAGCTGATCTCTGTTCCCTGACCCTGCATGCTCCCGTAAGGTGACTTTGTACCTCCTTTTCTCTTTACCAGAAAGTCCTCTCTCACATGTAACCACTAGTAAAATAATTACACTTGCTTCGAGACCAAATTAAACACCGCCTTTCTAGGCCTTGCGGCTGGGAGAGCCACGCTCAATTCCACAGCATCTGGTACGTGTCTCTATTATTGTACTATGCCATGGTTTTATACACATTTGCCTGTGTCTCTTTTAGAAATGGTTTCTTAACTATTTTTGTGCTGTGGATCCCTTTAGCATCTGGTAAAGCATATGGAACACTTCCCAGAATGTTTTTCAACGCATAAAATAAAAAGGAAATCACATAGGCATACAAAGGAAATTAATTATATTACAATATAGTTATCGAATATTAACCCTCCGCTGGGTGCAACTGATCTCACAGATTCATTGACACAAAGATGCCACTATGAAATACATCTTTGCTGTACTAAGTCACAAACAAGACTGGCAATAGGTTATGGTAGAGGGGGAAGATATGGAAGCGATGACTCATGATACTTAACTGTTAGATATTTGAAAATTTGTGTGCAATGAATCTGTGAGATCAGTTGTGCCTGACAGAGGATTAAATATAGGAATACATGTGATTATCAATGTACTAGTTGAAGGTATACTAATTAATATCAATTCAAAGTAGTGGTTAATAGAACTGATCTTTCAAAATATCCACAACTAGGATTTGATATAAAATTACTGATAACACAGATACCACTAATACCGTAGTGTGTGTCTATCTTCATAATTGAGAAAAAAAATGCTAATTTTCAGTTCGAGGTGAGTGAAAATAAAGATGAGATTTTTTTCTCTCTAGATTAAGAACCCTGCAATTTGACTGCATGGCTTCAAGGACAGGGTTTTGATGTGTTCATCTCCGTGTCTTTATTACAGATCAGAACCACTGATGCAATCCAAGTGCTCCATGAAGTTTGGTGAATGGTGGTTGAACTGGGTTTTCAAGGTTTGGATTCTGATTTTATCATTGCCCTTATCACATCACACCACATGAAGAAATTCGCTATTTTCAATTCAGTTTGTCAGTGGGTGCTACACATGGCGCTATGTATATTGTTTTGCTTAGACATAGAAGCTTGAAAATTGAAATTAAAAACCATCTGTGACTAAGTAAATTGCTTTTGTTGTATTTTTCTGTACTTCACCTTAAATCAATAGACAACCATGAGGATGCTGCTGATTGGGTCCTCATACTCCACATGACTTCCCATGGAACTTAATCCTCTAACCACAGAATCTAAGTGGTCTCTACATCACATCTCAGTATGGGAGAGAGGAAGGATCACTCCTTCCAGTCTTTCAAATAGACAACTCTGACACCAATGATATTAAGTGACACATTGAAGGGCATTTCACTGTTAGTTAAGGAAGGTGAGAAAAAAAATCCCCCCCCATTTCCTGACTCATGGCTATTTTTTTGTTATATTAAGAACCCTGTCCAAACTTTATAGAAGAAAAAAAAAACACCTATCGTTTGGCTGTTTCGCAATAGCCTGATGCCTGAATACAGTATAAACCAATACTCTATGATCGATTTTTCATCTTTCTCCTGTTTTATTTTTAGCATAACATTTGATATAGCTATAGGTGACTTACTATTCTGTTCAATATTATCAAACTAGAGGATTCAACAAAATGGCAAACATCATTTCTCTCAATGTGTTTTAATGATACAATTCCAACAATAATCAGACTGTCCATTAGGACAAAAAGAAATTAACTATGTAAAATAAATATCTCAAACATTTGCCAAATAGATAACATGTATATAATACAATATAATAATGTTCACTATTCCAGAATTAAAATAAGAAATCTGTTTTCAACTTTCCTATCCAAAACCTATTTCTAACTTCAGAAAATTTTAAAGAGATTTCATAACACTATGCTGCTTTTAACATTAAAGACATTAAAAGATAATTGCTTCAATTAGAAAATAGGCTTTTTCAGCAATAGTAACAAATTTGTAGCATAACTGGAAGTGCATCAGCCTATCTTCTTCAAGTAAAAAAATAAGATTTTGGTAATATATGATGAAGGCAGGATCATTATAGTCTTTATAGTGTAAGTTGATCATAGTCTCCCTGAGTTATGATTATCCATATTATTATCCTAAAAATGGACTCTTCCTCATAACTTTATTATATTCACCATAAGAAATTATCTCATTGTATACTCTAATAACAAATTAATTTACTTAACATTTGAAAGTAAGAATATTAATTGCATACACACAAAAAAAAAATCGGCTAGGCACTGTTCACTATACTAGCCATTTTTGTGGCTAATATTACTTTTGATCTGAGAACCAGAAGTGCAGTACTCAACAAACTAATTGGGAAAAAATAGCTTTTAATGGACAAAGTATATAGAATTCTTGATCTTTGAACAAAGTTGAGCTTTTAATACTTTTCAAATTAAAAAAGAAACAGGTTTCATCTTCCCCTGGGTCTAATAAATGGGAATGACAGTTGCAAAGCAGGTATTCCAAAATATGAAACAAAATTATCATGCTTGAAAAAAAATCTTCTAGCATCTGTTGCAACACAGAGCCATTATAATGCAATTAGCCAGACTAAGGACCAGATGCTAAGAAAGCAAAATTTAAAAGATGAAGCATGGTATTATTTTGGTTAATGAATTTAATTCCAAATGCTACAGTAGTGATTCATGGATTTTTTTTTCTCTAAAGATCAGTTGTCACATGTACATATTGCATTTTAACATGATGCTTGTGTAATGTAATGAAAAAAGAAAATTGTCTCTCACAGATTGTTAAATGTTTTAGAATGACTGAACTGTAGATACTCTCACAGACAGATGAATAACTTGCCAATGGTGATATGTTAGTATTTATATTTATATCCCCAAACAGTAAGAAACAGTTTTGTTATAAATGCAATATAATTTATGAAACATAATTAAAACAAAATATTTTTAGACATTTGAAGTACACTATTTGTTTTTCCATAATATTGCCAATCTCATATTATTATTGCATAATGGGAATATATGCCCATATAATCCTGAAAACTCAATTTAAATACAACTCCAAGAAATGTGTAGGTGCAAGTTTAAGCCCCTTAGCATGTTCATATTTTGTATTGTCATCTACAGTTGCCTCTAGTACTCATTATTTTGAAAAGCAAAGATTCTTGTATAGTAAGCTTGTTAAAATAAAGTTCCAGATCACACCAGAATAGCATAAACAGAAAAGGAGAAAAGAAAACAAGTAATATAAGAACCTGTTAACTCAAAATTTATTTTAACAAGTTGAAATAAAAATCTACAAGCCATTATTACCCCTATGGAAATAATATTGTATTTTCATAGAGGTGTAACAGCAGCTAATCCAAAAAATAGAACTTGTGTTTTATTAATAGGGTCTGTGTTTAACACTTCGATAATTCACCGTATGACACCATAGCCTCAACATCCCCAGATTCCAATTTTCAGGGAAGAATAATCAGACCATTGGTGTTACTTGCTCTAAACCTGTCAGCCCAGGTCATCAAGCTCTCCTAAAGACTCTATCTTAATAACAACAACTTAGGAAAATTGTAAATATTTGTAACAAAGCAATCAGCCTCATTTGGATATTCAGGAATCGATCATTTCACAACATACAATTTCAGTTAGCATGAGCGTTGAAAATATGTAGGAAAACGCTACCTCAGAATTAACAATGAGAACATGCCTTTTCTCATTCATGGTTATTACTAAATATTTATTAAATAAGTTAATAAAATACACATAAAAACAACCATATTATTTTTAGCAAAAAAATTCCATAGGTGATGAAAGCAAATTTTTTACTTTCTTTTGAGATATTCACTCCACATATATTTCATTTTTATGGAAGTTAAGTGACAGCAAACTAGAATAAATTATAGTGCAGTCAAAGCCACAAATAACCCAATTTTCCATCATAGACAAGGGGATAGAATTTTTCTTTTTAATGCAAATGTATAAGGGGAATCTCCCAAACAAAAGGCATTATAGTAGAGGGATGTTCCTTCTGTGGATTGTGTCTAAACTGTCAATAAATATGATAAATATATATGGTGAACAAAGGAAACATTTCAGTGAACACAATATTAATCATATAGTGTTTAAAAACATTATTTGGTGCTTATGGCATTGTAAACAATGACTCAAACACAGGAAGAATAACTATTGAGTTATTTAAAAGGAATATAAAACATAGCACCTGCCTTTCAAGAACTTTCTAAAAAGTTACAGAATCAAAGAAAATCCACAGGAAATAATTAGCAAGTAATTAAATCGAGAACTGGGTAGAAATGATTACATGTAACAAAAGTTCACAGAGTGAAGCAAGGTTTGAAGCAACTAGAGAAAGCGTTGTGGTAGCTATAATACTTGAATGGATTTTTGAAGATGGGAAAGCTTTAGAACCAAAATAAGGAGACAGAGAAGATTCCAGAAAGAGAAAATGAGCCTAGCAAGACAAGAGAGTGAGTGAATTAGCCCAGGTAGGAGAATGAATATTTTATGCTGAGAATATAAAGAAAACACACCTCAAACCTTTTAAAGTGCATAGTCAATACAGTATTCTGAGAGAATTTATATTGCTCTCAACTTAAGAGAAATTCTACTATATTTGAGAATTACACAGCTAATCAGCTAAAGGCCTTGGACCATGAATTTTAGTTATACAGTTATTAAAAATACTGTTATTAAAAGTAACTCATTTATTATTACATTTTACTTTTCTGCACATATATATATTGTATCTTATATGATCCCTGAAATTATTGAAAGGAGTCAGGAAAATATTATATCAGTTGTTCACTTATTCCAGTTTTGTTGAGATATAATTGACATGTAACATTATGTAAGTTTAAGGTGTACAATGTGATAACTTGATTCACGTATATACTGTGAAGTGACTAACACAATAAGGTTAGTTAACACATACATCACCTCATATAGTTATACCGTGTGGGCATGTGTGTGTGGTGAGAACATTTAAGATCACCTCTTCTTTAGATGTGAAAACTGAGGCCTGCTGAGGATGAATGATTGTCTCAAAGGCACACAGTAAGTGTGGAAGTTGCAACTTTTGCCGTGCATCCTGATTACAAAACAATTACCTAGTTTTTCTATCATTTCCTCACATAACTTAGAATCTGATTTTTTTTTTTTATCATGGAAACATTTCTAGGATGTCTGGAACCATACCCTCACAGAACATGGAAAGAAAATCCATTTTGAAAGGATTATCTCAACTTGCTGAAATTTGCATGTAAAAACTCCTTTGTAACATCATATCTTATGGAACAAAACAAGCAGAAATGAGGAAACAAGCTTACCGTTGGGGACCTGACCACACTTGAAATTTAGACAAGTCAGGTTATGAGTCATGGAGTCCTAAGGAGCAAAAGTATACCTGATTCCACACTGGTAAAGCCAAAGCTCTCTAATTTACATACCCTACTTCGCCGAGAATATCAGATGTGTTCAGGTTGAATAGGTTCAAGACTCCTGCTTGAGTAATTTTAAGGAATGAAACATGGTCTGAATAGTAATTGGTTATTTAATAATCCTGTTTACAGAGCCAACATAAGCTTACTTCACTCTTAAGCACAGAATAGGACTGACTGCCTTCCTCAGTGCAAGAAAAGAAACCTCTATCTGCATGTAAGTTTTAAAGTCAACCTGATGTGAAATCCTGAACTACATTTTGAAAATGAATGGATTAGTGATAAAATTAATGAGAAAGCTAGTCTCTGAAATGAAATCTTTTTGGCATGTGATAACCTGATATGCTGCCCTCAAAAGTCCCTTGAAATTAGGTTTGCTAAGCCATCACAGCATAGCTATGCTTGCATCACGGGTTTTATATCAACCAAGCCAACCTGTCTATTTGCCCTTGTGAGTCATATCACTTTTCAACACTAACTTTCACTCCATTTATGTTGACCTCTTTATCCACAACAATATGCTACTTTTTACCCTTTGGGCTTCCTTAGCATGCTTCACTGATCTGGATGGGCTTCCCACTAAAACAAACACTACCGACTACAACTTCTGTTCTCGACACTAATTGTAACCCCTTCAACCTACTAAACTGCTCACCACTCATTCCCATTTCACACAATCAATGGTATGATGTCAGCCTCGCCTGAACTCCAGTTGACCACCTGTGTGCTACATACAAAGAATAGCACCTCAGTGTATATGAAGTTGGGCAATTAAATTTGTGAACTCATTTGAGAAAAAGTGCTATGTACCTCATTGCTGAATATCACTATGGTCATCTTTGAATTACTCCCCTTGGGAAGCCATGCACCCATGCCAGCGCCTAGTCCACCCTTCAAAGCAATTTTGGAACTCTTTTTCCGGAATGGCCATCAGAGCTGTTGTATTACCCTTGATGCCCTGAATGTTATCTAAATGTCTTCCTTTCAATATTTCCTTTTACTTCAGGTAAAGAAAGAAGTCATTGGGGGCCAGATCAGGTGAGTGGGGAGGGTGTTTCAATACAGTTATTTGTTTACTGGCTCAGAATTCCCTCACAGACAGTGCCATCTGAGCTGGTACATTGTCATGATGCAAGAGCCATGAATTGTTGGCGAAAAGTTCAGGTCGTCTAACTTTTTCACACAGCCTTTTAGCACTTCCAAATAGTAAACTTGATTAACTGTTTGTCCAGTTGGTGCAAATTCATAATGAATAATCCCTCTGATATCAAAAAAGGTTAGCAACATCGTTGCAACAAGTTTGCAAATTTAATTGTCAGACCTCATATGTATATACTTTCCCAATCCACCATCCAGTTACTACTGTCTTCTTTCTCCAAATGTCTACTTCTCTTTGCTAGTGAAACATCAAATGATGTACAGAGTGCGCCTCTGTAAATTACTATTGATCCACCATCAACTAAAGCCTACTCTTTCTCTTTTCATTCAAGTATTCCACAAATGCATATTCATCTAGGCCAATGTGCTGCTGTATGCTTGTTAATGTATACTCAGTAATAAAGCAGGTAGAGGTTTGGTGACGAAAGCATTTCAGGCAGATGCAACAGCAGAAATGTGGCTGGCACTTGAGAAATGAAAGCAGGTCAGCGTGGCTGAAATGCAGCAGGATTGCAGAGAAGGAAGTGGAAGAAAGAACTGGACTTACCAGAAGTATAATGATCTTTAACCAGAGATGAACACAACCTGGTTTAGGTTTTTAAACAATCACTCTGCACATTATTTGGAAAACCGAATAGAAGGAGTCAAATGCCATAAGTTACAATGACAAGCTGGGTGGAGGGCTATTGCCCTGTGTAAGGGTAACTTAGATTAAGATGGAATCAAAAAGATATGGAAGACATCATCTATTTTTTCTGCTGTTTCATGAGTTTTTTTGCTTCATGTATTGTGACAATCTGCTACATTTCCTATAGCAGCTCTTCTAAACCTTCCCACTGCTTTTCAGATTCACAAACTGTTTCCTTCTTCTTCACCTCCTGAGCCATCTTGATGGATGACTGTCCTGTAGTTACTAAACAGAGCAAAGTCATCCTGTATGAGATCCCTTGCCCTCCCTCCTTCTCCCATCTGAAATGCCCTTGCCCTGGTTTCTTAAGCCTGTGAAATAATTGATCTCTAAGGCTGTGTTAATTTACATTCTCCCCAAACAGACACCTAGACAAGGACTTAGAGTATTGCGCAGTTTATCTAGCAATTGATTTCAGCAAGTACAGTGGGAGGGTGGAGAAATTGAGCTTAAGAAGGGAAGGAGGCAATAAAGAATGGATTAATGAGACATTACTGCTGGGGGCAACTGGGATTCCATTCTGCTGGGGACCCTCTGAGAAGCAGTGTAGAACATGCCTCAGAATTGTCCCACCAGAGGATGAGAAGGCTGCTTTTCCCAAGGTCTCCCATCCCCTCGTAGTTAAGGATTGCTTCTGGTGACATTATCTCCCTTCCCCCAGTATTGCTGGTTTACACCTGCCTGTTTGCAGGGGGTAAGCTGGAACAAGCCTTCCAGCAGAGCAGCAGAGCAAGTGATGGGGAACCCTGGAGATGGGTGAGCCAGGAACTGCACTGAACTCAGGTGGGAAGGAGATCCCTGGCAGAACATAAACAATCTTCTTTCTCCGTCAGGACCTTGTTTATTTTTCTCCTCTACGGAATTGCTCCTTTAAAGGCATTGTTGCTATGAGCTCTGTAAGGGACCTTAGAAATCACCTAGTCCAACATCCTTATTTGAAGACTGGAAAATGAAACCCCAGAAGTTTTCAGTTGATTTGGGGGATGCTATGTGCAAACTTGTTTCCTGGTCTACTAAAATATGCAAGAGTGTTTTTATACATTTTTATGTTGGCCAACAGTATTAAAATGAATTGTAACAACTTGATATCACATTGCCACTTATCAACATGTACTACCTCCCAAATGTTTTCAAACTTTCAAATCTAAGCCAGTATCTGTTGAATTGTATAAAATCTATTCAATAATCATTCAACATTTTTTGCAGACTTTTAAGAACAGGCTAACTGGAAATACGTGAACCACGAAAGCCTTTTGTTTCAAAATCTGCTTACAGAACCTTTTCATTTGTGCTCTATAAGGCTTTGAGTAGAAACATTTTTTTTACTTTTTTTTTTTAAAACCAACAGAAATATTTCCAGAGTCCTGGAAGCCTCCAAGGTAAGTGTTTAAAAATTGTGCTTGTTGGAGTCTGTCAGTATTTTGGTAAATAGTATCTGAAGCATAGCTATAAACAAATTTGAACAGCAGGCTAGTTCACACGGAAATTGTTTTATTCATTACCATGGCTTCACATGTGGTATACTTTATTTTTAGTTTGGTTTAGTTTATGATTAACAGTTACGATTCCAAGGGAGGTTAAATAACAATCTATTGGATAAATGATGCTCTCTCTAGTAAGGCACATACTCTCTCTCTCACTCTCCCACTCCCTCCCTCCCCCCCCCCTCTCTCTCTCTCTCTCTCTCTCTCTATATATATATATATATATATATATATATATATATATATTTTTACTAAATTAACACTGAAACTTTGTTATCAAAAATCTTTATGTGAAATAATCTAATGCACTAGTCCTCGATAGCTAATTTCATTATTTTTAATTATATGGCAAGATTTCTCCTCCTTACTCTTTCCTAAGAGCTTTGTTAGACATCACTGATGCTCATTTTTTATTGGAAAAAGATTTGTCTACATTTCCTGATAATTTTGTGAGAACTACTGCATGCTTTAGTCATTACTCATCAAGCAGACAGAATCTAACCCTTAACTTTCAAAAAAAAAAAAAGCATTAGAACAAAAAACCCTTTATATATTCTAGTTTTAAGTGCCCTGATTTAATTTAAAAGAACTTTCCAACAGGTTTATGTTCAATCTTGGCTTGAGTCTTGAACATGGAGTAAAGGAAAGCACAACCATTTTTCTGCTTTTGGCACCTTAAAGCTGCCTAAGAAGGTACAAACAGATGGGGACCTCCTTCCTACCCTTTCGTGTTTCTTCTTCTCCCTCTCTTAACCATATTCCTAATACCTTCTCTAAAAGAGAGCCTGAGTTCTGATTGGCTGGTGAAAAATCCATCTATTTCCCTTCCCAACTTCCATTTCAATTTCAAGTGCTAGCCCAAAATAAAATACATGGGGCGGGGGAAGGAAAGGAAGAGAGAGAAAGAGAAAGAGAGAGAGAGAGAAGAGAAGGGAGTAAAGAGATATGATTTTGGCCTGATCATGAGGAATCAGAAAACTGAAGAGGTGAATAGATATTGTATCCTGAAAGACTCAAATAAGCTTGTCAAAGAAACCCTATATTAATAATAAAAATAGGAAAAATGCCTTTCATTCTCACATTCAGTTAATGATCTGATACCTATCAGCATAAAATATCATAGATATTCATCTGGACCAAAACAAACATTAAAAATTAAAATTAAATTTTTCCTGGGCAAATTTACCTGTAGGATTCATTCATTTATTTAGCTAATTTATTGAATGCTTGTTATATTCCAGGCATATATTAAGACCTAAGGATTCCATGATGAAAGCCAAAGGGTATGAGACCTACCTAGTACAGTGTTAGTCCTTTTTCTCAAATTTATACTCTGAAACACTATTAAAGATGGTTTTACTCTCATAATAATATTTATGATGATAGAGGATAGTTTTATCTATTTTAATAATTAGGAGTTCCTTTAACCATGAATGGGGAAGTGCAAAATAATAAACTAATAAGTGAGCCAGGCCAAAATAAATTATTTTATATGTACCTTACATATCAGAAGTATGGTACATTTGCTTTCTAAGCATTACCCTCATTTCATCAACTTAGAATCGTATCTGAATTAAAGTAACATGAAAATGCCATCCTAGTGCTGATGGTTTCTGAAGCCTATATAGGTAGCACGTGATAGGTAAGATGAGACAAAAAGAATACACTATAAAACTGAAATAAATGACGATACCTATTCTCTTGATATATTTAATCAAGAAAATTTAGAAAATGATTCTAATAAACATCTCTACTTCCTTAAAGCGCTGCCTACTCCCAACTCTAAGTTATGAACATCTAAATTAGATTCTATTAAAAGTCAATTATCCATGTTATACATTTAATCTAATGTTGGACCCCATTAGAATATATCAAAGCTTAAATTTTACCAAAAGAAGTGGACCATAACAAATGGGCATATAACTTTAAAAAAACAGCAAAGGTTACAAGTTTTAGAGTGCTTCAATTTAGTTATTAGCATCTTAAAAGATGTTTTTATTTTTTTACTAGGCACTATAATTAACAAAACATCCAGTCTTGTCATAGTTTAAGTTTCTAAAATGTAGCTTCAATGAGGCGAGTTAGGAAACATATTTTTACTGACCTAAAACCAGAGACTTTGGTGCACAGTATAGACTCAAGTGCTTATAAAAGATGGATCATGGTTTCATTTTGTTAAAAATATCCTAGACTAAATCCTTACTTAGGGAAGTCTCTCAGGGAATAAGAATCAAAAGAGTAATTAAAAATGGATGCTTTACATATTTGAAGGACTAAGCACCAACTATTTACTTTAGTAATTTTATTGCTCATTTCAGTAGAATAATAATTTCACCAAACAGGTATTCAATATTAATTCATTAATCATTAATTCAACAAATACCTCAATTTTGTGAGGGGTGTGCGTTTATTTTCATGTGCAGTGGAAACTTCTCTAAACAATGTATAAAGAGAACCCAGATAACTAGATTAAGAGACAGAAAATATATATTTTGTTTTTAATAATGAACATGTGTCAAATTATTTTTTATTCATTCATTCAACAGGAAGTTTACTGAGTCCCAGCTATTTACCTGACACATAAATCTCAATCCAGTGACTATTTCTTGAGCCTGTATTTCCCCATGAGTCCATTCCCTCTAGTAGAATGTTCTCCAACTGCATAAATCCTCATGAGGCAAATTCTTAATCTACCTGACCTTTGGTGACTTTGATTCATAAATGAGAATCTTCTCATCGTGTCAGTGGTTCTCAGAGTGTGGTCCCCACAGCAGTAACATCAGCGTCTCCTGAGAGACCTTTTAGAAATGCGAATTCTTGGGCCACACCTCAGAAAGGCTGACTCAGAAACAGGATGGGGCCCAGTGAGCTGTATTTTACACCCACTCTCCAGGGGATTCTGATGCCTGCTCAAGGCTGAGAACCGCTGCTCTAGTTTCTCTTCCAGAGTTTTTGTGAAAAGCAAAGGAGAAAAATTGTGTCCTGAGGTCTTGAAGGAAATGATCAGACAAATAGATCAAGGACTATATAAGCATAATTTATGAAATAGGTCAAGGATTGTTTTGAACTTATTTTTCTGTGTCTCTCTTTCCTTCTTAGTTTATACATGCATTTAGAGATAATCTCAGCAATGTCAGCAAGCTTGGTGGCATAGTTCATGCTGTGAGAGTTCAATAAATAGGTTGGTAAACATTGCAAATCAACACAGCTTTTGATGAAATGTCAAGCAAGACAGAGCTTAGCTATATTCGGCTCAGCTTGAACTCATAAACCATTAACTGGCCTCTGTACTTCCAGGACAATCTGTCTGATGAATAAAACACAAATACAAAAAACAAAACCAAACTTCAGAGATTAGTAAAAGGCAAACTATAAGTAAGAAATGGCAACCACCCAGTTCAGAGCAAATGAGAGACAAGACTTACAAAAGTGGGTAGTTTTTCTTACAAATCAAGTTATGGGACAGCTTGAGATCTAAATGTACTCTCAATTGGACTGTTTTTTCCTAATATATAGTCATAATTTTCAAAAGGCTTATTTGATCTCAACCTTTTTAACTCTGCTTTCTCCCCCAAACTAGCCATCTTCCTTCCTAATAACAGAAAACTTTTCAAAGAAACTTGAATTTTAATGAAGTTACCATCATTTAGGAATTAATGTACTTTTAACATACAGTTGATATAAACCTACAACACATCTTGCCTAATTTAGAATTTTCGGATACCGTATAATTTTTTTAAAAAAAAGCAGGATAACATGATTAATCATGACACCTTTTTACTTTATTTACAAGCTGGCACTTAGCAATAAATGTTTACTCTTTAAAATCATTCTTAAATATCTCAGGTAATTAGGAAACCTGGAATTATTTTTTAAAACCAGTGGCCCAGTTAGCTTCCCAATTGAGTTGTGCACGTCTGATCATGTCTAAATTGCTATCTACAACAATCTTTACTATTTTTCTTTGATAAAAATTGCTTGAAACTACAATTACATAGGTGTTTCTATTCTTAATACAAACATTTTTCACATTCATTTTCTCATACTTTTATGAATTCAGTCTAGGTCCTTAAATATTGAAATACTACTGTTGACTGATTAAGTCTGGGTCATTATATCTTTTTTTTTGTTTCTTCATACCAGAAATAACTGTAGATTTCTGAAGACAAAGTTCATAGAAGCCATAACCCCTAAAAAAAGTAAAAAAGTAAAAAATTTGGCTTCCTTCTCATTTCACTGACTTGCAGTATATTCTATAAGTCATTGATGTCAAACCCTTCCCTCCCTTCCTCACAACAAAAGCCCCAATGTAACTTTTAGAAAAAGCCATATGAAATAGGAGTGATCCCGATTTATCTGAGAGGTCGCAAATTGACCAAAGGAGTCACCTTTGGGGAAGCCTGCTTCCGAATCCGTGTGGCATTTATCATTCTTCTGAATGGCTGTGGCATTTATCTGCAGCTTTTACTCACCAGATAAGACCTCAGACATTTCAAATTCTGCGGTGGCTTGCTACACCTTCATAGGAAAGCTTTTTGCTGATTTCCCTGTTGGTACTTTTCTCTTACACATTCTATGGGGTCTGATAAACCTGGAGGTAGAGCCATAGCCAAACACAGACAAAGCAGGTACATAATCTCTGAGTAGCCTCTCAAAAGCAGACACACGTAGAGTCTTTTTGCACCTGTTTCTTCCACTCCAGTGGCTGTGAAAAGTGAGGTATTCCTCACAGATTCACAGAGAGCGTTTTGCAAATGCTCCCCTCTCACAGCAATGGTTTCTTCCCTCACAGGCTCAATCTACCTGATTACGTTCCCTTCTAATCAGTAACCTCAGTTCCTCCAGTAATAACTGCTGCCTGCTTTATATGGGATTTCGCTCAGACTGAAGCCTAAGTCAGAGAGGAGAAATTCGAGGAGCTGATTATTATGAGGACACCTGTATTTTTGTCTAGTCTTCCTGTGAACTCCAGAGTGCATTCATTTATGCAAACCCATGTTATGAAAGAGAAGCAGAAAGGAGGGTGCATAAAAAAGAGGCTGGACCCATAAAGTTGTGCACCTGTATGATGCTAGGAGGAAAAAAAAACCTCAAAAAAATGTCCAGTGCTGCTCAAAACACATTTGAAGTTCCTATGAAAATACAGATAAGAGTACGTGACATCCAAATATCTTCCTCCAGATATACCTTTAAAAATCAATCTGAAAACTGGAAACAATCTTAAACCAAAAATACAAGCCACAATGTAATTCTTGAAGCAAATGGAGATTACTGAAGATTGAATCAAAAGCCCATCCACATAAACCCCAACCTTTTTAATTCAAAGGAATAATATAAATAACTTACTCGAGATTATATCTGAAGTTAAACCTTGAATCCTGCTTCTTGAAAGTACAGAACTGTGCCAGCCTTGTGTAATGACTGTTTACTCAGAGCATAAGATTGAAGTGGATTTTCAGATTAAAAATAAAACTCTTAAGTACGTCAATCCCCATCTGATCAAAGCACCTAAACTAATGTTTTTTCCAAGTGCTTCATTAATAATATACCCAACTAGAGCTGCAGTTCTTCCCATTTTCTTTAAAGAGTAAATTGCTAGAATGAGTTTGAGGACCATGGAAAGAAACCTGGATTCAGAGTTAGGGTTTCCCTCTTTATTCCCTTAGTAGACTCAGGGCCTGACCAACAGGAAGTGCTCAACACTCATTTATTTAAAGTGAACAAAAGCATATAATATAAAGCATTATTGCCATTTATATTTTTAAACACCAACTTTTGTACTTATTTTATTTTAAAGTAAGCTACAATTTCCCAAGTCTCCAAAAGAAATGAAATGCCACTGTTTTCTTTACCGTGAAATATTCTACAATTATAAACATGTGCTGTGCTGGAAATAAGTGAAAATGCGACGACTCCTTCCCCCCCATACCCCTCCCCCTCCTTTTTCTACTCTCAATTTCCAGATGGGGAAATTTCATTTGAAGAAAACAGGAGGTGTTGGTGGGAGGAAGCTCATTAATCGTACAGTATCCCCTTGCCTACAAAGAGTACGGCATCCAAATTACAGAAGAACTAAAGAAACCTTGTAGAATGAGTATATAATTAGCAGTGCTGCTAAGTGAATGGAAATGGAGGTTGCCTAACTTAATTAACTGTAATCATTACTCATTGTCGTCCTGCTTAGAAAGATTAGTTGAGGGTATTTCTTCTGAGGTATCCAATTAGACATTTCTACTTCCTTCTTAATGTGAAAACGATTGCACTACAAAGAAAGTATTGTCATGCCCTTTCAGTCAGATATAAACTTTACTGAACAAGTCAGTTCCATGTCTTAGTTCAGGGAGAACAGCAACAGGACAAAAATGTTTTGTGGGGCGGAAGGGAAATTAAGGAAAAAAAATAGATCATTACAGAAGTTAGTGGCTTGAAGAGAAAAAAAAAAGGAACCTATATATGAGTTTCTACAAAGAAATGAACTCTTGGCCGAGGAGGAGGGAAAGGACAGATTACAATCGAAAAGGGAAAATTAAAGATAACAGTATGAATAGGTGGCGCTGTATGATTCAGTTGAGCACAACGGCGCAACAATGCAGGGCGCCCAAGGTACTTTGAAGGGCACTGTGGCTAAGGCCTGCTTTCCTTTTAGAAGAAGACACTTGCATCTAGGAAGCGTTTATGTTTTTGGAATTAATGAAAATCACCTTGAATTCACAGCTCCAAAGAACCCTCACTAATACTAGAGGAATAGGAATGCCTGTGAGGGCAGTCAACTGAGGGTGTTTTGCTTCACGCGCCCTCTAACCACCAGCGCTGAAAAAGTTCACAGCAACTCTGTCTGTTAAGAGGGTCTTCATGCTTCCTGAGTATCTTCACTGTCCTAGAAATGAAGCTACAAATTTCCGGTATTTCAGTTCCAGCATCTCCCCCCCGCCCCCCCCCCCGTAAGCCTGCAATACCGACGTGCTGATCCTGCAACTCAATTTACATGCGAGGAGACCCGAGCTCAGAGAGTTTCCCAGAGTCACCTAGCTAATTAGAAATGGCTAAAACTCCAGCTCTGCCTGACTCTCGCGTTCAGCGTGTTTCAAAAGTTAATGTGCATAAAACTCACCTGGGTACCCCGGTAAACGCTGGATTCTGATTCATTAATTCTAGGTGAGACCCTGAGATTCCGCATTTCCAAAAAACTCCCAAGTATTGCAGTTGCTGCTGCTGCTGGTGGTCTCTGGAGCACACACTGGGTAGCAAGGCCTTAAGACTGCTGGTTCCCAAACTTTGCTGATATGAGAATCACGTGGGGAGGTTGTGAACCTCCCAACACGCAAGCTGCACTTAATACCAAGGAAATCAGCAGTGCCAGGTGTGAGAGTCCTACGTACGATTCTAATGCGCAGCCATTTCTGAGAATTTGTGCCCACAGACCTGGTCTGCATCAGAATCAAGAGAAGAGTTACTACAGAACAGAGGAGACGCCTAAGTTCCTTAAAGCAAGCACAGGGCTCAGGTCTTTGCATTGTTACGTAGTTCCCTAGGTGATTCTGATATGCCAGCTTGAGAGGACGCTCATTCAAGTCAATCAGCTGTGTGTTTTCACAAACATTCTCCCGTCGTCGGATAAGCCATTTTTCAAGCTAAAAATGCCTGAGCCTCTGAAATAAGAACATCCCAGCTCGCAAACATTTTATTTAAAAACTCTTCTGTGATTATCAGTGTCCTCATTATACACTCATGCAATTTGTTGTTTTGCTTATTATATAGTTAGGTGCAGTTAATTCTATTACTTTGTCGGTACTTCAGTGGAAAGCATATTCAAGTTATAGGACATTTGCTTTATGCCCAGGGTAGCTATATTATGAAAAGCAATCCATTTTGAAAAAGGATATGGTAGTAAGTTGAAATACATAAAAAAAAAAAAAATGATCCCCAAGCTCAGTGACATAAGTGTAGCATAATGTATCACCCTGTAGTTAAAACCCACTTCATAAATGATCCTCGACTCTTCTTCAAGGGCTTGTGAAGATGAGGGTCATTTTGACTAGTGACACATTTTGACTTCTGGGGAGTTGTCAGATTACATCCCGTTAAACGTTTTTGTTGGCAGTGAAAGGAAAATGTGAGCATATTAGAAATGTAATTAGTGGAGTACAAATTTTATTTCCGTACAGCTTCAAAGAGCATATACTTACAAAAAATATCTTTTGGATACTTCCTTTAACATTATTTCAGAATGTCCAGCTATTAAGTTTCAATGAGGTCAGCCAGGGCCACTGCTTATGGATCTGGGTATTGTGCCTGGCACAAAGGTTCTTAATTAACTAAAGGGGATGATGAGTAGAGGCTGGAATCCATACCCACGCTCCACTCACCCATCCTTGTGACCCTGGCATGAGGCAGAGTCAAATTGGAAAAAAGCATGCTTTTAAAAAAAAACTGGTCCTTCTGTGGGTTGGGATGCTCCTTTATCTAATTTTCAGGGTACTATATAAGCTACTGGAAGCCCTGGGGACAGCATGGTATAATGGAAAATGTTTGTGGTTTCAGTTGGAAGGCATTAGGAACTAAATAACCTAGGGCAACTTATTAAAACTTTTGGCATCACTAGGCTTTCCATCTAAAAAATAATGCGGCAACACCCCATAGAGATACAAAGCTCAGGCTCTGGAGTCAAAGGAGGTCAACCAGCACTTGAATTCCAACTCGACTACGTACTAGCTGTGTAAACTTGAAATGTCATTTAAGCCACAGCTTTATCATCTGTAAAATGGGCATAATATTAATTTCCATTTCCAAAGGGTATTGTTCGGATCAACTACAAGGTGTTTTGTGCAGTTCCTGATGTGGAGTTAGTACAAAATAACTAGTAGCTGCTATTTATCAACAACAATAATAAGATGATAATAACCCACATTTCCCAAGGCTTTGAAGGAAATTAAATCAAATGATGCATACAAAATAAGCCTCTGAACTGGAAAACACCATAATGGTGTTGGAGATGGGTTTTCTTCCTTTCAATAATATATATTTTCTATATCTTGACTTTAAAGAACTAGGAGTAGTAAGCGAGGGGTAGAGCTGCCAAAGATCTGGCTAAATTATTGTTCTGAGAGGCCAGACTCCTATTGAGAGTCGGAGGTGAACTTAATGCCTATATATGATAGTAAGAACCTAAATATACAATACATCAGGGAACAATGTGGACTCTGAATGGACGGACCTCAGATGAGAACTTCAATAACCTGGCGATGTGCTGAATCAATTGGAAATAATCTCATTAAATCTTTGTCTCTGGAGTTATTATTCCCAATCATCACATCTTTTTAAACTACCACCATGAAAATTGTGTTCCAGAAGTTGCCTCCAAGTAACAGTAAGCTATCTATCTCCTATTACAAAACGTAAAATGAGACCATCCTGTAAACACATTACCCAGTACAGTGCCTGGAAGTGCAAGCTGGGAGGCATTACTGCTCAACGGAAGTCAATGTAAAAGAAGACGTCACAATAAAGAAGATGTGGTACATACATACAACGGAAGATGACTCAGCATAAGAAAAGATGAAATAGTGCCATTTGCGACAACATGGATGGATCTTGAGATTATGATGCTAAGCGAAATAAGTCGGACAGAAAAAGTCAAGAACCATATGGATTCACTCATATGTGGGATAGGAAACTGAAAGCAACAAACGAACAAGACAAATAGCCAGCAAAAACTCACAGACACAGACAATAATAGAGCGGTTACCAGAGGGTAAGGGGCGAGGGGGTGGTAGATGAGGGTAAAGGGGGTCAAATATATGGTGACTGAAGGAGAACGGACTCGGGTGGTGAACACACAAGGTGATAAATAGATGATGCATTACAGAATTGTATACTTGAAACCTATATAATTTTACTAACTAAAGTCACCCCCAATAAATTTAATAAAAAAATTAAAAATAAAATGAGAGGTTACAGAGCTTTCTCTACAAGAGAAAAGGATCCCAGCCATAATTGTTCTGCAGTAACCTTGAAAAGGTATACTTCTATTCAAACTGTGCTATGATTGCAGCTTATCTCCTAGGGAGGAACGTTAGGTTCAGTCATTAAGTTCATGGAAAGCCAAGTCTTTTCCAGCTCTTCAGGCCGCTTCTTTACAGTTTCTATAATCCCATCACTGTGGTGAGAACACCTGTCTGTATTTACTTATGATTTTGAGTACAATTCTTCATGGCCTGTTTATTTTTCTTAATGTTGTTCTTTGCCTTTGATTCCATGTCTTTCCCATGGAGCTAGAGCAAGTTTGAAGAAAATAACAGATAATGATACATTCAGGATCACAGGGGTGTTTGCTTTTAGAAGTTAAACAGGATGAAAGTCGATGTGGTTGCTTGTTGGGGAGGATCCATGTTAACTTTCACATTGAATGACAAAAAAAATCATTTTAGAATTGGAATTGCATATAAGAATGTTTTCACAGAAATCTCACCACATGGAATAGCTCCAAATGTTAAGTTCTGATATAAACATTAACATTTAGAAGAACCTGAGCCAACCCAGGAGCAATTATTTCATTCAGCCTCCTTCATCCAACAGAGCTAGGATCTACCCTCCTTTAGCTTTAAGCTTTCTTCAATGAATTGACTAATGGAATCTTGAGGGACACCTTTACATCTAGCAGTAGAAGCAAAAACCTTCCCCAATGATACGCAAAAGGATATTTCTGGTAACAAAACCCATAACTACAGGAGGTATATATCTAACTCAATCAGCTCTCAACTAAAAGCTAGTCAGTAACCCCTGAAGGCAACACCAAGGTCTTAGAGTAAAATTTAAAAAAGACCACAGACTCACTGCAGAAGATCCTGTCTCAGAGAATTGTCTGCTTCCCACTTGGCCCTGAGATCACTTGGACATTTCCTAGAATGTTCAAAGCTTCAGTACTTCCAAGTCCTGGAAAAAACTGTTTATTAAACCCCTTAATTTATATCTGAGACTGTTAGCCAACAAAACTGATTCTCCTACTTATAATCAACATTTAGTTAATGGCACACCCATATATTACATCACTTATACAAGGCCAATACAATATATGGGATTGAACTTCACAAAATCCTTAGAAATGATCAAATAAATCCAGTTAAGTAGGAATAGCTCTGGTCTTTACCATTCCTCATAGGTATAATGCTGTCATATATATCTTCTAAACATACGAGTTTCCTCACATCACCTACCCCAGTTATTATAACTATAAGTCTTGATTGGACAGTTTGCATCCATTGTTGAAATTTCATCACCTGCCATTTCTTCCTCAACACACCATTTGGCATCTACTGAAACATACAGTTTTACATAGATCTCTCTTCATTAGATTAAAAGATAGTTAGGAATAGAAAGACTGGCTTTACAGCTTTCTGATCCCTAGGGCCTCCTGGCACTGTTCCTGGAACATAGTTATTGCACAGAAAATATTTACTACATGTTTTATATTGATTATGTACACCACTGACATCCAATAGCTGCTCATTTAAATAAATATTAAAGTGACTAAAAACTTGTACATCTGCCTACAATTTTGGTAAGATAAGCTAAATCATTTCTATTGTGAAAAATTGGAAGCAAACTAAATATCTATGAAAGAGGAATTAAAATAATTCTGGTACGTCCAACTGATAGATTTATAGGTGGCCCATAAGAAAACCATATTCTTAGAGAATATTTAAAGACATTGGCAAAACATATGGTATATTCAGGAAATGAAAGCAGCTTACAAAATTGTATGTATAATACTGAAAAAGGCATTGCTTAGTGGTTAAAAACCTGGGCTCTGAACCCAGCTGCCTGGCTTAGAATCCTGGCTCCATTTTATCCTGTGATGCTTATCCTTAATGAGTTATTGCACCTTATTATTGCACTAGTTTCCTCATTTTTAAAATGGTATAATAATAGTACTTATATCATAAAATTGTTGAGAGGCATAAATGGGTAATATGTAACATATAAAGTCAATTGAAACTGCTTGGTGCATACAAAATACTCAATAAATGTTTGCTATCATTATATAGTTGTCATTAGGAATATATGTAGCAAACAGTTAACACTGGTTATTCCTGAATCGTAAAATGATGGGCAACTATTACTTTCATTATTTTTTTCTGTATTCTACGTTTGACAGTGAGCAAGCATTATTTTGTATTGTAAAACAACATTCTGCTTCCCCTTAAAATACGCAGAATGTTTACTGGAAGTTATACAGGTAAGAGGCATACATAAGTTAGGGACCCACCCTTGGGGGCTATAAAAAAGAACTACTGACATCAGAGGAAGCATGCTGCCTGTGAAGTAGTAGGCATGGTTCACCAACTATGCTGTATTTCATTAAGAATAAGAATTTTTCAGTTCCCACATATATATATTAAACTTGTACCACTTATGGAAAACACATACCCCTGTAGAAATATCTCTTGTTCACCTCAGCATTTATAGGAATTGACTATGGAGGGAGATTGCTTCCTCCTTCCTTAAAGTTCATAAGAAGTAAGGTTAATGCTATTTTTCAGTTGTCGCCCAAGACTATCAGAATAAATTGGGGCAGTAGAAAGAGAAATAAAACACACTTAGACGAAGTGAGCTAGGTTTTCCAACCTCTTTAACTTAGTATGAGAACTGTTAGTCTAATAGAATGAGTCACTGAGAAAACACCATCAGAAGCATTTAAGCGTAAAACGAGTTTATTTTACTTTATGTTTTTTTAGTGGTGGGGGAGGATGATAGGAGTGGAATAAGTAAAAGTGAGATTCCAGCCCTAAGTTTTGCTGGAAAAAGACAAATTAAAAAGTGAAATGTGAGATATAGAAAGTTTGAATTAATATACAATAGTAGCATCAAAACTCAATTATCATTTTAACATTTTTGGTAAGTCTGCCCTTTGCATCCAAGTAAGCCCAGGTGAAATAACTTTGTTCATAAATGTAATCATAGTGTTTCCTCTTATTATTTTATGAGTTACTTCCTTGTGCTGGATATATATATATATATATATATCTTCTTCCAGGGCAAAAAGTGCGCCTATACCTTTTTATATTTCTAGCAGTGCCTGTATATATAGTAAGTGCTCAATAATTGCTTCATGCATAACATATATTCAGCAAATAAAGCAAAAAAAAAGTGACATTCTTTTGCAATGAACTAAGAGAGACAGGACTGAAAATTCGCAGACATGAGGAAGAAGGAATGAAGGAACACAAGGTAATGATTTCAGATAGGACTCTTTAGCATCATCAATGATTCTAATTCCTATGTAGTACTGTTGATGGACGCATTGAGTCACATTCATATAAAAGGTTTATTTCCAAAGCATCAACACAATGAAAATAGTCCAGATGGCCCTCCATACGTGACAGGTACTGTTGTAAGTGAATTTCATTTATTAGCTCATTCCTCGCAGCAACCCTATGAGGTAGGCGCCATTATTAACTCTCTTTTACGGATGAAGAAACTGAGGAAAAGGGGATAACTGACCTGCCCAAGAGTGCAGACATAAGATGAAAATGAGTTGGGTTTCAAACCCAGAAGGTTTGGCTTTGAGCCCATCTTTTTAATCACTCTGTTCTTAAACATTTATGCTCTATGGCCTCCATTTATACATGCATTTACCCAGTATCTCTTGATTAAAGTCCCTTGAGCTAGATAGAATAAATATTACCATTACCTATTAGACAGGGAGAAACATCAGACAGAGATGACTTGGCCTGATCATTCAGCTATTTATTGGCAGCCAAACCTTCATTTGGAATTCATTAATTGATGTTCTCACAGCAACAGCATTCTGCTATCTCTAATTGCCAGTGTTTGTAGGCTACACAGCTGGAAGGAGACAGAAACACAATTTACCAGCTTAAATAATAGTGATACTGCTCATTGCTTTTGTTACCGCTTTCTGTATATATCCATTTTTATTTTTTTCTCCCTCCATTCCTTAGTCCATTCTATCTTCGTTTTATCGATTTTTTTAAAGAAAAAAAATACAGTAAAATCTTGGATTGCAAGTAATGTGGTTTGTGAGTGTTCTGCAACACGAGCAAACATATGTAATACGTTTTAACGTAGTAAACGAACGATGTTGTGCAATACAAGTCATTTGTTTCCGGAACAAATTATGCTCACAAACCTAGGTATTACTGTACGTATCTTTTGCCTTAGAGAAAAATAATAATAAACTTCCCTTTCTTTTCATCCTGGAATGGGTTATTGTCATTTCAAGGTCTCCTTTGTGAGCATCCCGCTCCCTTTAAAACCCCTTTTTCAGTATTTTTACTGGTACTCATAACATTTCCTCTTTTCTGGCTGGCCTCTGACATCGGTATGTTGCTATTTCTATATGTTTCCCATATCTAACTGTTATCTTTCTCACCCCTGCTTTCTGCCATATTTAGTCCTCTGCTATTATTTGTTTCCCATTTGGGGGGCTAACAACTAAATGAACAGCATTACCCATCATTGAGCTTCTCTGGCTTGCTCATGAAATCACAAGCAGCCTCCTTCCTACATAAAATGTCTAGTCTGAGTTGGAGAGAAAAATAGCCATTAGGGAAGCACATACTTTGTATGAATGGGGAACTTTGGACTCCCAGCTTCTTCCTGGGCCTATCAGCTTTAGGGAATAGTGGTTCTGTTAGACTTTTCAAAGGGTACAAGGAGAAGCTTATCTATCACATTTCTGTTCTCGATAGTTAAGAGGTATTGGTCTGTCCTGAAAGCATCATGGATAGATTCTTGAGTCAAAGGTCAGTGCATTTTATTAATTAAATCTTGGGATGGTATCTTGAAATGTTGTTTAATGTCTATGAATTCTAAGTGGGTTTGCCCAGCAAGCATACTGCTGGTATATATGGTAAGTCGGTGATTTGCTTCTTAAATTTTACATGTTAGTTTCAATATTTTAGATTGTTTTTGCAAGGGGGAGTGGGTAGTTTGAGCTTTTTGTCTCAGTCAGAGGTTGAAACGGGAGGAAGAGAGAGGCTTCTAGCATGCTTTTCAGGTTTTCCTGAATAGTGCAAAGATGTCTGGGAGGAAGAAATTGTTGCTATTTTCAATAGAATCTTTTAGACACTAATTTAGACATAAAATTTTAAGGGAAATAACCTAGGAATTATGCAGGTATTTGGATATTTTCCTCATTGCAGACAATAACTATTATGGCCTTGGACAAATCACTCCATTTTCAGAGCCCCCGTTTTCTCACCAATAAAATAAAGGGGTAGGACTACATAGCTTTTAAGGTCCCATCTAGTTTTAGCAGTCTATGGTTTATATCCATTTACTTATACAATGCTGCCCCTGAAAAACATAACATTTATTCAATTATAGATATGAAATCTCAGGACTCCATTTAATAGATTTTGCTGACACCACTGTACTGCACTGCTAATGGGCACTCTGAGGTAAGTAAGTTACCCTGCAAAAATGAATGGAAGGTTTTTGGAATGGAAAACCCCAAAGGATTTCCAACAGGAATTAAGAAAACATTGCAAATAAAAAACAGAGAAACAACAAAAACTAGCTGTGGCATACAGGGTGAATATAGCTACACCAAGTTCTGATTTGCTAGTGGATACTGAGAGCAGTAACTGGAAATGTGTATCTATCATCAGACACTGGTTTCTTTCCCCCTAGCTAATGATAATAGTACTCACTATGTACTGTGTACCTTTTAAGCAATATAAATCTTTCCAACAAACCTACAAAGTAAATACTATCATTACTCATTTTAAAAATTAAGAAGGGCACAAATGGCAGTGTTTCATCTTTTCTTATGGCTGACTAATATTCCGTTGTGTATATGTACCATATGGATCTCGAGATTATTATGCTAATTGAAATAAGTCAGACAGAAAGAATTGAGAACCACATGACTTCACTCATATGTGGGATATAAAGCTGAAAGCAACAAAGGAACAACACAAACATATAAAGAAACAAAAATTCATAGACACAGACAATAGTTTAGTGGTTACCAGAGGGTAAAGTGGTAGATGAGGGTAAAGGGGATCAAATATATGGTGATGGAAGGAGAACTGAAAGGATGGTGAACACACAATGTGATATACAGATGATGCATTATAGAATTGTACACTTGAAACCTATATAATTTTACTTACCAATCTCACTTCAATAAGTTTAAAAACATGAAAAATTAAAATAAAATAGAGGCAGAAAGGGGCTAAGCAACTTGCCCAACGTCACTGTTATTAAACAGTAGCACTGAGATTTGCTACTCAGCAGTCAGCCTGTCTCCAGAATCCATGTGCCAAGAAACTACCTCATAAAATATGTTTGTGTTCATCCATTTTCTCATGTGCCTATCTACTGTGAAATTAACAACATGATTTCTTAGAAGACCCCCAACAGGTCTTCTAAGAAAGACCTAGGTTACATATAGCTCTAGGTTACAGAGTATAGCACATTTTAGAAGCCTAAAATTGGACTTAGTTCTTCTAAATTATATTCTCAGTGTGACCTTGCTACTGGTCAAACATTTTAAATGAGTGATTACATATTTCCTGACGTTCCCTACAAATATATACGTTGTTCTGCGTGTGAACCAAAGGGGCTGACTTGTGCACACAAAGTGCAAAATTAACACTACAAATAAAGAGCAAAAATGGAGACTGGGCATATAATGTGACAATTTAAAACTTTAAAATATCTGTTTTTCTGGGAAGCCAGCAGCCCCGGTTCAGGTCCCACATTTGAGGGCCAGTGACACTGCCCTCAAAAAAAAAATATAAATAAATAAATAAAATATCTGTTTTTCAGAAGTCATAAAGAGCTTTGAATAAATTAAAGAGGTTCAATTGATACACAGGATGACTGAAGAGCTGGATTTGGGCAAACTTTACTAAGGAGAGTTGATAAAAACCCACTAGTTAGAGTTTTTACAGGTTTCATGACACTGTGTTCACTTTTTTTTTTTTTAGCTGAGCCATCCTGCCTGTTGGCAGCTCAGTGGCTGCTCTGCTCGGGCTGGGCATCGAACTGCTGTTGCTCAGAGCTCGGCTTGCACTCTTGAGCGAGCTCTTAACCAACTGAGCCACTCGGCCAGCCCATTGCATTCACTTTCTTTACAATCACATTCAAGTAAAATTTTGTAGGTTCAACAAACTCTGCACATACCTACTTGTTTCCTTGAGTAGTAAAACAAGCAAGCAGAGAGTCCACCAAAGCAATTCAGTGAATACCATTTAAGCAGGGCACACAGCCCCAAAAGTGACTCACAACACAGGAAATTCATTTATTGCCATGAAAACCAACTTTTTTTTTTTTTTTTTAGCTGAGCCATCCTGCCATCTGTTGGCAGGCCAGCGGCAGCTCAGCTCATGCTGGGCATCAAACTGCTGTTGCTCAGAGCTCAGCTCACACTCTTGAGCAAGCTCTTAACCAACTGAGCCACTCGGCTGGCCCCAAAAAACCAACTTTTAATTATCCAATACTAGTAACCTCAAAATCTCAGGCTGTGTATATATATTTGCATACTCATACACACACACATTTTCATAGCAAGGACATAAACTTCTCACACTGAAATGCCTAAGTAATTCTTAACTATGACTTTTGCTAAGGTGGAATGTGGTCAGAAAATACAAATGTAGGCCTTTAAATCTGTGAAAATGCCCACTAGTCATTTTTTTACTTCCAATAATCTGAATTGCAGTGACTCGAGCAGGGCAGCATCACCCAATGTCATCTAGCAGAGCACAGAGCTTTCATGTCAAGTAGACCAAAGGAAACTTTTTAAAAAAATTATTTTTAAGTAACTCATTCTGGGACACTCCCTCCACCAACCATCATCTAAATAGTTCACAGCATCCCCCAAAGAAATCAAAATGTATCCTGCATTCCATAATTTGTCACCTTTCAAAGATGAGGTTAATGGAATTAAGTTAACCATAAAAATTATTATAAATTGAATGCTGTATCCTTAGATGTCTGGGGTAATTTAATGCATTTAAATAAATATGAGGTTGGGGAACATAAAAGGAAAATTTATGGTACTAATTTAAACAGTATCTTTCCACATCTCTTATGCATGCTACAGCATAGCCCTTGATGTCTGTCAACTCACAAATACTGTTGAAGGGAAGAGATGGGGGCACCAACTTTTCTAAAGAAATTGGAGTCAAATGCTCAATACAATATTGGGAACATCAGATGAAATGAAGTAGTCATTTCCAAGTAATTCAGCTATGAACTATTCTAAAATATCAATAGAGGGAAAGTACATAAATAGAAGTTAATCACAAAAAATGTAACCTAATATTGGTTATTCTTATTATCATCATAAACATCAAGATTATGTTTATAAACCAAAACAGAATTTTTTTATGCTTGTTTACTGAGTGTTTTAATAGAGATAGGTGTTTTATTTTTCTTCTTACTTGTATATAGATTAACTAGCATACAAATTTTTAAAATTAGAATTACTTTTTTGTTATTAACATAGTTTTATAAAGAGAAAGTAGTTGATGGGGATGACTGCTATATTAGTATCATATTGGATATTACAGAAACTATGCTAAACACTTTTCTTATGGCATGATATACAGCAATTATTATTATAATAACTTTATGTACAAGGAAGCTGAGTCTTGAGAAGGTTAAATAACTAGTTTAAGGTCACACTGCTAGAAAGTAAGTGAAAGTTGAAAGTTACATTATGCTAAACCTTATTATTCTAAGCTTTTTCTTTTGACTGCAGCATTATATTATCTTCCTATAGCTAGACAATAACATAACACAGTGCTCCAAAACTAGAAGTTCTTTTATTCCTGTGTTAAGAGCAGAGGGCTGATGATAACCTTGGCAAGAAAACTATTGTCAAAGCCCTTATTGTTGATAGTTTTAATAAAAGAGAAAATGTCTTTGATATTTCTCTTTTATGTAGTATCTCATATTTTGTTTATATCCATGATCTATATATAGTCTCTTAGAAAATTAACCAAATAAAAGTTCTTTTTTTTGTAGTGTTAACTCCTTCAAACTTTATACACATTTATCTGCATGGTTTGAAAAATAAGAGAGGAAATAAAATAAAGATAATGTAGAAAAGAGAATACCAACTTTAAAAAATAAACACAGGTAATACAGGAAAGAATACCAGCTTTAAAAAATACCATGATCTACATATAGCCTCTTAGAAAATTAACCAAATGGTAAAAATTCTGTTTTTGTAGTATTAACTCCTTCTAACTGTACACATTTATCTGCATAATTTGAAGAATAAGAGAGGGACAAAACACAGCAAAATTTAGCAGAAAGTACAGAGATTTACCATATACCCCCATCTCCACACATGCATAGCTTCCTCCACTATCCAATTCCCCACCAGAATGTTACGTTTGTTACAACAGATGAGCCAGCAATGACATCATTATCATTCTAAGTCTGGGGTTTATATTATGATTCATTCTTGTATTTACATTCTATGTGTTTGGACAAATGTATAATGACATATATCCACTATATCAGCATTAAACAGAATATTTTAATTGCCCTAAAAACCTCTGTTCTCTCCTATTCATCTCTCTCTCTCCCCCATAACCCCTAGCAACTGGTGGCCTTTGTACTGTCTCCATAGCTTTGCCTTTTCCAGAATGTGATAATATTGTAGTTGAGATCATATAGTGTGTAGCCTTTTCAGATGGCCTTCTTTCACTTTATAATATGAATTTAAGTTTCTCCCATGCCTGTAGATGGCTTGATAGTTAATTTCATTTTAATGCTGAATAACATTCCATTGTCTGGATGTACCACAGTTTATGAATTCACCTACTATAGGACATCCTGGTTACTTCCAAGTTTTGGCAAACATGAATAAAGCTGCTATAAACATTTGTGTTCAGGTTTTTGTATGGATGTAAGTTTTCAATTCCTTTGGGTAAATACAAAAGAGTGTGATTTCTGGATTGTATGGTACGAGTGTGTTTTATAAAAAAACCACCAAACTGTCTTCCAAAGTGTCTGTACCATTTTGCATTCCAATCAGCAGTGAATGAGAGTTCCTGTTGCTCCACATCCTCACCAGCATTTGGTGTTGTCAGTGCTTTAGGTTTGGCCATTTTGCTAGGTGTGCAGTGGCATCTCATTGTTTTAATTTGCATTTGTCTGATGATATATGATATGGAGAATCTTTTCATATGCTTATTTTCTATCTGTATATCTTCTTTGGTGGTTTTCTATTAAGGCCTTTGGCCAATTTTTAAAATTAAGTTGGTTGTTCACAAAGCACTTTTCATGTTCTAGCTCATATAATCCTTATAGCAAATGTACAGGGTAGGCACTGTTAATATTCTTCTATAGATGAAGATGAAAAAATTAAGGCACATGAGTTTAAGACACTACAGGGACCACAAATTTAAAAATGTAGAACCCAAGATTCGAATCCAAGTCCTGACCCAAGGTACAATTGTGAATTGGTAAGTTCCTTTTTTTGTTATCTGTCTCCCTTGCTCTTACCTGTTACTGTTTTAGTTGTGGAGTAAGTTGTTCAAAGCAGCCTCTAATAAGGGAATTAATTAACATTAATTCCAGCCACAGAAATAGTTCTATCCTTAAATGAGTAGGGAATCGAAGGGAGAGCATGGCAGATTTATTATTCCATTGAACACAAATTAATAAAACTTAAAATGTTCCTTTTCTCTCTTTCCCTTCTCTTGTTATTTCCCTGGTTGTCTATTGTGAAATACTGTGGTCTCATATCAAAACCACAAAAAGTGAGAGGGAGTTGAATTTTGATTTAAATAATAATAATAATAAAACAATACACAGAATTATCTTAAATATCAAGGGGTATAAAATGCATATAAATAAACACTTGATTATTTTCTATAACCATATAATTCCTTGATTCATGGTATGCATTTCATTCTACTAGAAATCAAGATTATTTCAGAAGGAAGGTCCTGAATGGTATTTGGCACATCCTCCTATTCAGTAGCCCTGATAATATTTATAATTATGAATTGAATACATTTTATTGGGTCAATAAATGTTTAAATACATTTTTAAAAACTATAGAAGTACTTATTTAAGCCTGCGTTTTTTGGTCCAAGCAATAAGTATGCAATTTTTAAGTAGAATAATGCACACCAGGGAGTAATATTTGAAATGACTATGAATTTGGTCTCTGGATGTTCTTGGCCTTTGCTCATATGATTCACCACACCTTCTAGGCATGCAATTATCACTTAATACCTCACAACCTGTCATGCAGTATGCCATTCCTTAAATGAGAATTGGCTTCAAGAATCATTATATACTTAGATCTTCATTTTAGTAGAATCATCAACCAGTAATTTCTGATGGGCAAAAACTATAAATTTTACCATTTAAAATAGATTTTTCTTTCTGTAATAAAACCCAAGTCCTCACATTCTATTCATAACTAGAACGATCCTTTAAGATCATTTGACTCCTATAATTAAATTGTAAAAGTGAAAAATATGTCCAGCTTCAAACTCAAACTAAAATTCAACGCTGTATTTTAAAAGTTTGTGTTGCATTTGTTTTACTGCATCTGCCAGCGAATGCAACACAAAATGCTTTATAGATATTCAGATGAATTTCCCCACTAGAAATGAAGAAGGAATACAGCTAATCTCGGGCTTTCATTGGCTTGATTACCATTTCAACTTTAAATGGCTGTATGATAATTAGTGGGTGTGTAACAACCAGTGCTGCTCAAGGAGCAATTGCCTTTACTGAAAAACAAAGTTTTGAAAGAAGCACAGTAAACTCCAAGAGACAATCAATTCAGCCTTACACACCTCCCTACCATAGTTTACATGGAGCAGATGTGCTAAAAAGCCAGTAAGAAGATGGTTAATATTTCTTAGGACTCAAACAGGAACAAAATCTCCAACAACTGACTGCCCATATTTTTCACAATGATTTACTGAAGTGTATAATCTACACAAACATCCCAATCTTGGAATATTTCATATCAGATAAGGATTTCAAACTTTAAAATATAGTAAAATTAAGATTTTAAAGTGATAGATTTTGTTTAGAAGCTAGAAAACAGACAAAAAGTATATATGCATCCTATAGATAAAAGGAAATGTGTTTATAATTATGCTATGTTCAGATGGATGTTCATTTCTATATATTACACCTTTGTGATTTTAAATGTCTGGCCAGAAACACTAATAATCATTAGAAATTAGGGTAATGTGAAATAAAGAGAATAAATGGAGTTACAAGAGAATCTGGTTTAACAGACCTCTATTGATCTGAATTTTTGGATAAACCAAAACTCTCCACTCCCTCTGTTAGATTTCCTGATGGATCACAATAGCCTGATGGAAGATCTCAACTAGAAAGCTACTCTCTGAGTTGAATTGTATGCTTTGGTAGACTAAAGACAGCTGCAACAATTTTTAACACTCCTACCATTGAAAAGGTGAAGTCTTGGGCTGGTTGAGTGGCTCAGTTGGTGAAGAGTTGGCTTAGAGCATGTGCTCTAAGCAACAGGGCCGCCGGTTCAATTCCCACATGGGCCAGTGAATGCTGCGCCCTAACAGAGCTGTTGTTGAGGATGGCTCAGCTGGTGTAACAACAAGATTGCCTGTTCGATGGTGGGCTATGCCCACCTGCAACTAAGACTGAACTGGGCACCTTGAGCTGAGCTGCCGCCCGGATGGCTCAGTGCACAGGGCATGTGCTCTTAAAAACAAGGCTGCTGGTTCAACTCCTGCATGGGATGGTGGCTACACTACCCGCAACACAGCACCTTTAGCTTAGAGGCCACGAGGTGCCGATGGGCACAGACAGCCAGGTGGCGACTGGCGCCCTCCACAAGGAAGACTGAAGAACAACAACTTGGCTGGTCCCGTCCCCAATTCCCCAGCACTGTTCCCCTTCCCTAATTCCCCAATAAAATCTTTAAGAAAAAAAAGGAAAAAAAGAAAAAATGAAGTCCTTCCATCCAGACAACAAAATATTATTCATCGTTGAAATGAGCTATGGGTGGGCTCTGTGACTACTGAAATTAACAGAATGTGGTGAAAGAGATGCTTTGCTATTTTTCAGGGTCAGGCATTCATAGACTGGAAATTTACACTGCCTGTTTTTTGTACCATTTACTCACGGATGCTGAGCTGCCTTATGAGAAGCTCAACTTGCCTAAGTCCACCATGTTGGAAAGGCCACATGTTAGGCACTAGGTCAACTGATCTAGTTGAGCCAAGTCTTCCAGTCATCCCTTCCAAATACTAGGTATGTGAGTGGAGCTGTCTTGGATTCTCCTGGCCAGCCACCTGACAGCTGAGTACCAAAGAATGATCACAGTTGATACAACATGGAGTAGAAAAATCACCAAGTTGAGCCATGCCCTAACTCATGACCCACAAAAACATGAGATATAAAAAGTGTTGTTTTGAACTACTATGTTTCTGACTAACTTGTAACCCAGCAACAGATAACCAGAGCATATGCTTACTAAAAGTCAACTGTGATTGTTCCCGTTCTTATTTATGTAATGACATAATTAAATACTACATAATTAGATGAAATATGAGTGCAAAATAAAGAGATGCATTCTTTCAACACAACCCAATTGAGTTTCTGGGGGGAAAATCAGGACAAGTGAGCTGGAGTAAAAAACAAGGCCTTCCTGTGGGGGATATTAAAAAAGTATTACAGGAATCTCTTCTCAGATTGCTTTAGAAATGCCTCTATGTTTTCTCTCCACTACACAGAAACCCAAAAATGCAAGTCTCTAATATGCATCGTAACTTCCCTTAACTGTACGACGTCCTACTACTTTCTGCCTTGAAAAACCTAGTTCTCATTGCTATTCCTTGAACACACCAAACACATTCACACCTTAAAGCCTTTTTTTCTAGTAGCTCACTCTACCTTGAAAAATATCTCTACAGAACTCCAGGTGGTTTCGCCTTGTTCAAATCTCACTTGCTCAATGAGATCCATCATGACACTTTTGTCACACTATCTTCCAGGCCCTGAAACTCCTGAATTATCTTACCTTACTATTTTAATTTTCATTGCACTTCTATCCTTCTGGCATAGACATAATTTATTACCTTACCAAATTATTTCTGTCCTGATTATGTGGAGTAAGAGGGCTTCCACTCTGAAGCAAACCATGGGAGAGGAATAGACCATTTTGAAGCATAATTTATTTTGGGGCATCACATAAAACCATGAACAAAACACTAGGGATTTTAAACTATGAGTATCCAAGTATACCCCAGACTGTTAGAGAAGAACATGAGGTTGTGAGCATGGATGGTCACAGTGTGAGGTCAACTTGCTTTTCTGGATTATGCTGCCCTCTGGCATTGAGTTCCAATGGCCAAGACAAAGCTCTAGTCATGTACTGAATGGATGGACAAAGCAACTCTAGATACACACAGAGTTTATTTTTTCCAGCTACACTCTCCCAGGAACCCAAAGCTTTTCCCACCTTAAATGTATGTTATCACAATTCTCTGGAGCCAGTTAGATTTGAATGCTACAGCCAACAAGTGCAAGGCCAAAAGTATCCATTTCATTTTTACTTCTCTCCAAACATCCCATATGTTTTAGCTGCTAATTGACTTTTTCCATTATGCATTTATTCTGAATATTGCTCTTGATTTTGATTTGATTTTATCTAAAGGAACTGAATCCTTACATTTGCTATTAAAATTCAGGAATGCATTTTCTTTAAAATACATACAAGTAATTCAAACTATCCATCAAATCTGAGTAGTGAGTAGGAGATTTTATTTGGATATGTGAGATACCTAGATACTAGGGACCCAAGTCATGGCAGCTTATGGTTTTGTGATCTTGGATATAAAGCCTGCCTGGATTAAATCCTAACTCTATCACTTACTTGTGATCTTAAGCATATTACTCAATTTTTCTGAACTTCAATTTCCTAACCTATAAAAGAAAATTGGTAAGACCATCCTTATAGTGTACGCTACTTAAATGAGAAAAACAAAAATAAAGTCATTCATGGGATGTGGTTCATATTAAGACCTAAAATCGAAGCTATCTATACTATTTTCACTTTCCTGAAATGATCTATTATTTAAAAAGAAAGAATGAGGCAGAGAATAAAGCCAATAACTTTCAACTGAAAATCAATTGAAAATATTTTCATTTAACAATGCTTTAAAATCACCAAAATTTTAACACAATTTTGAAAAATGTGATCAAACAGATTTGTTATACTACTCACCATGTTGTTCCTTGCATTCATATGGGATTTTTAAAAAGTATTATTATTAGACTTAGGCAATTTAAGTAGAGGATTATAAAGTTATCAGTTTTCCCATTTTGCTGATGAGAAAATGGTAGTAGCTTGTTGAGAGCTATATAGGGGATTTTGATGGATTTTTTTCCTCAAGAAATGCTGTATTTTATACTGAATGATGTATGCATGTGTATGTATACATATACACACATGTATACATGCACATACATATATATGTATTACACACACATATATATGTATTAAGGTATACTGAAGGCTACTAAAAATTTTTATATGTGGAATATGCTAGTTACTTAGCAATTCTCTGTAGAAGAAAGGTAAGTTCGCATACAGAAAACCATTATACTGCTAAAACACAGAGAAGGGTATTTTTGCTAAACATATTACAATTTTAAGGTCATTCAAAAATGTTAAAAGCTGCTTCATACATATCTATTACAATTCAATTGACTCCATCCCCACACTATATTCCACATCCCATGAGATATGTATGATATTGGGTATGGGGGGATAGGGGAGGGGGGAGGGGGAGTCACTTTGTAAGGGGTGAAAAAAAAAACTATTGCATTGTTTTGTACATCTGTAATTAATAATAATAATAATAAAAAACTGCTTTATCCAGCAGTCATATTACTATCAAAACTCACCAGTAAACCTACTTTCTCTTTTGCTCAAATATGTACCCACTTAAAGCAAATGTACAGAAAAAAAATGATAGTATGTAGTTTAGGAATTCATGAAAATTAAAATCAAAAATCACATTGAAAAGACAAAAAGCAGTACATTTTAAAAATTGCACATTGTGGCAAGAGAAAATTTTAGCAGTTTTTAAAATTAGTTCTGTATTGTTTCAATTAACAAATGTAGATGGTGCTGTGTTTATTATGTACACTTGATTCAGACATAAACGTTTTTGGTTATAAATCATTTATATTAAAAAAATAAAGGTGATATGAAGCCATAATAAATAAATTGTACGTTATCAGCACAGTAAAAGAGAGGTATATCAACTGAATAGAAAAACAAACAAACAGTAGTATATGGTATTTTAGTAAATGTTTATATCGACATTTTGAATTAGTAAGGAAAAATGGACTAGAAAATAATAATAATAAATCATTTATATTTCCTCTAGGTCCAACCATGTTGTTGCAAATAGTAAGATTTTATTGTTTTTCTTTTATGGCAGAATAATACTCCATTGTATAAATGCATCACAATTTCTTTATCGAACTGTCTATTGATGGGTATTTTGGACCTAGACGATATTATGCTAAGTGAAATAAGTCAGTCAGAGAAAGACAAATACCATATGATCTCACATATACCTGGAATCTAAAGAACAGAATAAAGGAACAAACAAAACAGAAGCAGACTGATAGATACAGATGAACAAACTGAGGGTTGCTAAATGGGAGGGGTGTTGGGGGATGGGTGAGAAAGGAGAAGGATTAGGAATTACGAATTGGTAGTTTCAAAATAGTCACAGGGATGTGAAATACAGTATGGGGGATATAATGTTGTATATAACTATGTATGGTGTCAGATGGGTACTAAACTTACTGTGGAATCACTTCATAGATTATATAAATGCCTAATCACTGCGTTGTACACCTGAAACTAATATAAAATAATATTCAATTTCAAATATAATTAAAATATATACAGGAGGTGCCAAAAATGTATACACATTTTAAGAAAGGAAAAAACTGTATTAAAATTGTAATACTTAGTATATATCGATAACAAAAGATGACTGCAAGTCGTGTTTGACTTCTGCAATGACAAGAGGTACTCGAAGTGGTTACCATCAGTGTAATTTTTTTTTTTTTAGAGGGCAGTGTCACTGGCCCTCACATGTAGGATCCAAACTGGGGCCGCTGGCGTCCCAAGCCAGCTCTTAACCAATGAGCCACTTGGCTGGCCCCATCAGTGTAATTTTAATACAGTTTTTTTCCTTTCTTAAAATGCACATACATTTGTTTGGGACCCTCTGTATGGATGCACACAAACACACACACTCACACACAAACAGTCACAGGATGTAAAGTACAGCATAGGGAATATAGTCAATAGTATTGTAATAGCTAAGTACTGTGTTAGATGGGTAGTAGACTTGTTGGGGTGATCACTCTGCGAGGGGTGTAAATGTCTCACCATTATGTTGTTTTGTATACCTGAAACTAACTTTAAAACTCATTTATATTTCAGAGACAAGAATGTGTGGTGAAAAATGACTGTATTTCCCACATGGGGCACTAAACTCTATTAATATTTACTACTTCAATACCATACAGCTTTCAAAAAGGAATACAATACTAGAGACTAAACAAAATTTTTTTTGTAAGTGTACAAAAACAGAGAAACTTGAATTCACCCAATGGAGATATTCCTAAGAAGTATTTAAGTATAAAATTTAAATATATAATATGGCAGAAAAGTACACTAAGAATACTGTTGTTTAAAGGAATTTTGCTAAAAGCTGTGTGCCACATTAACACTCATTTCTTTACCTTTGTTGTAAAATTTATTTTCATCCATAAATCTTGCATCTATAGCCTGGATTATTCATATCCATAGGAATTACTAACAAGTAGCATAGGTAATTTCTTTCACTTTTAATAAATGAAAAAGAGCTGCGTGAAAGGCACAAAAATTGTCACTACTAAGTAGGTCAGAGGATGTAAACAATGCATCTAATTAATAAAAAGTAAAAAGGTAATCTTGACATACTGCCCCTTCTGGTTATTTTATTTTCAAAACTATAGCCAAGAATTTGCTATAATATCATTTGTGTTATTTTCATTCAACCTATTGTTTTTTCAAGCATTCTATCTTTTAAAAAATTAGGTTTCCTTTGAGCATTAGTAACTTTAAAAGAAAAAAACCTTTCAGAAACATGTCTTCTTCCCCAGACCACTTTTTCCCCCCTAAATCTTGTTGCAAATTACATTGACTTTTCTTTGTAGGAGTTTCTTTGTGTTTGTATTTGTCCCTTATACGCAGACTCCTTTCATGGGGTCTTTTGCCAACTCATTATATTATCCTTTTATAATATGGCCGAAGACAAGTTCATATCATGATCCAATTTTCATTTCTATGAAGATATTGGAATTGCTCATGTATCATTTAAAATATCTTTCCTCACTTTTCACTTATCACAAGAAAGTGAAAACAATGCCATTGTTATTTTGAAGGATTTAATTTCATTTTCTTATCCACGTGATTTTTTTCCATCTAATTTCACAAAACTATCAGAGACATGGCCTGATTGTATATGATGTCCTTATTCCAGCAGTACAATTCAAAAACTAACTTTGATTTCTGCTTATTTTCTAAACTAAATATTCTCCCCATAATTTTGCATATCTCTATCCTGTTTTAGGGTGAATAATGATTTCTACTTTTCGATTATTTTAATGAAAGTAATGCTCCTCTCTCCTTTTCTCAAAAATGGATGATTTTATACTCTGGAGAGCCAAGGTCTCGTTTGTTTTCTACTTTCCCTTACAGTTGACCCAAGCTATTAATGATCTTCACAATACCAATCTTTATTACTTGTAGAGATAGACTATGTTTATAAGCATTTCAAATCCAGATGCTACCATAGGAAGCTCAGGCCTTAAGGAAATGTAGCCACCTGGAACCAATGCTGCCCTCCGAGTCTAAGCCTCTCTGTAACATTAATTAAAATCCCTAGTAAAGAAATATTCAAATATGCTACCAATTTGCAAAGAATGATTAATTACCAATGGCTGAATATTTTACTATTTCTACTTTTCTCCCCTATTCCTATAAGTTTTTCAGCAACCTCAAGGCCTTCATGAAATGAATGACGATGATAAAGAAAACAGCAAGCAGCTATTGTGTTTTAGGAAGCACAGTACATACATACCAGCTTGAAGACAATCCCTTCTCATTTCTGAGCATGTCCAAAACACTATCCATCTGAGCATCAGTGGAAGAGAATCCATTTCTTTTCATGCCTTTATTAAATGGAAGTTTCTCCTAATGGGCAGAAAAGCTAAGGGGTATACTTACATCACTATCAGTGGTGACTAAGACTTCCCATCTCAAGAAACAGCTCAACCAGGGCTCAAATATTTTAGCTCTTTGGTAATTCCAAAATGAAAAACAAAATAGGGTACTGTGTTCAAGGAGTTAATATAGAACTTCCATGCATTTGGGATATGCTAAACTGGATTGTAGAAAAGTCGTTTTCAGCCTTAAACAATGCCAGGAAGTTTAATAGAGGGAGATAATACTTTAAAGATCAGATTTTTTAAAAAGGGAGGGAAAGGATGAGTGCTTTAAGAAGAGGGGTAAATATAAATAATATGCTCCTGGTGGTGGGCAATTCTTTGCATATTTTCATTTCTCCGCTTAGCATGTAGAGGGTACCTATTTTTTCCCATAATATATCCTAATCTGCCTCTTCCAGGCCAAAGTCGAAATCACCGAATATACAATAAGAAATCTATTGAGATGATGCATTTCTCTAAGTGATGAGAAGAATATGTTGAGAAACTATCAACTGTCTTACTGGTATTGACCTGATCCACAAATCAGAACTTCAGGATACCTTCAAGGAATCGTTACTTCTTTTTTTATGTCCTTCTAATTACTACTTTAATGATTTGTTATATGATTAAAAAACACACATAAAACTGATGATACCCAAAGGAAGATTAGCTCTGGCAGTTAAAATTCTTTATAGATAAATTATTAAAATATTTAAATTCTTTTCCATGGAATATTAGTTTGCTGGGGCTGCTGTGACCAACTCGGTGATTAACACCACAAAAATCTATTCTCTCACTGTTCTGGAGGCTAGAAATCCAACATTAAGATTTTGGCTTGTTGGGAAGGCTATGCTCTCTGATGGCTTTAGAGAAGAATCTGTTCCATGCCTTTCTCTTAGCTTCTGGTACTGCTGGCAATTCTTAGCGTTTCTTGGCGTTCACTCATGTCTCTGCCTCTGTTTTCATATGGCACTCTCCCTGTGCGTCTCCTTCTCTGTTTCTCTTCTCGTTTTTAAAAAAAGTTTTATTGGGGCACAGCCATGGTCATTGGTTACACATTGCTTTCATGCTACAATGGCATAGTTGACTCTTTTAGGGAGGGCACAGCTCACAGTGGCCCATGCGGGGATTGAAACAGCAATCTTGATGTTATCAGCACCACACTCTAACCCAATGAGCTAACAAGTCACCCCCCTCTTCTCCTCCTCTTATAGGGACACTAGTCATGTTAGATTAAGGGACCAGTATGACATGATATTAACTAATTCCATCTGCAACAATGCTATTTCCAAACAAGGTCCCATTTTTGAAGTCCCATGAAGGACATGACTTGGCAGGGAGCACTCTCCAATCCAGTACATATGGTAATGCAGTCCTCAGTGAACTGACTTCATATCAATTTCTCAGTTTTCAATTCAACCTCCCAGTCTTACATCCAACTTAGCAGGCAAGCAAAATATATTTGTTAAATGAAAAGCAGTATATAGCTGATTATAGTTGAGAGAGGCCAAGGAGTAAATAGGTATGAATTTGCTAGACAGAGAGGTCATGTTGAGATATAAAGTTCCAAAAGTTCACATAAATCAAACATAATTCATTTAGATCAAGTACCACCATGACAATAAAAAGTCATTACCTTTTGGCCTCGCAAAAAACGATGGCCTATGTATTTCTATGTTGATCAATCATAATGCTTGGATTTAGGTGTAGAATATTGTATTTTTATTTCATGTTCTAAATGCTCTATAGTGCATTAATTATTTGCTTGCCTCATGTAGCCTGCAGCTCTCTAGCCTTTAAGTTCTGTCATATGCCAACCCCAAGGGACCTGAAGGACTTAGGGAGCCCCAAATGAGAGACCCAGCATGGCCAGCTCCATTGGAAACCTGCTGTGGCTCCTATTTCTAGCCAGGTTCTTGCTTTGGTCCTTAGGACTCATTCTCTGCCTTGTAAACCAATAAATTGTTTTCTTCTTTAGTCCTCTCAGGCCTGAACTCTTAACTGGAAAGAGTTCTTTTGACTTCCTGATTTTATCTTCTAAGACCACCACTTTCACCCTCCATTGGCCATGTTCAGGAGAAGTCATGTGACAATAGATAACTGAGACTTTGCTCTATTTCTTCACATTAGCTACAATCTCAAGGTCCCAAGGCCTGCACCAACTGCTCTTGAATATCAGTATAGGAGGTCTGACAATTAAGTTCGTGAACCTGTTGCAACGATATTGCTAACCCTTTTTGATATCAGAGATATTATTCATTATGAAATTGTACAACTGGACAAACAGTTAATCAAGTTTACTATTTGGAAGTGCTGAAAAGGCTGTGTGAAAAAGTTAGATGAAAACGACCTGAACTTTTCACCAACAATTCATGGCTCTTGCATCACAACAATGCACCAGCTCACACGGCACTGTCTGTGAGGGAGTTTTTAGCCTGTAAACAAATAATTGTATTGGAACACCCTCCCTACTCACCTGATCTGGCCCCAATGACTTCTTTCTTTACCCAAAGATAAAGGAAAATGAAGACATTTTGATGACATTCAGAACATCAAGGGTAATATGATGACAGCTCTGATGGCCATTCCAGACAAAGAGTTCCAGAATTGCTTTGAAGGGTGGAGTAGGCACTGGCATCAGTGCAAAGCTTCCCAAGGGAAGTACTTCGAAGGTGACCACAGTGATATTCAGCAATGAAGTATGCAGCACTTTTTCTAGGATGAGTTCGCGAACTTCATTGTCTTACCTCTTGTCTACCTATTACCTGTTATAGAACCTATTGGTGACCAAGGCAGCATAAACTCCCACCTGTTGCTCAAGCCTAGTGCCCCAGGACATCAATGAATTGCCCTATTCCTGGTGTATGCATTCTCTAGAACCCAGTCATCATTCACTTGGTCTGTACATAAACCTAACCACATTTATATCACATTCATCTGCGTAGGACTCTCATTTTTCAATCAAACTGACATTTCAAATGGCAGGTGAATTATGGTGTAACACTTGAGTGATCATGACAACATATTCCCTTATATTTAGAAGAACTGTCTGCTTACGTCAATATTTTTAAATACTGAAGGAAGCAAGTGTCAAAATTATGTAAATTAATGATAAATTTACCACTTCAATATCCTACATGCCTAAAATACAGAAGTACCATCTCCAATAATGCTCACCCTCCACTAACTTATTATAACAATGAATACTGATAGTTAATATTCCCTAGGCACCTATTACATATGAAACATTTTGCAAATATTGTCTTGTATAATATTCATATGAATGTGATTATTCTTACTTCACAGACACAGTCTCAGTGAGGTTCTGTAACTTTTCTTAACATTACAATGAAAAATGTCTGAGTTTCTCATTCCGAATAAGCATCACCTTAGTGGGTGATACAGACAGAGTGTTTGTATCCCTCCAAAATTCATATGTTGAAACCTAATCCTTATGTAATGGTGTCTGGAGGTGGGGCCCTTGGGAGGTCATGAGGTCATGAGGGTGGAGCCCTCATGAATGGGATTAGTGCCCTTAGAAAGGAGACCCCACAGAGCTTTCCTCCCTTTCCAGCCTGCGAGGACCATGAGAGATAAGACAGCCGTCTATAAACTAGGACATAGGTCTTCACCAGACAGTGAATCAGCCAGCACCTTGAACTTGGACTTTAGAGGCTCCAGAGCTGTGAGAAGTCAATTTCTGTTGTTTTAAGCCACCCATTCTATGGTAGAGTTTGTTATAGCAGCCCTACGAGGAATGGACCAAGAGAGTGGCTTTGCTCTGCTTCTCTGCCACCTATTCTATACCCCAGTTTTATATTACAATTTTGGGTGCTCCACTCTCTTAACTTCCCAGATTCCTTTATTATTTCTGCATGTGATGATACACAATGATGAACAACAATGGCCCCAAGCCGATCACTAGCTACTTGGGGGCAGGCCTGCCAAAGCAGTGCCTCCACAAAAGCACCCCTTCATGGTCAGAATTAGCAGACCAGCTTCTCAGAATCTCAGACAAACTTAACTTTTCCACCCATGCCCTCTTTGGGCTGACATGGTTAAGGGTCTCTGACTTCCTCCTTTTAAACTCCACTTTCCCAACTCTAAATTCCATATTACACCCAGTTATTCCCATTGTCTCTGAAATGTCCTTTATGTTTTGACTGAACCATTTATTTCCCATTCCAGAAAATATTAACTTCTATGCATGTTACCTTCAGGATTTATTTTTTCTGTTTTTGAGAATTTTTATAAGAATTTATTTGAGCCCAACAGGATACACCTGAAGAGATTGCAATGGACTGAGAAAAATGCTCCCTTCATGATCTGATTTGATTAAACATCATTGACAACAATGACAGGCCTGCCTCTAGATGATGTGGCACCTTTGGAGAATTAGGGAAAAGGTACCCATTAGGGTAGACTCAGCCATCAGGGCCAGTATGGACAGAAATGATGCCTTTACGTGGAGGAAGGCCCTACTTCAGGGCACACACAGCCCCATGCCAGGATGCATGGCTTGGATCTGCTCCTTCCCAAAGGCCCCCAGAGCCAAGCAGGCCTGTGCAGTGAAAAATAGCACAAGGGTACACGGCATCCTTCAATACAGTCCATTAAAACAAATAAATAAATCTGGCAATGAAAACTCAAATTCAGAAATCTATTATTCAAAAGTCAAAAAGGATTCTAAAGTCCTCTGGTGAGCTGAGATTGAAGAAGACACTAAATACAGTACCAAAATTGGACCCCATTTATCAAGGGGAAGTGTTTCTCTACAAGGAAGTTTGGTAGATAACAAGAGTTTACTACCTCCAACAAACAGCACTCATTCTGTAAAATCTAGATGATAACATTTGTCTTGCCTGCCAGTGAGGATCTAATAATAAACTCAGAGAAGTGGTAGATTTTTAGCGAGCTTTAAGGTGGTATAATAAAATTTAAAGACAAAACTAAAAATTTTTACACTTTTTTTCCATAGTGAGATTAGAGCGATATAAATGAATTAAATTCCCAACCTTGGTGTTAAAAACTCTATTTTACTGTAACAATCTATCACTCTGAAATTTTATAAGATTTGATATTATACAATACTTTGCATTGCCATAGCATTTTATTGCTACCAAGCATTTTGTATATATCATTTAATGGTTAAGCGAAACATTAAATGGAAAACTACTGACCTCATCCTACAGACGAAAATTTGAGCCTCAGTGTACCTAAATAACCTTTTGAAGAGCACCACTGGACTTTTGACTTTATCAATTAAGCCCATCACTGACTTCCTTTCTTGTGCACTGTTCTAAGGACATAACATATGATGGCTCTTTTTTTTTTTTTTTTTTTTTTTGAGGGCAGTGTCACTGGCCCTCTTATGTGGGACCTGAACCGGGGCCGATGGCCTCCCAAACCAGCGCTCAACCACCATGCCACTCGGCCAGCCCCTATGATGGCTTGTTTACTTCTCACCAATTCTACAAGGTGTAGGTACTATTATTTTCCCCACTTTTACAGAGCAATAGCTTGAGGAACTGAGAGGTGAAATGAGTTGTCCAAGGTCAACTATTTGTTATTTATGATGATCTATTTCACAGAAAACTCTTTATATATATTATCTCATGTAAGAATTTTAGTAACCAGAAAGTGATATAGTGATTCCCATTTTATCACTAAGAAATATGAGGTTCAGAAAGTTAACAAGAAAACTATATTTACATGACTGAGTGACAACCAGAATTCAAGCTGTTCCTCAAATATGCATCCTTCCCATTACACCTTTTAATCTCTCATTGCCAGATCATGCATTCCTCCTTCCCATCTCACAAAACCTATCCTGGACTCTATATACCTACCATTAATATGTCCAAACATGGAGAGAGCTTATTTCACATCTTTGCTCTTTACTCCTTTTCCATAATTTGTACCAAATTATCTTCCTTTGGCTTCTTTAGTTAACAACATTTAACTTTCTCCTGGAACTCTTCCTGCACTGCCCTGAAGTTGTTCAAATACTAATTTATTTTCCATTCATATTTCCAAAATTAATTTTCAAGATTCTTGTCTTATCATAGAGGAATTAGAGTTAGAAATGATCCTTGAATGGAATTGCTGGGTTATAAGGTAGTTTCTATTTTTAATTTTTGAGGAACCTCCATGCTGTTTTCCATAGTGGCTGTACGAATCTGCAATCCCACCAACAGTGCATGAGGGTTCCCTTTTCTCCACATCCTCGCCAACACTTATTTGTTGATTTATTGATGGTGGCCATTCAGATTGGTGTGAGGTGGTATCTCAATCTATGATGATTAATGACATTGAGCATCTTTTCATATGTCTATTGCCCATCTGTATGTCCTTTTTGGAGAAATGTCTATTTAGATACTCCGCCCATTTGTTAATTGGATTGTATTGTTTATTTCTTTGGTGTTGAGTTATATGAGTTTTTTTTTTTTAAATAAAGTCTAGGTGTTTATCCACATAAATACAAAATACTAATTTGAAAAGATTATATCCTCTATGTTCATTTCAGTGCCATTTACAATAGCTAAGATATGGAAACAACCTAAATGCCCATCAATAGACAATTGGATAAAGAAGTGGTACATATTTACAATGGAATATTATTCTGCCATAAATTAGAATGAAATCGTACCTTCTGTGACAACATGGATGGAACTAGGGGATATTATGCTAAGTGAAATAAGTCAGACTAAGAAAGACAAATACCATATGATCTCACTTATATGTAGAATATAAAGAACAAAATAAGTGATCAAACTAAATAGAAACAGACTCAGAGATACAGGGAACAAACTGATGGTTACTAGATGGGAAGTGGTATGGGGGCTAGCTGAGAAAGTTGAGGGATTAAGAAGTACAAATTGGTAGTTACGAAAGACTCATGGGGATGTAAAGTACAGCACAGGGAATACAGTCAATAATATTGTAAAAACTATGTATAGTGACAGGTGGTACTACACTTATTGTGGGATCACTTCATAAATTATAGAAATATCCAACCACTACTCTGTAAGCCTAAAACTAACATGACATTGAGTGTCAACTATAATTTTAAAAAAATAGTCATGGGGATATAAAGTACATCATAGGGAATATAGTCAATATCATAATAACTATGTACAGTGTCAGATGGGTAATAGACTTATTGGGGTTATCACTTTGTGAGGCATATAAATGTTTAATATCTATGTTGTTTTGTACACCTGAAAGTAATTTAAAACATAAATGAGCCTTCATACATTTAGTCTTTGGATGGGGAACCTGGAAGTAAGTGGCTTGGGGAATGAGAGTTAAATAGACAGAGAAGTTGTTGGGGGCATAACAACTTTGGGAAAACCTTTGTTTTAGGGTCTGAGGGAATGAGTACAAATCCCATGCCTACAGCTGCTAGATTTATGATTTGTAAGTTGAAAAATTTCAGGCTTACATTCATTTTTGATAAGAGATAAATAATAAAAACTATCAGTTATGCAAGGTTTTGTAGAAAATCCAATATGATAACCATGTGAAAACTTTGCAATTATCAGGGGCCATTCAAATATCAAATATCATTTTACTAATTAGCTTGTGATCAAATGATTAGGGAGGTTGACTATCAAGTGTATACTGAAATCAATTCAATATAGGCTTTAGACTATAGCTAAGATGTGATTCAAATATGTTTTAAGAAGAGCAAGCTTACAGGATATTTTGAAAAAGTAAGAAAGAATAAGTAAGAAAATAGAGATGAACTCCTAGACTAGGATAGTATCAATTAGAATATGAAGAAAGTCAATAGATATTAGTAACATGTCAAATGTGACATTCCCATGAAAGACAAGGAAGAATATTTGAAACTGACTGCAGGAGTTTGAGTGTGAGGGATTAGAAGAGTTAGGACACCACTGTTGGAATACGGGAGCGAATCAGAGAAAAAACTCAGGCATCAGAAAACAAACAAACAAATAAACATTGTTTGGTTTTGGATATTTTTAGAGCCATAACTTAAAAGATACAGGCTATTCTATGCTGAATAAATCTAAGTTACTATCAGACCTCTGTTTTTATGCTGCTTTTTTGGCATTTTCAAATTCTCACTCATTTAACTTTCTGTAAAATTGTTAATGTTTCTATGCTTTATAGGAAATTCATTATATGTGTTTGTGCTCTAAAAATTTTTAGTACCATAAAAATAAGTTTTACTGCTCCTGAGAATGACCTACAAATATTAGCTTATTATTTGTTGTATTAGTCCAGCAAAATCATAAACTATTGATTGAAGTTTGACATTTTAAAATTCTTTAATAAACTGAAAAAAAGTCCATTTCTGCTGGAACTCTGCAGGGCAAAGAAGGCAAATAGACATTTCTGTCTTCCCTGGGCATCACCTAACATAGAGTTGAAAAAGTGTACAATATTAAAGGGACCCCCATAACATTTCTGTCTTCACATAAAACATTGTGATATGTCAGACCAGTGACAGATATGGAAATGAGGGAATAAGATCCTTTAGAATAGATATTTATAAAAAGGCCTCTTCAAGAAAGAGGCCATTTAAAAATACATACAAGTTTTAGTGTGCTCAGGATTCTGTTGCCCATTATTCATAATGATAAGGGGATCATGTAACTTAAAGAGTGGCATAGTGAAGGTTAAAAGAAAAGTTCTTCAAAGTAAAAACATTCTTAACTTCCAAAGTACAAAGTGCAAATCGACCCACTCATGTGTTTTCCAAGATAAAAACTGAGAAAGTTGTTGTCAGATTCTCATGAGCCTCGGCTACCCACAGCCAATCTGTTGCTAAACGTTGTGAATTCTTTTTTGTTTTATTGCATGTCTCAAAAACTTTTTTCCTTCATTTGCCAAAATGAAACCCATATGCTTTTCCCTCACAAGGTTCTCCAGCAAAGACTGTAGCTATTATTCCTGCTTATTTTTATATGCTGAATTTTCATATAATAATTCAAAAGTCACTGTGTGTCTTGAAAGTTACACATCATTAGAGACCCAGGCTGATTTGTTCCCTTAAAGATTGTTTAATTATTCTTCCCTTCTGCGGCCATCACTGAAGCACCAGTGGCCAAAATGAAGTTCAATCCCTTTGTGATTTCTGACCACAGCAAAACCATAAAAGCCATATCAATGCACCTTACCACATTCACAGGGAGATTATGTCTTCTTTTCTTTCCGAAGAGCTGAAACAGAAGTAGAATGTTCAACGCATGCCCATCTAAAAGGATGATGAAGTTCAGGTTGTATGAGGACACAACAAAGGGCAGCAAATTGGCAAAGTGGTCCAGGATTACAGGAAGAAACATGTCATCTACAACGAACAAGTGCAGCGAGAAAAGGCTCATGGCACAACTGTTCGTGTGGACATTCACCCCAGCAAGGTGGTTATCATGAGACGAAAGCTGGACAAAGATCACAAAAAGATCCTTGAACGGAAAGCCAAGTCTCGCCAAGTAGGAAAGGAAAAGGGCAAACATAAGGAGCAAACAACTGAGAAGATGCGGAAATAAAGTAATCTTATATATAGCTTTCATTAAAAACTGTTAAAATGAAAAAAAAGATGGTTTAATGAATTGAAGTGTAGTCCACACACACACAAATGGACAGAATAAGTACAAAGCAAAAATTTCACAAAAACCATATACCAAATTCCTTTGTAGCTGCCAGAAAAAATGAAATATACCTATCACTTAATTTTTAAAAACCTGGCCATTTCTAAGCTTTAGTCTATGTTTGGAAACTTTATAATTAAATTTTTATACTTGCAAAAGGTAGGACTTTTTAATTGAAGTCATCAGTTTTGATCCTTAATTTAGAGATCAATACATTCACTTTTAGATTATCAATGATGAACACATATGATAAAACCTAGTGATAAGTGGCTCTCGAACCTCCTGGCTTATTTTCAAAAAGCTGATAACCAGTGATATATGTACTCTGTATCTATATTTCAGAGGCATAAACTCTTTTTAGGGTTAATTATTACTATATTATTTTCACACTATACCTTAATCAGGTATCAAAAATTAAGGAGGTTAGACCAGAAGCTAAGCAGTCCGATTAATAATTTACAGGGTTGAAATACAAACCTTACATGCTAAAAATGTCCTATCACGACAAAGTCTACAGACACTCAGCAATCCTGCCCTCTTTTTTTCCTGGGCTGACAGCAAAGCATGGCCAATAGATCATTGCATTCGCCTACCACGTCCAGATGGGACCTGCTCAACATTTCAGTCCAAGAAAATAATACCAATTAATTAGAGTTGGCACTTGAGGTTATTCTTTGTTTTGTTTTATTTTTTTTTTCTTTTTGGCAACCAGGCCTTGCTAAATTAAAAACATATTAAACATCTCTTTAATGTGACATGAGGAAATTTCGAGAAGTGGCTGTTTAAATCGCAGATTTTGAGCTCTAAGGGAATTAAGCTCAGGGACTAAATTTACAGTGGATTAGTAATGTATAGTTTCCTACTTCATCCTAATGAACTCACTGGCTTTAATAAGGAATTCTCAAGACAATGTGTCCTCAGCATCCTGGCAAACCCACAGAACTTCTGCTCTTTCCTCCTACATGTCAGTTTGGGTTTCAGCATTTCATGATAAAAATCCCAATTCTCTTTTGGTATTATGACTTCATAATTGGAAGTTTGAATAAGAAGTTAGGGGGAAATTCCTTAAACTTCTGCAGCCGAAACAGATCACCTTTTTTTCTGTCTAGTGCTAGAGTAAGAACATCCATCAAAGGTTATTTCTGTGGCCTGAGTAAATGTGAAGAGTGCATGGGGATAATGCTAGCCACTTTCTCATGGCACTTTTTTTTTTAAAGATTGTATTGGGGAATTGGGGGAGGAGATCAGACAAGCTGCGGTCCTTGTTTTCTGTTCTTCAGTCTAGTTGTGGAGGACGTTGCTTCACTGGCCCATGTTGGTATCGTCATTGCGCTCTTCCTGGGTGAGGCAGATCGGTCACTGGCCTCTGGATGGCCACTCACAGCGGCTCTTGGCAGCTCACGCTGGCTGCCGCCCACTCACTGTAGCCTATGGCAGCCCACTGCAGCAGAGGCTGCAGCCCACACTGTCACAAGCCATCTTAGCTATAGAGGCAACCAGGTGGAGCTGTTGTTCACCATCTTAGCTGTAGAGGGCAGTGTCATGGCCCTCATATGTGGGATCTGAACCGTGGCCTGCTGCTCAGAGCTGGCGTCCCAAGCCAGCTTCTAACCAACGTGCCACTCGTCCAGCCTTCTCATGGCATTTTTGATAACACCTGTTTATCTCTAGTAAGTATGATTCATAACTATTAACTAAACAATGACTAATACCAACTATTCCACCTAAATAAGACAGAGAAACATTTAGAATATAAACAATAAAAAGATATATTAATAGGAAGAAAATGCATTTAGAGAAAGATAAATAAAAAAGTTCGGGAATGAAATATTTCTCAACTGAGGGACAACATAGGATCACAATCCATCTATTTTTTTTAAATCTCCGTTACTCTAGGTAGTTATTAATAAAAACATATTAAAATAAGTACCAGAGTACAGCATGGCAACGATAGTTAATAATACTGTATTGCTTATTTGAAAGTTGCTAAGAGACTAGATCCTAAAAGTTCTTACCACAAGGGAAAAAAATTTGGAAATATGTATGGTGATGGATATTAACTTGGCTCACTGCAGTGATCATGTTGTAATATAGACAAATATTGAACCATTAAGTTGTATACCTGAAACTAATATAATGTTGTATGACAATTACAGCTCAATAAAAATATAGAATAAGTACCAGAACAGAATAAGTAGTGAATAAACGGGAAAACAAAAGATTTTTGTAACTAGGAGTACTGCTTCACGCATAGAAAAGACAATGAAGGTGGTCAGAGAATAAGAAGAAAACAGGGGCATCGAATAAAAAGAGTAATGAAAACATACAGGACAGGATGATATGGTGTGAAAAGTCAAACCCCAAAAGCTGTAGCAGAGCAGAAGTTGAGGACATAAGGTCCAGTCTAAAGTTTTGATGTATAGGAAGAAAGGGAGATAACTGAAAGTGATTAATGCTGTTGTTTTAGCAACAGAATAAGAGATTAAGGGCAGCTTTCTGAACTGATTGGAAATGAGGATGACAGAAAAAAAAGTGTTTCGTGTGGGAATTTGGAGATGGTAAGATACAGGAATACCAGGCTGGAAGAGATTTCGGCAGTGAGGTCCAATGTTTTAAAATATGATGGAGTGACTGATATAGATTGAATAGTAGTCTGGATGTTACAAGGAAACATATCTCTACATTATCATTAATGGTCATCACCAAGAAAGGGAAAGAAATAATTTAACAGGAAAGATAAGTTTGCAGGAAATTAAAGGTGAAATAAGATATATGAGAAGATGTGAGAAAGAGAGTTAACGGGATATTTCGTTTTAAAAACAGGAGGTAAATTTGAGAAATATTTTCCTTTACAAGTAGTAATCACCACACTTAAAGTAAATTAACACTTCTAATAAAATAACACAGCATAATTTCCTGTATGGAGAGGAATTCAACAAATAAAATACTCAAATTCTCAATTTTTCAAAGTACAAATTTCTTTTGATTTATGAAGTTTTCAGGTCACTATTCTATTAAATTTTCCAGTGACTTTACTCCCCATTTTCTCAAGTATTATGAAATATGTATCTAGAAAACTGTGTTCCCTGGTTTGTACATTTATGTCTCTTCTAAATAAACTGCCTTTTTCTATGATTTCTCCTTTTTTCAGATCCAATGTACTACAGTGCAAACAACCCTGGAATAGATGTCTTTTCTGGGCTTTATTATTTTACTTTATATATTTATTTATTTTATACACAAACTCATATATATATATATATATATATATATATATATATATATATATATCACAGAGGGTGCCAAGAAATGTATACACATTTTAAGAAAGGAAAAACTGTAATAATTATAACACTCAATATAAACCAATAACAAAAGATGAATACAAGTACGTTTGACTTCTGCTGTTACAAGAGGTGCTCAAAGTGGTTACCATCAGCATCCAGACACTTCTGATTACAGTGAACTACTGCTTTAGCAACGTTGGCCAAAGTGTCCACTTGTAGACATTTTCTTGGCACACACATATATTCATTGGGTGAACTTAGACAAGTCATTGGAACTCTTTAGGTTGTCTTTTACTATTCCATCAAATAAAAGGATTAATTTTTACCCAAAGAAATCAGGCAGGTTATTAATGGACTATTAGCACATTTAAAATAGTTTAAAGTAGAAAAAGTACCATCAACATCTATCCACTAGTCACTGATTTGCTTATCCATCGCACAAATTAAGCACCCACTGTGGACCAGGAACTGCTTTGGTTCTGGAATTACATCTGTGAAGGAGGCTAACATTGTCCCTGCCTTCCTATCAGGTATTGGCATTATTAACAAATGACATACTCGGATTTCTGAGAGGTCCTGAGCCTTCTTACTGCAACAGGAAACAATGCTTGAAGAATTTCTGCTGGAGAATGTTTAAAACCATGATTATGAAAGTTGAGAGGTAATCCAGATTATTGTCTTTCGTTAAGTTTATTTTTCTATTTCTCTTCTTCTGTGGCTTTTAAAAAACAATAAATTTTATTGGGGAACAGTGTATTTTTCCAGGACCCATCAGCTCCAAGTCAAACAGTAGTCTTCAATCTAGTTGTGGAGGGTGCAGCAACTTGGCCCATGTGGGGATCAAACTGGCAACCTTGGTGTTATGAGCCTGCACTCTAACCACCTGAGTTAACTGGCCACCCCTCTTCTGTGGCTTTTAATGTAAATAGTATTACTTTAGGTCTTCCTCCCTGCACAACTTCAGGGGGCACCTTCCTATATTCCTCTCATATAGGAAATTATGCTATGCTACCTTACTAGATATTTTAATTTACTTTCAGAGTAGTGGTTACTATTTGTAAAGGAAAATATTTCTCAAATTTACCTCCATTATTTTATGATTCACATAGAATCATAGAATATAATTCTATGTGAATTATATTATATTCACATAGAATATAATGTGAATGGAGTGTACTTGAATTTGTGCACTAATTAGCAGTGCTCCAATTTATATTCTTCAATTTGGTTGATAAAACCCTGAAATATTTTCAACTTTATATATTACAACAAATTGAGACCTACAGAAAAATTTTGAAAATTGAATGACATATTCCCATACACCATTCACCCAGAAACATTTTTTTTTAAACTTCATCTTAAATATAATTTCTTTTATCTGTATTTTAGGGCCAATTTATAATCAGAAAAACAACTGTATAACGAAGACTTGTTGAAATATGTTTGGCATCAAAAATAATTTGGGTGTAAAGTTTGAGTACAGCAAAATAAGATGGCTTAATTATTATATTCATCTTCAGGCATAGGGGACCAAACTTTCTCATAGAAATACCACGCATGGAAACAGCAGAGCCAAAGTACAAAAAAATTAGACTTGGGAACAAGATGACTCAGGGTCGGTTTCCATTTGCCAATTATGAGTAGTTTGACCTTGAGCATGTTTGTTCATCATTGAGTGTGTTAATTCCTTTGTCTGCAAAGGTATAAAAATATTGTGTATCTTTTAAAGGTTCTATGAAGATTAAATGAGTTAGTATTTACAAAATGCTTAGACCAGTGTCTGGCACAAAGCAAACACCATTAATAGCTCGATATAAATAATTTGACAGGCAAACAAACAGTATTCTTTCTGTTCTGTAATGTAAGACCATAGCTATACTTAAACCCTAAAATAATGAGAAAGATTGTTGGAGGGGGAGAGGATCATGTGTATATGTGTACTTAGGTATTTAAATATTTTATTTCTAACTTTTCAGGGTTCCATTTAATGTAGTGAAATGAAATTGTCTGATTAAACCAGGCTTATGATTAAAGGTAAACTTACATATGATGGGGTAGTTACTGTCAAAATATTAATGAATAATTAAAAAATAGAAACAACTTTATTCACTGTGTATTTTTTAATATCAGAAGGAATTTGGGAGTCGTACAACACTAACAAGTCTTAATTTTGACCCTCAGTTGTCACTTTATATTACTAGGACTAAAGGGAACTCGGGTGTTGATCTTTGGGCCATAAGCCATGCCCTGAACATTGACTTTGAAATTTAATTCTAGAAAATTCTTGATACATAGCTGATTTTTATAAAAATCAATTCAAATAATTTAAGGCTTAAGATAAATTTAAATTTACCATGTTTGCAAACATCAAGGTGAGTAAACATATTGGGGAGGCACAAATTACATGAGCCCTCTTGAGGAAGAAGACAAAACAGGTAAATGGAAGCTAGAAAAGTACCATGGAAAACAAAAAAAAGTAGATGCTGGAAAAGTTATCAGGATAAAACACAGTACATTGAGATGTATAGATAACCCCCTGAATGTGGCTGCGCATTGGTCAGCATTACTGATTGGAAGAAACTTTTGATCGTAATGAAGACAAAAATCAATGGTAAGGCATAATGGATATAGGTAGATCGCTAAGTGAGATGTAATCAATTTTAGGACTTAGGATTTGAAATGAAAGGCAATATTGAAAAGAGGTTATTTATTATATGGGCAATAAAACTGGCAAAAAACCCCAGTGATGCTTGAATATTTTTTGAATCTCCAAATAAGATAGATTCTTGTCAACTTTCTATCTATATGACATTTTTTTTCCAGTCTCTATTGATTCTCTTGCATTCATGAAAGGCTTTTGAACATTTGTTTTTCATCTGATACACCTTGTTGGATCCTCCTAATTATATAAATGCTTATATTATCTAATGAACAGAAGAAACAAATCACTATTTATATCATTTCGCCTGAATTCAAGTTTACTTAAAGCTCCCTCAGAATTCTAAATGCCGTACATTTACAAAAATCAATGGCTAGAAAATGTAACTGTCAAGAAAACTGCTTCAGTTACTATTTACTGGCTTAAATTTACTGGACACTGAGGCCACTGAAACAATACAAATGCCCTCTATGCCCCAGAGCTACCAATTTATTGATGGAGTTAACAATCTTTGGATGACAGCTTCCTTTCCTTCTGAATTCAGTATGAGGATGCCATTAAATATATTTCTAAACAACAATGAAAAAGTCTAGATGAGAGTGTAAACCAATTTCAAGTGTTCTCTATGAAGGACTAAACAGAGACAGACACTTTCTTCCAGGCAATGTCCAGACACCCTGATTAAAGTCAATTGTCAAGATTTACCAGGTTAGGGGATCTGGCTTGAATTGTGATGCTGACTGGCTTAAAAATAGATTTAATATTTTCCCAAAATATTTATTCATCAAATGATTTATTTGCTACTTATTTTCTAATTACCGGCATATGTGCCAATGAGAAAGCACTTGATGAACTCAGAATCTGGGGCAGGGGATGGGGGTGGGGGCAAGTCAAAAAGCAGTCAATAGGACAAAATACTGAGGAGGATCTCTGAACAGACCTTCATGTAACCAATGTCTACTTAGCCAACTTTCTAGATTAACAAAGAGTCTGCATGTCTTCTAGAAAGTACACTGGCCAATGTCTAACATAAAATGGATTTTTTCAGATAATACTCGACTATCTGGTAGGCACACAGAGTCAGCTCCCAGGAGTTGAATATTTACCCAAGCCAATTTAGCCAGCTATAATTATTTCTATAGTTATATAAATTATCAACTGACAAATGTTAATTCCACAAAAACAAGGGCTTTGTAATCCCAAAGTAATTAGACTAGATTCTATTTAATATTTATTGTTCAATAAATATAGTTACAACATATTTTTATTTATGCAAAAACTAAATTGAACATTTTAGAGATAATAAATATGGTTACAAAAAAGACACAATATGTGGCCACCCATTGATGTTAAAGTATGTAAAACTTTGATAAAAATATTTTTTAAAAATTGAGTTCTTGGCCGGCCGAGTGGTGCGGTGGTTAAGCGCTGGCCTGGGAAGCCAGCGGCCCCGGTTCGGTCCCACATATAAGGGCCAGTGACACTGCCCTCAAAAAAAAAAAAATTGAGTTCTTTATGCAGAAGTCTTTACTGGTATCATTGAATTGTAATTCAAATATAAAGAAGCTGAAACTGGAAATTATAGATTAAACTAGCTCTGGCAAATAGAAATATAATACAAGCCATATATGTAATTTTAAAATATCTAATATACACATCAAAGTATAAAGAAGGTAAAATTAACTTTAATAATATATTTTATTTAATCATTCAAAATGGTATTTCAAGAGCATAATCAATGTAAAATTATTAATGAAATAGTTCATATTTTTCATACTAAGTTTTCAAAATCCAGTACATATTTTACATTTACAGCTTATCTAAATTGATGCTAGCTACATTTCAAGTGCTCAGTAGCCACACATGGCAAGTGTCTACCATATTGGCGATCACAGAAATACACAATATGGATGTGATTTATGTATGAAAGATAAAAATGGTTTAATTCCCATCTGTGAATTTCTGTATTAAGTGTGAGGTCTAGATCAAAGTATATTTTGTTTTGCCTATGGATTTCCAGTTGCTCTAGCACCATTTGTTGACTTGTACCTTTGTCAAAAATCAGTTGGGCATACTGGTGTGGGTCAATCTCTGGGTTCTTTATTCAGTCCCATTGATCTATGTGTCTCTTTTCCTGCCAATATGACAGTCTTGATTACTGTATCTATACAGTAGGTCTTAATATTGGGTAGTGTGATTCATCCTACTTTAACCTTTTTCAAAATTTTTACCTATTCTTCAGGCCTGTGAATTTCCATATAAATTTTAGAATAAATTTTTATGTCTACAAAAAATCTTGTTGGCATTTTAATGAACTGTATTAAATCTATAGATCAAATTGAGAAGAATTGACATCTTTACTATGTTGAGTATCCCAATCCATAACCAAAGTATATCTCTCCATTTCTTTAGGTCTTTGATTTCTGTCATCACCATTTTGCAAATTTCAACATATAAATCCTATACATATTTTGTTGTGTGTTAACCTATATAATTCATTTTCTTTGGAATTAATGGTTTTGTGTGTTACATTTTGGTTTCTGCATGTCAATTTTGAGTATATAGGAGTGTAGGATTGATTTCCATATTGGTACAATTATTGGTAATTTCTCTCTAAATATTTGGAGTAATACTATAGTGAATTTCTTTTTGTCAGGAGTTTCCAAGTTACATTTAGGTTTTTAATGAATATAGAGCTATTCAGAATAGAAATAGAAATTGTCTATTTCATCTTACTTGAGTTTTGGAGTTTTGGGTTTCAAGAAATTCGTCCACTTCTTCTAGGTAAAGTTGTTTATAGTATTTCCTTATTATCTTGAATGACTACAGGATCTGTAGTTTTATTTTTATTTTTTATTTTTTGGAGGGCAGTATCACTGGCCCTCAGATGTGCGACCCGAACATGGGCCGCTGGCTTCCCAGGCCAGCGCTTAACCACCGCACCACTCGGACGGCCCTGTGGTTTTATTCTTGATGTTGGTGTTTCATGTCTCCATCTGTTTATTTTTGTTAATATCTCTGGAATTTTATAAATGATATTCAGTTTTTTCATGAACTTGAGGTGTTTCAGGAAGGTTATATCTTTAAAGAAGGCCCAATACTCAATTACATCAAGAAAATGGATAAAAATCCTTGATGAAATCAAGAACGTGCAGGTTTATAATTAAGGCATCAAAGTGCACATTAGTTGATCACTTCACTAATGAGTCACAGCTCTCCAGATTTTACTGTATATGCTTCACGAATGTAATGGTACTGAAATAACTTCTGTAATTTTGGAAAACCCAGACCAGATGGATTGAGTAATTTCCCTTTAAACTATCTCTCTCAGATGTCTACATGTCTCAAAATGGAAATACAACAGATGAGACCTGCTTATTGGGGAAGCGGAAGTGGTAGGGTAATTTTTTTTTGACCCACTGTCTTGTTTGAAACCTCTGGGGATTTAAGGGAAAAGCAGATGCAAGATATCTCTTAGTTTTAATGTTAATGCTATGATACAGCTGGGACTTGTCCTACATTTATTGAGAACTCTAATTTATGAAAACTAGATCCCAGCATTTTGAAAGCAGATTTGAGACCTCTAAAGCTATTTCTTTTACAGTTTTTTTCCAATTTTGGTTACAGTCTATCATATTGTCCTGATTCTTTTTTAAAAATCTACTCATAGGTTATTCTTAATCCCTTGAAATCAATGCCTTTTATGCATATGATTATGCTTCCCCATACAGATCCCCCCAAATGCCCATCTTGTGCTCTTAATAAACAAATCATGCAAAATAATTAAGAAACAATTCCTGTAATTTTTTGCTGAACTTTATCAAATTAGAATAGTCAGATATACTTTTTCTGATCAAGGTTTGGATTTTTCCCCCATGAAACAGAAGAGGAAGCAAGAACATAATAGAAAAAAGTGACAGAAGGTGATGTGGGAATGAAGTAACATTCATGTAGTGCCTTATATTGTTGGTGATAGGCTATATACCAACCACCAATAGATAAGGGAGATAATTTGGAACAAGGGTTTCTCTCCATTTCCTCTCCACTAGCCCTAGGTCTATCTAAGCAACTCTGGTCTCTCAAACAGCCTAAAAGAATCAACTTTAATGAAATAAACACTATTGGGAGAGATTAGACTCCCAAAGTTGTTATCAGCTAGCTCTTACTATGTATGTAACATTTTTTAGTAGTATTTCACCAAAAACTAAAAACATGACTAGTGTAAAGTTAGACAATGTTTTAACCAAAGAGACTTAATCACATAACATTGAATAGTACATGTACTTGCATACAAATAATGTTTCTTTCCAGACCAAAAAATAAAGAATAAAAAAAGAGGAAGGACAAGATGATGGAGCATATATAATTTAGATACTTGCCATAGGGTACAACTGAGCAACATCATTCTTCTTCAAAGGTATAAAAATTTAATTCACTTGGAGCTTTAGAAATCACTAAATGAAATATCATACCTAACAAATTAGGAAAGCCCCATATCACTATTAGTAAAACTATCCCAGTCAAAACTTTATTGCAACACACTATTTTTACAATTCAGTCTATAAGTCATTTTAATTATTAAATTAGTTTAAATAAGTTTTCTATAACTTGGTGTCTAAGTTCACTTAGAGAAAAAGTTTAAACTTAAGGCCCAGAAGTCTTTGACTCTCCTAAAATATAAGCAAAATTTTTATGTGTATGTATATACCATTATCAGGAGCATGGACTCAGGACTCATATTTTATTTTTAAAAGGATTCATGATCACCTATCAAGTAAAAACTATTAATTTATAGTTTGAAAATCAAATGTATATAAGTATTGGCCAAATGGCTATAATGTGTAAGCATTTTGATCAAAAGGCTAGTTATTTGTGCTTTATTTCTCTAAGTCTATTACTTGATGAATAGAAACCTTCATGTTGTTGTCTTGTGCCAAAAAAATACATAGATGCAACAGATGTGGAACAGAAGAGAATGAAAAATTATAGTTTATATTTTCAATGGTAGAATGTGTGTATTCATTACTTTTGCTTCTTCTAGACATTAAAGTGAATAATCTTATCTCATAAACAGTAGTCCATTCACATCAGCTTAATAGAATACCAGCTGAGATGAAAGCTTGATGAAATGATAACATCAGATGCTGGAATTCTCAGAAGAACTTGGCAATCCAAGCAAGAGAATTAATATAAATAAAATATTCCAAAGAGTAAAGAAAAAGTCATGATTTATCATAGCCTATTTAGGTTTCTATTGTTATGTCTTATAGTACAATAAGTTCTGATAGTTCATACAGTTTATTCTATCTTTCACAAAATGATCGCTGAGTGCTTAATCAACAAAGTGCTAAAAATTCAAGATATTATGTTAGAAAATAAGAAGCAGGGGAGAAGGAGCTACAGTGATGAATAATAATTAGTCCCCATTTCTAAGGACCTTAATATCTAGTTGTGGAATAATCTATACATATAAAAATGATTGTACATATGTAACAGGATCAGGAACCACAAAAAATAACGTTTTAAATTCTCAAACCTCTGTGGAATTGGGTGTGAGGGAATGATAGGGGTCCTCTCAGCTGACAGTCATGGGAACAAGGAGAACCTCACTCTTCTCAAAGGGATTACTAACTGTTTTGAGAATAACCTGTCAGGAGTACATCTTTTGTGACTATGTAGAATGGTCAGGGAAAAGGAAGTTATTGAAGTAAGAGATGGTGATGAGGCAGAGTGAGTTTCTTGGGGTTTGGTAAAGGAGAGTGTCATGTGAATTTGAGGAGCCAGAAAACTGAGAGGAATATTAAAATAAATATTGCAGTAGATTTTTACAACTGCTTTTAAATTTTAAAGAAATTTAAGAATATGATTACTAAATTTCCTTTTGAATGTTGTTTCCTTGAATGTGGCATCTATCGAAAATTGGACTGTGCCTGTCTAGATTTATAAGGCTTATATTTGCATATATTAATTTAATGTAATATAATAATTAGATAAACAGTGAAGATGAGCAGTTTAGGGCAAGGAGATAACAGTTTGTACTGGGGTGAATGAAGAAGACTTAATTAAAGGATTAAGACTTAAGCCCAGTCATGAAATCAGGTTAACCCTCCAATCAGGAAAAAATTTTTGAAAGATGGGATAGGATTCAAATTTTAAAAAAGAAAAGAGATGGGCATTAAGGACAATCAGTTAAATGATAACATAAAATTGAGAAATCCCTGTCATGAAATTTATGTATGAAATTACATCATGCCTATTGATCTGGTTTGAAAAAAATTAAAAAGTGTGGCTAGAAGTATTCTCAAGTTGCCATGCTTTGAGTCATGTGGCCTCCAGCTGTAACCATATCCCAAAGGAAGCTAAATAAAGGAGAAGTTGAGATGTTTATTGCAATGCAGTTGTCCCAAATTGGCAGCCACAAAGTACCATTGACAATTTGATGACTTCCCTCAGGGGCATCTTAGCTTTCTTTCTCAACATTCAGACCACTCCCCCCCAAAGGATATCAAGCATTGCACATAATTCTTTAAGGCTGTTGTTCTATGTTTTGGAAGGAATTGTGAAGAAGATGAGGTACCACTTTGTATATCAAAGAGATTCTCTGTTGAATCACCACAACAATCAAAGAACCCATCTAATAATGGGAAGAGAGCCTGAAATGAAATTATGCTCCTCCCCTTCTTGTGGAAGTTATGAGAACTCCGCTCTCAGTATTCAGGAGTAACAGAAGAGCATTCTTCCCTTTGTGACTTTGAAATTACTCTATGTAGAGACAAATGAAAAGTCCTTCATTGTTGGAAGAGAACTGTAGAGCTGAGCAATAGTTCAAGGAGAGCTAGATTCAGTACAGAAATCAAAATGGCTGCCTGAAATTCAACCAATTAGGCCAATTTCTTCGTATTGTGCTTAAGGTACTTGGTTGGTAGCACAGGGGTAAACCAAGGAGAAACAACTATTTCTCCCCTATGGAAGGAGGAGAAGGAATCATTTATTGAGTACCTACCATATGCTCTGTACTTTACACTTATGCCATTCAATGCTGACAAGAATATTATGATTTAAGAAATATTATTTTCACTTTACAGGAAAGAAATACAATGAAGTGTATGTAACATGGACTGTAGAATCAGATACACATGCATCTGAAATATGGATTAGCCTTTTAATAATTCTGAGAAAAACATCTAAACACCTTGAGTCTCAGTTTTTTCATTGATTAAACAGGGAAACATTATCTTCTATTGTTAATGAGCAAATACTCATTCTGCCCTGTTTTGCAGTTAACCAGTTAACGTTCAAATGAAAAACATAAATATAATAAAAATTCAGTATTTTATTTGAAGCTTATTATATGCTAGACTTTTTTCTATGCTAAAACTTTTCCATATGCTATTTCATTCAACCCTCATAGAAAATGAGTGAGGAGGGGCCAGTTTTATTCTCAGTATTTTATAGTTGGGGAAACTAAAGCTCCGAGATATGGAGAAACCTGTCTCCAGTCTTAAAAAGATTAAGTGGCAGAACTGGCATTAGCCCTTTGATGCTGTCATCTTAGAGATGACATAGGCATCTGAAGAAGAATTAAGGGTAACAACAACAATTAACAGCTTACATTTAATGAGTATTTAACTTATGTCAGACTATTACACTCACATTAGTTAAATCAACCCATTTATTCCATGCTCAAAATTTATGTGAAAGATATAGTGATTATCCTTATTTTACAGAAGTGGAAACTGAGGTATATCTACTAGCTCTGTAATGAATAAGTGGTAGAGCTGGGATTTGAACTGTAGAACCCTTCACCACTTCTGTAGGCTGAGTTCCAGTCTCTTCTGCCACTGACGGTTCTAAGGTCCGGGGCATGTCCCTTACTATGTGGCAGGCCTCACTCTTTTTCTTAAAGATTTTATTGGGGAATCGGGGGAGGGGAACAGTGTTGGGGAACTGAGGGAGGGAACCAGCCAAGTTGTTGTCCTTCAGTCTTCGCTGTGGAGGGCACCAGTCGCCATCCGGCCTCCCATCAGCAGCGTGTGGCCTCTAAGTTCAAGGTGCTGTGCTCAATCCTTTAGTTGCAGGTGGGAGCAGCCCACCACTGAACAGACAATCTTGTTACACCAGCTGAGCCATCCTGCCACCCGCTGGCAGCCCAGTGACAGCTCAGCTCAGCTTGGGTGCAGCATCACTGGCCCACGTGGGACCAAACCTGTAGCCCCGTCGCTCAGAGCACACTCCTAAGCCAACTCTTAGGCAACTGAGCCACTCGGCCAGCCCCAGGCCTCACTCTTTATTCATGAAATGTTGGTATGGACTGTATAATTTTAAGAACTGTAAAATTTTGATGGAGATCTAGAATTTTATTGGGTTTCGTTTATAAACTTGACACACTTTCTATTTAATGTGGGCTCACATAAGTAGCTCTTCCATAGCAGGCACCATTCAAACTCTTGTTTTGCCTCTATGTTCAATCTTAAAATGAATCTTATTATTTTGTTTTGCTCATTATCCATTCATCTCTTACTTCCTGAACATCACCTGGGAGCAAGATGCAGCCTTCAGTGTTGTGTGTCTCGATCCATAAAGGTGAACTCTTTCTCGAACCCTCCTGATTTTCAACCACTCAGCTGGAGCCAAACCCTTCTCCACACCCACTTCACCTCTTGCCCAGATCCTTGGGCAGGAGTGATTCTATTACATAGTCTAGTTTTGCATGTGTCTGTGTCACACCCTATTTCTGTTCAGCACAATTTTAGTTCTAAGATTTCTAATCTGGAGGCTTCTGTTTCTGAATTAGACCTGAACTCATTCAGACTGTCAAGAGGGTTGTGTCCTGAAAATTCCCCTAAGTCAGAAGAACAAATATTTTGTATAAATAGAAACTCAGATAAAATAGGGTAGAGAGCTGATATAGACAAGGAGGAGCCTGGCACTAGAAGTATCCAGAAGATGCAGTTACCTACATGGGATTCGTAGCTTCACCAGAGAGCATGCACACAGCCATTCAGGCTTTGAAAGATGAGCACAGAGGGGTGTGTGTGTGTGTGTGTGTGAGAGAGAGAGAGAGAGAGAGAGAGAGAGAGAGAGAGAGAGAGAGAAAGTTAGGTATTGATGAAACAGAGCATTTGTAAGTGGAGAAACAGTGAATAAGTAGGAGGGGGCATAATAACCCCTACCCTAAAAAAAGTCATTCACTTTCATTTGTTATGCCATTGATAATATTGGTAGGATTATAATTTGTTAATATATTCTTTAGCAAAAGCCATTTTTCAATCACTCCCTATTATCCATATCCAACAGACATTTGCTTCTTCAAATAAAGTCAGTAACCTAGGACCTCAGACTGAATTCCCAATGTCATATCCTTCACAAATATATACACTTACACATGTATCATATATATAAAGGTTCATGAAATTTTTATTTTCCTTTTCTACCACTCCATGCAATTTCCCAACTTTGAAGAGAGATATCTGCAGAACTATGGAGAGGTTATCAAAGAGGGAGTATACATTTTAATGGATCAGTTTAATGTAATGTCTATATCTTGAGTATACTCTATGCAAGTTGTTATGGCAAAAGCTACGAGTGAGGTTATTACTTCCCAGAAGCTACCTGGTACATGCAAAATGGAGTATAGAATCACAGATATTTAAATACAGAAGGAGCCATGAGATTCCTAAAGGTAGAAAAGTTAGGATGGAGACATAAAAATAAGTTTTCGTAATCCTCCTGAACAGTGGTAATTATACAAATATATGTCTCTCACCTCTCCTTTTAAAGATAAATGAAATGGAAGTTCTAAGTTTATCATACATTGAATGACAAATATGTTTGGGCAAATTTGGTTTCCTATTAAGGCTCTGTCTCAGGTCAGGGTTTCCTGTAAGCAGAGCTTGAGACAGCGGTACTTGCAAAAGTCATATGTTGTAGAGGAAGTGCTCAAAGGAGAGAGGGTGTGAATGGATCAGAATAGGTGGAAGGAAAAACAAAACAAAAATGAGCTCTCAGTTAGGCATCAATTTCAACATGATCCCAGAGGGAGCTCCGGAGCACAGATTGTACCACAGATTTGGTCCCGCCTTGTGTCAAAGGGGCTGGACTTTTGTACACTCCCATCAGTCTGTCACTGGCTTCAGGCTCGTGGCTTCCTTCAGGGCAAGGACATTCTACAGAAAGAGACCACTGTGAGCGGCCATCATTTCCAGCAGCAGGAAAATAGGCTTGTTGACCTGGCAAAGGGGATTTTGATAGAACATCACTAGCGCCCACTACTGTCAGCAAAGAGAACTTATTTGTCTCGAAGACAGTACAGAGAGGGAAATATTTTATGTTTTCTTTAGCCTCATGGTATTAAAAATGTACCTGAATTTATGATTTGTTAGGTAAAGTACTCATACATATTATTGGGCAAAATGTGAACAGATGTGTCAATATCCCCAGGGGCTCCAAACTGGAATTTTAGAAAACTTGAGCTAAAATTCATGCATATTTGGTAACAACTTAGTGACATGGGTTTATGCCCCTGGAGAATGGGAATCGTAATGATCAAAAGTATTGTTACTAGAGATTTCAACAAAGCTTTCAATACCAATTCTTATAAAAAGAAGGAATGAGACTATTTTGACATAGTCTACTGAGAGTGAAAGTAAAAAATTATCTAGTGGGATTTAGGGGAAAGCTGTTCAAAGGGAACTCATTCATCTTGGACATATAAAGTCTGCCAATTAAGTTTGCAAATTTATCCTAGGAAAGTGCTACATCCTCATTGTTGAATATCACTATGGTCGCCTCCGAAGTACTCTCCTTGGGAACGTATGTACCTAGTCCACCCTTCAAAGCAACTTGGAACTCTTTTTCTGAAATGGCCATCAGAGCTCTCATTGTATTACACTGGATGTCCTGAATGTCATCAAAATGTCTCCCTTTCAATATTTCCTTTATCTTTGGGTAAAGAAAGAAATCATTGGGGGGCCAGATGAGATGAGTAGGGAGGGTGTTCCCATACAGTTATTTGTTTACTGGCTAGAAACTCCCTCACAGACAGTGCCGTGTGAGCTAGTGCATTGTAAAGATGCAAGAGCCATGAATTATTAGCAAAAGGTTCAGGTCGTCTAACTTTTTCATACAGCCCTTTCAGCACTTCCAAATAGTAAATTTGGTTAACTGTTTGCCCTGTTGGTACAGATGCATAATGAATAATCCCTCTGATATCAAAAAAGGTTAGCAACGTCATTGCAACAAGTTCTCAAACTTAATTGCCATACATCCTATACTATTTTCACTGTGCTGTGTCCCTTCCTTCAACCACCTGCTAAGATGCTGGAGGTTCAGCAGTTATCTTAGACCATGAGGTAACATCAAGGATGGAAGTCACCATAACAAGACTGAAATTTCCTGGGTCCCTGAGGATCACCATCTCACTCTGCTAGTAATGTACTGCTTACAACTGGACCTACTTAATGTTGCAGAGCTATAATAGAGAAAACTCTATTTCGGGTTTTCTGTTACATGCAGCCAATCTCAATCCTAACTGATGCAGCCATTTTTTTAATACTCGAAATCTAAAATTTACCATTACCAATTTTTTGCTGCACCTCAAATTTTCCAAGACAATGAATACAGCATATTGTCAAAATAACATGCCATTACTTTTAAAAGGATTTATAAATATATTAAAATCAAACTAGACAAAATCTCATAAATTAATGCAAAAGTGTAGCTCATTTTTTATCACACAAGTGCAAATTAAGTTGAAGCGCTTTGCCATAATAAAGATCCAATTGCTTGCTTTGAAGTGAAAAGCATCATGAACTTTTACTGCTGCACTTCTTTGAAAAGTACCAAAACTCTTTTCTAAGTCTCTCTGAATGTAAGGTATTCATTACCACTGGGATAAAAACAGAATGTGAAGGTCACATGATGCTGGCAGCTGAGATTTTAACTCAAGGTCAGTTACTGGACCCTCAGGCAGCCAAATGGTTTTTATTGCCAAATTGACTGATGCCTATAGCCTTGAAATAAGGAGATATGACTATGATAATTTTATCCTTAAAAGATACTTTATACTATAAGATGTAGGCTATATCTCATTAAAATTGTAAGTTAGAAAAGCTAACTTCAGAAATAGTTATGGAAAATTGTAGTACAGCCTGAAGTGATCTGAAATAATTAGTATGGGACCATAAAGATTTGAAGACAGATGATAAACAAGTACTCTCAAAGCATGGATATTTTAAAACAGTAACTTGCATTAGTTGCTAAATGGGGGATTTAATGTAACTATTAGAGTAATTAGTGTTAGGTACTGAAATATGAAATTTCATTTGGGTCTTCAGATGACAAATTTAAGAGAAAAAGGAGGTTGCTTGTAGAAATGCTGCTATACAATTCCTACATTTATGTGCCTAATTCTGAAACCAAATAAAAGGTAGTAGATAATGCAAAGATTCTAAAACAAGTGATTCAGTAGCCAAAGAATAGAGAGAATAAAGCATATCAGCTTACTGAAATGACCATAATGTGAGAAATCTATTATCACCTAAGAAAAATACATTACTCTACTCCATTGCTGATTATTCTGAAGCGAGGCCCATCACCTGTCTAAATAATAAATAATCAAACAAACAAACAAATCTCCTGGAGAAATCATATTTATAACACTTTTTAAGGGAAAACAAACATGGTTCTGTTTATATAAATTTACTATTTGAATAACTCCTCAAACATCTTATCCTACCTCCAAATATTTATGAATAAAATACTTACATTCCTGGACTACAGAAATCTTTATCATCAACAGAAGGGAATTTATTTGCAATTACTGGAAGCATAACATTTGTTTTGTATATTTGAGAGTTACTGAGTACACACTCACCCACACATACAGTATTACTCACACGGTATATTAAACGTTTGTTATGCGTGCTATCCATTTCACCTCCTTTATTACCCTGTCTGTCTTCGCCTACTCCCCTGTTCCTGTCTGGTGGTGTTGGTTAGGGCTTACCTCACTCCTGCTCCACAAGTGGGCATGTGACAGAACCTGCCCAATCAGAACATGTATTCCCAAACTGTTAATTGATTCAGGAATGTGTCGGTAGGTGATTTTTATCAAAGTTAATCCTAGGTCTTCTGCTGGGGAGAAGGGTGTTTTTATTTCTGCTAAATTGAAGTACGGTAATATAAGCCTGAGACTAATATGGATACCATATTGACAGAGAATGCCTAAGAAGAGACTGATAAGCACAGCTGAGAGCCAGTGAGAGAGGTACTGGGCCACGTGGCATCACTTCAGCTCCTGAATCTATTAATAACTGTGCCTGAAGTAAGTATGTCCTCTTCACTTTTTAGTTATATGAGCTAGTAAGGCACCTTTGTTTCGTAGTTTGCTAGTTTTTTGTCACTTATAATTGAAATAGATCTAACCATTTATACATATATGTGTGTATGTATATTTCATGAGAATAAAAGATAGAGAGACCTAGATTCTAAGGATGTAATTGATTAAAAATGAAATTGATCCAATTATTTAAACTTTGAGCACCTCAGTTTACATTTTGTAAAGTGAAGCCATTGGATTACATGACCGATTTTTTTTTTCTAGATCTAAACTCACTGGGTCCAATGAATTGATTTTGACAGATGAACAATTTGGAGGCATTTAAATCTGGAAGCAATTTAGATTCAACTTGGTATCTTTATAGCCCCAGGCCTGAGAAATAGCACAAGCTATAAAAAATATGACTGGTCTCTATATCAGTCAATGACCACTTTACAGCCAATTCATTTCAGGAACAATGCAATTAAAACATAGGTAACTATAGGGCCAGCTGGTAAACCTCAGTCTCAGTTTAACACTGAGCCCAGAGAGGTAGCATGCTGTGGAATATAATACCAAGGGTGATAAAAAAGTAAAACTGGGTTTTGAAGCTAAGCCCTGACTCGGAACTCCTCATCTGTAAAATGGGAATAATAATAGCTCCCTCACAGGCTTGTCCTAAGAATGCACTCACGTAATGTATTTAAAGCTCTCACCACAGTATTCGGTACAAAGAAAATGCTCAAAATTCGCTAAATGTTATTATTCTCTGCAGAGCTATTAAAAGTGACCAAAGTGCTTGAAAAAATATAGTTCCCTTTGGCATGGACATTAATCCACAAATGTTTCAGAAAATACTATGTGGAAGTCATTAAAAAAAAAAAAACTCTCAGCACATTAGCTCCATTCAACCTTTGTGAGATCCTGCTTGTGACTGCCAACTCAATATTTTCTCCACTTCCTCACACATTGCCTGTTATTTCTAGTCAGGAAAATCAATAAACAAACTAGTAAATAAATGCCCATCTGGCAGAGTATTTCTCCACCTATATATGAACCAAAAATGCCAATCGTTTCTAGTGTGCATTGCCCAGATGTAATAATTACCCTCTATTTAGAGCTAAGCCATTGGTTACTGTGGAAAATACTGTCAGCAAACCATAGCCCGAATGTATTGCTGTGAAAGGAATTTTTCTTTTTAAACCTCAAAACGAAACCCTAAACGTAATCCAAAACAGAAGTCATATGTTTGATAGATTCATAGAAATAGAAGGCTATACTTAGGCTCATTTGGTAAGAGATACTGCCTTTCATACAATAAAATATTTAAAACTACTTCTCTGATTTCTGATTCTTAGTCAAACTGGTCAATGTATGAAATAGTGATTTACTCACACGTCAATAATAGCAAGTGGAAGAAGAGAATAGGAAAAAAAAGTCTGCAACTGATACTATAGAATGAATATTTTCCTAATTTGCCTAAAGACATCAGTTTTTACCTTAACACATTTACAACATGTAACACTTAATAGTTGCATTTTAATTCATACAATCAGTTTGTATGAGAAAGAACTGTATCTAGGAAAGGATGCCTATGGAAAACTAAATTTTTGTGATTAAAATAATTTTATAAGGCTAACAACAAAATTTAAAGATGGTCTAGAATCTGAACCTTTAACAAAAACTCAGTCTTTTAATTTATTGTATATTTGAAAGAAATCATGAGTGAGGTTTTTTTCCTGCAAAGAATGTAATCCAAATCCCAGTTTCAAACTGAATATAAAGAATGTAGAGGTGGGTGATATTTTTATATAATGATGTAAGGGGCAAGAGTCTATCTTTATATTTGTAGGAATGAGAATACTATGTCCTGAATGCTTCCCAAAGTATATTTAAAGCTCTTACATTCTACTAAATTAAATAAAGAAAGGCAATTCTAGTTAACCACTTGAACGGGATTTATTGCTTTGCTAATTGAAAAGAAAAGCCCTTTGGTGACTATCACTCTAAAATGGGTTCGAGAAATATATATTTTATGGGCAAGAAAGGGGATTTAGGAGAGAAGGAGAAAAATGTCCTATGGTGCAGGTGATCTATTGGAATGAAGGCCTGAAATTACCTTCAGCAGCGCTGACAACTAAACTCAGCATTTGCTCTCTCAACACGTGCACACTCAGGCCCACCGACCCTCAGCCCTTCGTCAAGGCTAAGGAGATAGATAGCCAGTCCCCACACAGCTGTGTCTCCGGCTGCCACTACAAAAGAGCCAGGCTTGGCTATTTTTAGGTTTAGGGGAGGCGCTCAGCCAAAGCCCAGCAGCACCACCAGAGCATGTGCTGAGAACACTGAGACTTTTGAGCTGTACCAGGCAAGGCTCCGCCAGCCTCCCGCTGGCCTGCCTAGTCACCTAGAGTCTCCGTTCTGTTTCCTGCGGTCCCCAAACCACCTCAGCTTTCATCATCTTGCTCACAGGTCTCCATTGCCCTGCCTTTCACAGCCCCTCTCCCGTTTTAACTTTGATATTTCAGTTAGCTCCAGACCTTGAAGCCATGAGATATTCCTTCTCAGTACCTACACCAGAAAAGGAAAAAAAAAAAAATCACAACACTCTGCAGTTCCTTCCAGAAAAGAAAACAGTGGGTTGAATTTGTTCATCACAGTATGGCCCTCACTGTGTTAAGCCTGTACATCGTGGTCCCTGCTTTTTCTGTGCTGACAAACAAGAGGAAGGCAAATAGTTATGAGAGAAAGAAATGGCAGGTCAAATAATCAACATGGAAAGGAGGAAGTAACAGACAACTGCATTTTGATCATTTCAAGGAAACCAGGAAGGGGAGCTTGGAAGTCTCATGTTAAGTGGTGTGCATTATTTTACCTTTGTTGAATACTGATACAGAAGGCTAATATGTCTCAGAAGGTGCATGTCTGTAGTTTCACTATGTGCTAACATACTCTCAATGGGTTTGTGTCATTTCCAGGGGGAACGCAGTGTTTTAATGAAAAAAATTATTCTATATTAGATTGTGCTTTCTCCTGATAGCTCTTTGTAATTTGTAAACCGCAGTACATGCAGACATTTATATTATACTCTTAGGTATTACTATCAAAACAGTAATAAAAAACACACTTTTCTCTTTTCTAAAATGATGTTTTCTTGTGAACTGATATGAATGTTTATATGTGAAATCCGATTTTGAAAAATGGAGTGCCATTCTTATAAAATAGGTCAAACAAAAGTAAAGCCCAACCTTAATTTTACAGAACTGTTTTAGCTCTCCACAAAGTCATTCGAAATAATTGCTTAAACTGTGCAAAATAATGATCTAGAAAATGCATTTTAATGTCTTTAAAAATGCAATTTCATATGCCTAAAGTGAAAAATAATAAATAAAATAACAATGGATGGAAAACTGATATTTTATTTCCTATTTTAATTTTTACTCCCATAATTTCCACCCAAATTCACTATGGGGGATGCAATTGCAAGGATTTATTCTTAGAGAACTAGTGATGTGCAGAGATCAGCCTGGTTCATAATTAAGTGTCTCATGAATGAGGGCGTTGCTTGCCTTAAATGATCTACCGTATCTTCATCTTGGGCCGATGACTGAAAATGTATTGTACTTCAAAGAAAGACATAAATAAAGAGGCAATCCTATAAAATGGTATGCTTTTTGTGCTTCTACACTAACATTTCTTAAATATTTAAAACATGTTAGTCACGTATATACTTACGCAAACACTCAAACTCAGGAGTGAATTGTAGAGCAGAGTCCAAAATCTCAGGTCAGCCATTTAGTAGTTATGTGACCTTGAGAACGTTACTTAGACTGTGTGCTTTAGCTTTTTAATCTGTAAAATGGGGCTGATTGTTTCCTTATGACCTGGTGATGAGAATTAAATGAGACACACACATTTGTACTCCCCCAGGGTTCTCTGATCCTTTCACTGTGAGTCAATCCTCTCCCTGTGCCATCTTGCTCCCTTCCATAATTTCAACCATCAGCACCATCAGGATGATTCCCAAATATTTCTCTCTAGTTCTACCTGTTTTCTTAGCTTCAGTCCTCTATCCCTAAAGCTTGTATCATACACTCACCTGGATATCCCATCAGCAATTCCAAGTTAATGTCTCAAAACAAACAACCCTCTTCCCACTGCTCTCTAATTTTGATCCTATTCCTGGTTTCTCTGCTTCTGCTAATGCTATTATCATCTGTCCAATTATCGAGGCTGATTAGCTACTTTCAAGAATCCCCAAATACGTTTCATAAGACATTAGATACACTGGCTTTCATTGGTTGCATGTGAAAGGAGTTTTTTGGTTAAATGAATTTGGGGAACTGTATTCAAAGCTATTTTTACTGCAAAATTCCAAAGCACCTCGCACATGCACTTTGAAACTCTAAGAAGAGGATATACTAATTGGTATTTCTCTAACTTACAGGACTACAGAAATCTTTTTTGAGGGATGGGGAAAAACAGAGAGGGGCCCACATTGAATAACTAGTGTGTCACAGAGCAGTCTTTGAGGATTACTATCATGGTTTCTGCTACCACCATTCCCTTTTCTTCATCTCCCGCAAGTTATCCATGGTTAAATGAATTTGGGGACTGGATTAAGTTATCACTTAACATGTCGACTGGTACGTCACACAAGTATCATAAATAAAGAAACTGCAATCAATGCTTATACGGGAAAGCTTAAACCAGGTTTCTCAGGGAAGTGGGGACAGGATGATATCAGTCTAGAAACTTCTAAATGTGATATTCTAAAATAGTTTTCTACACTGAAGCCTATTTTCTTTTCATCTTCAACTGAAAAATTTTTTTTAAATATAATTAAAATTTCATAATAAAATACTTTTTGGAGAAAGTTTGAAATGTAAAAATAGGAATACTGGAATAACCCAGAGTATAATCTCACTGTAGATACGTCCAACTGCTAATTATGGGTAAAATTTTATTTTGGCTATCTGACTTGCCTCCAAGTCAACAATTCCAAAGATTTATCTTCCAGAGCTAAAGTTTTCTAATAATAATGCTAACAAAATATTCCAAAACTTTAAGAAAAATAAGATACGACAGCTAAATTTAAAAAATCTTTTCACTTCCTATTCACATTTTACTTTTCATTTCTATATATCTTAGACATGCATATCCAAGCTATATGAAAACTGTATACCCATATAGCTTAAACTGAACTTAACAAAGTATACTTTATGTAGGAAAAACTTATTAAAATGGAATGTATTTCTTAATTTCCCAAACAATCATCTATGATTGACCATTTATTTAATATCATTGAATGTTCAATCCCTATGCACCCAGTAAAATATTTCTATGTTTTACATTGCTTATAACATATAGACTATCCATCAATATTATTGCTGAGTGTAGATATGACTCAAAAATATAAATATTTATCCCAGTAAGTGTAAAGCTCTATATTAATCACAATAACTATTCCATAAACATTTATTCCCTAACATTGCACCCTCATTTCTTGACCTCTAGGGGTTTACATTCTGCATCCTGTGAGTAGAAATTATAATAAGATGGTAATAAATGGTACTGGATAAGTAATTTCTACAATGTGATAACTTCTGTTTTAGAGATATATGGAAGGTACCAACAGGACTACACTCAACTCTGTGTAAGTCAGAGAAAATGGAGGAATTTTTGTTGAAAATAAATTTGGTTACAGGAACTTTCGTTAAAAGACACTTGGTGATTTACTATGCAAACAAAAGGGGAAAGGGGCAAACAAAAGTGTATGTACAAATGCAGAGATGAGGAGGATGGCATATTCTGGAAAAAATAAAATAGTTTCACATAGCTGGAATGTGTGGTGTATGGAGAGAACAAAAGATGAGGCCGGGTGAACACACACAGGCTTGGTCATAGGGTCTTTAAAATGTATCTGTTTTAATTCTGGGAGTGATGGTTTGAACTTACTAATTCCCAAGTCTTTTCTAATTCTGTTTGTTGTTGTTGTTTTTTTCTGCATATATAGCACAGTGGTAGATAGACAGATGATATGCATATACATGAGTAGTTACAATTATGCATATATAATTATTGGATAATTAGCCTGCAATCAAATGAATTTATCCCTCTTTATGAAGTTGTAGGGATTATGGAAGCAAACTAAGACAGCAACTTGACCCTCTTATACCACAGATTCTTTCTAACTAGCAGTGTGGTCTGATGTGAAAATCACTGGCTATGAACCACCTGGGTTTTGTTTAATCTTAGATTCATATATAACTAGCTCTATATGGAATCTCACTTTAGACATCTGTAAATGAGAGGTTGGAAAATATTCTTGAGGTCCTTCCCAGCTGTGATGGTCTATGCTATTGTTGTTACCATAGGGTGGTGAGCTAATGAAATAGCAAAACGGTACACCCAATTCCAGCTCTCCTTTAAGCCGATCTAATTTTAAAATCTTCAGTTTTCTTAATGCATTTCTTAATCTCTCCTGTTTTTCCACCCTTCTAGCCCCCTTTTCTTTTCTGACCCCTTTCTCCTTATTTTCCTATAGTTATTTTGTTCCCTGCAGCTTTGGGGTTATGCATTGTTGATGGCACCTCTCACAATGGATCCATTTGCCCTACAACCACATGAACAGCAGGCCTTTTTTTTTTTTTTTAGCTCAGTGTCACTGGCCCTCATATGTGGAACCCGAACAGGGGCCGCTGGCTTCCCAAGCCAGCGCTTAACCACCGCACCACTCGGCCAGCCCAACAGCAGGCCTTGTTAATCAGGCAGGGAGTGAGGAGGGAAAATTCTCAAGCAACTGAATATGAGTAGCAGTGAGGATGGCAAGACCATTTCTCACGGATTCAATTGCTTCAGAGGAAGTGTGAGAAGAGAACAGCAAAGGCCTGAGTCCTTTTCCTCTTTTCCATATTCCACTCATATGCAATCTCTTTTGCTCCCCAAACTGTTTTTTTTTCCCTGATATGGTTCCTTGTTATGAGCTGAATTGTGTCCCCCAAAATTATATGTTGAAGTCCTAATCCCTAGTGCCTCAGAATGGAACTAAGATAGGAATGTATTTGGAGATAGGTCTTTACAGAGGTGATCACGGTTAAATTAGGTCATTAAGGGGGGCCCTAATCTGACTAGTAGTGTCCCTAAAAGAAGAGGAGATTAGGACACAGACACAGAAGAAAGCCCACGTGAGGGCAGAGGGAGAAGACAGCCATTCACAAGCCAAGGACCGAGGCCTCAGAAAAAAATCACCCTTGCCAACAGCCTGATCTCAGATCTCCAGAACTGTGAGAAAATAAATTTCTTTTGTTTAAACCACCCAATCTGCTGTGGGTATTTTGTTATGGCAGCCCTAGGAGACAAATATACTCCTTATCCGTTTGTAACATTTTGTGTCTGAATTGAGATCATTCCTTTTCTTTCCACTGGAGACAAATATTATACTTCTTTTTGGTACTAGAACAAAAAAAAAGATGATTAACTGTAACCATAGTGCTAGAATGAACTGTGTTCCTCACATATTTTTAGGTATTCATTTCTTTATTCAAAAAGCATTAACTGAATGCCTTTTATGTTCTAAGCCCTGTACTTCTTTCTATAATAGGTATGGGGGAGGAGGAATTCACAACAATAAAATGACACTACCTCCATAATCATGATAAATCAAACACCTCTCTGACATCAAGGAATTTGGATTCTAATATTAAAGTAAATACATTCACAAAATATAGTGAAAGAGTTACACTTTGAATGAGTTATGAAATGGGAATACTGAAATGGTACCCCCTTTTGTCTGGTGGAGTGAAGGGGACTGGGGAGGGGTTAGGAAAGATTTCTCATGGAGATGACATAGAAGCCAAGCTTTACTTAATAAAGTTTTCAGTAAGGAAAAGAGGGGTAATGGCGGTCCATCTCAGGAAGACATACAACTGACATCATGAAAGCATGGTGGTTTGGGAGCTCCCATCTAGGACCCTCTGGCTAAAGGGGTAGGTGCAAGAAGTGGTAAGAGAAATAGCAGGAGCAATAAGCTGTGTCCAGGTAACATGTGACCTTGAATGCCCCCATGGAATTGACATCTGTAGCAAGGGAAAATGTGTTCCCATTTGTCACTTAAGGTTAATTTCAAACTTGCCACCTGTAATAACCTGAATGAGTGAAGTTCTCCTATATTCATTCGTAGTAATAAATATCTCTCAGTGCAAGGGGTTTCTAAGTGAATCTGAATTTTACCCAACTTCTGATTTCCTTTAGAATCTAAACTCATTCAATATGTTCACAAGATGATAACTATAATCAAAGCAGAGAGCTTGATTTCATCTAACGAAGAAGAGTCCTTCACAAAGGAATTACAAATACCCTAATTAATGATTATTTTAATTGCTCTCCCTGTTGGAAGACAATATTTCCTGTTCTGTGTTTAGCTAGGACAAACAATGGTGGCACCATCCTTCTAGTCCAGGACATGAATTGTTTTATACACATGAAATATTAATATTATTATTAGGAAGTTTGTCTCACATTCTGAACCCAGCCTTCTGACAGGGTTTTTGCATGTTGACCCTTACCCAGACCATGCTGGGTATTTTACTATGATAAAGTGTGTATGTGTGTTATGTTTCTATGAGCTCAATTCATTACTATACAATCTGCATGAAGGAAGTGGCTAAATATTAGGTTGAAATTGTCTTTAAAGGTCCTTAAATTAAAATAAGTGACTGGCTATTGAAAATTTATTGTTGAGCCGGCCGAGTGGCGCGGTGGTTAAGCGCTGGCCTGGGAAGCCAGCGGCCCCGGTTCGGTCCCACATATGAGGGCCAGTGATACTGCCCTCAAAAAAAAAAAAAAAGAACAGGAAAATTTATTGTTTTATCTATATATATTTCTGCCCAACTTCTAAAAGGGTATATAGCTATATGCAGTATACACCTACATCTGCCCAAATCAGAAACTAGGGAGTCAGCATTGACCTTTTTTTCTCTCTGCAACCCCTTCCTCTTTCCTCATTACCTCGTCAAGTTCCATTACTCAGTTTACTCACTAAACATTGCATATCTCTTCACTGCATTCTACCTTTTCCATTCCTAATGCCCTAGTAGGGTTCTTATTTGGGATATAACCACAACCTTCTTACACCTGCCTTTAGAGCAGTGGCTCTCAACACAATCTGCACCAGTTAAGTTCTGCTTTAATTGGTCTAGAATTGGAGCCCCAGATATGCACAATTTTAAAAGTTTCCCAGGTGATTACAATATACAGCCTAGGAACAACGCTCTAGGGGGAGTGGTCCCTGGACCACAGATATCAGCATCACCTTGGAAACTTATAAGAATGCAAATCATTAGGCCCCCACCTCAAATCTACCAAGGGCAGAATCTAACAATCTATGTTCCGATAATCATCAAGTGATTGCGATGGAGAATCAAATTTGAGAACCACTGCTATGGTTCTCCAAATATTAAGGACAGAAACAAATATTAGAGTGTACTAGTATTTCCCTGATCAAAATTACTCACTGGCTTCTAAACTTAGCATGGCCGATCATTTCTTGGTGTGCTCTTCATGAGCCAATTCTAAGTTGTATTTTGGTGGGATCATATCATTGCACTGATCTGATTAATACCCAAATATTTAATTTCCTATATATGCTACACTTACATACTTCATATCCTTGTGCATGCTGTTCCCTCTGTCTTCAATGTCCTTTCCTGCTCCTCAATCTAGCAAATTCTCTTCCTCTAATAAGCTTCAGTCCAATTCATTCCCCGTTTTTGAAAGTCTGCTTGGATCTCCTTGCAGACTAAGGTTTTCCTTCCTACATGCTGCCATGTTGCCACTGTAACTTATATAAACCTACATCATACCAATCTCCATATTTTACTGGACTTGTTATTTGTATAATTTTCTCTTTTGGGGAGGCCATGAACTATGATTTCTTCATCTTTTAATTTGTAACATTTACTGTGATGCCTGGTATATTTGGAATCAATGAATTAATAAATGAATATTCCCTAGATGTTTTGTAAAAAAAAATTTGGATCATATGGTGTATCACTTCTAAGTGAGACTCTGATGACATACAGCATCACAGATCTTAATGAACCAAGAGGGCAGTGAGTATTTTCTTCATGGGAAATCTTTATATTGCCATGGTACTTTTTAACTTCCAAGATTTTTCACAGATATTATCAGTCACCCAGAGAGGAGGGCTGAACCTTCTCCTTTAAAAATTATAAGATGTACAAATACTCCTTGACCATGCATATTTCGTTTTATTTTATCTTTTTCATTGTATACGCCACTACAATGTATAGAGTTAATGCTAGAAACCTATTTGAATACACTACAGCTTAGAACTAACCCCTCTCTTTCCAACACTCATACAAAACCAAAACAAAACGAGACATCAGAGATCAGCCATGCTAGGATTCATTCATTCAGTCACCATTTATTAACCATTAATACCTAGGGACTTTGCTTAGCACACCCAATATATATTATAAATAACAGTGGTCGTTGTGTAAACTCACAGCCTATTGGGAGAGACAGTCCTGTAAACAAGTGACTTCAAGGCAAGAATTAAGTGCAATAGAAGAAAAACAGGCACAATACTCTCAGAATTAAGAAGGAATGACAAACTACCCATTTTGCCTACATCTAATGGAGGCTTTCTTTCTTCTTCTCCTTCTACAAAATACCCATGTTGGAACTAACACGAAAGATGGCATTTCATCTTTTTTTGGTCTTTTCCCTCTTGTTTAAAGGTATATTCTTCCTCCTCAAAGTATAACAGACATGTTTGAATTTATCCTGAGAAAATTTATTAACTAAGAATGTGAAAGCACTCATATTCATTCCAGTTAACTTGAAATGACACTCTCCCAATGAATAAGATGTCAAAATCATGCAGCCAATGAAATGCACGCCCTGCTCTTGAGCTGCATGTATATTGTTATTCATTAATTGACTAATAATATTCAGAAATACACAACTAAGAACAGAGGAAGTAGCAGATGCTATAATATTTCTGACTAATGCCTAGTAATAGGTGGCAATTTAATTTTAAATTACTGAATTTCTTGGTTCTGGAAGTTAGATACACAGGTTTTGCAGTAAAATGAGCATTTTTGTATACATATTAAACTTACTGATATCTAAAATTTCATCATTTTTCAAACTTAGGCTAAAAAGGAAATGTCTTAATGCTTAGAAAATCTTACATTTAAATTTGGTTTATATTGTAATGACCTGTGCTTACTTTAAAATTATCTCTAAGCAACAGATTGTTCTTCTTTTCAGAGGAAATAAATTCAAGGAAATGTTAAAATCAGATCCACTAACAGAAAGTAATTCACTTCTCCACCTAAAATAGGTGGATAAGACACTTCACGTACAACTCACATATTGGACCCCTGTGTTTTTTTCCTTTGTAACACACAAACACACACACACACACACACACACACACACACACACACACTTAAACATACAGATACACACCATGAAAGCTGGGTTTTATAAAAAACAAAACAAAGCAAAAACACATCTCCAAAATGGGTACAAATGAATTTGTACTATACAATTGAAAGTCCAGGGGTCTTTCTCCCTCTATATATAATACAAACTTCTAACTACCTTTTACACCCACATTTGGGAAAACTCTGAAGCTAATTTAAGCATATATCAGATATATAAGTAACTGAACATTGATAGCCATCGATTATGTCATTTGATAAAAGAGACACTACACTGAGTGTATATATACAATTTTAATTGTTTCCTGCAATTGAAAACATACCCGCCATATTAATGAATTAGTATCTTTTTTTTTTACTTCTGTTATAATGGGTATGTTTTCAATTATTGTAATCACTCCAGATTCCAACAGGGAATGTGCCTGGATATACATATGAATGTGAACAGTTAAACCACACATGCAAAACTCAAATGCATTGTCTACCTGAGCTTCAGGCTGAATCAAGAGCCTATGTCTTTTTTAGAACTCTGGTTATATATGTGCATAATTCTATTTTTGGAAATTGTCTAGATACTTTCTACACTATATTATTTCTAAAAATAAAATATTAGATGTCATTATCAAATGGTTTATGTCAAAAAAATTTATGGGTAACTGATCAGTCTTTCCATCACTTTTATATTGGAATTAGTTAATTAGATGCTCATATATTGAGCTTCTTACAAACGTACAATAATATTCTAAGATCTGTGAGACTATATGCACATATAAGACATGTTTTGCAATATCCAGAAAGAGTTAATCTAGTAGTAGAGATAACATAATGAATCAAATTATATTACAAATCATATAGACTCAATGCCCTCACCTGTTAAATGGGAATGGTAATATATTATCTTTACCACAGTTTTTGTAAGAATTAAATTATATATAAGAAATATTATTATCATTCACTATGAAAATAATGGAGATAGGCAAATTATTTGTTCAATAGTAGAACGAATTTCTAGGTGTCACGGAATAGAACCCAATTCTCTATTTCTCATATATAATCTATATTTTCAATTTTCAAAATTGCACAGTACATTTTTGCAACGTTATCCCCAGGCAGAAGAATGTCTATATGTTTAATATAGGTCCAACACATTTTCATGGTCTGGATTATTTCCTGGTTGGATAGGTCTTTACTTTTGGTATATGAAGATCAAAAAATGGCTGTATCATCTATTTCAGTTGAAGACTTAATACAATAATGTATGTCTTCATTAATAAAACATTAATCATGGACCTATCATCATAAACAGCTATGGATAAAACAATAAGTCTATATCATGTCTTTTCCTTGGTTAAAATTTTCCAATTCAAAAGAGACAGCCATGAGGTCCTATAAAAATCTTTTTAATACAAATACTGTACTTGAAGATAAAATAGTAAAGAAAAAGATACTGTTAGTTTGCAGAAACTCAATTTCATTTCAAAATTGGGTCAGAGGGCCCACTGCTTCACTAAATCAATATTATTGCTCAAGCTAGTTTTTCTCATAAATGCCTGGGTGCATCAGATGTGTAGATTTCTGTAATGCATGAAGAGTATGTTAACAGAATGCACAAAATACAGTTCAGATTTACTTGTCAATAAAATACTCATAAACATTATTTCTAGTGCAAAAAATTCCACCTAATAAATATGAATAAGGCAGTTAGGCTGACTCAGTAGATGCTATTTTTGTTTGAAGAGACCCTTCAATTCCCTACTTTTGAGTCATTCAGTAGACATTTCTCACCTTGAGTTCCGGCATATGTGTAATGGGGCTTTATCCTTGTGCACATGGTTACCCAGCAACTAACTTTCCTTTTGTAAATGAGTTCCATTCCAGATTAAAATAGATAAAAGATTTCCAATCATTGTGGCCAGTCCTCTGGGTGGAAAATGAACTCAGGAAGGCAGCTATCTGAAACGGAATACTCCCTGGAATGGACATTCTGTTCTAAGTCTCCTTCAGGGAAACGCCAACAATAACTCAAGCAGAAGCAAACACTTGTCTTCAAAGTAGTCCACGCCAACCATTCACTTTCTTGGCAATCTGTCCTCAGACACCAGCAGGAGATTTAATGCTCCTGCTCCTATTTCATTTCAAAGAACAGCAGGTGGGGCATGCTTGTGCTATATGAATAGAAGTTATTCTCCCAATGTCTTCCTTCTCTACACCTCTGCCACTTGGTATCAATTTGACACCTCCAAAGATATCTCAGGTTTGTACCCATCAGAGAAATTCCCACTAGTCACGTTTCCTTTTTTTAACAGTGACATTCCTTTTGAGACCAAGGGGAAAAAAATGGAGGAAGTACATCGTAGAGATAAACCAAAAATACTACTGATTACATGAACCATCTAGATTAAGCAACCAATATTTTAGTATGAGGTTGCCAACTTTTACGATTCACTGAGCACTCAGGAGAAAATAATGTACAAAGCATTAACCTATTCTATTTCATTAGTTATCGTGTGTTTGGGTGTGTGTGTGTGCGTGTGTGTGTGTGTGTGTGTGTGTGTGTGTGTGTGTGAATATAATACCTGCCAGGATTCACTGTTAGACATAAACCCTTTCAGTCTGGATGCCTGAGTTTCAAGTAAATAATAATTTGATGACTAGATACCAGTCAGACAAATGCTGTGATATTTAATCATTCATTTGTGTGCCTACAAACAATTAGGCACAAGAAATCCATAGATGGCAGGCATAGACTCTCCTCTCAAACAGCAAGCGCGTGAGTCAGAAGCAACCTGACATTGGCAACAGGAATAATTACTTGCATAGAATTATGTACAATGAGTTTTCAGTAAGAACACAGAACAGGGGCACCAGATCCTGACCTAGGTTAGTCACAAATGCTTTTCAACGAGCTTCTATAAGTAAATGCTCAAATAACAAAAAGAAGTTGTTAATGGAAGATATGTGGTAAGAGTGAGAATGTTCTAGGAAGTGGGAACAAGTTACAGGTATGAATTACATGACTTATTTATGGAACCACAATTTTAGGGCTAGAGAGAAGTGTGCATCGTGGGAAATAGCAGACACAGAGATGTGAGCCGGTGCCATACTGTAAAGGGTCTTATGCATATGTGCTGGGGCCTTCGATTTTACCTTGTAGCTAGAGGATAGTAAGCTAGAGGCACAAGGCCCGATTTGTGTTGTAGAAATATGACTGGGGCAACAATTAGAAGGATGGATTGATTTAAGACAAGATTAAAGCAAGGAGATCACACACACACTCTGAAAATTAGACATCATCTCTTGATTTATATATGTTTATACAACTTGTTATCTCTGAAAGCTATATATAAATGAGCTGTTCACTAATGTTAATCATTTTAATAATACAAAGTACAAAAATTACTCCCAACACTTTGCCACTCACCATGCAATTTCATATATCCTGCCTTTTAAAAATGTAATTTATTGGGGTAACATTAGTTAAACCTATATAAAAAATGATATAGGTTTCAAGTGTAGAATTCTATAACACCTTTTTTTTTAAGCTGAGCCATCCTGCCACCTGTTGGCAGCTCAGCGGCAGCTCAGCTCGGGCTGGGCATCGAACTGCTGTTGCTCAGAGCTCCGCTCGCACTCTTGAGCGAGCTCTTAACCAACTGAGCCACTCGGCCGACCATATAACACCCTTTTTAATGCCAACAAGAAGCAACCTTGTGAAGCAATATTATAATACCTAACTCATTCTTGAGGACAATCCATATTAGATATGCTCAGCTCAGTGCCAGGCACTCAATAAATAAATAATAGTTAAATATTAGCTTGTTTATGATTATTTGGCTTCTTAGGTAAAGTCAGGCTGAAAGCACAAGTAATCTCAGGCCTTGTCCCATTACATTGCCATGGACCAGCATCAATTCTAAAATGCCAGCCCTCCCCATACAGATTTTTTGGTTATAAACAGCATGAAGCACAATATCTCACAAGGTAAGACATTTAGAACAAGGCTTAAATCACCATGACATTTTGTTCAATAAGTGATGCATGTTCCTATATAATAGAAATGGATTGCATTCTAGTGGGTTAGCATCAAACCATTCTTTGTCTGTACGCTGGATTTATTAATTTACAAGACCTATCTGTTGATTAGGCCTGGTTATGATACAGTGGTCTTCAGGACACGGAGGGCTTGTTAAAGGTTGAATGCTATATTTAACAAATTTTTATTTTGCAATCAGTACAGATTCACAGGAAGTTGCAAAGAAATGTGCAACCTTCATCCCATGTCCTACAATATTGACACCCTGGATAACTATAGTATAATGTCAAACCTTGGAAATTATCAGTATAATTTACAAAGTTTATTTCGATTTCATCAGTTATATAGGCACTCATTTGTGTTCCTCTGTGTGTGGGTTTCTATGCATTTTTACAAAGTATAGATTTGTGTAACAAACACTACAATCAAGACACAGAGTAAATATATCACCACAGATTTCCTTGCAGCATGCTTATAGAGAACACCTCCCCCATTCCTAATCTGTGACAACCATAATATGTTTTTGATCTCTATACTTTTAATTCAATAATGCTATATAAAAGGTATTAATAACACAGGATGTAACCTTTTGAGGTGTTTTTTTTCACTCAACATGGTATCCTTGAGATCTATCATCATTGTATTGAGTATAAAAGGTTCATTTCTTTTTATTTCTGAGTATAGTATTTCATGATATGGATGCACAACAGTTTGTTTCACTTTCACCCATCCATAGGCATTTGGATTATATTGAATTTATGGTGATTACAAAGAAAGCTGGTGTGAACATTCATGCCCGGGTTTTCATGTGAACATAAGTTTCTGGGATAAATGCCCATGAGTGGAATTGCTGTGTCATCTGGTGATAACATGTTTAGTTTTAGAAGAAATTACTAAGTGATTTTTAGAAAAACTGTTTCATTTTACATTCCCACCAGCATTGTATGAGACACCCAGTTTCTCTGTATCGTCAGCTTCAGTGTTGTCACTGTTTCATAAAAATTTTTTTTTAATAAAAATTGTATATATTTAAGGTATATTTGATGATTTGATATGCATATACATAGTGATTACTATAGTCAAGCTAATTAACATACCTTCTCTTCACACGGTTACCATTTTTGTGTGTGACAAGAGCACCAGCAATCTACTCTCTTAGCAAATTTCCAGTATGATTCAATACAGTATTATTAACTATAATCATCATGCTGTACATTAAATGTCTAGACTTATTCCTCCTATATAACTGCAACATTGTATCCTTTGATCAACACCTGCCCGTTTCCCTTAACTCCTCCCCACCCCTGGTAACCACCGTTCTACTCTCTGCTTCTATGTTTTCCACTGTTTTAGATTCCACATATAAGTGAGATCATGCAATTATTTTTTCTTTCTGTGTTTAGCTGAAGTTATTATCCTTTCTTTATAAAATGGGAAAGCTGTTATTAACAATATGTTTTCATATAGTATAATTTGTTTTTCTTTGCAAAAGTCTTTTGTCCTTTCTCAAAGGGATTATTTGCAATTTGTCTTTTAGTTCCCCTACGCTTCTATACTGCAGGATATATCACTTAATGGTCAGTGTCTCTTTTTCTCCAAACATCTTAAAATGAAATTACGACTTCATATTTACACCCAAATATATATCTCAAACTCTTTCAGGTTATACAGAAAATGGATTTCTTCTTCAAGAGCTAGATTAGCAAAGATAAAACCAAAGAGTAAATAACCAACTTTTCCAGGACATCCACATTAATTAGTTACCTATATACATGTAGAATCATAACAGTGGTATGTGTTATGGAGGTATATTACCTGGTAGGGAAATTTTATCTACTTAGGGAATTCTGACATTTACTCAGAGGGAGCTGCTTATAAGTAGAAATTAGTGTTATCTAAGTGAGAAAACAGGGAAGGAATGTTCCAGATAAAGAGAAAAGCATGTGCCAAAGCCCTATTGCAGAAAGAAGCAAGGTCTATTTAAGGAACAGAAAGAAAACCAGAGGGGTGGTGAAGCAAGGGAAGGATTATGGGAGATGTGTCAGGAAGGAAGACAGGACAGGACAGGACAGGAAGACAGTGTTTATATCTCAATTTATTTTGTTTTGCTTTCCTACTAGTCAAGAGAAGCTACTGAAGTGGTTAAGTGGATGCTGATATGAAATTAAAGTGACTGCATTAATTGTAGAGAACAGATTAGAGGGAATGGAAAGAGGTGTACAAAATAACGAGAAAGGAAACTGTTTCTGTAGTCCTAGTGAGAGAAAACTGATGGGCTAGTGTCATGGTTAAGGAGATGAAGAGAAGTAGATGGACAGATATTGGGAGATGAAACCTACAGTAACTAGCAATGGTTTAGACATAAGTGGGCAAGAGAGATGAGTTTCAAGGATGAAAGGGGGTTCTAGCTTGTGAAACTGGATGGATAGTAGCACTGATACAGGGAACAATGGGAAAAGATCTGGTTTCATGGAGATGGAGGGAAGGTTCAGTTTGGGGCACTTAGACTGAAGGAGACTTTGTCACATAGAAATGGAGATGCCAGCCAGGCAGTTGAAATTGCAGTTTGGAATCCATTGGAGAAATCTGAGCTAGAGGTATAATAACTTGGTTATCTGCACATAAGTTGTGTTAATAAAACCATGGGAATGGGTGCAATGATCAAGGAAGGAATTACAGAATGAGAAGATAATCATGCTAGGACTAAGCCCTGAGGAATCCTAATATTTAAAGGTCCAGTAGAGAGAATCAGCCTGCAAAGTAGACTGAATAGAAACACCCAAAAGAAATGGAAATAAAACCAGAAGAGTACAATGCATGGATCTCAAGGAAAGACAACACATTTATAAGGGGAGAAAAGGTCAATATTGACCACTGCTACAAGTTCAAGAAAGAAAAGGAAGACATTTTTGCAATTGCTTTTAATGGCAGGATGTTCTTTACTTCAATTGAACAAGTCAAGTGAAGATTGAATAGGAAAAAAATGAAAGCATAACATTTCAAGAAACAAATTAAATATCTAGTCCAATTGATGGATATAAAGAGTAGAAACATAATACCTTATTTTTTTATTTCTATCATACTTATTACAGTATGAGAATCTCATTTATAATCCCATTTTCTTAAAAAATTATCAAAAAATAAACCACTAACATAGTTACCTCTGGTGTTTAATATTAAAATTAAATGACTAATAATAGCTCCTTAAGAAATAAATATTAAACTACAACTGTTCATTATAATTGAGGAGTGATATCTGTATATAATAAACTTTCCCCTTTGTTTTTCAACTATGTTGTAGCATGCTTTCTATTTTCCTAGTGGAAGAATTGATTTTATTTTTGTTTTTAATAATACTTATTGATTTTATAAACATTACTAAAACCAAATACTTTTATATGTAAACTTCTTAAATTCTAGGGTGCATGTGTGTGTGTGTGTGTGTGTGTGTGTGTGTGTGCGCGCACATGAGAGAGAGAAAGAGAGAGAGATAGATCAATTCACACTAGCAATATTAAAAGAATTGAGATAATTCATTTCATTCACCACACTAAATCATAAAATCTTTTATTCCTAGGAAAATGGTATCCCCCACAATCTCACCTAAGTTTACATATTAGTAAAATAGAATAAAGAGAATGCAAAACTGATTAAAATGGAAAAAAATATCCTAACTGGCCTTACATGTTTATATCACAATATAACTGTCATTTATAGCAGTAAACTATAAAAACATGTTTGTGTATTTAATAATACAGAACAATGCTACATTTGGTTAAACCAAATTTCTGTTGTTTGATTGGAAACTAACATATTGGGTCTCTGAAAAATGTATCTTTGATGTAATTTATTTATAAAGCTAATCCAAAAATCAGTGGCCTTAGAGTTAATAAGGAGAAGGTGCATTTTAAACAACAGTTAAAATCTGTGACATCCTGATATTTCTATTTGCTAGTCAGTTATTAGATAATACTAAACAATCTGTACCATGGAAAAAACACAATACTCAATAGGATTTCTTATTTGAAAATAAGTTATCATATTTGGGGGCATTGTGAGCTGGTATTTCTGACTTCCCCTTACCTCCCACCCTCCTCTGTACACCTTGAACCATTCTGCTCCAATGCTACATATGACTTTTTATCTTCAGTATGTAGACAGATATGTGTGCATATACACCTCTTGATGAGATAAGGACACAATGGCTTACAAAGCCAGAGAAACTCTCAATATCACTTTTGATCATAGATATGAGAGGTCCAATGCTGACATTGCTATGCAGGGCACACAATACTTAATTCTAGAGGTGTCATCTACTGCATAGCCCAGTATTTTCAGACTATGTATAGTGTATATTACATACACATACACAACTACATACAACAACACTGCATAACTATCATGAAGTGCAGATAAAAGAAAAATTTAAACTGTGTAAAAAAGCAGTAGTAATTAGAAATTTAAATAAACCGTTTTGCTAAATACTACACAGAATAGTATTTATCGTTTTCCTTAAATGTTATATGAATCTATGCAAACTATTTTTGTTCACAGGACTAAACCTTATTCATGTGGGCCCTGTTCTCAGCTTTTGTTCATCTAGCACAGTTGCCTGTGCATAACTGAAATAAACTCAGAAAAAAAATCTAGTGAGACCATTCTGAAGGAGTTTGTTCTAGATGATTACAAACAGATCAAGGAGTGTATTTAGTTCTGTGATCCAGTTTACAAAGTGAGAAGATTGAGCTAGAATAAAATAGTGAAGCAAGTGACCCATAATGCATATCGTCATGGACAGCTCCCTGAGGTGGCCCAGAGGATGGATCCTGGGTTATTCATGACATCGTGGTTTTTTATTTAAGAAATCACAATGTGCCAGGTTCTGTCGTCTTGGAGTAAACAAACCAAAAGAATGAGAAACATTCTCAAAGGAACATACAGTACGTCCTCACTTACTGTCATCAATAGGTTGTGTGACTTGGTACAAAACAGCGTGTAATGAAACAAATTTTACTATAGGGTAACTGATATAAACAAGAGTTAAGTTCTTATGACAGCTCATCAACATTATCACAAAAAGACATTGAACAAAACGACATTATTTGAGTACCTGCTGTATTTAGTTCTTCTTAGAAGATACTATGATTCCTTCCATTTTATGTATTGTTCTATCCTCTCTAGAGCTCTGAGGGACCCTCTTCTTCATCAAAATCTGAGAGGTTGTGGCACCTGACTGGTTAAGAACTTTGGATCCTTAGGTGACTCTGTCCCCGTTCAAATCTTGACTCCATTATGTACCAGTTGAGCTATCTAAAGCAAATTACTTAAATTCCCTGTACCTTGGTATTCTCATGTTACATGTGAATTGATTATATTACCATACTGCCTAGAGTTATTACGGGAATTAGTTGAGATATACATAGTATTCTCAGAGATATACTTGATGATACAGGCTTGTTAAATGCTATATACTCATATTAACTTTGAAGTCCAGGTGAATCTAGAATAGTGCTATGCACATACAACGTGCTCTCAATAACTATTCAGGTAAGATAGATCAATGCCTCATCAATCCTTGTCTATGCGACACCACTTCTACTCATTCTCTCATTCACACTTCCATATGCTCATACTCTAAGGCCTATTTATAAAGGTGGATTTTTCAATGAAACTTCCTCATCATCCATCAGTAATTACATCATCAGTAATTACATCCATCAGTAATCACATCATCCATCAGTAATTATTTGTGGTTGATTGGTATCATGCTATTATAAACTCTCTTGATAGATTATAGTAGCTGCATTTATAAACATGTGTGTGTTTTTCTCTGACTTACAGAGTTGTAATCTCATAAAAGGCAAAGAGAATGTAGCAGGTGTTCAACAATGCTTATTTACAACAAGTAAAAACCTGATGGCAAAAAGTTGCTCAATATCATATTAATACTCTATCTAGTCTTACTTCCCCAAAAGCTAACAGATAAATACATTACACTCATTCATGACTAAATTTCAATTACTCAGGTGCCTTCTATCTCTACAGTACAATTCTAGTTTTATTTAAACTTAATTGTCAATGTTTTTTAAGTATTTTTACCATTTTTTCAGATTTAAGACAAATCAATTTTACTAATGGTTCTCAGGAAATTTTAGACATTTCTCCAATAAGCATCCATGCATATATTAACTAAAATAGCATTAAATAAAGTGCAAACTTACCTTACCATATCTATGCAATTCTGTAAGGATGATTTTTCATATTGCTTAACAATTCTGACTGAGCAATTGAAATTCAGACTATGATAAATGTTTTACACTGAAGGCTCATTTCATTATACAGTAGTCAGTTGAAATGGGGTTTCCGAAGAAGGTATTTTTGGGAAGAACAGAGTACAGGAAAAAGCTGAATACATTATGCAATTTAAATATTTATTGAAGCTTTTCTACTAATGCAACATTTTGGTGATATCTCACAGACATAGCAATATGGGAGTGGCAATTAGGAGTAAATAGATGGCAGAGATGGTGGAAACCAAGACACCTGGTGCTGCAGGTGAGATCCTCATTCATAAAGTCATTAAATTGGGGATTGAAAGGAACACTGCTTGTCACAGAAATATTATTTTCCTTAGTATTTCATTATTCTATCTAGACATTGCCTCTATGATTTTTTTAGAGTTCTATTGTCTGCCTTATTTAATTCCTGACCTCCTTCTCTTCACACTTTCTAGCTCTTCTCATAGCTAGAGAACTTGAGAGCTCACATTTTAAGTTCCCCATAAAGATTTCATTTCTAGGCTTCAGATCCCCACATCCACAGTACCTACACTCTCCATATAAAAAAACTTAGCATCCACACCCCCAATCCTTCCCATGATTCCAGCTTCCCTTCAAATCTTCTCCTTGTAAACGTCACCATTATCCACCCAATTCTATATGCCATGAAGGACACCACATCCAATTCAACATCAATGCCTATTACTTCCACCTGAAAAATAAATCTTGAATAAATCCACTTATTTCAACTTTACTGTCATTATTCTCATCAACATCACCCTCTTCTGTCCCTGGAGAAACTACCAGATTGGTAGCCCTTGCCCCACTCTTAACATCCCTTGATCTCTTCTTCACAAAACAGATAGTCTTAAAAAATAATTTCACCACAAATATGTACCTGTCACCGTTCCACCTGAATCCCTTAAAAGGCGGCCCGTTAATTTCACCATAAAGAAAAAATATCATTGCCATGACTACTGAGGTTCTTTCTGATTGGACCCACACCCACTGCTATGCTGCATGCTTGGTCCAAACATTCCCTCATCGACTATTCTCTAGGAAAACTGCCTTTGCTTTAGTATTTTCTTCACAACAAGTCATAGCTTCACACATGTTGTTCCCTCTGAATATAACATTTTCCCCCTTTATCCCTTGAACAACTATTCCTCAACCCCATTCTTCTTTGTCTTACTTTAAATATCATCTTCTTAGGAATTTCTCCCCAATTTCTAATACTAGTCTATAAGAATGTGTGCTTCATCACATAGCCCTTGTCCCAAATGCAACTTAAATTTTACACACACACACGCACACACACACACACACACACACACACACGGTGCCAAAAATGTATACACATTTTAAGAAAGGCAAAAACTATTAAAATTACACTGATGATAACCGGTGATATCTTTCCTAAATTCTAATGTCAATGAGGTCGCTTGTTTATAACATTATCTCCATGGAACAGCACAAGTACCAGGCACAAAGTTGGTATTCAATACATATTAGTTGTATGAATAAACGAACGAATGAATAACAATCTGTTCCTTCTTTAAACAGAGGTCACCCAAGCTCACACAATACAAACTTTACAGAGTCACTTCTTTTGATACTTTTATTTCTGGATTTGTCTTGAGAGCAAATCTACTTCCAGGCGTTTAAAGTAAATCACTGCAAAGTCCGTAGGCTTGAGTGCAGTGAACTCCGTGATGATACTTGGTGCTTTCTGACACAGCCCATTAGAGATGGGGTGTGTACACCTAATCCAAAGGAATCCTCTAGCTCTTTAGCAGCTGTTCACATGGCTCCTGACCTGCCCTTCAGGCTCTACTAAATCAGGATTCCTCAGCTGTCTGAGCTTCCAGTAAGTTCTTGCAGTTAACCACCTACATGCCAATATTGCTTGTGTCTGGTTACACTCTTCAGAGTCTATTCTTCCCCTTTCCTTCCTAGTTATTTTCCAATACATGGAAGCTATTGGGATTTACTACTTTCATAGATAATTTCATCAGTCCCTCAACTATTTTGATAACATTTTGTCTACTTGGTCACTAGTTTCTTTCTTTCCTTTTTTTTTAAAAAAAAGATTTTATTGGGGAATTGGGGAAGGGGAACAGTGTTGAAAATTTGGGAAGGGGAACAGCCAAGTTGTTGTCCTTCAATCTTAGTTGTGGAGGGCGCAGCTAGCTCAGCTCCAAGTCCAGTTGCCATCCGGCCGCCCGACAGCAGCTCAGCTGGGGCGCAACTCACTGGCCCATGTGGGAATCGAACCAGTGACCCTGTTGCTCAGAGCTCACACTCTTAACCAATTGAGCCACTTGGCTGGCCCAGTTTATTTCTAATATTGCCCTCTTGAGGATCAATATAAAAAGGAATTACTCAGTTTGCATTTGATGGAAATACTTGGGCAGCTCTGATTCTGCTATTTTCCTTTCTTCTTTCTTTAGTTTGACCTCACATAGTTCCCAAGGCTAAAATCTGTACTTGTAACAGTGTGCTGACTCCCCTGCCCTTTAAGTCAACACTTAGCTCAGGCTAAGGTAGAATGGCTGCTGTAACCTGATGAAGGAGCAGGCAAGTTGCGTGCAAATAAAGATGGGTGCCAAGAATGAGCAAAAAGCCACTGATGTTTATGCCCTTTTATAGTCCTGATTCTATGATAGTCTTAGCCAAAAGCAGAGTACAAGAGGGAGAGCAATTTAAAACAAAGAGACATTATAATGCACATTGTACTCAATACTGGTCTTTTTGAAACATCAATTATTTCATAATGGTGGAAGTAAAGTATATCTAAAAGCTGAAGATAAACTGGTAAAAGATTATATATTATTTTGACATATTTAAATTCCTCATTCTTGTAATCCTCATGAATGGGCTGAAGATTTGTTAAATATAAACTAAAAATATGACAATTCAAACATCTGATTTTAAAAGTTTCTTTAAAATTGTGTCAACTCTGTTGGAAACCCATTCAGCTATCTACATTATGCTTTATAACATCGATAAGCATTGGCTTTCATAATGCATTTTAATATTCTTCCTATTCAGGAAAACAACCAGAATTTCTACTAAAATAAGTAAATAACAAACAAAATTAAAATAAATATAAATAGAGGCAAAGCTTCCCTTGGATTCTTTTACTTGAACAGTAACATGAAACTAAATATTTTTAACTAGCCTAGATATATTTCAGCTTTCAAAGTTGATATATAAAAATATCAATTTTACAACAATTTGAACTTATGAAAAATTATTTCCTAGAGTCAATGGAATTGTAACAGCTATATATGATGTGAGAGGGGTAGTAGATTGGGGGAGGGGGCTCTCACTTTGTGAGGGGTGTAAAGTCTAACTATTACATTGTTCTGTGCACCTGAAACTAATTAGAAAATGAAGTACTGAAAAAAAAATTATATGGAATCAAAATGCTGAATTAACAGTTCTGGAAGACTCACGAACAACAAAAACACAACAGCAGCATTTTACCAGAATAACAAAGAAATGACAGTTCCATTCCAGTTGAAGGGTAATTGTGAATTCTCCCCACCTTCCATTAGTGAAGAATGAGGTGTGGAATGACAAAAGGAAAGTGAAGCACTGAGGCAGAAGGCAAAAGGAAATAAAGGAGACCAGAAAGAAACTTATCTCCAAACTCAATCCAGATTGCTAGGAAAGCTTGTTTTGTCAGGGCTTATTATCATTACATATACTATGCAAAATCTCCCTAGGGATGTAGGACCCCAGAAAATTGCCCTGTGTGTTCTTTCACCTAGTGAAATTCGCAGGTATTCTCAATGAATGATGTCAGAATAACATAAAGATTGAGACATGGCAGCCTAAGTGGAAGACTGGAGGTATGGAAGAGGGAGTGCAGCCCTTTGGTTGTCTGGTCATAAGGTTAGGACTCTTGTAAGCATGAGTCAGCAGGGCCATCCATTTCCTCTCCTCATCATCTCTGCCAGCGGCCTATCAGAATTGTGGCTGAGAAATGTAATATACCCTTTGAACAATGCAGCCAAGCCTTCCCTTTCCCCGCCATATTCAGGGCTGTAATCTCCAATAGGGAAAAAGAAAGGCCCTGGAAGTTAAAGTGTTTCAGAATCTCTGGAGGAGGCATCTAGTTTTAAAAAAAAGACAAATATGCTGCACTATATGGGAAAAACAAGCTTTCTATACTATAAATTTCAGGAAAAAGCCAAATATTATAGCTGTTCATCTTCAAACTATGGTTTGCATATGAGTGATTTACAAAAAGCAGGTTTACTCTTCCATTCAAGAGCAGAGAGCAGAATCTCTGAAAGATGTGTTCACTGTTAATATTAACTGGGTGGAGCTTGAAATTTTACAAAGATAATGATTTTAAGGATAATTTTACATGTGCTGTAAGTAGACAAACTCCTCTCAAGCTGGCAAAACAAAAAAACTATCCCTCTAGTATTACCAATTCTACGTTCATATCTGCACTAAAATTAAACTTCCAAACTCCAAATACGTGTTTTGAATACCACTCTGTCAATATTGTATAGCGTGAAACTCCAAGGAAGATTAATTAATAGATGTTTTTATATGAGGAGAAATGTAAATACTACAAGATGTTTATTTGCTTGTGTATTTGCATTTTGAAGATCAATCTGCTACATGGAGAATGCTCTCCAAAGATAAATATTTTCATGAAATTTTACTCTGGAAGTTGGTAACATTTAATAAAGAAAAGTCTTCTCATTTCTCATACTGCCGTCCATGACCTTCCCCAGAAAATGTTCCAATATGAACCAACTGCCCTGATAACACAAAAGAAATCTCCTAGGAGTACAGAAGGGCTTTGTTAGAAAGAAAACCATTGCCTCCCTCTGAATCCAACGCAAACCTGAATGTACCGTTTAAAAATAAACCAAGGTCATCGTTATTCCTTCTCATTGTGATTTGGCGTGCCTTCAAATTACATGGCCTGTATATCTGAAATACCTATCCCGCCTCCATTAACTGAGTTTGACATCAGTTTAATCAACGTATCTTTTCAGAATGAAAGGCAGAAATGTCAAATTCCTACCATTATAAATTCTTTAAACTCTCTAATCTGCATTAACTAAAAGCCTGTCTTTGAGAAATAATCTATGCTTTCAAGAAATATAACTAGCATTAATTTTATGTTAAAATGTAACTGCGAAAAGATTGTCACAACAAATCTCTTCATACAGAGGTGATTTCCCAAGAAACTTTTAACACTTAAGCCTTGAAGCTCTTCACTTATGTTTCGTTGGACAGAGGACATAGATTATATTTATTTGTAAACTTCTTTAAGATGATACATGTTTAAAATAGAAAATAAATACATGAACAGAAGCTGATCTTTAAAGAAAAGTTAATTTCCAATTAATTTTCAATGTTTCTCTTAAGAGATTAAACTCTGTGATTACTTATGTATGTATGTGTTTCTATAAACATATAGACTCACACCAAAATACCATGTTTCTTGTATTTGCAATACAAGAATGGTTAAATGAAAAATACAATAAATCATTTTTAATAAGTTAGGGGAATAGTACAGTAGAAAGTGGAAGGGGAAGGAAGGTTTGGGAAATCACTGTTTTATCCTTGTGATAAAGCCATGATGAAAGATAATACAATAGAATTAAAAAAAAAGCTCACCTTGTATTTCCAAGACAACGAAGATTTTAATCTCTTTTATTAAACCACACAAGTGGTTAAGAAACTTGGCAATTTGTTTCACATGTAGCAAATGACTTGGACTACAATGAATACTTCAGGACTAAAGAGGAATGTGTACTAATATCTCTGTCCAAATTACGAAATAATATTTCAGTTTTGTCTAGCTGGAGTTGTGTCAACCAACAACTTTTTCTCTTAAATAACATGCATTTACACAAAACGCTTTGTAGTCTATTTTTTAAGTTTAGAGTAATTCTACGTGACATTCTCTATTGTATATTCCATAATATTATACCATGTAAGAGACACAGAAAGCTTCTTATTAAATTAAAATTATGCTATCTAGATCAGCAATCTATTTTTCATAGTTAAGATGTCCTTAAAAGAGTCTGAAGATGAAATTCTAAAAGATGATTTTATTAGACCTCAAGATAATTTGCATTATTTAACAACTTTCAATGAAATGTATATTTGCAATAAATTATTTGAATAATTCTTTGCAAGGTAATATTCGAGTACTTCTAAAAGTAAATAGTTCATGTGTTAATACAATGATCCTCTCTATTAATTAGTAACTATTTTGGTTAAAAGCCAACCAAATGTACTCTTTTAAGGTTTTCAAACTAAGGCAATTTAAAAAACTGGACACAAATGTCAATATACTCAAATAGTAGTATGTTGTCAACTAGTAAAAGTTAATGTCTAATATAACCTCGTGAATATCTTCATTTTCTTTACATAAGCCCATTGTCATGCAGCATATGTATTACCTGATAGTTTTAAAATGTACTATAATGAAGTTCTACAGGTTTTGTCCTATAAAGATTAGCTGTCTTCAAATTCTAGTTGAGTTGAAAAAGTTATTTGAATATCTATGACAAAACAGACAGTAAGTTTGCCTTGCTTCATTCAAGAATTGCATCTTCACTATTCTTTCTCAATTTTTCTATACACTGGTTTATGGTTTTAATTTTGTAGATATACTGATTGCTTGATCAATCAATATGTATGTGTGTTGCAAAGAATATAGGCTATTGTATGTTTGTAATATTAATAAATGGAATAGTTTTTCAATCAGAAATCAATCCTGATGCTTACCAAGAAATTCATAAAATAAGGGAATTATATAAAAATGTTTTACTATAAACTCTGGTAACATCTAATATGAATAATTGTACAATGTTAATTTTTTCCACAAATTTTTCTCAGAGGCAAAACTGTGTTGTGACTCTCTTTCCAAAAGTTTTGAAGAAGTACTTATTTGGAGAGATTTACTTTTTTCATTCTTACTTACAGGCATTGCCCTCATATATAATTCAGAATGACTATAATCTACAAGTCAAAGGCATGAAAAAAAGGTCATCTCCTTCATCCACCTCTGGAAAACACTGTGCTCCTCATATATCATTTTTATTGTTGTGTCACAGTCAATTTTTAAATTCTTCGTTAGTCATCTTCACTTTCTTAAAATAAACAAGCAGCTGTACTTTACATAAAATTCAAACTAAAAATCTTTACTGAAAACCTAGGTCATCACATATATGAAACAATACAGTCACTTTACTATGAAATACAATTGGAAGCCCCTAATGTGTTTATGGTGTTTTCTCAACAAAAGGGTCTGATCATTTGCAAGCATAGATCATGTAATTATTTGAAAGATTTTTCATAATATGCTACAGAAAAGAACATTCAAAATACTAAATGTAACATGAGAAAGGAAATTTCAAATTAAATATTTATCAATACTTTTCTCAACTTCCACTTATCCATCACAATTCATTTTATTATATTTTTTCATTTTTCCCTATGATATGCCAGATAAAATTCTTCTAATCTCGAGGTATCCACAAGTCATTCCCATACAGCAATTAGTTCATTGAGAGTATTTGCCAGGTCACTACCCCAACATATAACCATTACTAAATACAGAAGTATCAAATAATCAAGATAATAACTCAGATACACAAACAATTTCACAGCAAATACTCCAGGCCAGTTATGTATATTCTATTACTTTAGTGGTTTCTTAAGAAAGATATGTTTGATTATATTTGTAAAGACAAAAGTTTAAACTCTACCTCATTTCTACTGAAAAGTTTTCACAATGAGAAACATGTACACCTGCACATATATCGGTATGCAGAACATGTAACACTTATGGTTATTCACAAACTACTATAATAATTTAAAATCAATCTGTCTAATCGGTGAACTTGTCACAAGCTAAAAGTTATGCCATTGTAAAAAATAATTTTACTTTGTACTTACAACAGTCCTCTACTTCTTCCCACCAAAGCATTTGGAAAATAAAATGTGTATCAAGGCAGCGATAAAACTCTTGGTAAAATTTCTCCCAACTTTATTGCTCCAGTAGGTCTAGGAATGATGAGAAACCAAACAACTTCAGCAGCCTTTAAAAAATAACACTTTGGTTTTTCCTAGTCCGTTTTTCTCTGAAGCTAATTGCCTCCAAGATCTGAGTCCTGTAAGGGGAAAGTGAGTGATCCCAACACTGAGTGAGTCAACATAGTAACTGATGCCAGGATTCTGTAGAGGCCCCTGGATATTTCAAATTCCAGGACCTGCGCAGAAGCAAGTGGCCCGCCTCTTCTCTCAAGTTGGTTTCCCATAATAGGACTGCCCATGGTCACTACATATAAGGTTGTGCTTCCAGCATGGCAAGTCCTGTGAATTCAAATAATGTTCAACTGTGTTCTGATTAATATCCAAACCAGAATAGCACAGTGGACTGAGTACTTGCTCTCAAAGCCTTCTTAACATAAAACCTCTTTAGTGCAAAACTGTAACAATACTTTCTGTAACTACTATGCACATTTCTAAAATAACAGAGCAAAACTCTTAATCCAGAATAGACTTTTAAATGCCTTTCCTTATTTTACCTTCTTAACAATACTAAAAATTTCACTCTACTCAAAAAAAGGAAATGCCCAGAGTAATCTATGCATTTATTATGTATCCACTGTTTACCAAACTTAATTTCAACTCTGGGGATCCAATCAAAAGTCATGTATTGATGATGCCAACAGTCTGAGTAAGAGACGCAACAGTAGAATGTCACAGCTGAGCTCTGAAGGCAGAATGTATATCGGTCTCATGTGATAAGGTTCCTGCTAAAATAAAGAACACTCTAATCATGGAACAAAGAAATCCTCCTAAATCACTAAATATCCATTGTAACTTTTGTAAAACATTTTTAAGTAACAAATTGTTCTCGCTTCAGTTTCTTTGGTGACAGTTATTGCAACAACATTCTTAGACACTGAGTTAATGATAAATTATTTAATTGTTCTCAATAGATGCTTTGTTCTCTATTAAATTAACACAATTGTAATGCATCATTCAATAGGCTTGTAAATAAGTATTTGCCACTAGAAGACTTCTTTATCTTCTTTCTTATTTTTATTATTTATTTATATTAAATTTATTGGGGTGACATTAGTTAATAAAATTATCTTATTTTTCTTAAGACTTTTATTGGGGGAATTGGGGAGGGGAACAGTGTAGGGGAATTGGGGAAGGGGAACATTGTGTTTTTCCAGGACCCATCAACTCCAAGTCAAGTTGTTGTCCTGCAATCTTAGTTGTGGAGGGAGCAAGCTCAGCTCCAAATCCAGTTGCCGCTTTCAATCTAGTTGCAGGGGGTTGGGGCATAGTCTACTATCCCATGTGGGAATCGAACAGGCAACCTTGTTGCACACGGAGCCATCCAGCTGCCCACCAGGAGGGGGAAGCTGTTGTCTTAAATCTCAGTTTCCAGTGTGTGTGGGGGGGGTGGGGGGCACAGCGCAGTTCATCATCCCATATAGATGTCAAACCAGCAACCTTGCTGCTAAGAGCATATGCTTTCACCAGCTCAGGGCAGCTCAGCTCAGGAGCAGCTCACAGGCCCATGTGGGATTCAAACCAGTGACCTTGTTGCTCAAAGCTGGCACTCTTAACCAACTGAGCCACTTGGCCGGCCCATCTGATTTGTATTTTTAATGCAACAGGTAAGCCTGATATTTATAGAAACATTGGTAACATGTTTCAGAAAGATATTTCTTTTGCAATTATAATAATCTCTTCTAAAATTACTTGTTTGAGTACTTTTACAGTACCATTTGTTAAAGTGACAGGCTCATTTCTTATGTCAACCATTCAATTTCTTGGCACAGAAATAAGTTGTAGACAAACACACACACACACACAAAAAAAAAAAAAAAAACCCTGACATATTGAGTCAAACTATGATATTAAACTTAATAGTGAATTATACATTTTATATTTTAGAATATCATCATAATATGACCATTCCTTCCCAACAAAATCTATACGAAAAAAAACAGAAGGCCTAATTTTATATAATTGTATTTAACTTGCTACTATCCAAAATGGATTTAAAATGTTCTTCTCCTTGGGCCGGCCGAGTGGCACAGTGGTTAAGCGCTGGCTTGGGAAGCCAGTGGCCCCAGTTCAGGTCCCACATATGAGGGCCAGTGATACTGCCCTCAAAAAAGTAAAATAAAAAAATAAAATAAATAAAACGTTCTTCTCCATAGCTTGCCTCATTTCCTCTCCTTAGTATGGTTGTCTAAATATGCATATAAGCAATAATTTCATTAAAAAGTTAAAAAAATGTTGTAGGACTGACATGGATACAAGTCTGCATGTTAGCATCAGTGTCCTGTGCTATGGGTACAATATCACTCAGAGTATGAATTCCTTTACACCTTGTACTGGGAGTTTCCTACAGATATAAACCATGTTTAGGCTAAGGCATACGGATAATTTTATCAGTGATTTGCAAAGTGTGATCCACAAAGCATCACATGGAAACTTTTTAGTAATACAAATACATAAGACCTGGAAAAGAAGAAACACTGCGAGTAAGAACTCGTACACTCTGTGTTTTACAGGTGATTCTAATGCATGGCCAATTTTGAAAAACCCTGTTGCTTTTCAAAACTGTGGCTCCAAATATACCAAATACTTGTCTTGGTTAATTATATAAAGTATCGAAAAACATCCAGGATGGTGGAGTAGATAAATGCTGTGCTTGCCTCATCCCACGAACATATAAATATTACAACTGAATTATACAAAAAATAGCCTGGACAACCATCTAAACTATAGCTGAACTTTATATAAGGATAAATAAGGATATAAAGAGGAAGCCACGTTGAGATTGGTAGGAGGGGCAAAGTCTCAAAAGGGGCTGGTCCCACACCTATGTGTGGTGGCTGAAAATTGGGAGAGATATCTTGCCCACAGAGGTTCCCCATGAAGGAGTAAGTAACCCCAGCCCCCCACACCATGCTCCCCAGCACAGAATATTGGTGCCAGGAAGAGGAGCCCCCACAACTTCTGGCTATGAAAAACAGTAGGGATTCCAATTGTCAGGGTAGGATGGAAGGCTGTGGAAAACCCAGACATCCTCTTAAAGGGCCCACACAGGCACTCATCCTAATCTCTGGTGGAGGGATTGTGACTCTGGGGGCCTGAAGTTACACTTCAGGGAAAGGACTGGAGGGACAATCCCCATTTTCCCTGTGTGGGGCCCTCCTCTTATGCAGCTGCCGGCAGAAGGGCATCAGGTTTCCTGTGCTGAGCCCACCCCCACAGGACAAATTTGAATTTGATTTGCCTGGTGAACTCTGACGCTCCACCCTGTGGACTCATTGAGACCTGGCCTCGCCCACTTTGCACACTGCAGGAGGCATTATCAGCAGCTGAACCTTATTCGAGTCAGCAGGTGGTAGCAAGCCTGAGAGTGCCCTGACTTTCTGTAGAGCTACCACAGACCGAGTACTGGTGGCAGCTGTCCTAAGTCTGCAGCATGACCTCTCCAACTTGCCTCCAGGTACAGCACAGGCAGTGACCAATCATGGATCACTTTGTAGCTACTACCAAGTGATCCCCAGCCAGTCACAGACAGTGGCTTACCTGAGCCTGCACTGGAGACCCTCCCAACAGGCTCCAGAACAAACGAACCTGGAGGTTGGCTTCAGACCACAGCAGAGCACCACTCGGTTAACCCCACAAGTGGCACACACAAAGGGCAGTCTCAACAGACACCAGGGCCCACTGGGGCAAATCCACTCCATATGGAAGGTTCCTCTGCACAGTAGCCCATAAGCTGTGGACGTAGCCAAACCTCCCAGCCAGTCAGCCTGAGGGTCAATACCACCCAAGATATGCCAACAGCAATCAAGGCTCAGCTATTACAGGAGGACACACACAACCCACACAAGAAACACTCCTGCAGCACCTGGAGCAGGTGACCAGATAGACTGTACCACTGGACCCCAAGGACCCCTATTATATAAGACCACCCGGCAAGGCTGGGAGACATAGCAGCACTACCTAATACATGAATATTTGTCCTATTGTTTTTCTAAGTTTTAAAATCTTATATTTACATTTAAGTCTATGATTAATTTTGAGTTCACCTTTGTGTAAGCTGTGGGGTTTAGGTATAAGTTTTCTTTCTATTGCTTACTGATTTCCACTTACTCCAACACCATTTGTTGAAAAGACTTTCCTCCTTCTGCAGAGTAACTTTTGTATCTTTGTCAAAAATCAGTTGGGTATATTTGTGTGAATTTATTTCTGGACTCGCGATTCTGTTCCACTGATTTATACTTCTATCCCTCTGCCAGTATCACACTGGCTTAATTACTGTAGCTATACAATTTACCTAAGCATTAGGCAGGGTTGTTCCCCTACCTTATTATTCTTATTCAAAATTGGCTTAGAAATTCTAGATCCTGCACCTTACACTTTAATTTTAGAATAAGCTTATCTATAAATAGGTCTACAGATCAGACAACAAAATATCATTCTCTTATCTTGATAGGAATTGTATTAAATAGATCAATTTGTTGTATTTCCCCATCCATGAACACAATATATTCTCCATTTATTTAGGCTTTATTTTATTTCATCAGTTCTTTGTTTTGTAGCAGTTAGGTCCTATGTATGTTTTGTTAACTTCATAGTATCTTTTTTGGGGGAGTGACTGTAGATATTGCATTTTGAATTTTGGTTTCCAGTAGTTCACTTCTTGTGTGTAGAAATACAATTGATTTTTATATGTTGATCTTGTTGAACTCATTAATCCTATGAGTAATTGTGTAGAATCCCTGGGAAACCTTTTACATAGCCCATCCTAACATCTGCAAATAGGCACTGTTTTAACTCTTCCATCCTGATTATATGCTTTTATGTACTTCTCTTGCATTTTTGTGCTGGCTAGAACTTCCAATACTATGAAGAATAGCAGGCCTGAAAGCAAAGATCTTTCTTTTGATCCTACTATTAGGAAGAAAGCATTAAAATCTTTCAACATTATTATGCTGTTAGCTATAGGATTTTTGTAGATAGCCTTTATCAATTTGAAGAAGTACTCTCATTCCTAGGTTTCATCTTGAATGGGTGTTGAGTTTTGCCCAACCTTTTTTTTCTGCATGGATTGATAAGGCCACTTGATTATTCTTTTCTAGCTAGCTAATATGACTTATTAAATTTTGTTAAGGTATTTTGACTCTATTGATGAAGGCTACTAGTCTGTAGTTTTCTTTTTTTTTTGTACTGTGTTTGTCTGGTTTGGTATCAGCCTACTTCTTGCCTCGAAAAATGTGTTTGGAAGTGTTACCTCCTCTTCTATTTTCTGGACATTGACAGTTCTTTTCTTTAATCACATGCAAAATGTCATGCCACTTCCTTCTGGATCCAATCATTTCTTATAAGAAACTGCGACATTTGATTTTTTCCCTATAGATAGAGTCCTTTCTCTTTCACTGTTTTGGGGATTTCTTTATCACTAGTCTTCAGCAGTTTGTTTATGATGGGTACAGGTTATGATGGATCTCTTTGAGTATGTTGTGTGTGTTCACTCAGCTTCTTGAATCTGTAGGTTTTTGTCTTTTGCCAAATTTGGTTATTTCTCAGCCATTATTTCTTTGAGCACTTGTTCAGCAATGCGTTCTTTTTTCTCTTCTTTCAGGACTCTAATGACATGTATCGTAGATCTTTTATTATGATCCTACAGGTCACTTAAGTTCTGTTCACTTTTTATCAGTCTATTTTTGTTCTTATTCAGACTGGGTAATTTCTATTGTTCTACCTTCCTGTTCACAGATTTTGCCCTCTGCCCTCTCTAATCAGAGACCATCCATTGAATTTTATTTTGATTACTGGACTTTTCAGTTCTAAAATTTCATTTTGTTCTGTATTTCTTGCTGAGACTTTCTATTTTTTTATTTGTTGCAAGCAAGTTTGTAATTGCTTATTGAACCTTTTTTTATGATGGCTGTTTTAATATCCTTGGCAGATAATTCTATAATCTGCATCATTTCAGTGTAGGTGACTTTTGATGGTCTTTTTTCATTCAGGTTGAGGTTCTCCTATTTCTTGGTTTGCTGAGTGATTTTAAATGGAAACCTGGGCATTCATTTAGGGTATTATTTCATCAGGCTCTGGATCTTATTTAAATCTTCTGTTTTAGCTAACCTCTTCTGACACTGGTGGAGGATGGGAAGGGGGTTACTCTATTGTTATTGCTAGGTGGGCGTGAAAGTCCAGGTTCCCTATTCAACTTATGTTGATACCCAAGATTATTTCTGTGTGTGCGCACATGTTTGCACATGCACATGCACTTTATTTTGCATTTACATTACTTGAATTCTGATAAAATTTAGTAAATGGATATGTGGAACCTTATGGGTTCATTCTTACACATTCAGAATTTTTCCCACTGGACAAAAAAAGAGCTACATTGTGTGATGCTGAGAGTCCATCTTAACTCATATTTCCAGAGACAATAACGTCTATCACACTTGTAAAATGATTTGATTTCAGAACCTGGTATTACATAAAAATGCTTTCTATAGGGCCAAGACAGAGGATATTTACTTACTAACTATATAAATAAAACTCAAAACTAATTTATCAGTGTTATAAGAATAATGGCTGACTAATTCATTTATTGATTCTCAGCCATGTTAGGAGTTAAATGTACAGGAATTAATAAAAGTGTTTAAAGATTTCTAAAAGAAACAAAGGTATTATGAGTACAAAGAAATTAAATACATTGATGTCAGTGAGCTGAGAATCAGTACCAAGATTTAATAGTTAAACCTCTTATACTGTATTCATCAAGGTTATGGCAGAAAATAGGCAGACCTAAAGCATTTAACAGAAAATAATTTGTTGAAATAATTATGAACACAGGTATAGGTAGGTTATGAGAACAAAAATAGATGATGAGTGATTCAGGTAAGAGCAAAATTGGGAAGCTGTTTCTACTTCTAAGCCTGATAGGTCAAGGTGAGGGACTAATGTTGGAATAGTGATAGACACACATAGTCACTACCAGAACTTTATTGAGGGGCACAGAAAGTAGAAAGCAAATACCCTAAACTCTTTTTTCTCCTGCTCTCTGATCTCTTCCTGATGTCACACAATTTGCTGATAGAGTGCAAGAAGCCCTGGTGATGGTGATGAAAAGCAAAGCTTCCCAGGGCAAAGAGTATGGCAGGGAATGTCATAAAATGGATGTGATAATGGGGAGCAGGGCCACTGATATAAGTAAAGAATTATTACCGCATGGGCTCAGCACTGCTGTATCAGTCTTGGAAAGATACTTGGTATTAGTGTGATACCTTAGTGGAAAACATGACAGGGATGAAAAGATCCTTTGCAATCTAGCCCTGGCATTCATTTTTCAACCCTACATTGCATTAATCTGAATTCCCCTGAAGTGATCTCATATACTTTCCTACCATTATATCTCAAATTATTTCAAAATTTCATCACATATATTCTCCTTGCATGCTGCTTAGCTCCTTTGTTGCATCAATAATAAATAAGCTGCATATACGTTTAATGTGTGTATTACCTGCTGTAAAACAAACCTCATCAGAATAGTAGTTGAGTCTTCCCTTTCAATGGCTTCATCCCCACTGTTTATCACTTTGTTACGTGCATACTATTGCTTCAGCTTGCAAGTTCCTTATCTTTTAACCTTTGTCTGTATATGGTATGCTTCTTTATGCTTCTGGGGTTTGTTAACATTTGTCTTCTCTATGAAGATTTTTTTTTTGAGGGCAGTGTCACTGGCCCTCACATGTGGGACTGAACCGGGGCCGCTGGCTTCCCAAGTCAGTACTCAACCACAGCGCCACTCGGCCGGCCCCTCTATGAAGATTTTTGGAGTTTCCCCTCAGCCCCATTTGTAGTTGGGTTTAATGATATGAATGCATCTTCACTACTGTAAACTTCTTGATGTTAGGACTGGTAACTATTTATGTTGATATCATAAGTTCTCAGAAGTGCATTGGGTATAATAGGGACTCAATGATACCAGTTAAAAAGAAAAGAAAAGAAAACAGCAATGTAAGGATACTAGATTACAAGTGGTGAGCACTCCATAGAGTACACAGATGTTGAATTATAATATTGTACACCTGAGGGGCCAGCCAAGTGGCTCAGTTGGTTAAGAGCACAAGCTCTGAGCAACAGGGTTGTGAGTTCGATTCCCACAGGGGCCAGTAAGCTGAGCCTGAGATGAGCTGCTGCTAAGCTGCCAACAGGTGGCAGGATGGATCAGCTGGTGAGAGCATGTGCTACTAACAACAAGGTTGCCAGTTCGACTCCCACAGGGGATGGTGGGCTACACCCACCCACAACTAAGATTGAACAGGGCACCTTGAGCTGAGGTGCTGTGAGCTGCCGATAGGCAGCCAGATCGCGACTGGACTTGGAACTGAACTAGCTGCGCCCTCCACAGCTAAGACTGAAGGACAACACTTGGCTGTTCCCCTTCCCCAATTTCCCAATAAAATTTTAAAAAATATATTGTACACCTGAAAATTATATAATGTTATCAATCAATATTACCACAATAAATTAAAAATAAAAACAGGCATGAGGAAGGAAGAAAGAAGTTTACACCACAGATAATTATAAAACTCAAAATAAAAGGATGAATCCTTTGGGGATGGCATACCAAATCTGTTTGCAAGTATATGTTAGAAGAGATTCTGAATCTTGGCACTGTGGGATGACCATAGTATCAAATTCTCTTTTAAAACAATGGCACCAGGCCATGGAATTTATCATTTATTTATCAAACATTTATTAGGGCTAGATTTTCTACATTAAGGATATAAAGTTATAATTTCTGGTCTCTGTGTCAAGGAGGTTATGTTTGAAGAGTATTAAAAGAAAACTTTACATTTTAATGTATTTGCTACTTAATGTACTTGAATAAGCTTAAGGACACTTGCCTGGGAGAGGTGTCCAATACAGGGACCAATTTTTAAAAATAATACCACATGTACTTTCTACCATAAAAAATTGTCATGTATGTTAAATAAGGCAATGTATTTTAAAAGCTGCTCTTCAATGTGTACATTAATAAAAAGGAAAAGTGTCAAATCAATAATCCAAGCTCTCACCTCAAGAATCTAGAGAATAAAGAGCAAAATAAACCTAAAACAAGCTGAAAGAAGAAAATAATAAACAGCAGAAGTCAGTGGAATTGAAAACATAAAAACAATAGAGAAAAATCAATGAAACAAAGGGCTCATTTTTCAAAAAGATCAATAAAATTGACAAAGTGTTAACAAGAATGACAAAAAAATTGAGGACACAAAATATCTATGTCAAGAATGAAACAGGATATCACTACAGTCTTGGCAGACATGAAAAAGATACTAAGGGAACATTATGGACAATATTTCACACAAATATTTGACAATTTAGATGAAATGAACCAATTCTTTATAAAGCACAAACTACTGCAAATCACTCAATATAAAATAACTTGAATAGCTTTATAGCTAATAAGGAAATGGAACTCATAATTTAAAAACTTCTGAAAAATAAATGTTCATGCCCAGATGATGTCACTGAAAGAATTTACCAAACTTTAAGGATTAACAATAATTCTACACAATCCCTTTCAGAAATTAGAAGGAAACAATTCTGAATACATTTAATGAGTCTAACAATAGCCTGATATCAAAAGAAGAAAAAGACAGTACCAAAAACAAGCAACAACAAAAACCCTACAGACCAATACCCCTTATGAATATCAAAGCAAATTTTCTTAATAAAATATCAGTACATAAAGTTCAGTAATATATAAAAAAAGTATGTGGGGTTTGTTCCAGGGATCTAAAGCTGATTTGATATTCGAAAATCATTATTATAATCCACCATATTAACATGTTAAAGAAGAAAAATCACATGATCTTATCAATGGATACACTATAATCATGTGACTGACTTCAAAACCTATTCCTGAAATAAACTTCGTGAAAAATAGTAATATAAGGGAACTTCCTCAACTTAATAAACAGCACCTATATATAAACTATACAGCTAAGTTCATTCTTACTAATGAAAGACTGAATGCTTTTTCCCTGATACTGTGAAAAAGGCAAGAATGCACACTCTCACCCCTCTTATTCAACATAATGCTAGAATATTCTAGCCAGTGCAATGAGACAAGAAAATAAATCCATACATATGGGAAAGGAAGACAAAACTGTTGCTTATATGCAGATAAGATGAAAATGAAAATCCCAAGCAATTCACACACACACACAAAATCTCCTAGAACTAGTAAGTGAGTTCATCAAAGTAGCAGGACACAAGATAAACATAAAAAAGCCAACTGTATTCTATATACTAGCAATGAACATGTGGATACTAAAATTGAAAATGTAGTATTCAACTATTTCACAAAAAAATGAAGTAGGCATTAATCTCACAATATATGTATTGGACTTAATATGGTGAAAACCACAAAATGCTGTTGAAACAAATCACAGAACTTCTAAATAAATGGAGAAACATACTGTGTTCATGGATTGGAGGAATCAAGAAAAGAATGTCAATTTATTCAAATTGATATACAACTTTAACACAATTCCAATCAAAATCCTAGGGAAAAAAATGTTGTTGGTGTAGACAAGGTCACTCTAAAATTTACATGGAAAGGCAATGGAACTACAATAGTACAATTAAAGTCATGTTGAAAAGGAAGAACAAAGCAGGAAGAACAAGCCTATCAGATTTAAGACTGACTATATAGCTATAATAATTAAGATAGTGTGGTACTGGTAGTGAGATAGACACATAGATCAAGGGAACACAACAGAGAACCACATAAATATGGCCAACTAATTTTGTCAAAGATTCAACAATTTATTGGAGCAAAACCAGCCTTTTCAACAAATGGTGCCAGGGACACTTAAGTCTCACACCTTATAGGAAATATATAAACAGATTTGTATATGCAAATATATACAAAAATATATAAGAGAAAATCTTCAGGATCTAAGGATAGGCAGAGTTCTTAAATTTTACTCTAAAAGCATGGTCCATAAAAGAAAGAATTGATGAACTATACTTCAACAAAATTTTAAACTTTTGCTTCTAAGGGGATGAAGAGACAAGCTAAGGAAAACATATTTTCAAACAACATATTCAACCAAAGACTAGTATTGAGAATATAAAAAAAAAAACCTCATAAAATTCAAAAGTAAAAATCAAACAAAAAAAAATACCATTAGAAAATGTACCAAAGGTGTGGAGAGACATTTTAGTAAAAACAATATAGAGATGGCAAATAAGTTCATGAAAACTGTTCAACTTCAACATCATTAGCTATTAGGAAAGTGCACATTAAAATCACAGTGAAAGGTCCGGCCGAGTGGCAAGTTGGTTAAGAGTTGGCTTGCAACGCCAGCTCTGAGCAGCAGGGCCCCGGTTCAGATCCCACATATGAGGGCCAGTGACTCTGCCCTGTACAGCTAAGATGGTGAACAACAGCTGGGCTGTGACCTGGAGCTGGGCTGCCGTGCAACTGCGTAGGCTGCAGTGGGGCTGGCCGGCAGTGGGTGTGAGCTTTCTTGAGCGGCCGTCCAATGGCTGGTGAGTGACTGCCTCATCTGGGAAGAGTGCAATAATAATACCAAAATGGGCCAGTGAAGTGATGTCCTCCACAACTAGACTGAAGAACAAAAGGACAGCAAATTGTCTGTTCCCCTTCCCCGATTTCCCCAACGCTGTTCCCCTCTCCCAATTCCCCAATAAAATATTTCTTTTAAAAAATCACAATGAGAAAACTGCACATATCAGAATAACTAAATTAAAAAATAATGACAACATCAAATGCTGGCAAGAATGTATAGAAAGTGGGTTACTTATTGTTGGCGGGAATGTAAAACGGTACAGCTACTCTGGAAAAACAGCTTGGCAACTTTGTAAAAAATTAAACATGCAAATGCCATGGAATGCAGAAATTTTACTCCAGGGTAATAACCTCAGAGAATTAAAAAATTTTTGGTCATAGAAAAATTTGTAAATGAGTGTTCATAGCAGATGTACAAGGTGTAATCACAAAGTGCGAGGAATGAATATTGCTGCCATTCAATCGAAAGGCAGGGATCTTCAATACGAGAAGCAGCATGTGAAACCTTAGTGACAGTGTGTGACGAGTTTCAGTTTGTTCGGTGCAGTCAATTGGGTGTGAGCTATGGTTGAAAGAAGGTGTGTTTTAAACTGTGCCGTAAAACATCCTCCATTGTGACAAAGCTCTGTGTCATACATAATTTTTGGTATACGGCAATTTCTGTCAAATAAAAATATTATGGTGTGTCCTCATCCACATTATTTGCTGGATCTGGCACCATGAGACTTCTGGCTCTTCCCCAAAATCAAAATGACCATGAAAGGTAAATATTTGGAATAGATTCAGGACATCGAGGCAGACATGACAGTGCAATTAAAGACACTCATGAAAGAGGACTTCCAGAACTGCTTCAGAAAGTGGCAAGAATGATGAGACAAGTGTGTTTGAAGCAAGGGATGTGTTTTGAGGGGGATTAATGGGAATGTGGCTTTTGCTGTAATACATTTTTTAAATTAAACATTTACCATATTTTGTGATCATACTTCGTATTTGTAATACACAGAAACTTTAAACAACTCAGATGTCCTTTAACAAGTGAAAGGCTAAACAAACTCTGGTACATCCATACCATGGAATCCTATTCAGAAAAAAAAAAGGTACACATTATTTATACACAACAAAAACAACCTGGAAGAATCTCCAGATAATTTTGCTGAGTGTACAAAGCCAATCCTAGCAGGTTACATACTGTATAAATCCATTTATATAATGTTCTTGAAATAACAAAATTATCCAAATGGGGATCAGACAAATGGTTGCCAAGGGCTAAGGAATAGATGGGGGCAGGAAGGAAGTGGGTCTTGCCAAAAAATTTGGCAACATAGGGGTTCCTTGTGGTGATGGAAATATTTTGTACCTTCATTGTACTAATGTCAACATCCTGGTTTGATACTGTACTACAGTTTTGCAATATGTTACCATTGGGAGGGACCAGGTAAAACTTTACACAGGATCTCCCTGTATTAGTTTTTATGACTGCATGTGAATCTATAATTATCTAAAAAGTAAAAAGTTTAATTTAAAAAAGATGGTGGCCTGGATTTGGCCCATGGGCCAAAGTTTTCAGACCCCTGATATAGAACATTGACATATATGCATACAAAGCAATAAAGGGTAAAACTATGAAGCCCAGTGGAGATTAGATGGCAACAAAGGCATGTTTGCAATTATCGTTGCTCTTGCTCCTCTTTGTTTTAAAGGCTACTGCAGCTAGGTTGTATAATAATAATAGTTAAAAGTTACAATTCTCAGGACTGGCTGAATGGCGCGGTGGTTAAGCGCTGGCTTGGGAAGCCAGCGGCCCTGGTTCAGTCCCACATGTGAGGTCCAGTGACACTGCCCTCAAAAAAAAAAAGTTACAATTCTCTAGTTCATGAAGACATTACATCTGCAAATAAGAATTCTGGGTATCTTTTAAACTAAATATTCAGGATCTTAGGAAAACAGGCTCCAAATGACACTTTGTCATTACTTAATATTCAAAAACATTTCACAAATATATCTTTGAAAGCTCAGACCAAGTTATTACTGTGCAAGAAAGCGTAATGAAAATAATATAAATCTATGTGGATGACATTTAAATTGCATCTTCAGCAAACTTGTAGACTCAAATCAAAATCCTTTTCTAATTTCTTACTTTAAAAAGTTAAAAAAAATCCCAACACTTTACAATACTTACTCTGCTCTTAATATCACCAGTTTTTGTCCATAGACTAAATTTTCATCATGGTAAGATTTTGCGAAGATTGAGCAGGTCATCCAAAGAAATAAGGGTTGAAAGTGATCTTCATCCAAAGATGTGGGGCCTAAAATTTGAGGACCTTGTGAGTTTTGCATATTTTTCAAGCATGTGGCTACGTGAGAGATTTACTAGTGTTTTTGAAGGGTTCTATGAAATGGAGGGACCCGGATGCTTAGGCATCATTCACTTCCTGATAAATCTTAAGAGGTTAACAGAGAACTTGGGTAGCAGATGAAGTTACATGTGCTATTTCTCTACTATGAAAAGAGAGAGAGAGAGAGAGAGAGAGAGAGAGAGAGAGAGAGAGAGAGAGAGAGAGAGAGAGAGAGATTGAGTGAAATTCTGTTTAGAAGGTCTTACTACAGAATGCTTGAAAATGAAATGAAAAAAATAACCCCTTACAAATAATGACCATTTATAATTTGGTTCAAAAATTTTCCTGAGCCACACAAGCAATATACTTACTCACTGAAGCTTGAAGTGGGAGCCTGTTACAGTAACCACAGAAAGTATTTTATTTTCCTTTAAATGAGGCTTCAAAAATGGACTAAATTTAGAGAATTAGAAAAAGTTTATACAGTTTTACATCTCAAAGTTCTATTCAAATATTTTTTCAAGTGTTTAAAAATTCTGAAACGTGGTTACTTGAAAATAGCCTATAATCCATATTATCATAAACATTATTGCTTAAATATCCCTATATGTTGAATTCAAATGATGTGTCAAAAAACTAAAGCATTCATATTTCCTTAAGCATTTTAAAAGACTGAAATGTTTTTGTGAAATTTTGGGGTTAGCTTTAAGTTTCAGCTATATTTGAAATATTGAGAACTGTTGAATTACTGAACCTGGGTTTCATATGTGTGCAGGTGTGTATGTCTGTGTGTGTGTGTGTTTACACACAAGCACACATATGCCTTTTACATTATTATCTTCAAAGCTACATGTTTCTCTTAATGTTAGTAAATAAAGTATTTTTTTAGGATTTCAAAATTCTGAGGTAATACCTTTAGAAAATTGGAGAAGAGACTAAGACTAAAGATATATATAAATCTTATGTAAAAGATATGTATAAATTTGAATAGAACTTTGGGATTCCTACTTTTATTTATTTATTTATTTATTTTTATTTTTTTGAGGACAGTGTCACTGGCCCTCGTATGTGGAATCCGAACCGGGGCCGCTGGCATCCCAAGCAGCTCCTAATCACCGCGCCACTCAGCTGGCCCCTAGGATTCCTACTTTTAAAAGAAAGGAAAAAGGGATTGGGGAAGGGCTACCACAATAAATCCTCCATTTGAAAACAGGGCAATCTGACAATACAACTGGTTCTTGAAAAGGAGGTTTGCAGAAAAATACTAAATCTGTGGCATGAGACAAGGCTAAGAGGATCACCTAAATCCATTAGAAAAGATAAAGTATTAGGTAGATTCTTGCTTCAACTGTATAGCCTCCATTTTTTTTCCTATTTTCTTTTGATTATTAGGAATAAAATAAAATGAATATACACTTAAAACCAAGCAAAGTTAAACTTGATCTAGTTAGGGATGGTTGTAACTCTGACTGAAGTAGGGAATTGTGACATTTTCCCTCTGCCCCCACTCCAATCCATTTTCGCTCACAGGTAGTGTAAGTACCTTATAACACAATATTCCCATTCCTCTTTCTCTAGCCTTATAACATTGATGTCATTTATTTGTCTTATCCTTAAGCTCTAATCACCTAATATATGGGTGCCATTATTATTTTAAAGAGACTATCAGATCACTAGAAAAAAGAAAAATAAAAGATTTATTTTACTTTCATTTATTCCTTCTCCAGCACTTTTATGGAAATCCAACTTTCTGACCTACATCTCATTTTCTTTCTCTCTGAAGTACATTTTTAAGATTTCTTGCAATGCAGATCTACAGGAAACAAATTCCCTCAGTGTTTGTTTGTTTGATCAAGTATTTTTCCTTTACTTTTTGAAGAATAATTTCACTGATACAAAGCTATAGGTTGGTGGGGTTTTTATCTTCCACTACTTTAAATATTTTATTCTATTCTTCTTGCTGGAATGTCCCAACCCATTTTTACACTCTTCTTTGTTCCACACTGCGCCTGTGAGGCTGATCCTTATGAATTACATGTTTTTTAAAAAATTTTAAGTATAAAGAGTTTTTATTATGTGTAAAATATGCACAATTATTTAAAGTTAATAGATTTTTATTTAAGGAATTCTTCATATTGTGATTCCTTCCACTTGCCTTAGTTCCTGAGTTTGAGTCTGAATCCCTGTTAAATATAATTTTTGCTCAATCCACAGTTGTGATGTCACTTAGTCCATAATTCTTGTAGTTGGGCTTCTTTGGTCTCTGGAGTATGGACATATACTTCAAAAATCCCCCATCTATAATCATTTGGACCCAATTTCTTCAAGCAGTTTACTTTAAGGCCACCGATGGGGTCAAAGTAGATGGATCTGCCTGGTTCTTCTTAGCTTCCTTGATGACCTATCTCCATTCATTTCAGTCAATAGGAGACACAGACATCTGGTAGAAAGGTGGGATGAGAGAAGTGGGTCTGGGGCATTTCTTCCCCATTCCCCTCCACCCTCATTGGGTCTTAATTTTCAAAGTGGTAGTTGATATACCTAACTATCCTGTTAGGAATCCCCTCTTGCATTGCCCTGCCTCTTACTGAATTTAGAAAGTGCCACTTCCTTCACCTGACACTTGAGACTTGGGAAGGTGTGTGTTAACAACTTCCTATTGCTGGTAGTCTGTAGCTACCCCAGTAGCCCTTTTTGTTTCCTCTAAACCTGCCCACACCTCTGAAAGTAGTCCCTCGAGCTCTATTGAACCATAGCTGTCAGATTCTATTTCTTGCCAGGGTCATGTCTAATACAGGGAGATCAGAAAAATCAATAGCTTCTCCCTTTGAAGTAATAAAGTATAAGATTAAAACGAATAGGATTCATAATTACCTTAAAATGTATGTTTCTGTGTATATAAACAATCTCTACATTTTTCATGGCTGTATCTGATGGCTTGATCATAAAATACTTATTAGAACTTAAGGTTAAAGTTTGGTACCTCCTTATCAATTTGTATATGGAGTTTTCACTCAAGAAATAAGGATTAATGCAATGTGAAATCTATTGCCATTCAGACCAGGAATCATAAAATGATTTATCCCAGAGAAATGAAAACTTATGTCCACACAAAAGCCAGCTCATGATTGTTCATAGCAGTTTTACTTGTAATAACTCCAAACTGCAAATAACCAAAATATCTCTCAATTGGGGAATGGTTTACTAAATTGTGGGACATCACACTATAAATGAATCAGCAATATGTATAGCAATTAAAAGTAAACTATTTGCTACATGCAACAACTTAGATGGATCTCAAGAGAATTCTGTTCAAAAGCCAATTTTGAAGTATTAAATTCTGCACTATTCCATTTGCATATTTTTTGAAATGACAAAATCAGAGACATGAAATGCAGGTTAATTGTTGTAATGGGTTAGGGAGGTAACAGGGTGGTAGGTGCGAAGTGTGTGTTGTTATAAAACACAATTCATCACAGAAATGCAAATAAAAACCACAATGAGATATCACCTCACACCAATTAGGATGGCTACCATCAACAAGACAAATAATAGCAAGTACTGGAGAGGCTGTGGAAAGAAAGGAACCCTCATACACTGTTGGTGGGAATGTAAATTGGTGCAGCTGCTATGAAGGCAGTGTGGGAATTCCCAAAAATATTAAGAATAGAATTACCATATGACCCAGCAATCTCTTTTCTGGGTATCTACCCCAAAAATCTGAAAACATTTATCTGTAAAGATATATGTGCTCCAATGTTCATTGCAGCATTATTTATGGTGGCCAAGACACGGAAACAACCAAAGTGTCCTTCGATAGATGACTGGATAAAGAAGATGTGGTATACATACACAATGGAATACTATTCTGCCATAAGAAAAGATGAAATAGTGGTATTTGTGACAACATGGATGGGTCTTAAGATTATTATGCTAAGCAAAATAAGTCAGACAGAAAAAGTCGAGAGCCATATGATTTCACTGATATGTGGTGCATAAAACTGAAAACAACAAAAGAACAAGACAAGAAAATGAAGAAATAAAAACTCATAGATGCAGACAATAGTTTAGTGGTTACCAGAGGGTGAGGGGAGAGGGGAGTGGTAGATGAAGATAAAGGGGGTCAAATATATGGTGATGGAAGAACTGACTCTGGGTGGTGAACATACAATGTGATATGTAGATGATGTATTACAGCATTGTACACCTGAAACCTATGTGACTTTATTAACCATTGTTACCCCAATAAAATTTAATTTTAAAAAAAACCACACACAAAACATGAGGGATCCTGTGGTCATGTAAATGATCTAAAAATTGACTGTAGTGGCGGATGCATTATCCTACATGTGTTAAAATTGCATTGAACTAAACACAGACATACACGTACACATAAAATGTACAACAAAAACTTGGGAAATTGGAATAAAATGGGTTCATTGTATCAATGTAAATATCCTGGTTTTTATGTTGTACTATAATTTGAAAGATATTACCATTGAGGATAACAGTAAAAGTTATACAGTATCTTTCTGTATTATTATTATTATTATTATTATTACCACTGCCCTTAAATCTATAATTATCTCAATATAAAATTTAAAAAAGAAACTTGCTCAAGCTTACTCAGCTTGTGCCACAGCTGGAACTCAAACGCAGGTGAGTGGCCAACGCTCTTGCAAGATGCCATTGCTCTATCCGGGCCCTCAGAGATCCGGGATGCAGGAAGGTAAGCTAAACTAGGACTATAGGCACAATTGAGCCACTATACACATTTCCTCAATTCTAGGCACACTGGCGGGTTTTAAAGGCACCACTGACTTAGCTTTAGAAACAGCTTTTGGGAAGGAACACAGATCCTGTGGTCTTGTTAAATTGTATGAGAGTGTAACAGTCAGGATCATGCTGCCCACCCCTGCCACTGAATAGGATGTTGTGTGTGGGTGAGCATGTGTGTGGATGTTTGTGAATATGTGACACTCTGGAGAAGCAACCTTTCCATACCTCAGCTTCCTCAACTGAAATGGGGGATAATCCTATTTAGCTTCTAGAGTTACAAGTGAGTTAATACTGATAATGCACTTAGAATAGCACCTAGAACATAGTAAATTGGATGTGTTAGCTATTCTTCTTCTTCTTCTTCTTCTTCTTCTTCTTCTTCTTCCTCTTCTTATCGTACATTGTGTTTTCAGAAATTATAAAATGAAAAATTACACTTTTTAAAAACAAAAGAATACTAAAAGCATTGACATGATTCAGTGACCACTAAGTCTCGATTTGTGTACATTGTCTTGGAATTCCATCATCTATGTGAACTAAGCAGTAGCTACTTCTGCTGCTGCAAGAGTCACCTTTTACTAAAATCCTGGGGCAAAAGGCTGTGTCCCTGACATTTACTCCTAAGCCAGAAGTCTACTGGTAATCACTTCTCTGGGTTGGGTTTCCTCCTCGACACACTTCAGTGACTTTTCCTCACAGACCACTCACTGCTCAATGTCCAGCTCATGACCACATGGAGCGCTTGGAAAATGGCCCTTCCTGGCATGCTGTGGCTCTGCTACCTGGGTGTCAGCTCCAAGGCAGATGTGGACCAAGCCCTACTTCTCACATTGGAGTTCCCACAACTCCTTCACACAGAGTTCTGTAGGAGTATTGGACTTTACTGTCGGGTTGGGGGTGGGGATAACTAAAGAGAATTGCAATGAGGGAGGGAGGGATGCAAAACTGTACACAAAGATGGCTTCAACTTTATGTTATACAACAGAAAAGCAAGAAACAATTAAACTCTATACAAGGGTCCTTTGTGGACACTGTCTAGTTTCTAGGGCTGCTCTTCCCTATTGAAGACTGTGGTCATTCCTTTTAGATGTCATCCATTTTCAAAGTAGAAATTACTTATCTTCATTTAGGGAAATGCTATTCCATAAGAGCAAACATCGTGCACTTACTATATGCCAAGTATGATTTAAGCACCCTGTCAATATAATCTACTATATTTCATTGATTCTGAGATGGCATATATCATATTTTATGTTTCTAGAATAAAATTGTATCTTAAAGTCATTGGCATATAGAGTTTAGGGTGTAACTTACTTTTTCTTTTGTAGTGGTACACAACATAATAGTCTATCTGACAATCTCTGCTTTCATAGATTCAATGAAATATGGCAATTTAATCTTCACAACAACTCCCTCAGGGAGGGACTTATTTATTTATTTATTTTTAAAGGAGGGTACAGCTCACTGTGGCCCATGCAGGGACTGAACTGGCAACCTGGGTGTTATCAGCACCACGCTCTAACCAACTGAGCTAACTGGCCACCCCTGGGATCTATTTTTATCAACATTTTACAAAGGACATAACTGAGGCACAGAGAGGTTATACAGGTAAAAATCTCAAGGCTGCTCAGGGACACAAAGCTAGTAAATGGTAGATTTGAACCTGGGCAGCCTGATGCAAGAGCCTTGGGATATGACCTGCTTCTATTGGATTCACACACCTCTCCTGGTCCTCATCCATTGTTAAGGGTGGTCCAGTTTAATTCATACTGAGAAAGACAAACATTTTCCAAAGTTGTGCGAAACCTGCCCATTTGATCCTGCTAAGTTGTATTACCGTGTTTCCCCAAAAATAAGACCGAGTCTTATATTAATTTTTGCTCCAACAATCTACATTTATTCATATATTCATGTATAAAAATCTACATTTATTCAAACAGACATGTCTGGCTGATGATCTTAACTGGGGCTTATCTTTGGAGTAGGGCTTATATTACAAGCATCCTGAAAAATCATGCTAGGGTTTATTTTCCGGTTAGGTCTTATTTTGGGAGAAACACAGTATTAAGCAAAGCAAGTGCCAGTATTTTCTGTTTCCCTTTTCAGGCTACGCCCTTGTGGGGGGCAGGGGGGAGAGGGGCACTCCAGAAACAAAAAAATTAGGCCCTTTACACAGCCACCTACCACAGGGATGACAATTCTTCTGCCACACAAAACACTGGCAAAGGCTTCTTTATGTTGGAAGCCTGATCAAACTTCAGGACAGGACAATCTACTGCAATTTCTAAAAATAGAGGCTGAGTGATGACTGACCATTTTTCTGTCTTAGCAAAATCCCAGCATGGTGAGGACAGGAATGGTTATTGTCCTGTCAGTAACATATCTGTGATATTATTCCACGTGTCCTATCCATTAAATATGGATTTTTTTTTCAACTCATTCTCCATCAATCTGTGAAAGAAAGAAGGAAGTCTGATACAAAAAGCAGTGTTTCAATATCTCTCAGCCTTGTTCATGTGTCCAGTGCATGAAATGCCAGAATACTTCCAAGTGAGGACAGATGATGTTAGTTTAGCCCCATTACTAAAATTTGAGGGACACAGTTGCACAATGTGAAGTGATTCATTAGGTTCAGAGCAGCCTAACAGAAAAATTGCCAAATGCTGTAAAAGTTGCCGTTGGTTTTCTTCCTTTTGCTACACAGATCTTTATGAAATCAGATTTTCATATCACCGAGTAATAATGACCAAATATAGGAACAAGCTACATACTTCACTGACATAGGATTAGCACACTTTATTTCAGATAGGAAGTGGGCATGGATATTTTAAAAAGAAGACCATCTCACCGTTCTTATTTTTAAATATTTTGTGATATATGTCATGTTTTATACAAAAGTGTAAGCATTTGTTGCTTGATATATTTTGTACTTTGTGTCAGCTAAAAGGATTTAATTTCTCTATTTAAAAATTCAATAACAAAGTATAAATCCGCATGTGACACACACACACACACACACACACACACACACACACACACACAAGCCCAGCATGGTATCAATAATTAGCCTAGAGAGTTCATTTAAACTAAACATAATAGTTACCAAAAGGGATTCAAAGTTTTTGAATTGAGTTCAAATTAACCTGCCAGCCAGTTCCAAATGAATTTCCATTTCTATAATGTGAAAATTGTCCCATGACAGAATTTTCAGCAGGAGTGAATTCAATTCTTCTTCAATCTATCATTATGCAAAGTACCATGGGGTGTCACTTGGAAAGGGATCTAAATTAGAATTTCTCCGCAAACCCATAACCACATGTATGAAATACAGAATTTGAAAAGGTACGGGTGTCCAAATCTATCAAATTATGTACATTAAATATGTGTAGTCTTTCGAATATCCATTATACCTCAGTAAAGCTGTTTTTAAAAGGGGGACACTGATGAAATCATTTTGAGGTCTATTCTCTCCTGAGCCCACATATTTCACATTCATAAAGTGAAGGCCACCCTTACTTTGCTGTGTCCTAGCTCACAGGTATGCTCTGGCATTAAAGGTGCTCTAAAGCAGGAAAAAAGAAGTATGTGTATGCATCCATTTCTGTCTGTCTGTCTGTTATCTATCTATCTATCTATCTATCTATCTATCTATCTATCTACCTATCTACCTACCTACCTACCTACCTATCTATATCTGTCATAAGCTAAGCAAGGAATGTGTAGAAGGAGCTTGGTAATTTAATTAATTTATTTTTTAATTAAATTAATTGGGGTGACAATAGTTAGTAAAATTACATAGATTTTAAGTGTACAATTCTGTAATGCATCATCTACATATCACATTGTGTGTTCTCCACCCAGCGTCAGTTCCCCTTCCATCACCATATATTTGACCCCCTTTACCCTCTTCTACCACCCTTACCCCCTTACCCTCTGGTAACCACTAAACTGTTTCTGTGTCTATGAGTTTTTGCTTCTTTGGAACTGGTATTTTAAATAGCATGGTGGCTGTTGTACATTTTAGAGGCTTCTTGTGGTTTAATAAAGCATCATCCCAGTATTATGTAGATATTATCACTTGCATTTTGCTGATAAGAAAACTGAAATTCACTGAATTAAGAAATCTGCCCACAGTTAGAAATGAGGTTTTTGAATCCTGTTATGTTCAACTTACCCTATGCTTTTCACTGTTATAATCTTTATGAAAGTTACTAGATAACATTTAAAAAATCAGCTGAGTTAAGGACTGGATGACAATCACCAAGGTTATTAAATGCTATTTAGGTTTAGGTGAAGGCTCCTCTCAATACTGAGAAGACTCTGTCTACATATACCCTTGCAACTCACCAAGGAACAGCATCACCATCATAGGGATGCTTGATAAAAATACTGAATCTGGGCCGGGCGAGTGGCGCTTTGGTTAAGAGCTGGCTTGGAACACCAGGGGCCCCGGTTCAGATCCCACACATGAGGGCCAGTGACACTGCTTTCTACAGCTAAGATGGTGAACAACAGCTCCACTTGGAGCTGGGCTGCATGAGTCCAGGCAACTGTGTGGGCTGCAGCCCCTGCTGCAGTGGGCTGCCATAGGCTACAGTGAGTGGCCGGCAGGCAGCGTGAGTGGCCGGCAGCCAGTGTGAGCTGCCAATAGCCGTGGTGAGCAGCAGTCCAGAGGCCGGCGACTGATCTGCCTCATCTGGGAAGAGCGCAATGATGATACCAACATGGGCCAGTGAAGCAACGTCCTCCACAACTAGACTGAAGAACAACAAAAAAGGACAACTTGTCCATTGCCCTCCCCCAATTCCCCAATAAAATCTTTAAAAAAAAATACTGAATCTCAGGCACACTCCAAAGATGCCGAATCAGAATCTGAAATTGAAGTAGAACCGTAACGATTTGGATTCACATTCAAGTTTGAGAAGCACTTATCTATACAACCGCTGTTCTCCAGGTGTAGAAGAAGGACTTAACTATGCACCAATCTGAATATTTCATAAGGGAAAAAATGTAGAAATCCCATCATTTATTCCTTTATTACTTCTGAAGAGATTCTATAATGACCTGTTAACTTCTATTAGCCCCGACAAGCCAAATGCCTGAGTTTAAATAAAAAGAGATTCCAGAATAAAATCAAATTATGTCTTGGGTTTTCTTTTCTTTTAAAATTGTAGTTCCTTGGCTAACCAGTGGTATGGAGAGTTGATTTTTTTATTATATAAGGTAGATGACATTTGCGAGGGAGAAAGTCAGCCAAATCAAACTTATGCTGCTTCTTGTATAATTTTAAAGCACGCTGACAGCAATGTGATCATCATAAAATCCAAAATAAGTACTTGCACACAGATGTCAATTTGCTTAGAGCTACATAAGCATGGTGTCAGTTTAGTTTGGTCAAATGTAGTTAAAGTAAATAATGGCTAAATAGAAAAATAAATATTTTTTTAAGACTTTTGAGTTCAGCTCAAGCTATTTATACTCTGAGTTTAAAAGTTGGCCCTTGAGATTAAAATAATACTTTAGCTTGGTTTGTTTTTTCCCTGCAATGATCAGTTGTGGAATACATTGTTTGATTTGATTAGTAGTTTTGTAACTGAGTGGGCAGTATCTCAGACTTTACTCCCTCCAAAGACCAATAAAGAAGATATTAGTATCCATCCTATTCATAGGAATATAGTTTCTTGAGCACAGCTGAGCTTACCTAACGCTGCAGAAATAAAATGAAATGAAAGAATATATCACATCTGAGCATATTTTAATGTGGCCTGACATAATCCAAATGAAGCTTCATTTTATAACGTATTACACAATTAAAGTATATTGGCAAGCTCTAGTGTCTTGAAGCCATGCAAAAAAATGCTTAAAAACATTATCAACATGTTCTTATGAGTTAAATAACTTTTGCAAATGTATCATGATAAATGAGTGTAAACACAACTTAGTTTATTCTTTTTGCCACCATACATAGAAAAGCACATTTGTATACTCTGTTCTCAAATATGCAACATTTTCCCCATTTATGACTTTAATTCATGAAAAATAATTTATCATACGAGAACCTAGCTTGACTTTTATTACAACATAAGCTTTTCTTCCTGGAATGTGGTTTATAAATGTAAATCATTTTGCTCCATCATTGTTTTTAACTAATGTATTTCAGTAACACTAGGTTATTATACATTGTACTAATACTTAAGCTAAATGGGCTTGGTTATCTTTTAGGGCTCTGGAAAGTGAAAAAGAACAACAACAAAAAAATCGATGACCAAAATTAATTCTGAGGAAAAAGCAGACAATGAATTAGAAAATGAATGGAAGCACTTACTCTGAATATTCAAAAACTGCTACATAAAACTGCATATGCTGTATTTATTTATCTTATTTCTTGATAAACACTTAGTGAAACAATCATTTTTTTCATTATTCCCTGACCAAAAGATCAAATATAGTCTATGCTAACAATGGAAAAATCAAAACCAAAATCTTAGCATACTTTTTATGAGAAAAATCAAAAGCAGTTCAGAATGGTTACCAGTCAAGTTTCTGCAGCTCAAAACACTGCAACATTGATTTGGCCTTTTTCTAAATCCACCTGGGAATTCACAACTCATAGAACAGTAAAATTTCAGAGACTCATGGTTTCTAAGTTTGCTAAGGGATGTGGCTACATAAGTTATATGGAGTGTTAATAGTTCATACAGTAGTTAAGCCATTCATAATATACATATGTATTCTTGTTTGTGTGTATGTGTATGGTAGAAGAAACACAAAAATATATAACTATACATAAAATATGTATTGTCTATTTTAATTCAATATAAATTTTGGGAAACTAAGAATAATGCTTTTTTAAATTAAAAAAAATTAATTAAAATTTATTGGGGTGACAATTGTTAGCAAATTTACATAGGTTTCAAGTGTAGAATTCTGTAATATATCATCTATGTATCACATTGTGTGTTCACCACTCAGGAATAATGCTTTTTTTTTTTTTTTAACTCTAAATTTACTTCTAAGGACATCTCTCTCCAAATATCTAGGGTGTTAAACAGTGGAAAAAACTATTCACATCAATTATGTTTCATATATCATCACAAAAACTCTGTTATATATTCTAAATTATACTTATTCTTTATATGTGCACAGGAATGCAGTTGTGAAGAAAAAATAAATTTTAACTTGAAATGGTGCAGAAAAAATTTGTACCTTTAGATATATAAATAGTATCAAACAAGAGGTGCAGAGATAACTCTAAATGTAGGAGTCATACACTATGGGTAGAGTTAAACAATTTCAAAGATATATTTGTATGACTAATTAATAATAGTAAAAATCAAGATTTATATAAATGCTTTGGAATCAAAATGCTTATTTTTCTTTCTATTGGTTAAAACTATACTGCTATATTTAGTTGTGTGCCCTCTGAAATTGAGTTGTCCCGATTGCTTCAATCAATCAATCAATTACATGAAAGATATAAGATTAAGAAAATTCATAGAAACTTAGAGTCATAACTTAATACACAATAAAATAAACCCTAGTTATGTCTATGTCTAATGCTGCACAATTTAAATTAAAAGTAACCTTTATACCTTTATGCCCATTCGGATCCCTTATCAATTTTGTTAGAAGAACACTAACTTCATCCATAAAGCAAAGGACATTGTTTCAGGGAATGTGTCAATTCCAAAGAACAAATCACGACTGGCCCAGGCCAGTTCTTTTTTGACAGTGATTGGCCAGAATGGAGTCAAATTGACATTCATAAATCAATGACAAGCAAGCTACCTCTTGTCTCCTTGCCACATGAGATAATGCTCTTCTATTTCAAAACTACATTTAATTGGTACCCAGGTCTATGGCATTATATATAATAAATATATGACAAATCTAGGTTTTATAGAAAGGTATATTAGTGGATAATTTTTATATTATTAAAGCATTCTTCTCCCCAGAGATTTTGAGAAAATCTGGTGTTAATGGTGTAGTTGGTTTGTGGGCCACATTCTGAGAAAATAGTCTTAAAGGAATTCCAGAGAAATAAATGAAATTTAGTTATTTTAACTTGTGGGAAAAAAAGCAAACCTTGATATGGAGATTAAAACCTTTTTTGTTGGGGATGTCCACAGAGATAGTTTGAATTTACTGATGATCACAATAAGTCCAACTTAAATAAGATGTTTTAATTTTAATGCTTAAACTACTCAAGCATTTGGGAAGTGTTCCCAAGATCTTAGGATTTCTGAGCCTGGAAAAGATTTCAACTTTGGTTACATAAATATAAATCAATATCTTCATGTTGACCCTATATACAGCATTTTCTAGTATCCAACAGGCACAGGGTAGAGAAACCATTTATGTGAGGAAATAAATAGTAGAGAAAAATAGTCAGCCATTTTGAGATTATTTACAAGCCAGCATACAACTAACAAACATCAAAGTGGCTACCAGAGAGAGGATTTTGACAATTTTTTCTCACGTATTTTCTTTCTTCTTTCTATCATGTCTGCCCATCTCACTTGCCTTCTTTATCTCAAGTTGCCTTTTACATTTTTGCTTCTCTTCATTAGCAGTCACTTATCTGTTTTGTCTCTGCCCTCACTGTTCTTTGTTTCTCAAACTTGCAAAGGGATAACTGACGAATTGCATTAAGGCGAGACTTTTAAAAATCACTGTTCTACATCCTTCCTTCAAAAACATGTGACATTCATGTTGGCATTCCAAAGAACAGGTCCTCCTTGAGAATTCATGGGGATTTGCGGCTGTACAGGAGGTAAAGGTTTATTCAGGATGGGTTAGAGAGGAGATATTTGTTGATATATGAGGCCTAATTTTGATATTCTCGAACTTACCAAGACAATTAAGTTACTTAAAAAAATTATGTGCAGAGGGCCAGCAAAGTGGTGCCTTGGTTAAGAGCTGGCTTGGGAGAGTGAGCTCGGAGCAGCAGGGCCCCAGTTGGGATCCCACATGAAGGCCAATGATGCTGCGCCCTTTACAGCTAAGATGGTGAACAACAGCTCAACCTGGAACTGAGCTGCGGTGAGTCATCAGGGATGGCGTAGGCATAGGCTGCAGTGGGGCTGGCCTGCAGCGGGGGAGTGAGCTTTCATGAGCTGCCGTGAGCGGCTGTCCAATGGTCGGTGACCGATCTGCCTGAGCTGGGAAGAGGGCAATGATCACAATATCAACATGGACCAGTGAAGCAACGTTCTCCACAACTAGACTGAAAAACAAAAGGACAGCAATTTGTCTGTTCCCCTTCCCCGATTTCCCAATGCTGTTCCCCTTCCCCAATTCCCCAATAAAATCTTAAAAAAATATATTATGTGTGGTGATTAATTTTATGCATCAATTTGGGCTAAGGAATATCCAGACAGTTGGAAAAACATTATTTCTGGGTATGTTTGTGAGGGTGTCTCCAAAAGACATTAGCATTTGAATCAGTACACTGAGGAAAGAAGAGCCACCCTCACTAATGTGTTTATGGGGCATCCTCCAATCCCTGTGGGCCTGAATAGGACAAAAGGTAGAGGAAGGGCAATTTCTCTCTCTCTTCTTGAGTTAAAATATGTATCCTCTTCTACCCTTTGGATATAGGAGCTCCTGTTTCTCAGGACCTTTGGACTCCAGGACTTACACCAGTGGCCCCTCAATTTTCAGGCCTTAGGACTTGGACTGCACTGTACCACCAGCTTCCTAGGTCTCCAGATTCCAGACACCAGACTGTGAGACTTATTTTAGTTAAAGTTTTTATTGGGGAATTAAGGGAGGGGAACAGCATTGGGGAATCGGGGAAGGGGAACAGACAACTTGCTGTCCTTTTTGTTCTTCAGTTTAGTTGTGGAGGACGTCGCTTCACTGGCCCATGTTGGTATTTTGGTCATTGCATTCTTCCCAGGTGAGGCAGTAGCTTGCAGGCCATTGGACGGCCGCTCAGAGGCTCTTGGCAGCTCACAACAGCTCAAGCCAGCTGCCAGCCAGCCCCACTGCAGCCTATGCCATTGCCAGCGACACTCGGCTGCCCAGCTCAAGGTCAAGCTGTTGTTCACCATCTTAACTGTAGAGGGCGCAGCGTCCTGGCTTCCCAAGCCTACTCTTTTTTTTTTTTTTTAGCTGAGCCATCCTGCCACCTGTTGGCAGCTCAACGGCAACTCAGCTTGGGTTGGCCTCGAACAGCTGTTGCTCAGAGCTCAGCTCGCACTCTTGAGCGAGCTCTTAACCAACTGAGCCACTCGGCCGGCCCTTCCAAGCCTACTCTTAACCAAAGCGCCACTCAGCAGGTCCAGATTGTGGGACTTCTTGGCCTTCATAAACATGCAAGCTAATTCCTATAATAAATCTCCTTTTATATATCTTTCTAAATATATCCTATTGGCTCTGTTTCTCTGGAGATCTATAATATATAACTTCTGGAATTTTTATTAAAACCACACACTTGTACACACACATTTAAATGATCATCATAGAAAAAGACTTTCATTGTTTAAGTTAATATTATTTAGGTATTTCCTCAAAACAAAAATGACCCATGATTTGTCATTTATATTAATATTAAAAACATGGAAGAAGGCCCTTAAATGTTTGTATTTAGATAGGAACAATGCTAAATTTCTTGCTGATTCATTTTAGTCAATAATGGATTACCTCCGCTATGACTTGGTTGGATAATTCTAGATTCTGAGTCAGTCTGAAGTGAGGACATGATAAAAAAAGAAATCAAACTGAAACTAAAAATACTGAACATCAAGAGAGGATCCATATCTTATTGAGAAACCATACTTATACCTATTTTAGTACATGTCAAGTACATCCTGCAAATAATAAATTAACTGGAAGTCTGATAGGGACCAAGACTAATGAATGGAAATATAAGTTTATTGAAACATACTCATATAAGGTCTTAATAACAATTACTTAATAATGAATGCACAAATTACTTCTACTGATTAAATAAAACTAGAAAACCATGGAAAGACAAGCTTTAACGAAAGTGAAATGGAAGTTTTCCTCTATTTCATTAATGCTCAAAATAGATAAGCCTATCATTTCAAAGTTGAACTTAGAAATTGCTAATGAATGATTTTTTAAACTAATAGAAAGGTGTTGAAAGTTAATCTGAAAAAAAAACACACACCACTATGTTTAGTTACTTCTGATCCATAAAACATAACAAATGTGCTTGGCAAAGGAAAATCTGAAAGGATTTTATGTGAATTCCCTTGTTTAAGTGCCAAAATTCCAATGGAATCTTGACATTTCACAACAGATGTCAAAGGTCTCAAAGTAAAAATATCAGCTGCTCTAGTGGCCCTCTAGTCAGGGAAACCAATAAACCCATAAAGCTCTAATGGTATTTTTCAAACTCTATTCACAGAGACAACCAGAAAATCTCATCGTTACTTAGCAATGGCTCTTAATTAATATTTGAAGATAGTTCTCAAACCAAACTTTTTTTTATTTTACTGGTTTATTATAAAAGACATAACTACTCAGGAATAGTCAGATGATCCTAACATTTTGAAGTGCCTTTTTCTTGATTCACTACATGTTTGCTAAAGTTCTGACAAAGGTAGTATTGACAGTTTCTGCTTGTTTTTAAGTGTTTCTGTGTGCAATGAGTGCTTGGAACTGCCAACTTCACCATTTTCTTGATGCTATTTAGTGCGCATGTTAGACTTGTAGATGTAAAAAACATCTAAACCAGTATTGATCTAGAAACTCCAGACTGACTGTTTTAAAATTTCACTCCTGGGAGAGGATGAAAATTATTTTTGTCAGAGTAGTGGCTAGAACACCACCGGCTTGTCTTTTTCCAGATGATTTTGAGAATTCTTATATGCTTCAGAGTAATTTTGTTTTTGTTTTTGTTTTTTTGTTTGTGTTTTTTTTTTTTAGGGCAGTGTCACTGGCCCTCATATGTGTGACCCGAACCGGGGCCACTGCCTTCTGAAGCTAGCGCTTAACCACCACGCCACTCAGCTGGCCCCGAGTAATTTTGTTTTTGATTGACAACTTTTTCATTTTGTGCATTTTATGCAATAGCCTTGACACGAACATGGAGGTATGTAGGGTGGCTCTTCCAATAATTACTCCTAAGTGGCACACACTAAAATTGCTGGCAACGAACTATAGAAATGATCCCTGAAAGAATATATAAAATTGCTGGCAAGACATGCTTCTCTCCTAAAGTCAGCTGGATCGGTCTATTGATCTTCCAAACTGTTGCCCACCTTGAGGAATGTATGGTGAATGTTTCAATTAAAAAAATTTGTTACAGTAAAAGACATATTACCATGAATCCCCCTCAAGAAAAAAAAAAAACCCTCACTTTGAACACACTTATCCCATCGTTCTTGCTACTTTCTTGAGCAGTTCTGGAAGTCCTCTTTTGTGACTGTCTTTAGTTGCTCTGTTGTGGCTGCCTTGATGTCCTGAATAGATTCAAAAAGTTTTCCTTTCGTGGTCATTTTGACTTTGGGGAAGAGCCAGAAGTCACAAGGTCCCAGATCCGGTGAATAAGGTGGATGAGGACACACTGTAATATTTTTATTTGACAGAAATTGCCATACCAGAAGTGATGTGTGACAAGGAACATTGTCATGATGGAGGACGAAGTAAAGACACTTATGAAACAGGACTTCCACAAATGCTTCAAAAAGTAGCAAGAATGGTGGGATAAGTGTGTTCAAAATGGTGGAGATTTGAGGGGGATTAATGCCAGTGTGTCTTTTACTGTAATAACTTTTTAAAAATTTAAACACTCACCATATTTTTTGATCACACCTTGTATTATAATAGTTTCCTGGGGCTGTCCTACAGAATGCCACATAATGGCACCTTAAATAGTAGAAATTTATTTCCTCTCAGTTCTTATAGCTGGAAATCCAAGATCAAGGTGTCAGCAGGGTTGGATTCTCCTGAGGCCTCTGTTCTTGGCTTATAGATGGCCATCTTCTTACTGTGTCCTCACATGCTGTGTGTGTGCATCCCTCTCAAAGCAAAATCTTAATACATCTAATAACATTTGTCCTTTAATGAGAAATCATCCATTGGAAAAAAGTTTTTACTCCTTTCTTTATAAGTAGACATTATTTTGTAATTAGTAAGCAGAGCATTTCATTAAAATATATATATATATATATATATATTTGGGCTGGCCAAGTGGTGCGTTGGTTAAGTGTTGGCTTGGGACACCAGCTCTGGGTAGCAGGGCCCCAGTTTGGATCCCAGATGAAGGCCAGTGATGCTGTGCCCTCTACAGACAACAACTCAACCTGGAACTGGACTCCTGGGAGTCACCCGCGATGACGTAGTCTGCAGCCCCTGATGCAGTAAGCTGCCATAAGCTAACATAAGTGGCTGGCAGCCAGCATGAGTGGCTGGCAGCCAGCATGAGCTGCCATGAGCCGCTGTAAGCGGCCGTCCAATGACCGGCAACTGACTGCCTCAGCCAGGAAGAGCGCAATGATGATACCAACATGGGCCAGTGAAGCGATGTCCTCCACAACTGGACTGAAGAACAAAAAGGACAGCAACTTGTCTGTTCCCCTCCCCCAATTCCCCCAATAAAATCTTTTAAAAAATAATAAAATAAAATCAATTATTTTTCATTTTTACATTTGAATTTTTAAGAAAATATTCCCAGTATTCTTGACTAGTTTGTAAATCTGATTTCAGCAATGCTGAGAATGCTTAATTATTTTTAACTGAATTATTAATAAATTGCCTTATTTCTCACATGGGTTTGTTTGGAACTCACACTATTTGTTTTTCAACAGTACATTTATTTCCATTTAGGTATACCTTAGATGATTTTTAAATGAATTTGAAATATTTGTTCTTAAAATTATAATAAATTATGGACCTGGAAAAAGATGTGATATATCAAATTAAGAAAATTAATTTTCTTAATTTAGAATTAACAAATTCTAAAGTTTATTAGTATCTTATTTGGGAGACTGGGGTAGATTAGATATATGCCAAAATAGTTATCAAAATTTTCCATATGTCCTAGGCAAGAATATTTTAGTTCCTCCATTAGTTTTTCTTTTTCATACATTTTGATATAGATTTGATAATACAATTCTTATATTAGTGCGGAGATGATACAAATTATTTGAAATCAGTTGTAATACTCAAGAATTTTAGGGGCAGCCGGTTAGCTCAGTTGGTTAGAGCACAGTGCTCATAACACCAAGGTTGCTGGTTCGATCCCCACATGTACCACTGACTTGTACCCTCTACAACTAGGTTGAAACAACTGCTTGACTTGGAGCTGATGGATCCTGGAAAAAAACTGTTACCCAATAAAATAAAAATTAAAAAAAAGAGTAGCAACTTAAAAATAAAATTTAAGATTCATTATGTTACATGATGCTTTACAGAAAGGATAAATCAGAGGGAAAAAAAAAGGTTATCAGCATGCTAAAATAGAAATATTTAGATTTTACACCTGAAACTAATAAAAATATTTAGATCAGTTGCTGTGGTAAATAGAGGCAATAATACTGGTTATTAAAATTTAGTTAGAAAAATCCAAAATTGGCACAAGATTCGGGAACAAAATCATTTTTGGATAAAGTTTTTTATTTTACTAAATCTAAAAAAAAATCTATTGATATGTTTATAATTTTTACATGATAAGAACTCCTTTAAAAACTTACAAGCTACCTGAATGGACATGTAAGAAGTATTGGGTTGTCGGAAAAGTCAGGATGCATTTTTTCTGTTTTCATTGCAAAAATGTGTCATGACTTTTCCAACAACCCAATAGATTGCCTTATAAAATAGAACATTATGAGTTTTTTCAATCATACCATTTTGTTATTCTTACATATTACCCTTTTATATATTTATATCCTATTTCATGGTGTGGAGAGGTGGTTAATTTTGAAAGTCCCTTATGTATTCATGCACAAACACAGAGAAAGTATAGTGAGTGATATTTTTGGCACTATATTAAAAGAAACTTCTTGGTGTGACACCCTTGAGCTTGAGCAGACATTTACCAAATATCCAGGAAGACGAATCTTATAACATCAGGCAAATGTCATTAAAATCACCTAATATTTAACAAACCTAAATATATACCTAGAGAGAATTCCAAATAAATACCACTACTACACTGAACAAAATCAATAGAGAAATAATTATAATATCAGTTTAGTTAACCGAACACAACTACTACATTAGGAAACAAATGGGGAAAGGTCTTTTTATCCCAGAATAATGATGACAAAGGAGGTTGCCACTCATATTTTATAGGAAAAGTACTCCATAAATACTTGTTGTTGGTAACAATGAAATATTTTAATATTAGTCCAATGTGATGCTATAAATCAGATTTATATAATCACCTTAAAATTATAACTGCAATGACTGGATTAAGAAACTGTGGTACATTTATACAATGGAGTATTACTCTGCTATAAAGAAGAATGAAATTGTACCATTTGCAACAATATGGATGGACCTAGAGACTATTACGTTGAGTGAAATAAGTCAGTTGGAGAAAGACAAATACCATATGATCTCACTTATATGTGGAATTTGAAAAACTGAATGAATGAGCAAAAGAAACAGAAACAGTCTCATAGATATAGAGGAAAAACAGGGTTGCTAGTTGGGAGGAGTGTGGGGATGAGGCAGAAGGGGAAAGGATTAGACAGCATAAATAGGTAACTACAGTATTGTCACAGGGATGTGAAAGACAGTTCGGGGAATATAATGTTGTTAAAATTTTGTGTCGGGCCAGCCGAGTGGTGCGGTGGTTAGGCGCTGGCTGGGGAGGCCAGCGGCCCTGGTTCGGGTCCCACATATGAGGGCCAGTGACACTGCTCTCAAAAAAAAAAAAAAGAAATTTTGTGGGGTATCAGATGGTCACATGTTTTGTTAGGGAGACCACTTCATGGATGGAGTAGAGGCTTGATCACTGCACTGTACACCTGAAATTGATGTTGTATATTATTGTATGCCAACTGTAATTGAATATATAGATAGTCACGGGATGTCGATTATACGGTGGAAGGGAGTGAAAGGAATTGTAATAGATAGTATGATATGGGGGGAGGAGTGGGGGGGGAGAATTGGGGGAAGGGGGTTGTCACTTTGACGGGTACAAGTATAACTATTGCACTTTGTTGTACACCTGAAGCTAATTAAAAATATATATAAATTTAAAAAAAAATTTTAAAAAGTAAAAATTCAAAAAAAAATTATAACTGCATATCAAACACACTTGATATTCTTTAAACTGAAATGGAAAGAACACTGATAGAGAGACTAAGGAAGCAGGGATGTATGTCTGACTTTGATGCTCTAATAACTTCAAAGCTTTAGGGAAGTCACTTAACCTCTCCAGTCCCCCAGTTTTCTCATGTGTACACAGAATGGATGATTGATCTCTTAAATGAGCTCCAACTCTAAAATTCTCTTTTTTTCCTGTGGCCTCCCCTGAAGAATTCTTTCCTTTATCAAATCATTTAACCTGTTTATTTTCTTGATTTGATGCAATGCTACACTAAAAAAAAAAGTTTTGATAAAATACCACATCACCTATTAGTGATTTTTATCATTTGAGCTATCTATCGTGAAAGTGGTTGGACTTATTACAAAATCTAGTCCATACACATCTGCCTTCCTATGAGGCCCAGTTTCTAGTGGCTGTAAAATACGATAGATAGCATTTTAAATCTCTATTACTCTCTTCCCTGTTCAATGAATCTACACATAGTACTTCAGATTCAAAATACTTCAAAGCTGTCAAACTCGAAAACAGGCCATCACAGATTCCCTCCTATCCTGTATTCCTCATTCTTTTTGGATTTTTATATGAGATATAAAGTCATCCTATGGCTGTCCATGTTAAATGAATACTTGCCAAAGATTAATTTCTTGGTGATTATACACACCAAGGAAGAAAAACTTCACAATGTAAGTAGGATTCTACTTTTTCATTTTACTATTGACAGTTTACTTATTACGTGTTTGAGTGAGAGTAGAGATTTCGTAGGCACTTTGGATTATTGATAGTCTCACAAGTCCAGTTACACTTCATAATATTTACATCTACAATCAATAAAAAGGCTTCCTTACACATTTATGTGCAAAGATATAAATGTTATCATGCGTCTTCAAATGTCTAATTATTTTTCATTTGCATACATAAGCCAGCATGCTACAGTATGTGGATACAGCAACACATTTCTTTACAGGTATCTTTGGTCTAGTTTAAAGTCCGAACAAATATACTAGGTACAATTGAAGGACAAAACATGGAATAATCATGATGAATATAGTAGCATAATGCATAGTGCTTGATGTTCAAAAATTAGTTTTCAACAGCCACAAAAATAGGGGAAGTTATGTTTGAGTTTGACGGCGACACTATTCAAGCCTCAAACATGGTTACATCTCTCTAAATATTATTTTTCCTAGAAATATATGGCTTATAGCTTATTTGATTAAAAAATATCCTTCAAAATCATTTCATTCTGTGCTGAGAAGTATAACATTTATATTTTAAATCAGTCATAAACTACACATTAATTCTGATTTAAATTAGAAACTGACTTTTCAACTGAGAATGTGTATCCGTCATCTTTAGAAAAAATATATTCATATTATAATGTTAGATTTCAGATGTAAATGTTTACTACATTTTCATTTTTTTTATTTTTATTTTTTTAGAGGGCAGTGTCACTGACCCTCATATGTGGAATCCGAACCGGGGCCGCTGGTGTCCCAAGCCAGCGCTTAACCACGGCGCCACTCAGCCGGCCCTACATTTTCATTTTTAAAATTAGTTTCAGGAGTACAAAGCAACGTAATAGTTAGACATTTATACATTTTACAAAGTGATAACCCCCCTACCCAATCTACTACCTCTCTGACATTGTATATAACTATTACAATTCCACTGACTATATTCCCTATGCTTTACATTTTATATATATATATATATATATATATATATATATATATATATATATATATATGGTGTATACAAATAAAATAGTTGACATTCAGTATTATTCTATGTCAGCTTCAGGTGTATAGCGCATTGGTCAGGCATCTACACAGTCTATGAAGTGATCCCCCTGATAAGCCCAGTACCCAACTGGCACTCTACAGTATCTTTACAACATTATTGATTATATTCCCCATACTGTATTTTATATCCCTGTAACTATATTGTGACTATAAATTTGTACTTTCTAATCACTTCGCCTTCTCCCCATTCCCCACCCCCTTCCATCTACTAAATTCTCTTTTTTGTTGCATACGATCTAATATGTGGTTGAGAAACACACTTGAGAAAATGAAGGCTTATTAAGTGTACCTTCCTCAAAATTATTCACTCTACATTTTACTTATTAAATATACTGGGTTATTGGAAAAGTCATGACTCATTTTTGCAACAAAAAATATAGAAAGAAATACATCATGACTTTTCTGACAACCCAATAAATGTAGTCTTATTTTTAATAAGAGATAAGAGTATTATGATAGCATGATTATGCAGATAATTTTTCTTATTACTTCTTATAAATGAGTTTCTTTGTCATTAATAAAAAGCTATATCTAAATAAATGTCTTTAGCCCCTTTATAAATATAGAATTGAGTAATAAATCTTGAATACATTGTTAGTCACCATTTTATAATATATGCAAAAACTCTGAGATTTTAAACCTAGCTTACCTGTAATTTTCCTATTTTCAAAAAGGCATAGCTGCTGTTTTGGTGTGATCAAGGGGTTTCTGGAGACTATAATAGGAAAATGTATGCATTTCTGAGACGCTGCAGAAAGGAGGTTGCTATCTTCATTTAATATAAATACAACTTTCATTCACTTAATTAAAAAAATCTCTTCCTAATTCCTAATATTAAAAAAATAAAAGTTTCTTCTCAATTTGGTAGTTGATTGCAAAAAAAATGATTTTGTGTATCAATATGGTCCTTTAACCAATTATTTTTAGCATCATGCTATTTTTACTTAGAAAGGTCAGAGGCATTCTTTGCTCAAACCAATGTGATTTTCCTAATAAGCTCACCATGCTAAGTGATCCAACAGAATTGCTCTGTATGTTAATAAAGAGAGTAAATGACATTACTTCATAGAACTGTTCTTTCAGTGGTGGTTCATTCCAGAGATTAAATGTGCAATGTACATTCCTTTAATTCACTTTTTTTTTCATTCACTTCTTACACTTTGCTGTTTGGTATTAATATTTGGAAACAAAAGTTAGCATTACATCTGTTAGTAACCATGATGATGAAATTATGTCCTATCAAATACAAGCAAATCCAATGTATTAGCCCTGTTTCTTTCAGTTGCTCCTATAGGATGATTAGTTCAATATCTTATTTCGTACAGTCATAATTCTTTCAAGGCTCTTGCCCTCCCTCACATTTAGTTAGTGGTCAATTCACTATCAGGGAATACATTTTTTTTTCATGTTCATGCAGGATGATTACAACAGAATCACCCTATCACTAAACATGCCATGCCCTTAAATGCTTTATTCAGTCCAGCGGCATTTATAGAGATTCCCAGCAGCACAAAGGATAAAACTATGGTATATCTGCAGCTCTAGCCAGAATTCCTTTAAGACATAGAATCATTCACATCGCAGTTATTCTTGTTACCAGTTTCCACAGGAGTCTGAAGAAAATTTTCCATTGTTTCCTATGGTTATTAGACTGTTGGCTCCTAATGACATTACAAATATACAAACTCACTATTGTTTCAGCACAATGTTTTATGAATGATATTTGAAGAACTGTATAAAACACAACATTAAAATTCTAAAGTGAAAAATATTACCATTATAGCTCATTACATTCTATATTGTGGTAATCTGAACTGTGAGTAACTATACTGTCATCCTGTCAACTCACTTTAAAAAATCTGCTATAATGTTTTACATAATGTCATTCATTTCACAGATAGAACTATATCAAAGTGTTCCAGTTCAGAGCATATTGTACATGTTTAAAAATATTTTCACACAGTCACTTGAGAGCTACCTGTACCAAAAAAGAACCCAATCACAACACTACCAACAAAAGTTCTATTACTAATGATAGTTTTGATCAAACACAAAACAATGTACTGAGCATTTTGGTATCATTTTCCAACATTATCAATATATTCCTAATTATTTTTAGAGGAAGAATTTCAAAGATTTCCTAAACAAACTGGGAGAAGATGATAGAAATATTTATCTAAAAACTATATTGCTTTTATGATGAAATGACTGGGAAATAAATGACAGCAAATGGCCCTAGAGGTGCCTTTTTCCACTTCTGCCTATAATGTTCTTAAAGCTCGTATATAATTTTATATGATATTACAAGGCCCTTTCCTGCCATCATTTTATCATCTTTACACAGTCACTCCCACGAAGCTTTGCTCATAACTGAAGGATCATCTGCCATTGACGGTTTGTTCTGAATTTAATTTTATTATGTAGTACACATTCAGATAAGACTCATGCTGGGGCAGGACTCTCTTGACTTTTGTAACTGCTTATTAAATAGCCAAGACGTCTATAAAGACCAAGTGACAAGGGCCGGCCAAGTGGCGCGGTGGTTAAGCGCTTGGCTTGGGAAGCCAGCAGCCCTGGTTCAGTCCCACATATGAGGGCCAGTGACACGCTCCCCCCCCCAAAAAAAAAGAACAAGTGACAAATTAACAAACATGTATGAGGCTTTGAATAGCAGACAGAATAATACCAGGTTGAATTAATTATCATATTAAATATATGCAGAAGGGAAAAATAAAATACCTGCTATTATCCAGATAAGTCTTATTTAAATATACATGTTTAGCGATAAGCACTTTCAAAGGAATTATTTTACACACATGAGCATATGGTACTATCCTGAGCATGCTTTCCAACTATGGTTAAGACAACATATTCGGTCCTAGTAAATATTTTTTTTTAAATAGACTTTATTTTCTGAGGAGTTTTAGTTTCATAGCCAAATTGAGAGGAATGTACAGAGGTCCCATAGACCTCCTGCCCCGACATGTGCATAGCCTCCTCCTCCACTATCAACATCCCACACCACAGTGGTAAATTTGTTACAATTGATGAATCTACATCAATACGTGCTCAAACATAGCTTATTGTAGGCTTCATTCTTGGTGTTACACATTCTATGGATTTTGACAAAAGCCTAATGACCTGGACCTACCATGATAGTATCCTACAGGATATTTTCATTGCCCTAAAAATCCTCTATGCTCCCTGTATCCATCCCTTCCTTCCCCCAACTCCTGGAAAGTACTGACCCTTTTATTGTTTCTATAGTTTAGCCTATTCCAGAATGTCATACGGTTGGAATCTTACAGTGTGTAGCCTTTTCAGGTTGCCATCTTTCACTTAATAATAAGCATTTAAATTTTAAGTTTCCTCCATGTCTTTTCATGGCTTGATTTCTCATTTCTTTTTAGTGCTGAATAATAATCCCACTGAAGGACAACCTGGTTGCTTCAAAGTTTTGTCAGTTATGAATAAAGCTGCTATAAACATTTGGGTGCAGGTTCTTATGTACGCATTTTGAACTCATCTGGGAAAATACCATGAAGTGCAACTGCCAGATTTTATGGTAAGGGCATGCTTTGTTTATCAAGAAATCACCAAAGTGTCTTCCAAAGTGGCTATACCATTTTGCATATCCACCAACAATAAATGAGAGTTTGCGTTGTTCCACATCCTCACCTGTACTTGGTATTGTTAGTATTCTGGGTTTGGCCATACTAATAGACGTGCACTGAGAAATACTTTCCAAAGTAACAATAATATTGCTTTCCTAGTTTTCTTTTTCCTCAATAAACAGCTATACACTCCTAAAACCCAAACACTGACCAGGAATGCATTTTCACACTCTTTTATCTACTTACTTTTCAAAAACATAGTCAGCGGCATTGTACTAGTGAAAAATCCTCAAGTTGTGTATTTTCATGACACCATCAAAAAGTGAGAAACCAGAAAATAAGAGAAAAATAATTAACCCTGAATCAAGTAGGTAGCTCTTTAAGAGATAATCATTACTTTTTGAGAATACAAAAAATATTTTCTAATATATTTATATCAATATTAGAAAATTCATTAAATGACTTACTGAACTAAGAAAATATTTTGCATTAGCATAATATGAAAGTGTAGAAAATGATATGGGATTAATTTACTATTACATATTTATAGAGAGTCCATTCTGTTTTTCTTCTTTTTTTAAAAAAATTAAAATTTAGTGGGGTGACAGTGGTTAGTAAAATTACATAGGTTTCAAGTGTACAATTCGGTAATACATCATCTATATATTATATGGTGTGTTCACCACCCAGAGTCAGTTCTCCTTCCATCACAATATATTTGACCCCCTTTACCCTCATCTACCACCCTCCCACCCCCTTCCCCTCTGACAACCACTAAACTATTGTCTGTGTGTATGAGTTTCTGTTTCTTTTTTTTGTTTGTCTTATTCCTTTGTTGCTTTCAGTTTTATATCCCATATATGAGTGAAGTCATATGGTTCTCAACTTTTTCTGTCTGACTTATTTCACTTAGTTTAATAATCTTAAAATCCATCGATGTTGTCACAAATGGCACTATTTCATCTTTTCTTATGGCAGAGTAGAATTGGAAAGCCACGTGCAAGAGAATGAAACTAGTTGCCATCTGTCACCACGTACCAAAATTAATTAAAATGGATCAAAGATCTAAACCTAAGACCTGAAACAATAAACTGCATACAAGAAAACATAGGTACTAAACTTATGAACCCTGGGTTCAAAGAACATTTTATGAATATGACCTCAAAAGCACGGGAAGTAAAAGCTAAAATAAATGAATGGGACTATATCAAACTAAAAAGCTTCTGCAGAGCAAAAGAAACCATCGACGAAATTAAGAGGCAACCAACCAAATGGGAGAGGGCTTTTGCAAACAACGCCTCCAATAAGGAGCTAATATCAAGATTATATAAGAAACTCATACAACTCAACAACAACAACAAAAAAGCAATCCAATTGAAAAATGGGCAGAGAAACCTGAATAGACATTTCTCCAAAGAGGACATACAGATGACCAGTATACATATGAAAAGATGTTTAATGTCACTAATTATCAGAGAAATGCATAAAAAAACCACAATGAGATATCACCTCACACCTGTTAGACTGGCTAGCATCAACAAGACAAATAATAACAAGTGTTGGAGTGGCTGTGGAGAAAAAGGAACCCTCATACAGTGTTGATGGGAATGCAGATTGGTGCAGCTGCTATGGAAGACAGTGTGGAGGTTCCTCAAATAATTAAGAATAGAATTACCATATGACCCAGCAATCCCTCTCCTGGGTATCTACTCCCAAAAATCTGAAAACATTTATCCATAAAGGTATATGTACTTTAATGTTCATTGCAGCATAAAACAACCCAAGTGTCCTTCGATAGATGATTGGATAAAAAAGACGTGGTATATATACACAATTCTATTTTTCTGTGCTTATAATTTCATACATTCATTTATTTTTAAAAAAATGCTTATTGCCTGCCTATTTTGTTGATAGCTTGTAAGGCACTGTGGTACAGAAGTTGCATCTATGCCTCCATGCTCTCTAAATACTCATTCCTTCAATTAATATTTGTGGGCCTCAGTGCCATGTATCAATGCTAGTTGACCAGAGTATAATAGAAAATTACAACAAAAACAACAACAGAACTCACACATGCAACATTAGTCTTAGCCCTCTAGAGCCCATATTCTAGTAGGTGATGCAGATGCATTAAAACAGCAGTTAAATACATCCTTCATAGCGGAACAATGGGCATTTGGGAAGGACAGAGGACAATTACTTAAGTCAGGTTAATCTATATTAACATAAATTCATACAAAATTATTTAACACTTAAATTTGGATTCTATTTTCTTTGATAGAGAAGATGGACAAAAGAGAAGCCTTTATGTTCTTTCAGTGCAGCACCATACTATGCATACATTATCCCCTAAAACAAAATGATCTGGTTTATCTTCTATTAATATATTAGCAATGTATGTCTGAATGTGGATTTTAAATTTTAATTGACTTTGTGAAATTAATGAATACCAGGACAGTAAACATAAAACATTAAAACTTCTATAGTTAAAATGGCATACATGCCTTGACAAATATTACATGTTTAAAACACAAAGCATGGATAGAGAAAATATGCACAATAACACAAGGGCTTAGACACAAAGTTGGTACCTCCATGAATCAGACATGGTAGCTGCATTCCTAATAGGTGCTTTTCCCCTGACTGACACTGTCCCTGCATTTAGGCTCCCTCCTGAAGCCAGAGTTAAGAATACTGCTTAAAGTCACAGGTTCTAGAAAAGGTCTACCTAGCAATTATTCTTGAAAGGAAAGATTTCTTGAAATTTTTGCTGACCTGCTGCCTGAGGCGCCATCTTTATAGAACACTAGAGCGATGAGAAGGAAAACACACACACACACACACATACACACACTCACACACATACACACACTCACACACATTACAGAAAAAACCTAAAAGAAATGGACTTCAGTAGTGGGTCCTCAGTATCTCTAATTATCATCACAAGAAAGAAACCCCAAAAATGCTAGTAGGCTATCTACATCTAGACTGCTATTCCAGGAAACAAGACAGATGGGGACAGCAGCAAATTTCAGAAGCAATGAAGGGAGAAATACAAAGAAAATCAACAAAACAAGACAATAAAAGCAAATCTCTTCACTTAAAAGGATCCAAAAACTTGTGACAAGCCTAAAAAAGGCACAAATTCATCACTACCATCACCACAACGATTGAACCACAAAATCAGCCTAGATGAAATTCTCACAGCAGTGTCTGAAAAACAATTTAAAAGAAAATGTTGAGGATTTTCAACAGTAAAATTAAAAGGTAAAATCTAATAAAAAGATTACACAGTTATCAAATGAAAGCAGATATAAATTGACTGAAACAACTTGATATATAGAAGAAAAACTGACTATAAATATTAGAAATGACAAATGGAGTAAATAAATCAATTTTTAAAAATTAAACAGTATAAAACATCTAGATTGTACAGGTAGATAAAATTAGTAAATTAGAAGATTATGAAGAACTCATCCAGAACACAACACAGGGAGGCAAATAAGTTTTAAAAAGTAAAAGAGAATTTAAAAGATGTGAAAGATAGAAAACAATATACAACAATAAGAGTTCCCAAAGAAGTGAATGGGAAGAATCGCAAAGAAGCAAGATTTAAAAATCATAGCTGATAACTTTACAGAAATGAAGATAGACACGAGTACTAAGTTCAAATTTCACTGTGAATACCAAGCTGGAAAAAGATCAATTTACCCCCAGATACACTGTTGTAAAACTGCAGAATATCACGATGAGGAAGTACATCTGAAGAGTTATATTAGGAAAATGCAGGTTATATCAAAGGAAATGACTATCAGACTGCACAAAAGACCTAATTAGCCATAAGTTTGTGACTAAAAAATATAAACATGAAATAATAACTTCAAAGAAATAACATGAAAAATATGTTCAGGCCTAGAATTTTAACCACAAGTTTTATTCAGAACATTTTCATAAAAAGGCTAAGAAAGGGCCGGCCGAGTGGCACGGAGATTAAGCGCTGGCCTGGGAAGCCAGCGGCCCCGGTTCACTCCCACATATGAGGGCCAGTGACACTGTCCTCAAAAAAAAAAAAAAAACGGCTAAGAAGGATTATTACCTCCATATGTTCACTGAAAAATTACGGAAGGATACATTTCAGCAAGATGAAAAGGGAACCTAGAGCTTTACAAGTATTTTTATTAATGTTAAGAGCACGTAATATAATACACAATTAAAATAAAGAAGCCCAAAAGTCAACTAAAGATGTTATTTCTCCCAGATTAAGTTCAATATAATCCCAATAAATATACTGAGAGTTTTTTAAATGGGGCTTTTATAAATTTTGCTATCTATAATTCACATGCAAAAAGAGGACTCGGATTATTTAAGGAAATTCTGGTGTGGGACTTACCACATGTCAAGGCTAATTATAATCTACAGTAATTGAGATGTATGGTATAGACAAGGAATTGGCAAATGAAGAAAATAATAGGGAAGGATGCCAGAACATATAAATAAATACATGTACGTACTGGGAGTACCAAAAAATGTATACATATGACTTGTATTCATCTTTTGTTATCGGTATATATTGAGTATTACAATTTTTATACAGTTTTTTTCTTTCTTAAAATGTGTATTTTTTTTGGCACCCTTTGTTTGTATGTATGTGTATATATGTGTGTGTGTATATGTGTATCGATATATAATAGAGGTAATACTAAAGATGAGTAGAGAAAGGACAGACATTTTTAATGATGCTAGAATGATTGTTTATTCATTTTGGGGGAAAAATCAATTGATAAAAAATAACTAAAAATGATTTCCAGGTCTTTATTAAGAGACCTAAAATTGGAAGAGTAAAACTTTAATATTTGAAAATAACACATGGGAGAAAATAAGAACTAGACCCACAATGCAATCAAAATATTGGCAAATAATGCACACAGGTAATTATTAGAGGAGCAAATAAAAGGGTCAATGAATATAAGAGATCTGTTATCAGAGAAAAGTAAATTAATATGTGATATAATTTCACACTCATCAGGTCGAGAACATTTTAAAGATGTCAATCTCATTGATAAGAATGTCAAAAATAGAGATGCATTATGGCACTGTTAGAAGCATTAACTGATAACAACAATTCTAAGAGCAAGTATGGCAAAATGTGGTTTTATTTCATCATTTTCTGTTTGTTTGACATATTTCATAATAATCAACATGATACCATACAAATAGCTCTTTTTAAATTAGAAAATGAATAGACATGACCTATCCTTAAGAACTAATTCATGTGTTTACCATGTCCATTTGAAAATTTTTATTCATTCTTCATATAGATTCTTTCTGCTTAGTATGTACTTTCTTTGTTAAAGGCAACACTGGAGACTTGTTTTTCAATTGCAATGCCTCATCAGCATGCATAATTTCAGATTCACAAGTGACCTTACCCTACTCAGAAAGCTATTTTTTCATTCTATAGACAACTGCTCCCTCTTATTATGTGAACTTAGATTTTGAGCTAATTGGTTTTGAGCTATGAAATCTTGCTTTTTATGGGTTTATTATTTTCCTTTGATGCTAATTAGATTTTAATTTATATATTTTTCTTTAGCTCTGTAAGCAAATGATTAGACTTAAGGGAGACATTCATAGTCCTATTATTACATATTACTAGTCAAATATCTATAAAAAGATGAATATGAAACCAAGTGATAGAATCTCAGCACTCTCTCTAAAAAAATAGCAATAACAAAAAGAGTAACATAATCTTGTGAGAAGCTGTTTATGAAGTTAAATTTAATTTATGTCCTCAAAGTGGTAAGAATGATATTGATAAGTACCTCTGGGAAAGAAGGACTTACAAACAAAGGAAACTGACATATAGGACTTAACATTTAAAACTATTTTCAATGTCCTATTTTTCTTTTGTTGAACTTGCACAAATATTTGAGACAAAAAGTGTGTATAAAAATAAACTTACACTAAAAATTTTCTTTCGTCTCATCTATCAACCCCCCCGCCCAAATCTATTAAAAGACATTGGACAGCCTTCTATGCTAATACTTTGCCTCCTACTGGATGAAAGAGCACCATCGCTCCTTAGCACAGTTTCTGAAGAAAGCATGAACATATTTACAGACTTTGTTTGGCTTGCATATAAATGTTGAAATATATTCTGCTAGAACAAATTGCGAAATGTACAGGTTGGTTTTTTTTCTTTCTCCCCCTAATGGAAATGCACTGTTGAATCCATGGATAAGGCCCCATCTCGGCTAGAGCATAATTCTAAAGACAAGAAACCAAATATCAAAAAAAAAATTTTGACAGGAAATAGGTGATGAAGGCATGCTAGAATGACACTCATCTCAAGGTAGCACATGAATTATAAAGGATGGAATCTTAAGCCCTGCAGCCTGAGTGCTAGTTCCATCAGCAAAATAATCTAGCTCATCGCTAAGTCCTTGTTTATTTACCTTTCACTTTGTACTGCCTATGGTAAAGTTGTGACTAAAAATTTTGACCAGTACATAATTATAATCACACACAACATTAAGGGTAGGGCATGTCCTAGTTTACTCTAGGGTTAGAGTGTTTAACCATCAAACAGTATAATATTCCCAAGATCAAAATCAAATCAGAGTCGAAACTGAGGGGTCTCCACTCTTCATATGTAGAATGTTTCGCTTTGTTGTGAATGTTGAATATACGGATTTTAGTAAAGACATTTTCTTTATGTATATTCATTGGAGGACATTCACCAAGTAATTAATTTTAAAATAAATCAGCACTGAAGGAAACAAAAAGCAAGTTATGTTTCCTCAATTTTTATAGTGGGTTCTGAGATAGGCTGGACTATTGCAGTGTGGGCTTGGTATTGTACACAGAAAATTATGATTATTTTGAAAAAAAATACTTTTGTAATGGATTCTTTTACAACTCATGCCTAAATTATGGAAACACAGGGGCTTGTGGCTACAGAGGTTTAGAAAAGTAATAAGGGCAATCAGAGAGTATGGGGAATTTTATGGGGAAAATAAGAAGGAAATGATGTTTGGTGAGGACAACACATTCCCTGTGACAACCAGGATGGTGTACCTAGTTCAGATTGTCTACTCACTTCATACGTCAGTGGCCTCTGAGGCATAGGAAGCCTCTAGGCTATGTGTAGAGATTTTCTGTTTTCTCCAGAGAATCTATCTTAGGCTGGGCAAGTCGATATGATGCCTACTGTTTTTCTGATTTTTGCCCAGATCCTTAGTGTCACAGATACAGATGAATTCAATCCACGCTGGGGCTCATATTGGGAACCCTGAGGGGTTTTTAAGCATGCTTCCAAACTCAAAAGATGCCATTATAGAAAAATGAACTATAATATTCATTAGAGGCTGGCAAACGATTACTTTTTATTTGTTGCTACAGTTGGAAACAAAACCAACATATATTGTTCCACAGGCCCCTTGTGGATGGACCTGTCTATATACAACTGCTGACAATATGTTACTGTCTCTTATTTTGCATTTTAGTTGAAATCCCAGGGAACTTCAGCAAAAGAGGAACCCATAAGTTATTGTTAATTTAAAGAAAGATTGCACATCAACAGAGCTATATTAAAATTCCAATATCTCATTTGAAGATTCAGTTTGCCAAATGTAAATTCATAACAAAAAATAAACTACAAATACCCATATGGGTCCAAAAAAACACATAAAGATAAATCTCTCAATTTTCTCAATTTTTATATCATACCTTCTAGGATATTTAATGGAAAATATTTTGAATCCTAAAATTCCATATTAATGGAATGCTAGGTTAAAACTAAACTTAGTATAAGCTTAATCAGTAATATAGTTTTTAGTTAACAAAAAATAAATATACATAATATTGAAAAATCTTTTTAGTACTAAATAATGGTGTTTTATAAGCAACTAAGTTATTTAGTCACCAGACAGGATTTAATACTGATGAGTATGACCATCCTTGAGAAACATCAAAGCCCCAGTATGCCTAGAATACTGATATTTTACTGAGGCACATATAAATCACTTATGCTAATGAGGGATCCAAGATGACCCCCCCAGCTATCTCTTTCTCAAAGCAGCCTAGTTCTCCCCTTATCTTTGTGTTAGCAGTGATTCTCCAAACTGAAGCAAACTTTTCTCCTTTGAGAATAATACATGAGCATTCATTTCTCTGCTATCTATTCAACCTCTGCTACCCCAAAGATAGCAGATAATGTTGGCAATACAAAGGTAATAGAAAGGTTTACAAATAGATGACTATTGGACCAGTAAAGTAGAAGTTTGGGGTAATTAAAAAGTGCCATGTTCTGTGTCTTGAAGTGATTCAACCCCATTATGTTCTCTATAGAAAGAAAGAAAGAAAAAGAAAAATGAAAAAGAAACTACAAATATGTTTCATTAAGTACAGTGTTCAATACCTCATCAAGTAGGAGTCAGGGATTTAGCAAAAGTTGAAGGGTGGTGGTGAACTTGAAGTAAGACAGAGGCAACAAATATGAGGTCAGACAATTAGGTTCGCAAACTTGTTGCAACACTTTTGCCAAACTTTTTTGATATTAGAGGGATTATTCATTATGAATTTATACCAACTGGACAAACAGTTAACCAAGTTTACTATTCGGAAGTGCTAAAAAGGCTGCATGAAAAAGTTAGACGACCTGAACTTTTCGCCAACAATTCATGGCTCTTGCATCCTGACAATGCACCAGCTCACACAGCACTGTCTGGGAGAGAGTTTTTAGCCAGGAAACAAATAACTGTATTGGAACACCCTCCCTATTTACCTGATCTGGCCCCCAATGACTTCTTTCTTTACCCAAAGATAACAGAAATATTGAAAGGTAGACATTTTGATGACATTCAGGACATCAAGGGTAATACGATGATGACAGCTTTGATGGCCATTACAGAAAAAGAGTTCCAGAATTGCTATGAATGGTCACTAGGAGGTGGCATTGGTGCATAGCTTCCCAAGGGGAGTACTTCGAAGGTGACCATAGTGATATTGAGCAATGACATATGTAGCACTTTTACTAGGATGAGTTTGTGGACTTAATTGTCAAACCACGTATATAAAATATGAATGCAGATTTTAGGGGGAAAACAAGGTCTTTGGTATATACTTTCATGTAGTGACAGGTGAGAGTGGTGTTAATTTAACTAGGCGAACAACCATAACTGAGCATAAGTTGAACAAAGGACATTAGGAATCTTTATATCTTTAACAGGAAGCATGAAAGACCAGATTGTTATTTAAACATTTATACTTGAGAAGAAACAGCTCATCAAGTAAAAAAAAGGAGTGAGACAAGTTGTTAAACACAAAAAAGCATCCGACTGCAGAGAAAACATGCTGGGCAGCTATTAAACAGCAACTATCATCATTATTCACTCATTACAGTTTTCAATTCAGGTGTGCTCATGGTTAAAAATAATATGGGGGTGATATAACGCTGTGTGTGTGTGTGTGTGTGTGTGTGTATGTGACTGCTAGATATGTTTTTAGCTTTATAAAGAATTTGAGTTAACACAATCATTAAAGGTCAACTGGAGGTCTCTATAATTCATTATACTCTACTGCATTTTATGAGTGGGATTATATAGTTTAGCGGTATTTGCAAAATTGGAGGTATGCAAAGGTCTCAGGACATATGGTAAGATAGCCTTCTTTTTTTAGGGCAGAGAAATATTCCATTATACTGTATATATGTACTACCACTTCTTTATCCAATTTTCTGCTCATGGGCATTTCGGTTGTTTCTATATCTTGGCTATTGTAAGTAGCACTGCAGTGAACATAGGGATGCATATATCTTTTTGAATTATTGTTTTGGATTGCTTTGAATTAATACCCAGGAGTGGAATTGCTGGGTCATAAAAAAAATTATTTTTTTTGTTTTTTGTTTTTGGTCTTTAAAATAGTTTATTACCTATGGATAAAGCACCATATGAACAAAATTTTTAGTTTTCTGAGGAATCTCAAAACTGTTCCCCATAGTGGCTTCACCAATTTGCAATCCCACCAACAGTGCATAAGGGTGCTCTTTTCTCCACAACCTCGCCATTTGCTGTTTGTTGACATATTGATGATAGCTAGCCTGACAGGTGTGTGGTAATAGCTCATTGTTGTTTTAATTTGTATTTCTCTGATGATCAATGATGTTGACCATCTTTTTATATGTCTACTGGTCATCTATGTATCCTCTTTGGAGAAATGTCTATTCAGGTTCTCTGTTTGTTAATTAGATTGTTTTTCTTTTCTTTCTCTCTTTCTCTTTCTCTTTTTTTTGTGTGTGTTGAGTTGTATGATTGTTTTTTAATAAGTTTTCGATATTAACCCCTTATCAGATGTATCATGGGCAAATATCTTCTCCCATTCAGTACCGTGTCTTTTGTTTTGCTATGCAAAAACTATTTAGTTTGATGTAGTCACATTTACTTATTTTTTTCTCCCTTGCCCAAGGAGATATATTAGCAAAAATATTACTAAGGGTAATGTCAGAGAGCTTAATGCATATATATTTCCTTTTAGTAGTTTTATGCTTTTGGGTCTTACATTCGAGTCTTTATTCCATTTTGAGTTTGTTTTTGTATACAGCTTAAGAAGGTAGTCCAGTTTCATTTTTTTAAATATACCTGTCCAGTTTTCCCAGCATCATTTATTGAGTGGACTGTATTTATCCCAAGGTATATTCTTTCTTCCTTTGTCATAGATTAATGACCATATAGGCATGGATTTATTTCTGGACTCATTATTCTGTTCCATTAATCAAAATGTCTGTTTTTATGCCAATACCATATGGTTTTGATTACTATAGCCCTATAGTATAATTTAATATCAGGTAGCATGATACCTCCAGCTTTGTTCTTCTTTCTCAGGATTTCTGTGGCTATTCGGGTCTTTTGTAGTTCCACACAATTTTGACATTATTTGTTCTATTTCTGTGAAAAATGCCATTGGTATTTTGTTAGGGATTGCATTGAATCTATAGATTACTTTGGGTAGTACAGACATTTTAACTATATTAATTCATCCTATACATGAGCATGGTATGTTTTCATTTATTTGTATCTTCTTTAATTTCTCTCTCTAATGTTTTATAATTTTCTGAGTACAGGACTTTTACTTCCTTAAAAAAATTTATTCCCAGGTATTTTATTTTATTTTTTGATGCAATTTTAAAGGGGATTATTTTTTAAATTTATCTTTCTGTTAGTTTATTATTGGTGTATAAAAATGCAACTGATTTCTGAACATTAAATTTTGTATCCTGCTATTTTAGTCAGTTCTAATAGTTTTTTGATAGCATCTTTGTATTTCTCCATATAGTATCATGTAATTTCAAATAATGACAGTTTTACATGTTCCTTTCCCATTTGGATGCCTTTAATTTCTTTTTCTTGTCTCACTGCTGGGGCTAGGACTTCCTGTACTATGTTGAATAAAAGCAGTTTGGGGTCCTCCGTTTTTCTTGATGAATCTGATTAAAGGTTTGTCAATTTTCTTTATCTTTTCAAAAAAACAGCTCTTGGTTTAATTTATTGCTTATATTGTTTTTTTGTTTGTTTTTTTCCCCTCCATTTCATTTATTTCCACTTTGATCTTTAATATTTCCTTCCTTGTACTCACTTTGTTGTTTGCTGTTCTTTTTCCAGTTCCCTTAGGCATAAAATCAGACGGTTGATTTGAGATTTTTCTTGTTTCTTTAGGTAGGCCTGCATTGCTATGAATTTCCTTCTTAGGAATGTTGTTGCTGTGTTCCATAGATCTGGGGTTGTTGTGTTTCCATTTTCATTTGTCTAAAGGCATTTTTTGATTTCTTCCTTCATCTCATTGTTCACTCATATGTTTTTATCTTTTGCTTTTCTTATTCCTATTTTCTGGGTCTTGATGTCTTCAGACATCATTAATAGGCATTCAAGGAAAATAAAAATTATTGCACAAGGGTTGAAAATATCAAGAAACGGTAAATCATCAGTATTTTAAAATTTCCAAAACTATCTTTTGAAATGCACACAGGTTGATCTGAGTAAAGTAAAGCTCAGAGTTTATCCTGCAGCAACAGAACAGGAAAGAAAATGGAGAAAGAATGATAACCACACACAACTGTACCCACATGCATAGCAGTGGAGAATCACCAGGGCAGAGGATAATAGGTGCCCACTGCACACAAATTCTCTCCAGCCTCATCAGAATTGTCCAAGGTGGGCCCTTCTGCGTCTGCAATACCTTGGGGCAATTATGATCAACTCCCTCACAGCAGAAGGTAAGCACACTGACTCCCAGGCAGTGGTGAGATTTAGGAGGGAAAGCTTCAGTTTAGGCACCTAAGAAGAAACTGAACAAGAGCAAAACCCACCTCTTTATGTTTGTCTTCAACTAGAAAAAATTTTGAACACATTCTAAGAGTATTGAAAGATATGGTCAATAATTGGTCTTCAGAAAAAGAGAGAAAATAGAAGCAAAATATACAGAACCGATACAAAAGTAAAAGCAATTGTAATGGAAGCAGCTGAATAGACTATTAGCTTGAAGAGAAACAGTCAATATGAGATCACTGCATTTTCCTATTATATAAATCATGTACAGCTATAAAACATACATGAACAGAATCCTGACTGTACTTATCGCTATATTTTTTAAATGAATTAGTCACATTTTCAATAGCTGTGGTTAAAGACCAAGGACTTTTGCCACCCAAACTAAAATTTATTTATTACTCTGATATCCCAAAGGATATTAAAAGGTGCCATTTGAAGCAATATTTTAATTTTAATCCCAATTATCTTCTTAAAGATCTAAAAGAACATAGGACTTACTATCAGTGAATATTGACTGAATATAAAGAAAATGTATAGTACATTGTATTGAATGTATTACTAATATTGGTAAGCTACAGTTCCTATATTTTCATAGTGTACAAATTATTTTATATATAGTTTTCTTCTTTAATACTAAAGTAATGAAGAAATTCATGGAAAATTTAAACTTCTCATTTTATTAGTAATACTTATTATTTTAATCTTTCACACACATTATTGAAGGTCTAAAGATTTAATGGTCCCTATTTTTATTTAAAACTGAAAAAAAACAATAAAGCAAATATTTACCAAAAATCCAATATTCATAAAGCAATATGCTTAACAATTATCTATCTCTTGATCTCTCTGTATATCTTATAATCCTTACTCTGAAGATTTCATTCCATTTGGTGAATCATTAGTATGACAATGTGATATTATAAAAATAATTTAATAATGTAAGTCAGAAAATAAATATTGACCAGGTGAATGGAAAAGAATGTCTACATTCCAAATGTAGAAAAGGAAGTGTTCATTGTAGTTGGAGAATGCTGAGAAGATGTTAAGTAGGTTGTTATTAGTTGGAAGGGGGGTCATCAATTAATAGGAGAATCCATGTATAGGGACGAAATGATCACTTATTTTATGGCTTAAAGTGATTCAGTGGAAACTAAACAGTTCAGTCACACCTTAGAGAATGAAAAAGATAAAAGAAAACTAAAGCAGATAGAATGTGAATAGTTTACATTATATGGACCATAAACTTGAAGTAAGTCATCAATTTATTGGGAGTATTCCAAGGTAAAGTCCTTCTCAAGGGTGAAGGTTGAAACTATGCATGTTGTAGGAGAGGGTATTTTAGTTCTTATCTTATAATGGAATTCCTACTTATGATAATGACATTAAAATGAGAAATAATACAAGAAAATAATGATTTAGAGGTAGAGCCATGCAGGATCTAATTATCTCCACATTGGCCTAGGGTCAAGTTGAGACCATAATGGGTCAAATGATGTCTGTGAGACAAAATGAAAAGAATAAATAGTGAGTATATCAAGTAAGAAAAATAAAATTGAGATAATTGGAGGCAATTGTTTTATGAACCCAACTGAAGGTTTGTTTATCACAGATACTTTTTAGCAACTTAATTAGCTGAACCTAATGCAAAATATGGTGACAAAGACAACTTAGATTTATCTCAATTGGGAATATGGGGTAATAATTCAGATTGATTTGAATTCTAAAGGAGTTAGAGTAAAAGTGTAAAACTTCAAATTCCTAGGAAAGGTGGACACTGGATTTTAGAATTGCAAAAACATGCAAACAAAAAGATTAAAGACAAGTTTTGGCTACTTGTAGGCCCTTGGGAAATTGAAAATTCCAGAAATAATTTAAAGCCAATGGATTTTAATCACCAAGAGGGTAAAAACTGTCAAGTTCACCAGTGTATTTCCAACACAAAGCATGGTATCTGACACTCTGAACATTCATTGAATGATTGATTGATGCCCATTCTAAACTAGTGTATTGGTGCCTCCCATCTTTAAGCATTACCCAGTTACTAATAAGTGGTAAAGGTAACTGCAATCACTACCTCAGTCCAGGCCTAACCCACAGCAGGGTTCTGAACAAGAATGAAACATCAAACGGCAACGCTGTTGTGACATGTTTTGAACTAATGTAGAGTTCAAGTATGATACTTCTAACCTTGGATACAATCTCAGAATGATGCAATTTATAAGTAGCAGATTTCTTTTAAAGAAGTATTTATCATGCAAGAAAAAGGATAACATTGCCTCAAGAATAATAATCAGTCAGCGGCACCTTCTTAATGAGAGTACTTATATCCCATTGTTTTCAGTTTAAATGTCAATGTGCATACATATAAACATTTGGAAAAACAGGTTTCAGTAGATCATGCTATGTAAAGGTCACACAGACCTTGCAAATATTGTTGTATCTCTAACTAATCCAATTCATTTTTTGAGTTCAAATATCAAATTATATCCCTTTCTGCCACGCAGAATTTTGAACTTTTGATAGTGGATCCTAAATATTTTACATTCCTTTATTTTTAAGAGTCCATATGAAGCCATATGCAATTAGCATATGTTATATTTTGGTATATGCTCTGTCAACATCAGCTCTTTTATCAACAAGTCACCCTAACTGTTGAATCATCAAAACACTACAGCAATATTTTACAACTTCAGTTATGCATAATGTAAAGTAATATGCATGCCTGCCCTCTGTAAATATGAGAGGCAATTTGTTTGGCTTCACATTTTATTTTGCTTTCAGGATTACACTACTCACTAACTTCAACAAAAACAATATAACCTCACAATACTACAGCTTCTGTCCATCAATAGTAAAAATTCTTAATCTTAACACCAGTGCCAGAAGATGAATCTCATTATGGTAATTTAGTGATCATATATGGATTCACACTTTCAAGTATACATAAGAGAATAGAAAACAAAAGTTAGATAAGCAACCAGATTACCAAAGTTTTTGTCAATAATGTTAAAGAATATGTTAGAAATCACCTAATGTAACCTTACCACTAATGAAAACAATGGAAGCTCAGAACACACATGATGATCTCAAGGTCACACAGGGAGTTGGTAAATCCTAGAGAATTCCCTGTTCATATTTCTTAACTAAATACTCTTGCCATAATACTATATATGTTATATTGATATTAGCTCCCAACAAATCAGCACTAACTGTAACGTAATAGCTTCAAAAGAAGGAAGTTGAAAATATTTTCAAAGCTCATCTTGCTGGATTAGTGAGAGACGGGGTGGGATCCAAGGTGGCTTGAAGGGTCACAGAGTCTGAACAAGATTACAGGCATATGAGACATACGCGGGAGACTTAGTAGCAGAAGAAGTGACAAAAATAGATTTTTGGCAAGATTAGTTTGTTATTAATTTACAGGAGAATGTGGAGGAAATCTCGCTATCAGGGAGGTCGGAATTAGAGAATTGCACATCTGAATTCCTTAGCTAGGCTAAGGTTCTGTGATTTGAGGCTTCCAAAGGAAATGGCTCCTTGGTAATTACATACACTGAAATCTACCTTTCAAATCATGTTTAGTCCTAGTCATGAACATCTGGGACTTACTAAGTACAAACTGTGTGTTCCGAACACCACTGATGTAATGTGCCATAACTGTGGAGTCCATAACTGAGGCTCCAGGCTGCCATGTGCTATATCGGTACATCTGTTACCCCCAGGATGATTTTAGGGCTTTGGAATTTTGTTATAATGTTTATTACAAGGATCCAAAAACTGTTGCCAGCACTGGGGTTCAGTACTGGGCAGCATGCTGGCCCTTGCCTTTGGCAACAAATTTGTTAGATAAACCCTAGTACCTGATTTTTACATAGCCTTGACTCCAGCTGCTTCAATGTCCCTGGAATGAGGACCCTCATGGCCACCCGGGAAAAGAGGCTTCCATGACCAGACACCTCTCATGGTGGATAGACATACCAGTGCCCTGTGGTGGCCCAAGTGTCTCTGGGTGTGGGAGGGAAGTCCCTGGTCCATAAAGACAAAGATGTTTCTGGGTCAGGTTACTTGTTGTGGCTGTGTGCCTCTTGTCATTTCTGCCTATCCACCCTGGTGTCTCACTGTGGGAAAATGGAGTCTTAGGCCTGCAGGCTTTCATAGCCAGAATAGCTGTTGTGGCAATATCTTCTGCCTGTGGGGGACAGAGAGTATTTCCAGGCTGGTAGCTTGTTGGGGGGCATCTACCTTTCAGTGCCCCATAGCTGCTCCAGTATCTCTGCACAGGAGAAGGCAGCCTCAGCCCACAGGAACAAAGAGTCTTCCTGGACAAGGCCACTTATTATGATGGAATCCCCTGTGCTAGTGCTATGCAGCCACCTGAATATTTTTTGGGAGTGTGGGAGGGTATCTCAGACCTGTAGGAACAAAGAGGCTTCCAGACCAGGCAGCATTCGCGGCAAGGTTCATTTAATCAGTACTGCCAGCGTTCTCTGTATCTTTCAACGGAGGGAGGCCGTCTTAGGCCCTGGGGAAGGAGAGGTTCTTCCCCTGGCTGCTTATTGCTAGAAGAGCTTCTGTTCAATATACCTTGCCAGTTGTACTTGGCTCATCTGGTATTGTCAGAGAAACTCCCATTCAGTCCAGGGGAGGAAGGAGCCCACCTCAGCTGTCTTCTCTTACAACCCTGTTGGATGAGGATACGTGGGACAACTTGCTGCTGTTTGTATTCCTTTAGTGCTAGGGTCTCCAATTATTTTGCCTTCTGTTGACCACCTTTCCCAGTTTTCTTTTGATCACCTTGTGTGTTATTTCTAGGGTTTATTGCTGTTCTAAGCCAGGAGAAGTGGGGGACAATGTGTCTATGCCACCTTATCTAAACAGAGTCTTAATTTTGTTGGAATATGTTTTAATGGATGATTCTAATAACAACCTTTTTTTTTCTTTCAAATGCATACAACCTAAAAAAAAGTTATTATAGAATCTAATCTGCATTCAATTGTATCATGCTGTGAGAAGGGTAGCTGCTGACTGTTCAAATTACAATTAAATGGCTGCCCTTAAGTTAACAAATAAAGCATCAACTATACCATGTGATGAACAGAATGACTGTATTTGATTACATTTTTTTAATTATATAGTTAGCAGTTATGTTAGTAACCTAAATAAAATTATGCTAGCAAATATTTTAGTTTAATGAAATATGTGAAACTTTAACTTGTATATTCATTTTCCTCTGTTTCATTTTATGAAAATATGTCAAAACTATGTAAAAAATCCCCACCAGCCATAAATATATTGAATACACACACACACACACACACACATACACACACACACATGTATGTATTCATTAATTACACTCATGCCCAGTTTGAACAAGTTAGGAATACAATATGCGACTAACATACTGCCTAATTAATAGTTTGTACAAGTGTTTTAGTCAAGGTCAAGGCTGGATATTAATGAGAAACCTAAACCTTGAGTCAAGCACATTTGGGTTGAATAGGAAAGTACATTACAACAATCTATTTTTTCAATAATTAGAATTTTTTTACTGAAGGAAACAACAATACATAGCAAATAATCATGATTTTAGAAGGTTATAGTTTCCAAATTCTTCCCAATTAAATGTTGGAGAAAAATATTTTAAAGTGTTTTAAGACAATTGAATACTAAGTAATCTCTGCTGAACTATTCTATTTTTTATGCTAGATATTTTATTCAAAGCTTTTTATTATGGTTTACACAAACTTTCATAATCTTGTTGCAGCATTTTTATTTACTATTAATGCCATCTTCAATTCAGGCACAATTTTTTTTAGTCATTCTCCCTGGCCCCTCAAGTAATAGGCCCTTTTATGTCTATAACTTTGGTTTTCTGTCTCATGTCACTGTGTATGAAACTCGAAAGTCTTTCTTAATCATCTTTGTTTCCCTTTTAATGTCCTAATGCTCCAACACAGAGCACAGCACATAGAAATTCCCAACAGATCCTTGTTAAATGTATTGGTATTAGACAAGTAAAAGGGCAAATAAAAATAAAATTATGAGAGAGGAGTTTTTTTGAGAATCATAGTTTAAATTCAGTGAGGGGTATTAACGACACTGCATAAATGACTTCCTATTCCACTGAAGTGTTTAATAAGGCCTTTAAAACAGTACTTCATTGCATCCTGCTCTTCAGAGCACCATTTGGGACTCTTCTTTATTCCTAATAAGTGACAAAGAACAACAGGATTTTTGGTTTGCATAAGGACTTAAACAGGAGAGTTGGCTAAGCTATTCACACATTTTCCTTTATAATTGGGCTGATATAAGTTTATTTTATTATGTCTGCAATTTACAGTGGTATATTGCCAGTTGCTTTATTTACTAACTTACGAATATGACGTTTATTCTTTATAAAGGAAACCACATACAAAACCTTAGATAATGTAACACAATGAACCGGTCATTTTTCTTCTCATATCCATATTAAAATCGTTATTTTCAAAGATTTTAAATAACTGGTGACTTTTTGTGTGTTACAATGTTGAGCAGGGGCAAATGGTACATTTCGTGTTTTAATATTCCATATTGTTGCATTCCTAATTCAAAGTTACATCATAAGTGGAAGAAAAATATATGTGAAGCTTTAACAGACATTTTTGATTGTAATGATTTTGAAAATTGAGAGATCAAATAATAAAACTCAGAATTCTGTCAAAATAGTGTGGAACATGGAATACACCATACAAGACAGATATTTGGGAATCCCTTCCCAGCATATAATTTTTCCTCTCTTTTCTGAGAACTGCCACCCTCTTCCTTTAATTAAGAATAAGCAGGGCCGGCCGAATGGCTCAGTTGGTTAAGAGCTCGCTCAAGAGTGCAAGCTGAGGGTCTGCCTGCCGAGTGGCTCAGTTGGTTAAGAGCTCGCTCAAGAGTGTGAGCTGAGCTCTCAGCAACAGCAGTTCGATGCCCAGCCCAAGCTGAGCTGCCACTGAGCGGCCAACAGGTGGCAGGATGGCTCAGCTAAAAAAAAAAAAAAAAGAATAAGCATAGTCCCAGGTACTATGTTTGTACTGTGTGACACTGACTCTGAGCCAAGGCTGACTGGACCAAGATTGACACCTGACTCACATTGATACACACAGATAGATGTTCTACCTGAGACTCATTAAAATGAGGGCTTATGCACTCAATCATCCAAGCTCCATGTCTCCACTATTCTAGAGGCTGATTGTACAATTTTCCTTGGATTCTACTATCAGATATACCATAAGACATACATATACATGTGCATGTATCCACATGTACACACACACACACACACACACCCCTCTTAAATTTTGAATTATATTTTATTTGAGTTTCTGTTTATTTGCAATGGTGATACATTATTAATATTTACAACACGGCTTGAAAAAGTAGGCATATTTCAGGAAAAAGATGATAGTACTTGATATACTGAAGTGAACATTGGTAGTTTCAACAACATATTATCATGCTGTAGATGTAGTTTTTCAAGAAGCCTGGGAGCATATTCATATTGTGTTTTGCATATAACCCTGAAGAGGAATGTATAGGAAGGAACACTGTATAATCTTTCTCCAAATTATACTTTTATATCAATAAGAGCTTTTATAAAAAAATCTTCTTTATGACTATACTTTTTACATATAACTTTAAAATAATGTAGAAGTTACATCTCATTTTGTTTATCAATTTAAAATTAAATTAATTGACATGAAACACGTTTGATTCATTTTGTCCATTGTTTCTTTTGAGAAAGGTAAACTTAGAGAAGTCCAAAGAATTATACAAGTATATATGTACACATGTACACATCTTTAAGAAATCATAGTTACGAATAACTGGTCGTAACTAATTCAAAGTTCATAACCTAACCATAAAAGAAAACACTACAGATACGTTTAAAGACAACTGTGCTCCCTTATCTGTAGTCCTATCCTCCTGTTCTCTTCATAGATGGCCACCATATCTGAATTTTATGTTTAGCAATTCCATATCCATATTTCCATATCCATAAACAGTACATGGTATTGTGTGAATGTGTATCTGTATGTATAATCTTTACAAATTTACTTAAGCGTTAGTTATCCTTCACAGAGCTAACCAGCTGTCCATGATAACTATGTTGCCTAACTCATACTGTGGTAGTATTGCTGAGAAAGAGGCTATTCAGCCTGTAATTACATTTCATAGCCTTTCCCACACCCAGGTGTGGTTGTTTCATTAGTTTCTCCCAGTGGAATATGAGTGGTAGTGATTTGTGTCAATTCTGAATTTGGGATTTTAAAAAGCTAATGTGTATTTCCACTCTCTTCTCTATCCAATGGCTGAATACAGAGGATTCTGAGATCAAAAAAATGGTGGAGTCACAAGATGGAAGACGTCTGGATCTCTGAATCGCCGTATTTTGGAAAGTCACATGCTGTCACAGACTTCCATGGACTGTGACTCAAGCAAACAATAAAGGACTATTGTTAAGGCACTGAAATTTTGGATTGGTTGTGCTATAATAGCATTAAAATAATTAATACACTATCATCCTTTCCTATCATTCTAAAGCTTTCCTTTTTTCATTCAACATTATGTATTTGGAATATATTATTGTTATACATAGACATAATGCAAGGTTTCCTAAAGGCAGCACTGGATAGTTATTTGTTGTGGGGAGAGGGGCCTGTCCTTTACAAAGTAGAATGTTTAGCAGAATCCTTGGCCTCTACGCACTAGATGCCAGTAGACTATTCTCTCCCTAGTCTTTAAAATAAAAAACAAGACTCTGAATATTGCCAAATGTCCCCCAAGTGGCAATAATATGACCAATTGATAGCTACTGATCTCGTACATCATTTTTTTTGTGGCTCAACAATATTTCATCATGTGCCTTAAGGACATTTACTGTATTTTTCACTATTAAAACATTGCTGCAATGAACAATGAATATCCTTGCAACTGATTTTGAGGGAAGTTATGCTACTCATTTTATTGGGTTGTTGGAAAAGTCATGACGTATTTTTCAATGTTTTTTGTTACAAAAATGTGTCAGGACTTTTTCAACAACCCAATAGTTACCTAAGAAGAAGAAACACCTTTTCTTCAAGATCAATAAAAAGTAAAGCATTAAATTATATAGTTGTGAAAAGGGGCAGCTAAAAAGAAAGTAGAAATTAGACCATAAACCTAGTGCAAAAAGAAGAAGAATTCTACATTGGACACAATCAGCTCTTAGTTGTTAATTGATGTAATGATGTTTCCAAGTTCGGCATATCAGTTAAATGGCCCCGACATCCACTATCTGGTATTCCTTTATGATTCTTACTTTCTCCATACCAACCCCTATCATCCAACTCATCTTTATATCCTGTCAGTGCTCACTACAAAACATACTTCACGTGAAGCCACATTTTTTTTCTACCATAACTGCCACTACCCTTGCCGAAGCCACTTGCAAAGGCGAACGAGCCTCCTGAAAAGAAATGTACTTTCTAGATTTCTAGAAAAATGGATGAAGAGATACTTTTCAGCCACTGATGATGATGTGGCCTTGTTGATTCTTAGATTAAAGACCAAGAAAACCAGATATTTATATAACTATTTGCTGAAATGGAAATACATAGATTATTAGTTCAAGTTCATCTGAAATGGTGACGTAAAATCCAATTTTAATAGGGCAGTGTCATAACAAGGATTGCACTTCCTAGAATTGGACAGACCCTACCTCGGGTCTTTAGTGTTATGACTATCTATGCCACTGAGGATTGTGATGGGCAAAAAAAATCTATATTACTGAACAGTATATCTGATCCTGCCTATGTGATTGACCAATTAAATTGGAAACGTAATCTAACCTGATTGCTTTTGTAAGCACAATTATGTACAGCCAACCCACAACTGACCTAAAACTCTGAAGCTCCTGACCTCTTGCTCTTTGTTTGTTCCTGGCAAACAGCATCAGAGTGACCATCGTAAAAGCGTACCCCTCAGGACCAGGCAAGTGGCGTGTTGGTTAAAGGTAGGTTTGGGAGCGCAAGCTCTGAACAACAGGGCTGCAGGATCGATTCCCACATGCTCCAGTAAGTTGCGCCCTCTAGAGCTAAGATGGTGAACAACATCTCAACCTGGAGCTGGGTTGCCGTGAGTGGCTGGCAATGTTGTAGGCTGCAGTGGGCTGCAGTGGGTTGCCATGAGCTACCGTCAGCCACTGTGAGAAGCCATCCAATGGCCGGCGACCAACTGCCTCAGCCAGGAAGAGCGCAATGATCATAATATCAACATAAGCCAGTGAAGTGGTGTCTTCCACAACTAGACTGAAGAACAAAAGGACAGCAACTTGTCTGTTCCCCTTCCCCGATATCCCAATGCTGTTCCCTCTCCTAATATCCCAATAAAATCTTTAAAAAAAAAGTGTACCTCTTATCATTATATCCTCTCAAATCTTTCAGTGGTTTCCTAACAACCTTAGAATAAAATTAAAAGTCTTTCTAGGCTCAAAATTTCCATGACAAACTCTCCTACTTCATTTTATGGCACTTGGCTCAGGCTACTCTCTCAGCTCCAGAGACTCTGGGATATTTCAGTTCCACAAGTTCACCAATTCATTCAAGCCTGAGGGCCTTCGTATATCCTGTTTCTCTGTAGTTAATATTCTCTCCCTTCTGCCCCCTCAATTTTTCATAGTTCAGAACTTCTCAGCATAAATGTCAGCTTTGCAGAAAGGTCATTAGATCATTGAGGATTGTCAGCACTTCAATAGTTTGTTGGTTTCATTGTTTTATACTTGTGGCATATACCAACAATCTGTATAGTGCCTGGAGCCCAAAAGTGCTCAGTTACTGCAAACATCAGCAAAGACAATATTACCGATAAACAAAATTGCACTAAAAAACTCAAGAGAAAGATGGGACTGTGACTCTTCCAAGTTTGTGTACTGAAGGTCAAACAAGGCAGCCTTTAGGCTTGATTCTATTTTGACCAACCAAGTTATTATTTTTATCTTGCAACAAAATATACTTATAGCTCCATATTAAAAAGCCCTCATTGTTAAAATCGCTGCAGGAAAAATACATTTGTAATGCAAGTGTAAATAAAACTTTTTAGAATAAAAAAAAGTTTTTGGTCCCTAGACTCTCATTTTTTCCTTTAAAACAATTGTTTTCATTACATATTTCTTATAAATAATATACAACTGTTCTTTCATAGAAGAGCCAGAAGTCAGGCTACAATAGGCAGAATAAATGAGGATATGAAATTTGAATAAGTTTTTGCAATCAAAGGAAAATTATGAATACGATTATTTTTGGAGGTGTCTAATTTTTGTTCAGTTTCACACAAAAAGGTACTACACACATGCAATATATTTTAAAACTATAGGATTTCTGGTCAAGATGGCAGAGCAGGTAAATACTGTGCTTGCATCCTTTCATGCCCATAGCAAAATTACAACTAAACTACTGAACATCCATCACTGAGAATCACCTGAAATCTAGCTGAACAGAAGTCCTACAACTTACACAAAGAGGCATGTCATGACAGGTTCCAGCCCCATACAAGGCTCCCCAACCCAGGGTTCCAGTGCTGGAGAGAGAAGTCCCCATGATTTTTGTCTGTGAGAACCAGTGAAGATGGTGGCTGAGTGAGACAGAGGGTAACTGGAGTCCCAGGTGCTCTTATTAAAAGGCCCATAGCAGACTTACTCACTGAGGTACAGCACTGGGGCAGCAGGTAGAGAGGTTCCAGGGACATACAGGGAGGAACTGAATTGTCTAGCCTCAGATGGAGGGCTGGAGGGGCAGTTTTCTCCCAGACAGAAGTGCTGGCAGAAGGTATTGCTCCTTTGTTAAGCATTCTGCCCTCCCAGCCTGTGGACACAGGTGGGCACCATATCTGTACTTCCTACATCCTGGCTGATATCATTGGTCTGCCTTTCCCTGATGATTTTGTGAGACACCACCCCACCCAAGTTGCTTGCAGTGGCTTTTCCATACAAATGGCATGCCTTGGCTCAAACATCAGACTTTCCTAAAATCTCTCAAAGGTTCACAAATTCCACATAAACAATATTTGGCCTTGGAGTGTCCAACATCTCTTGCTAAGAAGGCCCAAGGCCAGCATTGGATTTCTGATAGTGGTTTAGAGCTTAGCCTCTCCTGAGTATCTCCAAGCATACTATGGGTGTGAGCCATCTGTGGATTGTTTTGTGGCTCATGCAAGGTGGCCTCAAACAGGGCATAGGCAGCAGCTGATCTTGACCTGCACCATGGATCCTTCCAGGAGGCTCCAGTCTGGCATGCCCAATCGCCAGCTTCAGAATACACCAGAGCATCACTCGGCCACCTCCAAGAACAACACACCCAAAGGGCAGACTAGGCAGGCATCAGAACCATGCTAAAGCTAATCCTACTCCATAGGGTCAGCCCCTGCACAAAGGCTCCTCCACTGTAGACATAGCCAGTCTGCACCAATTAGCTGGAGGGTCAATCCCTCCTATTGATGTGCAAATAGCAACCAAGGCTCAACTATAACAGGAAGGCACACAAAACCGACACAAACAACACACCTGGAGTATCTGGCTCAGGTTACCAGAAAGACTAAGCCACTGAACCCCACAGCAACCTACTACATAAGGGCACTCTACTAAGACCAGGAGGCATAGCAGCCCTACCCAATACTTGTATGCCTATTTCCTTCACCAGGTTAGGGAAGTTTTCAGTCATTATTTCTTCAAATAGGTTCTCGATCCCTTGCTCCCTCTCTTCTACTTGTACTCCTGTGATGCAATTGTTACACTTGATGTTGTCCCACATGTCCCTTAAACTATCTTTTTTTTCTTTTTCTTGTTCTGATGGGCATTTTAATGTTACCTTGTGTTCTCAATTGCTGATTTGATCTTCTACTTTATAAAAACTGATGTTGATTTCATCCAGTGTATTCATTTCAGTTATTGTATTCGTTATTTCTGACTGGTAGTTTTTTATGGTTTCTATGTCCTTCTTTATGCTTACTGTCTCTTTGGTGAAGTTCCCACTAAGTTCTTTAAACATTCTTATGATCAGTGTGTTAAACACTGTCTGTGGTAGGTTGGTTGACCCCATTTCATTTAGTTCTTTTTCTAGAGCTTTGTCCTGTGTTTTTATTGGGGGCATATTTCTTTGTTTCCTCATTCTGGCTTCCTCTCTGTGTTTGCTTCTATGTATTAGGTAGATCTCCTATGTCTCTCAGTCTTTGCAGGATGGCCTTAGGTAGTATATGTCCTGTGTGGTCCAATGGTGCAGTATCCTTGATCACCTGTGTATGTTTTCCAGGAGTGTCCCTTGAGTGTTGTGTGTATTCTCCTGTTGTAGTTGAGCCTTGATTGCTTTTGGTATGTCAGTGGGTGGGACTGACTCTCAGGCTGACTGGCTGTGAACATTGGCTTTGCCCACAGCGTATGAACTGCTATTTAGGAGCTGACCCCTCAGACGGAGATTCACCCCAGTGGGGTTTTGTGCCTGTTGAGACTACCCTTTGGCTGTGGGACTAACCAGGTAGTGCTCTGGTGTGGTCTGAAGTTGGCCTCTGGGTGTGTTCCTGGTGTTTCTTGGGTGGGGCTCCTGTGCAGGCCAATTTCAGCCTTGTCAGTTACCGGCCTGTGGATACCTGATAGGAGCTACAAAGCTATATGCAGTTGGTTGCTGCCCATGCTGTCCTTGGAGGCATGTGGAGCTGGCCTCACTGTGAACCGAGGCTGGCTGCTACCAGTATTGGGCCTAGGGCAGCTCAGCAGAAGGCCCAGCTCTCCCGTCCCCACCAGGCCTGTTGCTACTTTCTGGCTGCTCATAAGGCTTAGCCACTAAAAGAGTTTCAGGGGCATGGGCTTGAGTAGTTGATCCAGTGTTGACAGTGCCCCTAGCGATGCCACCCAAGTTGGGTGGCAAGGTCCCAGGAAGTTAAAAGGTGTGCCTGGTGGTTTTCACAAAGTTAATGCAGATTTAGTTTCAGTACCAGTGCTGCTCTGCAAAAATGCTCCGAGAACACTGCCACTAGCCACCACTCACTTCAGGATCGCAGATCTGTGAAAGCTGCCCCAAAGTGGTTGCAGTGCAAGCTGGGGCTGACAGTCTGCCACCAAAAGTTTCCCAGCCTGCCATGGGTCATCTGCTGCTATACAACCTTCCCACAGCTTGTGGGGCGGGGGCGGCCGCCCAGGGGAAGAGATTGACCTGGGTGATGCCACACCAGCTGGGCAGGACGGGATCCAAGGGACTCACCGAGGTGGTGTGCAAGCATGGATCTCACCAGACTAATGCAGTCGCAGATTGGATCCTCTGTGTGTGTGTCCAACACAGGAAAGGCAGCACCTTCATATAGGTTACATGTGAAGCAAGATCCACACAGGGATAATGGCGGATGTTCCCTCTAGCACTTGCTCTGACGCCACACAATGAGTCTTTCCCTACATATCCCTGGTGTCTCTTGAGTTGCCACCCAACCACAGGAGCCCAGGGTGAGTGTTTGCAAGGGAGAGAGTCTGTGTGTGTTCCCTGTAAGAGGACATCTGGGATTACAGCTGCCTTTTGTCTCACTGGGATGGAAGGACAGAATCCTTGCTGATTTTTACTGCCAGATGTTGTGGGGACTCCTCTTCCTGGCAAACGACCCCTGGGCTGTGGAACTTGCTGTGGGGCTGAGACACCTCACTCTTCAGGAGGGACTTCTGTGACCAACGTGTCCCTCCAGGTGCTCAACCACCATCTGTGGCTTTGGGGTAAGCCCATTTCCCATCTCTGCCTGTTTACCAATCTTGATGTGGCCTCTTCTTTATATTCTTAGTTATACTGGGTTCTGTTCAGTGAGTCTTCAGATGATTCTTGAGGTTGACTGTTCTATAATATAGTTGTAATTTTAATGTGATCATGGGAAACAGCAGACAGTATTTATCTATTATCCCATCAAGATCAATTTTTATCTGAATTCATGACCACAAGAAACTTTGCCATAGTTGAAATATTTTGTTTGTTTGGTTTATATGATGACAAGGTAATATAAAGCTGCCAAAAGGTTAAATTTGTTTCCTCTTAGATTAAAAATACATCAAAGCCTCCTTTGTCTTTAAAAAGAGAAAAGGCATTTCCAGAAAATTACCTCCATTCAATATGAAAATGTTTTTCAAACAAGTCGTATATTTTCAATCCATTATTTTCCCATTCATTACTTTCCCATTAATCCCTATGTACTGCCTTCTAATCACACTAATGTTCTTTGTGAGTTCACTAATCATTTTGTTCCAAATTAATTTTCTAATTATTATAAAGTAATTTCACTGGAAGAAGGTATAAATAAAAAGAACAAAATACCCATAATTTTATCACAGATATACACTCAATTATTTGAAGATCATATCCCAATGTTATTTATCTATCATTGGCTATATCTCTACTTACATTATCTATTATTATACATTCTTCTTCAATATACATTATTCTAAAAATAATACCACAAATACTCTTTAGTAATCCATTATAAAAATCCTTCAATAGGTCATAGAAATTTTTCTACTTTTGTATATATACTTCAATATTTTGACTTTAATATTTTGATGGCTGCACAATTTCCTATTCTATCACTCTATCCCAATTTATTTAACTATACTTTTATTAGGGAATATTTAGGATGTAACCCATGCATACATCTATGCAAATTTAAGATGTATGCCCATTTTTTTATTTAATGCATATTGCCTTCATAATCTCCAGTAAATTTATAATAATTTACATATGCTCTTGGCAACAGTGCATCAGAGTTTCTATTGTTTTCAATATTGGAAGTCCTGACCACTGCTGGTTTGTTCTCACACTCCTACCCAAACTTCTGTAAGAATCTTATGGGTTTTTGTCAGCTTGCCCTTCACTCCTACATCACCCTAAAACAACTGAATTTAGGATCCACTTGAAATCCTTTCTTACCGAGCACAACGTCAATTAAATTACATTCACTACCAACAGAAAATGCAGATTCATCCCAACACCTTCTGATTGTTGGAGCCTCAAAAATACTTTAAAGTAGTAGTGCAGACAAAATCTACATTGAAATATATCAAAGATACATATTTTGAATATTGTGTTCCACAATTAGAAAGGTCTCATCAACACAAGATCATAAGTTAACACTTTGAAATGTATATCATTTATAAACATATGTACATATTCAGAGGCTCCCCAAAATATTGAAATGCTCCTTTTCTAAAAATTGACTTGAAAGTTATTGTTTGAAATTTGTAATGCAAAATGAATGGGGGAATATCACCTAGGCTAGTCCTTCACGTATAATTGAATATATAAAAGCTATAACTTAGGACCAGCCGAGTGGCTCAGTTGGTTAAGAGCTCACTCAAGAGTGCAAGCTGAGCTCTGAGCAACAGCTGTTCGAGGCCAACCCGAGCTGAGTTGCTGTTGAGCTGCCAACAGGTGGCAGGATGGCTCAGCTAAAAACAAACAAACAAACAAAAAACTATAACTAAAACAGTAAACTAGAATTCTGGATTTGGGTATCTGGAAATAGGGGACCACATCATATAGGTGATCTAAAGAAAGAAAGGTGATAAAAGATGAATGTAAAGGAAAGCAAAACTACAAGGGAGGAGAGAAGTAGAGACAGAAAAGGTGCCAAGACAAAATCTTGAAGTATGTGTTTTTGGTTTTGCCCTCCTCTATTGCCTGTTAAACCCTGTCTGATCTGCCTTCTACCACAATCTCTGACATCATCTCCCATTGCTGCTCTTTCCATTTCCCACTCTACTCTAACCACATAAGCCATTTTTTTTCTATTTCTTGATGATGACAAGCTCATTTCTCTCATTGTGCCTGCTGCTTCCTATATGGAATTCTTTGATATGTGTTGGTCCACCTATTAGTTCAGAGATCAGCTCAAATATCACTGCTTCATGGAGACTTTCCCTTTCCTTTTAATTGTGAAGAACCCCTAAAATCCAGAGTCACTATAGGTTCTATGATTGTCATTCATAATCATATTCTTCAAAAAATTTGTTTATTGTCTATCTTCCCCCACTACAAAGTATGTTCTCTGAAAACAAGGCATTGCCTCTTTTTCACCCCCAACTTCTCAGTGACAAATATAGTCCTTAGCACGTAGCAGGTTGTCAGTGATTTTCGCTGGTATTCACTGGTATTAGAGTTTGGCTAAAAGTGACAGAAAGTCAAAAATAACAGATGCTAAGAACAATGGAAATTTCTCTTTACAATAAGAAGACATAGTTGACAGCCAGTACAAGTAACTCCATGATCATCCGGGACATGGAAAATTTATATTATTAATTTGTCTTCTTCAACATGTGGCTTCTGTTCTGTAGTCCAAATGGTTACTCTAGCTGTCACGTTCCAAGTAGCAGTGAGGACAAATGAAGGAGATGGGGTAAAAAGCTCATGCTTTGTCTTCCCAGAAGTTTACACATTAATTTTGATTATGCCCCTTGTCAGAACAAGGTTATGCAGTCATACCTAGCTGCAATGCAGGAATAGAAACACAGACTTCATCCTGGGAAACCAGGGGCTCATTGAAAAATCAGTTAGTTCTTTTTCTGCAGAAGAGCAGGATGCATCTTGGGATGAAACTGGCAATCTCCACTTTATTTATGCATATCTGAATGGATAACCATTTTTCTGTCACATTTTTCTCACAGTGAAGATGCTCCAAGTGTCCAGTGTTTGTAAGATGTCCATTAAAGCCCTCTCCTGACCTCTATTTTACAATTTATTTTTAAATTATAGTTGACATGTAATATTATATTATTTTCAGTGTACAGTATAGTGATACACACACACACAGTACCAACAAAAGTACACATATTTTAATAAAGGAAAACTATATTAAAATTGTAATACTCAATATATACCAATAACAAAAGATGAATACAAGTCACATTTGTCTTCTGCAATAAGAGTTGCTCAAAGTGGTTACTTACTATTAGCGTTCAGACACTTCTGATTACAGTGAACTACTGCTTGAGCAAAGTGACCAAAATATACATTTTTTGGCACCCCTGGTAAATATATATATATATATATTACAAAGTAATCACCATAAGTCTAGTACCTGTCTGGCACCATATATAATTATTACAATATTACTGATATATTCCTTGTGCTGTACTTTACATCCCTGTGACTGATTTTATAAATGGCAGTTTATACTTTTTTTTAATTTTATTGGTGAACAGCTATGGTTGTTGGTTACACATTGCTTTCATGCTACAATGGCATAGTTGACTCTTTTAAGGAGGGCGAAGCTCACAGTGGCCCATGTAGGGATCAAACCAGCAATGTTGGTGTTATCAGCACCATGCTCTAATCAACTGAGCTAACCAGTCACCCCCGACAGTTTGTACTTCTTAAACCCCTTCACCTTTTTTACCCATTCTCCCCTCAATCTCAATCCTGACTTCTGTTTTTGGATTGAACCTGTAATACAAACATATTTTCCCTCCTTCACCCCAAAACAATAATTTATAGCAGAGCTCCCATCAAGTATGTGTCCTAAAGACAGATATTTGCCAAAAATTTTCACATTAGTGTGTGGACTAAAAACCCCATATCCTAGCAAAGAGATAACTGCATTATAGCATGCAATTGGCAGATAGTTAACATACCAAAAGAAGTGAGGTGAAAATATTCAAACAGAGCATAGAATGACACTTTTTGAGCAAGAATCACTTGGATGCCTTCATGGGCTTTTGTTGGGATGCTCTGATTTGTCAATTATCATTACATTTTAGAAAATATAGAATTTATATCCTTTGAGAGTCTTCCAGATTGAGCACTTTATTTGTCATATAATTTACCTGACAAAGAGATGATAGCTACATCATAAAGTTAGGTACAATGATGTTTTTCAAATGCATAAAAACTGAAGACCTTTCATTATTTGGTTTTATATAATATTTATATACATATCCCATGCCTGAAAGGAAGACGCATAAATACTTTTAGTTCCTATTTAAATTTTTTTGTAAAAAAAAGTAGTTGATCCTTGAAAAAAATAACTGAATCTAAACTTGCATACCTAAGCTAACATTCACTTTGGCTTTTTGGCATATAAAAAACTGTTTTACTGGGCCAGCTGAGTGGCGCAGTGGTTAAGCGCTGGCTTTGGAAGCCAGCGGCCCAGGTTTGGGTCCCACATATGAGGGTCAGTGACACTGCCCTCAAAAAAAACAAACAAACAAGGGGCCGGATGACTGGCGCGTTGGTTAAGCTCTGGCTTGGGACGCCAGCGGTCCTGGTTCAGTCCAACATATGAGGGCCAGTGACACTGCCCTCAAAAAAACAAACAAACAAAAAAACCTGTTTACCAATTTTAGATAGAAGAGAAGGCTGAATAATGTAATGTTTAGGAGTAACAGTTTTGAAGTGACACTTCCTGGGATCAAACCACTTGCTGTTTTGGGTAATAGCTCTATGCTTCAGTTTTGTCTCTGTATATGGGTGGGATGCACTAATAATACCCACTTCATGAGCCATCTGACATTTTAAGTATTTACTATTATGTGTATTTTATTAAAAACCCCAAATGATAATATACGAGTGTAATAAAATGTGAAATATACAGGGACATATTAGTTTACATCTTTAGCTTTTTCAAAAAATGTCTTATATAAGAGAATGTACTCTTAAAAAGAATAGACTAACAATAGACAGACTTCCTTTGGACAAATTGGTCATACTAATCCTTGTTCCATGTTTTCAAATAAATAGTTTAAATCTCATTATACTTTAAAAAATGTAGTTTTAGATAATATTAATACTATGCCATCACAGATGCTACAAAAGGATAAACTAATAAATAGCAATAAGTGTCTAAAGAAAAAGGATTGTCATTATTCATTACTGTTAAGCTACCCTGTTATTATTGCAACAGGAAAATACTTTCTCAGTGATTTTATAATTCATTTATTCCTAAAACATAAAGATAGAATGGACCATAGAAGTCACCTTTGTTATTTTTACGTATCTCAATTCTTACTCAAAATTTACTTAGATATCTTCAGTGATGAAAAAGAATTTCCTTCAAGGAAGATGACCTTATTGCTGAAGGTATTTCATTTCAAGAACAATTAACAAAACTCAAGTCAGTTTTTGTTATTTGCAAATTTTTGAGATTAAAAATTTTAGCCTCACACCAAATATGGGCCACAGACTCAATATGTGATTCTAAAACAAACAAACCAAAACAACAACAACATAAAATTTCCTAAAAATGTTTGCTGTTTACATTGAAAAACAATCGTTGATGTTAAGTGTATTAATCACTTTAGGCTATTGTGCTACAACCACAAATTCCAAAATCTCAATATCTTAGTCCTTGCTTATGCTATGTGCCCATCACACTACAGCAATGGATGACCACATATTGCAGTCACTCAGGACAATAGAGATGCCACCATCTTGAATGCTGTGGGCAGCTTGGTCTGAGAGAAAGGAGAACATGGTAAAGCATCTGATGGCTCATAGATCATCTGTCCAGAAGTGATACAAGTTACTTCCACTCACATTCCATTTTTAAGCATATCATATAATTTGATGTATCATCCATTGGATGGGGATGTGCTTCCATGTACCAGGAAGGAGAGAGAGGCAGAATAGTTACAAGCAGTCCTAATGACAACCTTCTTGGCCTTATTTATTAGATAGCTAAAATTCAATACAATGTTTCATAAGAAGTACAGAGAACATATAATTTATATCAAACTTTTAAGTTAATACAAATGTGAACTTTCAAGATATTTTGTCTATTTATTTAAATAAATAATTATTTATAAGCAAAATCTACATATTGTGATGCCATTTTTTTCCTGGAAGCAAGGGATCATTATGTTACCCTTCAATTGAAATCCAGAATGAGAGAATAGAAGTAACAGACTAAATGTCAGAGAGCTCTAGGTAAAAATCCTGGCTTTTTCTCTTGGTACCTATAGGACTTTGCAGAAGATTTTGGATCTGACCCTGAGTTTCCTCAGGAAGATGTGAATGATACCATGGACCTTAATAGGTTGTTGTAGTGATTAAATGAGCTAATGTTTACATATACACAGGGCCTACAAAAGGTGCTCTACAAAAAATTATTTTCTACCCCCTTTCCTTTTAGTTTCTTCTTGAAAAAAGTTTGATAAGGAGTTGTAGCTTTTCAAAGGGTCCATGAATTTAACTCTCAGGACAAATTATAAAGTTTAATGAAATAAGAGGGTAATAGGCAGTAGCTCTAATTCTCAAAGCTATGTGCAAGAACCTCAGAATGAAAGATCTAAGAAAGGTATAGCTTGGAGGGTGGACAGGTAAAGAACACGGGGAGGTAGAAGAGGGTAAATGGGGTCAAATATATGGTGATAGGAGAACTGACTCTGGGTGGGGAACACACAATGTGATATATAGATGATGTATTACAGAATTGTACACTGGAAACCTATGTAATTTTACTAACCACTGTCATCCCAATACATTTTAATTTAAAATAAAAAAAGAACAGGGAGAGGTAAAGGTAGAAAGTCTAGATAAGTAACTGGAACACATTTGCATAGCCATTTTGACAATTAGTGGATTATTTGACATTGTTGTTTTTCACATACAGTTGATATTTTTCACTTAACTTTTCCTCCATGTCATTTTTACACTTATATTTTGAATAAATTGAAAAGATATCAATGTCTCTTCTTGGATTTTGGCTTTCTCCAGTTTCCCATTAACTTTTATATTTCTGATGTTTCATTCAATGTAATAGCAGTTGTACTTAAGTAGAACACTGCAAATCTACACTATGAGAGAGTTCTTTTCCTTATGCTCAGTTCCCAAATTGTACCAACTGCAGACAGCTAAGCAGAGACAGTGAATACTAATCAAGAGAGGAAGAATGGTTTGGTTGTAGTCATGTCTTAACAAGAAACTCCTTTTCCAGAAGAGATACCTATTTTATATGCAACCTACATATTCCTAGTGGAAAGAGCCAATTCACAATGACTCTAGAGTGTACTTGAATAAAAGTTTTATCATTTGCATTTTGTGGTACATAAACTAGATTTGAAACCACCTAGTATTTTATTTTTATTGTAAAGTATATGCAAATTAACACACATGAGATTTCATCAAACACAACATCCACACCACATAGATTCCTTTTGCTAGTTTGAGGCCATTATTGGAAAATGTTGGAGTTCTTTGTTTTCAATGAGGAAAATATAATTCAACTAAAGGCATGAACTCATCAAGCTTGTATGCTGAAATTACCCAGGAAAAGTTTCTGGTTCATTGGCAACGAAAGTCTTCTTGGTTTGCTGATAAGGGAAATTTGAAACAAGACTAATTGCAGACACAAGATAATTCAAACTATCTGGGATACCTTGGTTCATGGAGGACTAGGCAGTAATTACTGTCTCTTTTATTTACTATTTAACAGTGAAAACCTCTATAATCTAATCAAGGGTAGTTTAACATAATAGACAGAATGTACAAAATCAAAGATTTCTAAGATGTAAGAGCAGTTGCATTACTGTTGTGGTTTCAGAGATAACTTCTTTCTTGCAGTGAAAGGGCCAACTAATAAGGTACAATAAAATATTGGGCTGTTGGAAAAGTCATGAAGAATTTTTGCAACGAAAAACATAGAAAAAATACGTCATGACTTCCAACAACCCAATAGTACCTATGTGCTCCTTCTCCTCAGGGAATTTGTGTGAAACCAAAGGCAGAAACTTCTAGACATAGAAAAGTGGGAGGGTAAATTCACCATTTTATTCAGAACCCCAACATCACTCAAGACCAGTCACATCTGGTTTAGGGAGAAGCATCAGTTTCCCCACTAGTAGTATTACTTGCGGAAATCAGGTAGAAATTTGTTTTCCAGGTAAGGCTTTAGGAACCGTACTCACTCATTATTTCACCTCAATTTTGCATGGATCTTCTTAAAGTATTAATTGGGGACTCTGAGAAGCCCATCAGACAGGATTAGGGGCTCCTCCGAATAGCACTTAATAGGTATATTTCTTGGTATAAATTTTCTTCTAAGGAAGACATACGAAGCCTAATGATATTATATTTTGTGAAATCTTTTTTTAATTGTACATAAAACATATTTCTCATTCTGTTTGGATTTTACAAAATTATGCTTTAAGAATTTTTCTGATTATGAAAAGACTTTTATAAGATAACTTATAAGTGTTACACCTCATTTCACCACATCAGAGATTAAGTGTTAATAAAGTGGACATTTTTTGTTTAATATTAATTTCTCTACATAGATATTTATAATCAAATATATTGGCTATATTGCATATATTTTTAGATTGGCATTATATGATATTTATTTATTTATTTATTTATTTTTGAGGGCGGTGTCACTGGCCCTTATATGTGGGACCGGAACCGGGGCCGCTGGCCTCCCAAGCCAGCGCCCAACCACTGCGCCACTCGCTGGCCCTATATGATATTTATTTATCTTACTAAATAGTCTTGAAAACATTTTAATAATTGCATAATGATCCACTGCAGTTATATATCAAAATTTGTTTAACTGATCCCTTATTTGTCAACAACTGAGTTGTTGGCTGTTTCCTTTTTTTTTTTCTATTCAAAATAATACAGCAAAGAACAACCTTATTCATGTTACTTAATCATGTCCTTAGGGAAGAGCCTCCGAAGACAAATTGCTCGGTCAAAGGATCAAATATGGTCTTTATGCATATTGCCAAAGTGCTTTCAAAAACCATTAGACTGATTTATAATCCCACCAACAAGAAAAGGGCATGTCCCCTTCACTGACTCCTCTGTCTTACTGTCCATTTTCAATTTGTTAAGCAAAACAAATCAAACAAAAAACAAAACCTACTTATATTAGTAGAATATGAAAATAACCTAAATATTTTCATAATATGAACATATTCATTAAGCATTTATATATTTTGGGTGAGTGATTTATTCTCTTACTCTTTTTTTTAATATTTCTATAATGATAGTATAAGTACATTTTTCCATTTATATGTGTGGTAAATAAAATATGCCAAAATAAAGCAAAGATGAAAGTGAATTTTAACTACGAATCATGGCTTAAATAACTTGCAGTTTTAAAATAATAATATATTGGGCCGGCCGAGTGGCGTGGTGGTTAAGCACTGGCTTGGGAAGCCAGGGGCCCCAGTTCAGGTCCCACATATGGGGGCCAGTGACACTGCCCTCAAAAAATCAAAAATAATAAAATAATAATATAGTGCCAACTTTCAAAATGGACATACGCTTTAGCACCATTTCCAAGGTAATCTGAATATAGAAGAAAAATTACAAATGGATTATATAGATAACTAATATGCTTTTGTAGTATCTAGATGTTTATCATTTTATTTATTTTTTATTAAATTTATTGGGGTGACAATTGTTAGTAAAGTCACACAGGTTTCATTACAATTCTGTAATACATCATCTATATATCACATTGTGTGTTCACCACCCAAAGTCAGTTCTCCTTCCATCACCATATATTTGACCGCCTTTATATTCTTTTACCTCTCCCCTCCCCTCTCACCCTCTGGAAATTACTAAACTGTTGCCTATGTCCATGAGTTTTTTGTTGTCATGTTCCTTTGTTGCTTTCAGTTTTCCTTTGTTCCCTCTCATTTCAATGCATTCTTAAAATTGTGCTATTTTTCCATTAAATCAGTCAATTCTTCTGTAATTATTTATTATAAATACTAATGTCTTTGTACTTATGCATAAATTTTTGTATAACATAATCCAAAAATGACATAAAAATATTAGATGTTAGATATGTTTATAAAGGGCACTAAAAAATAGACAGTTAAAATCATTACTCTAACAATTAGAAATCTATACCTCATTTAGCAGAAAAAAACAGTAAGACCAGAAGTTCATTTGCTTCCTTATCTAATTCACCATAAGCATGTGTTCAAAATTTTTCTCTTTTCCTTTATTCCTATCTTATACGAAAATATCAGTCTCATAAGTGATATTATGGAGCATTAGTTTCTCTCCCAGGGTGAAAAGGATTAAATCTTAGCCATAAGTTAAGAACACACCTTCTTCAGCATCTCTAGGGATAAATATCTACCATTTGAAATGTTTGTGCACAGAGGCCAATTGCAGAAATCTCTACTCAAACATAGTTTCCGAAGGTGTAAAAAATATAAAAGGAAATTTAGTGAGGAGGAGAGACACAGAGTAGCTCTTTTTGGACTAAAATACAAACACATTTTCTCAGAACTAGGCCCTGGGGATCATAATCAACTAGCCTGCGCCGCACACAATGGATAGATATTTTTGACCAGCATATTTTAGCTCTGAGGCATGCCATGGAATTGGGATGAGAGAGCTAAAAAAGGCCATAGAGACAAGCCTCCAGTTTAACCTTTCTCCCCATGCAAAAACCTCCTTTACCACAGTTGTGATGACTGGTCATTTAGCTCCTGCGTAAATACTTAAACACGCACGATAAGAAACCCTTGCTGATATGAAAGACAGTTCAGGGAATATAATAATGTTGTAAAAATTTTGTGGGGTGTCAGATGGTCACATGTCTTGTTAGGGAGACCATTTCATGGATGGAGTAGAGGCTTGATCACTGCACTGTATACATGAAAGTGATGTTGTGTAATATTGTATGCCATCTGTAATTGAATATATAGATAGTCACGGGATGTCGATTATACGGTGGAACGGAGTCAAAGGAATTGTAATAGATAATATGATATGGGGGGAGGAGTGGGGTGGAGAATTGGGGGAGGGGGGTTGTCACTTTGAGGGGTAAAAAGTATAACTAGTGCACTGTGTTGTACACCTGAAGCTAATTAAAATAAATAAATAATTTTTTTAAAAAAAAGGAAACCCTTGCTTTATACTACTTGTATCCTGCTCATTTGGACAATTTTTACTTATTTATTTTTTAATTAAGTGTATTGGGGTGACATTGAGTAGTAAAATTTTATAGGTTTCAAGTGTCCATTTCTATAATAGCTCACCATATATTCGACCCCTGTTCCCTCTTCCCCCCTGGTAACCAACCATTAAACTGTTGTCTGTCTATGAGTTTTTGTCTCTTTGTCTTAAAAGCAACAATTTTTAAATGCATTTCCTTCTTGAGGTCTGAGAGTACACAAATAAAAATGTGGTTATTGACGTCACAGATTTTCCAATTTACAACAGGGGAGAGAAATAGAAATGATTTACTATGCTATAAGGTCATAACGGATTTGAAAATTTGAAGTTTGGGGTAAAACGCGGAGGAATAACTAAGTGGGACTGGTATTTGCAAAAAGTTTTATAGAAGCAGCAACAATTTGAGAAATAAATGGGGGAGTCCCATAGAGACAGTACTACAACAGAAGCAGGGCTGGGGCAGATGTGGGGGACATAGAGGTGGGATGGCACATGGCACAGACAGTTGAGAACTCCAAATGAGTTCAGGTGGAAGGTGACAGATTCCATGTGCTTGGATGACAGGAACATAAGTGTAATGTTGGAAAATGAAGTTAGAGGAGTAAGTTGGGGCAAACAATGAAAAGTATTAAGTAGCTCTTAGTCTTCGGGATCCAGACTCTGTGATGCTGAGTGCAGGAGATCAGAGTAGAGATTTGTAGCGCAGACTATGGTGCCAGATTGCCTAAATCTGAATGTGCCACTGACTAGCTGGTAATTTGGACACGTTGCTTAGCTCTTCTGTACCTCAGTTTACTTAACTGGAAAATGGGAATGCTAATAATTTTTTGCTGACTGGACTGTTATGAAAATTCATTAAATAAATGCCAAGTGTGGACTGGAACAGATTCCAGATGATGAGCCTGAAATCCAGCAATAGTTAAAAAAGGTAGAGGAGGGCAGAATCCATATTCATTTCAACCGTGGACACATTATAGTATATTAGAAAGTTCTTTCTAAGGCAAAACTAAATCTGCTCCCCTTCGTGCAAAGGATTCAATTTCTACTTGCTTATTCTACCTTTCACCTAACAAATTTGCATATAATAAAATTCAGATGTTATAATATCTTATACATAATACACATATACAGAGGGAGCCAAAAAATGTATACAAGTGGACACTTTGGTCAACGTTGCTCAAGCAATAGTTTGCCGTAATCAGAAGTGTCTGGACGCTGATGTCAATCGCTTTGAGCACTTCTTGTAATTGCAGAAGTCAAACGTGACTCGTATTCATCTTTTGTTATTGGTGTATACTGAGCATTATAATTTCAATAGTTTTCAGAAATGTTACCGAAAGTTCAAATAGACAGCAGGCAGCACAGACATCAGAGCTTCTAGTGTCAGGGCAGAAAGCAGAGTCACAAGCAGAAATTCAGGAAAGAGAAGAACAAAAATCTTTGATTGTTTAAGAATCCCATTTACTTCAAAGTTCTCTCTGCCACATCATTTCCAAACTCTGTAATATTCTGTACAACAAATTTTTATATATAATTTTTAAAAATGTGAGGCCCACTATATCTATGAGACAGTTTCTGTTTACTTTGCTCATTCATACAGTTTTTCAAATTCCATATATGTGTGAGATCATATGGTATTTGTCTTTCTTTGACTGACTTATTTCACTTAACATAACAGTCTCTAGGTCCATCCATATCATTGCAAATGGTACGATTTCATTCTTCTTTAATAATAATTAAAAAAAAGTAAAAAAAAATGTGAGGCCCAAACAAAATACTATCCAAATGTTATCCAGTACTAAATAAAATTGGGCTATTGTCTTAGTAGAAAACACATGGATGAAGTGTATGTTTAAACAGTCATGTCTATGATACCTACACCAATCAACAGTTAATGTACATTGTTGTTTTCTGTGAATGTGCCATGAACTGCAAGCTAATTACTTCAGTCAGTGAACCGTTAATTCTGGAAGTCCTACTATGCCAGACATTGTTCTAAAGGCGACGACTTTAACAGTCTCAGTAGCACAATGCTCCCTTACACTATTTGTGGCTTGCCTATATCCTACCCTAGTCCCTGCCCAACCTTGGCATTCTCAAGGAAGGATCACAAACATATAAATCTTTTGGTATTTGAAAATGTTTTGAGATTTTTTTTTAAATTATAAAGAGTTTTATTTTAAATAAAATAAAACTGGATTTAAAAGAAACACAGATATTAACCTCTAATATTCTGAGGCAAACAAAGTCCTTGTTTATAAAACCCTTTTTAAATATTTCTGCAAGTTGTTCCTTAAAGAAAAAGTCCAGTATTTCTTGTAGGAAAAATTTACAATGATCTGTTCACAGAAGCAGATATTCAAGTTTCTTACCAACCGTTCCTCTTGAAAAGTACCCATTTGTAAATCTTTCTCTTGCTATTGTTTTCATTATGTTCCTTCTACAAATGGTGAGTATAGAAATGAGTCATAACTACTCCATTAAATGCTCTGTTTTTCCTTAGTACTGGGGGGGGCGAGGTTCATGATATGTTCATTTAGGAAATTCTAACATTTTATTAGGTGCTCCAAGACTATTACACGTAGTTAGTGTCACAGCAGGGGTATGGATACACTGTGCTATTCGTGAGTAGGATGTCTGCAACCACAGACTAACGTTAGCATAAAAGAACTGAGCTATCGCCAATATAAACAAACATATGAAACCACACAGTCAGTAAACATTTTACAGACAAGAAGAGAAATCGAATGACATTCATTTGGCCTTTGGAGAAGGCACATTTGGGACATTTTTCATTTCATAAAGGAGAACTGAATCCAAACATTGTCCATAAGGGAACACTAAAGCTCTAAAAGTACACAAGAGAGCCAAGTCAGACTTTTTAATATTTATATGTTCTTTTAGGGAAATTGTTCTGGTTCCTGCAGATGATTAATAATACCTGCTGTATTTGCATAATTCATGGCTCTAAATAATTAACAGGATTATAATTATATTCATAATTCTTTATCAATTGAAGTTAATGACTTTGGTCTGCTATAATGTGCTGTTATTGAACTAAAATCTGTACTTCAAAACAATGATTCTAGTTAATATTAGCAGTGCACATTACATATCTAACTCTTTTTTTATATGCCTTAGTCAATTTTGATAAATGAGTATATGGTTTAAATCCCTTATTATTCAAAGAGAAGAACAAAGGCATTTTAATATCTGGAAATCTGTATGTATTAACTATAAATATAAAGAAATATCTATATCTACAGATCTATTTATAAGCTAGCTATACATAGGCATACAGATATATAGATATATAGATCTGCATTCATTTTTTTTGCAAACAGATGACAACACTTTTTATTTCAGGATAAGTGACAGGTAGGAAACAGGACACATATTTTTATTTAAAAATAATAAGGATGTACAAGTGTCAACAGTTTGTATAAAATCTACCAGTAAATACGTCACTCACTGACCTTTAGTGAAAAGGCATATTTACCTCAAGACTTGACCAATTTGCTCAAAAGAAATATTATTTTTTAATTATGCATGTATGGAATGACTATATTATTAGAGTAAAAATTCAAATAATATAGAACTACATAGGAAACCTTCAACTTTCATCCCCTATTTCAACTTCCACCAACAAAAATGTTTGGAAGTATGTAGCGTGATAATTTGTTTTATTCATTCATTAGCTATTACGGTCTTATCCATGATTGGAATTCAAAAGCAAAATGCACTTTACATTTAGAGAACGTAATGAAAATTAATATGTGTGGTTCCCGGGGAAAACAAAGCTGAAACTTAGGCATCTTTTTCTACTCAAAAGATTTATGAGTTAAAATAACAACAATGAAAAGCTTCTATATAAGTCAGCCTCCTTTCAAATAGCTTACATTATAAAATATCTTGGATTTTTCTTTAAAACATCAATATTATTAAGAAGACATTTCCAAGAGAAAAATAATAATTTCACTCTGTATAAACTGTATTTAAAAATGCATGGGGCCTATTTTAGCTGCCTAATGGTTTTATAATATTTTTGTTGAAGTGACTTCATGAGTACAAAAGTATTAATTGCTTATTACAAAACTAAATATTTTATATCAATGTATTAAATTTTAAAAATAGGACATGCCATAAGCACAATAGTCCAGAATATTGTAGATAATCTTAGTCAAATTAACTCTCTTATCAAGTGAGTCTGTCTAGAAAATTACCAACCATTATTATGTGCTGAAAGAACATATAAGGTCTATAATAACATGTAACCACTGATTAAATAAATATTTTCCTTCTTCCCAGAGAAGCTCACTTCTTCTTTAAAATTGAATTACAATACAGAGGACATCGCCTAAATTATTCATTTTAATTAAGTCGCTTACTGATTTTTTTCTTAGCAGATACAGTGACTTAAAAAATTATTCATATGTTTCCCATCCTAAGTATGCTCTAATTCTGTACAAATGGATTATTATTCTACTCTCTGCCCCTAAATTGGTAAACTACATAATGTCAAATCTAAACAAATGATGAAAAGTCTAGGTTTATTATTTTAATTTAGTTGATACTTTACTTCAAAGATCTCAAGATGTTCCCAAAACATTCTAATATATTTATCACTGTAATATGGACAATTCGGAGAGACTGATGGCAAGGAGAGGGGAATGCTGTTTAATGCAACGGAACATAAAGTAAACATAAAGTAAAAAGGATTTTGAAAGGCCGGCCGAGAGGCTCAGTTGGTTAAGAGCTCTCTCAAGAGTGCGAACTGAGCTCTGAGCAACGGCGGTTCGACGCCCAGCCCAAGCTGAGCTGCCAACAGGTGGCAGGATGGCTCAACTAAAAAAAAAGGGTTTTGAACATGGCAGATAAATAAATGAAGAGAGCTTTGCTGTTCAAAATTATGCCAAGGTCACATAGACTTTGTATCCTAGGTCAATATAAACCTTTATAATTTTACAAATATACATAAATTTATATGTACATGCATATCTAACATGCATCTATACATACACTTAATATTATTCATGCACCTGTATATGCATATATACATACATACCTTCATACATAAATACATATGTAATAGATACACACATAATGATAGATATAGATAGATAGATAGATAGATAGATAGATAGATAGATAGACAACTTTCTGTTCACCCACAGATATTCCTGATAGGGTTGTAGTTACGGTGACAAAGTAAGGTCATATAAAATGAGATGTTGGTATATTTGAGATAGCTTTGGAAATAATATATTTTAGCAATATAAAAATGATAGCAAAACAGCAAATGCAATGATTGAATTTCTGACTGTTAAATCAAATAACCAAATATTGTATTGAAACAATATATAAGTATTTTAGTCAAATTCGTTTTATCTTTTATGTGTGTGTGTTTACAACTTTGTGAATGTCACAGGGAATTCCTTCAAAGCATTTTTTAGTAGAGATAAAAGGTTCTGCAATTTGTCAGTCATTAGTTTCTGGATGTTCACTCCTATGCATAGTGCTCGGTTTTAGACACAGACATATGAAAGACATAGATATAATAAGATAAATACATAGATATAATAAGATAAATACAGAAAAAGAGACATTTGCCATGTGCCAAATGTTGCAGGGAGTTGGAGGGGAGGGATTTTATCATTTTTGTGGCTAGCATTATAAAAACAGAAAAAAGATAAGAATGAGATGTGAAACAGATGGCTATGAAAAATAATCAATAGGAAAAGTGGAGAAAAACAGTAAGGAAAAAGACCATTCAAGATGAGAAATGAGAAGATGAGAAAATGAGATGGAAAAAAAGTCTTTCCAGCAAAAGAAGGATTTATTCTTTTCTTTTTCTTATTAGTTTCAGGTGTTCAAAGCAACGTAATTGTTAGATATTTCACCCCTCACGAAGTGACAACCCCCCCAATCTACTACCCCTTCAACATTATATATAACTGTTAGAATAAAATTGACTCTATTCCCTGTGCTGTACTATACATCGTGTGACTATATAAATATACATGCATATATATGTATATATTTAATTATAGTTGACATTCAATATTAGACTACTTCAGCTCCAAATGTATAGTTTGTCTACACAGTATATGAAATGATCCCCCTGATAAGTCCAGTGCCCATCTGGCATGCTACATTGCAGCACTATTCACAATAGCCAAGATATAGCAACAACCAAAATGCCCATTGATAGATGATTGGATAGAGAAACTGTGGTACATTTAAACAATGGAGTATTACATGGCCATAAAGAAGAATGAAATCTAAGCATTTGCAACGACATGAATGGACCTAGAGAATATTATGCTAAGTGAAATAAGTCAGACTGAGAAAGATAAATACAATATGATCTCACCTATATGTGGAATCTAAAGAACAGAATAAACAAGCAAACAAAACAGAAATAGACTCAGAGATGTAGGGGAAAAAGAAAAGGATTTGTTTTTTCATTTAAGAAACACAGAATTGTGTAATTTCAGCTTCATGACAGTCCTGGTATTGTTGGTATAAATTCCATACACTGGAATAAAAGAATAAATAATATATTCTTGGGGACTTAACTAATGCATCACTTCATTAACTTCTTAGAAACCCAAATATAGCTAAATAATGAACCTGGGAAATATGAAAGTCACTGTGGATTTTCAGTCCTGTTGGAAGTATAGACCGTACACTGTGCAAGTGGCTTGGGAGGAAGAATGACATCCATACATTCAGTTCTTGTTATTGGCAGTGGTTATGTGATATAAAGTCACAACAGACACTGAATTAGTGAATACTGAAGCATTTATCCTAGGGAAAATACAGTGTTAGGTTCCTGTAAGACTAGTCACAAAATTTTTGTGAATCGATCAACACATCATCTTATTTTATGTATGTTTCTGTTTATAGACACCTTATTTACTATATGTTGATTCATGTTGGCTGAATTCAAAGCCAACAGCACTATAACTCACACCTGAACAGAGTTTATCTAACACATGTAGTACTTTCTCTGTAAGCCACGTCACAGCCTTCTTGTGCTTAGAACACTAGACAGCAGTTCACCACCAACCTTGGAGGCCATTTTAAACAGCAAAAAGCATAAAAATTGTGACAAATATGGCACTAAATAGACCACAGAGGACATGGATCCAGGATGAGAGATGAAATGGAAGACACAGTGTCACCTTGTTGGACCTCAGCTGGGAGTGCGTGTGTCAGGCACCTGAAATTGTTTACTATTCTGCATATCTGCGAATTATACTGAAAGTCCCATGAGTATTGCTATTGGGTTTACAAAGAGAATTTACAAATATGGACTCTGTGAATAATGAAATTGTATAAGCTTTTACTCGGTATACTGCATGACTGGACCCTTTTGGTAAAAGTCTATACTGTTTTTAGTTGCAAGTGGTTACATGCTTTTCATCTTTTTTAGTTATTGTATTTGGGCAGAAAACAAAATTACAGGCTTATGGATGTTGTTGACTTTCTCTTATTACCTTTTTGAATGATCTGAGCAGAGATCAACTGCTGGGCCAAACTGTACATGGTGCGTATAACATCCAGGCTCCATCAGATAATAAGGTTAAGAAATGCTATGAGTTAAGGTGCATAGCAATTTTAAGCAAAAGATTTAAAAACTTCTCAATCTATCAAGTTAGTGGGATAAAAAAAGTGCAAAATAATTCCAAGAGCATCCTTGTTACCAACTGAAGAACTATATTATTAATTCAGTCACATACAGAACTACTTAAAACTTCAGTGTCTTCTTCTTAAGCAAAGTAGATGTAAGAAAAATGCAAAGGAATGTAATAATACAGCAAATACAAAGCTGAATTTCTAAAATGTGGAGCTTGCAAATGGACTGTAGGTGCAATTTGCTTTGAAATAGGTGAGAAATCCAAATTTTAATAGCAACTGTCACTTTGTATACCAAAGCCTGCTCATCAATGAAATGAAAAACCTAGATATCCATCTGCCTTGATGATGTTACCAGGAATTTTGTAACCTCAAGCCAAACCCATTGTATTCTACTCACAAATTTGTGAGTTGTCATTAGAAGAAATCAGATCTGAATATGGTGTGCTATAAATCTGTGTGTGTGTGCGTATTTGTGTGTCTGAGTGTTTGTTGCCTTGAAGGTAAGAAGTGCAAGTAGTACAATGAGAATTTGTAAAAGTTTGCTTTAAATTACCCAAAGATATAATACTTATATAAACACAGATGTCAAATATACACACGTATATATTTGCATATACATAATATTTATATTCTACAGTATTATTTTCCTGTTGCTTACATAAATTATTATAAATTTAGTGACTTTCCTATAGTTATGGATGTGAGAAATCCGCCACTGGGCTAACATCAAAGTGTCATTGGGGCTGTGTTCATTCTAGAGGCTCTAGAAGATAACACATTTCCTTTCCTTTTCTAGCTTCTAGAATCTGTCTGCATTCTTTTAGCTTATGGTCCCTTTTCATCACCTTCAAAGCCAGAGGCATAGCATCTTTCAATCTACATCATATTGCTCTGAAACTGCCCTTCATTCTCATATCTCTTTCTCTGACTATTTTTAAGGATATTTCTGATTTTATTGGGTTTATCCAGATAATCCAAGACAATCTCTCCATTTCGTCATTAACTTAATCACATCTATGAAGTCCCCTTGCTATTATGCAATAAAGCATTAACTCAGCAGGCATGGGTTGTCCAAACTCTGCACATTCCAAAGAAAGGACTGGCTCTTGACTGGTTTCTGGGAGATAACATCCAAGCCCTAGAAATAGCCTGATGACAAAAGTGCTTTATTTACCTTGGGGCACAGTATAAGTTATGACAACATTGTGATTTATAGTGTGGCCCTTTGGATAACACTGTATTAATTTAACCTCTGGAGAGGCTAGAGACTTGTATAGTAGGCTTAGGAACATGAGTGCAGCATGCCTACATTACCAACCCAATAAAATCAAGAATCTAAGACTTGAGCAAACTCTTGTTGGCTATACTTTGTATATACTGTCACAAATCATTGTTGGGAAAATTCATTGTCCATATGACTCCACTGAGAGAGAATAATGGGAAGGTAGCACCTGGTCTCTCCTGGGCTCTGTCTTTTGCATCTTTTTAAAAATTTTATTTTAATATTTATCCTTTAGTGTTAATAAACTGTAACAACATCATAACAGTTTCTATGAATTCTATGAGCTCTCCTAGTGTATCATTGAACCTGAAGGTGGTCTTGAGTACCTTGAACTACAGCCACATAAGGTCACATATTCACAGGTTCCGAGGATAAGGATGTGGACATCTTTGGGTGGCCATTATTCTACGCCTTTATTCTGCCTAACATACCACACAAACAGATGACTGTTTTGTACAAATGTGCTCAATTTCCTTGACTAGGAGAGTAATTTTGGAAAAATTATCAAAAGAGTTTGGATAAGTATGTTCTTTTATTGAGTGAACAATTAGATTCTCTATTTTACCAACTGTTTTATAACATTCTAAGTTTTGCAAACTACTCTTTCCCATACACAGAATGAAAATAAAAAGCAAAATGAAAAGCAAAAGCAATGTCATATTATTTTGATGTTATTCATAAATGACTATGTAATCAACTTTTGCATAGCAATAAACAATAAAAAACATACTCAGCTTTCATCAATGAGGACAAGAGATAACTGAAGGAATGAGAAAGCTCAGTTAAACACCAGAGCTTTCTCTGGTGTTTCCAAATACTTGGAAAAAAAAAATTCTACTTGGAAAAACAAATCCTTCCCAATATATAAATATCTTTGAAGGCATAAAGAGTATTAACATAAACTGTAACTAAAAAAGATGAAATGCAGGCCGGGCAAGTGGCACGTTGGTTAAGAGTTGGCTTGGGATGCTGGCTCTGAGCAGCAGGGCTCCAGTTCAGATCCCACATGAGGGCCAGTGTTGCTGCGCCCTCTACAGCTAAGCTGGTGAACAACAGCTCAACCTGGAGCTGGGCTGCTATGGGTTGCCAGCTACAGCGTAGGCTGCAGCGAGGCTAGCTAACAGCTGGCATGCACTTTTGTGAGCTGCCGGGAACAGCTGTCCAAAGGCTGGCGAGTGACTGCCTCACCCAGGAAGACAGCAATGATAATACCAACATGGGCCAATGAAGCAATGTCTTCCACAACTAGACTGAAGAACCAAAGGACAGCAACTTGTCTGTTCCCCTCCCCCAAAAAAATCTATAAAGGGAAAAATAAAAGAAGAAATGCCCCTGCTGAGATACATGTCTGTCTGTCTGTCTGTCTGTCTGTCTATTCACCTACCTACCTACCTACCTACCTGACTCTGTAGGAGAAATCGTTCAGGTACACATCTCCAGAAGGGACCTTTTGCATTTACATAAATCAGATCAAACCTAAACATTATTCTTTTTTACTTCATGAAGAGAAAATATTGCATTAGGTTTATTAAACTGCACCTGACTTCAGAGGCTTAATGCTGAAGGAAGACATGATTTATCAGCTTTCTCCAGTAGTTGTGATTTCATGCTTAAAGTTATTATTGTTTGAAAATTTCCAGTAGTTCCAAGACAAGCAGAAATAGTTGAGCCAGAATCTTTGGATATAGATGACAAGGGAAGAAGGGAGAATAAGATGACAAGAAACAACCATCCCTGATAAGCCTAAAGGGTCCAGTAAAATATATCTTGTGTGAACTACATAGACTATGGAGAACTAATCCCAAATGATACATAACTTAAGGATGGAAAGAAAGCACGCATGAGCGAACATGCACACACATATGTGTGAGTGCACACACACACACTCTTTCTGTGTCATAACTATTTTGGACAAAGACACCAACATGATATCATAACACACTTTCCTTATGCTGTGTTCAACTGACTGTATCTAATCTTGCATAACTTTAGATGGAACTTTAGTCAGAAGTGTGCAAAGCAGGATGATATGACACTCAAAATATGTATCACATTTTAGACTTTCTTTGTGAGTTTCAACAGTGATTTTTTTTTCAGTGAGAAGGGCTCAAACAAAGATAGTCATTGAATCAAATACAATTTCACTTGCTACCAAAATCAAAGCTATACACATGTTCACATGCACACAGACATACATATACTCTTATGTCCTCTGGCATTCTTCACATTCTCAGAGAAATAAACTGTTTCTCACATTTAGAAACCTGGTCATGATGCCGTAGTCATGTTTTTCAGGAGATGTCTTAATGGTGCCTGAACTTTCAGCAACTCACTCTTATATAAATGTTAGTAATAAGAAAAAAAATAAATGTAGCTTAAAATTATATCTAAGGCAAACACCTAGCCTTTGTTTCCAATGAATAAAAGAAAATCATGTTGCATTTTATTCAAGTTAACATTACTTGTTTTTGACTTCATACCTGCTTTGTCTAATGATTGTAATAGTAATTTCAGCAAATAGCATTGCTTTGATAAGACTAGGTAACTAGTCTTATATTCTACTTTGAGGCCTGATATATTCAACAGGGGAATCAAGTTGACACTAACGTTCCCTGTATAGGCAAAATAATCGTCATATTTTATACTGCAACTAAACAATATATTTTTATTCTCTCTTATTCTTTCTCTCATTTTCTCTCTGTCTCTACATTCTCTCCCTCTCCCTATTTTCACCTCTTTGCTAATTTTTTTTTAACTTTGAGATAATTGTAGATTCGCTCAAAGTTCTAAGAAAAAGATACCATATACCCTTCACCCAGTTTCCCACAATGGTAATATTGGTAGTATAATATCGCAATGATGAAGTTAATATTGATACAATACATTAGCCTTATTCAAATCTCACAGGTTTTACCTGCACTCTACTGTGTGTTTGTGAGTTAGTGTGTGTATTTCGTTCCATGCAATTTTATCATATGTGTAGATTTTTTTGAGGAAGACCACAGTTAAGATACAGAATATTTCTATCACAAGAACCCTATTGCCTTTTTATAGCAACAGCCAACTCCCTACCACCCACCTTCCATAACCCTAGCAGCAATAACTGTACTCTATATCCATAATTTTGTCATTTCTATAATGTTATATAAATGGAATCATATGGTATGTGACCTTTTGAGATCGACTTTTTGCATTCAGCATAATTCCCTTGAGATCCATCCAAGTTGCTAAATGTGCTAAGAGTTCATTTCTTTCTATGCTGAGCAGTAAGTATTCCATGGTGTGGATGTATCAGCTTGTTGAATGATTCACTCATTGAATCACATTTAGGTTTTTGGGTTTTTTTTTTCCAGTTTTTGGCTATTGCACATAAATCTGCTATGTACATTAATGTTCAGGTTTTTATGTGGACACAACTTTTCATTTCTCTGGGAAAAATGCCCAAGAGTATAATTTCTGGGTCACATGGTAAGTACGTATTTATTTTCAGAAAACTCCCATACTCTTTTTCCAAAGTGGTTGTAACCATTTTGTATTTCCACCAGCAACGCACAAGTGTACTTTTTCTGCATTCTCTTCAGAATTACTGTCATCACTATTTTTAATTTTAGACATTCTAATAGGTGTGTGGTAATGTCTCTTTTTTATTTTTAAAATTATGTGTCTTTAATAGCAGTGGTATTGAAACATTTACCATGTGCTTACTTGCCATCTATATATCTTCTTCAGAAACATGTCTATTCATATTTTTTGCCCATTGTAAATTTTGTAGTTTTTTTAATGTTGTTTTGAGCGTTCTTTTTATATTCTAGATAAAAATATTTTCTCAGATATGTGGTTTGTATATGTGTTCTCCCATTCTGTAGCTTTATTTTTCATCTTCTTAATAGGCTATTTCACAGAGAAAACCTTTTTAATTTTGATGAGATCCAATTTATCAATATTTACTTTTATAAACTGCCTTATATCTCAAAGATTTTGTCCTATTTTTTTCTAGAAGTTTTATATTTTTATGATTCACATGTACTCCCATGATCCATTTTGAGTTAATGTTTGAATTAGGTGTGAGTTTTAAGTCGAGGTTCACTTTTCTGCTCCAGCACATCTGTTTAAAATGACTTCTTTCCTCCATTGAATTGCTTTTACACTTTTGTCAAAAATCAGTTGGGCATATTTGTTTCTGGACTATCTGTTTCTGGTCCATTTCTGGACTTTCTATTTTGTTCCATTGATGTGTGTGTGTCTATCACACCAACAACATCACACTTGTGATTACTATACGTATGTAGTATGTCTTAATGCTGAGTGGAGTGATTCCTCCCATGTATTTTCTTTTTCAAGCATTAAATCTAAAGATCAATTTGGAGGAAAACTGACACATCTTCACTACATTGTGACTTCTACATTGTGACTTCTAATCCATCACTGTGGTATGTCTCTGCAATTACTTAGGTTGTGATCTTTCCACAGGAATTTGTCTAATTCAGGGTGTACATTTTATATGTACTTTGTTAGATTTATACTTAAATATTTCATTTTCTTTGGAATAATTGTAAATATAATTTTAATTTTGTCTAAATCTTTTATACATATTTTAAAGATTATCTAAAATTTAAAATTTCTAGCTCCTTTTAGCAGTAATGGAAAAAATAACTATGTTTGGAGACTTTTTTCTTCTTACAAGTGGTGTTGAACCTACTTATTAAAAGGAAATCTTGGTACTGATTTGAAGAGATTAAGAGATCTAATTGCTCTTAAAGTGCTTGTATTGCTCCTATACCAGAATCCATGCTCTAAAGAAGGCTGGCAAAAAGAAGTCTTTCACTTTTAATCATTAGGTATATATCATCATATATAAAATCCTTTCACATTGTAAATACTAGAATATTTTTATAACATAAACTAAGAATTTTATTCTTATTTCTACTCCTATATTTTAGAAAATAGCACTCTTTTAAAGTAACAACTTTCCTGGACAGTAATATTTCCACCAAATATTGCCTGGTAACCAAATAATTCCTTTCATTCAAATTCCCATATAATCTAATAACTTACATTTCATTTAATATATACGATCTATTTAACTATATTTAAAAATGGATGATTGCAGTAGAAACAGTTTTTACTTCTCAAGTCAAGAATTATATTTTATATCAATCCCTCTTCCATTAGTCTGTTGGTTTAAAATCATACTAACTGGCATTTGTAAACTGAATTATAATGTTGCCTGCGCAGACACAGTACTTAATAGAACCCACTGTTTCAGTAGCAAAGGAATCTGCTTGGTTTCAGCCAAATTTATTTGATTTAGAGTTAGGTAAATTTGATTAAATATAGAAAAATTTATATGTATAGTTAACTCCCCAGTTGTCTATTTCTTCACAGTATTTTACATTATTAACAGCGTAAGGATCATGTGGGATTAACCAGGTTTCTACAGAAGAGAATTTTTTTCCCTTTCTTGATTTGGGGAGCATACAGATTTTATATTACAAAATCACCAGTCAATTTTCTAAAAATTTCATTATGTTTCACATATCTTGGCCTTACTGTGTTGATTAAGTGGAGTGATATGGTGCTAGTGCAGTGCCTTCTCATCCCACTTAATCAGCACAGTAATAGCAGAGATATTCATTAGAACTATAAGAAATTACCATTTTTAGGTCAAAATCGTCAAATGTCAGTTATTTCATATGGTTCAACCTATATACTTAACTTAGAGATATAGATTTTATATATATATATATATATATATATATATATATATATATATATATACATGTATGTATATAAATACATACATATACAGAGAGGGATGGATGAATGAATTGATTGGTGTATGTATGATTAGATAAATTAAGGAAAATTGTGCCTAGAGAAGTAAAGTTCTCTGGACACAATTGCTCTGCTGAAACAAGAATTTTGTGTTCATATATATATATATATATATATATATATATATATATATATATATACAGTTACATATAGTTATATATATGTATCTTTGATTAGGTGATTTAAAAATTTAAAAGTTTTAAAAATAGTTTTAGAAGATTAAAAATTAGGTATGTACACATTTACTTCCCCAGTTTTTTTGTTTGTTTGTTTGTTTTTTAGCTGAGCCATCCTCCCACCTGTTGGCAGCTCAGTGGCTACTCAGCTCGGGTATCAAACTGGCAGCCCTGTTGCTCAGAGCTCACACTCTTGAGCAAGCTCTTAACCAACTGAAATACTCAGCCAGCCTGCCCCGCCCCGACCAGTCTTAATGATTATCTTCCCTCAAGAATTTGAGAATTGGCTTTACTCTGTTCTAAAATCTAATTATTCTCTCCTTATTAACCTCATGTTATCTAAAGAACACTCCTAATACATTATCCTGGTTTGACTTACAATGGGTTATTCAACAATTCTTCTTTCACAATGAGAAATATTAAAGAAAATCAGTATCAATATATCCATAATAAGAAAGAGAAAGAAAAGTAATAATGAACAGATTCATGAGCATAATATATGCCAGAAATTCTATACAAAATTCTATAACATGAGTTGAGTTGAATCTCTCCAACACACACATACACATACCTGACACACACAATATAGATGTGTATCTAAAAATGCCTAGAGAGAGAGGAAAAGAAAATCAGGGTCATCCTTGCCTTGTTCTGAACTCTCGTGAGATTTATCTGTCATTCTTTTTTTTAGGACTTACCACATTCTACCTGCTATTATACAGTAGTTATCCATTATGAGGAATCATCATCATTATCACCTCCATGATCATCTTTACTAAAATCATTGTAGACAGAACAGATGTGAATCATAGGGAAGACAAAATTTATAAGGAAATGTGATCTATACTCAGATAATAAGAAAACTGTGAACCTTGTCCATCTGTCAAAACCTGACAAGTTGACTTAAATGTTAATAATGATTTTCAATCTTCCCAGCTAATTATATTGTAATACTAAAATTAAGGTGAGGATATAGCACTACTTGGGGTCAGTTGTAGGCCCTCCATGAATAATAATATAGAATTAGAAATGTAAGAAAATGTACATTTCACAGTTTTCCATATGCACATGCAGTGAGTTATAATTTTAGCTGAGAGACCAGTTCAAAACCTGTATGAAATTAAAAACCATTCAATACTGTACATGGCTGTATCAGGAGGCTCTCTCGCACCTCTCTTGATATTGTACAGAGACATGCAAACAGTCATGCAGGACAATCATAGGAGCCTGATTACTTGTTGCTTATAAAATCTCAGGAAAAGCTTTTCTCTAAGTCAGGCTTGAACAAAGGACATGAACTGATTATAATGGCATGACAGATACCATGTGCTACGATACTACAAAATTGCTTCCTCTGTAAATTCTAAACCTTTTTCTACACTGATGTTTTATTTTACCATGATGTAAGGAACAATGGCCAGAAGAGCAGGAATAAGAGGGTTAGAGGGTGAAGGGGTGGAGTGGACATACATCATAGTAGTCACATATTCTCTGAGTGTGACATGTTTCCCCTAACCACTGTCAGCTACTTGAGGGCAGAAATAATGTGATTAATCTTTCTATTTCTCTCAGTGCTCAGCATAAGCTGAGCCCAATAAACATGTGCCCAACAAAAACATGTGCCCAATAAAAACATTGAATGAATAATAGCTGAACTAGATAAATGTAATGAAATGCAAAGAAAAGTCAGCTAAGAAAGACATATTTGTGCTTTATTCAAGAAAGAGGAGGGATAAAAATAGCTTTAATGTGTAAATTGATCTCAAGTAAATCAATATCACTATGCTACAATGAATTATAATGTTATCTGCCCTGATGTAATGGTATAGCTCAATTCCTCAGCAATCTTTCAATGGCAAAATGGGACTTGGTGGCTAGACTATCATCTCTAAGAAAATTTAGGCTTTAGTGTTATCCCAGGTAATTTTTTCCCCCCACAGGGTCTCAGACATCCTATCTTCATCAGCATTATTCTTACCATAGTGCTACTTACGTATTTTTACCCCTTTATCACCAACTATTATGCCTAGCCAAGCAAAACACTAATTAGCCAAAGCATATGTTTGGCTGTGAATTGAGTTTCTTTTTCCTAAAACCAAGGTGCTATTTACATATTGATGCTGGTTTCTATCAAAAGCCCATGATAAATGCCAACTAAAAGGCTAGCAAATGAAGATTCCTAATTAGTTAATTGTGCTATATTCAATGATGGCTATGGAAATTTGTGCTGTTGGATAAATTTCTGTACTGTTTTGCTTTGTATAGATAAGCATTACCAATTTAAAGTTACCTGTTAGCTGTGTCCTGGTTGTAGTTAAGTAGGTAAAGAGACATTTCTAAACTGACATGCTTAGAGTTGGAAGTCTAATATAGCAGTTTCTTTCAAGTCGTAAAAGTACTATAGCTATACCTACAGGGATAGAGGCTGGATGTGGGAGTAGGTGAGATTTAAATTTTCCCCCTCACTTATCATTCAGATACTTACATTTTCAATTTTTTTTTCTCTTGGGCTTTTTCATAAGATTTCCTTTACATAATGTATTCTGTATATTGAACCCTTTTGCCGTGAATGTTGGATATATCCAAATGAAAACATCTACATTTTTATACATAAAAATAGTGTAATTTGTATACAAAGCAGCTCAAATTATTATTAAATGCATAAAATAGTCAAAATACTAACTTTTTGATTTTTGTGGATTTCTGATACATTTTGGGGGAAAAAAAAACACAGCAAGATTTAAAAAAACAAATGAAACACTTGGGCCGGCCGAGTGGCGCATTGGTTAAGATTTGGTTTTGGGATGCCAGACACCCTGGTTCGGATCCCACATATGAGGGCCAGTGACACTGCCCTCTACAGCTAAGATGGTGAACAACAGCTCTACCTGGAGCTGGGTTGCGAGCCCCGGCGACGGTGTAAGCTGCAGCCCCTGCTGCAGTGGGCTGCCATAGGCTACAGTGAGTGGCCGGCAGCCAGAGTGAGTGGCCGGCAGCCAGCGTGAGCTGCCCAAAGCTGCCGTGAGCGACCATCCAGAGGCCGGCAACCGATCTGCCTCACCCGGGAAGAGTGCAATGACGATACCAACATGGGCCAGTGAAGCAACGTCCTCCGCAGCTAGACTGAAGAACAAAAAGACAGCAACTTGTCTGTTCCCCTTCCATTCCCCAACACTGTTCCCCTCCCCCAATTCCCCAATTAAAAAAAAGATCTTAAAAAAAAAATGAAACCCAATCTATTCTATTCAACAGGTGGTAAAAAAACATGGACTATTTCCTTCCATTCCCATCACATACACACTGAGTATATATGGCATTAAACAATGGCACATTGTCCTACCAGTTCAGACAAACACAATCTCCAAATTTGTCACAGTACTCCTGGAAAGTACTATTAAGCAACTGTACATGGTGTAATGGTAGTTTTTTTTATCCTTCCCATTAATTTCCATTTTTTCCAACCATATGTGATCTAATGCTTTAATTTTTCAGATGAAATGATGAGATCCACTATGGTAATAACTGCTACCAAGTCACAATGTGGTAAAATTGGTGTGTCACTTGTAACAGTTTCCTTAAATCCCAAATCAATGTGTCTTTTGATAATTGCCCTTATCTCCCCAAATATACTTCTCTGATAAAAAGAATGAAAAACTATACTAAAGGCAAAACTGTTGATAATAAAATACATTCTCTTGGGTTTCCTCAGAAGTACATCTTGAGAAAAGGATTTGAGTGCAAATAATTTATTTCCAAGCTGATCCCAGGAAGCAGAGTCAAGAAGTGGCTAAATGAGGCTGAGAATAGAATGAAGCCAGTACAGTGTGAGTTGATGAGCATGTTGTCACTGTGATCAGCTGAGGCTTGACACCACTATAATACTTGGGCCCTCTAGGAGACTGTGTTGGCTCACCTGAGACACAGAGATGGGGTATTTTCCATCACTTCTCACCTGTAATGTGTTAAGAGCAATTCCCAATGATCTTACCTTTGGGAAACTTTCAGCTATGCCAAAAGCAAATGGAAACTAGGAGGAAAAGACCCAAATTATAGACATATGTGGGAATGGTGATTTTCCAGAATACAGAGGAGGGCACCAAGACCATCTTTTATACTGGTCTAGTGATTTTTCATGCATTGTTAGAAATATGCCACTTTAATTCCTTTCAACTGAATGAAATAAACTTTAAACCAATTTGGTTAAAATGACATTGTACTTTGAATCAAAGTTTTATAGACTTAAATTATTATGTTATCTAATTTATTATTTTTAATTTATTATTAATTACAACATTGTAGATGTAATAGAATGATCCTTAATGTGTACAGACTTTCTAAACCTTCAGGGCAGGTTCCATTTTACATTTAAAACTTTTGTGATAAAAATGGGACCCTCCTCCAATCATCTAAAAGGAGAAGCAGATCCATGTGCTTGGAAAAGGTTTCTACCTGGATCCACTACTGAAGTGCCCCATATTGGCTGACACCATCACATTGGCTGACAGAGTAATGGAGGTCACTGGTCTTATAGCATGATAGATCCTTTAACATACTTCAGACCAGCATTTATTTTCTATCTTTGGTATATTAAAAATTATATAGATTTTCCCTTGATTCATCTGGGCACAAATCAATATCAAGATGGCATTATTTTCTCAAAATTGGAAAAGAAAACAAGCACTCATCTATAGCATGTTTCTTTAACATGCAATTACAGATTTTGAATGCATCCCCACCAGAGATTACAGTTATACTTTCTCTTAGCTTTCACCCAACCCGTTGTACCCACAGTTATTATGTTTACAAACTATGTATGCTACAAGTGTGATGACATTTTTTTTGTCCTCTAATAAATTAATGTCTGCAAGCAAATTCTTTCAGCCTCATTGTATTTTTTAAACACTGTACAGTAAATCCCACTATGGATGAAAAGGACTATACATAAACATAAAGAATGAATAAAATTTCTATGATAAGCATCAAAATAAATTAAATATGCATAGCTCCTGGCATGTGGCTTCCTGTCATACAGAATTGTTATTTTGAAGAATGGATAAATTTCAGAACCAATTTTCTATAAACTTATGCATCTTTGAGATTTTTCCCTCCACAGAGATGATTTAGGAGATTATAAAATAACTAAATGTATTATTCACTTCTTTATTATTCCCTAATATTACAAAGCTGTGTGTGATTAGAGCAAGCAGAATATAAACAGCCCCCCTCACTGGACACATCCATTGAATTCTTCCTCTCTTTGCAGCTGCAGGGAACTTGTGTTCTGGCAGACTGTCAGGATGTGGACCTGAGGTTTAGGCAGTAAACCAATCTCACACTAGCTCTGCTTTCCTATTGCTGCCAATGTATATCCCTTTCTTCCCGACCTCATATTCCTTAGAATGTAGTACTCATTTTCTAATAAAGACTCAGTGGGGAAATGGAATTAGATATATGCTTTTAATTTCAGGTATACTTTACAATAACCATGATACATAGCAGAATTGGGTGATTGGTGCAGTCCATTCTTTTTCCATTAGTAATGAAAGAAGGAAAAAAAGGGTCACACTGTCACTTTGTATTAATTTACTAATGTGCCTGAATTTGTTTACCTCATAAACTTAACGGTCATGTTTTCTCCATGATTTTACTTGATCATTCCATTAAATTATTTTTGTTGCTTTCTCAGCAGGTGATTTGAATGATTTAAAACCTCATTGGGAGGCAATGTATAAATCACAAAGGAAATAAAGTTTTAAAGCACTGCGCTCTATATATTTCTAAAATGTTGGGTAACTAGTATACTATTGTAGTTAACTATCCCAACGTCTACCACGGCAAAATACACCTACACTATAACTTGGGTCAACTTATTTCTACAATGTAAATACACACAAATCTTGAAAACCTATTATTCATATGCTTTGGTGAGCTATATTGGAGAGGAAAAGGATGCAATGACAATGATGCTACTGTAGGACTCAAAGAACATGTTGTTACCTCTCACTATGTAACTCTTTTCAACTTTACAACTTTAAGTAAAACTGGAGTCACTCTTTCCCTAGATGTTATGAAAATTATAGGACAGAAAGATAAGTGTTGACAGGTATGAGGAGGGTGCTACAGAAGTATATACAGGGGTATATGATTCAGCCAAAGATGTAGAGGCCCCATCTACCCTATGTTGGAGGATTATAAGACATGCAACAAGTGAATATGTAGGAGTAAGAATTGTTTCAGAGTGTGGAGTGTGGTCAACATAACCAAATGACACATGGCAGAGAAGTGCGTTACATTCAGAGAACTGTTTGTCTGGCTAGTGCAAGGCATTCATATGGTGGGCGAAGGATTAGACATGAATATGAGGTAGGGAAAATGTCATCAATAGCTTTTTCTTCTATCTAAGTTATTTGAATTATATCCTAAAAACAATGGGGAAACGCCAATGTATTTAAGCAGAGGAGTGACATGTGCAATGTGGCTTTTGAGAAATTAAAGACTAGTAGCCTCATGAAGAGTAAACTGGAGACAGGCAAGACCACAGCTTAATTAGGAAGCTATCGTGATATTCAAAGCGAGCTGCGGGATTTGAACTAAGGCAATAATTATGTGGTAATGAAAGCACATGAAAAGAAAAGGAATTTTCTTTTCTTTTGAAAAGAAATTTAAGACACAAACAGACATAGATCTTATAAAGAGAAAACAATACTTCTTATCTAGGTTACCTCACACGGTAGTTAGGTGAATAAAATAAACATGAAAGCGTTTGGTTAATCATCAATCTCTCTACATTTAAGTAATTACTAGTATCAAATAGCTATGAATTAGAGATTCTTGATGTAAAGTCATCCTATTTTTTCAGACACAGTGAAACAACTATAATTATAAAACTTTTGTTTAAATGTGCTTCTCCCACACCTTAAGAGAAAATAGCATTCTAGATAACTCATGTGGGTTCAAATTTCTAGATGGAGCCAGCAGTGTATATCTGCTTTGCATGAAGCTAGGGAGGTGTGACAAGGAAACTCCCTCTGGACTAGACTAGAAGCCAAGGACAAGAAGTACACTGATTCTCAGGCATCTGTGGAAAAGCTCTTCTATGAACAGAAAGGGGAAATATTTGGAACTAAAATCTAGGTGACGGGGCGACCCAGTCAGGACCCCCTCTCGTTTTTTTGGGTTTTCTTAAAGATTTTATTGGGGACTTGGGGGAGGGGAACGGCATTGGGGAATCGGGGAAGGGGAACAGACAAGTTGCTGTCCTTTTGTTCTTCACTCTAGTTGTGGAGGATGTTGCTTCACTGGCCCATGTTAGTATCGTCATTGCGCTCTTCCCGGCTGAGGCAGATGGGTCGCCGGCCTCTGGCTGTTAGCTCACTGTGGCTATTGGCAGCTCACGCTGGCTGCCGGCCACTCACTGTAGCCTATGGCAGCCCACTGCAGCAGGGGCTGCAGCTATGCTGCCCCGGGGACTCACGCAGCCCAGCTCCAGGTGGAGCTGTTGTTCACCATCTTAGCTGTAGAGGGCAGTGTCACTGGCCCTCATATGTGGGATCCGAACCAGGGCCGCTGGCGTCCCAAAACCAAATCTTAACCAATGCGCCACTCGGCCGGCCTGGGTTTTGAAAGCTGTTACTTTCTACCCTAATAAACTGTCCTCTGCTGTAAACTTAAAAAAAAATCTAGGTGAAAAATCATCAGATTCTAGAATAAATTGCTCAACAGAATCGAAATCAAAGACTCTTATTATAGGTCTGGTCTCATCACAAAAGAAAATTCAGCTACAATCTAGTCTCTGGTTAAGAACTTACCTATCATTACTTAGGTTGTGCCCTCATAAAATCACTACAGTCAATAACATGAATAAAGTCAATGGCATAAAAGTGACTGCTCTGACTACCACTTGGCAAAAGGACACAAAAATGGAATTATTACATGAGATTAGAACACAGGAACATCACTGAAATCTACAGCAGAATACTGAAAACAGGTATTGACGACCCAGATCTCTATTGTTAAATCGGCTTTTTTCCAAGCAGGTAGAGTGGAATCATGCAAAGAGTGTGATGTTTGAAATTCGGTAAATCTGATTCAATTTCCAGCTGTCTCACAAATAGCTTCAACTCACTGAGGCTCAGTTTTTAGATAAATAAAAGAGGGATAATAACACATATTTTGGTGTTGTTCAAAATATCTAAAATAATGCATGAAAAGTATATAGCATTGCATGTAGAATATAAAAAATAAATAAATATTAGGTGTTATTATTAAATGAGCAATTATGTTTTATAACCTAAAGTTACTTGTTTGATGGAAGAAAAATATTAGAAAATTAATGTTCTTATGAATCCACTACAGAAAAACTAGACTGTCTTGAATTTGAACCAAATGTGGAATGGGAAGATACAAGCAGCAAGAGTAAATATGAGAAGCTGAATGTAATATTAAAGTTATTGAAGAGGAAAAACAAATTCTGATAACAAAAGAAAAATATAATATCAATTTTGCATGGTCACACTATACAACAGTTGGTTAGTTGTGGATACTTTTGTTTAGAGAATCAATGAGATTAATCATGTATCATTCTGCATTTTCTGTCACATTAGATATGTCATGTATTTCTTGGCCTCTCCAAACAGAAAAGTAATTTGAATCTCCACATTAGAAGGTGCTAAAGATTCTACATGGTTTAACAGAAGAAGTCATTACTTCAGTGTTAAGAGACTACTGTTTTATTTCTGGTCTTTATACTAACTAGAAGAGGTTTTAAGCAAGTGACTTTATCTCTATAGGTCCCAGTTTCCTCATCTGCCAAGCTAAGAGACTGTATACTAAGTATTCCTTAAGGGTGTCTGAGCTTTAAATTCTAGGCTTCTATAAAATATATCTATTTAGGTGTTTGTAATACATGTAATAAATACAATGTTCATATGCAGAAAAAATACAGAATTCTTACAAATCAATAAAAAATAGATAACGTCTCAACAGAAAAATAAGTGTAAGACTTACTAAAGGTAACAACCGCATGATCAACAAACATAAAATTAGTTCTCTAATTCAATAGCCATTGGAAAAAAAATGGAAATAAACTCAATGAGATATTACAGCACAAAATGGCTAAAAATAGACACTGATTATACTAAGCACTGGCAAAAATATCCAGAACTTTCATATAGTGATATTGGGTAAGTAAGTTTCCTTACCTACCTTAAAAGACTACTTGGCATTATCAGTTAAAGATGAGTTATTCTGCGACCCAGTGATTCTCTTTCCTGGTAGTCACATAACAGAAGTGCATGTATATATGCAAAATATACAAAAATGTTCAGAATAGCAATATTTTTAGAGGACCCAAGTGGAATCAATCCACATTTCCATCAAGAGTAGATGAGGTCCATCCATTTTGTTGCAAAAAAACAACAACAAAAAAACAAAGACAGTAGATGAGGTGAGCAAATTGTGGTATATTCATACAATGACATACTGTACAACACTGAAAATGACTGAACCACAACTGCAAACAATAAAATGGATGGATCTCACAAACAATGTGGAGCAACAGAAATCAGACACAAAAGAATATTACTGTGTATTCCCAATAAAATAAATTTCAGAAACAGTCTATCCTAATCTATAGTGCATTAGAAGTCAGCATGGTGCTTAACTTTCTGAGATTATTGACTGAGAAGGGACAAAATTGGGGTTTGAGGATGTTGGCAATATTATTTTCTTGTTTTGAGTAATTACTGGGATGTGTTCACTCTGTGAAAATTCATTAGGTTGTGCACTTCTTGATTTGTGCACTTTTATGTGTTTGTTATATTTCAATTAAAAAAAGGTTAAAATACCAAGCCGGCTAGAGTTGCTTTCACCAACAAATGAAAATTACTCCAATAATGAATGTTGGGAGGAAATTATCCTTGCCTTTAGCCTATATTTCTAAATTACTTCAGGGAATCAGAGATAGAAATAGAGATATACATGCATGCACACACACACATACACACACATGTATACATATATGTATACACACATATATACACACACACACATATGAAGTGGGGAGAAAAAGGAGAAACAGGAAAGGGAGGAGGTAATGGGAGAAGGAAGAGAAAGAGAAAGGGAGGGAGGGACAGAGGCAGGAGGAGAGGAAGGCTTCCTACAATTGTTCAGAAAATATGGGATCTTCTATTTCAAATGAAAATATAAACCTATGTACTTTCAGGTTCCTAGGAGTCTGGAGTGAAGCTGAAGACCAATTAAATTGGATGTTGTTGAAGTTGGATGAAACCTTCATGCTTATTTAACACAATTTCCTCATGTTACAAGTCTATGTAGCAATAGTCCTAACCTATATAAAATGTCATTCTCTTCGGCCTCCTGTGTAATATCTGAGGTCTACTTCTGTTAAATATGTGTGAAACCTTTTCAGGCAGCTTCTAATTAAAGACAGGTATACACTGAGAAAAAATAATACGAAAATTTCTCTTAAGATAGCATTAGGAGTTTCCAGGGAGAGATGTACATAAACTACAAAGAGATAATTGTGTGTGTGTGTGTGTGTTTTTGTGTGTGTTTTTTTTTAATCCTCCTAAGAGAAAGTTTGCATGGCCACACTCATGTAGGTTTAAAAACGTTAGATCTCATTGTGTGTAATTGACTTTTACAACAGTCTCAACCTCTTCCTTCTGGATTTGATTTCAACAAAGATAAGTAATGGCTGGTAGGCATGCTCCTCCTTATTTCAAGTGAAAGTTCAAATGCGTTACTTCACACGTTACTTTGAATTACTAACTGTTTTTCACTGAATCTGCGTTCTTTCCCTTCAGCTATCATTTTCGTTTTTGATAGACTTGCCAGTTTTTCCACATAACTCACACTAGGAACCCTGGAAGCCTCTAGCTCATTGCCAAGCTGGCTTTTCTGTCTGGCTTCACAGCTGTGCTGCCCTCTGGTAAGCTGTCACTGTGAATATTTTTCTGTCCTCATCCACGTAAGGCACATTCATCTCTAAATTCCTCAGGGACCATATCCTAGTCATCTCGCTCTAGCACAGAGCCTGACATAATTTATCAATACTTATTTATTGGATGAATGGAAAGAAGCAGAAAGACACAGTCACTTCCGTTGGTGGACGCTAATCCTGTGCTGGATGACCTCATGGAGAAATGGGCTCTGCCTCCTACTACCATGGCCATCAGAGGCAGTCCATGAATATGTCATCAGCCAAAAGGATAGGAACTTGAGATTCCTACTCACTATATGAACACTTCCACATTTCCATCACGGGCAGGCTTTATTCAATCTCCTTTTCACATTTGTCACAGAACATAAATAAGTCCCACAACTTGCCTAAAACCCATATTTCAGGTTAACATTCGAATCACTTTCCATAATCCAGCTTACTGTTGCTGTGATGCATGATTCCACCCAGAACAGGTAAAACAGAAATCTGTGCTAGTGAAATCAGAATATAGCAGTCCTTAACCTGTTTTATCCCGAGAGCAGTACGATCAATTGTAACAATGTCATGACCAGAGCAGATTGATGTCGCTAAGTTTATTTTCCCTTCTTGTTCTTAGTTCTTTGCACTTGTCTCCAGATTGCCAGATAATGACAATATTTCTTTGGGTACATTGATAGGTGCCACGTATCTTCATGTGTGTATGGATAGTGATTAATCGATGTGCACCACCTGACCTTGCAGTTCAGCCATCCCCCACATCCCAGATAAACCTTTGCCAGAAGATTATCTCCTCATCTTTACTTCCCACAATACTTTTGTCTAGGCCATCGTTTAACCTATTTGTTTATTCCCTGCAGTATACTTTGGACTATGTAAGCCCAAAGCCCAAGAAAATAAGAAGTTTTCTGGAGGCCACTCATGCTAGACAAATATTGGGAATGGCTTACTTTTTAAATTGACGTCAGCTTTCCAAAATCAGTGTATACGTTTAAAATTTAAAGTAGCTGTGCTTTATTCAGAAACCTCACTTCATACTGCAATCACTGTTTATGGTTCAAAATGTATAGAGTTACAAACAAGGTTTTCTTTCAAGAAATATTTTCCCAAAATTATCAAAGAAAGTACTGCAACATTACAGCTAAGTCTATTTTTTCATTTAATTTACAGATGGTGTGAACAAGTCCTGAAGACACTGTCTTATCTTTTATTAATATCTACACAGAATGGATTAAATTTGTGGAAACCTATATCTGTTTGGGGAATCTATAAATTTCTCAATGTCAGAAAATAAACCATAGAAACTTTAAACCATTTAAAGCATTAAGCACTATGACCTGTGAATAATAAAAATTTAAATATTTAATTTGATCTTATAAAATATCATTTGAAATGCATTTATCATCAACCACTCAGATCTTAATTTATAGTAATTGCTAAGAATTTTTTCTCACTTGCCATTATTTATTGTTTTTTTTCATTTGACCCTAACATATAATATGTGAAGACATTGGAATAAATGAAACACCAACACTGTGTTAATCTTCAAAATATGTGTGAAAGCTTCACAGTAAGACAGCCATCTCTATGACTGTATAAAGAAAATGTAGTACATATACATAATGGAGTATTACTCAGCCATAAGAAAAGATGAAATATTGCCATTTGCCATAACATGGATGGATCTTGAGATATCATGTTAAGCAAAATAAGTCGGACAGAAAAAGTCAAGAACCATATGGTTTCACTCATATGTGGGATATAAAACTGAAAGCAACAAACAAACAAGACAAAAACCCAGAGACACACAGTTTAGTGGTTACAACAGGGAAAGGGCAAGGGGAGGAGGTAAAAAGGGTAAAGGGGGTCAATTATATGGTGATGGAAGGAGAACTGACTCTGGGTGGTGAACACACAATGTGATATATAGATGATGTATTACAGAATTGTACACTTGAAACCTATATACTTTTATTAACCAATATCATCCCAATAAATAAATTTTTTAAAAAAGACAGCCATCTTTCTTCTTGTGAATTTTATTTTCCTGAAGGATATATAAATTGCACAAATATTTTAAATACTATTGGGTATTTGATAACACCTTGAATATACACCTTCAATCAAAGGGGAAGGAACGTCATACTCATTTCCTTTCTAAAACAATTCAAACATGGTGGGTTCCTATTTTCTGAACTAAAAGTAAAAGACAAGGAACAAGTGAAATAAATGGAAAACCAAATATTTTTAAACATCTGGATTTTTTATTTGCTTTTACTATTTTAATAAGAGAAACAAAAACATGTAAAAAACACAAAATCTTACCTAATACACTCTGAAAATACTCAATTTTCAAATAAGCACCATGTTGTTTTATTTATTAATCATCTTTAGTAGAAATGGACTTAAAAAGAATATCCTGGAAGGACAGTGTACTTTCATAATTCCCTGAGAGTCTCAGTGATTCTGAGGAATGCCAACAAGAGCTCAATATTCTCACCCTCGGAATCAAAAAAAGAAAGTCAAGATCTTTGATAGCAATAACAAGAACTAAACTTGCCAGGAGTTTATCAATCTGTTTCTGCAAGTGAAAAGCAAGCTAACTAAGGAAAAGACCTGCGTGACAGCAATTACACAAAACTGAATGGATGGCTGAAAAACAATAATTTTAAAGAATCTTTTCTTCTTTGAAACTTTACTTAGCATGTTGGTTTTTATTTCATTGTGAGATAGATTAAGAGGAAATGAATTTTTTTGCACACAAAAAACAGCTCCCTAATAACAGTTGTTTTTCTCAATTGGCTCTTTTGTCTTCCTCAGCTTTATCCTCTTCCTCATCTTCATCGCTCCATATTCCTAAACCAATAGGAAGAATTTCCTCCAGACCCTTAAGCTTTATATCTGTTACCATAGAGACAGGCATCACAAGATAGCTACTCGGTAACATCCTCATGGAAATAAAATAAGCATCATATGGGTTTTACATGAATGGCCAGTGCTGCCAGTGAGCAGAAATGATACCCTTCCCTAGATTTAAAAAAAAAAATCCAGGGATTTCAGTTTCACAATCATGGAATTATGGAAATTGTCATATAACTTGTAAATCCAGAATTCCTTAATTTTATGCTTAGAATCTGAGTATGTTTTTTTATATGATTTGAAAAAAATCCCTTCTATTATATCCATGTGTTCAGGGAAATATAAATATCTATCTACTAACTTTTAACTCTAGCATGTCTTATCAATCATTTACTGACAGCCTCAACTGTTTCTTTGGATTTTTATATAGTGCAGTGCATATACTGGGGGTCTCAAAACAATGTATACAAGTGGACACTTTGGTCAACGTTGCTCAAGCAGTAGTTTGCCATAATCAGAAGTGTCTGGATGCTGATGGTAACTTGGTGCACTTCTTGTAATGGCAAAAGTCAAACATGACTTGTATTCATCTTTTGTTTTCGGTATATTGTTTCAATTTTAATAGTTTTCCTTTCTTAAAATGTGTATAGGGGCCGGCTGAGTGGCTCGGTTGGTTACGAGTTGGCTTAGAGCACGAGCTCTGAGCAACAGGGCCACTGGTTCGATTCCCACATGGGCCAGTGAACACTGCGCCCAAGCTGAGCTGTCGCTGAGCTGCCAACAGGTGGCAGGATGGCTTAGCTGGTGTAAAAACAAGATTGCTGGTTCAGTGGTGGGTTACTCCCACCTGCAACTCAGGTTGAACACAGCACCTTGAGTTTAGAGGCCACAAGCTGCCAATGGGAAGCCAGATGGCAATGGGTGCCCTCCACAACAAAGACTGAAGAACAACAAATTGGCTGCCCCCTTCCCCAATTCCCCAACACTGTTTCCCTCCCCCAATTCTCCAATAAAATCTTTAAAAAAAAAGTGTACATATTTTTTGGCTCATTCTGTTTTTTAATTTTGCTATTCTTTGATCCCCTCTAGACCACATTTGGTCAAGAAGACCCTCATCTTTTCTAAAAGAAAATGAGCACCTCTCCAGGATCTAATGCAAGAAGCCACTTAGAGAGTTCATAGACCTATGAAGAGAGAAAGGGGCAGTGGCAAGAAGCAGTTTCCACTCACTTTACCTTGTTTTCCATTGACTTCTGCACTTTCTGAAAGTCTACTGAAATCACGCAATAACTGAACAGTAGCAATAAAAATAAGTGAATCTTAGCAAATAGGTAAGTTCTGCAAAATCTATGGGCTTAGGCAAAGCAGATACTATAATATCAGTGATTGCAGAGACCTCAAATTTTCTTTTAGTGACATTAAGTAATCAACATTAGTCGGGAAATAAAATCTCTTGTGGATGAAAAGGGGGCCACATACTAAACCTGACAAGCTCAGGGGTGACACACATGGCAGGCCCTACAAACGCAGAGACCAAAAATAATCACATAGGATAGTCTGAACATAAAAATTCCTAACTAAAAGCAGGTCCTGGCTGGTTGTCACATCCATGGCATGTAGTTTCCTTGATAAAGGTCAATCTTTACCTTAAGTGAGACACTTTACTGTCTTTTTGTATCATCTAAAATAATATACCCTTGGAAAGTCAGTGTAATCCCTTTTTCTGGACCCCCAGGGCACCACACCCTGACACTGGAGCAAGAAACTACAGAATCCCTCATTGTTATTCTTGTCCCCTGATTACCATCTCTATGTGCTGTAAAATGCTATTAACTATTCTGCAAACTATCCTATGTAACTATCCTATGTAAAAGAAGTACTTGTCTCTCCAATTTACTTTATATCTAATCCCAGAAATTTCCCCATTTTGCTTTCTCCCACTCCCTTAATCTACCACAAATGGATTTCATGTAACCCTCCTTACATTCCCTTGTTTGATTCTAATGTATAAAATAAACTGCATAACTGCCATTTTCTGCAGCATTTTCTCAATCCATTGAGATTTTGCTTCTAGCCATTGTCCTCAGGTTGGCTCAAATAAACTAACTCTAATACGCTTTCTCTTAGGTTGGATGTTTTTTCATCAACACTCTCAATAGATTAACAGCCCAAATATCCCCACCATTAACTCCTAAGCTGTATACTGTACCACTTCTCAGGAGGAGAACAGACTCTAGGTGGTGAACACACACTGCAATATATAGATGCTGCATTATAGAAACGTACGCTTGAAACCTATATAATTTTACTAACCAGTGCCACCCAATAAATTTAATAATTTTTTTTAAAAGTCTGTAGTACTAAAATAGTATAGGTGGTCCCAATTTTTGTTGATGGTCTTCAACCGACATTTAATTGTGACCTAAATTGTCCTAGACACTTGATTCAATGAGGAAACAGATAAGTTAAGAGTCTAGAGATGAGATTCAACAAACTCTTACTACCAAAGGCCAGATAGTAAATATTTTGGGCTTTGTATCCCATATGGTTTCTGTCACAACTACCTCACTACTGTGTTAGCATGAAAACAGCCATAGACACTATGTATACAAGTAGGTATGGCTATCTTCCACTAAAACTTTATTAATAAACATTTGAATTGACATATTTATGTGTCACAAAATATTATTTGTAGTTTTAAAAACTCATTTAGAAATGAAAAAAAAACATTCTTAGCTGGCTGGCCAAACAGAAGGAGACATGGCACATGAGCCATAATTTGCTTACTCCAAGCCTGGAGGGTTCTGGTGGAATAGTTCTATATATTTATCAAAGAAATACACAAAATGGGAGATAGCTTTTTCATTAAATGATTGTACTCACAGATTTTTAAAATTAGAAATAATCTCAGACATCATCTTCTTTAATTTCTCTTTAGTGCAGGGACTCTATTCCCAGCACTGAACACGTTAAAAACAAGGAGTACAATAGCTCACAAACTAGTCAATTCTATGCTTATAGAATTAACTGGAAGAATATACTTTCTTCACTACTAGAGAGGGACAGATGAACCTAAGTCCTTCTTCTACATTATAGCTCGTCTAATATTTGAAATCATTTTAATTCTTATTCTTTCAAACATCCTTCAACTGTTCCCTTTTTCAGTAACTTCAATGATGCTCAAATGTTGTAGTTCTCAGCACTTTTTACCATCCAAACTTTTTTCACCGAACACGCTCCCAAATCTTAAAGTTACTCATACCATGATGCTCCTTTAAAAAACTCTCTTCTAAAATTTCTCTCCTTCTTGTTTTCTTCCTGAAAGGATACATGTCCAACAACATCACTTTGTTTTATTTTGTTTCGATGCCACTTGGCACTATGACTGATGCTGAAATTATGGCCAAGAAAATCATTAAGCTTGATTCAATGAATTATTTATTGTTAAGCTTTAACTCTCTTGCATACCATGCTTGTCAGATTGATTTTGAACCTTAGTATAGGACTTTATTCTTATTAAAATTCATTTTTTGGCCTCATTGCATTTTCTAGGTGGCCATAATCCTTTGGTACACTAATAATTCAATGTATTTGTTCTCTTTTCCAGCCAGACAAGCTGTTTTGATCTTCCTTCATATTTTGGGTATTGATATTTCACAGGCCAGGCAGGCCCAAGGTCAGATTATAGCCCACACTAGAAAAAAATTAGGTCCAAGACTGCATCACAGTCTTCTGAGAGGCCTCCTTTCTGGTCAATAATGATTCATTAATTAACACACCAGAGACAGAATAATTTAGCAACTTAATTAGTCTACCAGACATATCAAATGTCAAACATTTTTCTATCTTGACTACATTATAAAAATCTTCAACAAATTCCATGATATAATCAGGATAACTAGCTATATCACAGATTGCGTCATAGAACCTTAGAGAATTGTAGTCTATATTTCCTTTCCCCTCATCCTAACCCATCCCATCTTCCTCAGGAATTCTTACTTATTCTCACAGAAGGAAAATTATTGCTTATTTTTCTAGGAAAAAAAAAATTCCAATATGACCAGTTATTTAATTTCCCCACTCTAATTATGAACTTTCCTTTTTTTTATTTTTCATTTTAATTGGTTAATTCCAGGGTCAATTTAAAATGCTGTTGTAGCTCTATCTTTTTAAATAGTTTTGAGTCTTTTTTCAGAATGTGTGTGTGTGTCTCTGGGTGTGTGTGTGTATGTGCTTCTGTGGTTTGTTTTTACTTGCTTTTTCATTCTTAAAAGACAGATGACATGAGAATTGGAGAATAACAGGAAGGAGCAAGTTTCTCAGGAAAAACATTTCCAAGCATATTCCTTAACTGATCGTCTCTTCCCCTTGCTCATCTTTCTGGCTGAAGAGGAATACTTTTGAAGGTGGGCAACTCAATCACAAGTGAGAATTTTCAATAGACAATATTACCATTAAAGGAGAACTAGGAGATTTCTGAATGAAAAATCATGATGCTCAATAAGATTTTTACCTACAAGAGACAAGGATGTGCTATAGTTGCTTTTAGAGTATTCATGTCTTAGAAATAACAACCTAGGTTTTCAGAGAATTGGGTAAATCTCACAGAGATGTATTCAATTTCACATTTAAAACATCTTTATATGTTTACAGTCCATTTCATTTGTCCGACCTCTCTTTCACACACTATTTTTATGAATTCCGGCTTCATTGTTTTTTGTTTTTTTCCAGAATCTCTTCAGAAAACACAAAACTGATCATGTGGGAATTGGAGATTTCATACAGTCTTATCACTTTGCAGGCTAATTATGTCCCAGAGTCACAAAGATCTGCAAGCATTTCTAACTCTTATAAACGCATTTATCAATAAGAGTATGCCTGTTCTTCAAGTGTGTGGCCCAAAGCCTTTAAGATTTCATTAATAATCAACAGCTGGTGCCACCTAGTGTCTGTCCTCTCCATTCATCAGTGGAGTCAAATACAGAGCACTTCCTAGTCACAAGTGAGGCAGCCTGAACTACAAACAAAAAAACCATGGTTTGGTGAGTCCGGTGGCTGATTTCAATGACACCGTCTTCACTGAAAGAAAAGTCTTCTTTTTAAAGTAACTATGGTAACAGGAGTGCCAGGCTAACAGGAAACTCACATTTTTCTCATCAGAGAATTCACAAAAGGAGAGTCCTACAAAAGATGTAATGCAAAAGAGTTTTTCCAGACTTGAATGGTAATTTAAAATGGTTATAAAGTTGCAAAGGAAAATTGACAGAAAGGAACTGTATTGTAAACAGTAGTACAGATACAGAGGATTTTTATCAACCGATCGAGAAATAACCCAGTATCATCTGGATTCAAAATTCTCTGTCAGTCTCTGAGCTTCCCCAAAGATTAAACAAGTACTCTAACAGACTATACACAAGCACATACAGTACTCAAAAGTATAAACAGGAAATAATTAGCTTGCCGGAACCACATTATTTAAAAAATGTTTGCTGAAGAAACTATACATCTAGAACACTATTTTGTTACCTGCTGTATGTAGAAATTATATATTCAACTACAGCCACACATGCTTCAAGGTTAAAAAGTACTCATGAAAATCTCTATTTCTCAAAACATAAGTTAGCAATTAATTTGCATGAATCCAAGTAGTATAATCAGCCCATGAACTTCTAATTGATTCACTGATATTTAGATACATGTTGTCTTAAGTCACTCTTTCTAAGAGGAATACGTAATTGAAAAACGTGGACTAGCATTCAGGAAAAAAGTTACGTAACAGTAGTGTTCCTTGATCAGATTGCCTGGGATGTCACAATTACTACAGAAATGCTACAGCATATATGAGCAATACTGTGTACACCAAAAGGTCATATTAGATGTTCATCCATGATAGCTTAACTTGCATGATTTAGGTACTCAGGTTACTGGGGAGATGGGGAAGACAGCTGAAAGATTCTGTATTACATAGTTAATGAGCATGCTTTTCATACTCAGAAAAATCTATTTCTATATTATTTGACATCTGCTTTTAGCAATCACTTGTTAAAAACAGCTTTGAATGTTTTATTTTCTTGTTACCCTAGTGGTGATAAAAATTATTTCAATGTGTTTGGTCCAATATATACTCCCTGACAGATACCCATGACAGCACATGAAGATAGAATATGGAAAACTATGCATAGTTTCTACGCAAGGCTTAAATTGTCCCCCTTTTCCACAAAACTTTATTTTTGGAGCCAAATGCAGTCCAGGCTCATGCTTCATTTGTTTAAAAGTACTTATAAGTATAATCCACTGATGGTATGGGAAAGAAATATTGCAAAACAGCAAAAGGGCTCTAAAAATTGTACGCAGGCAAGAGAGCATGTAAGAAAAAACTCATGAAGGTTCCAAAATAATTAAATAAATGTTCTAATTTTCAATAAGTTATCATTTTGCTGTCATTCTCATTAACAGCCTTCAAAGCCCTATCCGAAACAAGCTGATACAGAGAAATTAAGAGCAGTAATCAAGCGAGAAATGATAGACCAGCTGGGTCGACATCAACTTGGCAAAACGTGAATACAGTTCAATAGCTGAACCAGATGCTAGAGTTGTTGAAAAACCCTGCAGGAGATATTGATGTATTTTCTTCATATAATGCAGAATAACTGAATAAATGTCAAAAGCTAGAAATTGATGAGGAGAAAAGACTGACAGCCAAACTCCTTGTAAAACAGAAACCAAGTGTAACAATTTCCAACCTATTCAAACAATTCAATACATTTATTTCTCTCAGTGTCTGAATATGCCAATATATCAATCAGTCCTTGTAACTAAACTGCATGTAACTGAGCTGGGGTAGATTTCCCCATAGATTTTTCACCTCTGTCATCATCTACCTGGAAAACCTGGACTCTTGAAAAACACTTTATTCTAAAATCTTCTAACACTGATTTCTATCCCAGAAGTGTTTCCCTGAGGTTGGAGGCAAGCACACCAACAACACCCCCCCACCCCAACAAATCTAACGCAGCACAAGGAAAATTTCAAATCCATTCTGTAAAAGCAACACTGTTTGCAGAGTTTGGAGAGCTCGGCAACAAACCCCAGCTACCAACAGCTGCTTGTTCAAACATATGCTTTGTCATGGTCAGCTTCTAATTGCATTCATAATGATGTAATAGCTTTAATAATCCTACCTTCCATGCCAGCTGTTTTTCCTGTCACTCCATCATGCCAATAAGTTGGCTGCTGTAACAAATCAAGATAGTGCAAAACAGCATCTTTCTCCTGATTCTGTCATCTTCCTGAAAGCATTCTATTACTGCCGACTGCTGGGAACCAGAAAGTCTATTTGAATTCCAACAGCTCCCCTTTCGCATGATTCAAGTTAGGTTAGGTGGGCATGCCTAACATGATTCTCTCAGTCATTTATTATGCAGCTGCTACAACGTCGGTGTGGTAACCACTCTGACTATCTGATACGTCAGTTGAACAAAACCTACACCTCAGAGCAAACACGAGCCTGAGCAGCGTTCTGCATTTAACGAGCATTCTCCCTGCCTAAAAAACAGTGGATCTGCAAATCTCTTTCAGTATCTACTCGGTCCTCTGTACAGATGCAACAATTTTGAATTACATTCTTCTAACTATGCCGAGAGTGGAGTTCCTTTGCCACACATCATATTATTCACACTGAAATTCTGGCTGATTTTCACTTATCTTCACAGCCTTTTAAGGGTAAAAACTCTCTCTTCTGATTGTACTTTTGAAATCAAGATGCTGCGTGCTCAGCCCCACATCTCCGCTTTATGATAAATTATAGCATGCGCTTTCTCAAACGGAATTTGCCTCTTGAGATTCTACAGAAATTTTTCTAATAAGAGGATTTTTTTTTCAAGAATATTTATTTTGCACATTGGGAGACATTTAAAGTCTGGCACTCTGTGTGTTTCTCCCACAAGTAGACTTTATAGTTGATATTTTCACTTCAGAGCAATGCTTGCTTTCTTTCGAAAAGTAAGAAATTAGTTTAGGTGACTCTCTCACACAACTTGCTTGCCAAGTAAATAAGTGTCATTTTAGAAAAATGCATTTTGTATTTGAAAAATACCATGCAGGAATCAGTATTTATTAAACTATAATTGCCATCACTTCTACAGTATTAATTTTATGTAAAATTTCAAAGATTGCCTCTCTAGGGAGATTCATAGTTATAGTTTGAAATGATCAAACAGGAAAATTTAAGTGTTTTCATGAGAAAAATACTTTAAAAGGGGGACTTTTCAAATCTTATGTTTGCACTCAAGCATTAGATATTCAGCTTGGCAGGGCAACCATCCCCCACCCCCACAACAAGCAATCAGCTAGTTGCATAGCTTCATTATGAAACTATAAGCAATAATTCATTTAGCTTATGTGAGATATGCAAATGTCACTGCTCTGAAATACTGTTTCCCTAAGGGTGTGTGTGTGTGTGTGTATATATACATTTTAGCAATTCTCTCTCTTTTCTAATTTTTTTATGTAACACATACATACAATCCCTGTATATATTAGGAAATGTACAAATCAGTAACTTATAATTTATTATGTTTTATTTATAAATGCTAGAAAAAAAACAAAGACAAATTGAATCCATTTGAACTCACCAAAGTTTTTCAGAAATATTATGCATATCATCCACATAACAATTCTGAAAATACTGGTTTATCAATTACTGTTATTTTTTTAAAAATCACTTTTGTGGTTAGTGCTATCTATCTCAGGGCTGGTGAATGGCAGAAATAAATACCTGTGGTTTTGTTCCTAACCTTAGCTTCTGCTTATCTCTCCAGCTTCAACGGTTGTCTCTCCTCCTTCTGTTCATAGTTTATTCCAGCTACAACGGACATCTTTTTTTCCTCTAAAACACTGTGCTTCTTATTGTCTCAGAGATATTGCATGTTCTGTTTCACCTTTCCATAAGCCTCCCCTCACTTCTGATTGCCTACCTTCCATCCAATCTTTAGGTATCAGCTTGAAACATAATTTGCTATGTGAGGCATTTTTCATCCCCTAGATAAAATTATATTCCCCTGCATGCCATTTCATAGTGCCTTGTACTTCCTTTGTCTTCATCATAGTGGCATATACGTATACAATCGAAGGTGGTAGGTAGTATTCTCACACATACATGCAACACACTCCTATATTCATGCCTATACACATATGTATGTATATGTGTATGTATGTATCTATTGTTACAATACTGATACTTATCTAATCTTCATACTGAACCTATGAGGGTGACTATTATTACATGCATTTTACAAATAGGGAAACTGAGACTTTGAAAAGTTAAATAACTTGGCTGGGTCTCCTGATTTTACTTAACTGTTTCTATTTTCTCTTATACTGTTAGTTCTTGACATTGGAGATCATGTTTGTCTTGCCCATTGCTAAATTCTAAAGCCCAGAGAAGTATTTGAAAAATTGTATTCCATTTATCATGCATCCAGTAGAACCTGTTTTATGCAATACACTGTCATATGGCAATGATGAAAACAGACACGAATCTTATTTCTTGAAGCTTTAGGGCAAGGACAAGAGCTTTACACTCAGATGAAGGGTCCATGGATAGAATTCAGGCATCTGTTAACTTGAATGAGAAAATAGTACATCTTTTTTCATTAACCTCTAATAAAAGTGTAGCATTATTTTCATTTATATTTGTAGGCTATCGACTGCAGTAACATGAACAGTGCCTGTGACTGTCACTAATAAAATTCACAAGTTTTTCATATCATTATATAGATGCTGCATGTATCTCACAATAGTAATTTACATACATCATTACCTTGAAATTATGGTTCTTATTGAGCCCAACACTATATCATGTTATTTAATGTGCTAATAAGGAAGTACAAATATGTATATATTATTATATCAGAGCTTTAAAAAGATTTAGAAAACTGTATTTCAATACAACTGGTTTCAGTTGTAACCCTAAATATGTTATTTTGTATATTTCAATATAATTCAGTCAAGCTTCACCAGCTGTCAAAGGTCTTAAGGTGTTAGGGCTTTAAGCTTCACCAAGTATAAAAGGGGTTCATGCTAGAACCCCTGTCCTAGAAGATAGGAGAATATAGCACACTGGTTAATATACTGTCTCTGAAGTCTGATACTCGAGGTTCATATCTCAGATCTGTGGCTTAACATTAATGTGTTGTAGGGTAAGTTACTTATCCTCAGGTTACTGTTCTGTAAAATAGAAATAATACTCTCTTTTACACTATTGCTCCGAGGATTAAATAAGAGAATGATTATAAAATACTTAGTACAATGCCTGACAACTTTTAAATGCTTAATGGCTGTTAGGTATTATTAGTGAGAAGGCCAGATATGAAATTATCATGACACATAAAAACTGAAAGAGATACAAAAGGATTTACAAAGATTTTCAGAACAGGAACTAGAACTCTCATACACAACTGAAGAAAATGGTAAATGGCAAAAACCACTTTGAAAACAGTCTGGCGGTTTCTTAAAAAGGTAAACATATACATAAGAGCCAGCCTTTTCACTCTGACAGAAATGACAACAAATGCATATTTTAAAAAATTTATACATGAAATTCATAGCAATTATATTTGTAATAGCCTCAAACTGGAAACAACCCACATGTCCCTCATTATGTGACTCGATAAACAACCGTGGTATTTCTATACAATAGAATGCTACCTTGCCATGGAAAGGGTTGGACTATTGATATATGCACCACCATGAATGAAATGCAAATGAATTATGCTGATTGAAAGAAGCCAAACCAAACTATACGATTTCATGAATACAAAACTCTAGAAAATGCAAATGAATCTATAGTAACAGTAAGCAGATTAGTGGTTGCCTAGGGAAGGTAGAGATGAGGAACAGGGAGGAAGGGTTACAAAGAGTCCTGAGGAAATTTTTGAGAATGTGGACATAGCCACTATTTTGATTATGGTGATGGTTTCATGGATGGATGGATGGATGGATGGATGGATGGATGGATGGATATAGAGATATCAAAACATATCAAATTGTATATTTTACATATGTACAGTTTATTGTATATCAGTTGTACCTCAATAACACCTAAAAAAAACCTGTTTTTAACCAGACTTTAGATCATTCATATCAATGTAATTAAAAAGCGAAATTAACACACTATCACCTCCTTAAATGAAAAGTTAATCTACAAAATTTCATCATAAAGAATGTGTGTTCTAAATAATTCTATCAACTGCATATAATAACCATGAGCATCCTGAGAAAATAATTTTCCCCACCATCTGCTATTTATAGTTCTTCATGTTATTAGTGAACAGCCTGGAAATGGATTTTTGTCCAATTACAAAGAAAAATTTTGTGCTATTCAACATATACAATTTTGTTAATTTATTATGAGCATATAAGTCAGTAAAATAAAGTATTAGGCTGGTTACAAAATGATCACCTGCATAACATCTAAGGTATTGATCAATTCAGCTTCTTGCCATATAATTCCATGTTATAGACAATTTGGAATATGCTTCCTTTGTGAACTAATGATTAAATAAAGAAGGATTTGATTTTATAAGTTACCCTCATTTCACAGCAAAGGATACCATATCAAACTCAATGAATATTTTGAGGGAAAGATAACTGAGGAAAAGCCAATTGAACCATGTGACAATATGACGGAGAACAGTAAAACACATCCCCATATATAAAGTTTTCTCATATGCTATATTAAAACTGTTGAGGTGGTAAAAAATTTACCCTGATCACTGAACTTTTAAAAATTATTACCTCAGTGAAGTTACAGTTGGATCAATGAAAATCAGAAAATTATGTGTCCGTATTTTGAATCTAACATAGTACCCCTTCCCAGTGTAGATTACTCAAAAGATATTAAGATGTTTAACACACACACACACACACACACACACACACACATACACACAGAGATCATGGCCCTGTCTCTGATCTCTCCCTGGCTTCTCTTCATCCTCAGAACAGAAGCTATATAATAATATAGCCTGTTAAGACTCAGAGTAACATGCCCCTGCCACTTCTTTCTCTTCTCATCTCCATACTACTCCCTGTACCTTTCCTTATTTTTCTCCAATCATACTAACTGGCTTTATTTCTCTTCAAACATTTCAGGCTAATTCCCACCTTGGGACATTTCCATTAGCTGATCCTTCCTACCAGGAATGTCTTTCCATAGAAACTACAAGGCTTACTCCTTTTCATCCAGGACTCGACTCAAATGTCACCTCAATAGAAAGCCCTTTGTGGATTTCTCTCTCTAAAATAACACTTTCCCAACCTTAATCCTTCTCTATTTCTTGGACTTGCTTCACTTTTCTTTACCACCCTTATATCCTTTATATCACCACCTGGCATCAAATTATTGATTTCCATAATTCATTCCAACATGTCTTAAGAACCTACTTTATGCTAGATACTTTTGGGGATGCTGGAAATACTACTGTCCTCATAGAGTTTGTAGTTTTGTGAGAAAGATAGATATTATATAAATAATCAAAAGTGAGACTTACAACAAGTATTATGAGAGGTAGATGCATAAATACAACATTTTAAGAAGCATATATGATTGAGGGACTAATCCTATCCAAGAGAATTCTGTTTAAATATAGAACTAAAGGATAAGTGGTTATTAGATGGGTAAAAGGATAAAGGTGGAGAGTAGTATAGGGAGAGGGAACAAGGCAAGACATTATTCAAAAAAGGACAAAAATGACCATGATGACTGGAGCATGGTGTACAGGATGAGGATCTCAAGACAGGTGGGGTTTAGATCATGTGGGCTTCTTCGTCAGCCATGTTAAGGATCCTGGAATTTATTTTAAGGACATTGAAAAGCCACTAAAGGGTGTTAAGTAAATGAGTTATATGATCATATTGCATGTCAAACAAATAAACCTCAATGTATTCAAAGAACAGATTAAAATGGGGTGAAGGACAATTCTAGAGGTCCATAGGCAAGTTAAGAGGCAATTTCAATATATTAGTAAAGACAATTTGACTAGCTAGCTAGCAAAATTGATAGAAACAGTGAGATTCCAGATACACTAAAAGGGAGAACTGATATTGTAGAACATGGTGATTGAAATTTGAGGCAAGTTCAGGGATATGAAGAGGTAAACATTTACTTCTACATTTTCAACTTGAGCAATTGAATGAATAGTGGCGGTATGTTCTAGAAAAGCCAGGTTGGAAAGGGGAAGATCGCTTCAGTTTTGTTGCCATTGAGCTTGCGATTCTTGGGAGATTTTCAAGCAAAGACATCAAGAAGAAAACAGATGTTAGGGTCTGAATTTCAGAATTCATAAACACTAGATTTGCCAGCATTTGACAGTAAACCTAGCCATACATTTGAATAAGACTTGGAGATGGAGTAAGCCATGAAAAGAGACAAGTGCCTAAGAGGGCACCCCAAGAAACTCTAACAATTCATGATTGGATGAGAGAATGAAACTATAAGGATACTGAGAAGGAATAGCCAAAGGGGGAGAAGGCACATAATTAACAGAGTGTGACTTTCCAAAAGTTAAGGGGATAGGGAGTTGAAAGAGAAGAAATTGTCAAGTGTGTCAAATGTGCTTGGGAGATGCACTAAGAAGATAAGGAAGAGGTTCTTGGTTGAGAAACAAAGAACATAATGATCTGAATGTGAGCAATTTCAGGGGAGTAAGGGTAGAAGGCAAATTAGAATTGGTTGAAAAGTGAGTGGGCCAATATAGAATGATAGGTAAAAGAGTTTTGTAGGCAAGGTTTTGTTTTTCTATTTTAGGATTTAATTTAACTTTCCTGACAACATATACAAAGCTCAATTGTTATATTAAACATTCTGGACAATTTTCAAAAAATTTTTTTAATTAAAATTTATTGGGGTGACAATGGTTAGTAAAATTACATAGGTATCAAGTGTACAATTCTGTAATACATCATCTATATATCACATTGTGTGTTCACCACCCAGAGTCAGTTCTCCTTCCATCACCATACATTTAATCCCATTTACCCTCATCTATCACCCTTCCCCCTACCCTCTGGTATCCACTAAACTATTGGCTGTGTCTATGAGTTTTTGTTTCTTACTTTGTCATGTTCCTTTTTTGTTTTCAGTTTTATATCCCTCATATCAGTGAAATCATATGGTTCTTGACTTTTTCTTTCTGACTTATTTCGCTTAGGATAATAATTTAAGCAATATAAGAAGACATTTGCAACAGGTGTCATGTGATATAAAAATACTATGATGATAAATTGTGACAAAATCTCAAGTACTGCTAATAATGTTTAATTGTCTAAAATCATAGAGAAAGGAAATGAAAAATTTCTTCTACATATGGTAGATACCATACAATTCACTGTTATTATTGTTGCTGTAAACCTTCAATTATCTTTTATATTCATCCATTTTTTTACCATTATTGGAGAAGTTTATTCATTCTTGCATATCTGTTTTTTTCTATCCGTAATAATTTTTCTTTAGCCTGCAGAATGTTCTTTAGAATCTACACTGGTGTAAAACTACTGGTGATAAATTATCTCAGCTTTTGGATGACTGAGACTATCTTTATTTTGCCTTCATTTTTTTCTTTTTACAACTTTCTGTTTTAAATTATTACATATTCCCATGAAATTGTAAGAAATCATACAAAAAAAGTCCTGGATACTCTTCACACAGCTTTCTCCAAAGGTAAAATCCTGCAAACCTATAGTATAATATCACAAACAGGAAATCGAGAGTGAGACAACCTTATTCAGATTTCACCAGTTTCACATGCACTCATTTCTCTCCACACCTCTTTCTCTTTCTCTCTTGTTCCCTTTCTGTGTGTGTTTTGTTCAAGGAAACTGTTCACATGTGTATTTCATGTGACAACTGCCACAGTCAAGAATCCAAACAGTTCCAACACAGGAATCCCACATGCTACCCTTTTATTGCCACATGCACCTCTCTCCTAGTGTTTGGCTTCTAAGGGAGTTAGAAAAAGAAGAGAACATAAACCCAATGGAAAAAAATGATAAAGATAAGTCAGAAATAAATGATATTGAAAACCTGAAAACCACACAATCAATGTAAAAAAAAGGGATTCTTTGGAAAAAAAAATTAAATTTATAAACTTCTAGCAACAGTGACAAAGATAAAATGACAGAAGACAGATATCAAAAATAGCAATGGAACAGGGCATATCACTCTAGATCTTGAAGTCATTAAAAGGATACTAAAAAGATACGAAGAATAATTTTATGCTCATGAATTCCACAACTGAAAAGAAATAGAACAATTCCTTGAAAATCAGAAGCTACCAAACTTAATCAAGATGGAAGAGACAACATGAATAGTCCTATGGACATTAAAGAAATTGAATGCATAATTTAAAAGCTACAGGAAAGGGGCCGGCTGAGTGGAACAGTGGTTAAGCGCTGGCTTGGGAAGCCAGCAGCCCCAGTTCAATCCCACATATGAGGGCCAGTGACATTGCCCTCACCTCAAAAAAAAAAAAAAAAAAGAGCTACAGGAAAAATATCTCCAGGACCAGATGGTTTCTGTGGAGAAATCTACCAAACATTTAAAGAACTGACACCAATTTTACACACTGTTTGCAAGACAGTAGAAGAGGGATTATTTCCCAACTCATTTTATTTAGCATTACCTTGACATCCAAAGCTAGAAAAAGACAGGGAAAAAAAGGAAAACTACACATCAATATCATGAATACAGATGAAAAAATACTTAACAAAATTTAACAAATAGAATTTAGCAATGTATAAAAAAGAATTTTATATCATCATTGAAATAATTATATATTCACAAGAAGTTACGAAGATAATAAAGAGAAGTTCCCTGTACCCATTACCCAGTTTCCCCTAAGAGTTACTTAAGTATTGATAGAATAGTTTCAAAACCAGGAAATGAACATTAGTGCAATGTGTATGTATCGATCTATGTCATTTTACCACCCTTGTGTATTAGTGTAATCACCACTGCAATCCAGATATAAAATTTCCATTATCATAAAAATCTTCCCCTCACTAGCCCTTTGTAGCCACACCCGCCCCATCTCCACAAAATCCCTAACCCCTGGCAAATTGTTTTCCATCTCAATGATTTTGTAATGCTATATAGATGGAATCATAGAGTGTGTAACTGTTTTAGATTGGCTTTTTTCTCCCACTCAGCATAGTGCACTAGATCCACCCAAGTTATATCTATCAAAAGCTTATTACTTTTCATCACTCAGTAGTATTTCATGGAATGCATATATATATAATGTTTTGTTTGAACATTCATCTATTGTAGCACATTCGAGTTGTTTTAAGTTTGGGACTATTATTAATACAAATAAAGTTGCTATTGACAATCATGTACAGTTATTTTTTTTATTGTGGACATGTAAATTCATTTCTCTAAGATAAATGACTGAATGCAATTGCTGGATTATATAGTATTTGCATATGTTTAGTTTTCTTTTTAATGAAACTACCAAAGAATTTTCCAAAGTGGCTGTACCATTTTACATTTCCACCAGCAATGTGTGAGAGATAGTTTCTCTGCATCCTCTGCCAGCATTTGGTGCTGTCATTAAAATATATATATATATATTTTATATCTTCTTATAAGTGCGCAGTGATATCTCACTGAGATCTTATGCATTTCCCTGATGGTTAGCGATGTTAAGCATATTTTCGTGTGTTAACCATCCATATATCCTCAAATGTAGCACATTTGAGTTGTTTTCAGTTTGGGGCTATTATTAATATAAATAAAGTTGCTGTTGACAAGCATGCACAGTTGTTTTTTTAATATGGACATGTAAATTCATTTGTGAAATGTCACTTTGTGTCTATTGCCCATTTAAAATTGGATTGTTTGTTTTTCCTGTTATGAGAGATCTTTACATAGGCTAGCTAAAAGTTGTTTTTTCAATCAGATATGTGGTTTGTATACATCTTTTTCCATGTCTGGAGTTTGTATTTTCATCTTCATAACAGAGTGTTTCACACAGCCAATTTTTTTGTATTCGCATGAAGTCAAATTTATCGATATTTAAAATGTATGAATCATGAAGCATGATTAAAAACTCTTCAACAAGCCCAAGATTCCAAAGACTTCCTCCTATTATTCTGAATGTTTTATGGTTTTACATTTAAATGCATGATTCATTTTGAAGTAATTGTTTAACGAAGTATGCAAGTGTGAGGTTTAGTTACTCTTTTTGGCCTATGGATAGCTAGTGGCTCTAGTACCATTTGTTGAAAAGACCATCCTATTCCATTGAATTGCTTTCCCAAGTTTGTCAAAAATCATTTGTGGGTTGTTTTTTTTTTTCATTCACTATTCTATCTTTCCATAAACACCAAACAATCTTGATTAATATCAGTACATAAAAAAAATCTTCAAGTCAGATGTAGTGATTCCTATTTTATCAAGATTGTTTGATAATTAGGAATTGACAAATTCCTAATTTGTCAAGATTATTTCAGAAATGAGTGTATTTTATATTGTCAAATTTATGAATTTAGAATATTTCCTCATCTTCCTGTTTTAGCATCTATAGTGATTTTTTTCCTGCCCCGAGGGCAATGTCACTGGCCCTCATATGTAGGACCCGAACTGGGGCCGCTGGCTTCCCAAGCCAGTGCTTAACCACCGCACCACTTGGCTGGCCCCTTTAGTGATATTTTTGATATTGATAAAATTTGTGTGATTTATTATTTGTTACTTGCTAGAGGTTTGTCAGTTTTATTGACTTATTCATCTGAATTATGTTTTGTTTCATTGAGTTTCTCTATTTTTTGTGTTTTCATTTTCATTGTTTTCTGTTCTTACTTTGTATTTTTTTCTTTGTGCTGGTTTTGAGTTTATGTTACTACTCTTTTTACTATTTTCTTGATATGGGAGTTTAGATTGTTGATCTGAGACTTTCCAATTTGCTAATGTGTCAATTTAATGCTATAAATTTCCTCTATAGCACAGCTTTGGCTGAATCCTAGAAAATTTTAAATTATATATTATCATTTTCACTCAGTTCAATGTAATTTTTCAAATTTATCTTGAGACTTACTTTTTGATTCATGGGTTATTTAGAAGTCACTTGTTAGCTTCAAAGTGAAATGTTTGGAGATCTTTCTGTTGTCTTTCTGATATTAATACCTTGTTTTATTACATTGTTGTGCGAGAACACGTTGTGCATGATTTCAATATAAAAAAATTGTGGAGGTGTTTTTTTTTGTTGTTGTTTTTTTTGTGGCCCAGGATAGGGTTTATGTTGGTATATGTTTTATGGGCACTTAAAAAGATTTTGTATTCTGCTGTTGTTTTGTGTTCTGTCGACATCAAATAGATCTAGTTCTTAACTGTGTTGTTCTTCTATATTCTTGGTAATTTTCTGTCTAGTTGTTTTATCGATTATTGAAAGAGGGGTTTGAAGTCTGCAAATATAATTGTGGATATGTTTATTATTCTTTCCAGTTCTATCACTTTTTACTTCAGATTTTTTTTAGCTCTGTTGTTTGATACATACACACTTAGGATTAATATCTCTTCTTGGTGTAGTGACCCTTTTGTCATTACAAAAAAACCCATCTGTCCCTTGTAATTTTCTTTGTTCTGAAGTCGATTTTATCTGATAAAATTTAGCCTTTCCTTTCTTATAATTAATGTATACAAGTGTATCTTTTTCTATCCTTTTACTTCAATTTACCTATATTATTATTTTAGTGTTAAATAAGTGTGAGTTGTATGAATTAATGTTCTTTCCCTTTACCCATATAATTACTGCTTTAATCAAGACTCTGATAATCTATCTTCTGTATAAATTGTTTCTTCCTGGTTTGCCCAAATTAAGTACTAGAATATCCATTCTTCAATTCCCTTGTAAAAATTGGAGTTTAAACATTAATCAAATTGGTATCTGTTGAACACTCATGATATACTTTGGCACTGAGAAAATTAGTTTTTAAATTAAAACAAAACAAACAAAGAAACAAAACCCCTCATGCCTTTGATAGTATTACATTGTAGCAATGAAGAATGTAAAGAAACATGTGAAATAATTTATTAATAATGGATAGCAACATATACTTAGGTTCTAAAATCACAGGGAATACCATCCTCATTTTAAAGGTCTCTCACATAAGAAATCCATTTTAAATTTCTACCTGCATATCCTATCATCGATAATACTATGAAAATACTATTTAAATGAGGAGGCTATTTTATCCAATTCAAAGTTCATTTCATCTTAGTATTGGGTTGTCGGAAAAGTCATGACATATTTTTCCTATGTTTTACATTGCAAAAATGCATCATGACTTTTCCGACAACCCAATATTAGAAAATTCCCACAAAACCAATGAGACAAAGAACATACATGTTCTTTTTACTCCCAACATTCATTTAAGACATAAAACATGATGTCTAAATGCCATAACTAGTTAATAAAAGTGACAAACAAAGGGCCCACAGATCCTGGCCCCTACCCTTTGGTTCCTTCTATCCAATCATCATTTTATCAACTTCTCTGTCAATTGCCATCATTCCTCTAAAACAAATTTGCTTATTGGCCTTTCCTTTAATTATTGCAAAAAGTAAGATATACAAAAGAACTATCACTCTAGGTTTGTGTAGAATACTGTCAAATTTTACAGAATTTTATAATTGCCCCAATGATTCTCCCCAAATTGCAGTCAGAGTAATTTTTCTTTAACACTCTCTCCCTTTATTTCCACATTTCTCACTAATTGGAAAACAAAGCAACACCCCCATCTCATCTGGAATTCCAACACTGACCATCGCACTGATGGTTTTAACATTTGCTCTATGACATTCTGCCTTAAGTAACAGAAGCACCTCATTTTAAGTGGCCGTGTATCGTCAACTGCTATTCTGCATGAGATGATATGTCAGGGTCCTAGAGGCAAGCTTTTTCCTCCCATGTATTCATCCTGTCTTCTGCTTATTATTATTATTTTTAGAGTCCATAATATAGGGTTTCCCCTTCCTGGCGCTACCACTAAGCACCTTCAGGCTAGCATCAATCTTTCTAGTTCCTAAAACTGGTCCAATGTCAATTGATCTTCTCTGACAGTTCCAGGCTGAGAACGCTTACTCTTTTTAACTCCAAATCTAACTGACATTATTCTTTCACTCAGAACTTATCCCTGTGCCCTCCAATTTAATAACTAACCTAACCAATTATTTTCATTAATGGGGGGAGATTCTTGAGCCAGAGATCACATCACTACATGGTAACATCAGCCAAGGTATTTCTAGACATTCTTCTCAAGATGAAATAATCACCCTAAGAAATGATTCCAATGTTAGAAATTCAAATTCTGCAAAAACTAATAATAATGCCATTGTAGGTTTGGCACTCATTATAAACTGTCCTTCTAGTATCTCTCAAATCACACAATGGATGTAACACCAATTCCATCAACATTTTGGCCTGCCCTGCCTAAAAAAGGAAACTCATTTTGACAACAATCCTTTTCAAGCTTGAAATCTCTTAGGAAATCATCCAAAATGCCCTGGTAAATAATCAATTGCTTTATGTCTCAAGTGTTGGCTTATTCATGAAATCTGAATTAAAACACCATATTAAAGGCATTTATTCTATGGAAATGCTTAACAAAATGTTACCAACAAACATACTCTCCATAATACATATTAATTTATACTGGGTTCACCATAGCACTTTTATATTTCTTGAATTGAACCTATATATTGAAAGCTTATCTGGGAACAAACAGTAGCTGGGAATCACAACCATATATGTCACTTAGATGAAAATAATGACTTTTCCCTAATTTTCCAATATTTCAAAAAGCTCAAAATACTAACCTGAAAAGACATGTATATATTGTGGTAAAAGAGAACTTACAGTTCCTTTTTTCAGACTTTCTCGGAATTGTAAAGAGCCCTTTTGTCATAGAGAATGGCAATTCTGGTCAAAGAAATAATAACCTCAAAGAAAGGAGCTAATTTACCATTAGCCATGAGCACTGTGCACCTAACAGTTACCTTACCTTTCATTTAACAGATATAATTTCTAAATGGCAAAAATTGCCATCATCTTCAGACCACTGATAAAAATTATAGTCATCATAAACATAACATATAATTTTGACCAAGAGGGAATTAGTTCCTCTTGAGTATATTTTCAGCAGTTGTAGCAACTCTAAACTCTATGCTTTCTGTTTTTGGTGCTAAATGAAATTATCAGATGCCCAAAATCTTTTTTTTGCAACCCACAGCCATTCGTTGATTGTAACACAGTTTACAATTGTGCACTGGGTCATTTACTTGCAGACAATTTACTTTTTGGATTCACGGCTTCTTCTCTTTGTCCCTTTTCTGCTTCCTCTGAGCTGAGTTGCTAACGATTCATGAAAAGAAAAAAAATTTTACAGGGAAATAAGTTAATGCAATAACACGTGTGTATTGTTCCAAATGCTCAAAGTGATAGTCTGCACGTATGTGGTTTCTGAAATCTAAAGCAACATCTCACAAATGAAAGACATTTTTAACCCCTCTTCACAAATGATGGATTTTTGCCTCCCTCTTTTTTGTTTTTCAATAATCAAAAGATAACACATTTTGGAGAATAAGCTAAAAGAGAGAACCAAACCCAAAACAAAACATATGAAAAAATATTCGTATGGACCATGTCCTTCAGTTAAAAATCAAAACTAATTCCCAAGATCACCTTTCATTTTGCCTTCTAAATATGCTGAGCATTTGAATTCATATGCTTTCTCACCAATGTGATATTGTGAGCATTATTCCCTAGCAAAAGTAAAAGTGTTACTTCTATGAGCAGCAGACAATTTGTTTTTCATAAGTGTGATGTATGTGACAAATCAGAATTTGTTTTTCGTTTTCAAAATCCGAGTCTAGAAACCTAGCTTCAATGGTTTCGCTGTAGGACCCACAAAATATATACTTCTAACTATATTTTTGCAAAGACAGGCAATGGTGATAGCCCAATACTCCATGCATGGCTCAGCTATCCAAGAGTGCCAAGGGATCCATCCAGTTGTTGAGGAACAGGTCTCTCTGTGCCATCAATTCACTCTTTGAACACAGAATCAAAGGATGTTACCAAAAAATGAGGGACTAAGCTTTTACACCATTTTCTACATAAAGATAGAATCAGAAGATATTTTAAAAAGAAGGAACTGACCTTTCAGATCATCTCTTTCAACCCTTTCTATTTATGGATGAGAAAATGAAGGCCTATAAAGCAAAGGAGGGCCCACAGTGAAGGACAGTTCAGAACTGTGCTGAGACAAACTGTGAAAGCCAGTCTAATGCTCTTTGTCATTCAGAAGCTCCTAAAGGCCATGGTTGTTTAAGGACCAGGGCTGTTAACTCAAATGGCTCTGAGTTTCCATACTGGCCTGCTGCATACCTTTTCAAACAGACTTTATGTCAATAAACTCTCCCCAACTTGTGTTATTTTGACTATGCTGTCTGCTTTCTATTGTGTCCCAGTGGGTACTAACTCTTCATCAAAAGAAACAGTTTCAAGATTCAACGTTTCATCTGTAAACAGAGCTATAAAAATATAGACCTCCCAGAAACAAAGTGAATGTTTAACGAGATAGTGTATGCAAATCACTCACAGTGCCTAGTAAACACTCAATTAATGTTAAAAAGATTATCACCAGTTTGTATACTATGTCTTATTCTTCTCCAAAGGTAAAGGTGTGTAGGGAGTTTTGATATCTAGCATGTTCAGGAGATATAATGTGAGAATCTTAGTAACTATGTGAGAAAATGATCTTATTATGTATTTATCAATTTTGAATAATAGATATCGATCTAAATTTAATGTATGCCCATCTCCAATACCCCAACCTTCCCCAGATGAAAGCTATTAATTATTCACTCAAAAATGTCATAATATTATCATTTTATATCTTGTATTATAAGTGAGGTCCTGACTTAAGAAAAGGATCCATATCTCACATTCAATAAATATTTTCAGAAAAAATAAAGTCTCTTAGATGACACAATAGGCATCACAGTATTCTGAGACTAACCAGTATCATCCATGTGATCACTTTCACCATGTAATAGATTTGTACAAGGGAAATTGAAATATTATCATTAGAATGTCAAATAAGCATTGTTTAGAGGTTTAACAGGGACTATGTATATACCTACTAAATCTAGTTCTGTCAAGAGATTGAGATATCTATTTAAGGGAGCTTTTGCCTTTCAATAAAAGGTTGACATGAATCTTACAGACTTGGCTTACATTTTGTTTGACCAGAAACTTTTAATGATTTAAAACATGTAAATCTTTTTTTTACCATTTGTTAAGTGAACCTCTAAAATCAGAAAGAAATCTAGGTCCAAAAGAGTACAGTGGTTCCCTAAGGGTGAGCCAAAGCTAAAATATGAATTTGAAATAGCTCCCATTTAGCAGAGAGTGGCATGAAAATTATATGATTGAATTCATTTAGCTTATATCAGCATCTCTGGCAGACTCTGCTTACAGGATGCCCAGGGATGAAATAACATGGGTATCTGCTGGTCATGTGATAGAGTCTTGGTGAACAGTCATGGCAATGCTTAGATGGACTTAAGGAGTGCATAGTTTTTATTCCTTTCCTAATTTTATTAAGCACTATTTTTTCTCTATGTTAAGAGATAATTTTCCAGTTCAGATCATTTTTTTAAAGTTTTTCACATATTTTGACCTTGCTAAGGCCACACAAAGCAGTTGTAAAAATTTAACAGCTTAATTTTAATTCTTTAATCTTAAGGAAAACCAGCAAGGAATTTTGAGCGAGTACCACTCTTATTAAGAATCAAAAGTATACTGACCAATGTCACCCCAATACATTTAACTAAAAAGAAGAATCAAAAGAATATCTACTCTGAAAGTCTGAATAAATGTTAATACAATTAGTATGAAGACTCCAGTGATAAATTAATTCAATTTAAAGAACAGACATCAGGATATTTTAGGGTAAATGTCAGGACAAAGCTACACAAGTTACATAGGTTTCAAGTGTACAATTCTATAATACATCATCTATATATCACATTGTGTGCTCACCACCCAGAGTCAGTTCTCCTTCCATCAACATATATATGATCTCCTTTACCTTCATCTACCACCACCCCCTTTACCCTCTGGTAACCACTAAACTACTGTCTCTGTCTATGAGTTGTTTCTTCATTTCTTTTTCTTGTTCTTTTGTTGCTTTCAGTTTTATATCCCACATATCAGTGTAATCATATGGTTCTATACTTTTTCTGTCTGACTTATTTCACTTAGCATTATCATCTCAAGCATCCATGTTTTGCAAATGGTACTATGTCATCTCTTCTTATAGAAGAATACTATTCCATTGTGTATATATACCACAATTTCTTTATCCACTCATCTGTCAAAGGACACTCACCGCAATAAACTTTAATTTAAAAAAAGCTAGAGAAGTTCAGGGTAAAATAAGAGAAGTCATAGGGTGAAAGGTAGTGCTGAGAGTTTTTATAACAATGTTGTCAACCTCAAATTGTAGACATTGTCTTTATCTTTGCTGTATATGACTTTATCAGTCAAAGATTTAAATATGTTCAGGGGGAATGTTGGGTGAGAAAAACAAGACATATACAGCATTTACCATTTGGCTCTAGATAACAAGATATTTTGGAACACATCAGACAAATAAGATCTCAGCCAGGCTCCTACAAGAATATTACCACGGATTAAGTACTCATGGCTTCCAAGCTCAGTTCCGCTGTACGAGGTATCTATCATATAATACAATCCCACTTCAAGGGTTGTTGTGAGTATTAATTTATTTGTCATTTATACATCTGTTTAAAAATATTTCTTGTTTCTTATGTGGCAAGCTCTACTTTAGGTACTATGGATTCAGCAGTAGAAAACAGTGGTCTCCAACTTTTAGAACTAATAATCTATGGGAGGTAGACACACCAACAAATTAAAATAATGTGTGATGAGTATTACGAGAAAGGAAATATAGAAGCTATGATAACATGTAGCAGATGGAAGCCTCACTGGAGAAATGAAGGATATCAGGTGATGCATATCAAAAGACTTTGCAAGAAACCAGTCATTACATTATGTAGAAGAGGTGGATAGGAAGTTGTCTGGTAAACACACCAAAATGTTTAAGAGAGACGCAGCAACAACCTCAAAGGCATGTATGTTTGAGGATCTATCAAAAGTTTAAACAGGTCTTGTGGTAAGAGGAGATTGAAAAAGTAATTGGGGAAATACTGTTAATGGTATAAATGTCAGGCTAAGGACTTTGGGCTTCAATCTATATGCCCTGTTTTATGGTATGCCTAGGAGAACTTAAAATCACCAGAAAGAAATATGACATGTCTTCCTAGACCATCCACTATACTAGAAGTTATATAACAATCAGCGGCAGACCCATTGTAATATATAACATGATATTCACATGACTTATAAGGAAAAAATGAGGCAGATAAATTTCTGACTGCCAGCAGCAACTTCAGCATCAAAATTTATTCACCTCTGTAATTAGGGCATTTAAGGGATAGTTATTTGCTCATTTACTGGCAGGGAGTCATTGAAAATTTTAACCAAGAAGTGTCTAGCAAGCTGCAAAATGATTAACATAAACAGGTTAATTTCCTAGCAACTACTCTGAGGAAACATTTAGATTTCTGAAGTGTTTCTCTTCTAAGAAATTATTTCCTTTTGTCTCACTCCATGTATATATATAATTCTCTTGGGAAAACCACACACACCAAAAGATAAATCTAGGGCTGGCCGAGTGGCGCAGTGGTTAAGCGCTGGCTTGGGAAGCCAGCAGCCCTGGTTCGGGTCCCACATATGAGGGCCAGTGACACTGCCCTCGAAAACAAAAAATAAAAATAAAAGATAAATCTGTATTTTAGTGGTGGTACCTGGTAGCATTTTTGGCACTCAGGGGATAATGGGTCAGGTCAATAGCTCATGGTTACATTCCTGAAGTGTAAATGTGTATTCTCGGCTGTCAATGAGAAAATATTCTACTACTGAATAAGGGATAGTTTTAAGTTAACTCCAAAGCAGTGATAGATAGATAGACAGACAGACAGGAAAACAAAATTGATTAATTAATTAATTAATTCAAGTTTTTCAGAGATTAATTTCCTTAAAGTTGTCATAAATTAAAGAGTCATTTGAATGAAAATAACAGGGGATTTGGGCATGGTAAATCTACTGCATGCGGGTGTCACTGAATGGTCTGGCTTCATCAGGCATCCAGGAGATGACAAGGAAGAGGTACAAGATCAACCTGTGACAGCCAACCTCTACAAGTATCTAGGTAATGCTGAGACATCCAGAAGTGCATTGTTCAGGCAGCTCTACTAGAATTCAAAATACCATGTAAGCACTCAAGAGCCAGATATATAATATATATAATAGCTTGCCCTTAGAAGACATTGAGCTGGAAGTAACTTGGACAGTATCCCTTAGAGCGTTTCCATATATATATATATTTTTTCATATGTATATTTCATATACAGATTTGTTTTAACCACCATGATCTTGATTCTTCTTTCATTATTTTATTATAAAATTAAAATGAATAAGAACTGAATTGAAAGAAAAATGAGTCTTTTCCAATCAAGATCAATATTTATCAAAGTATTAAAAACAATAAATATAATGAATATATTTCAATAAATAATCACCATTTTGACTGCTGGAGATACTATAATTATTTTCCGGGCATTTCATAAGTATATTGTTTTCATGAAATAAATTTGTGTGTAGTTGTAAAGAAGAGACTTATGTTCGTAGTGAAACAAATTTTGCTATGAACTCTAATAGTGTATATGCACATAGATGGCACAGAATACATTTTGCCAATAGCCAAATGTGTTTCTCCTGGTTTCTTTGCTCCCTATATATATACTTCCTTTACTCACTGAACCAGTGTCATCCATCAGATCAGATGTGGCCTCTGAGTTACAAAAGTTTTCTGAAACCCATAGCAGAGAGAATCTTCTTCACCAAGACATTTTATTTTCAGGTATTTCGCAATGCAAAAAACTAAGCCTGACAGAAACTGGGCAGAAATTGTGTACGCTAAATGATAGATTCGAAACAGATGAAAGAAGATTCAAACTACCCTCTCTTCAAAGATTAGATAGAGGTTGTGGGAACTGAACAAAGAGTTCCTGAGAGCGAGCCTGGGTCATTTCACTCCAGGACTATGAAAATCTCAGACAGGTTTGGGGTGATCTGAGAACACAGAATTGTGATTCACTCCTTGGATGAAGTACAAGGAAGAAGAAGGTTTACAGTAAAGTTTTTTTCATTCTTGCATGGCATGATATTTGTGGAGTATTATGATGGTAGGGCATGTTTAAAGAAAGAGTGCCAGAGAGCAAAGAACATCTATGGTCACAGAAAGCATCCCGAAATTTCGTGTGCCATCCAAAAGGGGTATGGAAATGTCTAAGAGGGGAAGATACATTTTCCCCATCAACAAAGGGGTATTAGAGTAAGGTCCCCAATATCCCCATATCTGTACAAATCAATCCCTACCTCCTACACCCCCTGCCACTCCATAACCCATGGCCAACCCTGGGGAAAAGGGAAGAGGGAGAAATCACTGAAATGGTTGAATAGAAACCTGAAATGCCTGAGGGAGAATAAAGCCAACCAAAGCAAAAAATGAATAATTGCAATTCACCTGGAAGTAACTAGATTAAATTTTCTGTCAGGTGGAAGGAAAGGAGCTTGCGATAGAGATTGTTATATTATAGAAACATTTTTTTAGCATACCTGAGTTTCTTTAGCAAATTTTGCTATACAGTCCCTTAATAATACTTTGACTTAAACTTTTTGACTTTATGGTGGTGTGAAAGCATTAGGCATAATAAATTACAAGAGATATTTAACAATGTATTATAAAATGGGCTTTGTGTTAGATGATTTTGCCCAGCTGTATGCTAATATAAGTGTTCTAAGCACATTGAAGGTAGGCTAGGCTAAGCTATGATGGTTGATAGGTTAGGTGTATTTGATGCATTTTTGACTTATAGTATTTTCAACTTATGATGGGTTTATAGAATGTAACCCCATCATAAGTCAAGGAGAATCTTTATAGAGATAGAGACTTGAAAACACATAATGGTTATTCCAATCTTCCCTTTACTCTTGCAATTGCCTAAACTATGCCTCTTTATAAAAATTCTCTTATTTCTTCCTTGACCCTATCAAAACTCCCATTCACCTCTGCTCAGGAGCATCTACTTTGAAATGACTATAATAATATGATGAAAGCAATTCACACCAATTTATGGTAGGGTTGAATCTGAAGTGAAAGTTAAAGAGAATGGTGGATTTTAAAACAGCTGGTCCATGTACTTTGTATATCCAAATGGAAACATATAACTAATGCTGTGGTTTACAGTCTCTTTCATTGGCCATGCCCACTCCACACTCAAAGGATATAAAAAAAGAATCATGCTGCCTTGAACAATGCAAATGGTCCTCATCTCAAACACAACAAAGAATTACTGCTTGACAAATTTGAATTAGAATCGTGTATGTTGAATATCTATAACTTATACAAGGACCCATCAAATACATGGTTAACCTACTAGACTAAAAAAAAAAAATTAAATACACCTACTATCTTAATATCATTCCCCAGTTACAGGTGAGTGATTAGAATATATGGATACCTGAGATGTGATTTTCTTATTTTTAAAGAAATATTAAAAAGTATAATAATAACACCTGCTCGAATAGATGTTTTTGAGGATTAAAGGAGATAGTTATAAAAATAAGCTCAAAAAACTTGGCTCTTTACCCACAGACATGTCTCTTTCATGTTCAAAAATGTCAAATCTATTTATATTTTTAATGGAACTGGATATATAAATAGGATGAAGTAGGAGAATTAAGGGCTGTGCAGTCTCAATACCATGTGAGTAACTAGCTATGGGCTGTGAAGCATGTGATTTGATGATGAAAAGTACTATGTGAGAAGAGGTAGACTGTTAAAATATATTCAAGAAGAGCAATTTAAGAAAATATCAAGTATATTCAGAGGTCTGAAAAGTTATAGGAAGAAATAGATTGAAAAGCTTTTGGACTTTAAAGGTATGTATTTATACTGATTTTTCTCTCATAGAAAAAAAATACCATCATACTACTGAACTTATTACAGATTAGAGATCAGTTTTTGCTTTGATTTTGTGAAGCATTGTGGGGTTGACCTGATTCCTTTCTGTCCATCTCAGGCCCAGGGTCTGAGAATGGTGGGCCATCATGCTGGTACCTCATTCCAAACTTTCTACAGAACTCAGGCAGGAAATAGTTGAATGAAGGAGTTATTAGTAAAAGCTGTGAATACACAGGTATTTCAAGAAGAAACGTAATGCTGAATTCATAAGTTGCTCCCCCATCTTCTCCATCTTCTCACACTATCTCAGATGTTAGGCAGACTTTAAAGTTCACAAATACTGTGAAGCAGTGTGAAAAAAAAAACACATTGATATGGAAGTAAAAATTCTGACTCTAACATACTATAGTTTTATTATCTTGGGAATAATTCTTCCACTCTTGTTGTTAATTTCCTAACATGTAAAATGAGAAAGATAATAGTTCATATGGTTGTGAAAATAAATACAGCTTTTAATCCAGTATCAGGAACAGATTGGATGATCAAGTTTTTGTTTTAATGGATATGTTGTAAGAATAAATTATATTAACTAAAATTTACCTGGGGTTTGTCATCATAATAGGACTCAAATGCTAATGAAATAAATAGATGAATGAACAAATGAAATAACAAACACACGTGGAAAAAGGTTTCTAATGATATGTCATGGAGTTCCCTCCTTGGCCAATTCTTGTTTTTGTCCTAATTGTTCATACAGGAAAGAATCCATGCCTAGGCGATAGGCTTTCAGAACTTCTCTATAACCTTATGCTTATATATGGCTTTTAAGCTGTTGAAGTTTATTAAGCACATTTTAGATTCTTTTGATCACCACTGTTTTACAATGTCTTTCCACTGATTTTCCAAAATATTTACCTGAATTTTATTTACTATTATATATATATATATATATATATATATATATATATATATATATATATATATATAATATATATTATACATTATATATACAGTAATACCTTGGTTTGTGAGCATAATTCATTTTGGAAAGAAACTACTCATATTGCAAGACATCGCTCGTTTACCAAGTTAAAATGTATTAGAAATGTTTGCTTGTCTTGCAGAACACTCGCAAACCATGTTATTCGCAATCCAAGGTTTTCCTATATATACAGTGTTTAAATATGTATATATTTAAATATGAGACTGGCTACTATTAAAATTAAGGAAAAAAATCCCAATAAAAATCGGGACTTTATCAAAGGTTTACAAATTTATTAGGCATTCAAGTTTACTCAAGGTTTACATGTGCTCTATATAATTAAATCTTGTCTCATACATAACCAAAATGATAGACATTTTTATTATAAATGTAAGAGATGGGCATATAGGTGATATTCATCTAATATCAATTTTAAGAGAAGTCTTAGTGCCTTATTATGCACATTAAATTTGCTATTGTGAAACATGTATTTTTACGTTTACATAACAAAAATAAAATCTTGTGATTTTTGCATAATATTAAGGAATGATAAATCTGTGGAGAATAGTTGGGGTTTTTTTTACATTTTTTAAAATTAAATTTACTGGAGTGACAATGGTTAGTAAAATTACATAGGTTTCAAGTGTACATTTCTATAATATATCATCTATATATCACATTGTGTGCTCACCATTCAAAGTAGTTTTTTCATAGCTCTCATGAGATAAATATGTCTATGAAAAGACTGGAGAAAAGAAGATACTTTATTGTAGTCATTCTGTAACATATATGTAGGCAAAGAGAATACACTGATCATAAAAAGCATTACACTGTTTCAAAAAAAATCCATATTTCCTTAATTAAAAATTTCCTAAAGTGCATATAGTCTTTTAAAAATAGCTCCAATATTAAATCAGTGATCACTTTCGCTTTGGATCTGTTCTCAAGGCTGTGTCTGAGGCTGCTGTCAAAAATCACACAGAGGTAAAAACTGTTTCAGAAAGCAGAGGACTTAGGGAGCCCACAGGAGAGATTCTACCTTTTAAATGGAATGCCACGTCAGACCAGGGCATGTGACTTAAACATTAGTGAGTCAGCAAGGAATGTGTGCGTGTGTGTGTGTGTATGTGTGTGTACACACGCGCATGTGCATGGGTGTATGTGTATACTTTGCTAGTAAAGAAGCAGTCCATAGGTGATTATTGCCACAGTTAACTTTGCTATGCACCTTTGGATATATATTATTTAAACTGAGAACTCTTTCCAGTGTCATAATGTATGAAAGCCATGGTATGATTTTCTTTTAGCTAGAGTTGGGGATGTGCAAGAAGGCTATTACAGGGCTGGCTGAGTGGCACATTGGTTAAGAGTTGGCTTGGAACACCGACTCTGAGCAGCAGGATCCCAGTTCGGATCCCACATGAGGGCCGCCTCTGCAGCTAAGATAGTGAACAACAGCCTGACATGCAGCTGGGCTGCTATGAGCTACAGTGAGTAGGCGGCAGCCAGCATGAGCAGCCAACAGCTGGTGTGAGCTGCCAAGAGCAGCCATGAGCGGCCGTCCAGAGGCCAGCGACTGATCTGCTTCACCCTGGAAGAGCACAATGATCACAATACCAACATGGGCCAGTGAAGTGATGTCCTCCACAACTAGACTGAAGAACAAAAGGGACAATAACTTGTCTGTTCCCCTGCCCCAATTCCCCAATAAAAAAAGTCTTTAAAAAAAAAAAGAAGGCTATTACAAGACTCATTTCTTAGTCACAGAATGACCTGGTTTTCCAATTAAGAAAATGCTCTTGGGCCACCTGAGTGGCTCAGTTAGTTAAGAGTTGGCTTGGGAGCGAGTGCTCTGAGCAGCAGGGCCACCTGTTTGGTTCCCACATGGGTCAGTGATGCTGAGCCCTCTATAGCTAAGATGGTGAACAACAGCTCCACCTGGAGCAGAGCTGCCGTGAGTCACCAGCAATGTGTAGGCTGTACTGGGGCTACAGTGGGTTGCCTTGATCTACCATGAGTGGCCAGCAGCCAGAGAGAGCAGAAGGCAGCCAGCGTGAGCTGCCAGCATCCGGGGTGAGCTGCCGTGAGAGTCTGTGAGTGGCTTTCGAAAGGCCAGCCACCAACTGCCTCAGACAAGAAGAGCGCAATGATCACAATACCAACATGGTCCAGTGAAAAGGCGTCCTCTGCAACTAGACTGAAGAACAAAAGGACAGCAACTTGTCTGTTCCCTTCCCCGAGTCCCCAAAGTTGTTCCCTCCCCCAATTCCCCAATAAAATCTTTTAAAAAAAATGATCTTACATATTGGAAAACTAAAATGACCTGGTTATTAAAGGATATAGATACCAGAAATCTAGTTAGCAAGTTGACATACTGCATCATGAACTATTTATAAGTTAAGTTTGCCATTATTTTAAAACACAGCTTGATCAAAGTTCAAAGTTGCACTGTGTCAACTCTTACATTCACAGTGTTTAGATCTGCAAGTAGCTTTGGTGGTTACCCCAATATCTACTACACTCTCTCTTTCTGTGCTCATTCATCCATTTGTCATAGGAGGAAAGTAATTGTACTCTTATTTTCTAAAATTCATGGGAGGGCTGGCCAAGTGGTGTGGTGGTTAAGTGCTGGCTTGGGAAGCCAGTGGCCCCGGTTTGGGTCCTACATATGAGAGCCAGTGACATTGCCCTCAAAAAACAACAAAAAAAAAAAAAAAAAAAAAAAAACAAAACTAAAATTCATGGTTAAAATTCAAGTCAAGCTTTCATAACTCATAAAAATTTTGACATTATATCATTAAGGAAGTATCTAATTTATTTCATACAAATCTGGAGACATTAAATTGATCTCTTATAAAGTTATAATATATCACACATTAAGTGGTAACATCTATGAGTAATAATGCATACTTGTCACAAACAAACACCAGAATTTCAAAGTAACCTCCACAAATGGACACTGAGAAAATAGAGAATCAAAGTAGGGGAGCATGCCTATAAAGGGGTCTTATTTTCCACCAAAAGGAATGGTGTCCTTCTCTCCTAATGGATTCAAGTCAGATATCTCCTCCCACCCCATGATGACATTGTCCAGTTTGCATGGTTGTCTACAATTAACTGATAGGAGGAAGGAAAAACATGGAAAAATGTGGAAGGAAAGAGAAACGACTATGTCAAACTAATTAATTATTGTATTCAATGGTCCTACAGAGGTCATAACCAGATCATCTCAACAACTAAAAGAAAAATGCTTTACCTTTCCTATTCTCTCCATCAAAAAGGGTTCTGCTATATCCATGAAACTTTTAAAAATAAATCATCTGAGAGATATGAGATATCTGTGAATTATATGTGGAACAAGATAAAATGTTGTGAAAATACAATAGAAATCAGAGTGATATTTTAGTGGATTTTGAGGGTATGTCCCGAAATACATAGTTTTCATGATTTTCAAAGCATTCTCCTACTGCCTCCTCCATCCCTCATTCCCCACACCACCCAGATCATCTGGGAAGCAGTTACCAAATTAGTACAATCCACATTAGAGAACAACTATTTTATGGCCACACAGCCATTTGCGAGATCACCCAGGAACTTAACTGCCATAAGTTCCAAACAACTGATTCAGAATTGGAAGCTGCATGCATGCTGGCTCAAGAAGAAATCCCACATGGAAATGTGAGGGAGGAAAACATGACTGCCAGGCCTGCTATGTCAGCCAAATTGGCCTCAGTAATCACGGGGGTGGCACATGTTGCATCCAGAGTGTCTCCATAACTGTATTGTTTTCCTTCAAATATGAGCCCACAAAATTCAGGCACTGGGGTCATGAGAAAAAGCAGGAAAATAAGGGCCTACAAGTCATCTCTCCCCTGAGTTATACAGTAGTGTACACCAAAATGATGTCACAATAGAGGTAGTGCCATCACCATGTTATGTAACAACATAAGTAAAATGACACAAAGTCATTTTAATCACAGATCTTCTGGCAAGTACTCCAATATGGATACCAAGTATGATAGTGCCCTAGAATAGGTGTAACAAAGGTCTCTGGCCAAGACAATGACAGGAATCAAGAATTAACATGCTCAGGGCCAGCTGAGTGGCTCAGTTGGTTAAGAGCTCACTCAAGAGTGCGAGCTGAGCTCTGAGCAACAGCAGTTCAATGCCCAGCCTGAGCTGAGCTGCTGCTGAGCTGCCAACAGAAGGCAGGATGGCTCAGCTAAAAAAGAAAAGAATAAACATGCCCAGGGGGCAGCCAGTTGGCTCAGGTGGTTAAAGCACTGGCTCATAACACCATAGTTGCCGGTTCAATTCCCACATGGGCCAGTGAGCTGTGCTCACCACAACTAGATTGAAAACAAAGACTACTTGCAGCTGATGGGTCCTGGAAAAACACACTGTTCCCAATAAAGTTCGTTAAAAAAAAAAAAGAATAAACATGCCCAAACATAAGGATTCTTCACAGAGATAAGCTCCTATTTTAGCCACTCTATTTGGATCATTATGACAGATTTTAAAATGGCTCCTGTCCAAAGAATTGTACGTTTTGAGCCAATGATAATCTAATCTCAGAAAAACATCCTAGCTTTTATTATAACCGAGAATTTATGAGTAAATGTTATTTTTTCATATTGATGATATTAGGTTAGGCCTCTGAATGTAAGGGTTTCTCTCACCATGTACAGAGTAACAGGGCTGTAATGAGCTTTAGTTCTAGTCTGGGGAATCCTGTTATTTCTGTCCTGGGCAACTCCTGAAAAGAGTTGTGCCAAGATCACAGTCATTTTGGATGAAAACATTTATAACTGGAGAAAGATCAAAGTCAACACCTTGAATGGAACCCAAAATCTGATTGGTAACTGATCTGGATATAATTCACAGGTGTTACATGCTCCATGCTTTTGGCCCTTCCATCTGTTCTGCATCATTCTGATTCTGAATAGTTAGCACTTCAGTCAGTTTATGCTAATCCAATATTCCAAATTGGACACTGGGATCACAGAATCAAACTATGTGGCTTAAATGAACAAGAGTAACACGTCTGACGGATACATGACTTAGTGGCTATATGCGGATGGAAATGGGCAGAAACTGTCTTAGCCTTTTGATTTTTTTTACAATGAAAAATTCAGGTAATCATATATGCAACATTAATTTTCAATCACAATCTTATAGAGAAGCTTGAACTGGGATATGCTCTATGTCCACCAAATGGTAATTTACACAAACTACATTGGAAACCAGGCCTAATTCCAAAGCTTAATGCCAAACATCATGTTCAGGAAATAAAGGTAAAAAAGATATTACCTCTGTTCTAAGGGTTTGGGGTCTAGGGTAGGATAAGAACATGAGGAAAGATAGCACATACGTTCATACCTATCTAACACATGCAAGATAAAAGGTAATTGCTAATGTAGACCATTAAACAGTCATGGCGGTTCAAAAGAAAGGAGTGGAACATCCATCACATCAGCCAGGGCAAAGTAAAATGAAGACAGATTTCAAGTAACAGGTTGCATTTAGCAGGGATGAGGAGTGAATGAGAAATGATCATTTTAAGAGGGGATAACCTGTTTTAATTTTATCAAATTTATTGGGGTGACATTGATTAATAAAATTACATAGGTTTCCAGTGTACACTTCTATAATGTAATACATCATCTATATATTGCATTGTGTGTTCACCACCCAATGTCAAATTTCCTTCCATCACCATATATTTGACCCCCTATACTCTTTTCTAATTTTTTTAAAGTGAGAACTTTGGAAATGACAACCTACTCAGAAGGAAGAACAAAAATACACATAAAACACTGAAATATTAACCTATTATAGTGTTCTGAGGGGGCATGGGTGTAGTTCATTTCAAGTATAACAGAGAGAAGGTGTCAGGAAGAGTCCAGAGGCATAGAGATGGAAGCTCATTCTGATGTCAAGACACTAATAAATACCAAAGCAAGAAAATTTTACCTAATATTTATTATAGGCAAGGTGGAATCATTGGATTCTGAGCCTAAGGTTGATACTATTAGACCTATTCTTTGGAAATACAGCTTTAATTCCAGTGAATATAAGTAACAGAAATTGGAGATTATACAGGAAATTAACTATGTGACCATGTAAGAGGCTTTGAAAAGCTTTTTAGGACATAATACAGGTTGATGACAATGGTTAGAGTAAGGAAGGAGGAAGGAAGATAGGGGAATATTAAGGCAGAATCTATGGACTTGGACAATTGAACTGGAGGCTGAAAGTGGAGATGAAGAGAAATTAAGATACAAAGGGACCCCATGAGCTACCATCTCTCTTTTTTCTTTTTTAATTAAAACAAAAATATTTTTTAAAGTTTTATTGGGAAACAGCCATGGTTATTGGGTTACTCATTGCTTTCATACTATAATGGCATAGTTGGCTCTTTTAGGGAGGTCGCTGTTCACAGTGGCCCATGTGGGGATTGAACCAGTAACCTTGGTGTTATCGGTACGACCCTCTAATCAACTGAGCTAACTGGTCACCCCAGCATCTTTAATTCTGATATAGCACTGGGTACACTAAGAGTTATTTTTTCTGACTCCAGTAATGATTAATTCTTTCATATATCTCCCAGAAAGCTGAACTAGATGCGGCCTTTGTGAGAAAAAAAGGAAGGAAGAAAGAAGTACCTCCCATCCTTACCCCCAAGCAAAACACACACACACACACACACTGCTTTCTACGATGTTGGAGAGACATAGATACCGAAAAATTGCAAAATTGCCAGGGAACAAAAAATGAAAGGCACATTGATATGATGCAATTTTCAACTAGTTATAATTGCTACAAAAGAATTCACAACCAAAAATGTCTGGAAATATAAAAATTGGAAATATAAAACAAGACAATGATATTTATATTCCCAGTAATATATTTTGTACATGTCAATGTGAATAAAAAATAATGACTTAACTGAAATGTTATAGTCATGTGACATATCAAAATGTTCATAGTTTATCTTTTTAATTTTTAAGTTTGAAAGTACAGTTGATATTCAATATTATTGTATATTAGTTTCAGGTGTACAACTTAATGGTTAGAAATATGATATACAGAGTATTCCTCTGAATAGTCTAGTACCCACCTGGCACTATAAATTGTTATTACAATATTATTGACTATATTCACTATGCTGTACTTTACATCCCCATGACTATTTTGTAACTAGCAGTTGGTGGTACAGTGTTGACCATAGATGCCTTCCAGTTTTTCTTTTTGATAGTTATGAAAATTATGTAACTTAGATGATTCTAAAGAAACTTCTAAATATTATAAGTCATAACTTACATATACTGTTCAAATACTCTTTAATGTTTCTTAGCATTTACACTTACATGACTCTCTGTATCTCCCTAATGATATGTTGATGGGTGAAAAAATATTTGGTCTTCGGAAAAGTCTTTTGTCTCTGTTTTCCAAAAGTCATTTATTTATATAAAGAACAAAGATCAATCAATGATATATTGCCTGCCCATTTTTTTCGATAAACTTTTGCCATCTTTCAGTGAGCTTCATAATTCCTCGTTCATAGAAGGAATTGTCTTTATTTGCAAAAAACTGAACAAGGTGCTGATTTACAGCCTCATCTGAATTGAACGTTATAACATGCAAGGAATTTTTAAGAGAGTGAAACAAGTGGAAGTCTGACGGCACAAGTTTAGGCGAGTATGGTGGGTGTGGCAACACATCCCATCCAAGCTCCAATAATTTTTGACAGGTGATCAAACTTGTGTATGGTCTCTCGTTGTAGCGATGGAATAAAACTCCTTTACAATTAACAAGCTCTGGACAGTTCTGGATGATGGACTCATTCAAACTGTCCAATTGTAGACAGTGCACATTTGAATTGATTGTTTGGTTCCTTGCTAGGAGCTCGAAAAACATGGACACCTTTAAAATCCCACCACGCTGAGAGCATAACCTTCCTCTGATGAATGTCTGCTTTCGATGTCATTTGAGGTGAATCATCATGTCGGGACCAAGACCCTTTGAGCACCACATTGTTGTAAACAATCCACTTGTCATCACCTGTTATCAGTCGCTTCAAAAAAGGATCATTTTCCTCATGATTAATGAGTATATTTCAGATGTTTATACTCGCCATCAAATGAACTTCTTTGAGTTCATGTGGAACCCAAATATCGAGCTTGCTTACATATCCCAGCTTCTTCAGGTGGTTGTGAACACTTGAATGATGGATGTTCAATGTTCCTGCAATCTCTCATGTCGTGTAACGTGGGTTTGATTCGATCAATGCCTTTATTTTGTTGTCATCACCCTCGGTGAGCCTCCCTGACCGAGCATCATCGTTGAGGCAAAATCACCAGCACGGAATTTCATGAACCATTGTTGGCACTGACGTTCTTGTAGAGCATTGTCACCGTAAACTTGATGCAACTTTTCACAAGCCTGAGTCACGTTCGTCCCTTTATGGAAGTAAAACAGTTAAAATGTAGCAAAAATGTACAGTTTGGTCTTCCATCTTCAACTTGTAAAATCTCCAAAACTCAACCAAATCACTCATTTTTTTTTTAGAATGAAGCTAGAACTGTCAGCTGTCAAATGACATAGCAATAACATAGATGCAAATGGCTCTAGTACTTCCAAAAATGAACTAGTGCCATCTGTTGCAAACATGCATCATGACTTTTCCAAAGACCCAATAATTGTGCCTTTACCAAAAATATGGTCATGAATATAAACTTATTTGGGTAAAAGATGATAAATTTATTTTTGACTGTATTTTGGGGTATTCTGAGGGGAAAAACCCATTAGGAAATCTGAGCCTTGAGTTGTGAAAAACATCAAAATCAGAAATTTAAATTAATTTATAGAGAAAAGTGGATTAAATCACTACGTAAGACTGGAGAGTAAGGGAAGAATTCCCAGGCCAGAACATTTGGTTGAGAAGATAGAACTGTCAGCAATTGGTTGAGAGTAAAAGCTCTTGGAAACCAAAAAGGAACTAATTTTTCATCCTCATTCCATAATACTTGCTCTAGATTCTATAATTCTCGCTACCAAATGTGCCTGATTTTGCCTTATGGAATTTGTGGCACAAACCTAATTCCAAGTAGCTTCTGATGGATATGCCATGATATAGTCTGGCTGTTTAGAAAACGCTCCTTGATCAAAGCAGGGATCAAGAGAAAATTATGCAAAAGAGGCCATGTTCTGGCCAAACAGTTACAGGCTTACACTTACTGGCAGCTTTCGAGCTCTGGAACTGAATTATTCTCACACAAAAAGACCAAACCTCAGTCTCACAATTAATGTTCTATATATATCAGCAGTTCACAGCTAACAGTCTAATGAGCAGAATATCAAGTTGGAGTACTACAGTACTTAAAATGTGCAAGCAACAAACAAGACAGAGATACATAATTTAAGAATTAGTGATCCTGAAATGAAAGCCAAATATCCTCAATCGAGAGAGAGAGAGAGAGAGAGAGAGAGAGAGAGAGAGAGAGTGTGTGTGTGTAGACTCTGTTTTTATAAAATCACCAAAGATTTATTATCACTTCAAGGAATAGGGTTGGACGTAAGGTGCATAAGCAAAAATGAATACTGGAGGGTATGGTGGCAAGAGAAATATGACAACTTGCAGATAAAGAATTAATTAACTGTCTGGCTTGTGAGGAAGGGTAGGCAGTGAAAGGGACATTTCTCCATCCATTCATTCATTTATTTATTCACTCAATATATACTTATTGAATGTCTCTTAAGTGCCAGAGATGTTTAGTGTTGTGGTTATAGCAGTGAGCAATTTCTTACTCTCAAGAAGTATTTTCGGGTGGGGAGTCATATTAAGATAAAAATATAAAAAACAAGTAGAAAGTGCTATGTTAGATAGGGTAGTCAGGGAGAGCCGGTATCAGGATTGAAGTCAGTGAAATGAAAGAGGAAGCCATACAAACATCTGAGGGGAGAGAAAAGAGATCAGCCTCAATAAAAGAAAAATGTAGCAAAAGCCCTGAGCCAGGACTATGCTTAGCACAGATGGTCAAGAAAAATCAAGACATTCAGTGAAGTTGGAAGACAGGGAGTCAGGGGGAAAAGGGTGGGAAATGAACAGGGAGCCAGACAAGGTAAGTTTCACAGGTCAAAGTTAAGAATTTGAATTTTGTTTTAAGAAGAACAAGCCAATAGACACACATAATCTAACACACATTTTAAATGAATCTCTCTGGCTACAGTGTGGATAACAGGCTGTAGAGGGGGTAAACTTAGAAGCAGTAAAACAAGGTAGGAAACTACTGCAGTCACCCAAGTAAGAGTGATGAGGATTGGACTAGGATGAGACAATGAGTGAGATGTCTTAAAAAAATACTGTATAGAGAGAACCCCAAAGACTCCATCAAAAAACTATTGGAACTGATAGACGAATTCAGTAAGGTAGCAGGATACAAACTAAATATTCAGAAATCAGTTGCATTTGCATATACCAATAATAAACCATTGGAAGGAGAAATTAAGAAAACAGTCCCATTTACAATTGCTTCAAGAACTATAAAACACCTAGGAATAAATTATCCAAAGAAGTAAAAGATCTGTACTCAGAAAATTATAAGACACTGAAGAAAGAAATAAAAGAAGATACAAATTAAAAAAAAAAGAAGATACATGCTCATGGATAGGAAGGATTAATATAGTTAAAATGTCCGTACTGCTTAAAGCAATACATACATTCAGTGCAATTCCTATCAAACTACCAAAGACATTTTTCACAGAAATAGAAAATATAATCCTAAAATTTATATGGAATCATAAAAGACCCCGAATAGCCTCGACAATCCTGAGAAATAAGAACAAAGTCGGGGATATCACATTACCAGACATCCAAACATACTACAAGGCTACAGTAATCAAAACAGTATGGTATTGGCATAAAAACAGGCACATAGATCAGTGGAACAGAACAGAGAGCCCAGAAATAAATCCAGACATTTATGGACAGTTAATCTATGACAATGGAAGCAAGAATTTACACTGGGGTAAAGATAGTCTAATAAATGGTGCTGGGAAAATTGGACTGACACATGTAAAAAAGTGAAACTGGACCACCTCCTTACGCCATATACAAGAACAAATTCAAAATGGATTAAAGACTTAAATGTAAGACCTGAAACCATAAAACTCCTAGAAGAAAATATAGGGAGTAAATTTGCAGACATTACACTGAGGAATATTTTTACTGATACATCCCTGTGGGCAAGGGAAGTAAAAGAAAAAATGAACATACGGGATTATATCAAATTTAAAAGGTTTTCACAACAAAGGAAACCATCAATAAAACAAAAAGGAAACCTACTGAATGGGAGAATATATTTGTCAATGATATATCTGATAAGGGGTTAATATCCAAAATGTATAAAACACTCATGCAACTCAACACCAAAAAAACAAACAACCCAATTAAAAAACAGGCAGAGGATATGAAGAGACATTTCTCCAAAGAGGACATACAGATGACCAACAGGCATATGAAAAAATGTTCAACCTCACTGATCATTAGGGAAATGCAAATAAAATCCACAATGAGATACCACCTCACTCCTAGCAGAATGGTTATCATCAATAAATCAACAAACAAGTGCTGACAAGGCTGTGGAGAAAAGGGAACCCTGCTGCACTATTGGTGGGATTGCAGATTGGTGTAGCCACTATGGAAGTCAGTATGGAGGTATCTCAAAAAACTGGAAATAGAACTACCTTTTGACCCAGCAATTCTACTCCTAGGTATTTATCCTGAAAAATCCAAGACACTAATTTGAAAAAATATATGCACCCCTATGTTCATTGCAGGACTATTTACAATAGCCAAGACTTGGGGTGAAAAGGATAACTATTGCATTGTTTTGTACCTAATAACAAAAAAAAAGAATAAAAAGGAAAAAAAATAGTTCTTGGTTCTCAAAGTATGGTTCCTAGACCAGCAACATCAGCTGTACCTGGAAACTTATCAGTGCAAATTCTTGAGTCCTGCACCACCGATTGATGCAGAGAGTCTGGCTTGTGTTAACAAGCCAGCAGGCAAACTTAATGCCTTCTACTTATAGCTTTGAAGATTACTTACTGCCTTAGAAGTAAAGACTCACCTAGTTCTGTTATGAGTTCTGAATCATTTCAACACTTTTGTGTCACTTAGTCAATACATGTACAAACATAAACACACACACACGCACACAAGTCTTGATAATTATGTTTGCAAACTTGTCACAATGATGTTGCTTTATTGATATCAGAGGAATTATTCATTATGAATTTGTACCAACTGGACAAACAGTTAACCAAGTTTACTATTTGGAAGTGCTGAAAAGGCTGCGTGAAAAAGTTAGACAAAAAACACCTGAACTTTTTGCCAACAATTCATGGCTCTTGCATCATGACAATGCACCAGCTCAGGTGGAACTGTCTGTGAAGGAGTTTTTAGCCAGCAAACAAGTAACTGTATTGGAACACCCTCCCTACTCACCTGATCTGGCCCCCAATGACTTCTTTCTTTACCCAAAGATAAAGGAAATATTGAAAGGAAGACATTTTGATGACATTCAGGATATCAAGGGTAATATGACAATGACAGCTTTGATGGCTATTCCAGAAAGAGTTCCAAAATTTCTTTGAAATGTGGACTAGGTACTGGTGTCGGTGCATAGCTTCCCAAGCAGAGTACTTTGAAGGTGACCGTAGTGATATTCAGCAATGAGATATGTGGCACTTTTTCTACGATGAGTTCACGAACTTAATTGTCGAACCTCGTGTGTGTGTGTGTGTATGTGTGTGTGTGTGTGTGTGTGTGTGTTTATTTGGCACACAGGGTGCACCAAAAAAATACACATTTTAAGAGTTGGTTGAGTTGGTTATGAGTTGGCTTGGGAGCACGATCTCTGAGCAGCAGGGCCCTGGTATGGATCCCAGATGGGCCAGTGACACTACACCCTCTACAGCTAAGATGGTGAACAACAGCTCCACCTGGATCTGGGCTGCTATGAGTGTCCAGCGATGGTGCAGGCTGTAGTGGGCTGCCGTGAGCTACCGTGAGCCACTGTAAGTAGCCGTCCAATGGCTGGCGAGCGACTGCCTCACCCAGGAAGGGTGCAATGATGACAATACCAACATGGGTCAGTGAAGTGGTGTCCTCCACAACTAGACTGAAGACCAAAAGGACAGCATCTTGTCTGTTCCCCTTCCCAGATTCCCCAATGCTGTTCCCTCCCCAAATTCACCAATTATATCTTTAAAAAAAAAGAAAAAGGAAAACTGTATTAAAATTGCAATACTCAGTATATACCAATAACAAGAGATGAATACAAGTCATGTTTGACTTCTGCAATTACAAGAGGTGCTCAAAGTGGTTACCATCAGCTTTCAGACACTTCTGATTACGGCGAACTACTGCTTGAGCAACGTGGAACAAAGTGTCCACTTGTTTACATGTTTTTGGCACCACCAGTAGATAGGTAGGTAGGTAGGTAGGTAGATATAGATATAGATATATAGATATGTATTTGTGAACTGTCAACAATTCTACCTTAGAAATCATGGATTTGTTTACCTAATGAGAACATTTAGAGTAATGCAAACTGGGAAAAATTTCAAACATGGACTGTGTCCACTCAGTTACACATTGTCTGAGTACCTAAAGATTGAATTTCTTGCTCTAAACTCAGGCCACATTCTGCTTCATTTCTGATGCAGTATCAGGCTACTTAGTACAATCTTTAATTTAAATTGCCAACACTCCTTCATGCAAAAAATATAGCTGAATTTAATGAGTTTATTATCAGTGATAAACAATTACTCACAGATTTTCAGACAAACCATGTTCCCAATTTTTTTAAGACACTTGTTTTACCAGTGTTGGGGATCTAAATTAACAAAAACTGAAACCCCTACATCAACATGAGTTGTACATAATGAATGGGTTCCACAGTCTACAATGCCAAATTGAGAAGTGCCTAAAAACCTGAATATTTTAAGTTGCTATTTTGAGATGAAAGCATAATCAGTCACAAAGGAGACTTGAAAAGCAAGAAAATTCTAGACAGTGAACTACCAAAAGGAAATGCATTGAAGAAAGCCTCTCTGATTTGACGGCCTGCATTTCCACTTGTTATTACATTTAAAATATGTTTCTGAGAATCACTTTGCTAGAAGCAAAAATTGAAGAAACAGAATTAAAAACGATTAATCTTAAAACATGTTAAAACATACACATATATAATACATGTGTGTGTATGTGTGTGTCTCTATATGTGAAAAATGACTATAGTATATATGAGAAAGAAATCCTCTTTTCTAATTGTATGACCATGGATAAGTCACCTAGTGAAATACTGGGAAGTAAGCTGTTTGAATCTAAGTTTCCTCATCTCTAAAATAAGTATTTTAATGCTTTTTAACAGTTCTTTTTTATAGTATCTATCCCTTGGGATCCTGAATAGTTAGTTATTCAATTGGTGTTCTTTTCTTCCCTTTAAATTCGTTTCATTGTCAAGCACAAGGTTTTACATAAAATATATTCATAATGCCATTATTATTAATAATTGCAACATACAAGTGTTTCCTTTTTTCCATATCCTAGCAATACATTGTTAGTGGGACTGTAAATTGGTGCAGCCACTATGAAAAACAGTATGTAAATTCCTCAAAAAATTAAGAATAAAACTGCAATATAATTCAGCAAATCCTCTTCTTGGTTTTTATCCAAAGAAAATGAAAACACTATTTCTAAAAGATATATGCACTTCTATGTTCACTGTAGCATTATATACAATAGCCAAGATATGGAAACAACCTAAAAGTCCATAGATGGACAAATGAATATAGAATCAATATTTAATGTTAGGTATGAAACTAACTGAAGGCTCAAAGATTCTTCCTTTTATCCATGCTGTTTATCCTATTCATTTTAAACAGTATATAATTATATACTGAGGATGCCAAAAATGTATATACACATTAAGAAAGGAAAAACCTATTAAAATTGTAATACTCAATATATACTGATAACAAAAGATGAATACAAGTCATGTTTGACTTCTGCAATTACAAGAGGTGCTCAAAGTGGTTATTATCAACGTCCAAACACTTCTGATTACGGCGAACTACTGCTTGAGCAATGTTGACCAAAGTGTTCACTTGTATGCATTTTTTTTGCCATCCCCTGTACATTGCAAAGTCTCAAGAGCAGTGAACATCCCTATTACTTTGGGTCCACTACCCACCTAGCACATTACCTAGCACATAATATAAACTCAAGTATGTACTGTAGTTTAATTGAAAATGAAACATATTCAGGGAATTTAGTGTCTGGTACAATAAATCTATTAGGTCTATAATAATATAAAACAGCAAATGTTAAATGCTAAGAGAAATACAAACAGTATCTTAAAGGAACAAAAATGATGATTAAAATTAATTCTGACCTAGGGGATAGGACACATAGGTAGGGGGAGCTGTTGATACCCTGTTCGGCTGCCTTTTTAACAGCTATCTGCATTCTTGTCCCAGTTTCTACACATATTGCTGCTAAAGGTTCCTTTCTATGACATTGCTAGGATAATTCTTGGTACTGGAGGAGAAGAGCTATAAGTACCTGTGAGTTTTACATCCCCCACCTCTCCAGTAGGCTCCTAGCCAATGAGTGAAAGATCTGAGGAATGAATGTCCAGTTAGTTCCTTTACTTTCAGAAGAGACAGACTCTCAAGTGTAAATTGTACTTCCCAGGTCCTTGTGGCATCAAGCTGAGTCTGGGACTTGATCTGAAATTACACTCTTTCTTGGTTTCTTCTCTTTCTCTATCCTGATTGCCTGATAGAAGAGCAAGTGTAGAAAAAAAAAAAAAGGGAACAAAAAAAGTGCTTAGTTTTGGAAAGAAAGCAGAAGTCTGATGTGTAGGTTGCCTAGTTTGTAGTGGTAAATTAGGTCAGAGAAAAGGTTAAAGAGACGGTAGTGTGATTTTGAGGCATTTTGAACCAAGCAATAAGGTCTTATTTAGTAAAAACAAAAACAACAACAACAAAAAACGAAGCCATTGAAGAACCCCACTCCCTCTGCCAATGACTCAAGTAAGCAGTTCTCTATATTTTTACTCTTCTACTCTATGTCCAGCAACAATCTAATTGTTCTTCAAGATTGTTTGCCATGTTTCTGTATGATACTTGACATTTCTCTTGATTCCACAAACCAAAAGGCATTTTCCTTTCTCTATTCAGTCTTTTATATGTACTCTTTCCATATAGAGAACTTGGACAGTTTTTCTAATTCCTTCTATACATGTGTCCTTCCTTACTGTAGACGTCAACTTCCTCACTACACAGTCAATGGCCAATAATTGCACCCCTGAAACTTTTGGCACTGCCTCCTCCACAGGGTACTTAATATTTATCTAGTTAGATAAAAACTGAATATTAAACCCTAGAATTTATCACACACAACACTTTTCCCCCCTCAGCACAGCCTTTGAAAGGAGTAGGAGAGCAGGTACTCAGAAATCATTCCGTCTCTTCACATTCTCAATACCATATAGGCATGTATTTTGACATTCTTCCAAATGGCAAGATTATTCAGTCAATAGTTATATGAATATCTTCTAAAATCTACAATTCTCTGGGGAAGGGGGCGAGGGAGAAGCAGGGAGGGAGGACAGATTATTTCATTGTTCTTTCCACTATTATAAAATATTCTAATTTGGGTTGTTCTCTAGTAAAAGCACTGATTAAAAAATAAGAGTAAAATAAATCAAATATGACTAGTTTTTAATTATTCTGTACTATAATAGAAATGGTCTTACTACTGCACGGGCTGTAAAAATTGGTCAGCAGATTAGATGATAAATTCTGTGAAAAATCCCATCTAATTGCTTTTAGGTGACAAGTTAACTCAATATTAAAGTGACTTCTTTGGGGTGGTGTAGCATATTTTCCTTAAATTATGGCACCGACAGGCTATATGAGGTCGGACAATAAAGTTCACAAACTTGTTGCAACAATGTTGCTGACCTTTTCTGATACCAGAGGGATTATTCACTATGAATTTGTACCAACTGGACAGTTAACCAAGTTTACTATTTGGAAGTGCTGAAAAGGCTGCATGAAAAAGTTAGACAACCTATACTTTTAGCCAACAATTCATGGCCCTTGCATCACGACAATGCACCAGCTCACACGGCACTGTCTGTGAAGGAGTTTTTAGCCAGTAAACAAATAACTGTATTGGAACACCCTCCCTACACCCCTGATCTAGCACCCAATGACTTCTTTCTTTACCTGAAGATAAAGGAAATATTGAAAGAAGACATTTTGATGACATTCAGGACATCAAGTGTAATACGATGACAGCTCTGATGGCCATTCCAGAAAAAGAGTTCCAAAATTGCTTTGAATGGTGGACTAGGCACTGGTGTCAATACATAGCTTCCCAATGGGAGTACTTCAAAGGTGACCGTAGTGATATTCAGCAATGAGGCATGTAGCACTTTTTCTAGGATGACTTCGCAAACTTAATAATCTGACCTCATACTATTTTCTTTTGCATACAAAAAAGTTCATAGTCACTTTGGTAGTGACTATTACAATAAACATGTGACAGCTTAAATGGAACTTTGAATAGATTTAATTTAGCACTTTTTCTCTTTTTTTTCTGGATTACTCATCTGCCCTGCTATATTATTTTTATGCTAGGAAATTTAAATGTCATCTATAAATTTTTATGAGGGCACATTTTAGAAACAAGTGTATCCATCTCTATCACAAGGTGCATAATATATGAATTTGAAATCATTAGGAGTTTTGCTCTTGGGAAAAATTTCAATGAAATATATAATGTTGATGATTGACCCTAAAGGCCCTAATATTTTCTTTTTATATACTTTCATGTTAAAATATAGTTGAAAAATGATTTTACTCCTAGCAGAAATAATGCCTTCATGAAGCCTTCTCTGGAAGATGTGACTGCTCTAATAAAATATTCCATGTGCTCAAATATTTTTCCCAACTTTCCTGCAGTTATGTTGGGGTCGTGTGACTAGTTCTGTCCAAGGGTCTAGTTGTGATGCTAGACATTTCTAGGCTTAGGCTATGAAGAGCTGGTGGACCTCTTTCATTCCTCTTTTCCTGTGATGAGTTAGAGACTAAGTGTAACCAATTGTGTGACTGTAAGACAGAGAAGAACTACCCAAACTACAATCAGACAAATAATACTTGATTGCAGTAATTCACTGAGTTTCTAGGCTTTATCTGTTCTGGCAATTAGCATTATTTATTTTAAACAATACCCATTCCCTGAATACTTTATTTAGAATGGACCACCTGGTCATCTTGTTCCCCTTTCCTGCTTGATTTTCTCCATAGCGCTTCTCACCATCTAACATACTATAAATATCACTTATTTTCTTTTAAATAACCTTCCACTGGATCAAAAGCTCCATGAAACAGGGATGGATTTTTGCTTCAGTTTAGTTTTCTGATATGTCTCTAGTGACTTGAACTATACCTGGAACAAAGTAGACACTCCACAGTTTTGCCACTTGAAAAAGTGGCAAATTTCCCAACCCTCAATTATATTTTTTACCCTATAGTTGAGAAGGTAAAGTGTAAACATATGTAAAATGTCTAGTCCCACAATTAGTATACATTCCATAAGAGTTAATAAATTCCAATCACTGTCAAAATTCCAAAGGCATTTTTCACAGAAATAGGAAAAACAATCTTAAATTTCATAGGGAACCCACCAAAGACCTTGTATTACCAAAGCAATCATGAGACAGAAGAACAAAGCTAGAGAAATCACATGTCCTGATTTCAAATTATACTAGAAAGCTATAGTAATCAAAAGAGTATGGTTCTGGCAGAAAAATAAACACATAGACTAATGGAACAGAATTGAGAGTCCAGAAATAAACTTAAGCATATGTGGTCAACTAATATTTGAAAAGTGGGCCAAGAATAGTTGATGTGTAAGGATATTCTCTTCAGTAAGTGGTGTTGGGAAAACTGCATATTCACATGGAAGAATGAAACTGGATCCCTATCTTACACCACTTAGGAAAAAGAACTCAAAATGAACTAAAGATTTAAATGTAAGACCAGGAACCATAGAGCTCCTAGAAGAAAAGATAGGGGGAAAGCTCCTTGGCACTAGTCTTGACAATGATTGTTTACATGCTAAAAGAACAGCAACAAAAACAAAAATCAACAAGTAGGACTACCTCAAACTTAAAAGTTTCTATTCAGCTATCAAAAGAAGGAAATCTTGCTATTTTTTACAACATGGATGAATCTTGTGCACATTATGCTAAGTGAAATAAGTGAGATAGAGAAAGACAAATACTTTATGATCTCAATTATATGTGGAATCTAAAAACATCAAACTCATAGAAAGAAAGAGTAGGCTGGTGGTTGCTGGAGTGGGGGAAGAGGGCAAGAGTGAAGGTTCTCCCAGTGTACCAATTTCCACTTATAAGATTAGTAAGTGCTAGGGAAGTAATGTACAAAATGGTGACTATAGTTAATAATACTGCATCATATATTTAAAAGGTGCTAAGAGAGTAAATCTTAAAAGTTGTGACCACACACAATACTGTAACTATGAGAGGTTATGTATGTTTAAACTAATCTTCTGGTGGTAATCATTTTGCAATACGTACACATACCAAATCATCATTTTGTACATCTTAAACATATACAATGTTATATGACAATTATATCTCAATGAAACTGGTGTGAGGGGGGAGACAAGTAACATCTCTTTAAGGAAATCTCACTACCTAGCTATGAAATAGGTTCTATCATGAATTTTCTCAAGATTATCTGAGAAGAAAGAATGATCTACACACCATGACAACTTTAATCTCTCCAATAAATAGCACTCACCACTTTCTATGTATAACATTGTCTTTTACATTTTATCAAGCTACAGATGCACATACACAAACACATACATATGTATGCACATATAAATAACAGTCATATACATATATGTATGGATACATGTATCTATGCATATGAAATATATAAATATATAGATTAAAGTATAAATATGAACATATATTTGTTTTATATGAGAGAGAGAGAGAGAGAGAGAGAGAGAGAGAGAGAGAGAGAGAGAGAGAGAGAGAGAGAGAAAGAGAGAGAGAGAAACTGATTTTTCTGGGTTTCATGTAATGGGTGGGGAGTTTCAATTCCCAATATTATAGAAGAAAGAAATGTAATTGCTGAATAATCATTTGCCTTACTCGGGATAAAGGTGTGTATGCGGGGCAAGGGAGAATAGGTAGAAAAAAATTTAACATTTTGTCAGACACTGTTCTGAGTACAACTCATATACTTTAGAGTTATCTTTTAGAGTTCTTATTTGATATATCAAATGCAAGCAACATTTTGCCACTTTTCTAGCAAATGTCACTGCCTCTCAAAATATTTTTCTTGAAGAGTGATTCAACCTAAAAAGCAAATCTAAGTAATACAACATTATCTGCAGTGACACTTAAAACCTATTCCTGTATCTTAAAATACCCTTTGAAAATATTTTCCACCCCAGAAAGTTTCTTCCAGACTAAACACTAATATCAATAATACATTTTAACAAAAATTAGTTCATAATAAGGGGAAATAGCCAACAAAGTAAAATAAAATTATTAAGTACGATTGTGCTTTGAGAGATTCTAAACTTCTAGAAGCGAAAGAAACTTTCAAAATTTACTCAAAGAGAAAACAAGTATAAAGATACATAAATATGTTTCTTTTTTTTAAAGATTTTATTGGGGAATTGGGGGAGAGGAACAGCATTGCAAAACTGGGGAAGGGGAACAGACAAGTTGCTGTCCTTTTGTTCTTCAGTCTAGTTGTGGAGGACATTGCTTCACTGGCCCATGTTGGTATCATCGTTGCGCTCTTCTCGGGTGAGGCAGATCAGTCGCTGGCCTCTGGACCGCTGCTCATAGCGGCTCTCGGCAGCTCACACCGGCTGCCAGCCGCTCACGCTGGCTGCCGGCCACTCACTGTAGCCTATGTCAGCCCACTGCAGCAGAGGCTGCAGCTATGCCGTCCCGGGAATCACAGCAGCCCAGCTCCAGGTGGAGCTGTTGTTTACCATCTTAGCTGTAGAGGGCAGTGTCACTGGCCCTCATATGTGGGATTCGAACGGGGGCCGCTGGCATCCCAAACCAGCTCTTAACCAGTGCGCCACTTGGCTGGCTCAATATGTTTCATTTTTGACTTTGTCTTTTTTTATAAATTTGAAGACAGAAAACTCTACAGAGAACAAAAATAAACCCAACATTTATTATTCATACATTTTAAAGACTAAAATATCTTAACCAGTAAGCAGTCACTTAACTAGAAGATGACCACAGATGAAAGTTGTTCAGCATCAGGTCAGGGACCTAAATATGGAAGTAGTATTTCCCATTTTTAATTGTATTTTCCAGTAACGTTTTATGATCTCACTGTTACCCATAATAAAGGTCAAAGAGACCAAGATTCTAATATTCTTTAACTTATAGAATGCCAAATAACTTTTCCTAAGCCATTCTCTTGACTATGAAGACAAGGGAAATTGAGAACCAAAAACCCTCATATGACTGATTTTTTTAACGCAATATAACTGACATATAGCATTATATTAGTTTCATGTGTACGATTCAATATTTGTATACTATATGGCTGATTTTTATAAGGTCATTGCCTTATTTTGTTTTACCTACCAAAGGTTTTCAAAGGCAACGTAACACCAGAAATTGAGTCAGCCTAAAGTATTCACATGGCCTTGTTTTTCTGTGGAGGAGCTGTAGTGTCTGATTCCTGGTTTACACATTATTCCCTCCCTTGTCATAAATGCTAAAACCCGAAACCCCAAATACCAAAATTCAGATAAATTTTACTCCTCACAAGAAAAATAGAAATGGGGAACAAATGTTAGCATTAAACTTATGTAAACCCTTATTGCTTTATATGTGCTTTTAAAACTAAAACACATAAAGTCAGTCTGTTGAATAAAGAAAATAAAAATGACATTTTGTTATGCCCTTTTCAACACCTGCTTCAATGGCGATTTTATTTTTCTTTATTTTATGTACCAAGGATGCCCCAGAGCTTCGCCACCTTTATTTTGAGCATAGTTATTAAAATTTAAAACAATTTCTTCTAAATACATTTTCTGTCTTGTCAACTTGCCAGTTCTTACCCCAGCTTCACCTTCCACTTATTTCTCACACATTTGAGTGTACCCACTCATTTCAGTTTTATAAATTCTCACAGGTTTATTTATATACATTAATTACATCAATAAATGATACAAAATATTAGAGTAATAAAGGAGGCATCAAGGTCCATTTTGCTTTATGTGGTATAAAAAAATGACATGGTGACATTTTTTTATTTTGCCATTTTGAAAACTTGTTATTAGGGTAGACTCAGTTTGAAATTTATATAGTTAAAAATAGTTATGGAAGTAGATTTCAGGTATTCTGTGATTTGCTCTATGGTAATTTATCTTTGATGCATCATTAATTGTATAGTAAAGTCTCAACATATCTTAGTTAACTCTGCAGGAAAAATGAAGGCAAGGGAGGCAAGAAGGGAGAGAGAGAAAAAGAAAGATGCAAAAAAAGAGTGAGTGAGAAAGCACCCTGTATGATACTGTTAAGCACACCTACCTTCCCACTAGATATGTGCATTTCCCCAAAGGAACCAGGAAGAAAGATTTATAGTTTCTTTGAGGATTTGGCCCTTAGCTTTTCTCTTGTCTAATGTATATCTATGAATGTGAGCCACTCATCATGCTATAATCTGGGGTAGTTTAAGGATTTTCAAGAATGATTTTAGCTGTCCTAGTTTTCCACATTATTCTCTGACCTTAGAATCTAATTACTGCTTAAGATCTGGCTCCAGTGTACTTTCTACTCTTAAAAAATATAATTACGCATTTTAGCAATAAAATAGATGTATACAATTTCACTGCCTACTGGTACTACATGTTGTACTGCAGTTTTATACTCAATAAGTCAGACAAATAAAACCAGCTTCAAATTATTCTTCTGCAGACAGAATGAGATAATACCTATATGTGAAGGAACTGGTACAGTGCCGGACTCAAAAGCAAACAAATATTTGGAGGTAATATTATTATTTGCAAGTTATATTTTTTTCCTTCTTGTCTAGAACAGCATTATATCTTTACATAAGTAGCAGGAGTTTGTTTAATATAAAGGAACTATCTAAGCAGGTTGTATCTTTCAACTTCATTTGCCACAAACTTCCTTAGAAGTCAGAATATTATTTCCCATAATTTATTACCAGTTGTCACGATTCTGATTTAGTGAAGGTCTACTATATTTTAGCCTCTGTAATAAGAGCTGTATATGTCATTTTGTTTAATCTTCACAGTAACTGTGCAAATAATCTGCTATTTTATAGATGCAGTTTCTGAGATGAAGAGAGCTTTAGGAGTACATTTAAAGTCAAAATTGTCAAGTAGCAACTAAGGTATGTCTCACATTAAAACCAGTGCATTATAGGTGGCCAAGACACGGAAACAACTAAAGTGTCCTTCGATAGAAGATGTGATACATACACACACACACACATACACACACACACACACACACACACACAATGGAATACTACTCTGCCATAAGAAAAGATGAAATACTGCCATTTGCAACAACACGGATGAATCTTGAGATTATTATGCTAAGTGAAATAAGTCAGACAGAAAAAGTCGAGAACCAGATGATTTTACTGATATATGGGATATAAAACTGATAGCAACAAAGGAACAAGACAAACAAATAAACAAAAACTCATAGACACAGACAATATTTTAGTGGTTACCAGAGGGTAAGGGGGGAGGGGGGTATAGTAGAAGAGTGCAAAGGGTATCAACTATATGGTGGTGGAAGGAGAACTGACTCTGGGTAGTGAACAATTAAAGCAATATATAGAAGATGTACTATAGAATTGTACATTTGAAACCTATGTAGTTTTGTTGACCATTGTTACCCCAATAAATTTTCATTTAAAAAAAGTGCATTGTTTACACTTAGTTTACAATAGTTGACTAAATACACAACAGCACGTATAGTGATTATGCATCATCTTTGGGATCATTTCAGTGCTTCTTGGTATTCTTTATCCATATTATTATTTGTAATATAAAATACATTTTGTGTTGGAAACTAAATATGACAATACTGCTGAAACATGGCATCATTTCTGTATTTCCCAGATTGACTCATTTGTGATTCAGTAGGTGTTTCACCACGAAGAATAAAGTAGGCTATACTATGTGGGGGGAAAAAATCTGTTGGGCTGGCCGAGTAGCTCGTTGGTTAAGAGTTGGCTTGGGAAAGCGAGTTCTGAGCAGCAAGGCCGCTGGTTTAGACCCCACATGAGGGCCAGTGACACTACACCCTCTACAGCTAAGATGGTGAACAACAGCTAGACCTGGAGCTGGGCTGCCATGAGTTGCCGGCAACAGCGTAGGCTGCAGTGGGCTGCCATGAGCTATCTGAGTGGATGGCAGCCAACTAGAGTGGCTGACAGCTGGTGAGAACTGCCATGAGCCACCATGAGCTGCCATCCAATGGCTAGCAACCGGTCTGCCTCAGCCAGGAAAAGCACAATGATCATAATACCAACATGGGCCAGTGAAGTGAGGTCCTCCACAACTAGACTGAAGAACAAAAGGACAGCAACTTGTCTGTTCCCCTTCCCTGATTCTCTAATGCTGTTCTCTCTCCCAATTCCCCAATAAAACCTTTAAAAAAATCTGCTAATGATTCTTGTGTTCACTTCAAAGAGCCTATGTGCATTTAGTTCTGCTGTATTATCACTCCAGCAAAAACTGGTCAAACAGAGTCAAAAAGATGACCATGAATGTTATGTTTGTACCTTCATTAAACAGTACATGCCTTAAAACAATCATAAAGTTAATTTCCATTTTCCGGGAAGTTACTGTAAATAGTGTGTTGAAACCAATGATGTCTGATGGGGCTGGCAGTAGTGATTCCCCCATTACCTCCAGCTTTCTTGCTCCAGGACCACAGCAGATATAAACTTCTCACTCAGTTGAAATTAGGTGAGATTGAATAATTTGCTTTAACCAACATAATGCAAGTGGAATTTATACATGTCATTCTCAATTCTCCCTTTCCTCTTTCCATGGTACTCATGGAAGTACATGTCAGTTTTGAGGTATATCCCACAGCCTTCCCTTTGAGGGTAGCTACTCACTACTGTTGCCAAGAGCCACAAAGATTTGGAGTGAGGGAGTAAACAACATGTTGCCTTGAGGTACTAAAATTTGTTTGTTTGTAATTTTCACATAACTAACTGATGCACTTGACATAACAGTATACCACATCAGCATTAAGTATATTTCGCTAATATAGCAAAAGAAAAATTTCAAGGAAATATTTAGCAGTGGCAAAAAACTGGCATGTATAATCATGTTTCCACATAATTACTCACTCATGACAGTGTTTCACAAGTCATACTCTAAATCATGGTAAAAATCTTGGGAATACCAGGGGTGACAAAAAAAATGTATACTAGTGGACACTTTGGACAACGTTGCTCAAGCAATAGTTTAACTTAATCAGAAGTGTCTGAGGGGCTGGCCAAGTGCTCAGTTGGTTAAGGGCTCGCTCAAGAGTGTGAGCTGAGCTCTGAGCAACAACAGCTCGATGCTCAGCCCAAGCTGAGTTGCCTCTGAGCTGCCAACAGGTGGCAGGATGGCTCAGCTAAAAAAAAAAAAATGGCCTTAGGGCTGGCCGAGTGGCGAGGTGATTAAGTGCTGGCTTGGGAAGCCAGCGGCCCCGGTTCGGGTCCCACATATGAGGGCCAGTGACACTGCCCTCAAAAAATAAATAAAAAAAAAGTAATAGAAGTGTCTGGATGCTGACGATAACCACTTTAAGCACCTATTGTAATTGCAGAAGTCAAATGTGACTTGTATTCATCTTTTGTCATTGATATATATTGGGTATTAAAATTTTAATACAGTTTTCCTTTCTTAAAATATGTATACATTTTAGGGCACCCTCTGTATATTAAATATTATATCTAGCAATATTGTAACTATGTGAATCATATGTTTTCCTAGTTCCTCCCACATCCTTAAAGTACTTATATTTTACAATTTTAAATTTGTCACAACAAATTCTCTTAGGTGTGTTATAAAGATTTAAATTCAAGAGAGACTGGACTCTGAGAAATATAAATATACACGTGTATATATACTCATAATGTGTGTACATGTAAATAATTTAGCAAGGAAAACACTCTAATAATGAGCTTCTTAATAAGTTCTTTACAGTGAAAAATCACACTAACAGAAACCAAACAAATATTGGGTCAAGATTAATTTTTAACCACTAGCTATTTCTGCGTAAACTTTTCACCTTAACTGACAAAAAGTAGATCAAAATAGAGTACAGTAAAACAAAGCATAGTGCACTTTGGATTTTTTTTAAGCCTTATTGGGGACTAGTGTGTTCCTCTAGGACCCATCAGCTCCAAGTCATTGTTTTCAACCTAGTTATGGAGGGCGCAGTTCACTGGCCCATGTGGGAATCAAACCAGCAACCTTAGTGTTATGAGCCGGCGCTCTAACCACCTGAGCCAACCCCCATTTTGGATTCGTAATACTCACAATCTTGAATATTGTAAAATCATTCTATAGTAGCAAAGAACTTACCGATGCTTTCATTTATAAGGATCACTTATCAATCAATACATGAACTCTTTAAAAAATCTTTTATGATCAACATGCAAACTACAAATAGCTTCAAATCCTAACTCATCCTCAGATGGAAGGGAAAAGAAAAATATTCATGATGGAATACAGCTAGTACCTGCTAGGTATCCCTTTAATAGGTTCCTAATGATTATTTTCCTCACACAAATGATGCTATAATCTATCCTAATACATTTTATAAAAAATCATTTGCTATAGAAAGGAATCATTGACTGCTTCAACTGCCTCCTCATAAGAATTAACTACATTATGATGGTCCTTTTGCATACACCGAAGGAAACAACCCATTTCGTGCCATGCAGTTGATTTCACTGCTTGAGAAACTTCAAATAATTATCTCAGCCTTCAGAAATCCTTCACGACTGCATTACCAAATTAAAGTATTCCATTTCAAATATCAAAATACATTTCAGCACACAATATTTAATTAGCGAAATTTCTTTTTTTCTGTATTAAAAACTTGCCTCCAATTGGAAAGTTTAAGTTAATTAAGAATAAATGAAATCTGTTCATTAAAAATACCATTGAAGAAAGTTAAGAGATTTTACCATATCTTTCTTAAATGTTACATGACATTGGGTTGATGTTTGTATTTGGGGGCAAAGAACAATAGTTTTTGTTCAGCTCTTATGGTCATTCCCTTTTTTGAGCATGGTTTATTTGGCAAATAGATGAGACCATGTATATTAGAAAGTACTATGAAACCTTAAACAAGCTCATTTCTTGTCACATGACTAGATTCTTTAATAACTTGACCCAGGAATAGCTACTAAGAATTACTGTGAGACTGAAGAATTATTTCCCAATTTTCCCCTTTCTACTCCTAGCAAATAGGCTCTTAAAATGGCCAAGAATTCCTTGGGCTGCCACCCTTCCTTCCACCCCAAATTTAGTCTCTTCTCTAAATGAGAAGCACTTAGTTACTAAGGCAACAAGCTTTATATAAATAGGTCTATAGGGCACCCAGCTTAGTCTAGCATTTGCTAATAAGCATCAAATGAATAACAGAAGCAATATTCAGGCAGTCATGTTTAAAAGAGGAAAACAAATATTCCAAAACATAGTCTACAAAGCCACACAAATGCAGAATATTATTCAAGAGCATATCAACACAAAGCACACAATTGTACATTAATTCTAAGTAAATCAGAGCCTTGTTATTTTTGTCCGTTATTATTTTTAGGTATCCATAAATAAAAAGAACAGGGCTATACATCATTGGAGGACATATAGAGGATAGATTTCAAATCATGGGTATCAATATTTGTTTATATCCTTAAATCCATGAAGATATTAAATAGCAATCAAGCAGTACTTTATAATAAAAGAGCTCTATCTCTAAACCAAGGAATACTTTATGTTTTAATTGCAAGATCAAAAGACAGTAGTTTGCAAAATATCTCTAAAAATGAACAAACCACAACTAGTTCAAGTCAGCCTATATTTTGGTGTGTCAAATTTTCAGAGTATTACTTAGGTGATGAATGCAATGAACCACCAAGATCCTTCTTCAAGGAAGGACATTTTGCCCCAGCTTTCATCTATCATCCACTTCAGGGAATGACTCTACTGTAAAGAGACACATTTTTCAAGGTTACGCCCTTCGCAGGTTAGCCCAAATCCAATGACTAATGGAAGAAGTAATTGTGTGAAGTACTGGCCTTTTAGACCCAGTGTGCATTGATTGTGGCTCTCCAGAGCTCTCCCTGGTGACAGCTGAGGCCCAATATCATAAACTGGACTTCTTCCCTCTCTTCCCTTACACAGGGTATGATCACTAGGCCATCCTTTAACTGTTCTGCAAACTGAAATCCGCATCAGAGTTAACTTCTGGAAGAACTAAGAGAATGAGGAGAAGCATAATAAGGCAAATGCAGAAACAATGCCATCACTGGCATTGACTATTCTCAAAAGCCAAATAGAGGTTTGAATCCTTCAGTAGTCGACTTTGCCAAATAGTAGGTTATGGCCACATAGGAAAACCTCACCAATTCAGTCACACTGAAATAACAGGCTTATCTAAGTTTGAAATCTTAACATTGATAACAAAACCACCAACAGTAGGGGGCTCACAAGATTGCGATCACGGGATAGGCAAAGCTGTCTGTGTCACCAGGGTCTATTTCTTGGTCTCCAGGGCCCAAGCTACCAGGGCCAAAGAGGCAGTGTGTGTCTCGATGTTGCTGGCATGTTTATTTCCCTGCCAAGTCCTAACCACTGGACTACTGTTTTTTATTTTTATTTTTTGCCTATTCCCTAACTTCCAAATATAGGCAGATACATCATAGATGTTGGCAGATGGTACAGGTGCAGGTAAAACCTCCCTGGGCCTCCTGATCCACCCCTCATGCCCCTGGCAGCCCAGTTTGGATGACACAACTAACTACTCCTGCTGCTGTTTCCATGACCAATGATAGATAGTCTGCAGTGTCTATGATGAAAAATGGCTACTGAGCAGCTTACACAATGGACAACTTCTCAAGCTGCCTGCTTGAGGAACTGTCACACAAGAGTGGTGATAAAAATGTGACCTTGAATTCACCATTTAATGCAGAAGTACTGAACAGCAGCTGTTGTGGTAAAGAGAATGCTTCTGATGCCAATTCAGTGATTGCCTTTGAAGGATATGCCGGGGGTGCCAAGAAAATGTATGCAAGTGGACACTTTGGTCCATGTTGCTCAAGCACATTGCTCACCATAATCAGAAGTGTCTGGACGCTGATGGTAACCACTTTGAGCACCTCTTGTAATTGCAGAAGTCAAACGTGACTTGTATTCATCTTTTGTTATCTGTATATCTAGAGTATTAAAATACAGAGGATTTTAATACAGTTTCCCTTTCTTAAAATGTGTATACATTTCTGGGCATCCTCTGTATATCGACCCTCATTTTCATAAGGAATGAAACAATTTACAATATCCAACTGTTAAATTTTATTTATAACTTGTGAGACACAACTATTTCTCCCAATGCAAGCATGAAAGGAATCAAGACTGTGGATTCCATATCTGATCTAAAGGTAGAAATATATGAAAAATATAGGCGTGTCAGAGGCAACCAGATGAATACATGAATAATGTAACTGTTAAACTCCATGAAGTCACTATCCAGGAATACCTTTCAAATAACTTCAACAACGAAAAAAAACAAAACACTCTGGAAGCAAGAGCTGACTTTCCCAACAACACTTCCAAGGCCAAAGCCTACCAGTTTCCCAGAAAGTTCATCTGCTTATAAGTACAGTATGTGTGTCACAATGGAACAGGTTTGCTTGTAGCATAGGGTGACAACTAATCATCACCTATTAGAAAAGCTATAAGGTGATCGTGTCTACAGCATTCAATATAAACACAAATATAACTGGCACTTTATAAATCTCATTTAGTCACACTGGATCACTGCAACAAAAATGTCCTCTCCTTGTCTTCAGTTTGGGAATGGATGCAAGTTCTAACCAGTTTTTCCTATAAGGAATCCAGTGAAATATAATTCTATGTGATTCTGGAGATCCCAGTGACTCACTGAGGGCCTCTTAAGACACTTATAAGTGTAATCCTGAGGAAAATGTGCAAGTCACAAATACCTCTTTAGTCAACATATTCAAAGTTTGGGTGGGTCCAGGTTTTCAAGTTGGAAGGTGACAAATTTGGATCTGGGGAAGAATGTAAATCAAATGAATATAACATGCTGAGCTCTGTTGCATTGGAGGTGCCCTTTTAAGAATTGTTCTCATTGTCTTAATTGCTTATCTTATTGGCAGGAACAGAGTCATGCTGGGAAACAGACAATTTAGCATTTGAAATTACTCTCCATCACTGTATATCAACAATTGCAAGAGATTATGTTCATTTTCCCTGAGTTTAAATTGGTATTGAAATGGAAGCATGCATTCTCGTAAACTTCTTTTCAAGTCTGCTTTATCAAATGTGAAGTTCAGCTTGCAACATTTACTATACATAAAAGCGTAACTACTTAGTGGTGTTAGTGTTAGTAACTTGTTAACTATTAATATTTACGAAAATAGAACTCTAAGGTAGGGTAACAGTGATTTCCTAAATTTACACTGACTCTTCTATCATTTCATTTTTTTAAGATTCTGGTATTTGGTTTCTTAATTCTTTGTTGAGATTTAAGTCTTATTAAGGGAAAGTCTTGGGCTCTAACATATATAACTCATCGACAAGCTAACTGCTATATTGACATGTTTAAGAGATTCAAAGAAATACAGGAAAGAAAAATCTAAACCAAAAGTATTTCAAAATATGAAAAAATTGAAATGCTTAAATTACGCTTTCAAAATCAGGGCAGGTATGGCCTACACAGGCATGAATAGTGCAAAATTCAAACATTACATGGTTGATTAGACTTAACATTTGATATTTTTATGTTCTTCACTTAAAAACTGGAGCTTTATAAAACTATTTTAAATGGGTGCTATTTTTAGTTACTATTTAGTTAATTTTCAGTCTACTGAAGCTCAAGCTTCTGTACTTGGGTACAATATAAATTTTACTGTACTGGTTTATCCACTTAAAACTTGGTTGTGACTGCATACTTGAGGAATCTGTTCATATGCAATGCACTGTTTGCAACAATGCGGAAAAAAATCCTCTTGTTTGTTTGGAAACCACAACAACAAATGTCAATTATCTTTGACTTATAGGCCAGACACTGTACAGTAAGATATATCTATTATATTATCTTGCATTATTACTTGGTACTCTAAATATGCTTTGGGCCACTTTATAGATAGAGAAAAAGTGACTTATACATGGATATATGCCCAGGGAGTAGGATGAGCAGAGTTTCAATCCCTATCTTGTTGACCTTCATGTGCAATATCTAGATTTTTGCCACTTTGCACACTGCCTCTTTTAGCATCAGAAATAATTTTAAATACATATAGTCCTATCATTTTAGTATATATACCGAACTCTTCCTAGGTTAATATAGTATAACTCCTATTCTCTTGACCTATTCACAGGACTGTTTTCTTAGACCCTGCTAAGACAAAGTCCACAATAGCCACTTCCTACTTCTCCTTCATCATCCACTGGAACATTTTACCTTACCTACAGAATCCTTCCTCTTTGCTATATGCCTGAGGCCTACTGTTGACTGTGCTCCACTTCAGCGGCATTATCCTAGGCATTCTGGGCTTTCTGTGCCTTACTGTCCTGCTCACTGAACCCTGACTCACTGCCTGTTTCACCTCCCTATCCTCCACTAAACATTTTCTTTCTAGTGGAAGCAGAGGAGATATGAGAGGAAAGCAAAGAGGCCTCGATGACATGCATGTACCAAAAAGCTACAGTATCTTCTATGTGGCAGTCGTCTGCAAGTAAAGCAAATAAATGATTCTTTTGTTTACAGAAGAATTTAAAAACAAAAAAGTTTGATGTCAATTTTATTTGTATGTATTATTATTATTATTTACTTATCAAGGTCCATTCTTCAGGCTGTGTAGGCTGAACAACTAAATAGTTTAGGAGTCACTAATGTACACAATCTGACAATTAATTTTGTGAACTTGTTGCAAAGATATTGCTAACCTTTTTTGATATCAGAGGGATTAATCGTTATGAATTTGTACCAACTGGACAAACAGTTAACCAAGTTTACTATTTGGAGCTGCTGAAAAGGCTGCATGAAAAAGTTAGATGACTGGAACTTTCTGCCAACAATTCATGGCTCTTGCATCACAACAACGCACCAGCTCACACAGTGCTGTCTGTGAGGGAGTTTTTGGCCAGTAAGCAAATAACTCTTGTTGGAACACCCTCCCTACTCACCTGACCTGGCCCCCAATTACTTCTTTCTTTATCCAAACATAAAGGAAATATTGAAAGGAAGACATTTTGATGACATTCAGGACATCAAAGGTAATACAACCAAAGCTCTGACTGCCATTCCAAAAAAAAAAGAGTTCCAAATTGCTTTGAAGGCTGGAGTAGGTGCTGGCATCGGTGCATAGCTTTCCAAGGGGAGTACTTCAAAGGTGACCATAGTGATATTCAGTAAAATGAGGTATGTAGCACTGTTTCTAGGATGAGTTTGCAAACTTAATTGTCACACAACATATAGTGAAGGCAATGCTAATCAATAATATAAGTGTCTATCTCAGCCTCCCTGCCTGCATATCTATCAATTTATACATCATCTTTATCATTTCTTCTGTTAATAGTTCAGTATTGGGGCAATGGTGGCAAACAGAATTGAGAGACTGGGGTAGATATGTGACAATAATTAGATATGTCACTGAAGCATGGCTTACTCCATGTTTAAAATGTACTACTACATAATTGAGTTCTTTATCTCTCAAGTTTCTGAAAAAACAAATAAAATCACTTGCATGAAGGGATGGAGTGTTTCATTTTACAATGCTTTAAGAAACAGAACGTGGAAACAAGTTCTCTTGGAGATAAGCATAAGTCTTTTCAGCAAATCATATTGAGGAAGTAATATTTACATACAAAAGAATAAAGTTGGACCCTTACCTTACATCATATACAAACATTAACTCAAAATGGATCACAGACATAATGTAAAAGCTAAAACTCCATAATACTTAGAAAACATAGCAGAAAACCTTCATGACATTGCATTTGGCAATGATTTTTGAAAGTGATACCCAAAGCATAAGTAACAATAACAACAAATAAACTGGACTATATCAAAATTTAAAATTTTATACATCAAAGGACACTAACAACAGAGTGAAAGTTAACACACACAATGGGAGAAAGTATTTACAAGTCATATATTGAATAAAGGTAAATTTCCAAAATAAGAAAATATATATCCGAATAACTGGACAACAAAAATAAACAATCCAACAACATAATTAGAATATGTGCAAAGGGTTTGAATAGACAATTCTCCAAAGAAAATACACATAGCCAATAAGTACATGAATAGATATTCAACATCACTAATTATTAGGAAAGTGAAAATCAAAAGCACAATGAGATACCACTTCATATCCTACAGGATGGTTATCAGACATATATAAGTGCACAGTAAAAGTTTGCAAACTTAATTGTCAGTCTTCCGTGTGTGTGTGTGTGTGTGTGTGTGTGTGTGTATGTGTATGTATTTAAACCCACAAAAATAATAAGTATTGACAAAGATGTGGGGAGAGGGGGAGAAAGAAAGAAAGAGAGAGAGAAATATAATGAGGAGGAGTAGGCAGGCACAGTGTCAAATTATTGTCATACATATTTTTGCATTACAACTTCAGTCCTTGACTATTTACTAGAGGGCAAAATTATTTTATCTCCTATTGTAGCTTCATCAATCTAAAACTGTAATGGTGCTCACAAATCAATTCTGATGATACCAATGTTTTGTGACACTTTAATTTAATCAGATCACCATAATTAAATTTTCCAAGTCATTGAATCACCTTTTACAAAGTATATTACTTTTATTTCAATTATCAATTCAATTTAATGAACATTTCAAGCTCTCTTTCCTGTATTTTTCCTTAAGCTTTCATATGTGCTTCCTTACACCCCACCAGTTCCTTTTAATTTCCAAAGAACAATAGATTCAGGACATAAAAGCAGTAAACAAATAAGTGGCGTTCAGAGTATCTTGAAACTTGTCCATGAAGAATGATCATACTAATGGAATAAATCTTAGCAAATATTTAAGACTAGAATGTGTATGGATATGTAATGCAAAAGATAAACAATATGACTGTTGTCCTGTTGTCATGTATTTTGATTGACATTGAAACTAATAATTTAATATTATAAATTTCAAATGTGAAAAGATGAAGAACAAGACAGTGAATAAGAGGCAGAAACAGCAGAGACTGTTTCCACCACTCCCATAAGATTTCCTAGAAGAAATGATAGAAGATTTTCAAAAGATAATCACAGAGTGACAAAGGTATTTTTAAAGGTAACACCAAATTCAGAAATCACTAATATATTCAGATAGATAAATAAATTACAATTTTGCAGGATACAATCCACAATAAGCAAAGGCAAAAGGACTAACTGGAAAATTATATTTTTAACGAACTTGTGGCAAATTCATAAATTTCCCCCAAAACTGTTATGTCCTTATTCTATAGCATTAGTTTCACTATGCACAGGGCTACCAACCTAAAAGCTGTGTTTCCCAAACCCCTGAGTATCTAGATAGGGCCTTAATCAAAGTTCTGGCCAATAGGGTTTTATTGTGAGGCACACTACTTTTGACTCTTTCCCTTTAAAAAAATGTGGGTAGTCTCCTCTGGAACTCTCCATTATCCTTGATCCCTGGGGATAGTAAGAACCAGAGGTGTCACCTTGGGCCTATAAGCAGAAGCCATATGTGGATATGTGGACTCTGTCTCTAGTAGAATCATGAGAGAAAAAAGCACTTCTAGCTCAATTAAACCACTCTATAGTGGGATATTTTTGATACAGTAATGCAAGCTGTCCCCTAATAACACATTATTTCACAAAGTGATAATTTCCCTATTTTATAAAGATCTCCTACAATTTAAAAAAAGCCACAAGATTAACTATGCAATAGAAAAAAATAGCAAAGCAAACAGTACCTAGGAAAGAATATTTAAAAAGGCTTAAATATATGAAGAGTTGCTATCTCTCTCATAAAAGGAATGAAAATTGAGATTCTATTGAAAGGGCATTTTCAACCATCTGATTGACAAAGATCTGAAAAGTTGGTGAAACATGTGCATGAACGTAAGGGGGAAAAGACACTGTTATATTATTGATCGGAGTACTGAAAGATAACATTCCTACACACACACATACTCTTTTATCTAGCAAGTTCACTTCCAGGAATTCATCATACAGATATAAATGCACAAATGTGAAATGGCATAAGTAAAAGGTAATTTATTTCAGTGTTGTTTCATTAACAAAAGGTCAGAAGTGACCTAAATATCCACTGGTAAGAGATTGGTTATGTAAATTTTGTTACCTGTAGTCAATGTAACACTATACCATCTTAAGAAACATTGAAGGGGACTGGCAGCCAAGTGGCTCAGTTGGTTAAGAGGTTTGAGCTCTGAGCAACAGGATTGCCGGTTCGATTCCCACATGGGCCAGTGAGCTGTGCCCAAATTGAGCTGCCACTGAGCTGGTGAGCCTGTATGCTTTTAACAACAAGGTTGCCTGTTGACTCCCACATGGGATAGTGGGCTGCACCCCCTGTCCCCGCAACTAGATTGAAAGAAGCAGCTGGACTTGGAGCTGAGCTGCGCCCTCCACAACTAAGATTGAAGGACAACTTGACTTGGAGCTGATGGGTCCTGGAAAAACACAATGTTCCCCTTTCCCAATTCCCCAACAGTGTTCCCCTCCCCACTGATCCCCTCTCCAATTCCCCAATTAAAAAAAAAAAAAGAAATATTGAAGGAGTTCCTAATGCACTGATAGAAGTGATCTCCAAGACATATTTTAAGTGAAAAAAGTACAAAATAGTATACACATACACACACACACACACATATACACTGTTGTATAGCATGCTTGTAAAATTAGGAAAACATTTAGATTTTATTATATAGTCAGAATACTTCTATGTTTGTAAAAGGATAGGAAAAAAAACTTATAACCTTGCATACTTCTGGTGAATGAAACTAGGTGATTGGTTGTTAGGAGTAGAAAGGACCACATCACCCATTTGTATCTATTAAATTTTAAATCATGTGACTATATTATATTCAAAACTAAAATAAAAAATCATAGAATTGATATAATTCTGTTTAAAGATTTTTTTCTATGTTTAATAAAATCAAAACTTTATACCACAGAACTGATGCTATCTATATTTCAATACCAATGATAAAATATACCAAATACATCAACAAGAATGTTGATGGTTTTCCTCATAAAGTAAGCTAATTACTTATGCAATATGCAACAGAAAGGCAATAAGAATAAATGATATTCTTAATACACTGTTTTAAGCACATTAAAATGGCAAAGATAGCCTTTATAAGTTTCAAGAAACAAATGACTTTTCCAAGTGAGAAAGAATGAAACCAAATACATGAAAAAAAAGGTCACCTATTTGTCCTCTGAACTTGTTTATCCTTATGTTACAATGTTGACATGTAGTCTTGTTTTCAGCATTTAAATTAAAATTATTTCTACATATAGTAATATTTAGTGGAAGCAAATACTATGTGTTGAAGATTAGATTTATTGTATCATATTTATAAATAATCAGCAAAGCCCCATGAAGAACATTTAAAATTGTAATTATCAATATGATGTGACAGAATTTTGTCTTTAGGTAACCTAGAATGCTCTCCAAATTATACATGTGGGTTTTTTAATGTCTAGTGCCTGTAAAATATACAATAACAGAGAACTATTCTATATCTCCATGAGGGGGCTGGGTGGGGATGAGTACATCCAATAATAAGCATAAGGCAAAATTATTACATCAAAAATATATAATATTATTAACCAATGTTACCCCAATAAATAATTTTAAAAAGAACGTTTGTCTTTTGAAATGTCATCAGTGGCCAAGGACAATAAAGAAAATTCTTGCAAGCAATGCAAATTCTCAGGCCTTAGTCCTGACCTACTGATTCAGAACCTCTGAGAGTGCTACCCAGAAATCTATGTTTTATTAAGCCCTCCTGGCAACTGTGGTTTGAGAAATACTGTTTTAACCTAGTAGGAATTAAGATTAGGTATTGCCATGTCAGTATTACTTTTAGGCTTCTTACCAAAAAAGAAATCAATTATGTACTTTAAAATCATTGCCCAACTTTTAAATTTGAGGTATGAATTTAGAATATAGTAATATATATCTCTATATTACATAGACTAATCATATATGATTTTGAAATATTTTTATTTTTTATTTTATGCTAAACTAATTTATCACATCACAATAATAGAAAGTATTAATGAAGAACATTGACCTCTCATGAAAAATATCCAGCAAGACTATATGCGCTTATACTGATATTTCTACATCATTTTTATCAGTAAGACACACTACACATAAGTTACCCTATTTTGCATATTTGTTCATACTCTTGTGGAGAGTAATCATTGTGCAGGTGGCAATGAGGCATTCAAGAACATTGAGACTTTCAAAGAGAACCTGTGTTTGAAACCGACACAGTTATATCCCACCTATCTTCTCAATGATAATAATAATTTGAAGATACCATCTCTTCTCTTAGGAAGAAACAATTTACATTTTTTTTAAGTTTTAAAATAAATACTGTATTGACAAATAGACTGAGATTCTGTTTGTGGATTTCCCGTTATCTGGTCTGTGACCTTGAGCCAACCACTTAACTTCTATGGGCTTCAGTGGCCTCACCTGAGAGATGGGTGTGGGTTTTGTTTTTGTTTGTATTTATTTATTTATTTATTTTTAATTAGCTTCAGAAACAATTTACTTTTAACATGATCTTCACACACACAAAAAAAATTCAACAGTTTTCTTAAAAAGTTTAAATCATGAAGAATAATGTTGTAGCTGCTCACTGGAGGGTTGGGAAAGAATTCACGAGGCAGGTAAAAATGCAGAAGGAAGATTTATTAAAGTAAGAGGAGGGTCAGCTGGGCAGAGTCTGCTGGAAACTACTGCCCAGAGTCTTTGTTTCATCTGAAGTTTTTTTTTTAAAATTTATTTATTTATTTATTTATTAGTTTCATGTGTACAACACAGTGCAACAGTTATACTTTTTACCGCTCAAAGTGACAACCCCCTCCCCCATTTAGCCCCCCACTCCTCCCCATATCATATATATCTATTACACTTCCTCTGACTCCCTTTCACAGTATAATTCACATCCCGTGACTATCTATATATTCAATTACAGTTGATATACAATATTATACAACATCAGCTTCAGGTGTACAGTGCAGTGATCAAGCCTCTACTCCATCCATGAAATATAATCAGGATGCAAATTGCTTCCCACCTGTAATGGAATCCTCTATTGAGTTCAGCTCTGTCCAATGGAGTGGGGGAAGGTTTGATTAAACTGGTGATCTTAAACTGGTTATTGCAACCTTTGGACATGTTATATAGATTTAAGTTGGAGCCAGGTGAGTGGATCCCATACAGATATAAAACCTCTCCCAAGTCACTGGGCCAACAAGGAGGAAGCAAACAGAACCATTGAAACTGAAATGCATAGTAAATGTATAGTAAACAGTCATTGTGGTTTGGTAGAAAGAAGGAGAAAAAAAAACTTTTTGAAAGCCCCAAGCTAAATTATACTTGTTAAATCCAATTATACCAGAGGTCCAAATCTCAAAATGGAAGATTTAGTGGCATGGTTATAACACCCGTCTTACCTTTCAGATCTGGAAGGGAATTTAAAAGTGTTTTAGATCAGTCTCCCTCATTATACAGAAAACTGAGATCCAGCTAATTTACAAAATTTCTGAGGGTAACTCCACAAAAGACTCAGCATCCCAACACTGAGTCTCCATACTCTCATAGTACAATAACATCTTAAATTTGAATCAAGCCCTTGACATTTCAGATTTCAACCTAAAGCATATCATCCCTATTTTCCTTTCCTGAATCTAATATATTGATTTATTAAATTATTTACTATTCCCTATATACACTCCAGGCTTACCTGCGACACACTCATGCTCTTTTCTCTGCTTAGAAATATCTTGTCGTGTTCCTTGTGTTTAAAAAAATGTCCTCTCCCTGGCAGGCTGAGTGGCTCAGTTTGTTAAGAGTTAGTTTAAGAGCACAAGCCCTGAGCAACAAGGCCACTGGTTTGATTCCCACATGGAACAAGTGACGCTGAGCCCGACCTGAGCTGCCAACAGGTGGCAGGATGATTCAGCTGGTGAGAGCATGTGTTTCTAACAAGATTGCCTGTTTGATGGTGAGCTATACCAGCCCACAACTAAGACTGAACTCAGCACCTTGAGCTGAGATGCCACCCTGATGGCTCAGTGGATAGAGCATGCACTCTTAACAAGGCTGCTGGTTTGACTCCTATATGGGATGGTGGCTAAGCCCAGCCGCAATTATGATTGTAACACAGTACCTTGAGCTTAAAGGCCACAAGCTGCCAATGGGCAGCCAGATGGCAACTGGCACCCTCCACAACTAAGAATGAAGAACAACAACTTGGCTAGTTCCCCTCCCCAATTCCCCAACACTGTCCCCCTCCCCCAATTCCCCAATTAAAAAAACAAACAAACAAAAAAAAACCTCCTCTCCCATATTTAAGACCCAGATCAGATATTGCCTTCTCCGTTAAAGCATTCAAGATCCCCCCCAATAGTAAGTGGTCACTTTCCTCAGCCCTTGCATTACTGTCAAGCAAATGATATGGTGGTTTCTATCTTATCTCAAATTACTATTGAGGGTGTGTGTGTGTGTGTGTGTGTGTCAATTATTTTCATTAAAATTGGAGAGGTTGCTTTGATTCATTAGAATTCCTATTTATTTTATTGAATAGGGGAACACTGTTCAACTATTTTTGAAGGGATTTTAATGAATCAAAGCAACCTCTCCAATTTTAATGAAAATAATTGATATATTATAGCTATATTGTCCAAAAGTGAGAGGTTCTTACATACTTGTATAAACTACTGGATAGCCTTCAGGTACCATGATTCTTTGGAACATCTGGAAAGCTCTTCTGAAATAATGTTTTATCCAAAAGCTCTTGCTACTTAAGCATTATTTTAAAAATCTTTAATAAGGCCGGCCGAGTGGCTCAGTTGGTTAAGAGCTTGCTCAAGAGTGCGAGCTGAGCTCCGAGCAACGGCGGTTCAATGGCAGCCCGAGCTGAGTTACCGTTGAGCTGCCAACAGCTGGCAGGATGGCTCAGCTGAAAAAATAAATAAATAAATAAAAATCTTTAATAAGTACTGTGTCAAAGTATTATCAAAGAAACTTCAAGGCTTAAAGCCAGCTAATTTTGGAGTATATTTAACTCTAGCCTTACAAACCATGTATGAATTAGTTTACCTTTAAAATTAGTACTTTTTAATTTAATTATAGTTGGTGTATAATACTATATTAGTTTTAGGTGTACAATATAGTGATTTGACATGTTTTGTTGTATGGAGGAGGGAGGGCTGATGGACACCACTGCAAAACACAGGGTGATTCATAGCAAGAGTAGTTCTCTATTCTAACAACTAAACTGGCTAATGAATTTACATGTTTGCTGCAGTACTAACACTCAACATTCAAATGATGCTGTGGTGCCTAAACAAATATAAGTTGAAGGAACATATTGCAACAAAGTACAAACTCAACTTCAACAAAATATAGGCTAAATTGATTAACTAAAAAAGCCATGCCTAGAATTATTGTGAGACGGCAGAGATAGAGGGAGAAGAAGAATTTCTGGCATTTTTAAAACACCTACCACATGTTCTATCTCCTATATAAACGTCTTATTCCCATAACATTTGTAGAGTTTTGTTTTTCTGACCAAACTCAGACTCTTATAATAATAAAGTCATCAGATGACAGGTTTGCTCAAAAGTATTCTTTTCTATATTATATCTCTTTTTATATTGTTTCCTATATCATTTTCTATTTCACATCTTATGTCTTCCATTTCCATGTCCACCAGTGATACTACCCACCTATCCTCATTCACAATTAAACCAAATTAATAGAAAATAGTAGAACTATATGTAGTGTACAAATGGAAGGATAAAACTCCCATGATCATCTCAATTGATGCACAAAAAGCATTCAAAAAAATTCAGCATTCTTTCATGATAAAAACACGCAACAGAGTAACATCCTTTCATGATAAAAAACACTCAACGAGGTAAGAAGACAAGGGAATTACCTGAACAAAAAAGGCCATATATAAAAAGCTGCCATCGGACATCACGCTTCACAGTAAAAACCTTAAACCTTTTCCTCATGAATAAGGCAAGAGTGCTCACTCTCACCACTTCTATTCAACATAGTACTGGAAGTCCTATCCAGAACAATTAGGCATCAAAAAGAAATAAAAGCCATCCAAACTGGAAAGTAAGAAGTAAAAATTATCTGCTTCTATATGACATGATCTTATACATAGAAAACCTAAATATTCCAAAAACAATCCATGATAAAGCTAATTCAACAAAGTTGCATGATATAAAATGAACATACAAAACTGCATTTCTATAAATTAACAATGAATAATTTGAAAAGGAAAATTAAGAAAATAATCCCATTTATAGCAGCATCAAAAAGAATAAAACACGAATAAAATCAACCAAGGAGGTGAAAGACTTGTACACTGAAAATTACAAAACTTTGCTGAAAGATATTAAAGAAGATACAAAATGGAAAGACATCCCATGTTCATGTATTAGAAGACTTAATATTGTTAAAACGTGCATATTAACCAAAGCAATCTACAACTTCAATGCAATCTGTATCAGAATACCAATGGTATTTTTAACAGATATAGGAAAAAAAACGTAAAACTTATGTGGAACTGCAATAAACTCTGAATAGCAGAATTCTGAATAGCAGAAACAATCTTGAGAAAGAACAAAATCAGAGGCCTCACGCGTCCCGATTTCAAAACATATTATAAAGCTACACTAATCAAAACAGTATAGTACTGACATACAGACCAATGGAACAAAATAAGGCCAGAAACAAATCCATGGATATACATTAAACTGATATTCAACAAGGGTGCCAAGAATACCCAATGGGAATAGATATTCTCTTCAACAGGTGCTACTGGGAAAACTGGATATAAATGTATAAAAGAATAATATTGGATTCTTATCTTACATCACACACAAAAATCAACTCAAAATGGAATAAAGGCATAAATGTAAGACCTGAACCTATAAAACTCCTCAAAGAAACATAGGAGAAAATCTTCATGACATTAGTTTTGCTGATGATTTCTTGGAGATGACACTAAAAGCACCGACAGCAAAAGCAAAAATACAAGTGGAACTACATCAAATTAAGAAGATTCTGCACAGCAAAGTAAATCAACAGAGTGAAAAGGTAACCTATGAAAGGGTAGAAAATATTCACAAACCGTATATATATGAAAGAGGATTAATTTTCCCAAAATATGTGTAACTCCTGTAACTCTAATAGCAAAAAGAACATGGTTTGATTTAAAAATGGGCAAAGGATTAGAATAGACATTTGTCCAAAGACATATGCATGGCCAACAAGTATGTGAAATGTTTCTCAATATCACTAATCATCAGGGAAATGCAAATGAAGTCACACACAGATATCACTTCACTTTACTTATGATGGCCACTGTCATAAAACAAAAAAAAAAAAGAGTGTTGGTAGGCTGGCTGATTGGCGCGTTGATTTAAGAGTTGGCTTGAAGGGCCGGCTGACTGGCGCAGTGGTTAAGCGCTGGCTTAGAAAGCCAGTGGCCCCAGTTCGGTCCCACATATGAGGGCCAGTAACACTGCCCTCAAAAAAAAAAAAAAAAAAAAGAGTTGGCTTGGGACGCCAGCTCTGAGCAGCAGGACCCCAGTTCGGATCCCACATGTGGGCCAGTGACGTTGCGCCCTCTACAGCTAAGATGGTGAACAACAGCTCTACCTGGAGCTGAGCTGCCATGAGTCACCGGAGATGGTGTAGGCTGCAGTGGGGCTGGCCGGCAGCTGGCGTGCACTTTTGTGAGCTGCCATGAGTGGCCGTCCAATGGCCAGTGAGCGACTGCTTCACCCAGGAAGAATGCAATGATAATACCAGCACAGGTCAGTGAAGCGACACCCTCCACAACTAGACTGAAGGACAAAAAGGACAGCAACTTGTGTGTTCCCCTTCCCTGATTCCCAAACCTGTTCTCCTCCCCCAATTCCCCAATAAAATCTTTAAAAAAAAAAGTGTTGGCAAAGATGTCAAGAAAAGGGAACCATGGGCCGGCCGAGTGGCGCAGTGATTAAGCGCTGGCCTTGGAAGCCAGCGGCCCTGGTTCGGTCCCACATATGACGGCCAGTGACACTGTCCTCAAGGAAGAAAGAAAAGAAAAAAAGAAAAGGGAACCATTGTACACTGTTGATATGAATATAAAATGATGCAGATGCTATGGAAAACAGTATGGGGACTCCTCAAAGAATTTAAAAAAGAACTGCCATATAATCCAGTGATTCCACTTCTTGGTATTTATCCTAAATAAGGGAAATCAGGACCTTGAAGAGATATCCGCACTCCCATGTTCATTGTAGTATTATTCACAACAGCCAAGAGGTAGGAAAAAATATAAATGTCCATTGACAGATAAATGGGTGAAGAATATGTGGTATTCACATATAATGGAACATTATTCAGCCATAAAAAAAGGAAATCCTGTCACACGTTACACCATGAACCTTGAGGACATTATCCTAAGTGAAATAAGTCAATTAAAAAATATAAATATTGGGGCAGCCCCTTAGCGCAGGTGGTTAGAGTGCAGTACTCATAACAGCAAGGTTGCTGGTTCAATCCCCATAATAGGCCACTGGGCTGCGCCCCCCAACAACTAGAGTGAAACAACTACTTGACTTGGAGTTGATGGGTCCTGGAAAAACACACTGTTCCCCAATAAAATTAAAAAAGAAATATAAATATCACATGAAACCACTTTTATGAGTTATCTAGTCAAATTCATTGATGTAGAAAGAAGAATGGTGGTTGCCAGGGACTAGGGGGAGGAGTAAATGCTACTCAGTGAATATAAAGCTTCAGTCATGGAATACAGAAAATTGATCCATATCTGCTATACAACATTGGGCTTCTAGTTAACACTACTGTATTGTACACTTCAAATTTGTGAAGAGTATAGATCATGTTATGTGTTTTTATGCACAATAAATAAATCCAAAAACAATTACACGAACTGTCACGTAGTAATAGCCTTACTACTAAAGATAATGTGTGTCTGCGATAACTTCTACTGCAACACTTTAGTTAATACAAACAATTTCAGCTTGCACAGCAATAGCTCTATTACTGAAACAGGATTTAAGCCATTTCCTCACAAATCCCAAACAAGTATGCACTTTGATTCGTGGACACTTCATTGAAGATGGCTAATAGATCAAATTCAGCATTTAAAAAAATCAACCGGGTGAGAAATACACAATTTAAAGTGATTCCGATTGGTTACAATAAAAGAGTACGTTAAGGACCACAACTTCACCTAAAATCAAGTGTGTGCTCCTGCAGATGTCTAAGAGGTTTAATACAAGTGTTGACCCTACACTTTTTGATTGAGGATCTCTTCCAGATATGGCAGTATGACTACCTTCTTTTCTTCCTGTCTAAATGATGGGCAGGATCAGAGGCTCATTGCAGAAGAATGCTCATTTTCACATAAAAACTAAAACTCAAATATTACAATTAAAGCTAAAAGGAATGCTCTGTGAGATGAGTGGTATTGCGAGTAAGACTGGCACAAAATAAGTAAACACAGGGTGAGCATAAATTATTAATTTTTTCCATAACCTTTCTATCATTGCCTCTTATTGTAGCACCATGTTTTGTATTATAACTTGCATATAAGAGGTAATAAAATTGCCCAAACAAAACACACTGAAATCCATTTGAAGTTCCAAAAATAAAAATGAACAAAACAATAAAGACAATGCCATGTAGTGGCAGGAACTGAACAGTAATCTTTGAAGGTGCATGTGTTTTCAATATATTTATCAGAATGTGCTTAACTTCATTTGGGGGGAGAGTGGGGCCTACAGGAAGTACGCATACTGCAGAATCTTGCTATTTGTTAGCTGTGAGGTTTCCAACAATTCAAATAATCTTCATATCTGAAGTTTCTGTAGCCACACAACAGGGGTATTATCAGCTAAATTATCAGCTTGCTTTAAAGATTAGAGATTCTGCCTATTGTTACACCTGGTGATGTGTACTTGTCTGGGATATACAGAATTGAAAATGTATAATTTTTCACTTGGTAATAGTTGATAGGATGGCCATAATCATCAGTCTTCCTTGTCTTCACTCTCCACAGTGGTCCTTAACCTCTACAAAAGACACTTCATTTTTGAGAAGATAAAAGCTGCCCATATTTAAAGTTTGTTGCTTCTTTTGATTCACCTATCACATAACCTTCAGTTTTGGTTTGTAGCCACACATATTCAATTAAAGTAATACTGCCTGACTCCAATACTGTCCAACGTGTCTTTCTTCCTTGACTCCCAGGGGTAGATAAAAGTTTTGTGAGGTTTAAAGTTTACACAATTTTGGTGGCTTTGTTTAAAAAGGGGTATACAGGATTTTGAGTACAGCCACAAAGGAAAGCAGTATGGAGATTCCTCAAAAAATTTAAAAAGCTACTATATGACCGAGCAATACCATTTCTGGGTGTTTATCCAAAGAAAACAAAAATACTAATTTAAAAAGATTATACATATATACATACATACATACACACACACACAAACACACACATGCACAAAGTCTGACAATTAACTTCACAAATTTTTTGAAATGATGTTGCTAAAATTTTTTGATATCAGAGGGATTATTCATTCCGAATTTGTAGCAACTGGACAGTTAACCAAGGTTACTATTTGGAAGTTCTGAAAAAGCTGCATGAAAAAGTTAGACAACCTGAACTTTCAGCCAACAATTCATGGCTCTTGCATCACGACAATGCACCAGATCATATGGTACTGTCTGTGAGGGAGTTTTTAGCCAGTAAACAAATAATTGTATCAGAACACCCTCCCTACTCACCTGATCTGGCCCCAATGACTTCTTTCTTTACTCTAAGGTAAAGGAAATATTGAAAGGAAGACATTTTGATGACATTCAGTACATCAAGGGTAATACAATAACAGTTCTGAAGTCGATTCCAGAAAAAGAGTTCCAAAATTGGTTTGAAGGGTGGACTAGGCACTGGTTTCAGTGCATAGCTTCCCAAGGGGAGTACTTCAAAAGTGACTGTAGTGATATTCAGCAATGAGCTATGTAGCACTTTTTCTAGGATAAGTTTGCAAACTTAATTGTCCAACCTCATTATATATATATATATATATATATATATATATATATATATATATATATATATATATATAATTATAGTTGACATTCAAAATTATTCAGCTTCAGCTTCAGGTATATAGTGCAGTGGTCAGACATCTACACAGTCCATGAAGAGGTTTCCCTAATAAGACAAGTGCCCATCTGACCCCCTGCAACATCTTTACAACATTATTGATTATATTCCCCAAACTGTATTTCATATCCTTGTGACTATATTGTGTCTAGTCACAGGATGTGGAGTAGAGCATAGGGAATAGAGTCAATGGAATTGTAACAGCTATATACAATATCAGAGGGGTAGTAGATTGGGGCGGGGGGTTATCACTTTGTGAGGGGTGTAAATGTCTATTACATCGTTTTGTACACTTGAAACTAATAAAAATAAATAAAACAATATATGAAACCCTATGTTCATTGAAGCACTATTTACAATAGCCAAGATATGGAAGCAACCTAATGGGTTATCACAAAAGTCATGACGCATGTTTGCAACAGATGGCATTAGTTCTTTGTTGGAAGTACTAGAGTCATTCACATCTGTTATTGCTATGTCATTTGACAGCTGACAGTTCTAGCTTCATTCAAAAAAAAATTGAGCGATTTGGTTGAGTTTTGGAGATTTTACAACAAGTTGAAGACGGAAGACCAAACTGTGCATTTTTGCCATATTTTACTGTTTTACTTCCACAAAGGGAAGAACACGTGTCAAGCTTGTAAAAGTTGTATCAAGTTTATGGTGACAATGCTCTACAAGAACGTCAGTGCCAATGATGGTTCACGAAATTCCATGCTGGTGATTTTTATCTCAACGATGCTCCTCAGTCAGGGAAGCCAATAGAGGTTGATGATGACAAAATAAAGGTATTGATCAAGTCAAACCCATGTTACATGTCAAGAGAGATCGCAGGAACATGGAACATCCATCATTCAAACGTTCATGACCACCTGAAGAAACTGCAATACATAAGCAAGCTCGATATTTGGGTTCCACATGAACTCAAAGAAGTTCATTTGACGGTGCATATAAACATCTGCAATATGCTCATTAAATGAGAGGAAAACAATCCTTTTTTGAAGCGACTGATAACTAGTGATGAGGAGTGGATTGTTTACAACAATGTGGTGCTCAAAGGGTCTTGGTCCCAACATGATGATTCACCTCAAATGACATTGAAAACAGACATTCATCAGAGGAAGGTTATGCTCTCAGTGTGGTGGGATTTTAAAGGTGTCGTGTTTTTCGAGCTGCTACCCAGGAACCGAACAATCAACTCTAATATGTTCTGTCGGCAATTGGACAGTTTGCACGAATCCATCATCCAGAAATGTCCAGAGCTTGTTAATTGTAAAGGAGCTGTGTTCCACCATGACAACGTGAGACCACATACAAGTTTGATCACCCATGAAAAATTATTGGAGCTTGGATGGGATGTGTTGCCACACCCACCATACTCGCCTGATCTTGCACCATCAGACTGCCACTTGTTTCATTCTCTTCAAAACTCCTTGTGTGGTATAACGTTCAATTCAGATGAGGCTGTAAATCAGCACCTAGTTCAGCTTTTTGCAAATAAAGAGAGATCCTTCTTTGAACGAGGAATTATGAAGCTCACTGGAAGATGGCAAAGGTTACTGAACAAAATGGGCAATACATCACTGATTGATCTTTGTTCTTTATATAAATAAATGACCTTTGAAAAACAGCCAAAAAACGTCATGATTTTTCTGACAACCCAATAGTTGTCCATCAATAAATAAATGGCTAAAGAAGTGATACATATATACAATGGAGTGTTACTCAGTCAAAAAAGTGAATGAAATCTTTCCATTTGTGACAACATTGATGGACCTAGAGAGTGTTATGCTAAGTGAAATAAGTCAAACAGAGAAAAACAAATACTGTATGATTTCACTTATATGTGAAACCTAAAAAACAAAACAAATGAACAAACAAAATAGAAATAGACTCATAGATAGAATGAACAAGTTGATGGTTGTCAAAGAGGAGGGGGGTGAAGGGTGGGTGACAAAGGAAAAATTTGAAATAAAAATAAAAATATTTCTCATCATATAGAGTATGAATCAAAATTATAGAAGTAGCTGATTAATTACTGAATAACTGGAAACCCCCCCCAAAAGTATGAGAACAATAAAAATAAGTTATTTCAGCTTCCACCAGAAAATTTTATTTTACAATGTAAGGCAGTAAGTGAGCAAAAATGAAACACGAAATACAGTATATGAAAAAATATGGGGGGAGAAATAAGTCATATTTAACAAAGGGAAAGATGACAATTAATTTTATATAGTTAGTATATAACCTTGGCTCCAGAACACATTAAGGACATTAAAAGAAAAGAAAATTAGAGGCTTACTTCATCCATAAGCATAGAAATTATATTTTAGTTAAGCAAATCCAATGATAATATTTAAGAAACACATTTCCAAGTAGAGTTTTGCTCAGGAATGTGTCATAAAATCTATAGTTTCAACATTAGGGAACTTGTACTCCATATTAGACTTTAAAGGAAAAATATCATAACCATCTCAATTGAATTCTTATCATTTGAACCAAGAGAATTTATTGAATTTGATAAGTAGTCATATTCAAAAAATTTGCAGCCAAAATCGTCCTTAATAGACCAACTTGAGATACATTCTCTTTAAAATCAGGAACTAGTCAAAGATTATAATTACTATTCTTTAACACAAATATAAATTATCCTTTAATGTGTGTTTCTGACCATTCATATAAGACAAAAAGAAGGTAACAATCTGTGAGTTTTGTACATGTTACTATAATTTTGGGTGGTCAGACTCCAGAGACTTTACTATTAAAAGTTATGCTATGCTTAGATTAAAAAAAAAACACAAAACAGAATTAATTTATAAAATATATTTGAACAGTAGCCAAGATCAGGAGAAAGATAAGGCAATAGATGGAGTAGGGAATAAGAAAATGTTTGAGTTTTTTTGTCCTAGAGATTCTTTGTATACTGATGGGAATTATCTGGTATGGGAGGGTGGAAAGATAGGAAGAGAAAAAGGAAGGAAAGAAGGGTAGGAGAGAGAGAGGCAAGGAGGGATGGAAGGAGGGAGGGAGGGAGGGATGCAGATAGGTTGCTTATATATGTCACCATGTTAAGAAAAGCCCAAGCTAAATACAGAAGGCTAAGTGTAGTTGTTCTGGTTGACAGCCACAGCTGTGTTTACAGCTAATAGATGACATCAGCTATCAGCCATGCAAGTGAACCATCTTGGACATCCAGTCTAGTCTAGCTTTCATGTGTCTCTAATCCCAGTCACTTTTTTTAGTTCCTCCTCTACTATTTTTAAGTTATGAAATGGATTACCAAACCACCACAGCTCTCTTCAAGTTTGGAAACAAATTAGAAAGGGAAGGAGGGGGGTGGAGAAGTTTAATGATGAAAGACATGTTTCACATATCAGATTCTAATAATTTTACAATTCACTTATGAAGCTGAAAGCTAGCTGAGCTAATTGTGGAAAGACTGATTCTGTCAAATGCTGAATGGTCTCATTAGAGGATATCCAGCCATCCTTTCTGATGTCAGTCTATGTACTTTGGCACCCCAAAGCACAGGTCTCTCTTGACAGCAGTACAGGCAGCTCATTACCTACTGGGGTAAGCACAAGAATCTGCTGACCAATGTGTTCAGAATCACTGAGTCACCACAGTGGGCCAAAAATAGTCAACTGCCATGGCTCACTAACCAGCAGTCAAGAAATGAGAGCCAAACAGAATCCACTATTTGAGATAGAAGATCCAGTTATATCATCTTATATAGTTTTTCCTCTTCTGGTATTACATTAAAAAAAAACTTAATGAGATATAGTTTACAAACCATAACCCACACATTTAAAATGTACAATTCAATGGTTTTTAGTATAGTTACAGAGTTACACAACAGTTACCACAATCTAGTTTTAGAACACTTTCATTGTCCTGAAAAGATACTTCATACCCATTAGCAGTTACTTTCCATTCTTCCCTCTACTCAGCTTCAGTAAACCACAAATCTATTTTCTGTCTTTATAGATTTACCTACTGTGGAGATTTCATATAAAAGGAAGCAAACAACATGTGGTATTTTGTGATTTGCTTCTTTCACATAGCATAATATTTTATTAAGTTCATACATATTATAGCATACATCAATACTTCATTCCTTTTTATGACTGAATATTTCATTGTATGGATATACCACATTTTGTTCATCCATTCATTATCGCATGATGGACATTTGGGTTGTTTCAGACCTTTTGGATATTGAGAATATGCTGCTATAAACATTTGTGTACAAATTTTGCTTGAACATTTTTTTCAATACTTTGTGATATATCCCTTGGTGTAGAATGGTAAATCTATGTTTAGTATTACAAGGAACTATACCAAAGTGTTTTCCAAAGTAGCTAAACTATTTTGTATTTCCACATAAGTGGTCCAATATCTCCTTGTCTCCACTAACACTTGTTATTGTCTTTTTTATTACAGACAAACCTACGGGGTCCAGAATAACATTTCATGGTTTCCAATGCGTTTCCCTAATTAATAATGATGTCGAGCATCATTTCACATACTCATTTTTTTTTGAGGGCAGTGTCACTGGCCCTCATATCTGAGACCCGAACCGAGGCCGCTGGCTTCTCAAGCAAGCGCTTAACCACTGCGCCACTCGGCCGGCCCTCATATATTCATTTTTAATTGTTTTGTTTTGTCTTTTCACCGTGGAGTTGCAAAAATGTTTTATATGGTCTGGATAAAAGTCCCCTGTCAGATATATGATTTGCAAATCTTTCTTCCCCATTCTTTGGGTTGTATTCTAACTTACTTGATGTGACTTTATGCACAAAATTTTTAGATTTCAATGATGATCAATTTACCTACTCTCTTTTGTCATATTTACATTTGGTGTCATATCTAAGAAACCATTCCTTAATGCAAGGTAATGAAGATTTATTGCTCTGTTTTCTTGTAAGAATTTTATAGTTTTAGCACTGATATTTTGTTCTACAATCATTTTACAGTTAACTTTTGCATCTGATGTGAGGTAGGGATCAAAATTTATTATTTTGTATGTGGATATCCACTTATCACAGCAGCATTAGTTGAAAAGAAAATTATTTCCCAATTACATTGTCTTGGCTCCCTTGTCAAAATCAATTAACCAAAATGCAAGGACTCATTTTTGGATTCTCAATTCAATTCTAACGATATATATGTCTACAGTTGTCCCAAGTCAGCTCTCTCTTGATTACTATAGCTTGTAGTAAGTTTTAAAACTGGGAATTATAAGACCTCAAAATTTGTTCTTTTCTAAGATTATTTTGATTACTCTGCATCCCATGCAATTCCATATTAATTTTAAAATCAGCTGTCATTTCCTAAAAAAAAAAAAATGAGGGTCAGATTTTTATAAAAATTGCATTGAATCTACAGATTGCTTGGGGGAATATTGCCATCCTAACAATATTAAGTCTTCCAATCCATGAACATAAGATGTCTTTACATTTATTTAGATCTTCTTTAATATTTCTTAATATTTTATAGTTTACACAGAAGTCTTCCACTCATGGTTAAATTTATTCTTAAATTTTCTTCTTGAGGATAATATAAATAGAACTGTTGTTCTTAAATTTATTTCCAATTTATTCATTGCTAGTATTTAGGAGTACAATTTCTTTGTGTTTTGCATAAACTGATCTTTTAGCCTGTAATTTTGAAGTCATTTATTACTTCTAATAGGTTTTTAATGAATTCTTCAGGATATTTTATATATAACATAATATAATCATCAATTAGTGTTTTACTTCTTTTTCTCCAAACTTGGATGATTTTTGGTTTTCTTGCCAAGTCACCTTGGCTAGAATGTCTAGTACAATGTTAACTGGAAGTGGTGAGAGTGACATCTGCTCATGCCATTTCTATTTCTTAATAATAATGGGAAAGTGTTCAGTCTTTTACAATTAAATATGTTATTAGATATGGGTGTTTCTTAGACCTCCTTTATCATTTTGAGGAAATTCTCCTCTATTCCAAACTTGTTGAGTATTTTTACTGTGAAAGGGTGGTGGGTTTTGTCAAAGCTTTCTGTGTGTATTGAAATGACTATGCGTTTTTGTATTTTATTTTACTGACATGGTATATTACATTGATTAATTTCTGGATTTTAAACTTGCATTCCTGGGATAAATCTCACTTGGTCATTACACACACACACATCTTTGGTTCCTTTTTATACATTGTTGGAGTAAGTTAATTAGTAAATTCTTGTTTAGGAATTCTGCATCTATATTCATAAAGCATATGGCCTGTAGTCTTCTTTTCTACTGATGTATTTGTCTGATTTTGGTATCAGAATAATGCTGGCCTCATAAAGTAAGCTGGGAAGTATTCTCACCACTTCTATTTTTTAGAAGTTTCTAAGGTACTGGAATTTATTTTTCTCTAAATATCTGGCATAATTATCAGGAAAGCCATCTAGACCTAGGATTTTCCTTGGGTATAGGTTAATTAATAAATCCAATCTATTTACTTGTTATAGGTCAACCCAGATTTTCTTTCTTGAGTTAGCTGCATTTGTTGGTATTTTCTTTTTAAAGATTTTTTTATTGGGGAATTGGGGGAGGGGAACATTGTTGGGGAATGGGGAAGGGGAACAGACAAGTTGCTGTCTTTTTTTTTGTTCTTCAGTCTAGTTGCGGAGGACGTTGCTTCACTGGCCCATGTTGGTATCGTCATTGTGCTCTTCCCGGATGAGGCAGATCAGTCACTGGCCTCTGGATGGTCGCTCACCGTGGCTACTGGCAGCTCACGCTGGCTGCCAGCCGCTCACACTGGCTGCTGGCCACTCACTGTAGCCTATGGCAGCCCACTGCAGCAGGGCGTGCAGCCTATACCGTCGCCAGGGCTCCCAGCCCAGCTCCAGGTGGAGCTGTTGTTAGCTGGAGAGGGCAGTGGCACTGCCCCTCATATGTGGGATGCGAACCAGGGCCGCTGGCATCCCAAAACCAGCTCTTAACCAATGCGCCACTCGGCCGGCCCTGTTGGTATTTTCTTAACAAATTTGTTCACTATATCAAAGTGTTACATTTTTTGCATGTGCTTGTCCACTGTATTCCTAATAAGTGATTTTTGCCTTTGTATGGTTGATAGTGTTCCCTCTTTCATTCCTGATTTCATCAAGTCTTCTTTTTTTGTTAGTGAGTCTAGTGAAAGGTTTGTCAATTTTATAGATCTTTCCAAAGAACAACTTTCAGTTTTACTGACTCTTCTGTATTGTATTTCTATTCTACGCTTTATTTATTTCCACTATAATCTCAATTATATCCTTCTTTCTGCTTCCTTTGGAATTAGTTTAGTATTGTTTTCCCTGACTCTTAAAGTGAATTGTCAGGTTATTGATCCAAAATCTTTTTTGATATAGCTATTATACATGTACATATTCCTTTAAGCACTGTGTTAGCTGAATTCCATAACTTCTCTAATATTGTACTTCTATTTTTGTTATTCTCAGAGATGTTTCTTCTAATTTCCCTTTGGATTTCTTCTTGGACTTATTAGTTATTTAGTTATGTGTTGTTTAATTTTCATTTAACTTTGAGTTTCCAAAAATTTCTTGTTATTGATTTCTAATTTCATTCTATTGTGGTCATGGAACATATTTTTTATGATTTCAATCTTCTTAGTTAGTGAAGCTTGTATTTTTTTTTTTTTAGTAAAATGTGCATTCTGTGGTTGTTCGACATACTATTTTATAAATATCTATTAATTAGAGTTTGTTTATACTTTTCTTTATTCTTATTGATCCTCTGTCTAACTCATTGTTCCATTAACAACGGTGGGATACTGAAGTCTCCTGATACTACTGTTGAATTGTCTTATTTCTCCGTCCACTTCTGCTATTTACAATTCATGTATTTTGAAGTTCTATTTTATATATATATATATATATATATATATATATATATATTCATAATTGTTTTTTCTTTATCATGCATCAACCATTTATAATTCTAAAATGTCCCTTTTATCTCAGGGAAAATTTACTTATTTATTCTTTTAAAATCAATTTTACTTGCGGTTAGTATAACCAGTCTAGCTTTCTTATGTTTGCTGTTTATATGGTACATTTTTTCCCATCATTTTCCTTTAACCTTTGGAATTTTAATCTAAACATGCATCTTCCACAGTTAGCATGTAAATGTAGTGGATTTTTTTTTTAATCCAGCTTGACAATCTCTGCTTTTATATTGTTCAATTAATTCATTTTTGATGATATTATGGGTAAGACTGGATTTACATGTTATTTAGTTTTATTTCTTCTATATTTCTCATGTCTTATATGTTCCTGTTTCTGCTTTATGTCCCCCTTTTTAATTAAGTGAATATTTTCTATTGTAACATTTTGATTACTTTAATAATTAAACAATATCTTTTTAGCCACTTATAAATGATTGCTCTAGGGCTTACAATATGCATCTTACCTTATCAGAATTTATATCAAATTTATGATAAATTAATCACAATGAGATATAGAAACTATATTGCCGTATAACTCTATTCTTTTCTGTTTTGTGCTTTTATACATGTATCATCTCTATATATTAAAACCTGACAATACATTCATTGTTATACTTAACACTATACATACATTTATGTGTGTGTGTGTGTGTGTGTGTATGTGTTTAAAACTGAGAGAGGATATAAGAACAAGTACTTACTCATAGTATTTCCTATGTTAACTTTCTTATTTACTATTTCTGGCTCTCTTCATTTCTTCCAGTAGATTCAAGTTACCATCTGCTGTCAATACCTTATTCCGGGTAGGAACACAGTTCTGTTCCCACCTGCCTCCTTTGTCATTATTGTCAAACATTACACTACTATACGTTATATTGCCTAACATAATTATTATACACTGTTTATACAATTTTTAAAACATGTTAAGAAAATCAGTATACATTTATACCATATTTTACATTTACCTGCATAATTACCAACATCAGAATTCTTTATTTTATGGTATGGATTCAAATTACTGTCTGGATTCCTTAGTTTCAGCATAAAGAATTTCCTTTGGTACTTTCTGTGAGAAGTGGCTGTTAAGTAATGAATTCTCTCAGTTTATGTTTATGATTCAATTATTTACTTTTGAAAGAGAGCTTTACTGGATATAAAAGCCTTAGGCAAAAGACTTTTTTTCAATCAGTTTTTGGTTATGTGATTTCACTGACTTTTGACCTCCATTATTTTTACGCTTCCTAGAAATCTTGTTGTGGTGCCCTTGTATGTGATGATTCTTTATCTTTTGTGAGATTTTGTTTGTTTGTTTTTTTGCTGCTTGAAAGATTTTGTGAATTTTGTAGTTTCCTGAATACATATTTCAGTGTTTTTCATCAAATTTGGTCATTATTTGCCTACTTTTTTATACTCCTTTCCTCTGGTACTCCCATTAGTAGTATGTTGGTGTGCTTACTTAAAAATGTGTCCATGTTTTTTTGAGCTGTTAATTTATTTCGTATATTTTCTCTCTGTTGTTCAGATTGCATAAAGTCTATCAATCGATCCTTGATTTCACTGATTATTCTTCTATCAGCTCAAATCTACTGTTGATCCCCTCAAAAGAAAAAATTCAGGGCCGGCCAAATAGCAGGTTGGTTAGTAGTTGGCTTGGGGTGCCAGCTCTGAGAAGCAGAGCCCCCGGTTTGGATCCCACATCTGAGGGCAAGTGACACTGCGCCCTCTACAGCTAAGATAGTGAACAACAGCTCGACCTGGAGTTGGGCTGCTGTGAGTTGCCAGCAACAGCGTAGGTTGCAGTGGGGTTGACCGGCAGCAGGTGTGAGTTTTCGTGAGCTGCCGTCCAATGGCTGGCGAGCAACTGCCTCACCCAGAAAGAGCACAATGACCACAGTACCATCATGGGCCTGTGAAGCAACATCCTCCACAACTAGACTGAAGAACAAAAGGACAGCAACTTGTCTGTTCCCCTTCTCCGATTCCCCAATGCTGTTCCATTTCCCAAATTCCCCAATAAGATCTTTAAAAAAAAATCATTTTGGTTATCATTTTTTCAACACAAGAATTTCCTTTTGATTCTCTTAAAATAATTTCTCTTTGTTGATATTATTAAACTGATAAGACACTGTCATCATACCTTCCTTTAATTTTTAAATATGATTTCCTTTTCTTCTTTGAACATATTTGTAATTTTTTGAAGTCATTATCTGCTAAGTCCAGCATCTAGGCACCCTCAAAGGTAATTTCTATTGCCCATTTTTCATTCTCTGTATGGGTCACATTTTCATGTTTCTGTGAATGTTACATAATTTTTATTGATAGTGGACACTTTAGATATTATAGTGTAGCAGCTCTCAATACTAATCCCCACAGGTTCTTCTTGTTGGTGTTTGCTTGGATATTTCTGTATTGATTTGATTAGACTTGTTCAATAAAATCTATTTCTCTGATAGTGTGTAACTTTGCTTTTTTCCTCAGAGACCCACACTTCAGCATGCACACTATCTCCCTAAGAATCAAGGATGAATCTGTTTATAGCTGTGATCTCTTTGAGTTTCTCTTTCCTTAATTTCCATATTCAGCTCCTGGCCAGATATCCCACTGAGCTATTAGTCCCCACTAAATGTCAGGTGATTGCTCTATTGTTTTAAAGAATGTCCTCAGGCATAAATTGTTTCAAATTGGATCTCTGCTCCTTGGGAGGGACAGGGTATTGCCAGCCTTTGAGGGTTGTTTTAACCCTCCCCTGGACATAACTCTGCTATGGGTAGGAGAAAACCTGATTTTCAACAGCTTTCCCACTAGTATTCTCTCTATGGAGCATGAGGTAGGTAGAGATTGGGTGGTGGGGGTCGGGGTCGGGGTGGTGGTGGTGGTGGTGGTGGTGGTGGTGGTGGTGTGTATGCATGTATGGAAAGGGGAAACTGGTGTTGCTCTCTGATTGCTGCCACCACCCAGTATTGAGATTCTACAGCCCAGCATATAGAGGGTGAGACCTGCAAGAGTTGACCAGCTGCTGAGTAGATCTTTAATCATAGGAAGCTGGAGGTGATGGAATTACCACTTGCCTACTACGCCCTCTGGAACAGCGCTCCTGAAACACATTTTATCTGATTCTTGGCCCAGATCCATTCCACCTAGAAAAGAGTTGCAGGTTGGGAACTGGAAGACACACAGCCACTGCCAGCCACATGATATAAACTTTCCACAGAGAAGTGAAAATGGCATCTGATAATGTTCACTGGCTACTGAAATCACTGTAAATAGGTCTTCCATTCCAGGAGGCTGAGGGAGATTAGAACTTCCACTTGGCCGCTGAACTTACTGGAACATCAATTCTGCAAGGCAGCATGGTGGGGATGTAATTGTAGTCACTAACTCAAATGCGAGGGCATCCCATTGTTCTTACTCTGTCTCCATGGATTTTGTTTAATATACTTTTTCTCAATTTGCTGTCAGTCCTTTAATGAATCTCCAGAAACTCTGAGCGATTGGCTTTGTTAGTTGTTACCAGCTTACTAGATGTCTCAGGGGAGAGTGCTCTATAAGCTCCTCTGCCCTCCATTCCAGAAGTTCTACCCATCACTATTAAGCCCAACCGAATAAACTTTGGCAGTTAGAACCACAGAACTGTTAGAGATAATAATATATTGTTGTTTCAAGCAACTAATTTTGGGGTGGTTTCTTATGCAGTGATAGATATCTTGTCATATTTACTTATATATTTTTTTCTGTTGTCTACTGTTGCTATTGTATGAGTTAAGGCTGTAAATCTGTGTGAAAAATGGCAAATCCAACATAATGAATGCTTTGCATGCATAAATATACCTTTAAAAATAGCTGTGTTCACATATTTTTGGAAATTACATATAATCAAATAATTTTTTGAACATATTTCTAGAATAAAGTAAGTCAAGCCAAAAGATATTTATAATCTTGCTTTAAACAACACACTCTGGGTTGCCTATGGGATCAATCATATAAAGTGCCAAGCATCTTCAGAATAGTTATCATTCTTTATTCTCCATCCATCTTGTCTCATCCATTAAAACAAAGGACACAGTGACAATTCTCCCTTAAAAAAAAAAGAATCCTTCTTGACATGAGTCTCATATATTTCCTTCTCCTTTCTTATATTCTATAGTTTTCATGGTTTGAAAACAGAACATCCCATATACACCTGCCCACCACTTTAAAGGGGTGCTTGTAGGTTTTAACTGTCTATTAAATGTGAATGAACTCTGTCTTGGCAGAAAATAACGAATGTATTCAACTTTAATAACATTCTTTTCCAACACTTTCAAAATTTTGCAATTCTCAATTAAAATCAGGTATTATAAAGTCAAAATACTACTCTTTATGAATTCTGAAAATAACAATACTTGTTGAAATTATTTGAAATTCTACGCATATATTTTCTACAAGGAAATTTCTGATGTGTGTAGTGTATTTTCTGTGGGGTTTTTTTTCTTTCTGACACTACATTTCTCTTTTGAAGTAAATCAAGAGCTGACAGCTGTGCTCTTAGTGAGTTTGCTAGCAAGTCAGGGAGTGAGATATCTGCTTTTTTAAGAGTGGCAAGTTTAGATCATTATTTGGAGTATAGTTTCCAGTTTACTGTCTCTTGTTTCTTTGACTATGTAGCTTGACTAATGAGAAAAAAATATGCTTTGGGATATCTGTTCCAAATTGTTACTATATCTACATATAGATGAATAGTGAAAATTAACTTAAAGTGTGGATAAAATATAATCAAATTATGTGACTCAAGGGATGCCAAAATATTATTATGAGTTACCAAAAAATATGGCAGTTTTTGAAATTCTCTTTACAACTCTGAAGGACCTATTCAAATTGAGAAAGGAAAGCATAATTCAATGGCTGTCAATGTCAGAAACACTGAACAGGAAGAGAAAATACTATGGAAATGATAACATCCCTGATTGCCTAATAGCAATCCATATCTCCCTTTGTACTCACTGCTGTACTTTTTCATGCTCAGTTTCCATAGCTATACGAATGATTGTATACATGAAAATGAATATGTTAAACTTAAAAGGAAAAGTCAAATGTTATAAAAAGGTGCCCCTCTTAGGAGAAATATGACTTTCTGTAACTTTTCAATGTCAATCTTGATTAGAGAAAGTGTGCCACTGGGTTAGGTAAGAATTCTCAACTTTTCTGTACAATAGCTGACAGGCTGTGGTTATTAAACCTCACATTTCAGGCATCAAGACACCTCAGAACTCCCAACCAAATCTGTGAGGTGGGCCTATAACACAAGTTGTCTTAGAAATCCACTGAAAGCAGGATATTTTCTTGAACTTATTCAACTGATTATAAATTTTATTAATAGTTTTATAACTCTAGCACAGGGGTCAGAAGCAAACTTTTGAAATGGAAGAGCCATCAGAGGTCAGCAAATTGTGGCCTGTGAGCCGCAGGCTCCGAAGTAAAATTGAAAATGAAAATAAAACTATCATAGTTTCATTTATAAAATTTTTAAAGGATATTATACACATAATGGTGATTATGTAAAAATAGATTTATGGCTCTCGAATAATTTTTAAATTGTTGTGAAGGACAGGATTGGCTCTTCCAGGGGTTGGCTAACTTTTGAGACAGAACATTCCCAAAGAGCTGCATGTGGCTTGCGAGCCGAAGTTTGCCGACCCTGCTCTAAAGTATAGGTTACTCCTTCAAAGTGGATGTTTAAAGAAAGTTTAAAGAAAACACTTATTTTTAAAATAAAAGATGTTTTTAAAAAGACCACAATGTTCAAGTATAAACTTATGTGGTACTCATTTAAAAATCACAATAAAAATCCATAAGAACTAAAAAACACAATAGGACACACACACTCTCCTCCCTCCTACATTCAATTTTTTTTTTTCTTAAGATTTTTATTGGGGTATTGGAGGAGGGGAAAAGCATTGGGGAATCAGGGAAGGGGAACAGACAAGTTGCTGTCCTTTTGTTCTTCAGTCCAGTTGTGGAGGATGTTGCTTCACTGGCCCATGTTGGTATTGTCATTGCACTCTTCCGGGATGAGGCAGATGGGTCACCGACTATTGGATGGCCCCTCACGGTAGCTCACGGCAGCGCACTGCAGCCTATGATGTCGCTGGCCACACATGACACCCCAGGTCCAGGTCGAGCTATTTTTCACCATCTTAGCTGTAGAGCGCGCAGCATCACTGGTCCATGTAGTATCCAAACTTGTAGCCCTGCAGCTCAGAGCTTGTACTCCCAAGTCAACTCTCAACCAAGAGCCTCTCAGCCGGCCCTACAGGCAAATTTTTCACTTTGGAAATCTATGTTCTAAAATCTGGATTATGCTCAGCAAGGAACATATAGCAATCTGCAAAGAAACATGTGAATTCACAAGAAAAATGTGTTTTCCCCCATATCAGAGATTCTTAAGAGAAGCAGTTAATAAATATTTGTATTTAGAAAATTATACATGATTATTTGATAATATTTGAACTATTAAAAAACTTCATATCTATACAGTTGCTCAAATCTTGCTTAGTTGATATACATAGAACACAGGAAAAGAAGACTGTATTGCCAACCTACAGATTGAGTTACACAAAGACATGAAAAACAATAGTCATAATTTAAAGAGTCATTTAATCATTGTTATGCATGTTCAAACATGCACCAACTTGTTATAGAATAAACTGAAAAATACATGTGATTTTCTTTTAAAAGACAAAACACACAACTTCAATGGTGTTTCATTTGTGCTTTTTGTACACTTTGTGTTAGGCCCTTGTATAAAAGAGAATACGTTCACTTCTAAATTCCAGGAAGGGTGCTTGTGCAGTAAAAAAAGGATAAAGCACTGACAAATGTCAACTCTTTTGCTATAAAATAATTTTTTTTTAAGGTTTTTTATTGGGGTATTGGTGGAGGGGAACAGCGTTGGGGAATCGGGGGAGGGGAACAGACAAGTTGCTGTCTTTTTGTTCTTCAGTTTAGTTGCGGAGGATGTTGCTTCACTGTTGGTATCGTCATTGCGCTCTTCCCGGATGAGGCAGATCGGTCGCTGGCCTCTGGATGTCGCTCACCGCGGCTATTGGCAGCTCACGCTTGGCTGCCAGCCGCTCACACTGGCTGCAGGCCACTCACTGTAGCCTATGGCAGCCCACTGCAGCAGGGGCTGCAGCCCACACCATCACCAGGGCTTGCACAGCCCAGCTCCAGGTGGAGCTGTTGTTAGCTGTAGAGGGCAGTGTCACTGGCCCTCATGTGGGATCCGAACCGGGGCCGCTGGCATCCCAAAACCAGCGCTTAACCAATGTGCCACTCGGCCGGCCCGCTATAAAATAATTTTAAAAATAATTTCTCTTTGATGTTTGCTTTCTGAATACTAATGGTCCAAAACTTGTACCCATTAAGGCTAGATTTGAATTGAAAAAGAAAAAAATCAGTCAACGATTACTTTAGAACATGAATGATTATGTCATGACTGATATAGTCAGTATAATTTATGGTTAAGCTTGTTTTCCTTATGTGGGTCAAAATTGTACCAAAAATAGTTTCAGTAAAGGAATCCCAGAAGTATTAAATAATTGTGAAATCAGTGGAAGAAATGCATAACATTTGAAAGAAAATATTTTGTAAAATAATGTTTCACACACTTAAGCTGGATTGGCTTAATAAATTGTCACTGAATTATTATGTGAATTATACTTTATTATGTATTATGAATATATTATGTTAATTATGAATATATTATGAATATATTATGTTAATGATATGTTAATTATGATAACAATGAAAATTACTATCATTGCTGTTATTATCATTGAATGTACAATGCATATGTGTGTACTTTAAAACTCTCAGCCATCTCAGGGTTCTTGAGACAGCTTGCATTTAACCCATGTCTTCTAACCTGTTCCTATATTCTCATGTGCACATCTATTTCTAAATGTCACCCTGGGCAGCTACAGGGGTCATCCCCTCTTCCTAGGCCATTGTAACACATGGTGGATATAACTCTTCTTCTGACACTCCAATATACTAACAAACATTTGAAGTATAATAAACAATTTCATGTTCATTTTAACCTAAGCTAACTTAATTTGTACAGAAAACACATAAAACATTAGATACTAGAAAGTTATCAATAATTTCACCTATATAAATCTATATTCTTTGTGCCTCTAGGTAAGTACATAAATTATGTGACATTCTTGAGGATATTTTCCTCATCCCTACTTCCTCTTTGTGCAGTTTTCTTTTATCTGTTTCCTACTGTAAATACTCAAAAACCTAACTTTTATCGAAGCATTTAGCTATCTCTTTATCTCACTTTTATAAATCTAGGATATACCCAAAAAACACATGTAGATGTGGGGTCAGATTTTATCAAGGGAAAACCTCATTTCAGCTCAACAAGTTATCATCCTCACCAAAAGACCATCACCCCATGGGCCAGCTGAGTGGCACATTGGTCAAGAGCTGGCTTGGGATGCCAGTGGCCCCGGTTTGGATCCCACATATGAGGCCCAGCGACACCTGGAGCTGGGCTGTGAGCCCCTGCGACAGAGTAGGCTGCAGCCCCTCCTGCTTTTGGCTGCCATAGTCCACAGTGAGGGGTCGGCAGCCAGCAGGAGAGGCTGGCAGTCAGTGTGAGCTGCCAATAACTGCGATGAGCAACCAGATGAGCCGGCAGAGGCCGGCGACCTATCTGCCTCATCTGGGATGAGCGCAATGAGGATACCAACATGGGCCAGTGAAGCAATGTCCTGTGCAACTAGACTGAAGAACAAAAGGACAGCAACTTGTCTGTTCCCCTCCCCCGATTCCCCAACGCTGTTCCCCTCCCCAATTCCCCAATTAAATCTTAAAAAAAAAGAATACAATCACCCCTAAAATTTACGGTACAACTCACAAATATTAACTTGGAATAATCATCTTGACCTTCTTTCTTGTTACAAATATATGAATTAATTACACTTATTTATTCATATTGCCTCCCTTGGTTCAGTTTGATAGATGCAGGCAATATATTAAAACTGGTCCCTGAATTCTACTTCATACATTCTTGTTGAAGTAAAAGATAACAATAAAATAGACCCAATGAAACAACTTCATGAGTGATATTAGAGAAGTATAAAGTATCAATCCCATTCCAAAACATTGAATATTTTATTATATTATTTTTATTTTTATTTATTTATTTAAAGATTTTATTGGGGAATTGGGGGAGGGGACCAGCATTGGGGAATTGGGGGAAAGGGAACAGACAAGTTGCTGCCTTTTTGTTCTTCAGTCTAGTTGTGGAGGACGTTGCTTCACTAGCCCATGTTGGTATCCTCATTGCGCCCTTCCCAGATGAGGCAGATCTGTCGCTGGCCTCTGGATGACACTCACCTCGGCTATTGGCAGCTAACGCTGGCTGCCGGCCACTCACTGTAGCCTATGGCAGCCCACTGTAGCAGGGGCTGCAGCCCACACCATCACCGGGGCTCGCACAGCCCAGCTCCAGGTGGAGCTGTTGTTAGCTGTAGAGGGCAGTGTCACTGGCCCTCATATGTGGGATCCGAACTGGGGCTGCTGGCATCCCAAGCCAGCTCTTAACCAATGCTCCACTCGGCCAGCCCTATTTTTATTTTTTTTTAATCAAACACTTCCACTCTTTACCAACACAGAGTCACAGGAACTAGGTTGATCCTGTCATCTGAAACACATAAAATTGGACACAATATACAAAATAAAAATTTTAAAGGCATTGGCCAGGGCCGGCTGAGTGGCACGGTGGTTAAGCGCTGACTTGTGAAGCCAGCGGCCCCGGTTCTGTCCCACATATGAGGGCCAGTGACACTGTCCTCAAAAAAAAAATAGTATGGAGGTTCCTAAAAAAATTAAAGGCATTGGCCATCAGGCAACAAAAGTTAGTGATCCCTGAGACTAGGTAACTAAGAAAGTGAGCCTGATGATACGACTCCCTTAGTGTCTGGGAGTTTCCAGGCTGTGGTTCAAGGTTGGAAACTCCAAGAAGAGTCTGTAAATCTTGCAAACATGAGAAAATAGAGCTATGATTCTGAAGAGGCCAAGCTGACTAGAGTTGGCTGGGCAATAGTACCGGGAAGAAGAGAGTCTGCACAGAGAGAGCACTCAAGAGATGAGCAGCGTTTTCTTTGAGTGTTCAGTTGTGTATTGATCAGTACATTAAATTAAGAAAGATACTGAAGGTATGGAAAACAACAACCCAAAAAGATTAGAAGAAATAGCCCAAACTCACACAGAGCTAATAACAGTTCACGTTCTCACTGGGCAGAGCACTCAGTAGGATTTTACATCAGGAGTGAGGCAAAATTAACCACTGCCAAAAGGTTACCCTAGTATTATAAAACAAAGCTTAAAATTAATGACAAAAAAAGTGTCAAACTCTTTAGGAGTAACTTAACTGTACTCTGGAACAAAGACTAAGAATATTTACATGAATATATGAATTTATATGAATATATGAATATTTACATGAATATAAAAATCCCCATGTTTGGGAACAAATAAAAAATTAATCAGGTATTCAAAGAAGCAAGAAATACAACACATAATGAGGAGAAAAATTAATCAATCAAAATTGAACCAGTAATGACACAGGTGATAAAATTAGTAGCCAATGTTTTTTGTTTTTTTTTAGCTGAGCCATCTTGCCACCTGTTGGCAGCTCAACGGCAACTCAGCTCAGGCTGGCCTTGAACAGCTGTTGCTCAGAGCTCAGCTTGCACTCTTGAGCAAGCTCTTAACCAACTGAGCCACTCGGCCAGCCCTATAGCCAATGTTTTCAAGAAGCTAAACAAAGGTAATGTTAATTAAAGGCATAAAAGTATTTTCTAAAAATAACTAAACAAAATTTAATTGATCAAAACTATAAGTAAATGGAAAATGTACTGGGATTAAAGGTAGAATAGAGCAGAGGAAAAGATCAATATACTTGAAGACATACCAAAAGAGACTATCTAAAATAAAACACAGAAAAATAAAAGACTGAAAAAAAAAATCTACAAAATGAGTATACCACTGTGGTTTGAGACAAAACAAATCAATACACATGTATTTGAAATTCCCAAAGGAGATAAAGGGCAAAGAAAACAAAATATTAGAAAAAAGAATAACCAAGCCTTTTTTAAAAAAATGATGAATACTATAAACTAAAAAAAAATCAACAAAAATCAACACAAGACACTTGAAAACAATTAAAGCAAGGAACATCATCAGTGAAAAACACAAAATTTTAAAAACAACCAGAAAATAAAAGGCACATTACAAGTAAAGAAACTAAGATAAGAATGACAGCATTTTCCTGTTGTTGTTTGGTTGTTAGAAACAGTGCTAACAAAAAGGCAGTGGAGCAATATCTTTAAAATACTGAAAAATAATGCTGTAATCCTGTAATTCTATAACCAGTGAAAATATTTTTTTTTCAAAAATAAAGGTGATGGGTTGGCCAAGTGGCGCAGTGGTTAAGCACTGGCTTTGGAAGCCAGCGGCCCCGGTTCGGGTCCCACATATGAGGGCCAGTAACACTGCCCTCAAAAAAAAAATTAAGGTGAAATAAAGACCTGTAAGACAAAAGTAGCTTTACAGACTGACAACTAGTCAATCTTTACCACAAGACATTTTAAAGGAAGTATTTCAGGCAAAAGGAAATATTACTAGAAGGAAATCATGATCTATGCAAAAAAAAAAAATGAATAGCATTGGAAATGGTCACTATGTGAATAAATCTAAAAATCAGTATTATTTCTTATTATTTAAATATCTTTAAAATACAACTTTTTAAAGCAAAAATAATAAATTATGGGTTTATCATATCTGTAAAAATGTATGATAATGACAGCAGAAAGACTGGGAAGAGTAAAATGGAAGGATAGTGGTCTAAGTTTCTTATAATATACATGAAATATACTATTACTTGAAAGTAGCTATTATAATTTAAAGATGTATACTATAAACCATAAAGCACTAAAATAACACCATAAATTAGTAAATAGCAAAGTGAACACAATTAAATCATAAAAAATAATCAAATAACCAAAATGAGGTAAAAAATGTGGTAAAACAAAAAAATTATGTTGGGCTGGGCCAGTCGAGTGGCTCAGTTGGTTAAGAGTTGGCTTGGGAGCACCAGCTCTGAGCAGCAGGGCCTCGGTTTGAGTCTCACATGAGGGCCAGTGACACTGCATCCTCTACAGCTATGATGGTAAACAACAGCTCAACCTGGACCTAGAATGCCAAGTGTTGCCGGCGACGATGTAGGCTGCAGTGGGGCTGCAATGGGCTGCCATGAGCTACCCTGAGGGGCTGCCTGCCATTGTGAGCAGCCAGCAACCGCAAGGGCTGCCGTGAGCCTCCATGAACAGCCATCCTACAGTCTGCGACCGATTGCCTCACCCGGGAAGAGCACAATGGCAATACCAACATGAGCCAGTGAAACAACGTCCCCCACAACTAGACTAAAGAACAAAAGGACAGCAACTTGTCTGTTCCCCTCCCCCAATTCCCCAATAAAATTTTTAAAAAAATTATGTTGGGCAAAGTGACAAATACAAAATAAATCCAAGAGATACATTTCACCCAATATTATCAATAATCATATTAAATATAAATGATCTAAACAACCCAAATTAAAGGAAAAGATCCAATTTATCAAACTGGATAAAATAACAAGACTTAATTATATTTTGCAAAAAAGGAATCTATTTTAGTTACCAAAAAACACACAAATAGATTCAAAGTAAAAGGATGGAAATGTTACATGTCAAAACTAATCATAAAAAATCAGACACCTATATTAATATCAGACAAAATACATTTCATAGCAAAAAATGTTGCTAGGTATGAAAAGGGCCATTTCTCAATGATATACGAGCCAATTCAACAAGAAGACATAATAATCCTTAACATTTATGCAACTCACAACAGAAAAATCAAAATAAGTGATATAAAAAGTTTTTGAATTGTAAGGAGTAGACAAATCCACAATTATATACAGAGATTTCAACATTCCTCCCTACATTATTGAACAAGAAGACAGGAAATCAGAAATAATATGAAAGTATTGACAAACACAATAACCAATCTAATTGACATTTGTAGAATATTTCATCTCATGACAGAATAACATGCAGCTTTCAAGTAAACATAAACGACGGACGTACTTAAATAGTAGCTCTTCTGAGTCACTGCAGAGTATCATCAAATTTGAAAGGAATCAAATCACACGAAATGTTTTCAGCCCACAATGGAATTCAATTAAAAGTAAATTGCAGAAAGATATCTAGAAAATTCCCCAAACATTACATATTTAAATAACCTATGCAACAAATTAGGAATCAGGAATATAATAAAAATTATATTTAACTGTATAAAGATCAAAACAAAACATCAAAATATGTGAGATGCAGCTAAGGAAATGAGTAAAGGGCGTTTTGGGTTTTTTTTTCACATAGGCCTATTTTAACAATGAAGCAAGGCACTAAACAACATCCTCACCTTTTACTTTAAGAACCAGACAAAAAAAGAGAAAATTAAATCCTAGAAGAATTGAAATAATAATAATAAAACAGAGTGGAAATCAATGAAATATATAAAGGAATAAAGGGGAAAAACCCACATAATAAAAATATTGGTCTTTAAAAATATGAGGTCTGATGATTAGGTTTGCGAACTTGCCACTGTATGCTTACTGTGGCAGCACTGTACAAACAGATTGGTAATGTTTCATAACCTTGGTATATCAGTGTCTCACAGTTGCGTTCGTGTTGACATGTGGCAGTGTCTTGCTGAGTGGTGTTCATTATTGTTGTTGTGTGTTTTTGTGTGCCATTGGGAGAATGTCTGAGCTTGAATTACAACAATGAACAACCATTAAATTTCTTACCAAACTTGGCAAGAGTGAAAGTGAAATCAGGGACATGTTAGTACAAGTTTATGAGGATAATATCATAAGAAAAACAGCAGTGTACAAATGGATAAAGTGTTTTTCTGAGGGGAGAGAACGCATCACTGATGAAGAGAGGTCAGGGTGGCCAGTAACAACCAGAACTAACAAAAACATTGCAAAAATTCATTGAATTGTGTATCGAAATCGTCAGTTGACTGTCAAAAGCATAGCAGGCCAAGTAAACATCTATAGAGAAACAGTTAGGAAAATCTTAACTGAAAATGTTTGCATGAGAAAGGTGTGTCCAAAAATGATGCCGAAGCAGCTCACCGATGAACAAAAAGCAAAGGAGAGTTGAAGTTTGCCAAGGCCTTTTGGAGAGGCAAGACAATGTTTTGGGACATGTTATCACTGGTGATGAAACATGGGTGTTCCAATACGACCCTGAAACAAAGCGTCAAAGTGCACAATGGAAGTTAGCCAATTTTCCACTACTAAAAAACTTCTGTCAGTTCAAATCTAGAGTGAAAACGATGTTGCTAAACTTTTTTGATATCAGAGGGATTATTCATTAAGAATTTGTACCAACTGGACACACATTTAACCAAGTTGACTATTTGGAAGGGCTGAAAAGACTGCCTGAAGAGGTTTGATGACCTGAACTCTTTGCCAACAATTCATGGCTCTTGCATCACAACAATGCACCAGCTTACATGGCACTGTCTGTGAGGGAGTTTTTAGCCAGTAAACAAATAACTGTATTGGAACACCACCCCCCTACTCACCTGATCTGGCCCTAATGGCTTCTTTCTTTACCTGAAGATAAAGGAAATATTGAAAGGAAAACATTTTGATGAAATTCAGGACATGAAGGGTAATACGATGACAGCTCTGATAACCATTCCAGAAGACGAGTTCCAAAATTGCTTTGAAGGGTGGACTAGGTGCTGGCATCAGTGTATAGAGCTTCCCAAGGGGAGTACTTTGAAAGTGACCATAGTGATATTGAGCAATGAAGTATGTAGCACTTTTTCTAGGATGAGTTTACAAACTCAATTGTCAGACTTTGTATTTGTTAAAATGTTTCAAACTGTAATATTTAAATATGTACACTTGACTGTATACCAATCATACCTCAATAAATCTGCTAAAATTTTGAAAGAATCAATCAGCCACACAACTTAATCTTTATACTTACAAATCTGTAAGTGCCAAAAACTGTGGTGGAGTGGGGTATAAGGTACATGTTATGGTGGCAGGGAGAAATAGGGGACTAGATTGCTTTTGAAACCATATCTGGGTAGTATAAAATAACTGAATGTATAATGTCACAAGATTCAAAACACCAGAATTTTAGTCACTTGCTCTCAAATAACTAGCTAAGTAAAATTTGGATATTTTATTTCTCCTCTCCATGGATTTGTAAAATATAGAGCTTTCCTCAAGGAACTTTAAAGTTCCTCCTTATTTTCCAGTTACATATCTAAATCTAGTCAACAACTGAATTTCTGCTTGAGCCCCAACCCTCAGCTGATATGTAACCATGTCAATAAATGCCCATAAATCAGAAACAATAACACCCTTCAAAAGTGCTAAATTTTCCAAGGCCTCAAAATACTCAGTGTGAGATTAATAAAATAAACAAGAAGATTTAAGACCATGGCCTATTTCCAGTAAAGTAACACTTTTGCTGATAATCTTCACATTTCTCTGTTCTCCCTAAAACTTTTCGTACTTATCTGAGAGTATTTGCTTCTTTGAATTTCCCCAAACACTTTCCATTTTAAGTGGTAGTTATTATGGAGTTTGGTTTCAAATTAAAAAGGTTTGCAATGATCTGAGACAGAGTCACATATAGCTAATAGGAAGTTTGACCATCTCAGCATCCATGATCAAAAGTCCACAATTACTGGAATTCAAAAGTTACTTGACAATTATGACTTTTTAAAAATTTGATAATTGCACAAAACGGTAGGAGATAGGTATTACTTAACTGTGCAGGTGAGGAAACTGAAAGAAGAATCAGTAAGTTATAATAGCTATATGATATCTTATACAACTCTAAAATACTCTCTAGATAGAAATCAAGTCTATCCCTGTACAGAAGTCTCTTTCCTCTTAAAAATAGTCATAGCACATAAGCTATAATAAGATAAAATCTTAGATCCTGATTCCTAGTCTTCACCTTCCTATCACCATTATGTACAAAAGAAAAATTGATTCTGACTTGGAAGTCAGAGTGTTAAAAATAAATCTCTGCTGCACTGATGTTTCTTTCCTCTGTTTCTGAAATAGCTGTTTAAACTCACTCTGGGGATTACTCTAATGATCCACTAGCTTTTTATAAGTACTAAAAAGAAGTAAAAGCGATATTTGTGCAGGAAAGTGTTTATCGGTTCCTAACACATTTCGAGGAAAAATATGTGAGTGTTTAAATGATGCTGGGCCTCCTCACACTGACATTCCATGTGGCCTCTATCACTCAAGATGATACCTACTAATGAGAGCATTTACCACAGGACATATGTAATTCATAATTCTAGAAATATTTACTTAAAAATTTACCTAAATGCAAAGATAATATTCAATTGATGGGGTACAGAGAGCATGTGACAAATCAAGCCTAGTGGTGAAGGAACAAATTCCAGTTTTTTTTCATTTTTCTAATTATAACTATTAAGCCTGGTATAAATTTAAATTGGTAGTCTCACAAATATCTTCATAATGTATCACTGAAATACATATTTGCCATGTTAAAAGTTTTAAACTTTGTAAGTTTAAGTTTTGTAAAAATAATATATATTTGTATTGTAGACAGAAAAATTACCCAAAACAATTTAAAAGAGGAGGAAATATGAAACAAATTCTTGTAATAGATTCTGTGATTGGCATATTCTACATAAGCAGTCAATTGAAATTACAAATAGAAGAGAAACTCTCATAAAAAAAGTATAGAAATATAATCTTTGAAAGAACTGTAAACTCAAAAGCAAATGTATTGAAACTTGAGGATCTCATTAGTAATGACAGACTCAGACTTTACCAGAATAGCTCCTCTGCAGAAAACAAATAAAAAACCCTGGACATTATGCTGAGTATATACATACAGGAAATGGAAGGTGCACAGAATCTATCTAAATCTGGTGGGAAGTACATGCTCAAAGGAGGTGGAGCATGAATTAAAAGTCCATTTTAATGTATTTTAGCTTGGAGTCAAGTGCAGTCATTTAGTGCATGAGGTGGCAAGGTATTGGAAAAATTGATGCTTTTCTGGTCTGGAGAGCCTGAAAACTGAAATTGGGGAAACTGTTGTTGAAGAACAATGTGAGGATACTCAGAAAAGGAACATGCTAATTATCTTTGCCCACAGTTTTACCTAATCCTTGACACATACATGCACAAAAAAGACTAAAATCAGGTCACCTGAAAAACAAAAGACCTGAACTGAGGCCAGAGCTGCCATTCAAAAAGTGGAGTTTGCAATTTAAGTCCATTAAGATAACTATGTGCTAAAAGTAAAGAAACACCACTCATTTGCGGAAAAAAAAAAAAGAATCCAAAATGTTTCAACCTTAATATCCATATGTTAAAGGTATAAAATTTAGCAGAAGTAGTAGGGAAGTGAAACAAAGAGAAATCATATTAAATAAAGACCAACTCTGAGGTAACCCAGATTTTGGAAGTAACAAACAAGGATTTAAAAGCAGCTATTATAACAATCGTGAATGAAGTAAAGCAAAATATGCTTACAATGGTTGAAAATATGGGAAATGCCATCACAAAAAGTAGATACAATAAACTAAAATGGAAATTCAGAACTTAAAAGATATCTGAAATAAAAAAAATAACAAATTTGATGGATTTACCAGACAAATGGAAATGACAGAGGAAAGACTAAGTGAACTCAGAAAAAAATCAATAGAAATTATCCAATTATGCAAAAAGTAGATATAAAAAGATTGAAAATAAATGAACAGAGTCTCAAAGACCTGTAAGGTAATACTAAACAATCTGCCCTATATGTAATTGGAATCCCAGCAGAAGAGGAGTGAAAAAAATAAGGTAGAAAAAGTCTGAAGGAATAATGTCGAAAAATTTCCCAAACTTGGTGAAGGGAAGAAAATTATAAACAGAATGTGTGGAAAGATCAGCAATCAAACTGTTAAAAGCTGGAGCAAAGAGCAAATATTGAATGAGGGGAGAGAAAAACAACCTATTACCTACAGGGTAACAATTTAATTAACAACTGACTTCTTCGTCAGACACTATGGAAGAGAGAGAAATAGCACTACTTAAGTGCTAGAACAAAGAAACAAACAAACAAACATAACTGTTCACCCAGAATACTATACACAAGATATTCTATAAAATATCTTCAAGAGTCACAGCACAATAAAGACAGTATCAGATTAACCAAATAAATAAGGAATTAACAAATAAATAAATAAGAGAATTTCTGCTAGCAGACATATATTATAAAGAATGCTAAAGAAAGTTCCACAGGCTGAAGTGGAGTAATACCAGATGGAAACAGATGCTCAGTAAGGAATGAAAAGCATTGAAAATTATAAATATCTGGAAAATGAAAATTACTATTTGCTTTATTTTTTCTCAATTTAGACATTATACACATAACTGATTAAACCAAACATTACGAAATCATTTTGTGGGGTTCATAATGCATAAAAATACAACACATATAACAACCATAAAGGGTCAAATAGTAAATATTTTAGGTTTTGAAGGTCATAAGGGCTGTGTGCCAACTACTCAACTCTGCCACAGTAGCACAAAAGCAGCCATAGATAATACATAAGTGGACAGTTATGGCTGTGTTCCTATAAAACTTTATTTACAAAACAGGCAGTTGAACTATATGTCATTGTTTGCCAACTGGTATAAAGGTTGAAGGATATATGGACCTATAGGGTTTCAAAGATTCTATAATTTACATGAGGCAGTAAACTATTTATTGTAACTGGACAGTAAAATGTAAAAGGTATTTATTGTACTGCTCAGAATAACCACTAAAAAATGCAAAGACATATAGCTAAAAATCCAGTCAAAAAATTAAAACAAAATTCTACAAATGTTTAAAATACTACCCAAAGACAGGGGGTTGGGGTGGGGCAGTTGAAATGAGAAACAAACAAAAAGGGAACAATTGTAAAATTGTAGAAACAAAACCATATATGAGCCGGCCGAGTGGCACGGTGGTTAAGTGCTGGCTTGGGAAGCCAGCGGCCCTGGTTCGGGTCCCACATATGAGGGCCAGTGACACTGCCCTCAAAAAAATATGTTTAAAACCATATAAATAATTACATTTAATGTTAACAAGCTACAGTAAAGATTCAGAGACTTTAAGAAAAGAATTAAACAAGGGAGACCTAACACGCTGTCTACAAGAGATACAAAATGTCACCAATAGGTAGAAAGTAAATGGATGGAAAATGATATACCAAAAAGATAGCAAGCATAAGAAGGCTTAAGTGGCCATATTAATAACAGATATCAAGATACAAAATTCTACTGAAGATAATGAGGAATATCTCATAATGATAGTGTCAATTATATAAGAAAACATAGTCATGAATGTGTATACCTTTAAATAAGAGTTTCAAAATACATGAATGAAAATTGACATAATTAAAGGAATAAACAAATTATCCCAAAATCAGAATGAAGATTTTAACATCCTTCTCAGCAGTTGATAGAAATATGCTAAGTGAACTAAACTAGACATAGAAAGACAAACATCGCATGATTTCACTTACATGAGGAATCTAAAAAAAAAGAAAAAGTAGAACTCACAATAACAGAGTAGAAAGGTGGTTACCAGGGGCTAGGGGATGGGGGAGAGGAAAGATACTGATCAAAAGGTTAAAACTTTTAGTTATAACATGAATAAGTTCTGGAGACTTAATGTACACATGGTGACTATAGATATTAATAGTGTATTGCATACTTGAAATTTGCTTAGAGAGAACTCAATTGTCCTTACCAAACACAAACACACACACACACACACACACACACACACACACACACACACAGCTTTGGAAGATGATGGATAGGTTCATTAGTATGATTTTGGGATTTCATAACATATACATATATCAAAATTCACACTGCACACCTTAAATAAATAGAATTTTTGTCAAAAATGTTTTTAAGCCTTTCCGCGCTACCCAGAGAGGGACTCATATGGCATTGTTCTTGGTTTTCACATAACTTAAAGGGAATCTTTGACAATGTCCGGAGCCCTTTATGTCCTGCAAGTGAAAGAGGATGTCCTCAAATTTCTTGCAGCAAGACTTCCTTGACACCAACCTTGACTTCCAAATGGAACAGTACATCTACAAATGCAAAAGTGATGGCATCTACATCATAAATCTGAAGCGAACCTGGGAGAAGCTTCTGCTGGCAGCTCGTGCCACTGTTGTCACTGAAAACACAGCTGATGTCAGTGTCATATCATTCAGGAATATCATCCAGTAAGCTGTGAAGTTTGCTGCATCACTGGAGCCACTCCCATTGCTGACCGCTTCACTCCTGGGACCTTCACTAACCAGATCCAGGCAGCCCTCCGGGAGACAAGACTTCTGGTTATCACTGATCCCATGGCTGACTACCAGCCTCTCACAGAGGCATCTCATGTTAACCTGCCCAACATTGCTTTGTGTAACACTCGCCTCTATTTATGTGGACATTTCTACCTCTTGCAACAACAAGGGAGCTCACTCCTTCAGTCTGATATGGTGGATGCTAGCCCGGGAAATTCTGCGCATGTGTGGCACCATGCTCCACTAGCACCCATGGGAGGTCGTGCCTGACCTCTGCTTCTACAGAGACCCTGAAGGCATTGAAAAGGAAGAGCAGGCCGCTGCTGAGGAGGCTGTGACCCAGGAGGCTGTGACCAAGGAGGAATTTCAGGGCAAATGGACTGCTCCAACTCTCAAGTTCACTGCTGCTCAGTCTGAGGTCACAGACTGGTCTGAAGGCACACAGGTGCCCATTCAGCAGTTACCTACGGAAGGCTGGAGTGCTCAGCTGCCACTGAAGATTGGTCTGCAGCCCCCACTGCTCAGTCCACTGAATGGGAAGAAACGACCATGGAGTGGTCCTAAGCTGTTCTTCCACAAACTCTTAAACAAAATGGAAATAAGATTGGTGGAAAATAAATGGTATCTAAAAAGTTCAAAAATTTAAAAGAACTGTGCAAAAATTAAGACATAGAAACCGAAAACAGTATCAACTAGATTTTCTTGGCATTTACAGAATTTAAAACACAGTAACAACAGAACACAAATTATTTTCATTTGGACCTGGTATCTTATTGTAATAGACAATATGCTGAGCCATCCACCAAGACCTAATATATCGTTATATTTTAAAGAATGAAATCATCCAGAGCGTGTTCTCTGTTTGAAACATAAAGATCAGTACAAATAATATAATATGGTGCCAAAGAAAAGTATACATTTTAAGAAAAGAAAACTATTAAGATCGTAATACTCAATATGTACCAATAACAAAATACGAATACAAGTCACGTTTGACTTCTGCAATTATAAGAGATGTTGACCAACGTGTCCACTTATACATATTTTTGGCTACCCCCCGGTGTGTGTGTGTGTATGTGTGTTTATTTGTGTGTATGTGTATATATACACACATACATCATGATAGTCTATGTAGAGAACTCCACAGATTCCACCAAAAAACTATTAGAACTGATAAATGAATTTAGTAAAGTAGCAGGCTACAGAATTAATATTCAGAAATCAGTTGCATTTTTATATACCGATAATTAAGTATCAGAAAGAGAAATTAGGAAAACAATTCCACTTACAATTGCATCAAAAAAACAAAATACTTAAGAATAAATTTCACCAAGAAAGTAAAAGACCTGTACTCAGAAAATTATAACATTGTAGAGAGAAATTAAAGAACATACAAATAAATGGAAATATATATCATGCTTATAGATAGGAAGAATTAATATGGTTAAAATGTCCATACCACCCAAAACAATATATAGATTCAATGCAACCCATATCAAAATACCAATGTCATTTTTCACCAAACAAGAACCAATATTCCTAATATTTATGTGGAACCAGAGAAGACCACAAATAGCCATGGAAATCCTGAGACAGAAGAACAAAGCTGGAGTTATCACGTTACCTGATATCAAATTATACTACAAGGCTATAGTAATCAATATAGCATGGTTCTGGCATAGAAACAGACACTTAAATCAATGGAACAGAACAGAAAGCCCAGAAATAAATCCATGCCCACATGATCACTTAATCTATGACAAAGGAAGAAAGAATTTACATTGGGGTAAAGACAGTGTATTCAATAAATTTTGCTGGGAAAACTGGACAGATACACGCAAAAAAATGAAGCTGGGCCACCTACTTATACCATATACAAGAATAAATTCAAAATGGATTAAAGACTCTAATGTAAGACTTGAAACGATAAAACTCCTAAAAGAAAATATAGGAAGTAAACTCTAAGACATTAACCTTAGCAATATTTTTACTGATGTATCTCCTCATGAAAGGGAAATAAAAGAAAGAATAAACAAATTGGACTATATCAAACTAATAAGCTTTTTCAAAGCAATGGAAACCATCTAGAAAATAAAAAGACATCCTATTGAGTAGGAGAAAATATTTGTCAATGATACATCTGATAAGGGGCTAAGCCAAAATTTATTTTAAAAAAAGGAAAAAGGAAAAAGAAAATAAAGAAACTCATACAACTCAACAACAAAAAAAAAAAATAAAAAATCCAATTAATAAATAAGAAGCTGACCTTTTTGCCAAAGAGGACATACAGATGGCTAACAGACATGTGAAAAGATGCTCAACATCACTAATCATCAGAGAAATGCAAATAAAAATCACAATGAGATACTGCCTCCTTCCTGTCAGAATGGCTATCATCAATAAATCAAAAAACAACAAGTGTTGGCAAGGATGTGGAGAAAAGGGAACTCTCATGCCCTTTTGGGGGGATTGCAAACTGGTGATACCACTATGGAAATCAGTATGGAGTTTCCTCAAAAAAATTAAAAATAGGATTACCTTATGACCCAGCAATTCCACTCCTGGTTATTTATCCAAAGAAATCCAAAACACTAATTAAAAAAATACATATGCAACACTATGTTTACTGAAGTGCTATTCGCAATAGCCAAGATATGGAAACAACCAAAATGACCATCAATAAATGATTGGATAAAGAAATTGTGGAGATTAGGAAGTATACATTGGTAGTCATGGAGATGTGAAATACAGTATGGGGAATATAGTCAATAATGTTGTAAAAACTATGTATGGAGTCAGATGGGTACTAGACTTATTGGGAGGATCGCTTCTTATATAAATGCCTAACACTGCAGTGTACACCTGAAACTGATATAAAATAATATTGAATATTAACTATAATGTTAAAAATATATATAGTCACAGGATGTAAATTACAGCATAGGGAATATAGTCAATGGTATTGTAATAACTATGTATGATGTCAGAGGGGTAGTAGACTTGTTGAGGTTATCACTTCATGAGGTATGTAAATATCTGATCACAATGTTGTTTTGCATACCTGAAATAATCATTTTTAAAAATGGAGGAATTTCTGACATATACTACAACATGGATGAACCATGAAGAGATTATGCTAACTGAAAAAAGCCAGTCACAAAAGGAAAAATACTCTATGATACCTATATGAGGTGCCTAGAGTACTCAAATTTTTAGAAATAGGGTAGAAAGGAGGTTGCCAAGGGATTGGGGTTAGGGGAGGGGTAGTTAGACTCTAATGGGTATAGTTTCTGTTTTGCAAGACTCTGAATAGAGTCTAGAGATGAATGGTGGTGATCGTTGTACAACAACGTGATATATTTAGTACCACTGAACTGTATACTTAAGAGTGGTTAATATGGTAATTTTCATGCTTTGTATATTTTACCACAATAAAAATTTTAAAAAAATTAAATTCAAAAAGTGAATATAAATCAATTAAATGGGTAAAGACAGAATATAATATTCATCAGGGATATTGGGCTGTAATTCTCTCTCTTTTTTTTTGTAGTGTGTTTGCCCGGCTTTGGTATCAGGGTAATGGGGGCCTCATAGAAGAAAACATAGATAGTAAATTATCTCACATCTGTCTTAGTAATATTGCTTTGGATATGTTCCCTTGATCAAGGGAAACAAAGGCAAACATAAACAAATGGAACTTCATTAAACTAAAACTCTTCTGCACAGTGAAGGAAACCATGAACAAAATGAAGATAAACTACTGAATGGGAGAATATATGCACAAATGATATCTGTGGTAACAGGTTGATATCCAAAATAAATAAGGAACACATACAAATCAATAACAAAAAATAAAGAAACAATTTGATCAAAAAAACAGGACAATGAGGGCCGTCCGAGTGGCTCATTGTTTAAGAGTTGGCTTGGGAGCATGAGCTCTGAGCTGCAGGGCTGCTGGTTTGGATCCCACATGGGCCAGTGACACTGCGCCCTCTACAGCTAAAATGGTGAACAGCTCAACCTGGAGCTGGGCTGCCATGAGTCACTGGCAATGTCATAGGCTGCAGTGGGGCTACTGTGGGCTGCTGTGAGTCGCCGGCGATGGTGTAGGCTGCAGCACCTGCTGCACTGGGCTGCCATGAGCTACCGTGAGTGGATGGAAGCCAGTGTGAGCGGCAAGCAGCCGGCGTGAGCTGCCAAGAGCTGCCGTTAGTGGCTGTCCAATGGCCAGCGAGCGACTGCCTCACCCTGGAAGTGCGCAATGATAATACCAACATGGGACAGTGAAGTGATGTCCTCCACAACTAGACCGAAGAACAAATGGATAGCAACTCTGTTCCTCTTCCCTGATTCCCCAATGCTGTTCCCCTCCCCTAATTCCCCAATGAAATCTTTAAAAAAAATCATGCAAGTTGACCATATACACATGGAAAAACACTCAAAATCTCTAGTCGTCATGGAAATAAAAGTTGTATAATAACACTATACATTTTCAACAGTATAGCTAAATTTAAAACTATTGATGACACCAAGTACTATTGGGGAACTCTCTTACATGGCTTGTGAGATTGCAAAGTGGTTAGCCACTTGCAAAAACAGTAAGGCAGTATCTTATAATGTAACTGAAATACCATAGACCCCGAAATTCTACTCCTCATTATCTAACTAAAGGAAATCAAAATGTATTGCCATATATTATTCATTCATTATTCAAGTAGCCACAAACAGGAAACCCATACCTTCATCATCTGATGAATAAAATTGTGATATATCCACACTATGGAATACTATACAGCTATGGAAAGGAATAATGTATTAAGACATGAGAGAACATGGATGGTTTAGCGAGGGAAATCAAATACAAAACACTACATATTATATGATGCCATTCATATGAACCAGAAAATCTACAGTGACATAAAAAAGATAAATGGTGTCTTTGAGCCAGTGGTTGGTGGAGGGAATCAAAGGGTAACAGGAAAAAAAATCGTGTGATCACATATTCTACATTTGAATTGTGGTAGTGGTTTATGCTTACATATGATTACTAAAATTTATCAAATACAATACTTAAAATTGGTGAATTCTACTGTATGAGTATAATAAAGTCAGGATTCAAATCCATATAACAACAGAGACCACATTATGAACCACTATAGTGCAATGATTTTCAAACTTTAGTACTAGAATCATTGCAGCATCTGTATGTTTGTCCTCTGGACTGTAACAGAGAGTATGTTTTATTTTTCCTTTTTTTCATCACAGTGAGAACTTAAGTACCCAATAGGTATGGGTTCAATGAATGAATGCATAAATGAATGAATGAGGTGATAAAGTATTAAAAATTTTCCATATTGTTCCTATGATTTTTCATTTTCAAAGGTTATATACCTTCACTGAAAAATTTCAATTAATACATTGTAAAGTATAAATTATATAAAGTTTTTCCATCTTATTCTCTTGCTCCCTCTGTTCCTAATCATATATTCCAGGGGTGAACATTGTTAACAGTTCCAGGATTTTCTATTCTTGAGGAAATTTTATAAGAATCCCTATAATTTGAAAGAGGGACTAAGTAACCAACATAACTAAAAATTAGGCTCTTTTTTTAAGAAAAATACTCAAATGTGCAGCTCTCAGAAGGGACTAGAATAAAACTTCCATTGTTGTTAAGATCATTTTTATCCAAAACTAATAAGTCATATTGTAGCTTATCTGGAATATTATACATAGGTAAATTAATTAATTTGAATTTAAATTATTGAATTAATTAATATTTACTTTAATATTACCAGTGCTATAGAATTTAAACTGAGTTTGAACTGAATAAAGGAAAATAAATCTAAATGCTGGTCTATACAACTCAGAAAATCATACCTCATGGTTGTTCTACAATATGGAAGGGAAAACTAGAAGGATCTGGCCTCAGAACAGTTGCTGTTTAGCAAATTCCAACTGCAAGTTAGATGGTGGGAAGGAGACTGAAGACTTCAGTATACAAACACTTGTAGATAGGTGACCAATACAATGCATGTCTGATCAAGATTCCACATAGTTTGATTAAAAGAGAAAACTGAGAAATACAAAAGTACAAGACTGATATATGACCTTATGCTATAGACTGAATGTTTGGGTCTCTCCAGAATTCATGAACCTAATCTTCACTGTAATGATATTTGGAAGTGGGCCATTGAGGTGATTAGATCATGAGGGTGGAGCCCTCACAAATGGCATTAGTGTTCTTACAAAAGAGACCCCAAAGAGTTCACTTGCCCCTTTCTCCCTGTAACCACTCAATGAGAAGGCAGCTGTCCATGAACCAGGAAATGGGTTCTCACCAAATGTTGAATCTGCCAGTGCTTTGATCTTGGAATTCCCAGTCTCCAGAACCATGAGAAATTAATTTCAGTTGTTTACAAGTCACCCAGTCTGTGGTACTTGTTATAGCAGCCCAAATGTCCTACAATGCCTTACATAAGAACCAGATGGAGAAAAACTTCTTACTATGTGGTAAAAAGTACTGACACTGAGCGGAAGGTAGTATCAATGCTAAATCAAACCTCCAAACAACAGCAAACATAACTTATTCTTTTTAGAGTGTGTCAGTATGAGAGTACCTGGATTGCATTCAACAGTGCCTACGGCCTAACTGACTGTGTTTGGTTATTCATCAATAAAGTAATTACTTCCCCCAAGGACCCACTACAGTTCACCTCCATCGGGAAGTTGAACAGTTACACATCTGAGCAAAAATGTCAGAAATCTTAGTTTTCATATTGCCACTTCTGCCACGTGCATGCCCAGGTCCTAAAGCACATTGCTCTCTTTTTAGTTGACACCACAGATAATTGGCACTTTGGGCTGTCAGGGATTTCAACCATGAACTGACAGAACACAGGGCTTGCCAAAATCTTGTTAGCAACATATGTTAGTTGTGGGAGATATTTAACTATTTATTAAGTGCCAATTAGGTTCCAGCCACATGTTGTGAGAAAGCATTAGGTATTATCAGAAATATAAAAACTCTGGGATGAATAAGATTCCAGCCAAGTTCACTGTTTTGAGGAAGGAAGGGCTAAGAGAAAGAAAAGGATTTGGCTTATGGAAAAAAAAATCCACTATAATTCTATTAACAATTTTTAATTGTGAAGAAAGTTATTATTCAAGATAATTAACATATTACATAATTTTACAAGAAAAATTGAAACAGGGATATCCGGGTGCCCGTAACAATATCATACCACTTTCCACAGTGATTTAATGAAATTCATGTGTAAATTTCTTGTGAATGGTTTATTCATCATCCTATTCTTCTCTCTGCCCCCCCAACATATTGCATGAAGCACTTGTAAAAATGAAACAAACATATCCTTACTAAACAGATCTACAATTAAAACATCCTGGAAATATTCACGTATTCAACAAACATTTATTGATCAAACCTTATATTCTGAACATTCAACTATGTTCTGGGTGTGGAGTGATGAAATATAAGCATAATCATGTTTTCATGCAATATATAGCTTAGCAATGGAGAGAGATAATGCACGCTGGTGGTGAATAATGTGTGTCCAAGGAATAACAGAATTCTATAAGTAATAATTACATATAATTGAGATAATGTATTCATTGGAAGGCGACTTCTCAGAAGTTCCCATTCAAAAGCAATCATGGGTGCCAAAGCATAGTGAACAAGGAAAATAACTTAAAGGTCAGATGAGATATTTTTATAAGACATTTTCTAAGAAAAATTTGTAACGATTCTGAAAATGATTTCTAACCTACATGGTTCACATTTAAAAAAAATATGGAGAGTAAGCTTAGGAAGCATGAGCATGGATAACAAAAGGTGCCTGCATCACTGCCCACTCTTTTTTACCAGTCATCGTTTGGCATTTAGAGGAATCTGAGTTGACCAGAGATGCTAGAATTTACTACCACCAGATACTTTTCCATAGTGATATAGTTAGCGTGAAAGAATGGTGAAGTCAATGATTTTAGAACTCAAGTCTTCAATCCAGCATCTGCTACCATTTTTCATAGGATATACCTAAATCAATTAGTGGTTCTTCAATGTTACTGAAATATGGTTTCCTTATAACACTTGGCTTGATGTTATGCCTACAACATCAGACAATTAAGTTTGCGATCATATCCTACAAATACTGCTACATACTCCATTGCTGAATATCACTACAGTCACCTTCCAAGTACTCCCCTTGGGAAGCTATACACTGATGCCAGTGCCTAGTCCACCCTTCAAAGCAATTTTGTAACTCTTTCTGAAATGGCCATTAGAGCTGTCGTCATATTACCCTTGATGTCTGAATGTCACCAAAATGTCTTCCTTTCAATATTTCCTTTATCTTTGGGTAAAGAAAGAGGTCATGGGGGCCAGTTCAGGTGAGTAGGGAGGGTGCTCCAATACAGTTATTTGTTTACTGGCTAAAAACTCCCTCACAGACAGTGCGGTTTGAGCTGGTGCATTGTCGTGATGCAAGAGCCATGAATTGTTAGCAGAAAGTTCAGGTCGTCTACTTTTTCGTGCAAACTTTTCAGTGCTTCCAAATAGTAAACTAGATTAACTGTTTGTCCAGTTGGTACAAATTCATAATGAACAATCCCTCTGACATCAAAAAAGGTTAGCAACATCATTGCAACCACTTCACAAACTTAATTGTCACAATTCGTACACCCTATCTGTTGGCACTCTCCATACCTTTCTCTGTGTGGTAGCTGTTTCTGTATAAACATCCTCTTTTGCAAAAGATTGGGAGATTCATGAAAACAGGGATTGGGTGACAATTCTATGAAAAAGGGCAGTGACTTATAGATCATTGTTACTCCTTGGATACTAGCTACCTCTGAAGAAGTCTGGTTAAGTGCAGAATAATTTCTACAGCAAACAAAACTTTTATTTAAAACCCTTCTGTTATAAAAAAAGAAAACAGTAGCTTGGAAACAGAAAAACCTCTCTAAGTTTCATCGTAAATGCTGAAACTTCAGTAGATTTGTTTCAAGGGAAGGGAAATTGGGCTTTTACCCTTTTATTTGCTTTTCTGCTATCGTTTTGGCAAATAAAAAATTTACAGCTGGTCTCTCTTATGCAGTCAGAGCGATTTAGCTTTTCTCTGTGGATTTGACAATAGGGAATATTCCTGTCTCGATTGCCATTAATAGCAATGTTACACATGTACATCAACTCTGAATGAATCCCAAATGTTTTAAATAGGTCTATGTAAAGAAATGCTTGAAACAATGGATAAAAAGAGAGTGCTACCAAGGGAAGCAGAGCTGTATTTTATGCTATTAAGTTCTTAAATATCAATCAATATTCAACATCTTCATGACTTCGAAAAAAAACCAAAAACAAACACTCATCCTATGTGTATGAACTATTAAGCGACAATCACCTTAAGACTAGCTTACTTTTCTTTTTAAAACAAGGATGTAAGACACAAAGAATCAAAACTTGCATGACTACCTTTGATTAAGAAAAATCCAGTCTCTTACATCAAGTTTAATATTCATAATACACACCAACATTTGTTTCTAATGTGGCATTCCCTACAATAATATAATACCAAACTGACCAATGTTTAGTTTTAATGTATTAATATACAGCACACATTCAAATACCATTCCTATATAACACAAATATTTATCTTTCTTATTAAACACAGCAATACAGAACATATAGAAAAGACATGATTGGATTTGATTAACATAATATTTGAAATGTTTTCCTCATGTACAAACCAAGGATGTAAAACTCTGTTGGAGCATGTATCTAGGTAAGGTAGTATATATTGGATTGTTGGAAAAGTCATAACATATTTTGTCTGTGTTTTTCAAAAGTCATTTATTTATATAAAGAACAAAGATCAATCAATGACATATTGCCTGTTTTATTTGATAACCTTTTCCATCTTTCAATGAGCTTCATAATTCCTTGTTCATAGAATGACCTCTCTTTATTTGCAAAAAAAAACTGAACAAGGTGCTAATTTACAGCCTCATCTGAATTGAACTTATACCACGCAAGAAGTTTTGAAGAGAGCAAGACAAGTAGAAGTCTCAGGGCACAAAGTCAGGCAAGTATGGTGGGTGTGGCAACACATCCCATCCAAGCTCCAATAATTTTTCACAGGTGATCAGACTTGTGTGTGGTCTCGCACTGTTGCGACGGAACACAACTCCTTTACAATTAACAAGCTCTGGAAGTTTCTGGATGATGGATTTGTTCAAACTGTCAATTGCCTACAGTACACATTCAAATTGATTGTTTGGTTCCTTGGTAGGAGCTCGAAAAAACACGACACCTTTAAAATCCCACCACACTGAGTGCATAACCTTCCTCTGATGAATGTCTGCTTTCGATGTCATTTGAGACAAATCATCATGTCGGGACCAAGACCATTTGCACACCACATTATTGTGGACAATCCACTTCTCATCACGAGTTATCAGTCACTTCAAAAAAGGATCATTTTCCTCATGTTTAATGAGCATATTGAAGATGTTTATATGTGCCGTCAAATGAACTTCTCTGAGTGCATGTGTAACCCAAATATCAAGCTTGCTTACCTATCCCAGCTTCTTCAGGTGGTCGTGAATGCTTGAATGATGGATGTTCAATGTTGCTGCAAATCTCTCATGTCATGTATTGTGGGCTTGACTCAATCAATGCCTTTGTTTTGTCGTCATCAACCTTAGTGGGCCTCCCTGACTGAAGAGCGTCATTGAGATCAAAATCACCAGGATGGAATTTCATGAAACATAGTTGGCACTGACGTTCTTGTAGAGCACCATAAACTTGATGCAACTTTTCACAAGCTTGATGCGCGTTCTTCCCTTTATGGAAGTAAAACAGTAAAATATGGCAAAAATGCACAGTTTGGTCTTCCATGTTCAACTTGTAAAATCTCCAAAACTCAACCAAATTGATCAGTTTTTGTTTTAGAATTAAGCTAGACCTGTCTGTTGTCAAATGACATAGCAATAACATAGATGTGAATGACTCTAGTACTTCGAAAAATGAACTAGTGCCATCTGTCACAAACATGAGTCATGACTTTTCCGACAACCCAATATATGGTCACTCTTTCAAGCTGAAAAACATCTCTTAGTTCTGGCATCAAGTGAACCAGATAACTTCATTTCTATTCTTAGTAATTTTACACAAGTTCAGCATATGTTAGATTTCAGCCATTGCTTTCCAAAATACCAAGTCCTCTGTTAAAGAATTTATACCCACATGACAGTCCCTATGCCTCCCTGGTTATTTTAATTGGCCTTTCCAGTTACTACTCTAGTTCTGAAGTTTGTTTGTTTGCTTGTTTGATTAGAGATGGAAGTATCTACAGGCAGTATGTCCTAGTGGTCAATAGCACATCCTTAGATGCATAAAATCTAGGTTCATATCTTATCTGTGACTCTTGCTAGCTGTGTTAGCTTTATTAAGTACCCTCATCTATAAATGTGGAAAATAGCAGTAACTTTCCACATAACATAGTTGTGAGGGTGAACTAAGCATCATAGGTGAACTGTTTAACATAGGGAATGATAATAGTAAATGTTGCATTAAATTATCTATCATCAGTATTGTTATTACTATTATTATAAGGGAAAGCTGAATGTTATATACACGGAAGTTATATTCAGAAGAAGTGTTTTAAGAATGTATGCATATACCATGCTCTCGGATAGGAAGAATTAATATAGTTAAAGTATCCATACTACCTAAGGCAATATACAGATGTCAGCACAATCCCCAACAAATTACCAATGACATTTTTCACAGGACTGGAACATATAATCCTAAAATTTATATGGAACCATAGAAGACCTCAAATAGCCATGGCAATCTTGAAAAATAAGAACAAAGTGGGAGGTATCATGTGACCTGACATCAAATCGTACTCCAAGGCCATAGTAATTAAAACAGCATGGTATTGCAGGCTGAGTGGCGTGGTGGTTAAGTGCTGACTTGGGAAGCCAGCGGCCCTGGTTCAGGTCCCACATATGAGGGCCAGTGATACTGCTCTAAAAAAAAAAAACAACAAAAAAACAAAAAACAGCATGGTATTGGCTTAAAAACAGACACAGATCAATGGAACAGAATAGAGAGCCCAGAGATAAATCCATGCCTATTTGGTTATTTAATCTGTGACGATGGAAGCAAGAATTGACATTGGGGTAAAGACAGTCTAATAAATGTGCTGGAAAAACTGGATATATACATGCAAAGAGAATGAAACTGGACGCATTCTGACGCCATATACAAAAATAAATTCAAAATGGATCAAAGGCTTAAATGTAACACCTGAAACCATAAAACTCTTAGAAGAAAATAGAGAAGTAAAATTTGCAGACATTACACTTAGTAATATTTTTACTGATATATCCCCTTGGACAAGGGAAGCAAAAGAAAAAACAAATGGGACTACATCAAACTAAAAAGTTTTTTCAAAGCAAAGGAAACCATCAACAAAATAAAAAGACATCATACTGAATGGTAGAAGATATTTGTCAATGATACATCTGATAAGGGGTTAATATCCAAAGTTTATAAAAAATTCATACAACTCAACTCCAAAAAAAGAAACAACCCAATTAAAAAATAGGCAGAGGACATGAAGAGACATTTCTCTAAAGAGGACACACAGATGGCCAACAAACATATGAAAAGATGCTCAAAGTCACTAATCATCAGAGAAATGCAAATAAAAAACACAATGAGATACTACCTCACTACTGTTAGAATGGCTATGATCAATAAATCAAAAAACAAGTGTTGGTGAGGATGTGGAGAAAAGGGAAACTTCATGCACTGTTGGGGGTTGCAGATTGGTGCAGCCACTATGGAAAACAGTACGGAGTTGCCTCAAAAAATTGAAAATGGAACTACCTTACAATCCAGCAATTCCACTCTTGGGTATTTAACCAAAGAAAATCAAAACACTAATTTGAAAAAATATATGCACCTCTATGTTTACTGCATCAGTGTTCACAGTAGTCAACATATGGAAACAACCAAAATACCCATCAATAGACAACTGGATAAAGTAATTGTGGTACAATTATTCAATGAAGTATTACTCGACCATAAAAAAGAATGACATTGCCAGCGGCCCCGGTTCAGGTCCCACATATGAGAGCCAGTGATACTGCCCTCAAAAACAATAAAAACAAAAACTAAACAAAAAAGAATGACATCTTTACCATTTGGAGCAACATGGATGGACCTAGATAATATTATACTAAGTGAAATAAGTCAGACTGAGAAAGACAAATACCATATGATCTCACTTTTATGTGGATCTAAAGAACAGAATATATGAGCAAACAAAACAGAAAGACTCAGAGACACTCAGGAAAAACTGATGGTTGCTAGATAGGAGGGGATGGAGATGGGGTAGAAGGTGAAGGGAATAGAAATTACAAATTGGTAGTCACGGGCATATGAAATACAGTATGGGGAATATAATCAATAATGTTGTAAAGATTATGTAGCATGCTAGATGGGTACTGGACTTATCAGGGGGATCACTTCATAGAATGTGTAGATGCCTGACCACTGTGCTGTACACCTGAAGCTGACATAGAATAATACTGAATATCAATTATAATTTTATAGACACACACACACACACACACATGCATACACTCATGGGATGTAAAGTACAGCATAGGGAATATAGGCAATGATATTTTAACAGTTATAAATGATGTCAGAGTAGTAGTAGATTCGGGGGGTTATCACTTTATGAGGGGTATAAATGTCTAACTATTATGTAGCTTTGTACACCTGAAACTAATAATTCTTAAAAAAAGGAATGTATAGTTACCAGATTTGTGTAAAATCTCTACTCAACATACGAGGGAAAACATTTGGAAAAAATGATTTTGAAATCATTTGTTTTTGTGCACTTTGCTGAATTTAATACCTATTAGAATCATTTAAAAAGTTGATGTCTTGGTAGGAGAGGTATATTGTTCTGCAATAACCTTCATTTTCTACATATTAGCAATGTTGAAGAAAAATCTAGATTATATTTCAAAAAGTAGAAAATGTTACCAATTCTGTTGTTTCCGCCAAAGCAATCAGGTTTCCTTTCATCCACTTGTATAACATTGAAGTTTAATTTTCAGATCATAAATGTTTGGGGATAAATTATGCTACAAAGGTTAAATGGAAACATGAAAAGTAAAATTATAATTTTCTCTTGAACACATATTTGAATTTATTTTCAAAAGTGAGAGTAGGAGGTAACACTCTCTGAATCAGGCAATAATCTTCTAATTTTAGAGAATAAAGTAGTTCTTATTTGGGGGGAACAATAAATATTTGTAAAGATGTGACATCTTTTACGTTTGTAAATCTGTAAAATTCCTAATAATAAAAATGATTAATTTTATTGTCAGGAAGAGTTTATCACACAAAAGTATACAATAATGATGTTAAACACACAGCTCCTACTGTACATGGCTATTTTACCACTTTATTTTTTAAACAATTTGTCTGCTTTGTTGTTATTAATAAAATGTTGCTGTAGAAAATAATTTTCTATTTCTCTTGACAATGTCAACATAAAATAAGATACAAGTAATGTGAATTCATAATCATTGCTCAGCAAATCATAAATTATCACAGTGTTCAATCCACTAGATCAGAAAGAATCAGTAATTCCAAAATAAGATGACAATGATGATAATGACTAATAATAGGAAGGCTGACACGTACTCCAATTTTACTATGTATCAGGCACTGTACTACATATACATATATTCTGGTCCTCTCATCATAACTTTATAAGGTATGTGTTTTTATCAATCCCATTTCATAGGTAATGAAATTAAAGCTAAAAGAGTTAAATGAATTTGACTTTAGTCATTGAGTGTGTTAATAGAATAAGTGGTATTTCAAGCAAGGATTGTAAATCCATGAGTTGAAGAGTTCAACTACTATGGTATTATAAGCTATGGGCCTTTGTTAACAATGGGTAGAGGGATGCTCTACAACTCCTGCTGAAGACGACAACATCCAGGGATACAACATCCTTGGCCATACTCATTTCTTCAAGGGTAAGACAGTAAGAATTGTGTGTTGCTTATTTTATTTTCAACAACTGAGGGGCCCTGGCCCATTTCCTTTGACTCTCCATTATGCTCAGGCACCCATCAAGGCACCAAGAAAAAGGTCATTTCCCAGCTGGGGAGGACACCAGCCACTTGGCTGTCTTGAAGGTGGAGGGGATGAACATTGTGTGTCATGCCAATCACTCATTCATGGTTCTGTGTGCTGTGACAAACTGGTTGACAAGATTTGCTCTAACTTACAAAGACTTAGGAAGTATCATTTACTTATCAGACAGTGATGTGGATTATGTTAGTACCATAGATACATACAAATAAATGTCTGTATTCTATCAATTTAAGGAATTGTCTTCTGAATTCCTATAGCTTTCTCTTCCCGTCAACATGATCTATAATTATTACACATTGCCATGCAATTTTTATATATGCTTGTCTCTTTTTTAAAAATACGCTTTCATTCCTGAAGCACCAGGTCTGGACCCTCTAGATTTCTTTTTTATCTCCCACATCTCGGTGCAGTGCTGCGCAGCACTTAATAATCTTCCTTGGTGATTATTCCTCAAGCCTGTATTTAATGTTCCATCATCCATACACAAGATGATTAATCTTGGTTAATGCTTTGGGTTTCTCTTCTTTAAAAGTAGGAATGAATGTATTCATGTGTGTATTTTTTGCTTTTTTTGTTTGTTTGTTTTTTAATTCTTTTTTACTGGGTAACAGTGTATTTTTTCCAGGACCCATAAGTTCCAAGCCAAGTTGTTTTCCTTCAATCTAGTTGTGGAGGACACAGCTCAGCCCCAAGTCCAGTCACCATTTTCATTCTAGTTGTGGGGGGGGCTCATCTGACTATCCCATGCAGGAATCGAACCAGCAACCTTGTTCAGAGCACACGTTCTAACCTACTGAGTCACCCAGCTGCCCTGAGTGTGTGTTTTTTCACTCGACTTGCCTTTAATCAACTTCTCCCACTTTGTAAGTGCTGACCAGGATGTGAAATGTACTCTCTTAGAACACAGTAAAGCCCACCCACATACAGGAATTTATTATACTTCCTCCCTCCGGGTGTAAAAGCAGTTACTATAAGTTTGGCACCAGAGTGGCTTGTTGGTTAAGAGTTGGCTTGGGACACCTGCTCTGAGCAGCAGGGCCCCGGTTCAGTTCCCACATGGGCCAGTGACATGGTACCCTCTAAGATGGTGAGCAACAGCTTGACCTGGAGCTGGGCTGCTTCGAGTCACCTGCAATGGCATAGGCTGCAGTGGGGCTGCAGTGGGATGCCGTAAGCTACTGTGAGTGGCTGGTAGCCAGCGTGAGCTGCCAAGAGCTGCATGAGAGGCTGTCCAGTGGCCGGTGACTGATCTGCCTCATCCGGGAAGAGCGCAATAATAATACCAGCATGGGCCAGTAAAGCAACGTCCTCCACAACTAGACTGAAGAACAAAAGGACAGCAACTTGTCTGTTCCCCTTCCCTGATTTCCCAACGCTGTTCCTCTCCCCCAATTCCCCAATAAAATCTTAAAAAAAAAATTGGCAGTAGAATTGGTACTAAGAGAGAAGACATACTCTATTTTGAATCTGCAGTCTCATTGGTGAGCTTTGTAACACTTATTTAAGAAGAAGAAATTAGCTTTTATGTCATTCTGTAGCATAAAACATGCAAGTATTGTGGGACGCATTATAAATATGATAGCTTAGAGTAACATAAGACAATATGTACCTACTTAACTACTTCTATGACACACTATAGTCAGAGCTTGCAGTTTTGCCTCACAAAACACATATTGCTGAATCCTTTTTGTTTTCTATATGGTAATCATATTATGTTGAAGCTGTGTCTGCTGGAAGTCAAAAGCTATGACCCATCTTTTAGTTGAACCAAGTAATATGATGTCCCAGAATTGAAGGTTCAGTTTGTATTATTCCTTTTTGTATAAAAATTTTAATTGATATCTTTTAAAATTTTGTTATCTAATCTTTATTGAGATATAATCAATATACCAAAAAAATTGAGATATAATCAACATACAAAAAATTACACACACTTAATGTATACAGCTTGATGAGTTTGGACATGTGTATACACTCATGATACCATCACCTCAATCAAGATATTAAACATATCAATCACATCCAAGGATTTCCTTGTGTGCACAGATGTGTGTATGTGTGTGTTTTTTGGTAAGAACAATTAACATGAGATCTATGCTCTTAACATATTTTAAAGTGAACAATATGTATTGTTAACTATCGGCACGATGTTGTACAGCAGAACTTAGAACTTACTCATCTAGCATAAGTGAAACTTTATACACTTCGAGCAACAATTCTCTATTTTTCCCGCCCCCTCCAGCCCCTGGCAACCACCATTCTATTCTCTGCTTCTGTGACTTTGAATTTTTTTTTTTAGAGGGTAGTGTCACTGGCCCTCACATGTGGGATCCAAACTGGGGCTGCCAGTCACCCAAGCCAGCTCTCAACCACCACGCCACCCGGCTGGCCCACATTGACTATTTTTGATACCTTATATACACGAACTCATGCACAAGTGTCCTTCTATGATTGGCTTATTTCACATAGCATAATGTCCTCTAGGTTCACTCATGTTGTTATAAATAGCATAATGTCCTTTTCAAGGCTGAATAATATTCCATTTTACATATACATATATATACACACACACACACACACACACACGCGCGCGCGCGCGCATGCGCCACATTTTCTTTATCCATTCATCTGTCAATGGACATTCAGGTTTTTTTTCATATCTTGGCTTTTATGAATAATGCTGTAATGAACATGGGGATGCAGGCATCTCTTTGAGGCTTTGATTTCAATTCTTTTGAATATATGGTGAGAAGAGGGATTGCTGAATCATGTGGTTGTTCTAGATTTGATTTGTTAAGAAACCTCCATGCCGTTTTCCAATGTACCGTTGTACACTGTTAATTGGAATATAAATTGGTTCACTATTGAAAATGGTATGTATGTTCCTCAAAAATTAAAAATAAGAATAGAACTACCGTATGATCCAGCAACCCTGCATTTTCAGATTTGTCCAAAATAAGTGAAATCAGAATCTCAAGATAGCATTTTGAAATTTGAGAATGCCACAGAAAAAAAAACAAGATCCTAAAACTACCAAAGATGCAAAACCTACAGAGATATGATTACCAACAAAGGAATAAGATCTGGCCAATAATCAGACTTCTAACTAGCATTATTACATGGTTGCTTTCAAAGCTCTTGTGTCAATGACTTTCAAACTGGATTTTTGATACATATTATCTACCTACCAAGTGTGAGGATGAAGTTAGGGCATTTTCATAAATTAAAACAAACAAACAAACAAACAAAAAAAAACATGAAAAAAGTTATGTTTCAGGCATCCACTCCGAAGAAATTGTGTGTGACTACCCTGAGCAATTAGAGGATGAAAACCAAGAAACAGGAAGAACATGAGATTAAATAAGTGGTGGAAGTTGCTCAGTAGTCAAATGGCAAAAACAAATTGCAAGGTGACATCTCTATATTAGGTTTAGAAAATTAACTGCTCCCCGCAAAAAAAGACTGCAATGCAGTCAACAGACACACGAAACCAAGAAAGCCACAGACTTGCTGAACATGTTAATAAAAGCCATATTATCCCACTGAGTGTCTGGCAGTATGAACAAATGAGGGGAGGATTTCCTTTATTCAAAAAAGATTTTCAACTAATCTTATGACGTAGAATCACTGAGTAAATCTTTACAAGGACTTGTTTTCTCTGATGCACACCACCTCACTTGAGTTGATTTCTAGGTCAATCCATAGAATTCAACAAAACAGTAATCTGAACCAAGTTGCTCTTTAATGTTACTGGTTTCTGCCATTTTCAGTCTGTATCAGAAAGAACTACAGATCTAATCATTCCTTTAGCTAGATGTCTAATCTATCCTAATGTAAAATTATCTTAGTAATGCTCTCACAAAGCTGTTTTCCTGATTTTCTTTTTTTTTTGGTGGGGGTAGAGTGTTGTTGTTTTACCTCTAAACTCTTTCTACTTTCAAAGGGTAACCTCTATAATCAACTTCATAGCCTCCTTATTAAAAAACAAACAAAAAAAGCAATAACTGCAAATTAAAGTCAAATGTCTCTAAGAATAATTTACTGAAGAAGACCATGAATAGAAGAAGTGGATTCTAAACTAAATTAATAGATAAATAAATGAAATAGATTCCATAATACATAAAGTGTGAATAAGATATATTATTAGTGATGCTATGAAACAGCCTTCTCCCCTCTCCCCCAGCCCATCTTAAGACAGAAAAAGAATTCCAGTGAATTCATGGTAGGAAATGGCATGATGAACAAGAAAGTCATGATTGGTGAAGCACACTAAAATGTGTAATAATGAACTTTTCTGAAAAAAACCCTCATTGGACCTGGAAGAAAAAGGTGCTTCCTGTGAAGTGACACAAGGGTTATGAGGTTAGACAACATGCAGATAAAATATAATCTTAGCACATTACTCTGTTCTATACTGAGCCATAAGTAGAGAGTAAATTTACTTAACTAATTGCTTGTTTTAAAATTTTTAAATCAGCACAGAAATAATATAGGAACCATTTTATATATGATTATAGAAATAAAAGTCAGTGCTCTTACCCCTGACAAATAAAAGTAATGATAAAGGTGAGATAACCTGGAAGAAAGACAAGATACAAGAAGGTGATGGAGAAGTAGATCCGCTATCTCTTTATCACTCACGAAGCACAATTGGAAATCCTGACAAAAATCATGTAATAAGAAATCAAGATTTATATTTGTTCCTTTTTTCCAGCTCCAAAAGTAAACAAAAAAAAATCAATAATATAGAGTGTATGCGGTAGAATAAGAAGTGAAAGTGGTCTGAATTTTATCTTTATCTTTGTGGCATGAAGACAATAGATATTGCTTAAGTTAATAGAAAATTTGTATTAAAAGCCTAGTTTTTAGAGTTAGTGAGTTACTAACTAGGAAAACTAAAACAAGAAACAGTTCAAATTGCCAGATTCTCATATGTGGAATAGAGTTGGGGGAATAGAGGACAGCATAATGGATTTGTCTCATGCATTTATTCCTTAATTTTTTAAATTTAAAAACAGAATATAGGGCTGGCCGAGTGGAGCAGTGGTTAAGCAATATCTTGGGATGCCAGTGGCCCCGGTTCGGGTCCCACTTATGAGGGCCAGTGACACTGTCCTCAAAAAAAAAAAATAGAATATATATTCTTCTATTTAACCTAGGAAAAGCATAATTAAGTGTACTATTTGTAATCCTCTGTATTTTGAAGATGTCTTAACCAATTTATGTTTTTGTGCAAATACAATGGCCTTCATAGAAGCAATCATTATGTCAAAACTCTCACAAAGTTAATTAAAAAGAAATATGCTTTAATAAGTAGCGATTATTTTAAAAACACAAACTACTCTACACTGTGAAAAATTATTGGGTATGGAAATAACATGTGAAATATTTTCTTTGTGAAAAAAATAGGTATGTGTTTTTATTTTTAAATGGCTCAGGCATAAAAAAAGATTGGGACTAGTTTAAGAAATGCTAATAAACAATGTAGGTACTAATATCTGTAGAGGGAAACACCACTCAAAATCACATGTTCCTTAAATTGAATGATAAACACACACACACGTATACACATATATACATATATATATGTATATACACATTTGTATATGTATGAGTGTAACACACATACATGTACAGAAAGCACAAAGAGCAATTATGCCTCAAATTTAGATATCCTATAATTTCTCAAAAATCTATAATGGCAACAAAACTATGATGGCTCATTAAGAGAGGGAAAAAAAGTTGAAAAGTGATAATTTTTACAAACTTAATGCAAAAAAATACATAAAGAAATGTTTCTCCATAATCCTGTATATATAGGATACGAACACCCAAAGGGTGTTTTATATTCTTAATCACATTAAATAAGAACTGATGGGGAAAAAAAGGCATCGGTGTTAAACAGCTAAAAAGTGTATCATAATTAGACATGTAAGCGACAGTCGTGACACTATTTATGAAACATACTACCCCTTAACACTATGGTATATTTATCATATAACACACATACACACATACACACACACACCTCCCTCTAGGTTCTTGGTTCTATCCCGTTAATTTGTCTATGCCAGCACAAATACCATATTGTTTTAGCTTTTTTTTTGAGGTAGCTCCATAGCCTGTTTTGATAATCTGGTAGATAGCTCAATGATCACAACCACCTCGGGTTCTTCTTTAGACCCATCATTCATTCATTCATTCATTCATTCAATCATTATTCAGTCACTCATTTATGTTATTCTTACACATTTATCTACTTGATAAACTTTAGATACACCTTGTCAATTTCTACTAAATGCCTATTTAGTTTTTGTACTATTCATCCAAATTTTTTCCATCTTTATTGAGATATAATTGACAAATAAATTCATATATATTTAAGTTATATTACTGGATGTTTTGATATACATATAAATTATGAAATAATTGCCCAAATCAAGCTAACAAATATATGCACCAACTCAAATAGTTATCGTTTTTTTTCTCATGTGGTGAGAACACTTGAGACCTAACCTCTTAGAAATTTCAAGTATACAATATTGTTAACTACAGTCACATGCGGTACATTAGACCTCCAGAACTTATTCATTTTGCATAACTGAAACTTTGTACCCTTGACCAACATCTCCCATTTTCCTCTTCTCTCAAAGCCCCTGGTAACCACCATTCTACTCTCTACATCTGTGACTCTATTTTAGATTACACATATAAGTGAGATCATGGCTTATTTCACTTACCATAATGTCTTCCAGGTTCATTCATGTTGTCACAATGGCTGGATTGCTTTCTTTTAAATGGCTGAATAAGATTCCATTGTGTATACATATCACATTTTCTTTATCCATTCATCCACTGATGTTCATTTAGGTGTTGGGTGCATGTATATTTAAAATTGTTACATTTTCCTGCTGAATTGACTCTTATCATTATATGATGACCTTCTTTGTCTCTAGAGACAGTTTTTGACTGACAGTGTATTTTATCAGTATTGCCACTCTTGCTTTCTTTTGGGATCATTGGCATGGAATATCTTCTTCCATCCTTTCACTCTCCGTGTATATGTCCTTAAATTTAAAGTGAATCTCTTGCAAGACAGCGTATCATTGGATTTTGTTTTTTGTTTTTTATCCATTCAGCCACTATATGTCTATTTATTGAGGAGTTTAATCTATTTACATTTAAATTTTTTGTTGATAGCTGAAGACTTACTATTGCCATTTTGTTAAATGTTTTCTATATGTTTTGTATACATATCTTATCATCTATTTTATGTTGATAACTTCAATCACATACAAAAAGTCTACTTTTACTCCTTCCCCACACATACTTTATGTTCTTGTAGTCATAGTTGGCTTCTTTTTATATTGTGTATCAATTAACAAATTTTTATCATTTAATTTTTCTATTACAGTTAAAGGTAACTTATGCACTAACCAGACAGCTCCATCAGCTGACATCAATGTCAGTGAAAACTTCAAAAGTGACTGGTGGAAAAAATTCTGTGGGTATCTATGATGAAGCTGGGGGCTGTTCGGGTCCTCCTGCTCTTTTTCCCTGTTGAAGGAGCATCAACTGTAGCATATATGTAGCTCTAAGATCCACTTCCAAGATATTTTCTTTAATAATTTTTGGTGCCTCAGTGTCCTTTGTCCTGCTTGTTTTTCTCTGTCTCTATAGCATACCATCCCCTAGTCCTCGCTACATGTCTTGGACTTCTTACAGAATGTTGGTGTCATAATAGACAATAGTTCTTACATGGCAGCTGGATTCTAAGAGTAAAAGGTACAAAATACAGGAAGTGTAAGCTTCTAGTATCTTAAAGCCTGTGCCCAGAAATTCACACATCACTTTCACCATATTCTATTGCTAAAAGGAGTCATAGTGCTCTCTTCGCTTCAAGGGGATGCTAGACTTCACATCTCAATGGGAGAAATTTCATATAATGTGTGTCCTTTAGTCCACCACAGCTTCCTAATGCTTCCAGTATAAAATTCAATCTCTATATAAACTATTCATCATTGGGCCGTTGCTTACCTTTCCAGCATTAGTTCATGCAACACCTACCCACCTAAACCTGCTGCCCTCACCTCCTCCACTAACGGTCTCACCATTGCATCATGCTCACCCAGCCATACCTATATATTTAGACTTCCCTGTGCCACTGTAGATAACAACTACCTAATAACTGCTCCATCACCAGAGTCAATGATTTTGCCAAATCAGTTGCATTCAATTTTCTACTTAGGACTATATAAAAAATTATTTCATCTGTACAAAGACACTTTTAAATCAGTAAAGTTCAAGCTGTTGATATCAGCATCCAAAATAAATCAGTAGCTTTAGAAGAGTTTTCCAGCTATTCTAAAACAGGACACAGACTTTGAAAAACCTATAACCTTTATGAATGGACAGGATGTGTCTAGATGGTGCTATTTTTACAGTCAATGTGAAGACATGTATCCTCTGGGTACACAGGTGTGGAATGCCAGATCAAGTTACCTTGAAATATCACCAAAGAGCAGAAACAGAGAGAACCCTGAGTTTAAAATAGGCTATTCATGAGCTGTGAAGGACAATTTTAACTTTGTAGAACACTAAACTTTGTCACTACATAAAGCTTCGTGCTCCTGAATATAGAAACCTGCCATGGAGTCCTCAATAATGCATATACAAATGCTAGCCCATGCACTACACCCTATGGAATACTAAACTTCCTTTCTGTTGTTTACCTGTCTCACAATCAACACTGAAAGACAACAGGAAAGGATCTTATGTAACTCCAATATGTACACTAACAGTGGTAGAATAAAAAGTTCCTGAAAACAGTAAAAAGTTATGAGGTAGATTTATTATTTCATATGAATGCTCATGCACTCCTAAGGGAAGTTAATCAGAACAACAAAAACCCTCTCTGGTTATGAGATTTCATGTTACATAAATTCTCTCTCAAAGTGTTTCTTTCTGTTGTGAAGATAGCTGTATAGCTACACACATACACTGCTGAATAACAATTACTTGCATGTGGATTATGTAGATAAATCCTAACTCTTATCTGCCCCCAGGTGTTCCAAATTCTCTTCTCAGGTTATCTGGTTGCAATGAAATTGCACTGTAGCTCCAATTCAGATTTTGAAAAGAAGTATGATCTCCAATTATCTGCATGAATTCAGACACAGATAACACTATTAATTGATAAACTACAATGGTCGTTCACTGAATGAGAATAATTTCAAAGATTCTTAGTCCCACCCCAAGTGCACCTCACAACTTTTGCAAAGTTTATTGAATTCTTCCAACAATTCAAAAAAAAGGAGAAGCAGGATAACACTGGTTTAAGATGCTCTTAAGGTACATAACAAAGTTTGAGAACTGCACCTCTTAGAAATTATCAGGTCCTAGAATCATAAAAAACAAGTTCAAATCTAACTTTTGTCTCTTACTGGCTAAGTGAAATGAGGCAGATTATTTTAATTCTCTATACCATATCTCTCAACTCTAAAATGCAGATCATAATATTTTCTGTCAGCATTATTTTCACATGAAAAAATAATTCATGTAAAGTAGTATCTATTAAAAAGCAATCAACAGTAGCTATTTTATTATTGATAGTTATTTTGTGGTTATATTTTCTGTCTCTACTTTTTTGTCTATAATAATTTGACTTCTCAGAAAAAAATCTGTTGGAAATAGCCATTCTTACAGGTGTGAGTATTGGAGAGGCTGTGGAGAAAACGGAACCCTCATACACTGCTGGTGGGAATGCAGATTGGTGGTGCACCCCCTATGGAAAACAGTATGGAGGTTCTTCAACAAATTTAGAATAAAATTACCATATGACCCAGCAATCTCTCTCCTGGGTATCTACTCCAAAAAATCTGAAAACATTTATCCATAAAAATATATGTATCCCTATGTTCATTGCAGCATTATTCACAGCAGTCAAAACATGGAAACAACCAAAGTGTCTTTCGTTAGATGATTGGATAAAGAAGATATGATATATATACTCACATACACAATGGAATACTACATGGCCATAAGAATAGATGAAATGCCATTTACAACAACATAGATGAATCATGAGATTATTATGCTAAGTGAAATAAATCAGACAGAAAAAGTCAAGAACCATATAACTTCACTCATATGTGGGACATAAAACTGAAAGCAACAAAGGAACAAGACAAAAAAACAAAAACTCATAGACACAGATAAGAGTTTAGTGATTACCAGAGGGTAAGGGGGGAGGGGGTGGTAGAGGAGGGGTTCAAATACATGGTTATGTATTACAGAAATGTACACTTGAAACCTATATAATTTCACCAAGCAATGTCACTCCAATAAATTTAATTTAAAAACTATAAGATTATGCATTTTGTGGGGGGGGTTTGTTTGTTTTTTTGGGGTTTAAGTTATGGATACCATAGAAATTCTGTTGAAAGTTCTGGATCCTCTCTATAGAAAAATACAGGACTTCACACATTCACACACAAACACATACTCGCACACACAATTTTACATACCATTCCATAGATCTTAGGTCAAGGGTTCCAACTTTATTTTTTTATTAAAATTTATTTTGGTAACAACAATGGTTAGTAAAATTACATAGGTTTCAAGTGTACAATTCTGTAATATATCATCTATATATCACAATATGTGTTCAACACCTAGAGTTAGTTCTCCTTCCATCACAATATATTTGACCCCCTTCACCCTCTTCTACGATTCCCCCTCCCCCTTTAACCTCTGGTAACCACTAAACTATTGTCTGTGTCTATGAGTTTTTGTTTTTTGTTTGTCTTGTTCCTTTGTTGCTTTCATTTTCACATCCCACATGTGAGTGAAGTTATATGTTTCTCGACTTTTTGTGTCTGACTTATTTCACTTAGCATAATCTTAAGATCCATCCATGTTGTCGCAAATGGCACTATTTCATCTTTTCTTGTGGCAGAGTAGTATTCCATCGTGTATTTTAAAATGTGTAGCTTTACTGCATAAGCAATCCAATATTCTTTTCCAATATATTAATTTTTCTATATATATGGCATAAACAATATTCATCTACTCTGTATTTACCCCCTACTCTATGTACAAGGTACTCAAGATAATATGGTATGAAGTCCAAAACTCCCTGCTCACAATGAACTAATACCTAACATGTTCAAATTGCTTTGCCAAAGTAGACTGCTTTTGATTCTCATTTCCTACATGAAATCAATTTTATTATTTCTAGTTTATAGATGAGGAAACAGACCTATACATGTTGAAACTTATCAATGATATGATAGCTAATATGTATTAGAAATAGGTGACGTGAGTTATTCTACCTCATCCTCACTCCATTTTACCTTTCAAATTTTGACTCTACCAGCAGAGAGTGCTAGCTGACCATGCAAATTCATGCCCCCCTTCCACAAGATAGGAGGATCATTGCTGACAGAAGGCTGCAGAACTAGGGGTTAAAATTCTCAACTCCTTATGATTAAGTGGCACCATGTGTCTTGTTCTGCCATATTAAATGCTAATGAAGTAATGTCTCTCTCTTGAGTCAAAGGAAGTTGGAGCCTTCTCCACATTTTCTCTTCAGCAGCAGCCTTGAAGGTCATGTTAAGGGAAGCAGCATTACGAGACAGAAGAGTAAAAATTCCATAACAAACTGCACAAAATCGGGATGAATAATATATCCTCTCCCTGACTTCTAGTTAAGACTATATTTTTATGTTCCTAGTGATAAGGGTTTACAGTTTGGGAAAGGTTAGAAAACCAGGAGATTTTAAGAAAACATAAGCACTAGACCAGAGTTGAACATCGAGGGAGCACAGAAAAAGATGGGGATTTAGAAAAGATTCTTAAAAAGAAAAAGGTAGAAAGATGAATAGGTTTGCCAGGTAGAGAAAGGAAACGAACCCTCAGTGGAATAGCATTCAAACAGATAGCATTCTGCAATGCTGTAATAGTCTTATTTTGAGCGTGGTGCTCTATTTGAATATGGTTCTGTTTATTGATTGATGTGTAACAAACCACACAAAAATCTAGTGACTTAAAACAACACTCATTAATTAGCACATGGCTTTCCAGTTTAAGGAGAGTTTGATAGGGAAGGCTGATGGCTGTTTCATGTGGCATCAGCTGAGGGATGGGACAATGGCAGATCCACTTCAAGATGGCTAAGTCACATGACTAGGAAGTCTGTGCTGGCTTCTTGCTGGTACTCAGCTAGGTTGAAACCTTTGGTTCCTCTTCATCCACGCCTCTCCATGTACTCTATGATTCCTTACAGCATGATGACTGAGTTCTAAGGCGAAGGGTACCAAAAAAAACCCAGCCAGTTGGAGGCTGTATCACCTTTTAGTGTTATTTCTTCCATAGTCTATTAGTTGAGACAGTTACAAGGCTCATACAAATTTAAGAAAAGGGGACAAAAACTGTATCTCTTGATGTAGGAGTGGCAAGGTAGTGGAAAATATAATTGGCTATAAACGCCGAAAATTGAGAAAAATCTAAGGATGATAAAGTGAATTATTACCCACCTGGGAAATATGTTGTAATCCCAGAATGTCTTATCAAATTGACAAAATGAGGCTAAGTATGTGTTTCAACCTGACTGTTCAGAATTTCAAGTCTGTTTCATAGTACCTTTAACCTACAGTGTGTGAGGTTGACAATACCTGATATAGCACTGAAAGCTATCGATGTAGACTTTCCAGTTTAATCTAAGGCCTAACCAGCAGCTTTGAGAAACTTGTGGTTGATGGTTCTCAGCTTCCAAGAGGGCAAAGTAAATATAATCATTTAACAATCATGTCGTGTTGAGATAGCATTTATACAGTAAAGCACTTGTAAGACTCCTGAACACCTTACTAAAATAGGATGACTTTAGGATGTCCTCATGAAAATCTATAAACTCTTTTGCTGGATTGTTTCAAATAAACTCTAAACTACAATCAAAGAGTAAATGCCATGGCCTTGATCTTTTAGAGATTTATCTTTAACATCTTCATGGGTTAAATTTTATGGCCACACTCCAGGTTCTACAGATTCAAGATTGCCTAAAACCTAGTCTCCTGCCTCTAGGGTTTGTAGTTTGGGATGGTTAGGAAACCAGATAATTGCAAGAGAATGTGATAGGCACTATAACATGGTGATGAATGATGTTATGGGGGAACAGAGATAAAAGGCAGTTAACTCTGGATGTTTAGAAAAGACTCTAAAAAGAAAATGACACTTTGCCTGACCTGTAAGAATGAATAGGATTTGCCAGGTAGAGAAGGGAAAAGAACACTTAGAGCACCAGACACAAGACACAGGCTGTATGCTGAACAGAATCTGTGCGATAACCAGCTAAATACAGCACATTTAATTAACATCACCATTTTTCATCAAATGGTAAAAAGTAATCCTTTGCCATGAGATTCTGGAACTGTGACAGCTTTCTGCTCAGAAGCCCCATTTGATGTGAGTCCTCTTTGTGGTTCTGGGCATGTAAATAAGTAAACGCAGTGTGGTGACACCAGTGATGGCTAGGAGTACATGCAGACTCACAACTTGAAGCAATCTGGACTGCAGAAATGAAATGCATTGGCCAGCTAAAGAAAAAGAGCAGGGCGGTGAAGACACACACCTTCAGCCCCTGAAAGGACCTACTGTGTTATGAAACGGAAACATATTGCCAATCATGTCAGGAACACATCTTCTAGATCAGGGGCTTGCAAACTTTTGAGACGGAAGAGCCGCCAGTGGTCAGCAAACTGCGGCTCGCGAGCCACATGCGGCTCTTTGGGTACTTACATGTGGCTCTGAAGTAAAATTGAAAATGAAAAAAAAACTATCATAGTTTCATTTATAAAAATTTTAAAGGATATTATTTACATAATGTTTATATAAAAATATATTTATGGTTCTCGAATAATTTTTAAACTGTTGTGATGGACAGGATTGGTTCTTCCAGGGGTCGGCAAACTTTTGAAATACAATATACCCAAGAGCCACATGTGACTTGCAAGCCACAGTTTGATGACCTCTGTTCTAGATTTTTTTTTAAAGTACAAATACCGTACACAGATGTAGATCAACATGCCTGACACCCACCTAGATTCACACAGACAAATGGCAATTGGTTAACATTCATTTTATCTGCGATGTTTTAAAAAGGGAAGCAAATGAAACATGATGAGGTTCTACTTACAGAAGTAATGCTGTTTAATGGAGGGTATACAAACATGACTTACACTAGTCCCTATTAAATGTGGGAGGATATCTAAATCACCTGGAGGGCTTGTGAAACCCAGAGTATCAATTTTGTAGGTCTGGAGTGGGATCCAATTTTTATATATATTTAACAGTTCCCAGGAAATGTTGATGCTGCTTAGATTTTAATTCTGAATTAGAACTTTGACTCTACTACTTAACAGATGTTAACCTTTGGGAAAGTTCATAAACGTCTCTCTGCTTCAATTTCCTCATTTGTAAACTAAAAATATAGCACAGTGTTGAGGTTTCAACCCCATTTCCTCCAAACTCACCATTCTAGTTCATGCTGATGGAGTCCTATTGCAAAAACCTGCCACTCTCTACCTAAGGGCCTACCATAGATGCACTCATAGCGCTGGCCAAAAGCACTATCAAGTTAATACCCAAGGGGCAGCACAGCCCTCAACCAATGAGGGTTAGAAACTGGAAAATAATACCACAGTTTCCTGTCCCTCAGCTGAGACAGCTCTGGGGTATGTTCTCACCATTTCTCCTCAAAGTTTGGTCCTCAGACCAGTTGCAATAACATCACACGGGAAGTTACTAGAAAAATCTCAAACTATCAGATCCAATTCCAGATATATTAATTCAGATTCTCTGGGGATGAGCCACAGTAGTATGGTTTAACAAACCTCTAGGGACTCTGATGCATGCCAAAGTTTGAGAACCACTTCTTCATACCATCTTCCAGAGACCGCCAACAGGATGGAGCCTAAAATAACTCCAGCAGCAACCTGCTCATTAAAATGTCTTTTATTCTCCTTCCTTCCTTCCATATCTTAACTCTCCAACTCCTCTATTGGTGCTTTCTAGGAAAAAAACACACATACACGCATGCCACAGAGATATTGCTGGTTCGGTTCCAGACCACCATAATAAAGCGTGTATCACAATAAAACCAGTTGCAATCATTTTGCTGGTGGAGGGACTTGGCTTCAATTTGTTTAAAAAAAAAAAAGCAACATCTGTGCAATGCAATAAAATGAGATATGCCTGTACTCAAATCCTTGCCTCAGTATCTGCCTCAGTGGGAACATATTCTTAAAAATATATATATTTATAGTGGCTGTGCTTTATAGGGCTATAGAGTAAACTACATGAGATAATGCATAAGAAGTGTTTAAAACAGTGCCTGGCACATTTTTAGATGCTAAAGTAAGCTACAATTGTGATTATGATTACTAATAGAAAGATAATAATTTAACACATAAAAATAGTTTTAATATTTGAATGTTTGAAATAAAATGGAAAAAAATCAAACAATAATTTTTTGGAGGTTTTCAAAGTTAGGAAGAACCATAATTTAATCATAGGTTCTTATTAGTTTTTTTGCATATTTTCCATCTTTCTGATATATAACATCTGTTGTAGTTCAATTAACTCTCCATACTCCTTTGCCACTGCTGGCATTCTGTGATTTAAAAATTGTGGCCACTTTCACAGGAATGACACTCCCTAAACATTCATCTGTATGAACTTGAAATCTCATGCCCATCACTACGTATTTAATAATTTCCTTTAGTTGGGAAATTTGTTCTTCTATTATTGAGGTATTACTAAGAAATAAAGCCCAGCACAATGCCACTGTGGCTTCCTAAACACATCTGACATTTTGGGTAATTCAACATGATAATAAATTAATAACCACTTTATAAGTGAGCCTCAAAGTAGTCACTTCCCCATTTCTGACAGAAGGGTGCTTTCTTGTCAGCTCTGGTTTGAAGTCCCACACAGACATTTGCCAGAATTTGCCAGAAGTTTCATCACCACTGGGAATGACCTCTACTAGGGCCCTAGGATCTCTTATCAACATACATGATCCAAAGAAAATGCAGTGAATCCACCAAATAAACAAATTCTCTAAATTCAGAAATAGATTTCTGAATTTAGCAGCTTAAATAAAATGGAATGTGTTGAGAATTGAGACTTTTATTTGGACGTGTAAAAATAGTACAATGAACTCTTGTGTCCTTTCAAGCTAGCTTCATCAGTTATTCACTTTTTACCAAAGTTGCTTCATCTCCCTCTCCTTACAAAATACACACATTCACACACATACATGCACACATGATTAATATTGCTGAGCCATTTGATAGTCAAAGACATCAATATCATTTACCCCTAAACTGTTCAAATTTACTGCCTAAGAACAGGGTATGCCTCTTACCTTTTAAACAACTATTTTGTAACCTTTTTGGTATTATCATGAAATTCACATATAAAACACATATACAATTCACATATACAATTAGAGAAGAACACTATATGAAGCCTCCCTTTTACTATTACAGAAAAATCAGCAGAGTAAATTTCATAGAAAAATTAAAGGATAATCATTTACAGTAGATGTCAGAATGAAAACATTGGTGATAAAAATATAACCATTGCTATCACTATCAGTGACATTTTCAAGACACCAAATTTCTGATAAACTTCTGAAACAAAATCAAGCTTATCTGACCATATACAATATTAAATTATTGGAAAAGTCACAGATTATTGAAAGACTGCAAAAGTATGTTGTGTTGCTATATAAAACACAGTTAGTGTCTAGATGCAGTCATATAGAAACAGGCTTCTCACGTACATGAATACGTGGTTGTAAGGCACGTGTGAAATGGAGAGACCGTTCCTTACAGTGCAGGACTGACCTGTGCATTATAGGATGCTTAGCATACCTGACTTAACCCCTTATTTACCCCACAATTTCCCAAACACTTCTTAGTGAGGTACAATTCTCAATGAATAAGTGACTTAAATAAAGCAGAACAAGCACAAAAACTATTTCAAGCTATATGACATTATTTTTTATTAAATCATGATGGCTTTCCTAAAATATATCATTTATATATTTTTTATTCAACAACTCATGAACAAAACCAAGACTGTACTCATTTGTCAAAAAACAACTTTGAGGCCTGAGAACCTACCTTTTCATGATCCCTGTGATACTGGTAGCTACAAGCAGATTTTTTTCTAAGATTATAAGTACCAGTGAAGAGCCTCCAGATGGAGCATTAATACAAAAGATTCGAGAAACATAGTAGATCCTTCAAGTTACCTTAATATAATTGGCAAGATCATGCTACCACTCCCCTGCCCCTGCAGCAATTCCTTTAGAGAGTACTACTATAAAATGAAGATAGAAATAGTTCTCCCTTTGTCCGTAAATAACTCCAATGTCAAAATAGTAATGTGGTCATATAAAATAGCTCCAATAATTTACCACTAGGACATTAAGTCAAGTTTATACCAAACTTAAATACCAGTTATACATTTTCTTAAATTATAACTACATTCCTATGATTATGGGTAACAGTTCAGTGTATTGGTTTAAAGGCAAATATACCAGGTATATGAAATTAACTTTATTTGAATGATGGCAATTTTGTATAATGTATCCTCTCAATAATGCATTTTGAAAAGCTAGTTTTGAAATACAAAATTGTTCTATGGTAATCATTTTTAAAAAAAATGAGAGATAGTAAAAAATATACAATGTATGCAGTAAGTAAGGTCTTGGTAATACAGTCTTATCCAAATATATCAAGGGGGTAAATTGTGAAAGACAATATTACAAATGTCTACTTCCAAATTTAGCAACTAAAAGACAAGCACCTAATAGAATTGAAACAGGAATATTAATTACAAAAGGGTAAAGGGTGCCTCTCTGACCTAATTTAGGTGTGAGTAGATAAGACAAATTGTTCCCTACTATATAAAAAAATCAAAAAGTAGAGAAAATGATTCCAAGTTTCTTTCAAAATACTTTAAAGTTAAAAATGTCAGTGGTATATTTAGTCACTGACCTCTATTCTTTCCTAGTTATGATTGGAAAAATGATAAAATCACAAATGCAATGCATACCCTTTTTTATACAGATTAGTATTTTGGATAAAAATAAAATGTGTCTTGGTTTTACACTCAGTAGTTTAAATACCAATACTTGAGACATCATAGTTTAAAACAATAGAAAAGTAAAACATATGCTCTAGAGTAAAATTCTGTAATGGGAATAGATGAGATTTACCCAAATTTCTACTTTAAGTTTGACACAGGTATTTTAAAAAAGTCATTTGGCTTCAAAATGTGTATTAACTCTATGGCAACATGAAATTCAGTTATATACCCTATATCTAGAAGTCCTTGTTCTATGTTTCCTCTGATACAAATCAATGAAGAAAATAAAGTCATCCAATTTAAGTATGTGTACATCCTTAAACTTTCCTGGGGCTGGCTGAGTGGCTCAGTGGGTTAAGAGCTCGATCAAGAGTGTGAGCTGAGCTCTGAGCAGCAGTAGTTCAATGCCCAGCCCGAGCTGAGCTGCTGCTGAGCTGCCAACAGGTGGCAGGATGGCTCAGCTAAAAACAAACAAACAAAACAAAACAAAAACTTTCCTGAATGTATGCATATATGTATGTACATAGTATATATGAATGTATGAAGCATATATGTAAGTGTGCACGTACACACACACACACACACACACACACACACACACACACACAGCAGACTGGAAAAAGTCCATGAAAAAGTCCATGATAACTCAGTCTCTCATCCATTCTACAGAATGGCTTGCTTCATCAATGTCAAATGTGATTATATTTTGTCACGTTAACATTGGATGGTAGATTGAGTGCAACAGCTTTTAGAGTGCAGGTTGTGATACAGCTGTCAAGTATCAACTAGAATCACATTTGAATTTACAGCCAAGAAGAGAAAGATCTTTACAATCCTTTTAAACAAACATGGAAAGCAGAAGGTTTAGAACGCATTTAGACTTTTGAGAGTGGATGCATTTAATAAAGATTTGTTAAAAGAAAATAGCTGTGAATCAACAACATATTCCATGACATGACTGAAAGAATATTTCTAAGAGTTCCTTTATGGCAGAATATCATTTATCACTACAAACTATGCAGATCCTAGAGATAAAACAAATTACCTAAAAAGAACAGTTCTTAAAAATTTTGTGTATATTATTTGTTAAAGAATTAAAAAGATTTGTAAACATCGTCACACAATTATTTATGGCTATATTATTTCACTTTAGTTGTAAGATGCTTTGTTTACTCTTCAATGTTGAACTTAAAAACACTAGTTATTTATAGTCTTAAAATCATAAAATAAATGTAAAATATTATAAAGTAACATGCAAAATATGATATGTAAAATATAGTATCTAAAAAGAATATGCAACATATAGTAGAAAACATAAAACATCTATAGAATTTCCATATGGGGCTGAAATTACAGGTAATGTTTCTTTCCCATGCTTTTCTGCATGTTCAAAATTTTCTAAAGTGAGCTATTACTTTAGTAAGAAGAAAAAAGCAAAATATACAAATACCTATAAGATTTTATTTCCTCTCTCTGGATATGTAAACCTGTATGTATCTCTAGTTGGTAACAAAGACACCAAAAATTATCAGAGCAAATGAGAGAATGATCAGAATTGCATGTTTTCTGTTTTGTGTCTATATTACAGTAGGAACCATCTCATTGCCTCTGCATTCTGAAAAAAAAAATTACCAAATAGTAAGTTCAAAACAAAAAATCTAATTTGTTCTTCTTCCCAATGCTGATTTCTCAGTCTCTTTTCTCTACACCCACTTTAATTTACCCCACTCCACACAAATTAGACAGCTTTCTCACCTTCAGATCTCTTGCCTGTAAATTGTTGTCTCAGATCAGCAAGCAAGCTTTCTTACACTTCAAGAGAAAGCCTAAGCAACATATAAATAGTGGAAATGCCACAGAAAGGCCTTTTTACTGTATGACGTGGGAGATTAAGTTCTAGCGGTTTCCCAAAACTGGCCTCTGTATTCACCACTGGGTTGTGGGAAAATTGCAGAAAAGCCCTATCTCCAATTACATGAAATCATCTGAAGCAGCTCGAACACAACTTGCTATGATGATGAAAATGTTCTATAGCTGCCCTGCCCAATAAGATAATTCAGTAGACATACGTGGCTATGGAACCACCAATATGTGACTAGCACTGCAATTAAATTTTACATAATTTTAATTAGTTTAACTTTAAATTGATACATATGACTAGCATATCCAAAGTATTCAACTTAACACTTAACTGTATGTCCTTGATACAAAGGAAGGGGGCTAGTTTTAGGGTAAAAGAGAGTAAACAAAATTTCACCGTGTATTTTTTTAAAGTTTTATTGAGATATACTTTGCATACCATAAAAGCCATCTACTTAAAATGTATAATTAAATGTTTTTAGTATATTCAGATAAATGTGCAATCATTGCCACAATCTAATTTTAGAGCATTTCATCATCCTTAAAAGATACTCTGTAAACATTAACAGTCACCCCTTATTGCTCCCTCAATTAATTACTAACTCACTTTCTGTCTCTACACATTTGCTTATTCTACATTTCATGTAGAATCATGGAATGTGTGGTCTTTTGGGGCTGGCTCCTTTCACTTACCATAATGTTTTCAAGGTTCACTCATGATGTGACATGGATCAGAACATCAGTATTCCTTTTATTGCCAAAGACGATTCTATTGTATCAATACAGCACATTTAATTTATCCATTTGCCAGTTGAGCAATTAGGTTGTAACTACTCTTTGACTAATATGAATACTGCTACTCTCAATATTCCTGCACATGTTTTGCGTGAATATGTGTTTTCATTTCTCTTGTGTATATACTTAGGAATAGGATTGCTGGGTCAGCTAGTAGCTCAATATTTAACATTTAGGGGACTACCAAACTGTTTCCAAAACAATTTTACCATTTTACATCCCTACCTGTACCGTAAAAGAGTTCAAATTTTTGCACATGCTCATCAATACTTGTTTTGTCTGCCTTCTATTATAACTGTCCTAATTGTAGTGGTTTTCATTTGCATTTTCCTATTATTAATAATATTGAGCATCTTTTCATGTACTTATTAGAACAATTTCTTTGTGAAGAAAATTTCTCTTCAAATCACTTATCCATTTTTAATTGGTTTCTTTATCTTTTATTATTGATTGATATGAGTCCTTTATACATTATGGATACAAGCCCCTTATCAGTTACGTATTTTACAAACATACTCCCCCCCTCATTTTACAACCCCCACATTCTGTGGACTTTCATATTCTTGATGGTATCATTTGCAGTACAAGTGTTACATTCTGATTAAGTCCAATTTGTTTCAATTAAGCATTGCCTAACCAAGGTCACAAAGATATTTTGATGTTTTCTGTAAGTGTTTTATAGTTTTATCTCTTGCATTTAGGTCTAGTATCCATTTTGAGTTAAATTTTCTGTATAGAATGAGATAGAGATCGATGTCATTCTTTTTCACATGGATATCCTGTTGGGCACCATTTGTTGAAAAGCTTTTTCTTTCTCCCATAGAATTGTCCTGGCAGCTTTGTTGAAAATCAATTCATAATAAATGTAATGGTTTACTTCTGGACTATCAAACTCCAACATTACTATAGCTTTCTGGTAGTTTTGATATCAGGAAATATGAGGCCTCCATCTTCTGAAAGATTGTTTTGCCTATTCTTAGTCCCTTGCTTTCCATATGAATTTCAGGATCAGTTTGTCAATTTATTCAAAAAAGACAACTAGGGGCTGGCCGAGTGGCGCGGTGGTTAAGCACTGGCTTGGGAAGCCATTGGCCCCAGTATGGGGCCCACATATGAGAGCCAGTGACACTGCCCTCAAAAAAAAAGACAACTAGGATTTCGGTAGGGAATGCATTAAATCTATAGATTAATTTGGGGAATGTTGTCATATTAATAACATTAAAACTTTGGATTCATAAAAACGATGTTTATTTATTTAGATAGTTAATTTCATTTAGACATATTTTACCATTTTCAGGATACATGGAGTACACTTTATTAAATCTATTCCTAACTATTTTTATTCTTAATGCTATTGTAAATGGACTTCTTAGTTTTATTTTCACTTTAATCATTGTTAATATAGAAGTACAATTAAATTTTGTGTATTGATATTATATTCTGCAACTTTGCTGAACTCATTTACTACTTCTAATGTATATCGGTGTGATTCCTGAGGATTTTCTACGTACAAAATCAGACATCTGCAAATGGAGGTAGTTTTCTTTTAGGGTTGCATGTTCCCTTTCCCTCTTTTCCTAAATAGCATGGCTAAAACCTCCAACACTATGTAGAATGGAATATCAAGAGAGGACATCCTTGACTTGCTCCCCCTTGACTTGAGGGAGTTGAGTCTTTCATCATCAAGTAAAATGTTAGCTGTGGGATTTTCATAGACACTTCTTTATCAAGTTCAGGAGGTTCCTTTGTATTAATAATTTATTGAGTATGTTTATCAAGAATGGGTGTTGTACTTTTTTAAATGGTCATTCTGTATTTATTAATTAGACCATGTGGTTTCATTCTTTATTCTACTAATATGGTGTATTACATCAAATGGCCTTTAGATGGGAAACCAACCTTGCATTCTTTGGTAAATCCCACTTGGTCATGGTATATAAATCTGTGTTGGACTTGTTTCGGTATTTTCTTGAGGATTTTTGCATGTGCATCGACATGATGTATTGGTCTTAGTTGTCTTGTGGTGTCTTTGTCTGATTTTGTTATCAGGGTAATACTGCCATCATACAATGATTTGGAAAGTGTTCCTTCCTCTTCTGTATGTTTGGAAGATTTTATAAAAAATTTGTTATTAAATCATTTTGAAAACTTAGCCTCCCCAACAAAGCTATCATACAATTCTATTAAATTATCTCCTTGCATTTGAAACAGAGTTTTGAGTTACTGCTGGTAAATGGCTGGCCTGTTACAGCAAATATTTGTATTTGGCAGTCAGGTTACAACACAAAGTAACTTAAGCACAGTTAATCTACCAGCCCTTCTGGGAAGTCAGAAATTTTTTCTCACTTTTGCCAAGTCTGGCATTCAAAGCTGGTGAAAATGTGGAAAAAATAGAAACCAGAACAAGAAACAGATTTATTCTCTGCAAAGCTTTCTAAACAAAGAGACAATTTTTTTTCATTTGTTGGGGTTTTTTTTATGCTTTACAAACCATCCTGAGATATCTGCTGGATTTTTAAATGGTTAACATTTAATAGTCATAAAAAAGGTAAACTTAGGGAACATTTTCACCTGCTGGCTGTTTAAAAAATTCTCTACTTAAAATCCTTTACAAAAGTGATTTTTGGTAATACATTTAGTCTCAGGTCAGGTAAGGAAAGAAGAAAACATAATGAAGCATTTCCAACCTGATATAAGCTGACTGTTGAACAACCCCTGCAAGGTCTTTTGTATGTGTTTGACAAAGAAAGAACCAAACACAGAATCCTAGACTGGGCAGAGAAAAAAAGTAAGTGGTAACATACTGGTCCTGTCATAGAACAACAATATAACTTAACAAGATATATGAGGAAACTGTCTTCAGACACTGGACAATAACAAGGGCAGGACTGTGATATCTCATAAAAGGGAAACACAAAGGAAGCAGTCACAACTTCCTGTATTTCTGTCAGGAAGCACATTCCTGCTATAGGGCAGGATAATACACCCCAAATTGTCGGGGATGTCATAAGCAGAAGAGGCAGAGTTCTAAATGCTAAGCTGCTGAAGATGCTGGAATCTGTGCAACAACAGGATAACAGAGCTAAGAGGGAACTGTGCAAAGGACAGGCCCCAGAAATCTGCCCGGGGAGTCACCATTTTTCCAGAGCCAAGAGTAGAGTTCTACATGTGTGACACTCTGGGAGCCTTAGTAGAAATCACCTGTAGTTTTGTTGCGCTGAGCAGTGACATAAGAGCTCATGTAAGGCTAGGAACCCAGTGTTCTGGCTGAAGTACAGTGGAGAGACTTCACTGAACACCTCGGAATGGACCCCTTCCTTGATACCCCCAGGAAGACTTTACCTTAGCCCTATGCTCTATGACCTAGAGTAAGGGAAATAGCCTAGGACTAAATTCAAGTCCAAAGTAGTATCAAGCTAATAACGAATAAAATTATATGTAATACACCCAAAAGGAACCACCAATAAGTTAAATGCCTGAGCAAAACTCAGTGCCCTTTAAAGAAGGATGACTCTCCACAATGCATCACTAACAATGTCCATCAAACAATTAAAAAAATTCAAGATATGAAAAGAAGTAGAAAAATGCGTCCCACGATCAAGACCTGGAAGAGAATATCAATGTCCCTTCTGGAGAACAACTCATTTCTGGGTTCACACAGATAGAATTTCATCTTTCATCATAGTCCTAGCTTTGTACCTGACCATTTTTCAGTGGCTAGCTATAGTATTATGTGGCAAATAGCTGTCGCCTTTCCTCAAATGCATTTTATTTTTCTGCATTTTCAATAACACATTGCTCAGGATACCCCAAAAATCATGTCACATATTCATCATGTCACAAATTTGAAAAAGTGATCATCACACCCTAACTTGAATATGGATTTCTTGACGACAGTATTGTGGCATTTTTCCCCAGTGGGAATCTTATAAACCTCTGATGAGTGCTGAAAAGAGGTTGCTATGCTTAATTCACACTCCTGATCTTCTACTCTGATAAATATTTAACAATAGGTTCAACTTAGCTGTAATCATAGATCTCTAACAGATGTATGTAACACTAATACCTATATACCTCCTAACATCTTCATAGAGTACGTCTTGTTTTATTAATTTGTTTTCTTCTTTATTAATGTTTATTACTAGCCCTATAACTTACTAGCTCATTTTCTATTATTTTCTTCAATATGCTGTCCCTTTGCCTATTTATTTTTTGAGGGTAGTTTCACTAGCCCTCACATGTGGGATCCAAACTGGGACCGCTAGTGTCCCAAGCAAGTTCCCAACCAACACGCCACTCAGCCGGCCCACCTTTGCCCATTTTTGACAATTCCATGAGCATATTAACAACTTTTTCTTCTATTTTCCAAGACTCAATTATCTTTAACCTCTTTTTACCAATGAACATTTACTACATGCTAAGACTTTAAATTCTGTAGGCAGCACTCCAGCCATCAGACAGCAAGCCTACAAGCTAATATTTAATAAATTATTTCATTTATTTTGACCCTGTTGTTTCTATAGCTGTATGGAAGAATATTGTGCTTATTTTCTTATTATCTATAATTCATTTAGTTGTATTAGAACATCAAAGTCCAAATTTCTTATACTGGGAAATGAGTGTTTCTAGAATCTAAAATAGATCACGTTTTCAAATTTCAGCTGCTTCCTAAATGTTATATGCTAGCTACCATAATAATATCTACCTAATTACTATACTTCTGACCACAATACTTTCATATCATTGCTCTCTAGATTTCTAAAAATTTCAAGTCTATTCAAATCCCATGTCCTCCTGGAAGCCTTCCCTTCTAAGACATAACTTTATTTGCCCATTTTCTCTCCATCTAAACTGCAATGAACTGCCTATATTTTTTCATGTTCTAACCACTAAGTTGATATTATGTACACAAAATGTAAGTGAAATTCAATATATGAAATCTCTCAACAACTAGATATAATGAACACAAGAACATAGATCATGTCTCATATTTCCTTATATCCCCCATGGGTCACACACATATACTGATAAGAAAGTTGTTGAACAAAGTCATGGCAAAGGCCCGCAGTTAAGAAAATTTTAATTGATCTCAAGTATGTTTAAAATTATTTCTAAATAAAATTAAGAATGAGAAACTAAACTTTTTCTAAATATTTGGCCCACTATCTTCAATAGCCACCAATTAGAAAGTACCTACTTTTAACAATGTAACATGTTTTTTATTTTCTCCTTTTGTTACCTCTACTGATTTTTCAGTTCTTATGTTTTCATAACCAAAGCTAAGATTAAAAGTTCAAAACGATAATAATGAAATGGTTAAAACACACTGTAATTTGTTTCAATAAATCACCTTAGTAGAACAGCTCTGTAATTCTACTAATTTGCTCTTTTTCTGCACAAAAGCTAAAGGCTAGCTAGCTTTATAATAAGATGTAGAGAATTTGTACTTAGTAACTGATATAATTTAAAGCTCTGTGCTCACTCTTTGTTCAATTGTTTCGCATGAGGTGACAGTATTTTTTTCTCTAATCCCTGTTCTGCTGCATCTCTGTAACCTATCCAGGTTTCAAATACTTTTCATTGAGTGTCAGTTTTATTCAGTGTTCAGGATTCTCTGCTGCTTATAACTAACTTATTTAGTTGCACTTTTTTTCTGGAAGAAGCATATCAATAAAGGGGAGAATATTGTTTTTCCAGTTACCCATTGGGAAGATAAAACTCAGTAATCTTCTTGCATAACAGAAATAAAAACAGACAAATGTAGTCAAGCCAGAATAATACACAGGAGAATTCAATTTGACGTCCCATGAGGGCGGTGGGAAGTAGATGCATGCATTGTCTCTGCTCAACAATTTAGATCCAATCAAGACAAATTGTACATTTACATGAAAAGACATAGTAGGTAAAAACAGGATATTTACTTTTAGTTTTTCAGATGTTCCTGATGCAGGGGTAACAGGAATATTAGTCACAATATACTTCAAAATATAATCAATTTAACAAACCCTTACCGTAACACACGAAGGCTTGTCAAAGAGGAAATTTTGCAGGTTTTTCAAAACTAAACTAAATCATGCCTTTCATGTTGAACTCCTGTTTTTTAAAATGCATAGTCTATTATTAACATTCAATATTAAATAACCATGAGTATCACTCCACATTTAACAATATCCTTTCTCCATTGACCCTGACCCACCCCAAAACTAAATCCTAGCAGAATCATTAACTCAACTGGAGAAAAACAGACCTTTTATGATTATTTCATTCCACTTGGGTAAGATCTGAAAAATGTCCATCTTTTCTGCAAGCTTTCTTCAAGTCTCTCTTTCAGTAAATTACCATAAAAGCCTAACCTGGATGAATCAATAGGCTTTACCCAATGTATCTGAAGTGCTGAAATGGAGACAAATAAAAAAGCAACACAAGTCATCAATAATAAAGTAGTTTGTCTGCACCAGTGATATCAGGCCAATGTGAGAAAAGACTTCAGCTATTTAGTTCCTCTAGCATAAGAAGAAGATTCCACTGATGAAAGACACAATTTAAAGGACAATCAAATGTTTGTATCCATCCAATAAAATTATTTTTCTCTTGCCTTCATCAACCCGTTATATTAAAAAAAAAATTTTGTTTCTTTCACTCAAGTTTTTTTTTTTTTTTTGAGGGCAGTGTCACTGGCCCACATATGTGGGACCCAAACCGGGGCCTCTGGCCTCCTTAGCCAGCTCTTAACCACCGCACCACTCGGCCGGCCCTCCACTCAAGTTTTATATTTAGGCACTTTTGCCAAATGCAACAGGACCTCAGAGATACAAGGATCATTACAGTTTCCCACACGAATTTCATCAAAGTCTCTGTGAACCCATAGAGGAAACACTAAAGTTAGGAGAGAGCTGGGGTTTCCAAAGGAATCAATGTGTTGAGAAAATGGTGGGTGTAGGAATGACTTCAAAATTGTAAAACTATGTGTAGAAATCGATAACTCAGAGATGGGTAATGACAGATATTAGTTTTGAATGAATTATAATTACAACAGCCTCTCTGCTGCTAGTCACTCTTTCCATCCTTGTCAGAAATATTCATCATTGTTCTCTATTTAATACTCTGAGCACAAGCAGAATGATACCCAACATAGTTAGACCTCTGTCAGATGACATGCATAGACACAGAATCAAGTTTATTAAGTTCCCTTCAGATCCCACATTTTCACATGCTTCACATTAATTATTATTATTATTATTATTTAATTTTATTGGGGAACAGTGTGTTTTTCCAGGACCCATCAGCACTAAGTCAAGTACATAGTTGTTTTAATCTAGTTGTGGATGGCGCACCTCAGTGGCCCATGTGGGTATTGAACCATCAGCCTTGGTGTTACGAGCACTGCGCCCTGTGCTCTAACCACCTGAGCTAACCTGCCACCCCGACATTGAGTAATTTTTAAAACAACAAATATAAGCTTTTCAGGTCTCTACTGCTCATTGCTCTTGTCTCTACAAATTTTCATCAGATTTGTCTTTTGTATCCTATATCCAGACTCTGAATAACTATGCCACAGCAAAAAAGATTACTGCATACTCTTTATTTATGTCTCAGAATGCTTCTTCCCTCATTGTTCTATCAGACTGGTTTTCCTGGAAGACACCACTTTTCCAAGCGTCCCTCAAAAGTAGAGGATGCTTCTCCTATACTTTGTCCCTCATAGGGCTTGGGTTCTGCTATTGCTAAACTTTTCATATTCTATTCTACATTATTATTCTTTCACCCTCATATAAATATCTTTGAGAACTTCATCATAGAATGAAACAATACTATTCATGGCTCATTTTCCTTATTTTCATCTTTAGAACTCCTTGTTGTTTCATCTTTAGCTAGGACTAGGGTACATACCTAAACTATAGCCTTTCCAGCAAGTCCAAATCCTTCCAACAACACAGAGAATTTCAATGTATATTTAATTTACTGTATCCACGTTCTCAACTGTCATTCAGTCCTCAATCCATTAAAGTCTGTTACTTCAGTGATACTCTTAAGAAAGTCATCAATTCCATGCTAACTGCTTAACCTGATATCCACTTTATTTATTATCTTGTTCAACTTCTCTGCACCATTTATACTGCAGGCCACCCATGGCTTCTTGAAACCTTCCCTCATGAGATTCTGAGACATGAATCTTCTGATTTTCCTCCTCTCCCTCTGAATGCGTTTTCTTATTTTCATTTGTTGACTTTGTTCTCTCCTTATCAATCAGAATGGCCAAGCATTCCATCTTCAGATCTCATCTTTACTCAACCTATCCATTCTCCTTGACAACAACAATTACCTTTATACTTATTATTCCCAAAAACATAACAGTACTCTTCACCTATTTCTGAGCCTTGGACCTACATAAGTAAGTTTTCAAAAGGGATCGCTATATGAAGGGATCATGGAAATATAGAAATCAACATGTACAAAATTGGATTTCATCATCGCTGAGTACTATCTGGGTACAATTATTCTCGGAGTAGTAAGATTACCGAACCATAACATCTTCTAATCATGAAATCATATGGTAATCTTTGGCAAAACATTGTAGAAATTAGATTTACCCAGTGTTATGCCTGCATCATTTCTTATTCAGCTTATTAGTAAATCTATCAAAAGGAAAATGTTGACCCTTATTAGTAAAACCATTATAGATCCAAACAACTAATAAAGACATAATTCATTTAATTAAATATAAGAAACACAAAGTCTAAACCACAAGAAACTATAATCTTTTTATTCCCAGAACCAATCAGACCTATCTAGAAAAATATCTTCATTTGGGTTCGGCTGCCATTTTCCAAGTGTGCATAGAGCAGTAAACAGCCTAGCACATGAGCAGTTGAAGGGGTGGATATTTAAAGACAGAAAAATCTCCAACAATGGAAGGGAGGCTATATGTTGCTTTTGAAAGTAGAAAGGGAATCCTGAGAACAATCTAAGGGTGAGAGAACATCACAATTTATAAAAAAAATAATTCTTTCACAGAGATTATCACCTTCCACAATGCCATGATCTGCCTTATTATCTCCCAGATTCCATATCTCAGAGGTTGTTTGAGCAGAGGCAGGCAGCATCTACATGGCTCACTGTGGAACAATTTACCTTTCTTTGCATGAGTCTACTGAGACGTGATCAAAAAATACAGTGAATTTTTAAATTAAAAAAGAAATTACTATAGTAAAAGACACATCGCCATTAGCCCCTCTCAAAATACTCCCCTACGCTTCAAACACACTTATTCTATCATTCTTGCCACTTTCTGAAGCAGTTCTGGAAGTCCTCTTTTGTGAGTGTCTGTAGTTGCACTGCCCTGGCTGCCTCAATGTCCTCAATCAATTCAAAAATTTACCTTTCATGGTCACTTTGACATTGGGGAAGAACCAGAAGTCACACAGTGCCAAGTGAATAAGGTGGATGAGGACACACTGTAATGTTTTTGGGTTTTTTTGTTAAGATTTTATTGGGGAATTCTGGGAGGGAACAGCATTGGGGAATCAGGGAAGGGGAACAGACAAGTTGCTGTCCTTTTGTTCTTCAGTCTAGTTGTGGAGGATGTCGCTTCACTGGGTCATGTTGGTATCATCATTGCACTCTTCCCAGATGAGGTAGTCTCTCGCCAGCCATTGGATGGCTGCTCACGGTGTCTCACAGCAGCTCACGAAAGCTCATGCCAGCAGCTGGCCAGTCCCACTGCAGCCTGTGCCGACACCAGCAACTCACCGCAGCCCAGCTCCAGGTCGAGCTGTTGTTCACCATCTTAGCTGTAGAGGGCGCAGCATCACTGGCCCATCCAGAGGGATCCAAACCAGAGGGCCTGCTCCTTAGAACCCGCACGCCCAAGCCAACCCTTAACCAATGAGCCACTTGGCTGGCCCCACACTGTAATGTTTTTAGATAGAAATTGCCACACCAGAAGCAATGTGTGATGCAGAGCCTTTCTGGTGTCATCACAAAACATACAGTGAATGCTGCTGCTGCTGAGTGGCATCCAACAGAAAGGCAGGGATCTTCAATAGGGGAAGCAGCTCTCTGAACCTTAGTGACAGTGAGAGACAAGTTTCAACTTGTTCAGTGCAGTCAGCTGGGTGTGAGCTATGGTTGAGAGAAGGTGTGTTTTAGAGTGAGCCAAAATCATCATCATGACAATGCTCTGTGTCACACGTCACTTCTGGTATATGGTAATTTCTGTCGAATAAAAACATTACGGTGTGTCCTCATACACCTTATTCACCGTATCTGGCACCCTGTGACTTCTGGCTCTTCCCCAAAGTCAAAATGACCGTGATAGGAAAACGTTTTGAATTGATTCAAGACATTGAGGCAGCCATAACAGTACAACTAAAGACACTCATGAAAGAGGACTTCCAGAACTGCTTCAGAAAGTGGCAAGAACAATGGGATAAGTGTGTTTAAAGCAAGGGGGAGTATTTGTTTTTTAAAGATTTTATTGGGGAGCTGGGGGAGGGAACAGCATTGGGGAATCGGGGAAGGGAAACAGACAAGTTGCTATCCTTTTGTTCTTCAGTCTAGTTGTGGAGGATGTTGCTTCACTGGCCCAAGTTGGTACTATGATCATTGCACTCTTCCCAGCTGAGGCAGTCAGTCGCTGGTCATTGGACAGCCCCTCACGGAGGCTCACAGCTCTCAAGCCAGCTGCTGGTCACTCACACTGGCTGCCAGCCACTCATGGTAGGTCAAGGCAGCCCACTGCAGCAGGGGCTGCAGCCTATGCCATTGTGGCGACTCATGGGAGCCCAGCTCCAGGTTGAGCTGTTGTTCACCATCTTAGCTGTAGAGGGCGCAGCATCATTTGCCCTCATGTGTGATCCGAACCCAGGCCCTGGTGCTCAGAGCTGGTGTCCCAAGCCAACTCCGAACCAACGTGCCACTCGGCCTGCCCAAGGGGGAGTATTTTCAGGGAGATTAATGGCAATGTGTCTTTTACTGTAATATATATTTTTTTATTTAAACATTCACCGTGTGGGTAAAATGGGTCAGATATATGGTAAAGAAGGAGAAATGACTCTGGGTGGTGAACACACAACATGACATATAGATGATGTATTACAGAATTGTTCACTTGAAACCTATGTAACTTTACTAACAATTATCACCCCAATAAACTTTAAAAAAAATTCACTGTATTGTTTGATCACACCTAGTAACTAAATGATTTTAATGTCATCCTATAAACAGAGGTTATGTTTCAACTCTACACATGAATCAATATCTCTTTACTACAGTATTTCCTACCAACTTTAAACAAAATACACATCACAGAACATTTTGCAGAGATTTTAAAAAATATTTCTTTTAAGGATAGAAAATAATTTAGTTTGAACTAAATTTTAGCTATAATTCATGATATTTAAATTTCTTCACCATTATCTCCAACTTTCCTCACAAATACTTTAGAACAGGTAACAGTCCTGAAATCAGGATTTGGTACTTAATTACCTCACTTTATTGGGAAAGGTAGAAAAATAATAGTTCCTAAAATAAAAAGAAGTAACTTTGCCTGTAGTGATTCACTTTATCAGCAATTCTAATATTTCATCAGTATCTGTGAACAAAACAGAATGCTCAGAGAAGGCTAACTATTAATCTGCTCCCTGTGCATTAAGGCAGAAATAGCTTATTCAACCATTATAGACTCTGGAGAAAGTAAAATTACAGCCCCACTTTATCAAAATATTAACCATTTAGTGGTTTTCCTGGGCTCTAATTTTGAATCAGGCTCTTTTTACTTTGTTGTGGCATCTTTCAGCAGAACTTTTTTTGGGGGAACAGTGTGATTTCCAGGCCCCATCAGCTCCAAGTAGCTGTTTCAATCTAGTTGTGGAGGGTGCAACTCAGTGGCCCATGTGGGAATCAAACCAGCAACCTTGGTGTTATGAGCATGACACTGTAACCACCTGAGCTAACCGGCTGTCCCTTGCATCAGGTTCTTAAGTACTGTGCTCCCTGTATTGTGTACTGGATGAAGAATTCTGTTTTTTTGGTTTGGTTTTTTTTAAATATGATTTTCCTTTGCTAATTCAATGTACCTTGTGTTTCAATGTCTTTGGTAAGAACAAGGATAAATTTTAAAAAGAGGCACATAAGTCTTTTGGCAAAATACATGATTACCTCCCCCCCCCCCTAAATAATCACATGTCTTACTTTATGAGTCAGGAAAAGATCTTCTTTTGTCATTTGTGAGTTAAAGAAACATGAATATCGTCAAAGTGAATGTTACTGTTGATTCAGATTATAATTTATTGTGATAGTACCTGCCAAAATATCTCTTAGTTTCTTTTCATCAACTCTGTCCTCTTGTAATCTCACCTTCCCTCTGTACTGTAGCCAGAGTGATACTTTCAAATCTGTGCATCTGACCAAGTACACTTTGCTTAATTAACCCCTTGGGTACCAATTTATTTGAAAAAAAAGTTTGCATATGGAACAGATTTAATTTTTCGGTACTTGGAGTAATATATAAAAGATTTTATGCAAAAATTCATTTATTTATAAAAAATCAGTGACATTCATAGTATTGAGATGACTTCAAGTAATTAGAATTGCAAAATAAAAATAAACACAAAACTAAAACAAATAAATTCAAGGTATAACAAAAAGCAAATTACTAACAGTTATGAAGAGTATGGTATTTTTCAAAGCAAGTAGGTAAATGAAGTGGCACTTGGCATTATTTTCACTGCCAGGTAGTTTCTTTCCTAATTTTGGGTTTTTAACAAACATGGCAACTTTTTGTAGGGTGTTTCTAGGACTCAGTTGATGGAATATGCTCAGGAATGTGTGCCCAATTTTTCGCCGGCAAACCAAAAGGTGTGTCTCTATTTGAAGGACGTCCAAGACAATTATAATTTGGTAATGACACTTACTCTAATAATTGTTCGGCAATAGCTAGACGAAAGCAAACAATGCCTGCTTTGGTTGTGCAGTGGATTTTAGAATATAAAACATGTGCATTATAAAAGGCTACATCTATTGGATAAAAAAACATTTCCTTGTATCCCTTTACACATTTTCTCATAACAGGGAAGCACACTAGCATTTGACCCTATTTATCAATGTCTCCCATACCTTTATTATACTGAAGCACACATGCTGGTTTTATAATATTTTCGATCAACCTTGCTTTTTTTTCTCTTTTTGCCTGTATCTATCAGGTCAGCATTTGAATGTTTTGTGCTAAGTATGTGAACATCTTTTTTATCTTTCCTTTTCAAAGCCAATAAACTGTGACTGGATAAAGTTTTGACTTCTTTTTTCAACTTAAGTGAAGCAAGCACCTTTGGCATATTCTTCCTGTTTTCTTAAACAATTCCCATTGCATTCGTATCATTTTTAAGTAAGTTTAGGAATAATTATGGCAATGAATACCAATTATCCATGTATAACATGTAGCCTTTTTTAAAAATAGGCTGTGCCACTTCTATGACTACACTCTCAGAAGCAGGTATATCATTTCCCCAAATTTTATCCTCACCAACATAGATTTTGAAACAGATACAATAACCAGATATAGATTCACAAAGTTTATAAAATTTTATGCCAAATCATGCTCTTTTGGAGGCAATAAATTGAACATAATTTAACCGACCTTTGAATTTATCAGTGATTCAACAAAAGATACTTCACTATCTGGAGTATAAAGATAACAACATGTATTATTTAGGTAATCCACTATATTTCCAATCTTTCTTATTTTATCATCTTTATTTCCTTTTTCATTATACGTAAAATGTAGGAAACTTGCAATACCAAAAACCCTATTATGTGGCATAGTGTTTGCAAAAACTGGAGTACTTATTATATATCTTTTTGACCAATACATATTCAATTTTATTTTTTTCATTTGAGACATCAAGATGCATAATGCAACATATGCTTTTATTTTATCCGAACTTACAGGAAACTACCTTTGGTTTCTTTTTTCACATAACCTTTTTTTTCTACCACTTGTCTGGCATATCTATTCATCCCTTCTACTAAAATGTCCCAAAAATCCTCATCCAGGACTTCTTTCAAAACCTCTAAAGGCTTAGGATTATATCTTAGCCTACGCAGGCACAAAGGACTGATTCCAAGTATTTCAGAAAAACATGTTATATCAACTATATTTTCTTTTACTTCCCAAATCCATTGCTCTGATAATGGTTCAAGAGAAGATTCACTATCATTGCTCTATAAGTATCTTGTGTGTCTTTGAAATCTTGGCATTACATCATTATCATCATCACTTTTTAGTTTGCTATGGTCTTCATCCTCTTCACTTTGTATTTTATGGTAATCATCATTTATAGGATCACTAAAAAATTCCTCATCAGATTGCTCATAGTCACTTTCATTAAAACTTTCGTTATGCTGTTCATAAAATATATTCCTTATTTCTGACATTATGGGGCAGTGTATTGCAAACAAGTTTCACCGAAATATTGTAATTATTTCTTTTGTTGCAACTGATACAAACTACTCTACAATGAACAAGAATGTACATGTTAAATATTGTCTTAAATTGAATGACGAGTTAGACTTGTCATCTTGCACTTAGGCAAAAAGCAAGCACATGACGAGTCTCGTCTCAGTTGTCAAATGTACCCAAGGGGTTAAAATGTTTCAATTTGGAACAACATGGACAGATCTTGACATTATTATGCTAAGCAAAATAAGACAGAAAAAGTGGAGAACCATATGATTTCACTGATATGTGGGATATAAAACTGAAAGCAACAAAGGAACAAGGCAACAAATACAGAAACACAAACTCATAGACACAGACAATAGTTTAGTGGTCCAGAGGGTAAGGGGGGGTGGGGATGGGTAGATGAGGGTAAAAGGGATCAAATATATGGTGATGGAAAGAGAACTGACTCTGGGTGGTGAACACACAATGTGATATATACATGATGTGTTACAGAATTGTACACCTGAAACCTATGTAACTTTACTAACAATCATCTCCCCAATAAACTTTAATTAATAAAAAAGAACTACAAGTATACATGTATTTATATACATATATGAAAAAACTGATATACTTAATCCATTTAAACTTTGTTAAAAGTATCAAAATAGTTCATAAATACCATTTTTATGGTAATTATTAAAAAATAATTTTTAAAGCAACATATAACCAGATGCTAGGGTCTTGAGATACTCTAAATTATGGTGAAAAATGTTAAATATATTGTTACTATTAAAAAGAAATGTTTCAATAGCTTTGCATTTTTCAAATGATGCACACAACCATATATGGTTTTACCTACCCCATCAATATTATGTCATATCTGTCTCTGCTCCTGCCTTATTACTATTAAGTCCTATTTCCTCCTACAATTATTTCTTCCATTTGGAATCATCCTCACCTGCTAGCCTCCCCAACCACCATAATAAGCACAAACAACATTTTATCCTTCAGATAAACTTCAGATAACTTAGTCAGTTTAGGTCAGTTTAGCTCAAAATTCTTTGCCATGGGCTCTCACAAAAACCATGTTTCTTATCTTTCTAAGTGCTTATCTTAGATGCTACTCATGCATTCAACAGGGAATTGTTTCATAAATGCCTATTTTTATGCACTAGCAAAGTTTATCAATTGTGACATCACTGGCATTTTATACTGGATAATTGTTTGTTGTGGGTAGCCATTTTGTGCATTATAGGATGTTTAGTAACATCTCTGGTCTCTATGCACTACATTCTAATTAGCACACTTCTACCCCTAACCCCACCCCCACCCCTACCTAGTTTTGACAATCAATGTCTCCAGAAAGAGTAGTGTATGTTGGATTAGGGTATAGTTACCAAACTGTTAACTCCACGAGAGAACTGACATGTTTTTGATCATCATTTTGTCCCTATGCAAAGCACAGTACTGGGTTTTAGTGGGTACTTAATACTTTTAAATGATAAATGTTGGACCATGAAGTTATTTTCATGGCTGAATCTGAAAAGATATTTTATCAAAAGATGAGAGTCATGAAAAATGCATCTAATATTTTAAAGCTTTCAAATACTAAGGAAAATATACATTATACACACAAAAAGGAATAACCAAATTAGGTTGGCTTTAAGCAGTTTTCAAGAAGCTAAGCATTTTTAAAATTGAGATATCAGGTGTAAAAAAAAATCTATAGTTTAACAGCATTTTCACTTTTCAAATTACTCAACCCCTACTTGAAAGAGGACCTATAAAAGTGCTCAGGTTGATAAAGGTAAAACATCATACTTAATTCCTACATACTTCTTAATTCAATCTGATTTTAAAGTCATAAACTGGAACTTATTTTCTGCATGACTGGATATAGAGATTAAGTTTGGGCTACTAAAATTAGTAGTTGGTCTTGCTGGTGTTTAATGTTTTAAAACACTTAACCATTGGGATAAAAAGACTGATATTATATTTCAATGGAATTATGTCTTTATATCTCTACTTTTCAATTCAAAATGGAAGCTCGGCTAATATCCATAAAAATATTAATAACATTTCAAATGGATTAAACCAAGATACAGTGTTATGATAACAACTTTAGCAGCTTATCTTTAATTCATCACACAGGACCCAGCATTCTACAGTTGTGTTCCTGAGTGCATTATAATTAAGTTAATCACGGATAAAATAGTTGTGATTTATTTGAATGCATCCACTCACACTAATCTTCCAAGCCCTATATATCTATAGTAAATTTATCTATTATTAGACTTGTTTGATATTCAGAATAAGATAATCACCTCTGATGAGACTAGATAGAGTATTCATTAAGGTTACATGAAGGCTTCTGTGATACAGCATGGAAACCACATATTTAACTGTATACAGAGGCACCAGCCATGGGAATATGAAACACTGATGGGGGAATTTAATCAATAATGCTGTAAAGACTTTGCAGTGTGTCAGATGGGCACTTGTATTATTAGGGAGACCACTTCATGGACTGTGTAGATACCTGACCACTGCACTATATACCTGAAGCTGAAACTGAATAATACCAAATATCAAATTCACACACACACACACACACACACACACACACACACACACACACAGCGATGTCAAAAAATGTTTACACATTTTAAGAGATGTTATCTATGCTCAAGCAGTAGTTCGCCATAATCAGAAGTGTCTGGACGCTGATGGTAAGTAACCACTTTGAGTACCTCTTATAATTGCAGAAGTGAAACATGACTTGTATTCATTTTTTGTTATTGGTACATATTGACTATTATACTTTGAATAGTTTTTCATTTCTTAAAATGTGTATAGTTTTGTGGCACCCTCTGTGTGTGTGTGTGTGCACACGTGCATATTCACGGGATGTGGAGTATAGCATAGGGAAGAGAGTCAATGGTACTGTAACAGTTATATATGATGTCAGAAGGGCAGCAGATTGAGGGAGGGGGGTTATCACTTTGCAAGGGGTGTAAATGTTTTGAACACCTGAAATAATACTTTTCTTAAAAGGATGATATCACCTGAAATTCAGGAACTCACCAATATTTTCTGGGTGTGTAGCTTTGAGTTAGGCAGAGGAGTAAAGGAAAAAAAACAAAAGTTAGAAAATATTTTTTCCCTTCCGTTTTCTCTCAGACTTCAATGCCTTAATATTTCTCTCTTGCAAATGGCAGTATTTCATCTTTCCTTATGGCAGAGAAGTATTGCATTGTGTGTGTGTGTGTGTGTGTGTGTGTGTGTGTGTGTATATATATATACATATACACTCACATCTTCTTTATCCAGCACACAATGTGATATATAGATGATGTATTATAGAAATGAACACTTGAAACCTATGTAATTTTACTAACCATTGTCACCCCAATAAATTTAATTTAAAAAAGAAACATTTCTTTCTTGAGCATTTTATTTTTCAGTTATTTTGCTATCTAACTACCAAAAAATGATCCCTGATATAACTCAAAAGGTGTATAAGGACACTTGGAAAAGAAATTAATTATGAGCTAATTGGGTCAAAGGAAACAAAGTTGCTTATCAAATGTTTTTTAGCAACAATTGCATACTGTACTAGATATGTCTATGACAAACTTTGTAAACTACTTTGCTAGAGTTATTTTACTAAGAAAATGCAGCCAAAGCATAAAAAAAGAATTAGGTTCTCAAATTAAGGAAAAGAAAATGTATAAATATCAAAAAATACTATTTGATATTCCTTAGAGATGTATCATGTTGGGAACCAGCATCATTCAATGAAGGTACGATACTGGGGACCAACAACTCACATTAAGTGCCACCAGACAATTGTTCTTTCACTGTGGGTACAGATGACTGTTTATCAGTAGACTAAAAGAAGAAATAGTCAATTGGTTTGTTATCATGGGCCATATGGTCCATAATACTCAGGAAAGTGAAGTACTCTCCGTCTGAGATGCACATGGAAATGTAGTATTCTGATTGAACAGCAAATGCCCATCTCTTGCTTCAGCTTCCTCTAAGGGTGTGCTCAAAAATGAGAGCAGGATAAAAAGCCCATAATAATATTTATATTTCATCTTTGGCTTGGTTCTATACTACACTTTTCATTTATTAAATACATGTTTTGCCAAACTCCAGAGTCACATAAACTGGTCTATGAGGTGAGACAATGAAGTTCGCAAACTTGTTGCAACGATGTTATTAACCTTTTTGGCTATCAGAGGAATTATTTATTTTGAATTTGTACCAACTGGACAAACAGCTAAGAGAGTTTATTATTTGGAAGTGCTAAAAAGGCTGTGTGAAAAAGTTAGACAAAAACGACCTGAATTCTAACAATTCACAGCTCTTGCATCATGACAATGTCCAGCTCACATGGCACTGTCTGTGAGGAAGTTTTTAACCAGTAAACAAATCACGGTATTGGAACACCCTCCCTACTCACCTGATCTGGCCCCCAATGACTTCTTTCTTTACCCAAAGATAAAGGGAATATTGAAAGGAAGACATTTTGATGACATTCAGGATATAAAGCATAACATGGTGACAGCTCTGATGGCCATTCCAGAAAAAGAGTTCCAAAATTGCACGGAAGGGTGAACTAAGCACTGGTGTCAGTGCATAGCTTCCCAAGGGGAGTACTTCAAAGTGACTATAGTGATATTCAGCAGTGAGGTATGTAGCACTTTTTCTAGGATCTGTTCATGAACTTAATTGTCCTACCTCGCACTACTTTTTCTATATATGTAGTAGTTCTTCTCTCCTGTTAATCACCAAAAAACTTCATTTTATTTCTTACATCTTTAAAATGTGCTTATCCCATCTCTTTGATCCCAAATGGTCTCCCCATCAGGAATTTCCCACCTATCCCTTACTCACTCTATTATAACAAAAGCAAATCATATGTCCTCTAATTCTGCCAAATAACCAAAGCAATAGACTCAATGCAATCCCCACCAAAATCTCAATGTAATTTTTTAAAGAAATAGAACAAAAACATCATCAGATTTGTATGGAATCACAAATGACCACAAATAGTCAAAGCAATCCTGAGAAAAAAGAACAAGAATGTAGGTATCACACCCCCTAACTTCCATTTATACTACAAAGGTGAAAATAATCAAAACAGCATGGTAATAGCAGAAAAATAGACCTACAGACCAATGGAACAGAACTAAGAGCCCAGAAAGAAACCCCCATATATATGGGCAGATAATTTTCGATAAATGAACCAAAAACATACAATGGAGAAAAGAAAGCCTCTTTAATAAATGGTGCTGGGAAAATTGGAAAGCTATGTGCAAAAGAATGAAACTAGGCTGCCATTTGTCACCATGTACCAAAATTAACTCAAAATGGGTCAAAGATCTAAACATAAGACCTGAAACAATAAACGCATAGAAGAAAACATAGGTACTAAACTTATGGACCTTGGGTTTAGAGAGGATTTTATGCATTTGACCTCAGAGGCAAGGGAAAAAGCAAAAATAAATGAATGGGACTACATGAAACTAAAAAGCTTCTGCACCGCAAAAGAAACAGTAAACAAAACTTGAAGCAAACAACTGAATGGGAGAAAATATTTGCATACAATAGCCCCTTACCTGTGATAAGGGGCTAATATCCAAAATATATATAGAACTTGTACAACTCAACAACAAAAAAAAATCCAATTTAAAAATGGGCACAGGACATGAACAGATGCTTCTCCCAAAATGACATACAGAACAGCTAACAGATATATGAAAAGATGCTCAACTTCACTAGCTATTAGGGAAATGCAAATCAAAACCACAATGAAACACCACCTCATACATGTTAGAATGGCTATTATCAACAAGACAAATAATAACAAGTGTTGGAGAGGTTGTGGAGAAAAAGGAACCTTCATATACTACTGGTGGGAATGTAAATTGGTACAGTCACTATGGAAAACAGTAGGGAAGTTCCTCAAAAAAATTAAGAATAGAGTTACCACGGGCTGGCCAAGTGGTGCGGTGGTTAAGCGCTGGCTTGGGAAGCCAGCAGCCTCAGTTCGGGTCCCACATATGAGGGCCAGTGACACTGCCCTCAAAAAAAAACAAACAATAGAGTTACCATATGACCCAGCAATCAATCTTCTCAGCACCTGCCAAGAAAAATCTGAAAACATTTATCCATAAAGATATATGCACCCCTATATTCACTGCAGCATTATTTACAATGGCCAAGACATAGAAAAAAACAAAATGTCCTTTGATAGGTGATTGGAAAAAGAAGATGTGGTACATATATGCAATAGAATATTACTCAACTGTAAGTAAAGATGAAATACTGGGGCAGCCGGTTAGCTCAGGTGCTTAGAGCACAGGCTCATAACACCAGGGTTGCTCGTTCAATTCCCACATGGGCCAGTAGGCTGTGCCCTCCACAACTAGATTGAAAACAATGACTTGACTTGGAACTCAGCTGCGCCCTCCACAACTATATCAAAGACAGTGACTTGACTTGGAGCTGATGGGTCCTGGAAAACCACACTGTTCCCCAATAAAGTTTAAAAAAAGAAAAGATGATATACTGCCATTTGTGACAACATGGATGGATCTTGAGATTATTATGCTAAGCAAAATAAATTAGAAAAAGGCAAGAACCATATGATTTCAATCATATGTGGGATATAAAACTAAAAGCAACAAGACAAACAAAAGAAACAAAAACTCATAGATGACAGTTTAGAGGTTACCAGAGGATTAGGGGTAGGGGAGATAGAAGAGGGTAAAGGGGGTAAAATATATGGTGATGGAAGGAAGACTGACTCTGGGTGGTGAACACACAATGTGATATATAGATGATGCATTATAGAATTGTATACTTGAAACCTATATAATTTTACTAATCAATGTCACCACAATAAATTTAATTTTAAAAGAACCCACAATCTGACACCACTTGAGCGACGGGCTGGATGGCCACAGGTTTCATGAGAGCTAACAGATTTATTAATTAAAATCTATTTTTCCTCATCTAGGGAACTTGGGGATACAAAGGATGCCCCAGGAAGATTGCCAGTCATAACCAAAGAAGCCAGTGCGGTCTTCCAGGTGGAGCTTGAGACCCCTTCCTCTCATCTGAGACCAGCTAGGGTGAGAGTTCTGTGAACCCCCAATAGACAGGGACAGCTCTGCGCCCCTGCCCAACAGGAAGCAGATACAGAAGAAAATACCTCCTGTACTTGAACTTCCCATGGAAATTTTATGGGGATCAGGTCTCTCAAGGGAAAAACTAGGCAGGCAGTTAGCAGCAGGCATTGGGTCTCTACATTCCTGCATGTCCTACAGAATGTGACCGCCCAGGGGACCTCCCCTCTGCACCAGAAACTTCCAATCAAGTGGTCCCACGCCCAAAGGGGAACAGCCCATGCTAGAGAAAAGGCGATAAAAATCCCAAGTCCTGGGAAGTCTGCCCTTTGACTGCTGCTCTTTTGACCCCCTTCCTCCCTTTGAGCCTCGCCTTTGCACATGGCCCACTGCAAACTCTTTGGAATGTAATTTCTAATAATGGGCCCTTGAGCCATCCTCTACTGCTCTGGCCTACTTCTGCTTCTTTGAAATGTACTCTCTTCTAATAAACTACTTTTTACTCCGGAAAAATAAAAAATAAAAAAATAATAAAAAAGAACCTACATTCTAGTTAGAGATAATTGTGTTTCATATTAGAGTAAATCCTTAAAACTGAAATAAAGGGATGACTGCTCTCACATTAAAAACATGAAAATTTAAGCTGAGAAGTTATGTAACTTACTCAAGGTGAACAATCACTTTTGTAAAGGAGCTGTGACATGAACTACGAACTCTTTGACCCTAAAGGAATGCCCTTTACCAAATACATTGTAAGGCCTCACCCTCTCTCTGTGCCTTACATTTTTATTTATTAAATTTGCTTTGTTGTTATTCTTAATTTGTGTGATGTGAGTAATCGCTCATCAGCTGGATTTTGACTAATCAAGGGAATTTTTAAAAATTTATAGTTCCAAGAACACAAAGTGTTTTAAAAAATAACGGAATCATTGACTTCTAAAAAACACATTTGAGTTGATATGTCTGTTTTGTTAATTTTTCTCTGATGAAACCAATAGCAACATACAGCAATTCATTAAGAAACAAAATAGAAGGAAAAGTTCATATCGAGTCAGTTGTAATCATTACTGTGATAAAAGTTCATTTTTCTCCTCTAAGCCTCAGTGTTCTTATTGATAAAATGAGCTTAATTCTAAAATCATTTTCTTTTTGAAGGGAAAAGTTAACTTATTTCCAAGAGCAATGGCTGCGTGAATTATTTTTATTTTCCATTCTCTACCATTTTTTATTTTTCAATTATAGTTGACATACAGTATTATATAAGATTCTTGGCCAAACTCCCATGATTATTGGCACGTTCAAGTGATATAAATGTAAACAGACTTTAATATAAAATATTATAAAGACATATAGAACTGTTATTAATTTTGGTACAGTTTTAGTAAATAAAAAATATTTCATTTGTGCTATATGCTAATAAGGAAGAGACTTGAACTATTCAGTGGCTCTAGTTCTAAAATGTACCAGGAATTTGGAGTAAAATGTATTTTTATACTGAAATGCCATAATATATATCACAATCAGATTAAAAGCTAAGCAAATATGTATACTGTTACCAATTTTTACTTTAAATATTAGAACACGTATCATACTAAATACTTGTAATAGTTATTTTCTGCAATATTCTAACTATATAGTGTATGTAGCAAATGGCACAATGACAGCACATTGGCTTTTAATATTTCCAAATTAGGGTTTTGTACTTAGTTTTTGTTTTCATGGTTTTACTTAATTGTAATAATTTCCCATGGATGAAAATGTCTCCAGTCATCTTTGAGAGCCTGACTTTTCCCTTTGATTTTTGTACTTTGTTTATGAGAAAAAGAACGAGTTATGGAAATGCAGCATTTCATATTTCAGTAATCAATCAAAAGCAATAAATACTGCACAACCAGCATTTTAAGAATGCACTTAGGAATCTTATTGATCCCCAGAACATTAAACCTCTTACCAGAGTTATGACTATATTGTACTCTTGGATGCATGCTCTGTGCCCTGTGACTTGGTTTTATAAAGAACTGTATACATATAAGCAAGGGCAAAATTACACCTAAATATGGACTCTGCAACTGCCTCTAAGTGCATTTTAGAAAATTTTTATTTTATTATCATTGTGCGATACAGCAGACATGCTCTATATTTCACTGTAAGAACACTACTACTTAAAAAAAGAATGAACTTGTAATTCAATATATATTTATACTTTTTCTACTCCATTTGGAAGTTGCCAAATATGGTTAATATGAAGTTATACGTAAACAAAATAAAGTACTATAGCTTATATGGATCCTGTAGAGATATTTTCAATGTTATACATGAGGTCAGACAATTAACTTCCTGAACTCATCCTAGAAAAAGTGCCACAAACCTCATTGCTGAATATCACTGTGGTCACCTTTGAAGTACTCCCATGGGAAGCTATGTATTGACACCAGTGCCTAGTCCACCCTTCAAAGCAATTTTGAAACTTTTTTTCTGGAATGGCCATCAGAGCTGTCATCAGGTTTCCCTTGATGTCCTGAATGTCATAAAAATGTCTTCCTTTCAATATTCCCTTTATTTTTGGGTAAAGAAAGAAATCATTAAGGGCCAGATAAGGTGAGTAGGGAGGGTGTTCCAATACTGTTGTTTGTTTACTGGCTAAAAACTCTCTCACAAACAATGCTGTGTGAGCTAGTGCACTGTCATGATGCAAGAGTGACAAATTGTTGGAGAAAAATTCAGGTTGTCTAACTTTTTCATGCAGCCTTTTCAGCACTTCCAAATAGTAAACTCAATTAACTGTTTATCCAGTGGTACAAATTTATAATGACTCATGCCTCTGTTACAAAAAAAAAGGGGAGGGGACAGCCAATTAGCTCAGGTAGTTAGAGCACAGGCTCATAACACCAAAGTTGCTGGTTCGATTTCCACGTGGGCCACCGGAATCCTCCACACTACATTGAAGACAATGACTTGACTTGCCGCTGATGGGTCCTGGAAAAACACACAGTTTCCCATTAAAATTTCTTTAAAAAGGCAAAGAAGAGAACAAAAAAGGTTAGCAACATCGTTGCAACAAGTTCACAAACTTAATTGTCACACCTTGTATGTATTAAATTTGATGTTATTTGAATTTGATACATGTTTACACATAGTATTCCATTGGAAATATAAACAAGCATACCCACTCAGTGAATTACTTTTGAAATCTGTCAATTTGGGGGAGGGAAAAAAGGGAGTTATAATCAGTTCTGCTATAACACTTGTTTCAATGTGATTGATATATCAGGGGAGAATATAACACAAACTACATGCAGCATTTGTGCAATTTTGTCCACAAGAAATCAGGAAATTGCATCTTACTGAATGGAATCATGCAGAAGTACACAAAACATGCATACATCTCAAACATACCAGCTATCTTGGTTCATTTCCATCTATATCTGGTATGAAAACTTTTGATTTCAGATATCCCACCTTCTATCACTTCACAAAGCTAACAAGTGCAAACCTTTCCCCCACACACTTGCACAAGCACTCTCAATTTGTTAAGGATGCGTTAAATACTCTGCTAGAAACGATTGCACAGTGAAATGTGTATAATTAAAAATACATGCTCTACTGATCCAAGAAATCTACTTTAGTAATATCATAAAGGTTAGAATGTTTAGGGTGTAAACATATCACAAGATATACCAAAAAAGATTATTAAACCAGAAAAATAAAATGAGATCTTTTTTTCTGATTTACATATGAATGTTTCAAAACTATTTTATAACCTGGAATTAGATTGTCACATATTAAAAATTCCATTATAGGGCTGGCCAAGTGGCACATTGGTTAAATGCTGGTTTTGGGATGCCAGCGGCTCCAGTTCGGATCCCACATATGAGGGCCAGTGACACTGCCCTCTACAGCTAACAACAGCTCCACCTGGAGCTGGGCTGTGTGAGCCCTGGAGACGGTGTGGGCTGCAGCCCCTGCTGCAGTGGGCTGCCATAGGCTACAGTGAGTGGCCGGCAGCCAGCGTGAGTGGCTGGCAGCCTGTGTGAGCTGCCAATAGCCACGGTGAGAGACCATGCAGAGACCTGCGACCCATCTGCCTCATCCGGGAAGAGTGCAATGACGATACCAACAGTGAAGCAATGTCCTCCGCAACTATACTGAAGAACAAAAAGACAGCAACTTGTTCCCCTTCCCCGATTCCCCAACGCTGTTCCCCTCCCCCAATTCCCCAATAAAATCTTAAAAAAAATTCTATTATAGTCACCCAATGTGCGGGGGAAAAAACACTTGGTAAAGGTCGCAGATATCAACACATATCTTTCATTCAAAACAATGAATAGACACTTTTTCAAGGAAGACATACAAAGGGCCAACAGATATATGAAAATATGCTCGACATATATTTGGTATTAGGGAAGTGCATATCAATGCAACAATGAGATACTACCTCACACCTTTTGGAATGGCTATCATCAATAAGATAAGAAATAAGAGCTGGAAAGGATGTGAAGAAAAGGGAACCCTGGTACACTGCTGGTGGAAATGTAAATTGGTGCAGCAACTAGGGAAAATGGTGTGGAGGCTTCTCAACAAATTAAAAATAGAGCTTCCATATGATCCAGCAATCCCTCTTCTGGGTATGTACCTCCCAAATTTAAAAACATTTATTTGTAAAGATACATGTAACCCTATGTTCACTGCAATATTATTCACAATAGCCAAGACATGGAAACAACATACGTGTTCATTGATGGATGACTGGATAAAGAACAAGTAATACATATACACAATGGAATTCTACTCAGCCATATAAAGGTGAAAGACTTGCAACAACATGGATGGATCTTGAGAGTACTATGATAAGTAAAATAAGTCACACAGAAAAGAACAAGAATCATATGATTCCAGTCACATGTGGGATATAAAAAAAAGCAAAATACAAACAAACAAAACATACTAACAAACAAAAATACCAAACTCATAGACACAGACAACAGAATGGTGGTTACCAAAGGGGAAGTTGGAAGGATGAAGAGGTTAAAGGGAGTCAAATACAAAGTGATGGAAAGAGACTAGACCGCATAGTAAGTACACAATAAAACATACAGGTATTGTATTATTAAGTTGTACACCTGAAATTTGTATATTATTAATCAATATTACCCCAATAAATGATACAAATTTTAAAAGAACATCTGATATCTATCCAAAAAAGAAAAAGGAGAAAATACTAATGATATTACCTTGAAGTAAAAACTAACGAAATATTTCCCTACTAGCCAGTGAAGTTGAGCTTTTTAAAATATATTTGTTGGACATTAGTATGCCTTACTGGGTGGCTATCAAAGAGATAAACAGTAACAAGTGTTGTAGAGGCTTTGGAGAAAAAGGAACCCTCATACACTGTTGGTGGAAATGCACATTGGTACAGCCACTATGGAAGGCAGTATGGAGGGTCATCAAAAAATTAAGAATAGAATTACCATATGACCCAGCAATCCCTCTCCTGGGTATCTACCTCCCAAAAATCTGAAAACATTTATCTGCAAAGATATATATATATATATATATATATATATATATATATATATATTCCAATGTTCATTGCAACACTATTTACAGTGGCCAAGATATGGAAACTAAAGTGTCCTTCGATAGATGATTGGATAAAGAAGATGTGGTACATATACACAACGGAATACTATTCTGCCATAAGAAAAGATGAAATGCTGCCATTTGCAACAACATGGATGGATCTTGAGATTATTATTTTAATTGAAATAAGTGACACAGAAAAAGTTGAGAACAATATGACTTCACTCATATGTGGGATATATAACTGAAAGCAACAAAGGAACAAGATAAAGAAAGAAAGAAACAAAAACTCATAGACACAGACAACAGTTTAGTGATTACCAAAGGATAAGGGGGGAGGGGGATCGTAGATTAGGGTAAATGGGGTCACGTATATAGTGATGGAAAGAGAACTGACTCTGGATAGTGAACACACAATGTGATATACAGATTATAGAATTGTACACTTCAGACATATAATTTTACTAACCACTGTCACCCCAATAAATTAATTACAAAAGGAAAACTGCTGACTGAAAACTAAAAAGAAGAGAAAAATTAACCAAATGTGCAAGAGCTCTCCTTGTAAAATCCTGCACATTTATGAAAATATTTCATTTAAAAATCTGAAATACAAATTAAGGAGCATTATCGTCTGTTGCCATACCATTCTTTTTACTATTCCTTAACATTACTTACGTGGAAATAATATGTACTTATCTCACTGTGGTTAGGTGAAATAATTCAAATCTCATTCTCTGATTTCTAATGCTGGTTTCAAGCTGGCCGAGTGGCGCGGTGGTTAAGCACTGGCTTGGGAAGCCAGCGGCCACGGTTCAGGTCCCACATATGAGGGCCAGTGACACTGCACTCGAAAAAAAAAGTCTAATGCTGGTTTCTTGTCTTAGTGCAAAATTCAAGAGGATAATCTAATTTCAGCATAATGTATTCATTTTAAAAATGCAATAAATTATGTGCATAGTGAAACAATATGAGATGTTTATCTTTTGTCTTTGCCTTAAGCATTATGGGGAAATGGATGTTTTTCAAAGTGTCTAAAATGGTATTCATTTGTTTAGCACAGTAAAAATTTAATCACATGTTGAAACTATACAGATTAATAACAGAAAAAATCAATCACAAAGCATATAGTATTAGATACCTGCTAGATTATATAATTTTTATTTGTTATTTATCCAGGGATGACTTTACAGGTGTATTTAGCTTCAACAATCATTTATGCATGCTATAAACCTGAATTTATTGACTACATAATACATATGCTAGGAATAAACACAACTATACAAAGGCTGATCTGATCTGCCCTCAGAATGAATATATTGTACTAGATTTATTTATGTTTATTTATTTAATTAAGAGTTCCAATGTCTTTTAACTATATATATTTTTATGTAATCAGAGATCATCACTACAGAGAAATTAAATAATTGACTTTTCCTACACTGCATTAAATCATGCGATTGCTTTCTACTACTTAAAATGAAATTTAACATATTGTCTGTCAACTAAAAGGCCCTATATGATCCCAACATTAAATTTTGTTTTATACCATACTTACCTTTCTGCCTCACCTCCCACTCTTCCTCTTCCCCCTGCCATCTTTCTCTCCTGTGGAGGCCTGGGCTCAGGCAAACAGTGACTTTCCACATATATGTCCCATTGCATATTAACTCACATGCTTTAGAATTGACATTTCTCTGTCACAGATGATAATTTTCATATTGGGTGGCTAATGGCTAATTCTTTTCTAAAGTGGCCCTACCAATTCATATTCCTGCTAGCAACTCCAGAAAGCTCTATTTCTGCATAATCACTTGGTATTAAGAGAAATTTCTTTATGATTTTTGCTAATCTGATGAGAGTGAAGTGATATTTTCTTTTGGCTTTAAGTTGCATTCTATTTTCACAGGCTTTGGATTTCCTCATTGTAAAGTTCCAAATCAAGTATTTTTATCCTTTCTCTATAAGGCTTTCGTTATAGGAGTCCTTTACACATTCTAGTACTTGTCTCTACTCAGTTATATTTTGTTGGAAGTATCTTCTCCTGCTCATGATTGGACTTTCCATAGTATCTCTTGATAAACAGAAGTTCAAAATGTAAACGTAAATAATTTTATAAAAATATTTTCTTTATGCTATTGCTTTTAAAGTCTTTTTAGGAAAATATATCTCCACCCTTAGGTCAAGAAGTTAATCTATATACTCTTCTAAAATATAATTTTTTGTACCTTTAGGTTTTTCATTCAATTGGAATTATTTCAATATATAGTAGGACATGAGGGGTCAGATTCATTTCTTTCCATATGGACAACAAATTTTCCTACCAGCATTTGAGAAAGAATATCCATTTCCCACTGCTCTTCAGTGTCTCTTCTGTCAAAAATCAAATATCACTTATGCTGAGATCTGTTTCTATGCTCTCTATTCTGCTCCATTCATCTACTTGTTTACCCTTGTGCAAATAACACTGTCTTGATTACCAGTTTTGTAATATGCCACATTATGTTGTAGAAGCTCTTCCTGTTTGTTTTGCTTCAAGACTGTCTTTGCTTTCCTAGGCCAGTCAGTTTGCTACACATTTTAGAATTGGTTGGCTGAATAGCAAAGCAAAACATAATAAAACAAAACACTGGGTAATGATTTTTTAAAATTATTTTATTTTGTTAAATAAACATCTTTTTAAAATTAGTTTCAGATGTACAACTCAGTGCAATAGTTATAATTTTTACCCCTCAAAGTGACAACTCCCCTCCCCCAATTCGCCACCCCATTCCCCCCCATATCATACATATCTATTACAATTCTCTTGACTCCCTTCCACAGCATACTCCACATCCCATGACTATCTATATATTCAATTACAGCTGGCATACAATATTATACAACATCAGTTTCAGGTGTACAGTGCAGCGTTCAAGCCTCTACTCCATCCATGAAGTGGTCTCCCTAACAAGACATGTGACCATCTGACACCCCACAAAATATTTACAACATTATTATATTCCCCGAACTGTCTTTCATATCCCTGTGGCAATATTGTAGTTACCTATTTATGCTGTCTAATCCCTTCCCCTTCTCCCTCATCCCCACCCCCCTCCCTACTAGCAATCATCAGTTTTTCCTCTATATTCATGAGACTGTTTACTTTGCTTGTTCATTTAGTTTTTCAGATTCCACATATAAGTGAGATCATATGGTATTTGTTTTTCTCTGACTGACTTATTTCACATAACATAATAGTCTCTAGGTCCATTCCACATGGTTGCAAATGGTACGATTTCATTCTTCTTTACAGAGGAGTAATACTCCATTGTATAAATGTACCACAGTTTCTTAATCCAGTCGTCAACTGATGGGCATTTCGGTTGTTTCCAAGTCTTGGCTATTGTAAATAGCGCTGGGATAAACATAGGGGTGCATATATTTTTTCAATATAGCGTCTTGGGTTCCTTGGGGTAGATACCCAAGAGTGGAATTGTTGGGTCATACGGCAGTTCCATTTCTAGTTTTTTGAGATACCTCCATACTGACTTCCATAGTGGCTGCACCAATCTGCAATCCCACCAACAGTGCAGCAGGGTCCCCTTTTCCTCACACCCTCGCCAGCACTTGTTGATTGTTGATTTATTGATGATAGCCATTCTGACAGGAATGAGGTGGTATCTCATTGTGGTTTTTATTTGCATTTCTCTGATGATTAGTGAGGTTGAACATTTTTTCATATGCCTGTTGGTCATCTGTATGTCCTCTTTAGAGAAATGCCTCTTCATATCTTCTGCCCATTTTTAAATTGGGTTGTTTGTTTTATTTTTGGTTGTTTTACAATCAGGTTTCAGGGAATATTCATCGTTTTAATACTGAGCATTTTAATTCACAAACAAGGGAGGTTTGCCCTTTTTTATTTATTCTTTAATCTCTAAAGTTTTACTATTTCCTGTGATGGTCATGTACATCTTTTGTTAGATTCTCTTCTAGGTACTTGATTCTCATGTCATTGTAAATGGTATCTCTCTTTAAATATTCACATTTTAAATATTCATTAATATATCACATATTTAATTTTTATTAAGTTGTAACTCATATACCATTAAATTCCCCATTTGAAGCATAGGTGATTTTAGTATATTCACAAAACTCCACAACCATCACCGCTGTGTGAGTCCAGAAAATTTGGTCACTTCAAATAGTAACTACATGCCCACCCACAGCCTCTGGAAACGATTAATCTATTCTCTATCTGTATAAATTTGTCTATTCTGGACATTTTATAATTGGAATTATACAATATGTGGACTTCTATACCTGGCTTCTATCACTTAGCATAACGTTTTGAAGGTTCATCCAAGTTGTAGTATGTGTCAGTACTTATTTACTTTTTATGGCAAATACTCCATTGTATGGCTTATACCACCTTTGTTTATCCATTCATCCATTAATGGACATTTGGATAGTTTCCAATTTTTTGACTATCATGAACAAGGCTGCCAAGATCATTATGTACAATTTCTTTGTGCTTTCAATTCTCTTGAGTATCTAGGAGTGGAACTGCTGGGCCACATTGTAACCCTATGGGGAACTTTTTGAGGAGCTAGTCAAGTGTTTTCCACAGCAGCTGCACCATTTTATATCCATACCAGCAATTTAGGAGGGTTCCAATTTCTCCATAGCCACGCCAAATTTGCTAATGTCCATATTTTATATTGTAGCCATTCTAGTGGACAAGAAGGAGTATCTCAATTTTCATTTTAATCTGCATCTCCCTAATAGCTAATGATGTTCAGGATCTTTTCATGTGATTCTTGGCTCTTTTTATATTTTATTTGGAGAAATATTTATTCAAAGCATTTTCCCACTTTTGTTTCGTTTAATTGTATTATTGAGTTGCAAGAGTTCTTTATGTATTCTAGATCCTAGACACTTATCAAGCATGATTAATATTTTCTTTTGTTCTGTGGTTTTTATGTTCACTTTCTTGACAGCTTGTTTTGAATCAAAAATGTTTTCTATTTTGATGTAGTCTAATCTATTTTTTCTTTGCTTGTTGGTGGTTTTGGTTTCATATCTAAGAAATCACTGCCTAATCCAAGGTAAGGAAAATCACTTTCTCCTAAGAATATTATCATTTTAGTTCTTACATTTAAGTTTTTGATCCATTTTGAGTTAACTTTTGTAAATGGTGACAGGTGGTATTCCAGCCTGATATTATTTTTCCCACCACCATTCATTGAAAACACTATTCTTCTCCCAGGAAATCTGTGACCTTTGGTTTTAAAAGATCAATTAGTTATAAATTTATAGGTTTATGTCTGGACTCTCAATTCTTTTTCATTAATCTATATACCTATCCTTATGACAGTATAACTGTCTTGATTACTACAACTTTGTGGTGACTTTTGAAATTGGGAAATGAATTTTTCTACTTTGCTATTCTTTTTCACCATTGTTTTGGTTATACGGCATCACTTGCATTTCCATGTAAAAAATTCAGGATCAGGCCAGCCGAGTTGCGTGGTGGTTAAGCGCTGACTTGGGAAGCAAGCGGCCCCAGTTCGGGTCCCACATATGAGGGTCAGTGACACTGCCCTCAAAAAAAAAAAAAATTTAGGATCAAGATGTGGAACTACAGAGGGAGCCAAAAAAATGTATACACATTTTAAGAAAGAAAAAAACTGTATTAATATTGTAATATTCAATATATACTGATAACAAAAGATAAATACAAGTCATGATTGACTTCTGCAATTACAAGAGGTGCTCAAAGTGGTTACCATCAGCATCCATATTTCTGATTACAGCAAACTATTGCTTGAGCATAGATAACATCTCTTAAAATGTGCATACATTTTTTGGCACCCTTGGTATATACAATGGATTATTACTTGGCCATAGAAAGAATGAAATCTTTTTTTTTTTTGAGGGTAGTGTTACTGGCCCTCATATGTGGGACCAAACCGGGGCCGCTGGCTTCCCAAGCCAGCGCTTAATCACCACGCCACTCGGCCGGCCCAAGAATGAAATCTTATTATTTGCAAAACCATGGATGGATCTAGAGGGTATTATACTAAGGGAAATAGGTCAGAGAAAGACAAATACCATATGACATCACTTATATGTGGAATCTAAAAGAACAAAATAAATGAACAATCAAAACTGAAATAAGGAGGGCTGGCCAAGTGGCTCAGTTGGTTAAGAGCTCGCTCAAGAGTGTGAGCTGAGCTCTGTGTAACAGCAGTTCGATGCCCAGTCCGAGCTGAGCAGCTGCTGAGCTACCAATAGGTAACAGGATGGCTCAGCTAAAAAACAAAACAAAAATCTGAAACAAGGACCGGCCGAGTGGCACGTTGGTTAGTAGTTGGCTTGGGAATGCCAGCTCTAAGCAGCAGGGCCCGGTTTGGATCCTACATGACGGCCAGTGAGGCTGCACCCTCTACAGCTAAGATGGTGAACAACAGCTCCACCTGGAACTGGGCTGCCATGAGAACCCGGCAACGGCATTGGCTGCAGCCCCTGATGCAGTGGGCGGCCATGAGCTACCATGCATGGCCGGTAGCCAGCGTGAGCCGCCACGAGCAGCCATCCAAAGGCCAGTGAACAACTGCCTCACCCAGGAAGAGCGCAATGATCACAATACCAACATGGGCCAGTGAAGCGACATCCTCCACAACTAGACTGAAGAACTAAAGGACAGCAACTTACCTGTTCCCCTCCCCCAATAAAATCTTTAACAAAAAAAACTGAAACAAATTCATAGATACAGAGAACTGATGGCTACACGATGGAAGCGGGGTTGGGGGGCTGGGTGAAAAGGGGGAAGGGATTAAGAAGTACAAATTGGTAATTACGAAGCTCACAGGGATATACAGCATAGGAAATATAGTGAATAATACTGTATTAACTGTACGGCGTCAGGTGGATATTAGACTTGTCGGGGGATCACTTTGGAAGTTATAAAAATGTGTAAACACTATACTATACACCTGAAACTAATGTAATATTGATTATCAACTGTAATTAAAAATAAAAACATATTTTTAATAACTAAAGAGCAATACCTTCTTCATGGCTTCCTCTGCCAAAGAGAAAGGCCCATTTGTCCTAAAGCCACCATGGCCATACTTGTTTTATAAGCTATATGCCACAATGTTCAGACAGAGACCCTGTATCTCTGTCTACAGAAACTATAGATAGATCTGTACATAAAGAGATAAGGTGAAAGCAGCACCCAGGGAAAGAGACAGTGGGAAGGATTGTAGGATTATATTTATCTACAGGGAGATTCACTCTATAGTCAAGTAGATTTGGATGGTAATGTAAATGCAGATAAAGTTATATTTGTGTATGCGTGTATATACACACATATAGTATGTACACATACACACTCATATACATGCACATACACACATATATACACACATATGCACATACACATACATATTCAGTTGGCAAATATCAGAATCCTTTTAATATACACTCTGGATAAATACATGTTAAAAATAGGAGCATGAAATTAATGGGTCCACAATTTCTGATCTCAAAGTGTACTAGAAAAATATCTTGGCAAAAGATAAAATATCAAGAAAAAAAAAACAATCATAGGCTTACCTGAGGATAACAATCTGTCACTAGGCATCTTAAAAATTCACTTTGAGGAAACTAAGTCCTTATTTGTGGCTATTTAACTAGTTTTCTGTCCTATTGCATTGGCTCATCAATTCAAATTATCTACCAGGTTTTTCCAAAATACCTCAGTATGTATAATAACTCAGTCCTTTACATGCAGCCAATCAATGCATACTGTAAGAGCAGTAACATAGTGTCCTGTTGCAGCAGCAAGCTCATTTCTGCGTTAACTCTCAAATTCTTGGCCTGTGCCCCTGGCTCTTACCCTCTTGGATTCTCTCACCCTCTTGGCCCCATCCGTGCTCTAGCTCTAGCTCATCTCATTGCATCCCTGCCTGAAAGATCCATTTGCACCAATTCTTCCAGCTTTGGGAACTCAGTCTTCCTGCTCATTTCTCAAATTTGTCCAGATTCTAGGGTTTGTTTTTCAACAAACTTTTATTTAATAATAAATCATACAAATAATTTGTAAGTGAATCAAAGGTGGTCAAGAGACGATGTTTGCCTTCAAGGATCTTGTGGTTTATGAGGTAACAAAATTACAAGTGTTGTATAATTTTGCATATACATGCATATATATAAAATGGCATCCCATTGCCTTCTGTCCTCCCCCATGGTTTTTGATAAGAAAAGCTATTTATCAGATTGAGGACCCTTTTTGTGTGAGGGATACTTTCTCTCCAGCTGCTTTCAAGATGTGTCCATGTGTGGATCTCTTGAGTTCATCTTACTTTGGATTGTGCTCAGTGCTTGGATGTGTAGATTAATATTTTCATCAAATTTGAAAAGATTTCAGCCATTATGTCTTCAAATATTATTTTCCCTATCTCCTTCTGGAATGTCCACTGTGCACATGTTAATTCACTTGAGGTGTCTCACAGATCTCTGAGGCTCAATTTCTTTTTCTTCATATTTCTTCTTTCTGTTGCTCAGGATGGATAATCTCAATTGATCTATTTTTAAGTGGGCTGATAAATTCTTCTGTCTGCTCAAATAACCTGCTAAGCCTCTACAGTTAATATGTTTTATGACATTTTTTTAAAGAAGTTTTAGGTTCACAAGAAAATTGAGTGGAAGTTACAGATATTTCCCATCTACCTGCTGCTCCCAAACAAGCTTAGACACACCCACTATCAACATCCCTCACCAGAGGGGTACCTTTGCTACAATTGACAAACCTGCATTCACACACCATAATCACCCCTAATCCATGGTTTACTTTAATGTTCACTTTTTCTGTTGTACATTCATTCTATGCATTTGGACGAATGTATAACAAGATGTATTCATCATTATGGTATCATACAGAGTATATTCTCTGCCCCAAAAATCTTCTGCACTATGCCTATTCATTCCCTGCCCCCACCATCCCTGGCAACCACAGAACTTTTTACTGTCTCCACAGTGTTGCCATTTCCAGAATGTTCTATACTTGAAATTATATAATGTGTAGCCTTCCTTAGGTGAGACAGGAAGGCACTAGTGACTGGAGTAGAGTATTTTCCTTCTCCCATGTGAAAGTCTACAACTGACTGGATTGGGATTTTCCCTTCCCTCAGGTCTGTTAGACTCTGATTCAACATTTTCCCCTGAGAGTATGCCTTATTAAGAAAACGGTCTTTCATATCCTTGTGACTATATTGTGCCTACTAATTTGTACTTTCTAAACCCTTCACCATCCCCTCATCCCCAACCCCCTTCCATCTAGCAACCATCAGTTTTTTTCTCTATGTCTCAGACTATTTCTGTTTAGTTTGCTCATTTATTCTGTTCTTTAGATTCCACATATAAGTGAGATCATATGGTATTTGTCTTTCTCCATCTGACTTATTTCACTTATCATAATGTTCCACTCATATTGTTGCAAACAGTAAGATTTCATTCTTTATAGCTGAGTAATACTCCATTGTATAAATGTACCACAGTTTCTTAATCCAGTCATCTACCGATGGGCATTGCAGTTGTTTCCATGTCTTGGCTATTGTAAATAGTGCTGCAATAAACACAGAGGTGTATATATTTTTTCCAAATTAGTGTTGTGGATTTCTCTGGATAGATACCTATGAGAGGAATTCCTGGGTTATGAAAGGAGAGAGGAAGAGATAGAGACAAGGGGAGGGAGGGAGGGAGAGGGAGAGGGAGGAAGGGAGGAAGGAAGGAAGGAAGGAAATGAAAGAAAGAAAAGAATCAGAAAGAAAGAAAGAAAGAAAGAAAGAAAGAAAGAAAGAAAGAAAGAAAGAAAGAAAGAAAGAAAGAAAGAAAGAAAGAAAGAAAGAAAGAAAGAAAGAAAGAAAAAGACAGAAAAAAAAAACAGGTTTCTGGCATTAATCAAAATATTTACTTTTGCATCCCCCTGCCAAAAGCAGAAAGGGAATTTTCTGAGATGTTTACTGTGGGAACCTGGTGAAGCTCCTGGGGGTGAGCTCACAAAATGGTAGGAGTCTCTTTATAACTGGGTCCCCCAGGAGTGTTGAACTCCCAGAGTTGTCCACACTGAGCCTCCAGCAATTCCACAATTACAGTCCAGGTTTTCCGACCCCCCACGCTGGTTCATGTGATAGCTTCCATTCATGTAAGCTGTGACTCCCTGATTATCTTAGTGTTCCTCCAATTTTGGGGGTGTGTGGTTTTCCCCGTGTCCTTCATCTCTCTTATGGATCCTAGAAGAGTTGTCGTTTCAGTCTGTTCAGTTTTTTACTGGATTGAGTACAGAGTGGTGACCAAGCTCATTATATGAAGAACCCCATAGTTAATATTTTAGATCATTACTTTTCTACTCCACAATTTCTATTTCATTCTTTGTTATGTAATTTCTCTTTTTTTCATATTCGCTTTTGGTGAGAGACTTGTCATACTTTCCTTTAGTTCTTTATTTTTTTTTATTTTTTATTTTTATTTTTGAGGGTAGTGCCACTGGCCCTCATATGCGGGACCTGAACCAGGGCCACTGGCTTCCTAGGCCAGTCCTTAACCACCGTGCCACTCGGCCGGCCCTCCTTTAGTTCTTTACACAGGTTTTCTTCAGTCTAAAGAACTGAACACATTTGAAATAGCTGATTTAATTTTTTATTATTATTAAATCCAAAACCTGGGCTTTTTCAGAGATAATTGCTGATGGCTGCTTTTTTTTTCCCCCTTCCCTGAGTATGGACCATACATTTTTTTTTCCACATCTATTTTTTTTCTTTAAGCTAGACCTTTAAAATAATATAATGTGGCAATTCTGGAAATGTAATTCTTGGCCCTTCCCAAAGATGTTTTTATTGCATGTTATTATTTTTTCTTGTTTAGTGAATTTTCTGAACAAACTCTGGTAAGTGGATATTCTTTGTCATATGTAGTCACTGAAGTGTCTGCTCGGTTCGCTTCTTATAGGCCAGCTGAATGATTGGACATAGATTTCCTTAAATGCCTGATACCGATAAACCTTCCAATCTTTCCTGGGGGGCTCTGTGTACATGTTGTTGACAACTCCATCACTCAGCAAGGCAGTAAACACCTTTGTTTTATCTTAACTTCCTGCACTGACAGAACCTCAAATTTAGCCGTAACTTGGACCCTACAGTGTTCTTAAGTTTTTCCCATGCTGTGCACAGTTCTGGGCATGCGCAAATCTCTAGTCACGTGCATGGAATCCTTGATTCTTAGTAAGATACTGGGGCTTTTCATAGTATGCTAGGTACATACTTTGTTTCCTGGATTTTACTTCCCATGCTTTTTGATTATCCTATTGTTTTCCTCAAAACATCCTCTACTACAGGCAGTTGCAATGTTAAATAATTGCCCCATTGTTTTCAAGAATCACCCCCCAGGAAAGCCTCCTCACACTATTTGAGACTTGAATCAGGTCAAATAAAGGGAGCATGATGAGAGAGGTCTTTCAGGGACCCACCAGACAGCTCTGGTATGACAGCTCTCTGGGAATGGGGCTTTGAAGAAGTTCCAACCTTATTCTGCCCCCAAGCTGCTGGTTTTAAGAGTTACTTCAGAAAAAGAAGTGGAGGGTTGCTGTTTTACAAAGATTTAGTCGTTCTTGAATAAACGCTACCTAGATTGCTGAAAGCCTTTGCTCAGTTTCAAGAGGTTATAAACTTTTGATTCTGAGAATGTTTCCCAAATTCTTATTTTTATTTTTTATGGAAGGGTGGGTTTATGGAAGTGCTTATTTGGCAATTTTTACTTAAATCACTATCTAATTTTACTATATTGGTTTTTGAAGTCCAGAAACATTGCTAAACTTTAACTCAAATTGTTTTTCTGAAGATTAGTTTGTTTTTATAAGAATACAATGAAAGAATCCACAAATAAAGACAATTTATGTTATCCTTCTTCCAATTCTATAGCTTTAATTTTTTTTTCAGCCTTATTGCACTGATTAGGGCTTCCACTATCATGATAAATAGAGGTAGTGATGATAGCCATCTTCCTTTTATTCTCAACTTCAATGAGAAAGCTTTCAGTTTTGCCATAATCATTAAGATGACAAGATTTCCCTTTTCATCGTAGTTTACTAAAAAAAAAATATTCTGGGTTTATACAGAATTTTATTATTTTTCTTCGTCTTTTGAAATGATCACATGGCTTTACTCCTTCAATTTGTTAATATAGAGAATTACTAAATATGTATGTATTTATTTGACAACTAATCCATCTCCTCCTTCCCTACCCCTTATATATCTCTCCTGAAACAAATCCTTTATATGTTCAATTGTTAAAACCAATGGACTTTTTGTTTCAAATCCTCATTACAATCAATGCCTCTTCATGAGTTAACATTGAACCAGCACTGTGCCTGTTACAGAGTAAGTATTTAATACGTAGAGAGGCTCCCTCTTCCCTTGATTTTCAGAACAGGAAATCTATATTGCGTCCTCTGTTTTTTTTTTCCTGAGGGCAGTGTCACTGGCCCTCATATGTGGGACCTGAATCAGGGCCGCTGGCTTCCCAAGCCAGCACTTAACCACTGTGCCACTCGGCCAGCCCTATATTGTGTCCTCTTAATGATCACACCTTTTCTATCTCCTTCCAACCTCCATACGTAGAACTTCTCTAAAGTCCCACCTTTACCACTTATGAAACATGACAATGTCTTACTCACCAATTCCATTCTTTCTTTTAGGCAAAAAGACTACATTTCTAAGATTTCATTTAAATTAATTTGATGATAGGCATTGGCTGGTTTCTGTCCAACAGTCTGTATGTGAAAATTGTGTGTACTCCTTTCAGTTCTAGGTATAAATACTTGGCTTGATCATCTTTCCTTGTTCTCTCTTCCCTGTTCATAAATGACCATATAGGGCAAGCTTTAAAGATGGTGACATCAGAAGATGGAAGAAACCTGAATCCATGAATCTGAAAAATAAGTCACCCAGGATTGCTGCCTAACCAAAGATGGCTATTAGTTGTACAAGAATAAAGTTTTGCTGTGTTAAGACACTGAGGTTTGAAGGGTGTTTGTGACACCTATTAATTACTTTGATCTCAGTCAAGTTACTTATCTCTAAATCTAAATTCCTCAAATAAATGATGGACACAATCACATAAATTCTATATATACTCTTGTGGTAAGGATTTAAAGAAAATCAATGCAGTAGGTAAGAGCAGTAACTTTCAAGTACCAATAATAATAGTCTTAACTATTTTGTATAAAGTGGGACAAGGGTACTAGTCCTTTCTAAGTTCCACTGTATCTAGTCCTTCCCATGCTCATTCAATAACTCTTCACCATGACTCAAGGAGCTATAGATCATTATGATTTTATGGAAGAGAAAGCTGAAGTTGTGTGAAGCAACTCGCCAAAGTCATACAGCCAGAAAGTGTTGCAGCACGGTTTCAAATCAAGCCAAGGTTTATCTCTGTGGCTTAATATTCCCTTAATATTAATATATTAAGTGCTTGATATATGGTGGCCATTGTGACACTTATTAACTTTCTTCTATTTCTACACAATCTACCTTAGTGACTTCACAGTCAACACAATTGGGCACACATAGTTGTATCTTTATTTCTAAGCTCTTTTCCAATTCACAGACCTCATTGCCAGCTTCTGGCTGGACATATATCCCTGGGATGCCTACTCAGTGCCTCAATCTCCATATGTCAAAAAAAAATCTCATCTTTCCTATTTCCTTTCCTTTTCCTTTTTTTAAACAACTTTTTAAAGCTTATTTTTAAATTGAGGTATAAGTGACATATAACATGTATTAGTTTCTGGTGTGCAACATGATTTGATATTCATATATACTGTGAAATAGTCACTACAATAAGTCTAGTTAAATCTATCACATATAGTTACAAAAAATGTTTAGTTTTTCCTTGTGATGAGGACTTAAGGTTTATTCTATTAGTAACTTTCAAATACACAATATAGTATTCTTAACTAAAGTCACCATGCTGTATATTACATCCTCATGACTTATTTTATAACTGGAAGTTTGTACCTTTTGACTCCTATTACCCATTCTGCAATCCCCTTCTCTGGCAATCACCAATCTATTCTCTGTCTAGGAGCTTGGTGTTTTGCTGTTGTTGTTTGTTTGTTTTTAAGTGTATTCTTTTTTTTTAAAGATTTTATTAGGGAATTGGGGGAGGGGAACAGCGTAAGGGAATCGGGGAAGGGGAACAGAGAAGTTGCGGTCCTTTTTTGTTCTTCAGTCTAGTTGTGGAGGACTTTGCTTCACTGGCCCATGTTGGTATCATCATTGCGCTCCTCTTGGGTGAGGCAGATCGGTCGCTGGCCTCTGGATGGTCGCTCACGGTGGCTCTTGGCAGCTCACGCTGGCTGCCAGCCTCTCACATTGGCTGCCTACCTCTCACTGTAGCCTATGGCAGCCCACTGCAGCAAAGGTTGCAGCCCACACCGTCGCCAGCCATCTTAGCTATAGAGGCAACGTTCACCATCTTAGCTGTAGAGGGCAGCATCACCTGCCCTCATGTGGGATCCGAACCAGGTTCTCACTGCTCAGAGTTGGCATCCCAAGCCAGCTCCTAACCAACGCGCCACTCAGCCGGCCCTGTTGTTGTTGTTTTTCAATTTCCACATATAAGCAAGATTATACAGTGTCTTTCTGTCTGACTTACTTCACTTAGCATAATGCCTTCAAAGTCCATTCACGTCATTGTAAATGGCAAGATTTTTTTTGTGGCTGAAAATTTTCTATTGTGTGTATGCATATGTGTGCAGGTATGTGTATACACACACATATATATATACCACATCACCTTTATCCACTCATTAATTGATGGACACTTAGGCTGCTCACGTATTTTGTCTATTGTGAACACTGCTACAATGAACATGGGGAGGGGCGAGCGTATATCTTTCTGAATTAGTGTTTTCCTTTTCTTTGGATAAATACCAGAAGTGGAATTGCTAGATCATATGCTACTTCTATCTTTAATTTGTTGATGAAACTCCATACTGTTTTCCATAGTGGCTGCACCAATTTACAGTACCACCAACAGTGCACAAGGGTTCCCTTTCTCCACATCCTCACCAGCATTTGTTTTTTTGTCCTTTTGGTAATAGCCATTCTAACAAGTGTGAGGTGGTATCTCATTGTGGTTTTGATTTACATTGCCCTGATGATTATTGATTTTGAAAATTTTTCATGTATCTGTTGGCCATCTGTATGCCTTCTTTGGAAAATTTTCTTTTCAGACCTCTGCCCATTTTTTATTTATCAGATTGCTTTTTGCCATTGAGTTATATGAGTTCTTTATGCATTTTGGTTATTAACCCCATATGAGATATATGATTTAAAAGTATTTTCTCTCATTCAGTAGGTTCCTTTTCATTTTGTGTATTATTTCCTTAGCTTTGCAGAGGCTTCTTAGTTTGACATCCCACTTGTTTATTTTTGCTTTTGTTGCCTTTGCTTTTAGAGTCAAAATAAAAAACTCATTTCCAAGACTAATATCAAGTAGTTTACCACTATAATCTCATCTAGGAATTTTATGGTTTTGAGCCTCAGAATTAAGTCTTGTAATCAATTTTGTGGTGTAAAATAATGGTCCAGTTTTCCCAACACCATTTATTGAAGACACTGTCCTTTCCCCAGTGTATAGTCTCAACTCCTTTTTCATAAATCAATAGACCACATATGTGTGGGTTCATTTCTGGGCTCTCTGTTCCATGAGATTGAATTATATGTCTGTTTTTATGGCAATGTCATACTGTTTTGATTACTACAGCTTTGAAATATAGTTTGAAATCAGGAGCATGATGCCTCCAGCTTTGGTCTTCTTTCTCAAGATTCTTTTGGCTATTCAGGATCTTTCATGGTTCCATACAAATTTTAGGATTCTTTGTTCTGTGAGAAATGCCATTAAAATTTGGAAAGGGAGTGCAATGAATCTTTTGGCTGCTTTGGGTAGCATGGACATTTTAACAATGTTACCAAGTATTTAAATGTATAGACTAAAAACCAGAGACACATGGTTTAAGTCAGCAAGCAGTGATAAAAATGCTTTAATGTTTTCTTTTCAAAGAATGAATACCTGGATACACTGAAATCCTACAACCTAATGAAACAATGAAAACACTGGGCCAATTTAATAAAGTGTTCCAGTGTCAGCCTGAGCAGGTGCATGGACTCAAATAATTACAAGTGATTTTTCACAAGTTCTGAATTTGTCATATCCCTTAAAACCTTTGGTGAATGGAAATCATGTCAATAATAGTAAAATATTCAAATATGATCCAAATACATATACATGCCAGATTTGGAGAGCATATACACTGTTTATAGATTGCTTGGGTTTGAATCCCAGGTCTGCCACTTAGTAGCTGTGACTTTGAACATGGCACTTCTTCACGGAACTATCAGAGGGTTGATTATATATACGGTATGTATGTCAAGTGCTTGGAAGAGTCCCTGGTAATAGGAAATGCTTCCAAAGAGTTATTATTATGTATTTTCTGCCTACTTTAAGAGTACCACCTAATACATGGATGGGTTCTATCACTGACAGTACCCCTCATTTCTATAACCAACATAGGATTTTGGTCTTATTAAGAGTTAAGCTATTGCTACTTAGATTGGTTGCATATAATAATGTCTATCATAAAAATCAGTGTTGTAATTGGGAACTAGTTTTTACATCATCTCTCTACCCCAACATTTACTACAAGATCTACTATATATTATATTATGTAGAGTTCTCATTAAATGCTGTATTAATGAGAACTTTAGTTGATCATAAAGACATGTCATAGGATTTTCAATCTCATTAAAACCTTAAAGATTCATATTTTAGAATTTCATTCAAAATTAATTATAGGGCATCAAAAGTAATAAATAGGGTTTGGTGTTTCACTTTAAAATGGTAATTTTCTGTGTGTTCTAAAGTTTCCCCAAGTTATGAAGTAAGCTCTTCTCAAAACACTACTATAAATTATTCCAACATTAAGAGGCATCCTTTCATAATCATAAATAAATTTAATGCCAATCATAAAAAAGCAGAAAGTAGAGGTGAATGGTCCATTGCATTAAAGATGTAGAAATCATACCTGGTATTTTGAATCATGCCAAAAAAAAATCAAAGGATATTACAAGTAACAATAAAGAGGATGAAGGATTTCTAAAAGTGAGAGAACCACTGGGGGGAAAGCTCGCTCTGATTCTGAGTCACTATTTTATTTTGAATAATAGCAGCTTGTGAGATAATTCACTTGCCAGGGTTTCATTCACTCTTCATGAGAAAAAAACAGAATTGGTCAAAATGATCAATGTCACCATGGTAGAGCTTAAAACAGTGTTGGTAAATATGTAATATTCGTTAATGAATTCAGTTATCCAACTGTTCTTTTATTGAACAAATATTGTTTAGTTGCTAAACAGCACCCAGTTGGTGTCAGAGATATATGAGACAAGGACTGATGTGGTGCCTCTCCTTGTGGAGAGGGGTTAGTCAATGAACAGGCAAGCAAGCAGGACACAAATCATTTTAATACACTGAGTGACTTTAATAAATGATAAGAATCAAATAATCAGAGCCATATGATGAAGAATAAAGTTGGAGGCAGACATATTTTCAATAAGGTCTTAATGGAAGCAACTCTCTAGAACAGCATTTGAGCTGAAACTTGAAAGGTAAGAAGTCAGCCACAGGAAGAGCTAGTGTTTATTTGTGAGACTTGTATCCTATGGCTAAGAGCTTGCACTATTAAGGAATCATGGCACATTTTCTGAAAAGACTGGATGGAAACTCACTATCTTTCACAATTCCCTCCTCCCAAATCCACAGCAGCACATTCCTGCTGGCATGCAAGAGAAAACTTGCTTTCATTCTATTTCTCCATCACTGACAGCAATAATTTCTGCTTACGATGATTCCTAATTCTATCTGCTCTTCATTTTCCTGCCCAGTAAAACTCCTCTCCTAGGATATTTCCTCTCTCTCTCTCTCTCTCTCTCTCTCTCTCTCTCTCTCTCTCTCTCTCTCTCTCTGTCTCTCCCAAAGCTTTGTTTTTACATTTAGGAACTTCCACAGTTCATCTGGGTACAGGTGAGAAGTCTATCCATCCAAGATAGATTCTTGGCATACTCTTCTTTAATTTTCAAACCATAATGCCAAATTTTCTACCAGCTTATCTGGTTCCCCATGCATCAGCATCCTAGACTTGAAGAACTTGACAGAGAACACAAACGCAAACCAGTTGCTAAGCCCAGCTGATAGTTATATTTTTTGATATACTGTACATTTAACCCTGTGTCTCAGTAGCATTTTTACAAAATGTAAAGATCAGGCTCTCATGCTTGGAAGAGAGTACCTGCTGGCTATACTGCCCCTTCATCTCTAGTGGTGACCCCTAGAACTCTCCAGAGGACCTTAATTTCTATGAACACAGTTGCAAGCCACAGTTCCATGTATAAATACCTTCTAATCAAACAAAGACTATAATATAAATTTACACTTCATAAGTAGACTGTGTTTTCTTTTTTAATGTCATTTTTCTACACAATTGGCATTTAATAAACGGCATTTATGTTCTCCCACCGCTTTGGTAAAAGTTCATGATATATACTATTGGGTTTGGCAGAGGAATATTGCTGAGGACTTGCTTATTTACTAATCTATTGACTTTTACTTGAAGCCTCATGCTCAAAGTTTAGCAGAAAAGTTTTCTAAAAACAAAAGTTTTCTGTGCCCTTTAGAATTAGAATGTTCTAAAATCTTTAATAATTAAGAGGTATCTGACTGAATCTCCCATTACTTGTGACTAACTTTGAATATACAATCCCAAGCATGTACACATGTACTGAAGTAGGCTTGAATGTATGAATTATATTTTGTCTTTCTGCTTTGATTTCCTTGATGACTTACATCATTTACTTTATTTGAAAAATGTGCATTGAACACTTACTATGTACCCGAGATTGTGATGTTTACAACTTAAAATCATGTTTTGCAGGGCCTGAATTGGCTTTCAGGGGCAATCCAAGAAACCCTGGGAGAAGGAGACTGGTCAAAGAAACTGCGACAGCTCTTAAGTGCTATGGTTTTTGTTTTGTTTACTTTCATTAGCATTTACTTAATGCTGAATTTACTTCCAAGCCATACAAGTAAGTGTGTTTTCTCAGTTTCTAGGATATCCTTTCCTTCTGTGCTACCTGCTTTCTGGTTTAAGAGCAGTCTGCTCTTTTTCAGTATGGGACCCCTCAGTGTAGCAGGGAGAGCTCAGGCATGGGCTATTCCTCCTGTGAACTTTCTATCTTCTGGTCCGTGTCTTCGCAGCTTTGTTCACTGGCTGTGCTCAATGACAGGGAATCTACATTTAAATCCTTAAATTCAGCCATTCCTCTCTCCATTTTTAAGCATGTGCAGCAAAAATTCAGCACTTTTTTGGGGGCTCCTGACCCTGTGTCCAGCCCAACTGTTTGGCCTGGGCACACCTACCAACTTCACCAAGAACACTTGTGGGTTTTGGGGTTTGTTTTGTTTTGCTTTGGTTTTACTTCTGCTTTTAGGATGTTTATGAGGGGGTGCTTTTAGAATCAGCTGTGGAAAGGAAAGAAAGGACATGATGCAAGCTCAACAGCCTTCACTGGCCCCAGGGGTAGACTTGAAACTGAAATCACCAGACAGGTAGGCCCAGTTTGTGCTTTTCTATCCCCACCTGGGTCAGTCACTGGCCTTGGGCCATCCACAGGAAGAACCTGCCCCACCCACGTGGGTGGCCCACAAGATGGACATGCCCTGGAGAGAGAGAGGCTCTTTGCAGCTGAGACAATACCTGAACATTCTCACACTGAAGGCTGTCTAGTGACAGCTCTCCAGCAGTTGGAGCAGAAAGTCCTTCAGTGGCGGAGGATCTGGGTGGCACATCTCTGCATCTGAGTATCCCTCACTTCATTCAGACTCTGCATAAAGGGTACTTCTTCAGGGAGGCCCTTCTGACCATCCTTTATGAAATAATATCCCTATTGCTAGACCCCAACACATAATCCCAGTCTTCTTTTCCCCTTACCCTGCCTTGTTTCCTCTTGACTTATTATATATATATATTACTATACATATTTTTATTGAGGTATAATTCACATGTAACATTATATTAATTTCAGGTATACATGATTCGATATTTGTATGTATAGCAAAATGATTACAATCAGACTAGTTAACATACATCAGCATACCTAGTTATAATTTTTTTTTTGGCAACAACACAACAGCTCTCAAGTGCTATTGTTTGATCTACTGAATGTCACAATTTTCTCCTTCTCTGTCCAGCCCCCTCCTCAATTTGCACTTGCCACCTCCGACAGTTACTTGAATGTCTGTTCCTCCTTAATAAAATAAATATTGAAGGATGAATTCTGACTTATGAAGCATCTGTGATTATGGTGCCAAAATTTTGATTTAGCTACCCAATGCGTTTGCCAATTTTCCAGTTTTGTTAAAAGCCAAATTATTTCATAAAATATTCCCCACAATCTCTCCACTGAAGACATAATTCACAATATCAACAGACTATACTAAGTTACTAAGTTCAGAACTTCAACATAAGGAATAGTGACAGATAATAATTTCCACTGGATTTGCTCAAAGATTTGTCTCATGTCAGATGAAGTGTTCGATTTTGTTTGTATGTTTTGTTTTTTTTTTTTTTTTGCTTTCCCAGAAACTATGTCAGTAAGGATTTTTGTTCTGTTCTGGGCCCTTCCTATAGATATCATTTTTACAGGTATCATACTGAAGTTCTCTGTCCACGTCACTGGTTTCCCTGTATCTTCTTTTTTTTTTTTTAAAGCTGTAGTTACCTTGTATTTATTTTTATATATTCTCCTGGTTCTCTTACACACTCCCAAGCTTTATACACATTAGCACTCAGGTTGACTCTTTTTTTTTAAATTTTTTTGGGGAACAGTGTGTTTCTCCAGGACCCATCAGCTCCAAGTCAAGTAGTTGTTTCAATCTAGTTGTGGAGGGCGCAACTCAGTGGCCCATGTGGGTGGGGATCGAACTGGCAACCCTGGTGTGAGCACTGTGCTCTAACCAACTGAGGCTAACCGGCCGCCCCCTCCCTGCTTCTTTTGTTGCCTCTGTGAAGCAGAGGCTTCACATTGCCCTCAAGTGACACACTATTTCATTGTAAAATGACCAGTGATAGGAAGACCAGTGACATGACAACAGAATTTGAGTAGTCTACTTGGTAAAAAAGAACCTCTGTGCTAGTGGACAAATAGAATAAACCTTGTCCAATCACAGATCTATTTTAAACAGCCCAAACCATGTTTTTGCCTCACAATAAGCTATCCTATATTTACTGTTTAAAGCAAAAATCTCCCCTTAAATACAGCTTGATATAGTAGAAAGAGTAGAAATGTTAGAGTCTCTAACCTGGCTGTTACATGTTCTTCTACAACATAACTGAAAGAGCCATTAACTCCTTGTGTATCTGTATCTATCATGGCCCTGACAGTATATAGATGGCATACCACACAATGGAATAAGTGAAGCGAGGTAGGTAGGGTTAAATTGATCAGTCAAGATTGTGAAGCACACAGAGACTGGTAATACTAAAAGGCTCTTATCCCGAAGGCCTAAAGGCATAACGGGAAGGAATGTTAATACTGGAGCCCATTGAGCTGAGCTTTTGAAGAGGGGCTGCACAACAGCAATTGTAACCTTAGAAAATTCAGGCACTCTTACCCTGTAGGTCAGCAGGGAGTGAACCAAAGTAACAAATACCTTTCTCCTCCAATGCTCTCCTCTCTTGCCAGTGACTTCCATTGCGTCAACATTTGCCAAAGCAAGAGCACAGAGATGCTTATTGACAGAGCCCATAGCAATCAGTCTCCCAGTATTACACAAGCAGCATGGCGAAAGGCAGAGAGTAAAATTGGATGAGAAAGCTAAAAAAAAAAATCTTGTCTAATCAATCAATTCTATTATCCAAGAAAGAGTAAAAATAATAATTCTCTGAGGTGCTTGGCTTACAGGGAAGATTGAACACTAAAATGATACATTTAGGATAATAATTTATGAACTCTAAAGCACTTCACAATGAAGTGACAAAAAATCCACGTGTTAAGAAATTCAGAATAAACAAGCCAAACATAACCAGTTTTCTTACTTTCAGTCTACCTTTTTTTTTAAAAAAAAATAGCTTCAGTCATACAGAACAACATAGTGATAAGTCTACCTTATTTTGTATAATGAAGAGCTTCAGTAATGTTGAGATATTTTGAAAATCATGGTACTAAAACATTTCCCATTATTAGATACTTGAAATGTTTCTAATTTTCATTTATGCTAATGAAGCAATAATGAACACCTTGGCATCTAACTCTTGTTTCTTCCATTTGAATTCCTGTGCATTTGACACTTGTTATCAAGATTTGTTTTTTTTTTTTCTTTTTTTGTTTTTGTTTTTTCTGTAAAGGTTTTGCCTATTAACATTATCTTATAACAGAAAATTGGTATCTACTATATTAGACATTTTCATACTGACTATATGTACATGTGCATAGTATATGCATGCATATACATATAGTCACATATATCATGAGCTTTGTTCATTTAATAATTACTTTCTCACAATTTTGCCATTCATTATTAACTTCTTAAACCATTTACCTGGATTATGTTTTATCTGTCTCAATTTTTATTATATATTTTTCCCACAATTTTATATAGCAAATTTCTCTGTTTTCTCTATTTATCTACCTGAAATTTATTTTGGTGTAAAAAAAAAGGTCTATTAGAAAAGATCTAACATTTTACTGATTAGCTAAAGAAGTTTTTAACTAAATTTATTGGGGTGACGTTGATTAGTAAAATTATATAGGTTTCAAGTGTACATTTATATAAAACATCATCTATATATTGCATTGTATATTCACCACCCAGAGTCACTTCTTCCATCACCATATATTTGACCCCCTTTTTCCCTCTCTTACCCTCTGGTAACCACGAAACTGTTGTCTGTGTCCGTGAGTTTTTGTTTCTTTGTTTATCTTGTTCTTCTGTTGCTTGCAGTTTTGTATCCCTCATGAGTGAACTCATATGGTTCTTGACTTTTTCTATCTAACTTACTTCGCTTAGCATAATAATCTCAAGATCCATCCATGTTGTTGCAAATGGCAATGTTTCATCTTTTTTATAGCTGAGTAGTATTTCATTGTGTGTGTGTGTGTGTGTGTGTGTGTGTGTATCTCACATTTTCTTTATCCAATATATTGAAGGACACTGGTTTTTTCTGTCTTAGTCAGCATGAAAAAATGTTGCAATGAATAAAGGGGTTCATATATTTTTATGAATAAATGTTTCCAGATTTTTGGGTAGATATCCAGAAGAGGGATTGCTGGGTCATATGGTAATTCTACTCTTTATTTTTTGAGGAACCTCCATACTGTTTTCCATAGAGGCTGTACCAATCTGCATTCCCACCAACAGTGTATGAGTGTTTCTTTTTCTCCACAGCCTCTCCAACCCTTATGATTTTTCTTGTTGATGACAGTCATTCTAACAGGCATGAGGTGGTAACCTCATTGTGGTTTTGATTTGCATTTCCCTAATAGCTCGTGAAATTGAGCATTTGTCCATATATCTGTGGACTCTTTGTATGTCCAAAAGAAGATTCTTAGTGTCACTACTGAATATTTTACTTTCTGATTTGTGAGAAGTTATTCTATTATAAATGTATGCATTTATATTTTTATATTACAGATAAAAAGCACTTTGATCAATCTGACTACAATGGGATTGATTCTATATTTCTTCAGTCACTCAATATCCAAGAAAGTCTGTGACCTTTATAAGCAAATAACTAGTTAATTCTGTGATTCTTTTCCAATTAAAATTTAGACATTGCTTCAACATTTTCTGGTCCTTGTTATGGAGAAGTACAAGACCTAGATTTTTGTCCTTAAGTACACATCCCATGTTGGTTTATTGTTTTAGTTAGATATTTTCAAAAAAACAAAATTAAAATACTAGCATAATTCTTCAAATAATTATGAAATTTCTTTTCTTTTACAGATTAATTTATTTCTCAATTCTTCAACTGTAGTTGTGGTTTTATCTTTGGCAAGCACAACTGTACAACAAAACATTCACCCTTTTTTTCTCCCCACGTCACTTTCAGGCTTTTATTCTTTTCATATTATTTGCATTGCAAAAGGATTAGTTCCTCAATTCCAACAGATTCAATTTACACTATTGCTATTTTTTGTTAGAAACACCCTGATGAAGTTCTTAATTCCACTATTATGTTGTTAGATTCCTTGCAGTCTTAACTTTATTCTATTTTTTTGTTTACTCTCCACATACATTTTACATGATTGTCTTTTAAATCTAGGATGTCTATATGCCATTTTAAAATGTATTAATGGAACCCAGGTTTATATATCATTAGAAAATATATAGAAGTTAATTAATTTTTCCTTAAGTTTTATTTTTGAATCCTTTAGACACATTTTCCAAACCTTTGAGATTTTTTTCATGGACACCAGACTGCCTTCTTTCTTCACCCTATTCATCTTTCCCTAAGGAACAATTAAATGTGTCAAATCATATTGTCTGCCAGTCTTTGTATTGCCCTTGGTGCCATTCATGTCCAACAGGATGTTGATATAATCCTGTCTTAATTTGAAAGCTGAATATAGGTGGGTGTACACATATTCTAGACAAATTAGGGTCTCAATCAGAAGTTATCATTATGATTTTGGGAGTCTGAGGGAGAGTGGTCCTGACAGTTCTCTATAAGAGTAGGATAAGTGGGTTTCACACTGCGCATTGTGAATCTGTAGTTCTTAGAGATGCTCTGGGCCAACCCAAAGAACAAACAAGGACTTTGATTAGTGTGCCTCTGGGAATCCTGCCTCCAGTTCAACCAGCGATCCTTCACTTTTTTTTTTCAGGACAGTATTACTGGCCCTCATATGTGGGACCCGAACTAGGGCCGCTGGCTTCCCAAGCCAACTCTTAACCACCGCGCCACTCGGCCGGCCCACTTTTATAGTTTAAGTATTTGATATACACACACAAACACAGGAAGTTTCACAATTAAGGTCACAAACTTATTGCAACAATGTTGCTCATCTTTTTTGATATCAGAGGGATTATTCACTATGAATTTGTACCAACTGGACAAACAGTTAACCAAGTGTACTATTTCAAAGTGCTGAAAGGTTGCCTGAAAAAGGTAGACGACCTGAACTTTTTGCCAACAATTCATGGTTCTTGCATCATGACTGCACCACCTCACATGGCACTATTTGTGAGAGAGTTTTTAGCCAGTAAACAAATAACTGTATTGAAACACCCTCCCTACTCACATGACCTGGCCCCCAATGACTTCTTTCTTTAACCAAAGATAAAGAAAATATTGAAAGGAAGACATTTTGATGACATTCAGGACATCAAGAGTAATATGACCAACAGCTCTTGTGGCCATTTCAGAAAAAGAGTTCCAAAATTACTTTGAAGGATGGACTAGCCTCTGGCATCAGTGTATAGCTTCCCAAGGGGAGTACTTCGAAGGTGACCATAATGATATTTAGCAATGAGGTATGTAGCACTTTTTCTAGGATCAGTTCACGAGCTTAAGTGTCAGACCTTGTGTGTGTGTGTGTTGCCAAAAAAACGTATACACATTTTAAGAAAGAAAAGAACTATTAAAGTTGTACTACTCAATATATACCAATAACAAAGGATGAATACGAAGTCACATTTGACTTCTGCAATTACAAGTAGTGCTCAAAGTGGTTACCATCAGCACCCAGACACTTCAGATTACGGTGAACTACACTTGAGCAACATTGACCAAAGTGTCCAACTTGTATACATTTTTTGGCACCACCCAGTATATATATATGATTGATGAAAAGCCTCTGCTACTAAAATACAGCACCTCATAGAATAGTGCTGCTCAAAATCACTATCAATCACTTAGTGAGCTTTTTTTTAAAATGTAGGTTCTAGCTTGTACATACAATTGAGGTCAGAATTCTACATTTCTAACAAGCTCTTTGGGGATGACAATGGAACATTTCTATGGACCATACTTTAAAGAACTGAGTGGTCTGAGAGTATTTGACTGTCATCTCACCTTTGCTTTATCCAGCTGTTACATATAAAACAGTATACACGCTAGGACACTCTCTTTCCAGAGAGCTTTGTGTCTCTGATAATGGTATTTTCTGTGAGCAATTTTGTTGTTGTAGAATGCAGTGTGTTACATGCCTTGCTCTTAGAACCCTGTGGAGTTTCTTACTGGTATCTGTAGTTGGCTTGCTTTTTAATTTGTATTTCTGTGCTGATTTGTCACAGTGGTAGCTGTCTGTCATCTCTTAACCAGACCTACCAAATTTGGGGAACTTCACACATGAATTCTATCCCTCCAAGACTGAAACAAACTACTCTGCAGCCCCCTGAAAATATGAAAATAAGTAGATACATTTTCATGTATAAAATTAATATGAGATGAGGCTGGTCTGTCTGCCACTCTATAATGCCTTTTCTGAAGAAGGGCATGCTGCATTGTTAAGGGCAATAAGTCCAAGAAGCATAGTAACTTTCTTTGGTTTGCAATCATATTGATGAGTTCCTCACTTCCAGTTCTAGTCTTTTCTTAATTTGAAAATAATATATAACTGTAGATTGCTTGAAGATCAGCAGATGCCAACTCTGTCTATAACAACATTTCTAAAACAACTAAATTCATGACTTTATACAGAAGGTGCTAAAAAATGTATACACATTTTAAGAAAGGAAAAAACTGTATTAAAATTATAATACTCAATATATACCGATAACAAAAGATGAATACGCCACGTGTATACATTTTTTTGGCATCCCCGGTATACAAAATGTATACCGTGGTAATTTAATGAGCAAAGCAAATCATAAACATTTAGTTTTGTGCTCTGAAAAATAAAGTAGCTTTTAATCAATGAAAGGGTAAAAATATCTTAAATATATATTTTTAACATTTTTCCTCAACATCTCTCTCTTGTATACTTGCTGGTGTTTTTTTTTTCTTCACATAAAAGTAGTGAGGGTATTTTCCGTTACCCTCACGCTTTACTCAGCTCAGGTCCATCTTTAGTTTTCCTTAAATCATGTGTAGGAATAAATTATAAAGATGCATCTACTCTTCCTTTTAATGGTAGTAATCAGTAAAATCTTCTCCAAATTGCTGTTGCTCTTTTGAACACCTAAGTAAGATATTATTTAGAGCAAGATTCCTAGTAAAGATGTCACACTTGTATATATTAGAGAATTATGTCCTATTCAAAACTAACACATAATTTAACATTTATCAAATAGGAAGAAATTAACTGGGAAAACACTTAACCATCTATGTGCACCTGTTATGGTTATTTTTCTCAAAATGAACTGGGATTTTAAAATTGGGTAAAGGGCTCACTTCCCATGCTATGTTATTTCCTATATCTTTTGAAGTACAATCTATAGCCTATCTAATAATTCCAGAATTGTTTTCCCCTTTTTCTATAAGGAACATTAAAAATATAAAGTTTAAAGCTATAAAGATAAACAGCATGCTTCCTACTCTGATATGTGGCCACTCCTTTTGAGAAATAGTTCATGTCTGATACTTCCATAATGGTTCTATATGAAACGCATGGAAACACTACTTCCTCTTTGAATTTTTTTAAATTTTGATTTTTAGAAATTTTATTGGGTAACAGTGTGTTTTTCCAGGAACCATCAACTCCAAGTCAAGTAGTTGCCTTCATTCTAGTTGTGGAGGGAACAGCTCCGCGGCCCATGTGGGAATCGAGCCAGCAACTTTGGTGTTACGTGCCTGTGCTCTAGCCACCTGAGCTAACTATCTGCCCCTCCTCTATGAATTTCATCTATGGATAACTTCATTTAAGGAAGGTTTGTGCCTACTGGACTGTGTTACATCACTCTTTCCTCTTAAGGTCTCTCTTAGTGTGTATTCTTGCAGAAGACACACATGGAGTTCCATGTTCAGGTTGAAGATAAAATAAAAGTCTGTCTAGAAATACTCTCACCTAATTTAAGATAAAACTGTATTTTGGGGGTAAACTGAGGAATTTGTCTCCATTGAGGTCACATTTCAGTTCTCAGATATCTAGAAATAAGATAGAAAACCAAGTTGTGCAGAAAAAAAGCTTTATAGTTCCATGGATCTATAAAATGGAGGTGTCTTGTTCACAGAAAGGTAAATAAATATAGGTCTAAAATGTACACTTTTTTTTCTCCAAATATGGAACCTCTGTCAAAATTCTTACAGAGTAACAAGCCACTTACTATAAGTACTCTTTCAATTTCTTACCAATGTTACATAACAGGTACAAACAATTAAACTATGTGATGTTATATCTAAAGGTTATTTTTCTAAGATTATTTTATTTACCAAAGAAGTTATATTAGCAGTTTAATTAGCTTATTTAATTCACTTTTAATGACATATGAGTAAAATATGTCAAGCCAAATAATCAAGTTTTTGTTTTTTAATGATTCTAAAAATTGATATAATTTTTATATTATTCATCTAAGTTCTAATTGTATAACTATAAATAAGCTCAAATATAATTTTCTCCAGGAGACTTTCTTAGTTTTCAATTACTTCCTAACTTTAATGACACTCATATTCTCTCTGGTAATATTTGTATAGTTATTCCCTTATTAAACAATCAGCTCCCTGAAGGCATGTCATAGATCTGATTCTTTATTGCATTTTTGTTATCATTTGGTTGCAGCAGATTCCACCGATGACCATGATTCATTCATTACCCCTTCCCTGTACCACACTCCTTGCTGTGTAACTTTGTATATCCCCTGAAATCAAGAGCCAGATAACAAACCTTGCCAACTGACCCTGCAATCAACTATGAGACTTGCTTTGACCAATTAGGTATTATCAAACATAGTACAAGCAGAGGCTTAAAACAAACTCACACATGAGGCTTTCTCTCTAATGTCTCTACCACTGACTTGAAAACATGCCCAGGCTTGTTTGCTGGAGGATGAGAGGCATGTGGCACAGAGTTACATCAGTCAAATGATCACAGCCAGCCTAATGAAAGTGATACAAGTAGTCAGCTGATTTTCAGATTTGTGCAGAAGCCCAGTCAAAAAACCAGAACTGCCCGACTGTTCCCAACTTAGAAGAGCTAAACCCACTGGGAAAATGAGAAATAAATGTTTACTGGAAGCCACCAAGTTTTTGAATGGTTTGTTATAAAGCCATAGGTAACAGATATTTTAGTATATGAAATGAATTTAGCATATGAAATAGTCTGTATTCAAGAACTATACAATTAAAATTACTTTATTTGGAAAATTTATCTTAGAGAACAACATGGATGCAATAACTAAAGTAAGCCGTCAGACCTAACCAAAAATTTGCATTAGATTTTGGTCTGAATCAGTTGTGAGTATTACGCAATATTGTATAGTTCAGGCACATTCAACTAGAGATATCCAAATGACCCTTTCTGACTGGGGTACTCCAATACCTTCAATCCACTCACTGATTTGTGGTGGGTAGATAACCCAATAAGAGTCATATAGAATCTTTTTGAGAATTACTTATCTTTGAGGTTTCAAGAAAATGGGAAATATACAGATGCTACAAGTAATTTTTGCCATTTCAAGGAAGATGTACCAGTAAATCAAGATAAAAGATATGCCCTACGAGAGCTATTTAGTCATTGAATAATATTAGTACAGATATGGCCATAAAACAAGAAAGAATATGATGTGTTATTAAGAATATAACCGGAGACTGGAGGAGAAATGACAATGAACAAAAATAGTATGTGAGTAAAATGAGAGACTTGTCAGTAAAGATGAGAGACACATAGGAGAACTTTTAATGATATCATTTGAGGCACTGTATCCAGCCTTGAATAAATCCTGTTTTCAGTTCTGTGAGCAAATACATCTCCCTTCTTTTCATGAGCTAGCTAGTAAATAATGAGTATTACTGAACAAACAAATGGATGGTTTTCATTAAAATGAACTGAGGTCCTATTCTCTATTCTTTACACCATAACCAGTTGACAGTATATTATGTGCCAGACTACAGTGCAAAGGGCTAGTCCCTTGCCAAAGTTTCCATTTCAAAACCTCTCATTCATTATTAGAAGAGCAAAATATAGAGCAGACACATTTTGATGCAAAGCAGAATTTGGGGGCAGGGGGTGGGGGATGGCCCAGTGGCTCAGTTGGTTAAAGCATGAGCTCTGAGAAACAGGGTTGCCTGTTGGATTCCCACATGGGCCAGTGAGCTGCACCCGAGCTGAGCTGCCACTGTGCTATTGAGAGTGTGTGCTCTTAGCAGCAAGGTTGCTGGTTCAATACCAGCATGGGATGGTGGGCTTTGCCACCCCGCAACTAAGATTGAACACAGCATGTTGAACTAAGCAACCATGAGCTGCCGAAGGGCAGCCAGATGGCTCAGTGTGCAACAAGGTTGCTGGTTCAACTCCTGCATGGGGTGGTAGGCTGCGTTCTACCCCTCCTACCCCCCCGACACACAACTAGATTGAAAGTGGCAACTGGACTTAGAGCTTAGCTTGAGCCCTCCACAAATAAGATTGAAGGACAATAACTTGACTTAGAGCTGATGTGTCCTGGAAAAACACAATGTTCCCCTTCCACAATTCCCCAACACTGTTCCCCTCCCCAATTCCCCCCAAAAAAATCTTTAAACAAGAACTTGGGAATGGTAAAAGCACAGAGATCAGCCCCAGAATCATAAAGCATAAGTGACTGATACAGGGCCCAGTAACGTATTTATGAAAATTTTCAACATAATGACTTTACAATCAGTTGTACAGGAAAAGATGATAGATGTATTGAATAACTAAAGAAGAATACAAGGCTACGTATTTTAAAGAATTTATTCCTGTACAAGAGAATATGATAATTTTAAACCCTTAGTCTAATGGGAGAGAAAAATAAATAAAATGTAACTTGATATGGGCTACATAATAGAAATGTAAATGCAATATTGGGTCCCAGTGCCCAGATCTTGGTTCCAAATACCTTTCTCTAATAAAAGGAACCAGGGCCGCTTGGAGAAATGGCTTATTCTAGATATGCCTGGAGTGGGGAATATTTAAGATGAGCCTGGAAACAAAAGATAAAGCAGTGTCCCCCCTAAACACACACACAGATGTGGGCATGTCAAAGGGACACAGGAGCCAGCTAAAAGATATTCCTTTGGCCCAAGCCTGAAAATTCTGGGAAATAAAGTAAAAAATATGCATATTGAATTATAAACATAAATATAAAACAAATATCCACTATTATATAAATCAGTGATTGAATAAACGGGGGAGAGTAGACATATCCCATGCAGAAAAATTCCAAACAATTTAGGTAGATACTTCATTTTCAAGGAGGTGAAACATAATTCCTCACTCCTTAAGCGTGGGCTATTCATAGTGACTTCCTTCCAAAGACAGCAGTAGGGAAAAGGGTAAAAGGAGTAACTTTACAGTGGAGGAACTTGACAAGCACTACCTCAGCAAGAGGATCAAGGGCAATGTCAACAGTGAGTGAAATGGAGGGTCCTAATGACTTTCATTAAATTTAGTTTTAAATCCTAGCTCTACAAATCATATCTCCCTCACCCCCCACAACCGTCAGAAACCAATCCCTTCCCCTGATAATCAGCAACCACCATGCCCCCCACCCCCAGCCCAGGCAACAGAAGACAGTAGCCAGGATCTGATTTTTTTTTTCATATTGACTCTTTATTGTCTTTTTTTAAAAAAATTTTTATTGTGAAATAAACACATTTTTAAATTAGTTTCTCAGGTTTACAACACAGTGCACTACTTATACCTTTACACTTGGTTTTTTTTTTTTTTTGAGGGCAGTGTCACTGGCCCTCACATGTGGGACCCGAACCAGGGCCGCTGGCTTCCCAAGCCAGCGCTCAAACACCGCGCCACTTGGCCGGCCCATAGTTATACTTTTTCAAAGTGACAACCCCCTCCCACAGTTCACCACCCCACTCCCCCCTCCATATCATATATATCTATTACAATTCCATTGAGTCCCTTCCACAGTGCACTCCACATTCTGTGACTATCTATATATTCAATTACAGTTGGTATACAATATTATACAACATCAGCTTCAGGTGTACAGTGCAGTGACCAAGCCTCTACTCCATCCATGAAGTGGTCTCCCTAACAAGGCATGTGACCATCTGACATGCCACAAAATTTTTACAACATTATTATATTCCCCAAACTGTGTTTTATATCCCTATGGCAATATTGTAGTTGCCTATTTATGCTGTCTAATCCCTTCCCCTTCTCCCTTATGCCCACCCCCCTCCCAACTAGCAACCCTTAGTTTTTCCTCTATGTCTGAGTCCGTTTGTGTTTACTTTGCTTGTTCATTTAGTTTTTCAGATTCCACATATAAGGAGATCATATGGTATTTGTCTTTCTCCGACTGACTTATTTCACTTAACATAATAGTCTTTTCAAAACATTATCAATTACATTCCCAGAACTGCACCCCATATCCTTGCAGCAACATTGTAGTCACTCACCTACGCTGTCCAAAACCTTCCCCCTCTCCCTCTTCCCCACTCCCTCCCAGCCAGCAACCATCAGTTTTTCCTTTATATCTGCTTGATATGATTTCAATCTACTTAAATTTACTGAGACTTGTTTTGTAGCCTAACATGTGGTCTATCTTGGAAAATATCCCATGTGCACTTGAGAAGAATGTATATTCTGTTGTTTCAGGGTGAAATGCTCTAAAAATATTGATAAAGTCCAGCTGATCTAAAGTGTCATTTAAGGCCACTCTTTCCATGTTGATTTTCTGTCTAAAGGGTCTGTCCATTGGTGACAATGGGGTGTTGAAGTCCCCTACTACAGAAGTGTTACTGTTGATTTCTGTCTTTATGTCTGTCAAAATCTGGTACATATAATTAGGAGCTCCTATGTTGGGTGCATAGATGTTTATTAGGGTTATAGTGCCTTTCTTTGTCTTTTATTGTAGTCTTCATTTTAAAGTCTGTTTTGTCCAAAATAAGTACTGCTACTCTAACTTTTTTTTTCTCATTTCCATTTGCATGAAATATCTTATTCCATCAGTAAACAGCATATACATGGGGCCTATTTTCTTATCCACTCAGCCACTCTCTGTCTTTTGATTGGAGCATTTAGCCCATTCACATTTAAAATGATTATTGATAGGTGCATATGTATTGCCATTTTGTTATGTGTATTCCTGGTCTTCCTAGGTTAGCTTGTTTACCCCTTTCTCTTGTTTAAAAAAGCCCTTTTAGCATTTCTTGCAGTGCTGGCTTGGTGGTAATGAATTCCTTAAGCTTGCTCTTTTCTGAAAAGCTCTTTATTTCTCCTGCAAATTTAAGTGATAGCCGAGCTGGGTAGAGCAATCTTGGTTGTAGGCCTTTATTTTGTGTCACTTTGAATATCTCCTGCCACTCCCTTCTGGCCTGCAGAGTTTCTGTAGACAAGTCAGCTGTTAGTCTAATAGGAGTTCCTTTGTATGTAACCTGCTGTCTTTTTCTTGCTGCTTTTAGGATTCTGTCTCTGTCTTTAAACTTTGCCATTTCAACTATGATGTGTCTTGGTGTGGAACTGTTTGGGTTCAGCTTGTTTGGAACCCTCTGCACTTCTTCCTGGACATGTATGTCAATTTCCTTCACCAGGGTAGGGAAGTTTTCAGTCATTATTTTTTCAAATACATTCTCGACCGCTTGCTTCTTCTCTTCTCCTTCTGGCATTCCTATGATGTGGAGTTGTTGTGGTTCATCTTGTCCCATAGGGCTATTTTCATTATTTTTTATTGTTTTATCTTTTTGTTGTTCCAACTGGGTGATTTCTGCTATTTTGTCTTCCAAATCGGTGATCCGATTCTCTGTTTCATCTACTCTACTAGTGATTCCTTCGAGTGTGTTCTTCATTTCAGTTATAGTATTCTTTAGTTCTAACTGGTTGTTTTTTATGATTTCTCTATCCTTTCTTATGTCCTCACTAAGTTTGTTAAACATTCTTATCATCAGTGTTCTAAACTCTGTCTCTGAAAGGTTGGATCCCTCTGTTTCATTTCATTCCATTTCTAGAGGTTTCTTCTGATCTTTTACTTGTGACATATTTCTTTGTTTCCTAATTCTGGCTGTCACTCTAGGATTGCTTTGATGTATTTGATAGATCACCAGGAGAGCCCTGGCTGGATCACACAGGCACACAGCTCACAGCCCAACACTCCCAGGAAAACTCCCCATCTTAGCCTGTCCCAATCAGCCGCTCGCAGATCAGGCTGAGCAGCCTTTCAACTAATCACCAAGCTGGCAACTCTGCATGTGCAGTGCGGAGATCTGGGACCGAGCTGGCTCGCACACTCCCGCGTCTCAGTGAGCAGCCTGTTGGAGCCAGAGTGCACCTGTCAGGTGTTTCCCTGGCAACGCAGCACAACAGGATGGAGGGTGGGGATCCAAGGTGGCTCTCGCACTACCAGGTATCAGTAAGCAGCCTGTTGGAGCCGGAGGGCACCCATGCAGCATTTCCCTGGCAACTCAGTATAAGTCTGGCAGAGAGTGGGGCTCCAAGGCCACATGTGCGTGCACACACACACACACACACACTCATGCACTTCTGCACCATTTCCACAAGACCAATGCAGCACCTGGACCTGACCCTCTGTGGGAGGGCCCAACACTGAAAAAATGGCACCCTCCTGTACACTACTCATGTACAAACTCCACACCAGGGGAACAATAGTCCCCAAAACCTCCAGCTTCTGCACCAAAGGTGCTCAGTTCTGTCCATCCCCGCAGGCTCCTGGGTCCTGCTTACACAGCTACTCCCTCAACCAGGAACCAGGTGAGTGCTCCCTGGCGAGCGACACCATGCACCAGCCCCACTGATTCTCTAGCTGCCCTCAGGCTCACCGAGCTGGGCAAAGAGAGTCCTCACTAATTTACTGCCAGCTGTCTTGGAACATCTGTTCCCAGCAAAGGAACTCTGGGCTGGTGATCTTGGTGTGTGGCCAGAGGGTCTCTCACCCAACCGGAGAAATCTCCCCACAGCTGGGACTTCCCTCACGGGGTTCGCACTCTCTCGTCTCCACCCGTCCTACCAGACCCGACGTGGCCACCTCTTTAAGTTCTTCGTTTAGAGGTTCTGTTCATCTAGTGTTACTGGGACTTTCAGGGTTGAATGTTGTATAAATTATTTGCAATTTCTGTGTGATCCTGGGAGGCAGTTAGCATAGCATCTGTCTATTCTGCCATTTTTCCCAGGATCTGATTAATGGTCACATGGTCCAGACCTCTGCCAGGCCAAAGACAACATCTTGACCTAAGTTACATTTTAGCTCTTGAGCCCTAAGGTGGAACAACCCCCTGGTTACTTTCCCATGAGACTCTGGAAAAGACCTCAGAACTGTCCTCAAGATATAAGAAATTATTCATTACCCCCACCTCACCTCCAACCAATCAGCTCCCAGCATGACCCAGAACCCTTAACCCACAGTGTCTTGCGAGTTTGCCCTACATGCCATTGGGGAGCCAGGTCCTAAGAGTGCTAACTCACTTGTGTTTCTGGGCTGGGTGCCATTTCCTTAAATAAATCACTACTTTCTTTGCTGCAAATTCCTGTTTGTCTCCCCGCTGGCTTTCATGTGTTCAGACAAACTAACCCCTTGAGTTCGGAACATGAGAAGTCATTCTGATAGCATCCTTAATATCATGTAATGAGAATGGCACGTTACGTCTAAAATATACCACCAAGAAACACATAACCTGAGTCTACTAGTGAGAGAAATGTCATCCCAACCACAATTGAGAAACATTCTACAAGAGTCCTCAAAACTGTCAAAATAAAACTAAGGAAAGTCTGAGAAACTGCCAGAGCCAAGAGCAGTCTAAGGAAACATGACAACTACATGTAATATGATATCTTGTATGGAACCCTGGAACAGAAAAAGAGCAATTGGGAAAAACTGACAAAATCTGAGTAAAGTATGAACTTTAGTTAATGATAATGTATCAATATTGGCTCATTATTTGTGACAAATGTATCCTACTGATGTAAGATATTAATAATAGGGAATACTGTATGTGGGGTATATGGGAAACTTCTGTACTATCTTTTCAAGTTTCCTGAAAATCTAAAATTATCCAAAATAGAAATTTCATAAAAATATATAATGCCAGGACAGTTCCGAAAAAATGTGACCATTTGCTTAAGAAGGGATTAGGAGAAGAGACAGCATTTTTCTTTTTTCTTTTTCTTTTTTTTTTTTAAAGAAAGGATGTCTTTATGATTCTACAATTTAAAAATGATAAAATATTAGGAAGCCAATAAATTTAATGGTTTAGATGACAAGATAATTTCCTTGAAGACACAAATTACAAAACTGACTCAAAAAGAGAATAATATCTAATAGCCCTATATATGTTAAGAAAATTAAACTTTAATTAAAACTTCACACACAGAAAGCCCCAGCCTCATAGACTTTTACTGGTGAATTCTATCAAACACACAAAGAAGAAATCATATCAAACCTATATAAATGCTTTAAGAAAAAGGAAACTTCCCAACTCATCTCTTTCTGTCTTCTTTTTCTTTCTTTTTTACCCTAAGAAACGATATGAGAGGTGGTAAAGTTTGACTTTGCCTTCAAAAGAGGAATTAGAGCTCGCTAGAGAAAATAATTATAAGCAGAAGGAAAGACAAGTAGGAACATGAGACGTTTGGACTAAGAGGACATATTCAGGTCCCCCTGGTTTATGAAGGCTATTATAAGAAACACTGAGAAGAATTTGTGGCTAGAACACAACAGGCTCTACAAAATATGATAGGGAGTTTGGATTCTACCCTGAAGACAGTAGATTCGACAGAAATATTGAAACAAAAGTAGACTTGTGTTTGTTTTAAGGACAGTAACCCTGATGGCAGTAGTGGAGATGATGTAAGGAGAATGTGGAGGCTAGAATCCATTTAGGAAATATCCATTGTTTTCTTAGTGAGAAACAGAGAGGAGGTCTACTACATGAGTACCAATGGGATAGATTTGGGGGTCATTTTCTGAATAGCATTAATAAGATTTGGTGGCAACCTGAATGGTAACAGTGAGGGAAGAGAAAGGTGAGCTCAAGAGTTTTCCGAATTCCTCAGTTTGGTTTACCAGGTAGATAGAACTCCAGTTATTCGATGGGAAAGAAAGGGGAAATAATATTTTGAGGTTACAAAAATAGGAGTAAAGAAGAGATCACAAAGTCTCAGTATAATAGTCACAAGCTTGCTTATTTGATATACATTTCAATTTTCCTCACCCATATTTATGTGCCTCCATATTGGATAGCACTGCTTTTTATTTGGTAAATACATATCTTTATATAACTAATTTCAACAGTTTTTATTAAATGTAATTGGGGTGACATTGGTTAGTAAAATTATACAGGCTTCAAGTGTACATTTCTATAATACATCATCTATATATTGTGTTGTGTGTTCACCAACCAGAGTCAGTTCTCCTTCCATCACCGTATATTTGATCCCCTTTATAGTGACCACATGTGAAGAAAAACCCTCATTCTGTCCCCAAAGTTTGATCTTCCATGGAGATCAAGAACTGCAAATACTATATGATATTGCTTAATTACAAACATTACTCCAACGCAATGCAAAGCCTACTTTACCTAGATAGACAGTACAGTATGTGGTTTAAGTGCTGGGACTGTATTCCCTGGGTGACTATATATATCATATCATATCATATCATATCATATCATATCATATCATATCATTAGTAGATTGTAATTTAGGGATTTTTACTTAATCTGTGTCAGTGTCTGACTTTTGTCATCTGTTAAATAAATCAGCCTTCATGGGCTCTTTAGAGCATTACAAGATTGCCAGGAACATGGTAAATAGTAGCCATTTATTACTACAGGTATTAATCTTCTTTGAAATTTCCTTCATTTGGCACAGAGCAGACTTAAAGCAGTAAAAGATGTTTTAAAAACAAATTTCAACAGAGCTTCATAATATAAAATGTACTTCCATATACAAAGAATTAACTTCTCTTCCACCAGATCTATCTGATATGTAAAATGGGTTGTATTATGTCCAATATATAGATATGCATAGGTATGGAAATTGAAGCTCATAGTATCTAAGCTACTATTCCAAGGTTACAAAGACAGTAAGTTACAAAGCCAAAGTGGAGACCCTGTGCCTTATGTGTCATATTCTATCCAGCATTCTCACCATGTTAGAATTTTGCCTGCATTAACAAACACAAATACAGTAGATTGCATCATCTGTGTTTGTTTAGGCAGATATGGGGTTCAGATTTCAGCCTTATCACCTATTATCCAGATGAGTTTGGTGACTTCTCTACACAAAACTTACTTAATCTGAAAAAAGATAATATTTGCCTTTTAAAGTATTTAGGCACTGATAAGAACAAGGCATATAAAGCACTTGCTAAGTTGTTGGTCTGTACCAGGGTTTGGCAAACTTTTGAGATGGAAGAGTCAATCCTGTTCCTGACAACACTTTAAAAAGTATTTGAGAGCCATAAAACAAATGAAATCACCATTATGTGAATAATATCCTTTAAAAATTTTATAAACGTAACTATGATAGTTCTATTTTCATTTTCAATTTTACTTCAGGGCCACATGTACATACCCAAAGAGCCACATGTGGCTCACGAGCCACAGTTTGCCGACCCCTGGTCTGTAGGAAGAACTCATCATTTATTTTATTACTCTTATGGGAGTCTTCTAGCATAAACCTTATATCTATGGAAGGGCACTAACAGATTTTCTGATAAAAGAAGAGTTGCTTAGTCCTAAAAGTAAAGTAGTATATGTAGCCCAATGCACCAATATCCTTCACTGGATTAAAGTGTTTCCAAGTAGCCAGCCAGGTATTCTGATTTAGCCATGATAAATCACAATGGGTAGTATCACTCTTATTGCTATTCTTATATACAAGAAAATTATGGATAGCCTGTGTCCAGGAAAATCACCATAAACATTAAGATCACAAGGTGTACAGTACACGGCCTCCAATTTTATATTTCAAGAACACAGCAGAAAAGGCACTTTGGTTCATTAGCTTCTCAGTTTGTATCACTAGACACTTTGCCACTGTCTCTTCCCAAATTATCTTACTCTGATGAGATGTCAGCTTAGAGGTGGCATCCCATGCATTATCGTTATACTCATTTCAGCATAAGATCTACTTCTGTTCTTCTATAAATAAATAAATAAATAAATAAATAACCCACAGAAGTGGGTTTAATTTCATTCTTTAGGCAACTGTTGGTAAAACCACAAGTTTAAAAACTTAAAGCAAGACAGCAGATTACCACATAGTATCTTCTCCCACCTTGATTTTTTAAAGACATGGTGAGTATTTTCTATGTACCAGCTACTGTACGATATATTATTTCACAGATGCCCCAGACATGTTCCCAGTACTGAAAGGGCTCACCACCTAGGTGGGAAGACTGAGTGAGCATCACAGAGCTAAGAAAAATCAACTTAGTTTACATAAGGAAACGGTTCTCCATGCCATGTTAATGGATTTGGGTTCATTAAATTGTATTTGTTTGGTTTTGTTACATTTTAAAAGCAGGACAGGTCTTACACGACTTCAGCTATCACAAGTGACACAATTAATTGTTCTCTTTGTAAATAGAACGTGTGGCCATTTTTGTGAGAGTGCATGAGAATGACAGCTGTAAATATTTTAGTATTCTATATGCCAACACTGTTCTTTTTAAAAAAGATTTCTATTAATAATATAGCTAACATACAATATTATATTAGTTTCAGGGGTACACCATAGTAATTCAACATTTACATACCTAAAGAAGCGATTACCATAATAAGTACAGCAACCATCTGACACCATACCATGCTAACACAATATTATTGAGTATATTCCCCATGCTGTATACTACATCCCCATGACTTACTTGCTTTATACCTGGAAATTTGAACTTTTTATGCCCATTCACCTTTTCATCCCCTTTTTAATTTTTCAATTACAGTTGACAATCAATATTTTATATTAATTTCAGGTGAACAACATAGTGGTTAACATGTATGTATTTTAAGATGTGAACCCCCTGACTACTCTAGTATCCACCTGGCACTATACATAGTTATTACCATATTATTGACTCTATTCCCTATGCTTTACTTTATATCCCCATGACAATTTGGTAATTACTAATTTGTACTTCTTTTTTTAAAGATTTTATTGTGGAATTGGGGGAAGGGAACAGACAAGTTGCTGTCCTTTTGTTCTTCAATCTAGTTGTAGAGGACTTTGCTTCACTGGCCCATCTTGGTATAATCATTGTGCTCTTCTTGGGTGAGGCAGATCAGTCACTGGCCTCTGGACAGCTGCTCACAGCGGCTTTTGGCAGCTCACACTGGCTGCCAGCTGCTCACGCTAGCTGCCGGCTACTCACTGTAGCCTGTGGCAGCCCACTGCAGCAGGGGCTGCAGCTATGCCATTCTGGGGACTCATAGTAGCCCAGCTCCAGGTGGAGCTGTTCACCATGTTAGCTGTAAAGGGCAGTGTCACTGGCCTTCATGTGGGATCCAAACCAGGGCTGCTGCCATACCAAGCCAGCTCTTAACCAACGCACCACTCGGCCGGCCCCCAATTTGTACTTCTTATTGCTTTCACCTTTTCTCCTCTCCTGTCTATCACCCCAACAAATCTAGTATCCATCTGACACTATACAGTTATTACAATATTATTGACTATATTCCTTATGCTATTCCTACATCCCCATGACCACTTTGTAACAACCAACTTGTACTTCTTAACCCCTTTCCCTTTTTCCACCACCCCCTACACCCCTCCCATATAGCAACCAGCAAAATGTTACCCGTATCTATGAGAATGTTTATGTTTTGTTTATTTTGCTCTTCAGATTGTACCTATAAGCAAAATCATATTGCATCTGTCTTTCTCTGACACTACACTCAATACAACACCTTCCAGGTCCATCCATGCTACCACAGATGGTAAGAAATCATTCCCTTCCATGGCCTAGCAATATACCATCGCAATAATGCACCACCTCTTCTTTATCTATTCATCCACCAATGGACACCTAGGCTGCCTCCCCATCTTGGCTATTGTAAACAATGCTGTGATGAACATATGGATGCACATGTCCCCTCGAAGTAGTGTTTTGGGTTTATTCAGATAATTATCCAGGAGTGGGATTACTGGGTCCTTCTTTGTCTCTTGTTATAGCCTTTGTTTTAAATTCTATTTTGTCTGGTATAAGTTGTGATACCACAGTTTTTGTTGTTGTTGTTGTTGTTTTTGTTTTCCATTTTCACAAAATATCTTCTTTTACCCTTTCACTTTCAGTCTGTGTGTGTCTTTCAATCTGAAGAGAGTCTTATGTAGGCAGCATATGTAAGGGTTTATATTCTGATTCATTCAGCCCACCTATGTCTTTGATTGGAGAATTAGTCTATTTACATTGAGAGTAATTGTTAATAGATATGTTGCTATTGTCATTTTGTTATTCATAATTATGATCTTTTCTTTTTCCATTTTAAACATATCTCTTTAACACCATTAGTTTTAGTGCTGGTTTGGTGGTGATGTACTCCTTTAGCTTTTTCTTGTCGGAGAAGCTCTTTATCTGTCCTTTGATTCAAAATGATAGCCTTCCTGAATAAAATACACTTGGTTGTAGGTCTTTGCTTTTAATCTCATTGAATATTTGGTGCCAATTCCTTCTGGCTTGCAAAGTTTCTTTTGAGAAATCAGCCACAATCTTATGGGAGCTCCCTTATAAGTTACTAGTTGCCTTTGTCTTGCTGTCTTTAGGATTCTGTCTTTAACCTTATTTTTTTTTTAAGATTGTATTGGGGAATTGGGGGAGGGGAACAGCAAAATTGTTGTCTTTTTGTTCTTCAGTCTAGTTCTGGAGGATGCCACTTCACTGGCCTATGTTGGTATTATGACCACTGTGCTCTTCCCAGCTGAGGCAGTCAGTCACCAGACATTGGATAGCCACTCCCAGCAGCTCACGGCAGCTCCCAGCAGCTCACAGCAGCCTATGTCATTGGCGGCCACTCACGGTAGCTTACGGCAGCCCAATGCAGCCCCACTGCAGCCTACACCATTGCCGGCCACTCATGGCATCCCAGCTTCAGATCGAGCTGTTGTTCACAATATTAGCTGTAGAGGGCACAGCGTCACTGGCCCATGTGGGGACTGAACCAGTGGCCCTGCTGCTCAGAGCTCATGCTCGTATACCAACTGAGCTACTCGGCCGGCCTTCTCTTTAACCTTTGCCATTTTGGTTATAATGTGTCTTGGTGTGGGCCTCTTTTGGTTTATCTTATTTGGGACTCTGCACTTCCTGGACTTCTATGTCTATTTCCTTCGCCAGGTTAGGAAATTTTTCAGTCATTATTTCTTCCAACAGGTTCTCAATCCCTTGCTTTCTCTCTTCTCCTTCTGGTACCCCTATCATACAAATGTTGTTATGCTTGATGCTGTCTCAAAGGCCCCTTAAACTCTCCTCATTTATTTTTTGGAGTCTTTTTTTCTTTTTGCTGTTTAGATTGGGTATTTTCTACTACCCTGTTTTCCAAATCACTGGTTTGATCCTCTGCTTCATCTAGTCTGCTGGTAATTCCTTCTAGCGCATTTTTAATTTCAGCTATTGTATTCTTTATTTCTGTCTGGTTGTTTTTTTATGGTTTCTTTGTCCTTTGTTATGCTTTCTATCACTTTGTTGAAGTTCTCACTAAGTTTCTTGAGCATTTTTATACCTGAGGTCGGCAACCTGAGGCTCGTTAGTCACATGCGGCTCTTTAGGCATGTTCAATCTCAAAAGTTTTCTGACCCCTGGAAGAGACAATCCTGTCCCTCATGACATATAAAAATTATTTGAGAGCCATAAATATATTTTTACAAAATCACCATTATGTGAATAATATCCTTTCAAAAATTTATAAATGAAACTATGATAGTTTTATTTTCATTTTCAATTTTACTTCAGAGCCATATGTACATACCCAAAGAGCCACATGTGGCTCATGAGCCACAGTTTGCTGACCTGGTGGCTCTTCTGTCTCAAAAGTTTGCTGACGTCTGCCTTATACCATTGTTTTGAACTCTGTATATGGTAGGTTGCTTGACTCCATTTCTTTTAGTTCTTTTTCTGGAGTTTTATCCTGTTCTTTCATTTGGGATGTATTTCTTTGTTTCCTCATTTTGGCTGCCTCTTTGGGTTTGTTTGTATGTATTAGGTAAATTTTCTATTCCTCTCAGTCTTGACCAGGTGGCATTATGTAGTAGATACTTTGTGAGTTCCTGGCATAGTCTCTCTGGTCACTTGCTCCAGGTGCTCCAGGAATGTCCCTTATGTTGGTTGTGTGTGGCCTCCTGCATCCAATGATTCACTTAATTCTTACAACAGCTCTAGTGGTACCCATCCTTAATAATTCCATATTACAGGTAAGTAAACAAGGATCAGATGATTAAATAATTTGCTCAAAATCTCACAACTAGAAGATTGAGGAGTCATCATTTAAAATCACAAAGTACAATTACAGCACTAAGAGATTAATATTCTGATGGAGAGAGAATGTTTTTCAAAATGGGTAAATACAAATGTAAGAAATTAACACACTGAGGATGGGGCATTTAAAAATATAGATGCAGGGCCGGCCGAGTGGCGCGGCGGTTGGGTGCTGGCTTGGGAGGCCAGCGGCCCCAGTTCGGGTCCCGTATTATTTCTTAAACAAAAACAAAAAAAGAAAAGAAATAAAAATATAGATGCAAATATGCATCACCAGTCCACAATATGTTAAGCATATCCCAAATACTATGCTTTTTGAGCTCACGCTAATTACAGAGGTGACCCAGACTGCCCTGGCTCTCCTTGCTTGTTCATTAATAGGGAGAAGTGGTATGGCTTTTCCCATTTCTCCTCCCTTCATCTCCATAGGTCTAGTAACAGGCACAGAAATAACATTTAAGCTGTATTGTGTTCCTCTAACCTCGTTATCTATACCAGCATTAAATGGTAACCATGGGTCGTTCACAGGTTACTACTTCCAAAGGCTACATATTGCTATATGTAAAAACAGAGCTGTGTTGTAAAACAACCTTTAAAAATACCTAAGTATAATCAGTTTAGAATGTGTTCTCCCAGCAATATTTCTCAGAACACTTAATGTACATTGTGAATTGCCAATAGAGGGGATATACTATGCAAGATATTTCAAACTTACTTAACCAAGGAATTTTTGTTTCTCCATACACATTTAATGGGCCTAGTGTTCTATGGGATGTATTTTAGGGGAAACCATTCTAGAAATTTCAGTATCATATCAGAAAATGATCACAATAAGCATTTCTATTTCTCTCTTTGGTAAATCAGGTGTCCTTCTATAGGCCTTGTTGCTTAGCTACAAAGTAACCAGAAGGGCTAAATGAATCATCTGAAAATCAAATTATCAATAAAGTACATTATCACATTCTATTATTAGGATAGTCATTTGCCTTTTTTCATATTAGGAAGAAAGAATCATATTTAAAACCTACAAGGTAACACAAGCTTCCTGATAACTTGATTAAATAAGCATTAGAGCACATTTTGGGATTGCTTTATTGTAAATAACAGAATTGACAACCATGTTACAGGATCTACATGAACCATTCCTGTAAAAGTGCCTCCCTAGAGGAACTCAAGTAGATACTTACCCAAATACAAAATAGGATTTCTCATTTTCTGAAAGGAGAAAAAGGCTATCAGAAGCTTTATCTTACACACAGGATATTAATTATTAGCTTCCATTAGCTTTTATTTTTTAACTTGTCAGCAATGTTTTCCTTCTGAAAAATATCTTATGGCTCTTATATAAAGCATTCAGATTATTTTTTGCTAGTTTGATGATTTCTCCTATCCTCTATCCTGCCATAATTTCTTAGATTGGTACATGACACAGAGTAGGTACCTAATTAATATTTACTGAAATAATGTATTGATTTGTACTCTTCCAAAAGAAAAGAAAACCTTAACTACTGTAAAGCAAATTTTTTCTCTTCTATTCACACTACCCTGTCCTCAATTCTCACATCTCTTAATGTTTAAAAAAGTGCTTCCCTCTTCTCAACATCCAGTCTTATCTTTAATACTTGCTCTAAGCTTCTCAAAATAGTCACCACCATAGCCAAATTTCTTTAATTAGTAACAGCAGCACTCTTCATAACAGCCAAGAGCTTGAATCAATCCAAACATTCATCAATTGGTGAATATAAATAAGCATACTGATGTATGATGAAATGGTATTTAGCATAAAAAAAGAATGAAGTACATGCTACAACATGATGAAACTTAAACATCATGCTAAGTGAAAAAAAGCCAGCCACAAAAGATTGCATATTTTATGATTCCATTCATATGTCATGTTCAAAGAATGGCAAATCTGTAGAGATAGAAAGTAAATTAGTGGCTTCCTAGCGCTGTGGGTGAAAACAGGTTAACTGCAAATGGGCATGAAGTACCTTAATGTGGTGATGGACGTGTTCCAAAACTTTACTGTAATGATGAACTTGGTAAATTTAATAGAAATCACTGAATGGTACACATATATGAATTTCATGGCATGTAAATTATACCTCCATAAAGTTGTTTGAAAGAAGTAGTGAGTACCTCTGCATTTGCTCCAAATGAAGGTTCTTCCTATGAACGTCAGCTCATGAGCTAACATATCTTTGTTTTACATAAAACTCCTTATACAGAGACATATATTCTGTACCTGAAATGCTTTTGACATTATTATTATTATTATTTATTTGTATTATTATTACAACTACTTGAGATTTGTGATAACTATTTTAGAAGCACACTCATTTAGTGTGCATGCTTTTACCATCAGGAGATATTTATTTCAGTTTCAGCATAGCTGACTGTATTACTCTAGACTAATTCCTTTTTGTTCTTTAATTTCTTTATCTGAAAAGATATGATACCCTCTGTTTATAAAGTATTTAAATAGCCACATTCAAATGGAACATCTTATAAATACAGAATAACTTCAATTAAGCTATTTAAATAATGTATGGAGATGATTATTGGTCTATGAAAGCTTTTTAGCAAAATTCAGTTCCATGTGATTCTGTTCAAATGCATTGGAAATTGATAGCTACATCATCACATTATAAATATACCAAACATTCACACATTTTTAGGACCTGTAAGTGAAATGCATATCGATTTTCACCATTCCTATAATTTGATTTTTCTTTCAGTCAAAAAGAGCTGAATGCAGTTGTCTTTTGGATACGTTATTTTCCTAAGAATGCACTTCTCACTTATTATGAAATGTTTTCCCACCTGACTTTTTTAGAATTCTCTTAGCTAAAGTAATATTAACAACTGCACAATATGAAGGTTTTCTGATAGTCTGTGAATACTTCTAAACAAGAGAAAATTTCAAATTCAATCTAAGTCTTAGAAAATGAATATAAAAAGAACTTTATCTTTCAAATAATAATTCCACATAACTTGGAGATTAACAAAACCACATATTTCAACAGAGTCACTTAGCTTTCTTATAGTACAATATTAGGCTGAATCCAAATTTATCATTGAACCTCTGCTCTTTTGTCCTTGATGCTAATGAATCCTTGAATTACAAATGAATTAAACAGTAAAATCCAAAAACCATCAGTAAAAGAGTGGCTGAGAATTTCAATTTGATACCAACCTAGATGGGTCATTTTAAATAAAGTATTTAAATGATACTTCTTGGTTGTATAACCATGGACAAGTTTTTGTTATCTTCGAGTGCCAGATCTTCTGTAAAGCGTGTTGATAGTTACAATAAGGAGCAAATGAGATAATATATGTCAAATATTTTCCACATTGCCAGTTACATGATAAGTATTCAATAAATGAGCAAGAAACTTAATAATCCTTTATTTACTCAGTATATACTAATGAATTCTAACCTAGAATTATGATGACAGTATGAGCTATTCTGTATTTATTATCTTCTACTTCAACTTGGACATACAGAAAGGACATTGAACTTAGTATATATTTCTAAACATTCTCAAGTTTTATCCAAACCATTTATTAAAAACTCGTTGCTAAATGATTTCCATAAATGGACAACTGAAGCTAACAATTTTCTCTTTCACAACCGAAAGGTATCCTATAGAAACAGACTAGTTCTCATAATGTCACCATTCCAACTTCTGCCTCTTCCCTACTCAAAGTCTCAGTCCAACTAATTCAGCTCCAGTGACTTTTAGATATAGGTAACATTAAACTGCAGTCCTTTGTTCACAACTTACTTTACCATATGTTGCCTTATAATTTATCAATTATAAATCACATGCTTCATGGAATGTACTATTAGAAATATTCACTAATCTTTAAAATCCACAACTCAATTCCACAGTTACTTTTTATTTCCCTATAGCTTAGCTATCTAATAAAACATTTTAAAAGAATCCCAGCCACCACCAGAGATAGAATGCCATGATGAAATATTGTATATGCCTTCTCCAGTCACTCATTTTACTGAATGATTACAAGTTTATATGGGGGCCGGCCGAGTGGCGCGTTGGTTAAGAGCTGGCTTGGGATGCCAGCGGCCCCATTTCAGATCCCCCATATGAGGGCCAGTGACAATACCCTCTACAGCTAAGATGGTGAACAACAGCTCCAGCTGGAGCTGGGCTGCACGAGTCCCGGCGATGGTGTAGGCTGCAGCCCCTGCTGCAGTGGACTGCCATAGGATACAGTGAGCAACTGGTAGCCAGCATGAGCGGCTGGCAGCTGGTGTGAGCTGCCAAGTGCTGCCATGACCGGCCGTCCAGAGGCTGGTGACTGATCTGCCTCACCCGGGAAAAGCGCAATGATAATACCAACATGGGCCAGTGAAGCAACATATTCCACAACTAGACTAAAGAACAAAAGGACAGCAACTTGTCTCTTCCCCGTCCCCAGTTCCCCAATAAAATCTTTAAAAAAAAAAAGTTTATGTGAATAAGGATCCTTGTTAAAAATGGTGGTGGTAGCTGGGTCCCGGGTTTCAGGGCTGCTAGGTGGGTTCTAGCCACAGCTGGTGCCTATATAGAGTGGTGCCCATGGTGAGGAGAGGGGAGTCCACTCACATCTGGAAGGCTCTCACTTACTTTGTCCCACTCTCCAAGGTGGAAGTGAGCATGCCGAACATCTTCCTGAAGTCTCACCACAGAGGGCATGAGAGACCCAAGTTTGTGGCCTACCTCCATCTCCACATCAGGCCCAAGCCCTTTCCCTGGGGAGATGGTAACCATACTCTATTCCATAATAATATGTGAATCCACTTCCGGGTGGCTATGAAAATGAATAAATAGAACCTGGACCACTAGCATTGCTGACCACAGAACTGGTTTGGATCATTACTCTGAACACGGACCAGGAAAGTATATGTGACCTTAAGCTGACCTTCTTTCCTGTATCAAATGATGACCAGTATACTGATCTTCTATCCCTTTCCTTATGGCAGGAGATGGCTTAAATAAATCACTTTAGAATGGTCATGGAAAAAAAAAGTTTATGTGAGTGATATTCCTGGCAACTATAAAGAAATGAGAAACAGCACACTCTCAATTTATGATCTGTTATCATAATGTAGGTGGGATCTACACATGGGCAGCAACATTTCATGCTAGGTGATAAATGTATGGTTTTAAGATGTCCGGGCAAATGGCAAGTCATTTATGATAAGCCTATCTGCTCAAAGTAATACATTGGCCCAGAAAATTCATCCACTGCTTTAAAGATCACTTAAAATTGTTAATGTGATTTCTACACCCTTTATTTCTAAATTTGAAAGTTTTCATTTTCAAAATCAATTGGTTATGATTTTGGTTTCATCGCCAAAGTATGTAATGAAAGCTATATGACGAAATTTTCCAAGAGTCTTAAGAGAAAGCAAATGGACTCTAATTCAGAATCCCTGTCCTTTGCATCAGTGCTTCTCTCAATCCTCAGTGTTCATAAGATCATCTGGCAATCTTATCAAATTTCATATTCTGATTGAGTGGATTTGGGACAAGGCCTGAGATTCTGTATTTCTAATAAACTTCCTGGTGATGTACGTCTCCAGTCCATAGACCACACTTTGAGTAGCAAGTGTCTAAAGTTACCATTATATTGACAAGACAAGGCTTAAAAATTTCAAAAAAAAGTTAGAGAATCCATTATGATATACATCTTAAATCCTGTGGGGAAGTAAAGAAAAAGAGAACTTAGCGACAGAAAAGAACACTGTATTCTAGAGCAGCAAAAAATTTTTAGGCCTTTACCATCACTCTGCAGAACTATAGATTTTTATTTTCTATCTGGCCATGTGAAATCCACTCTGCAAAATCTATGTAAAGCAGGATCAAATTTAGAGGGGAGGGGGCTGTAAACTTCAATGGGGATAAAATTTACATCTTTATTTACATTAACCTCTAACATTTTCTACAATTATGAATGCAGACAACATACTTTTGTGATAGCAGTGCCCGCAATTTTCTGTATAGACATGTTATGTACTACTTCAAAATTATGACAGTTATTAAATCTATGTGTGCCAGATCTAGCTATGTAATATAAGTTTTTATATCATTATACTATAAATTTGTTTTGATATTCTCTTAACTGTATTAATTTCCTCTATAACACTTATCAAAAATTGAGATACCATCTATATTATTTGGCAAATGTCAAGCTTATTCTACATGAATATAAGCTTCATAAGAACATGAATTTTGGGGGCTGGCTGAGTGGCGCAGTAGTTAAGCGCTGGCTTGGGACACCAGCGGCCGCAGTTCAGGTCCCACATATGAGGGCCAGTGACACTGCCCTCAAAAAAAAAAAAAAAAAAAGAACATGAATTTTTGTCTTTTTTGTTGTTGTTTACTGTTGTATCCCTCAAATCTAGACCAGTGCCTGTTCTCTACAGTAGACACTAAGTATATACTTTTTTCAAAAAAATGAAGGAAATGAAACTAGAAACAAAGAAAGAACAGTTACATGTGTGAAACATTGATAGATACATAGATATAAAATGTTATTGGTTCTGTAAAAATGCCATTGAAATCTTGACAGGAATTGCACTGAGTCTATAGATGGCTTTTGGTAGTACTGACATTTTAACAATATTAATTCTTCCAATCCAGAATGCAGGATACCTTTCCATTTATTTGTACCTTCTTCAATTTCTTTCACCAATGTCTTACAGTTTTCAGAGTAAAGATCTTTCACCTCCTTAAATTTATTACCATGTATTTTGTTTTTGATGCTATTATAAATGGGATTTTTATCTTTAAAATTATTTATATGTTGCAGTAACAGTTGACATTCAATATTATTTTATGTTAGTTTCAGATATTCAGCATAGTAGATATTTATATAATTTATGCAGTGATCCCCTGATTCATCTAGTACCAATCTGGCACTATACAGCATTGTTTGCAACATTACTGACTTTATTCTATGTGCTGCACTTTATATCCCAGTGACTATTATGCTAAATGAAGTAAGTCAGACTGAGAAATACAAATACTGTATGATCTCACTTATATGTGGAATCTAAAGAACAAAGTAAATGAACAAACAAAACATAAACAGACTCATAGATACAGAGAAATGATGGTTGCCAGAGGGGAGGGGGTTTGGGGAGCTGGGCGAAAAATGTGAAGGGATTTTGAAACACAAATTGGATCTTTATTTTTCAGAAAATTTGTTGGTAGTGTATAGAAACAGTACTGATTTTTGTATGTTAATTTTTTTATCCTGCAACCTTCCTGAATTCATTGATTAGATCTAAGTTTTTTGGTCGAATCTTCATGATTTTCTAAATATAAAATTACGTTAGTGCAAATAGAGGCAATTTTACTCCCTCCACCAATTCTGATACCTTTTCTTTCTTTCTTGATTACTCTAGCTAGGAGCAATGTTGAACAGAGCAGTGAGAGTGGAAACCCTTGTCTTATTTCTGATCTTAGAGGGAAAGCTTTCGACCTTTTACCATTGAGTGCGGTATTAGCTGTGGGTTTGTCATACATGGCAAATCATTTATAGAAATGTCAACTCTAGTTCTTGAACAAGTAATATTTAATTTAGTTCTTACATATTATAAAAATAAAATGTGTCTCTTTGACTAGGCAATTTTAAAATTTCAGTGTGCCTTCTCAGCAGTTCATAAACATAAGAACATAAAAATAGTCTTAAATCATGTATCTATGTGTGTCACAAAAGACATCTATACCATTTATTTTCTTAGCTCTGATATCAAGGTCCAAATAAAGAAAAGTAATGTGTAAGACAGATTATCTGTGTTTAGATTTCCCCCCACTCCTATATCCATAGACTTGCTTAATACCCACTGATTTTCTCAGACTCAAACAGTTAAATCCTAGAAAATGACCCTTTCTTCATTTCAGGGCTTATTCCATCAATCTTCTTTCTCTCTTACTGAATCTCTTGATATTTATGTCTCTCGTATCTTTGGCCTAATTTCATTCAAATAAAATGAAGTGTCTTATAAGAACATTGTTTAAAGAAATGTCATATTCTTCCTTGTTCTCAGTGAAATAAAACAATAATTTATATGGCATCATTATTGTGCTTTAACTTTATATAAATTTTAAAATTGTTCAGTTTACGGCTAGCCAAGTGGCTCAGTTGGTTAAGAGCTCGGTCAAGAGTGCGAACCCTCGGCCGAGTGGTGCAGTGGTTAAACGCTGGATTGGGAAGCCAGCAGCCCCGGTTCAGTCCCATATATGAGGGCCAGTGACACTGCCCTCAAACAAAAAAAAAAAGAGTGCAAGCCCTGAGCAACAGGGTCGCTGGTTCGATTCCTGGCCTGAGCTGAGCTGCCAACAGGTGGCAGGATGGCTCAGCTATAAAAAAAAAAAAAGTTCAGTTTACTGCAAACTGTACACACACACAGGCCTGCAGCTCACACAAGTATGTGGTTAGAGGTACCTCCCCAAAATGTCTGAGAGGAAACATCTATTTGATAATGTCTGATAAACTAAAATCCAGCTGTGACCCATTTAGACCAAAGCAGTACCAAAACTCCAGTTCAGGGGTTGGTATAATCCAGATGTCTGACATCACATTTCTAAATTCCTAAAAGTCTAAATTCATGTTGGAATCAATCTCCAAAGTCAATATCCTCTTTCTGTTTTCTATCCTCCCTAGATTCAGTGTGCTCTTGTATATGTGTTGCTTTCTCATCTGTATCTTTTGGGCATAAACTTTCTTCTCATAAAGCAGTATGGCTCTTTTTTTTTTGAGGGCAGTGTCACTGGCCCCATATGTGGGACCCGAACCGGGGCCGCTAGCTTCCCAAGCCAGCGCTTAACCACCACGCCACTTGGCCAGCCCGCAGTATGGCTCTTAAAACACACACAAATAGAAAAACATGTTACAAGTGCATCAGACAAACCAATTGGTACTTTAAATAAAGTACTTATTATACACAAATGGTTACTAGGGCTTAGAAGGGGAATAAGGAAATAGGAAACAAGAGAATTAGTATTCATGTAATGAATACATGTCTATATACACCATACTTTTTAGTTCATGCTAACTCAAAAGAACATGGGGATAACAGGATATGAGTAATAAGTACTATCTTAGTTTAAGCAGACCAAAACAAAAATCTGAGTGTATGTAGTTTAGTTGGGAAGGACAGGAAATGTCAGCTGGGTACTGGGCACTGGATACAGAAAAGGGAAGCAAACTAAGGAAGAATGTAATAATAAGGAGTGCCATCAGAGTAGTTGTACTGAAATTAATCCTGTGTGAAACTCTGTAAAAGGTGTAAAACTTACGTCTCGGAATGTTTGCATTGAAATTGGTTGAGGTTGCCCAGAGTGTTAATATCCTTGCTTTTTTGGTTTGCTACATGTGTGAACAGTGCAACCCTCTAGTATTTCCAGGGATAGGAAATCAGGCACAGAGATGGAGATCCTGGCATGAGGGTACGGATGGACTCAGGAGCCTGACAGGAAGGGGGAACTTCATAAAAGAGGAAAACAGCTGTATCTGAAAGGATGAAATGGAGTTTACTATATGGAAGAGTAATCAATGTATGGGGTAAAGGAATAGAAAACATGTCAAAGTCAAGGGTTCAATATTTTCTTTAATGTTTGATACTTCGATTCCCTGGAAACTCTTCAGTTTGATAGTGGTTATAGGTAATAAGCCACTTGAAAACGCTGAGCACTTGAGGCACACAGATTTAATGAACTTTCTAGATTATTCATCTCTGCAGTGTAAACAAGTGAATGTGGTCTATTATTTTTAAAATAGCCTTTATCACAGTCAAGGATTGGAAGACCATTCTCCACAAATTGATAGATAGGTGCAATGCATTTCCATTCAAAATCCTAGCAGGCATTTTTGGTAAAAATCAACAAGCTCACTCTAAATTTTATATAGAAAGGCAAGGGACCTAGACTTGCTCAGGCAATTTTGAAAAAGAATAAATTTGGAGGACATATGCTAACTGGTTTTAAGCTTTATTATAAAGGGACTGTAGTCAAGGCAGTATAATAGCATGGGCATAAAAATAAAGAATAGAACAGAATAACAAGTCAAGAAACAGATCCACAAATATACAGTCAATTGATTTTCAAGGTAATTCAATGGAGAAAGAAAAGTCTTTTCAATAATTTGTACTGGAATAACTGAATATCCGTGTGAAAAAAAATAATGTTGACTCTTTCCTCTGGCCAAAAGCAAAAATTAATTCAAAAGAATGATAGACCATAACATTTCTAGAAGAAAACATAAGAGGAAATTTGTATGACCAATAGTTAGGCAAAGATTCCTTAGCTATAAACCCATAAAAAAAAACACTGACAATAAAATATAACGAAATAGACTTGCCCAAAATTGAAAACTTGTGCTTGTCAAAAGACACCACTAAAACTAAAAGGTGACATTAATGAAAATGGTAGAGTAAGAAAATACAAATTCTTTCCCTCCATAAAAGCACCAACAACAAAAACAAAAACTAGGCAGTAACTGTCAAACTCAGCTTTTGCAAACTCGAAGTTAACCTATTTCAGCAAAAGGGGAGCTGATGCTTGTTTTTGTGGTGTTTAAACTCACCCCCAGTCCCATCACCTACTCCCCAGCTTAGCAATAAGCCCAGCACACATCTTGCCTCCAAAAGAAGCATCACAGACCTCATTTGCAAATAACTGGAACTGTCTGTTGTGTCCTGCCTGGTGGCTCTCTGAAAGACCAGCTAAAAAGCTTGTCTTTATTTTTCCTATCTCTGAATCAGTCTAGTACTAATGCTACCTCCCAAGAGTCACTGGTCAAAAATATTTACAGGCCAAGTTACGTTGCTCCTGTCAGAGGCGATAGATAGCAGTTGGTGTGAACAACAGACAAAACAAAATCTTGGTAGGAAAGGCTAGGGAACAAGAATTATATACGGGCTTGAAGAGCTCCAATAAATTCCTGGGAACCTGAAAGTCCATGTGCATGCTCACAACTAGGTGTGCTCTAATCAACTGCTGACCTTGAAGCTCTCCTGAAGCAGAAAGCTAAGGCTAAACTAGCATTGTAACCTGCCTGGTTATGTGTTGAAACCATGCCCCAATTCAAAACGCTACAATCAGGAAGGAGAGAGAGACATTACAACTGAACTTACAGAAATATTGTTACACATACAGTTAAAATAAGATCTATAATTTGACTTTAAGTATGTATCCAAGGTAAAGGAATAAATACATAGGACCACACAAAATCCTATGTGGCAATATTTATAGCAGCTTATTTTAATAGCCCAAAATACAAAATATCCCAAATGCCCATCAACTTATAAATGGATAAAAATATATCAAATCAATACAATGGAAAAGCAATTATGGAATAAATCTCAAAAACATCATGCTAAATGAAAGAAACCAGATATAGAAGAAAACATACGATTTCCTTTAAGTTATATTCTAAAAACAGCAAATCAATAGTGACAGAAAGATCAGTGATCAGCTGTGGCTCAAAGTAAAGAATGACCAGAAAGCGGTATAAGAGAATTTTGGGGGTGATGAAAATTTGAAAATCATTACCGTGGTGGTTGGATTCTGTCTTTATTACATTTACACTTATTTACTGAACTATGTATTCAAAAGACATGAATTTTATGGTATGTAAATCATTCTCCAATAAAACTATAAAGAATAACATTTAATAATTCCTCTCATAATTTAAGGTCTACCTTTTGGCAATGTGAGTTTGCCACTCTTCCAATCAAGAGATGGAATTTGTTTTTCCACCCTTTGGTTTTGGACTTAATCGTGTGACTTGCTTTGGTCAACTAGATAACAACAAATGTGACATCCAGATACTTGAAGAGTTCTTCTGTATTTGGAGTGGCCCTAAGTTACTCTGGGAATTCTGAGACCATCATGTGAATGAGTTCAGGTCATACTTCTGGGGATGAGGCCATTCCCCAACCACAGTCAGGGTTTCCTAGATCATCCAGCCCCAACGGAGACAGGCCGTACATAAATAACCACACAGCCAACTAACATAACCTCAAAAAGTAGTTAAGTGCTTGATATTTTAAAACACTCTGACGAGTGGCGCGGTGGTTAAGAGTTGGCTTGGGATGCCAGTAGCCCCGTTTCAGGTCCCACATATGAGGGCCAGTGACACTGCCCTCAAAAAGAACAAAAAATAAAAATAAAAAAATAAGATGCTGCTTAAAAAAACAACAACACTCTGATGGTGGATCTTTACAGAGCATGCAGAAACTGATACAGTGCACAAACTGCTTTAGTAAGCATTCGGATTCCTAGTTACCTAACAACAGGTAACTGTAGCATGTGGCAATCATAGTACATGATATCTGTGAAATGCACATTAATTCACCAATATTTCTGTCACATTGGTCCATCCCTGATTTAGACCATCGGAGGTGTCAAGAATCCCATACAGCTAATTTGAAAAGGAAAACATATCACTAGCTATTAAAATATTAATTGAAAGGCATTTATCTTATAACATCATTATTGTTCTCCTAGTGTCTGCTAATTGTCTTAATGAACAGGGACTTTGGCCAGATTACTTCAATTTTTATTCTCAACATCATGCTAACAGAGTATATTTTACAATAAAACTCATGCTTTTTTGGTGTGCAGCTCTATGAGTTTCAACAAAATGTACTCAGTCCTATAACCTTCATAAAATTCAAAATATATAATATTTCCATCACCTGAAAACATTCTCTTGTACCCCTCCACACTAATTTTTCAGCCCTACTTCCAGCTGTGAGTAACCATCGGTCTGGTTTCTGTTCCTATAAATTTGTCTTTTCTAGAATGTTAATATAAATTGAATCATACAGTCTATAGCCTTTTGTATCTAGATTCTTTCATTCAGCATAATGCTTTTGAGAGTCATATATTTATTGTATGCATCATTAGTTTGTTCCCTTTTATTGCCACATAGGTCAATTTTTTAAAAAAAAAATTCACACTGCAGTAAACAAAGAAAATTACACAAATGTGTACTACGCTATGATTTAACACAGAAGTGACATGTGGATGCAAATATCATTTAGGACAAAAGAAGTATAGTAGTCAGTTACCAGCACAGCAGAAGTCCCAGTGGTATACGGGATCTCAAACTCAACAACCATCCTCCTCCGCAAAGGTAACCAGGATGCTAGTACATAAGTCCCAACTTAATGATGGAGTTCCGTTCTGGGAGAATGCTCATAAGTCGGATTCATTCTTTGACACAAATATACAATGTAAAGTATAACAAAACTAAACACACACAAGAATACTGTAAATAAACTATTTTTACTTTTACAATTACCTTAAAATGGTGGTACTGTATAGTACAACAAGTGGTATATAGGGGATTGGATGGAGTGAACTGACAAGAGCGCACACGTGAGCTACTTCTGCTGTTAGCATCTACGAAGGCTTGTAATGCGAGATCCATTTTTATCTGTGAATGTTCCCAACTCGAATGTTCATAAGACCAGGACTTACTGTATTTAAAACCCTATTTGCCTTGGACAGTGACATCAGCAGAATTGTGGACTAGAATGTACACCAGAAGGCTCTAAGCTCTCATTCTTCCACAGAAACAAAATTGGAGGGTTTACACCACCAGATCACATTTTATCGTTTTATTTAAAAAATTTGTGATCTGGTAATGTAAACCCTCCAACACACACACACACACACACACACACACACACACACAGACATATTATTTAGCCATAAAGGAATGAAATTCTGACACATGCTACAACATGGATGAATCTTGAAAACATTATGCTAAGAGAAATATTCCAGGCACAAAATGTCAGGTATTATATTATGAGTTACCTAGAATTGGTAAATCCATATAGGCAGAAAGTAGAATAGGGGTTACTAGGAGTTAAGTGGAGAGGTTATGGGGATTTACTGTTAATGGGAACACAGCTTCTGCTTACAAAAATGAAAAGTTCTGAGCCGGCCAAGTGCCTCAGTTGGTTAAGAGCGTGAGCTCTGAGCAACAGGGTTTCAAGTTCGATTTCCACATGGGCCACGTGAGCTGTGCTTGAGCCGAGCTACCGCTGAGCTGCCAACAGGTGCAGGATGGCTCAGCTGGTGTGAGTATGTGCTGCTAACAACAAGGTTGCCAGCTTGACTCTCGCATGGGATGGTGGGCTACACCCACCCACAACTAAGATTGTAACACGGCACCTTGAACTGAGTGACAGCGAGCTGCCAAGGGGCAGTCGGATGGTGATTGGACTTGGAGCTGAGCTAGCTGCACCCTCCACAACTAAGATTGAAGGACAACTTGTCTGTTCCCCTTCCCAATTTCCCAACACTGTTTTCCTTCCCCAATTCCCAAACACTGTTCCCTTTCCCCAATTCCTCAATAAAATCTTTTAAAAAAAATTTTTTTAATGAAAAGTTCTGGAAATGGACAGTGGTAATTGTTGTGCAACATTATGAATGTACTTAATGCCACTGAAGTGTACACTTAAACATGGTTAAACTGGTAAATTCTGTTATGTATATTTTACCACAAGAAAAAAAACATAGTTGCCTTGTTTAAAAATTATGTGAACCTGAATCACACAGGCTATACTTTGTGGTGGCTGGATTATTTAAGCTGGTGTTATCTGAAGAGTTCATCCATAACAGAAGATAGAAGGTCAGACAATTAAGTTCATGAACTTGTTGCAACAATGTTGCTAACCTTTCTTGATATCAGAGGGATTATGAATTTGTACCAACTGGACAAACTGTTAACCAAGTTTACTATTTGGAAGTGCTGAAAGGGCTGCATGAAAAAGTTAGGCAACCGGAACTTTTCACCAAAAATTCATGGCTCTCACATCACGACAATGCACCAGCTCACATGGCACTGTCTGTGAGGGAGTTTTTAGCCAGTAAACAAATCACTGTATTGGAATACCCTCCCTACTCACCTGATCTAGCCCCCAATAACTTCTTTCTTTACCCAGAGATAAATGAAATATTGAAAAGACATTTTGATGACATTCAGGACATTAAACGTAATACGGCGACAGCTCTGATGGCCATTCCAGAAAAAGAGCTCCAAAATTGCTTTCAAGGGTGGACTAGGTGCTGGCATGGATGCTAAGGTTCTCAAGGGGAGGGCTTCGAAGGTGACCATAGTGATATTCAGCACTTTTTCGAATAGTTCGCGAACTTAATTGTCAGGCCTCATATAGTTGTAGCCCATTCACCTTTATTGCTATATAGTATTCCACTCTGTGGATATTGCACTATTTATATATCTATTCTATTGCTAATAGATATTTGGCTATCTCCCGTGCTGAACATTACACATAATGATGATATGAAGCAATATTTTAGCTTCCATAATGAGAGAAAAACTTTAAACTTTTTTTGTCATCACAAATTGAAGATTAATGGTACAAAATACCATCATTATTTTCAAAGGTTAAGTCAGTGTGAGAAATCTTAAAGTGCCTTATGTATAGTCTATCTATAATATACCACATTTAAATATCCTCAGCTTCCCTTCAGTCTATTCCTGCCTTTCATTAATTTTCAGCCTTGTTCATAATTGATTGTTGTGTGTGTGTGTGTGTGTGTGTGTGTGTGTGTGTGTAAATGTAAATACCTCCCCTGGACTCTTGTTTTGCCCCAAGTACCACATAGTGTTCTGAAAATCAGGTTCAAAAGTTCAGAAGGAGTGAGGATAATTCACTGACAGTTAAGTCCATTTTTTCCTGTTTCAGATGCAGATAAGTACTGTACTTCTAGGAGATACTTACCTAAGTGTTATAATAAGAATTTACATATATGTACATGAATGTATACACAGTTTTATGGCTAAGTAATAACAAATTGTTAAATATATCTTTTCTGGTAGAAAATTTATATAATCTTACAATTTTTAGAATTCTTTTAAATTTTGATTTCAACATTGCATTTTACAAGACAGGTTGTCAATTACATCCTGTCAAATATGTGTACAATGACAAATATAATTTCCTTTCTCCAGGTTGTAATGAAATTACCTCTCCAGAAGTGAGAAAGTACTAACTTCTCAGAAAGCATTTTATTCAGTTAAATTAGCTTTTGAACCTTATTGCCTCCACTTTAGGCTAAATCTGCTAAATTAACATTGGCACGTCTTTGTAAACACTTCAATGGTGATGGTTTAGATAAGATGTATTGACTTTCAATTCTAAAGTTACTCAGCTTGGAATCCCTGATCTGCCTGGTATCCATGGATACCTTAGACTAACCACAGCATCTTCCATCATCTGAGAATTCACATGAATAAAGATAACTATATTAATTACCAATACAGAAAAGTTTAAACAGAGTAAACAGAGAGAAGGGAAATTCTACAGATTATAAAATCAAGCTCGTATTTCATGTAATGTAAGAAGGTTACATAGTATGTCATATAGTACTAAATATATAAACCATTGAGTTGAGGGAATTATTAGAAACATGTTTTCAGTATTAGCACAAGGACATAAAAATGATTTAAGATACATTGTTAGGACATGAGCTCTAATGACTCAAAGGATTCAAATACAGTGCCTTTTCAAATTGGAATGAAATTTAATTTCAACATCCTAATCACCTAGCCCTTTTGTTTAAATCAATCATTTCTAACATGGAAGAAATGTAAACTGTCCACATATGATATCTGTGCACTGCCGTGTTATAAGATTAATTATAATTTTTGTTATTGCAATACATAAGCTAACTTTGGTATTTCAACCTTTGCAATATTTCAAAAGATAGAAATGGAATCAATTGATTATTGGCCCTTGAACATTTGTTCAAAATGAATTTTAAGTAATTATAGGAATGGTAATAAATAGCTTTTGCAGCCTTAGAATAGTGATTATTAATTACCTTCTCAGTAATCTGATTTCAAACACTAAACCCATTGATAAGTATATTATTGTTGAAAAATGTATGATTTATTGGCAAATATGAGTTGCTAAATACATTTTATATAAAATTATTCTGGGACACTTTGGGGCTTTAATAATTACATCAGCTATTTATCCAAACTAAGATGTTGTAACCCCTGGGAAGTATGCAAAACAGCCTGACAAATACAACTACAGAGCTCATGGTTGTAGATAACGAGAGGAATTTAGTGATGGAAACAGCATATATCTTAGAAAATATTCTATACTCTCCACTCCAGCTACAGTTTTTGTACAACACATTTCATCATCCCCTTTTATCACCTATATCCATTTGTCGGTAATGGGATGAAGGGGAAAAATGTAAAAACTTACATTACTATACATTTTGAGTCTTATTGAGTTTTCTTAATTTTTCCCAATGACACAGCATTATTTTCAGAATAGTACCTGATGTGGAGGGGGTCCAACAATGATGTTTTCAAGAGCCATGGGATTACTGATTACTCTGCTAAATGACCCAGGAATAACCCTTATTTCTTAAAATTGTGTTTAGGGAGATTCTACTAGTTGCTTCCATTAACAGTTTTCTGTTGTCAAATCAATTTGAAAACTGCAGCTAACTGTCTAACTCTTGGACATTAACAGAGCTTACTGAAGTCTCTCGATAATCAATAACAATTTTATTTAACCTATATATTCTCAAACATACTTGATCTTAGATTCCCCTTTCATCTAATAGATATTATCCTTTTGTAAAACACTGCCGAATTCTAGTCTAGAGGAATATGCTTTTTAAATTATGGTCATGTTCTTCAGATTACTAAAAGATTACTAACAATTGCTAAAAATACAAGGAAATAAACATATACTTCAATACTTAGTGGCATAAAATAATCACCACACACAAGTGAGCTGAGTTTGTGCTGATCTTGGCTGGGGACGGGTAAGTCAGCTATGCTTCATGTGTCTTTCATCCTCCTTAGACTAAAGGGTTAGCAGAGGCAAGTGCATTTCATGTTGATGAAAGAGGCACAAGGGAACAAACAGAACTACCAAGGCATTTTAAAGCCTAGGTTTGGCACACTTTCACAACTGCTTCATTCTGTTTCTAATGCAAGTCACATGGTTAAGTGCAAAGTCAAGGGGGCAGAGACATATAATCTGCCTTTAGGGAAGAACTATAAAGTCACACATGAAAATGGTATGGAAATAAGAAAGGGTGGAACTTTAGGACCAATGATATAATTTATCAGAAGTCTTTTCCCTCATTTCAGCTTGTCAGCTGTCAGTTCATATCAGTGTCATTGTTATTGTTTTTAATGTAATTCTAATAAGATTTGGGCTGGGCAGATAAATCACAAAACTATGTGTAAAGCAAGAACAGACAAATTCTCAGCAGAGGCTGTATGGTGGTTTTCTTATGAATCAAATCCATCCTGTGTCGTGAATAAATGTGGTGGCACATATTTTAGGCTGTCCAGGATATCTATTGCTTATTTCCTGATTCCTGCACCTGGATGGGAGATCATTTGTGGAATGTTTTTAATATCAGTGTTTAGTTTTTTTTATTTGTAATATTTCTCTGTTTAATTTATTATTAATGTTACTCTTTAAATGAGGACAAGTCAAGGAAGGAATCAATGCATGGCAAATTTTAAGAACCATCATAGTAAACAGATATAAATCAACTCTGGAAACTACAAGGATATGGTGTAAATTATTATTATTATTATTTTAAATTATTCATTTGCTCCTTCCATGTAGGTAGAGTTGTAATTCTCCACCCTACTGACTTTGGCCTTTTTTTTAGGCCAGAGGATGGTGAGCAAACACGATATTTGAATCATCCAAGCACAAATGTTAAGAGGCCTTACAAATTTCTACTTGTCTTTTTCCTCTCGGTCCTCTGCACGAAATGAGAAAATTCCAAGTTGGAGATCAGCCTTCAGTCTGTAGCCTGGAACGAAAGGACATGAAGTGGACTCGATCCCAACCCACAGTCACAAATGAGTTGAGCAACAGGCATGTAACATGAGAGAAAAATATGTTTTTACAGGCTACCCTGCTTTTACAGTTGCTCATTACATATCATAACCTATGAACAGACTACTAGAAAAGATTAGTATATGAGCACCTAGGAATTCTTAATTAGACTGCCACTGAGTGTGCTAAATGAGTACAGAACTGGAACAACAAAAACAAACAGAAACCTTAGAAGAGTAAAAGCAACATATATCCCCTTCTTAACCGTGTCACTGTTGGATTTATAACCTCCTTAGGTTTTGCTATCCTCAACATTTTGTTCAAAACTGAAATATAAGCTTAATGGGTCACATATATGGTTTTCTGGGGAGTAGCTTTTGAAAAATACCTTTGTCCATGATATCAACAGAATCTAAACACATCTTAAGAATTCCAGTGTTTTGGCTTTACATTCCATGTTTTAGGCTTCTCTCTCAGTTAGAAGCAGTTCAAAACAATTGTCAGACTTGATTTTTGATACACTGCATACACAATTTAGTATCTTTATGAGCTGTATGTTAGTAACAAACCCATTGAACATTTATAATTTTTTTTACATCTCCATTAACTAAACATTCTGTCCTCAGTGTTTCCTAATCTTAAGAAACAAACAAAACAAACTGGTAAACAACCTTCAATTTACCATGTATATATATTGCACTATCTGAAAGAAAAATTTCAGTGTACTTAGTTTTCAATTTTGGGCTCAATATGGCCCAGTCTACTTTTCTACAATATGAACTTTAATGAGTATTACTAAGAAAATGTTAAAGTACATCATTTGTTAATTTAAGCATATTTCAGCATTTTAATAATTAAAGTACTATTTACATAGCTGAATCTATTTTGCATTGTATAGTATCATTATTGGTAAACAGATTAAGCTTACAGGGTCTTATGGGTTGTAGTTCTTAACCTTTGAGGATTAGTCATCCTTTTGAAAATATAATAATACAGAGGGTGTCCCAAAAAATGTATACACATTTTAAGGAAAAAACTGTATTAAAACTGTAATACTCAATATATACTGATAACAAAATATGAAGACAAGTCATGTGTATACATTTGTTTGGCACCCGCAGTATATTCCCAGCCATGGGATAGGAGTAATGCTGAAGTGGTGGAAGAAAGGAGAGTGCAGGAAACTCCACATAGTCTTCTTAAATTAGAGCTCAGTAGACACTTTGTTGGCTACTTCCTGGATAGGGTGAATATCGCCTACCCCTTGCTACAAAAGCCCACCTGTTTAAGTTACCATATTCCCCTATGAAAGTGTACATTCTATCTGCCGGAATTTTCTTGTAAAACGTAGGACAGAACATTTTAATTAAAAAACATATGAATCCGGGCTGGCCGGGTGACTCAGTTGGTTAGCACACGAACTCTGAGCAATAGGGTCGCCAGTTCAATTCCCACATGGGCCAGTAAGCTGCACCTGAGCTGAGCTGCCACTGAGCTGCCAACGTGGGAAGAGATGGCTCAGCTGGTGAAAGCACGTGCTCCTAACAACAAAGATGCTAATTCAACTCCTGCATGAGATAGTGGCTACTCCCACCTGCAAGTAAGACTGAACACAGCACCTTGAGCTGAGCTGCCAATGAGCTGTCAACAGGTGGCCAGATGGCTCAGCTGGTGAGAGCACATGCCCTTAACAACAAGGTTTCCAGTTAGACTCCCACCTGGGATGGTGGACTATGCCCCCCTCCACAACTAGATTGAAAGCAGCGACTAGACTTGGAGCTGAGCTGCGCCCTCCACAACTAAGATTGAAGGACAACAAGTTGACTTGGAGCTGATGGTCCTGGAAAAATAAAATGTTCCCCTTCCCCAACACCCCAACACTGTTCCCTTCCCCAATAAAACCATAAATAAATAAATACATAAATAAATAAAAATAAGTCTCATACTTTTGACATTGCTTTAAAAAAATATGGATCCATCACCCATTTATCTAAAACTCACTCTTGCAGTACACAGAAAATTACTCAGCTACCAATCCTTTCAGCTTTTGATGCTAGGCACCAAATCCCACACCCTAATTCATTGTTTCCCTACATGAATATATGTCAGTAGCTGCATATATTATTTTGAAGTGAATTATAGAAGATTATATTGTATTACTATTCACACAGCTTGAAAAGTGTTGTCTGAAACTCTGATATAATTTATTATACATAAGAAATAATTTTAGATTTCTTGTCAGTATAAGGCATTATTTAAAAAAAAAACATTTAAACCATAAAAGTGCAAACATTTGTTAATATTCTCTAAGCATAGGCCCTCAAAATATAGTAATTTATTCTTTAGAAACTAGTCTTAGAGTTAGAATCAAAAGAATATGTTGTGTGCAAACTAAGAGAATACATCTTCAAGCATCACTTTCTAGATAGGCAGCAATGCATTTTAATTTTATAAGCCAAAATAATTTATGTTAATAAGTAAATCATCTGTGTGAAAAGTTCCTTTGTAAAATCCTCAACAGAAGGTTATCAGTAAAACACACATATTCAAAATGTTCACCTAAATGTGAATGGAAGCATGCAAGAAAATAGCAGGTATGCCCATTTTTGTGTCACACAATAAGAGACATGTGGTCTCACAGAAGGTACTTCAATAGAACATGGGGACAAAGCTATAAAATGTCCCTTGTGGGCCGGCCAACTGGCGCGGTGGTTGAGTGCTGGCTTGGGAAGCCAGGGGCCCCAGTTCGGGTCCCCCATATGAGGGCCAGTGACACTGCCCTCACAAAACAATAAAATAAAATAAAATAAAATGTCCCTTGAAATGAAATGAAAATTTCTCAAAATAAAATGCCTAATATTCATCATCCACAGGTGCTGTATAAGATTAAAAATGGTCTGTGGAAAGGCCCTTTATGTTAAATAATGTCACATGTAAAATAATGTTTAAAAACAGTGGAATGACTGTAGTGATAGAGAAACAGAAAAATCTAAGTTATACTCTCACTTTTAAGGCTGACATACTTTGAGACATTAGGTTATTTAGTATCTGAGTGCCCATTTCTTTATTTAAAAACGTAAAGGAAAATACTGGTTTCTCTGAGAATTCTTGTGAATATGAATCCATGTCTCATAACAACATGGTAGACACCAAAATCATGTTATGGACATGACATGTTAGAAAATCAGATCTAACCCAGTCGGGTGGGGGAATGGGCTGCAGAGGTGTAGGAATTCAAGCCTCTGCCTTTAATTTGCACTCGTGTAATAGAGCACTTGACTCACTCCCCCTAGGGGTCTTGGCAATTTGCCTGACACCCTGGTTCATACAAACCTGTGGTGTTGCCTTTGAACTTCTCCTGGAAGAGGGATTTGAATAGCAGGACTGATCTTGGGGTCTTGACATCAGTTACTACTGATGCCTAAATTCCCCATCCATATGCTTTACCTATCTGAAAGGATGCTCCTCTTCTATTCTTTTCCACAGAACTATCTGGATCCACTTCCTATCACATATTATTCCCCATTCTGGAAACTTCTACCATCTATCTAGACTCCTGGGATTTATTGCAGGATGTGCCTCAGTATCTTTACCTCAAAAACATGTGGGGATTTCTAATCTCAGAACTACAAATGGATGCACTTACATTCAAACATATGATGATTCATGCTTGTTTGCCTATCTGGCCGTGATTTTGGACATTGGTTGAATACTTCAAACTTGTTTATCCATGTCATTATCTAAGGACACAATGCTGCAAATGTCACAAATTATAGGATTATCTGATTTTTACTTCCACAACTCTATCACAATCTGTTAGCCTATTCTGACATACCTGAGCATCTGGGAAAGTTGGTGAAAGTACGTAGGACTACTGCTCTGACAATTACTTGACCTACCAAGATATGGACCAAGAGCAAAAATAAAAGAACAAAAAACAAACAAAAAAAACATTTTGATACTCTCTCTGTAATCACTAACTCAGTTTCCTTATGTATAAATAATGATTGTGAGGATTAACTGGTATTGCTCATGTGATAATGAGTAGCACAAAGACTAGCTAGTATAGTTAGACTATTTTAAGAGACAGACAGCATCTGGTCCATACCTTGAAGTACTTAAACGCCCTTGTGATAACATATTTGTAGAACATGAATTAATTGGAAAATAATGTGATAAGGAAATAATTAAGCACTAGATAATTAGTTATAGGATTCATCAAGTAATAGACATTCAGGCAATTTCTTTTTTGGGGATAAACATACACATTAAGGATTTGAATATAATGATAAAAATAGAGGAGGAAAACACAGATGATAAACAAGACCTCACAAAGAGTAAGACATGGCACTAAAATTTTAAAAAATGCAATATTTTCATTTGATTCCTTAGAGCAACATGACTTACTGAGGTTTATCATACATAATCTGAAAGGATAAGAATAGTTACATATAGAGACAATTTATAACAAATAATTAAAAGCAAAAAGAAAATAATAAATATATTAATAATAAGAAAAAGTAATCAATTAGGTTAGAGTCCTACAGAATTCATGGAACTTAATGTAATGCTTACACATTAATTATCATTCCATTTCAAGTTCTGGGTCCAAAGTTTTTACCAAAATAAACAAAATTTATGTAAATACTTTATGTAATCATACACATATTCAACTATTGGAAACTATGTAGGGTCTGTGATATCATAGTCCTCAAAGTCTTTTGCCATCTGTAAAACTTAACATTGGAAAAAAGACAAATACATAGCACTGTTCAAAAAGAGACATCCAAAATGTATGTAAAACTGAAATCATAGACTGAAAGATGGGTTTCCAAGTTTCCAAACTTTTCTTATGTATGTTACGGACAATCTTTTAATCTTGAAAAAATTAAAAATGAACATACTATCATGTTTAGGTTTTTGGTTAGACTTGCTTCAAAGAGTTTGAAGTTCGTGCTGGTTTACCTGTTTTGCTATAATTTTGTACAAGGGGTTTCTAACTACTATTGATTGATAGATTACATCAAACTTGTTTAATTACCCATGTTATTATCTATGGGCACAAATATGCAAATATTACAAGTTTAGCCTGATTCCATTTTTAATGATTTAATGTAATCTGCTTTAATCTTCTGTGGTAGCCAACTCCAAATCCTTTAATGAAACATTTATTCTATTGATTATAAACTAATTATAGAATAATTGAACTAAAACTTCTTTCATATCTACAGGCTTCTCTTCAAGAGGAGAAGATATTATTAAATATTCTCTGGTTCGTTCCTTCTAAACATATCTTTGCTCCAGGATGACTGCTACTGACATCCACTGGAAAGACAATACATAAACCTTTTTTTTTGGGGGGGGGCAGTGTCACTGGTCCTCATATGTGGGACCCAAACTGGGGTCGCTGGCTTCCCAAGCCAGCGCTTAAGAACCGCGCCACTTGGCCGGACCATGACAGCCAATATATGAATATATAAATGCACACACATGCATCTATAGTCATGCTTACACATGTGCCTTCTCACATGTACACATATGTAAAACCTGCAACACAGATGACTTCCTTAGTTACTTTTTCCTTATAATCAAATTCACACAAAAGAAGTAGTCTAACATGTCATCAACTTTTCCTGCATCCTAGTTGTGAGGAAAAATATTTCTGACTTGAACGAACCAGGTCTGGAGCCTCTCTATGCTAACTCTGTGACACAGAACTACAGGTTGTATCCAGTAATAGAGGAATTTAACATGAATTCAAAGCTCCAAAAGTTACATGGAAATGTATCCATACTAAGTTTGAATATTATAAAATTGCTCATGTTAAACCCTTTTTGACCAAAAAAATGACAAAAATACAGACAAAATTTGAAAAGGGGTTAATATCCAAATATACAAAGAACGCATACAACTCCATAGCAAAAAATACCAAACAATCCAATTAAAAACTTAGAGGACCTGACTAGACATTTCTCCACCAAAGACATACAAACGGCCAACAGGTACATGAAAAGACACTTATCACTAATCATCAGGGAAATGCAAATCAAAACCACAATGAGATATCACCTCACACCTGTTAGAATGACTATTATCAAAAAGATAGACAACAAGTATTAGCAAAGATATAGAGAAAAGGGAACTCTTGTATACTTTGGACTGTAAATTGGTACAGCCACTATGGAAAATAGTATTGAGGTTCCTCAAAAAATTAAAAATAAAACTACCATATAACCCAGCAATTCCACTTCTGTATATTTATCCAAAGAAAATGAAAACACTAGCTCAAAAGATATCCACAACCCCATTGTTCATTGCAGCATTATTTACAATAGCTAAGACATTGATGTAATAATGTAAGTGTCCACCGATATTTGAATGGATAAATTAAATGTAGTATATACATGCAATGGAATATCATTCAGACACAAAAAGGAAATACTGACATTTGCATCAACATGGACGGACCTTAAGGGCATTATGCTAAGTAAGTCAGAGAAAGAAAAATACTGTATGATATCACTTATATATGGGATGTAAACAACAAACAAAAATAAATGCCACCAAACTCATAGATACAAAGTACAGATTAGTGGTTGCCAGAAGCAGTGGGTGAGGATGAGTGGAATGGGTGAAGTTGGTCAAAAGGTATAAATTTCAAATCATGCAGGTGTAATACACAACATATATTACAACTATAGTAATAATACTTTTACATTATTACAATGATATTATAGTAGTATTATTATACTTGCAACTTGCTAAGAGAGTAAATCTTCAAAGTTATCATTACAAGTAAAAAAGAAACTTTATGATGATGGATTTTAGTTTGACTTATTATAGTGATCTTTCTCAATATATATAAATATTGAATCATTATGCTGTACACCTGAAACTAATATAATGTCGTGTCAATTACCAGGTCTGACAATTACATTTGCGAACTTGTAGCAACAATGTTGCTAACCTTTCTTGACATCAAAGGGATTATTCATTAAGAATTTGTACCAACTTGACAAACAGTTAACCAAATTTACTATTTGGAGGTACTGAAAAGGCTGCATGAAAATGGTACATGACCTGAACATTTCACCAACAATCCATGGCTCTTGCATCAGGACAATGCACCAGCTCCCACGGCACTGTCTGTGAGGGAACTTTTAGCCAGTAAACAAATAACTGCATTGGAACACCCTTCCTACTCACCTTATCTGGCCCCCCAATGACTTCTTTCTTTACACAAAGATAAAGGAAATATTGAAAGGAAGGCGTTTTGATGACATTCAGGACATCAAGGGTAATACGATGATGCATCTGATGGCCATTCTAGAAAAGGTTCCAAAATTGCTTTGAAGGGTGGACTAGGCGCTGGCATCAGTGCATAGCTTCCCAAGGGGAGTACTTCGAAGGTGACCATAATGGTATTCAGCAGTGAGGTATGTAGCACTTTTTCTAGGATGAGTTTGTGCACTCAATTGTCTGACCTTGTATATCTGTAGGTTAGAAAAGAATCATTTTGTACCTCTTCAACTATCATGGCAGCTCATACCACCTCTCTGAAAGAAAAATAAATACAGGCCCTGTGACCTACATCCTGTTTTAACAAGGCCAAATCTTGGAAAATCTAATCTTACTACTTCTGTTGTAGACAGAATAGTAAGATAACCCCCAAGGAGTCACACCCCGTATGATCTCTACTCCTTAACGGTGCAAGACGAACCTATGGCTTCCTTTTATCCAATAGAATATGGCAAAGGTGATGGGACAATCCCCCTTTGTCTACATTACACTGTATAAGACTCCCTTTCAACAGAAGAAAACAACAAAGTGTCTCCTAATGGCCTTGGAGAAGAGAACTGTGAGTCTTTGAGAGGGTCATTGAGCAAGAAACTGTTGAGGCATTTGAGAGTTGAGAGTGACTTCCAGTGAACAGCTTGTAAAAAAGAGGGTACTGCAGTTATTAACCACAAGCAACTGAGTTCTGCCTAGAACCACATAACTTTCGAAGATGATACTGAATTCCAGATGACAACACAGGCCAGCTGATCCCTTGATTACATGTCTGTAAGACACTGAGCAGAGGTTTCAGCTACATCACACCTGAACTGGTAACCCACAAAAACTGTAAGATGATAAATGAAGGTTGTTTTATACCTCTAAGCTTATGGTAATCTCTTACCTAGTAATAGAAGACTAATATAACTCCCAATTAGCTGTTTTCCCATGCAATGTGAATCTCTACCACTCACCTATCTTCTTCCCTATCCCCCACCTCTATCTTGTCTATGTTTCTTTCCTCATGAATCCCTTCCAAACAATTCCATTGGGCACACAGGTTATCTTCGTTCTCCTGTAAACTTTCCTATAGGTTAAACCTCTAGCATGATACCTTTGAAACATAATTTAAACATGCCTCCCTTATTTCTGAAGACAGTTCTAGCCCTCTGCCTACTGAGTAGACTTCTTCCGCCTACATCAGAGACAGAACTGGAAGGTATCATTCCCTTGACTCCCCTCTGCTACATTCAGACCCCACAGTTCATCCTCCTTTGAGGCTTATGTCAACATGCTATTCCACTGTAGCCATTCTAGCCCTGTCTTCAAGCTTCCTAAGTCACTTGTGCCTAATGGCAGTCATCCTAATCATCCCAGACCCTGGCAGAAACAATGTCCACAAGTACAAAAAACTCAACAAAGTAGCCTTGACATGAATGATCACCCTCAATTCCAGTTTCTGATTTTCAGCCATCCTTGTGATTAATTAGAACTTTGCTACCGAAAACTTACTTATCTTTACATCACATTTCCTGTTCAATTCACTGATTATCTGACTTGACTGAATACTAGAATTACCCAGGAGACTTAAATATTGGGGTCCATTCTATATCAAGAATAATTAAATCATATTCTCTCAGTGTGGCCCACACAGTCATAGAAATATATTTTCTACGTTTTAATTCAATAAGGCCATTTACATGCTGAAACCAGTCAATGTTCTCCTCAGCTAAAGACGAAAATTCTAATTGAATGGCTTACAATATAATACAATCAAGTCAAAATATTTGCAAATCCATTTCTTTTTTTCTTCCATGCTTTTTTCTACACAGACAATTCTATTTTCTCATTATGTTCTCACTTCCTTTATCTTGGATCACTGTGTTCATACTTCAAAATTCGCCTCCTCTAGGAAGTCTGTCTGGGAGAATGAAGGTCTTCCTCCTCTGTGGGGGCCACTGATACTTGTCCATGGTATTGCCCCCAACTTTTCACACTTCTGTAGTAATTAGCTTGCAACCTTTGCCTATGTAAATATACCTCTTTTTAAATTGACTCTTGGCTTCCATTATTTTGATGTCTCTAATAAAATATAAGCTATTATATTTTAACAAATTGTCATGATAAAATAAGCTTTAGAAATATAAAATACTCTGCATCAATATATAATAATCAGCAACATTATGAATAGCTATTAATATGGAATGAAAGCATAGAACTATGAAAGATCCACCAAAAAGGAGACTCTTAAATAGTTTCCTATGTTGTAATAGCCTGTAGAAATCAATGAATTACTTTATTCATGGAAGTTTAGTGAGTTAATGTGCAAGGTGCTAGCCGTCTTTATTGCAAATATCAGCTTGTAAAGGTGGATGAATGAATAAACAGATAATTAGAAGCAAGAATGATAAGATCAGAACGATTCCCAGGGTGGTATGAAAACCATGGAAGAGGCATCTAACCCAGACATGGAGGTAATGATTATTTGGCAAGACTTCTTAGAAGATATGAAAGTTGAACAGAGTATTTTAGAATAAGTAAGCATTATCTGAGGGGAATAAAAAAAAACTGGTAAAGAAAAACCTAGAGAGTTAGAGCAGGTGGCGATGGATACTCATGGGGGCATGAAATAATATGTTCATACTGAAGGGCCTTCAAGCAGCATGGTACAGAGAGCATGTGATTTGAGTTGGAAAATCCTGAAACATGAGAATGAGGCAGTACACTGGGGCCCATCAGATCATACACTATGCTAAGGAGTTTGGATATAATCCACATGTCAATGGGGAGCTTTAAAAATAAACAAACAAACAAAAATAAAAAACCTTTTAGCACCAAAGTGACAGGGGCTATATATGTGTTTTAGAAAGAAAAACCTAGTGAAAGTATGGTATAAAGAGAGCAAGAAAGGAAAAAGAGTGCTCAATAAAGGCCTGAAATAAGGTAGAGTTTAAAAAATAAAAAGCTGCAAGTCTTCAGTAAATTCCTTGGAGTTGAAACAGAGTAGGACATAAAGAGATGACTCCTCAGTGTCTAGAATGGACATCCAGGTGAATAGTGTTACTGTTTGATGAACTATAGGAACTATGAGAAGACAGGTTTGCAGAAGGCGGTGAATTGATTAATACAATTTCTAAAGTGTAGGGCTTTTGATGCCTGAGATCTATTCAGTGGGATATCACAGCTTTGGAGCTTATGAGACAAGAGACAAATCAGAAAACATCTATAGAATTAAAGACCATCAACATAGAATTGGTAACTAAAACCAAAGTGAATGATAAAGACTATTTAGAGAAAGGTGATTTCTTAGCATCAAGCCTTGAGAAATACCAATACTTAATGGTGAGACAGAGGAAATAACGTTAAAATATAAGGCTAAATGAGAACAGTCAAGATGATAAAAACCAAAAGAGAGTGCTTTTTTTCATAGGAGTCAAGAGATGAAACATTTTTAAAGAGAGTTGTATATAAAACATATGATGGAGATTTTGCCATGTAGCATTCATTCGGCTGTCATCTCCTGGAAAAGAGCACACAATTTCTTTTGGAAAATTACCTCTTACTCTCACAGATTTTTGGATGGTGTTGCCATCTAGCAACATACCTCTCTAGCTTTTGGGTATGTGCCTGAAATCAGCTCATGGCTGTGTGAGAAACTTAATCCTCCTGTCAGAGTTGTTGATTCATGAATAATCATGTGATACAGGCAAAGCCAATTATAATGAGTCTTTATTTGAGAATTCTCCATCATCAGGTACTGCTGTGATTTTGTAACCATAAGTAGAGACTATTGCTGTTTCTGGGAACCACCAGATGGAGCCAAAAAGGAGGAAAGCAGGGCAAAGACACACTATGTCCTGCCCTGGTGCAACTGCTTTTATTATTGGGGTAAATGGATTCCACTTTTGTGTAAGTCAGAGTTGGGTTTCTTTTTCTTTCTTGTTTTTTTCTTTTTGTGGTATCTTTAAAAGGAAGGGTTAAATCAAAATTTTTTAAAAATTTAAAAATAAGGAAGTGTTCTACAGTATGAAAGGAGCTGTTCAAGAGCTTCAAATACAAACAAAAATAAGATGAAAAGAGAGACATATTTAACAAGCAAGACATTATTTGTAAACTTATCCAGAGAGTTTTTGACTCTTGAGAATGAAAGAGAAGTGAAATGTTTTAAGCCAACTTAATACATGTGATCAAAAAATACGATGATTTTTAAGAAAAAAAATTATTACAGTAAAAGACACATTGCCATTAACCCCTCTCAAAATACTCTCCCTCACTTAAAAAGTTTTTTTGTTTTTTCTTGAGGGTAGTGTCACTGGCCCTCATAAGTGGGACTGAATTGGGGTCGCTGGCTTCCCAAGCCAGCACTTAACCACCACGCCACTTGGCCGGCCCTTACTCTCCCTCACTTTGAACACACTTATCCCGTTGTTCTTGCCACTTTCTGAAGCAGTTCTGGAAGCCCTCTTTCATGAGTGTCTATAGTTGTGCTGTCTTGGCTGCCTCAATGTCCTGAATCAACTCTAAACATTTACTTTTCATGGTAATTTTGACTTTGAGGAAGAGCCAGAAGTGTCACATTGCCAGATCTGGTAAATAAGATGGATGAGGACACACCATAATGTTTTTGACAGAAATTGCCATACCAGAAGCAATGTGTGACACAGAGTTGTCATAATGGACGATGAAACCATTTGCACATATCTCAGGCCCTTTTCTATGCACGTCATTTCTTAAACACTCTAATAAGCCCTTATAATATTCAGAGTTCACCATAGTGCATAGTGCTCCTGGGAACAAACACACCTCTCACAATTCCATCAAGGTCAAAAAACACAATTACGAGTAACATGACCTTGATTGACACAACTTCTTCACACAAGAACTGGGTGATTTTCTTTGAGAACTCTGAACCTGGTCTCAGGATTAAAACCCTAGACTCAAGTTTCATCTCCCATGATGACATGTTCGAAAAAGCTGGAATATGAAGTAACATGATTGTGCAATTCCAACAAAACTGACAAACGCTGTTGCTTGTGTTCGACAATCAAAAGGATGGAACAAATTTCCCACTCACTCACCTCATGTTCAAATCTGTTGTTAAAATGCTTTGAATAGAACCATGAGAGATGTTCAAATCCTCAGAAATTTCCCTAATAGTCAATCGCCTGTTTGACTGAATCATTTTGCTTACTCTTTCAATATTCTCTTGGTTTTTTGATGTTGAAGGACGTCCAGATCTCTCCTCATCTTCAACTGATTCACAACCATTACGAAATCACTCAAACCACTTGTAAACTGTCTTCATGATCACTGCAGCATCATAGTAAACTAATTTTAACAGTTTGTGTGTTTCTTTAGCACTTTTTAGCAGTTTGAAACAAAATTTCATGTTAATGCATTGTTCATGATCCAAGATTTATGGCACATTTTTAATACTCACCTTCTCTCAACCGTAGCTCACACCTGACTGATTGCACTGAAAAAGCTGAAACTTGTCACACAATGTTACTAAGGTATTAGACACACTGCTTCCCGTATTAAGGATCCCTGCCTTTCTGTTGGATAGCACTCGGCAGCAGCATTCACCGTATTTTTTTTTTTTTATCACTGTTCCACCAAGAAAGCTAAGAAATGAGACAATTGAAGAGGCAAGTTTTATAAGGAGTTAAGAAGTAACAGAATTCAAAGTTTGTCTAGAAACTTAGAATCTCAATTTCAGAACTATTGCCTCCTTGTAAGAAAGGTGCCATTAGGTGTTAAGTTAACTTGTAATGTGGAACAATAAAACATGCATGGAAATTATCAGTGTAAATGTAATCATTCCTATCTTGTGTTCACAAGATTATCTTTACTACTTCAGAAATATTCATTTTTAAACAGTCCTATTACTTCAGGATTTTCTTATTATTTTCAGTTCTCATTTACAAAGCTTATTTTTAGTTTTTACTTCAAATAGTGAAATTTTAGCAAAACAGGATAGATGAAGGATGAGATGTATAATAATAAATACAGTGACACTGTCAATAATGATGAATAACATTATCCTTGAAGATGTTCTCAATAATTAACAGGTTATGATTAGATGAATAAAAATACATTTAAAAAAATAAATATAAAATAAAATGAGTAACAAATGTTAACATCAATTTCAACTTGCAGAATATCTACAAAATGTGCATATTTTTTCCAGTGGTAATAAAATAAGTTCATTTATTCAACTGAAAATACTGTTGTATTTTTAAGAGTGAAGTTTTCACAAATCTTGTTTCTGGTCACCCTAAACATACTTTTTTTTTTTTGAGGGCAGTGTCACTGGCCCTCACATGTGGGACCCAAACTGGTGCCGCTGGCTTCCTAAGACAGCGTTTACCACTCGGCCAGCCCTACCCTAAACATACTCTTAACATTAATAGTTTAAGTACTTCATGTTTTCTTCTGGCTACTTTTGCAAGTTAGTATCCAAACTGAAATGCTTTAAAAGAGGTATACAATGATGTAAGATAAGCATCCCAACAAATTACATAAATTTCCTCAAGGTAGTATTAACTGATTTCAAAATATATTACAAAGTTACTGTAATTGAAACAGTATGCTATTGGCATGAATACAGACATACAGACCAATGGAAAATAACAGAGACCCCAGAAATAAATCCACACATATATGGTTGACTTAAATTTGATAAGGGTGTCAAGAACACACAATGGGGAAAAAAGATAGTCTCTTCAATAAATGGCCATGGGGAAACTGGATATCCACCAGTAAAATAATGAAATTGGATCATTTATGCCATACATAAAAATCTATTCAAAACAAGTTAAAGACTGAAATGCAAGACCTGAGTCTGTAAAACTCTTAGAAGAAAACCTGAGGGAAAAGTTTTATGACATTGGTCGTGGCAATGGTTTCATGGGTATGACACTAAAAGCATAGGCTAAAAGACAAAAATAGACAAGTGGGACTTGATCAAACTGAACATACTTCTGTACAACAAAGAATAAACAAAATGTAGAGGTAACCTATGGAATGAGAGAAAATATTTGCAAACCACACATCACAAAATGTGCTAATCTCTAAACTATATAAGGAACTCCTAAAACTCAACAGTAAAAAAAAAAAGATTCCCACTAACAATCACATTCAAAAATGGACTGACAACTTGGACATTTATCCAAAGATATACAAATGACCAACAGGTGTGTGAATAAATGCAACACATCACCAACCATAAGAGAAATACAAATCAAAATCACAAAGAGATAGGACCTCCTACTTGTTAGGTTTAAAGAAGTTTATAATTCTGCTTGTGCAGCCTCACTTTGAGAAAAGAACTCAGAAGTTCTTCAACCTTGTCTTCAAGATAACTAGTCCTCCAGAAATATTCATTTGGCTCTTCAACTCATCTAATAAGTTCTATTTTGATGATCATATATTTGTACACAAATATTCCCAGTTGGTTCATTTCTTTTATGATGTACTTTTCTCTATTTCGTGTTATCATCTCCTATATCTTTCAAAAAATTCACAACACTCATTGTACATTCTTTTTTCATTTGGTCCACTAAATATGTTTGTCTAGTATAAGATGGTGCTTTTGTTGTCCTTTATAATGCCTGCAACTCCGCATATATCATGTTTTTCCTCAATGGGGTAATATTCCTCCCATTGTTTCTAAGCCTTGGTAGATAATTTACAATCAGTAATAGGTACTAAAGCTAATTCCAAATTTGTGTCCCCCCTGCTTAATTTATGGAGTAGGTCTGAAAATATATCTCAAGATGAATTACCTCTGGAGATATAATTTGGGCTCAAATAGTTACGATCCATCACATCTCACCATTGATGGTTTTTGTTTTGTTTGGTTTTTTTTGGCAGGGGAAAGGGGGCATTTGTCCATGACTTCTCTTCTGTAGGGCCATGACTGTATAGGTGTGGATGGAAAGGGGGATGTAGGGGACCTGGCTAACATGTTTTCTCTTATGATCCACTCCTGCTACAACCAGATTCAAGAGCCATGTTGTACCTATGAGCAGTACTAGACTAATTCTGTTCTTTCCCTGCCAAGTAGACTTTTAACTGAAAAGGGGAAATCTATGATTAACTATATAAAGCATTCCATTTCAATCTAAGACATATTTAGAATATACTCAAATTTTATAAAAGTGAGTAAACTTGAAAGGAATTTTTTTACCAGCTAAAGTAGTCCTGAAATTCACTCTAATTTATTGCCCATATGCTAAACAAAAAAAGCTAAAATATTTACCTTTACATAAATAAATGAACAACCTAAAATTAAGGATATAGCCTAAAACTCAATCCTACAACTATCGCAGCTGGGAAGGTCATTAAGAGACAGCTGGTGGCTGAAACCCTGCCAACATAAATCTATCATTTTGAGTTTTTATGGTATTAGTGAGAAAATTTAGTTCCCAATATATAGATTCTCTAAATCCAGCCCAATTCTTCCAATTTCATGACCTTTAACAATATGTCAACCTACTGTCTGTCAAAGTCATTTGATGATTTTGATAATCTTTGGAAAAAGAATATTAAAGCCTCAGACTCATGACTTCAATGTCCTACAACCAATGGAACTTAATTAACTTGCAGTCAGGTTGCTAATTAAGTCAGACAAATATTTACTTAGAAATTGTTTAGTATATTATGTGTTTTTCTTTTTCCAGATACGCTTATTATATAATACATACCAGAAGAACACAAGACTGTTGAAAAATTCAGTCTTTATAGCAAGTTATTAAAATTAATTATCTCCAAAGCAATACTGCTTTAACTCTGAAGCTAGTAATTCAATTATGTAAATATAAAGAAATGTCACAACTTAAGCAGTTTATATTCATAAAAAACATAGTGGAACATGTGGACTTATTCTGAGACACTGCTATAATAAAGTGTTGATTGCCTAATAAAGTCAATATGATTAAATCACAGATGTAATAATTTACCATTACAGAAACACTTAGCATTTTGCCTGTAAAAAATGAATTTGCATTATATGTAAAGTAGAATAGTAGAAAGTCCAATATCCCATGTACACACCCAACAATATATTTTCTTCTGCATACATCATTTTTTAGGGTGAAATATACATCATTAATTCATAAAAAATACAAATAATTTCAGCATGTTTTTATTTTTTTAACAGCTTTATTGAAGTATGATTGATATACAAAAGACCTGGACATGATTAATGGATACAATTTCATGAGTTTGGAGATATGCATACATACATAAAATCATCACCACTATCAAGATAATAAACATGTCCATCGCCTCTAAAAGTATATTTGGCCTTATTTTGTTTTCCTTTTGTGGTAAGAACATTTAACATGAGGTTTACTTACAACACATTTTTAGGTATACAATACTGAACTGTTAGCCATAGGTACTGTGTTGTAAAATAGATCTCTACAACTTGTTCATCGTGCCTACCTGAAATTTTATACCTGTGGAACAGTACCATCCCATTTTCCCCTACCCCCAGTACCCAGCAACCACCATTTTTGTCTCCATTTCTCTGAGGTTCCCTATTTTTGATTCTTCATACAAGTGGAATCATTCACTGTTTATCTTTCTATGACTAATTTATTTCACTTAGCATAATGTCCTCTAGTTTCAATGTTGTCACAGATGGCAGAATTTCCTTCCTTTGTAAAGCTGAATAATGTTCTCTTGTATAAATACACACCAAATTTTCTTTATCTATTGATCTGTCAATGGACATTTAGATTGTTTCTATGTCTTAACTATTGTGAATAATTCTGAAATAAACATTGGAGTGCAGATATCACTTTGTGAACCTTATTTCACTTCATTTGGATAGATACCTAGAAGTGGGATTGCTGTATCATGTGATAGTTTTATTTTTAATTTTGGAGTCACCTCCATACTGTTTTCCATAGTAGCTACACCAGTTTACATGCACACCAACAGTGCACAAGGGTTCCAATTTCTCCAAATCCACATTAACATTTGTGATTTTTTTTAAGAGGCCTTTTAACAGTTGTGAGTTGATACCTCATTGCACTTTGGATTCTCATTTCCCTGATGATTAGTGATGTTTAGCACCTTTTCATATACCTGTTGGCCATCAGTATTCCTCCTTTGGATTCAATTCTATCTCAATCAAAATCCCAATGGCATTTTTTTACAAAAATGTAAAAACAATCCTAAAACTCATATGGAACCACAAAACACTATAAACAGTCAAATCAATATTGAGAAAGAAGAACAAAGACATGTACCTTCTTGATTTCAAAATACAGTAAAACCTTGGATTGCGAGTAATGCAGTTTGCAAGTATTCCACAAGACTAGCAAACATTTCTAATACATTTTAACTTGGTAAGCGAGTGATGTCTTGCAATATGAGTAGTTTGTTTCTGAAACAAATTATGCTCACAAACCAAGGTATTACTGTATATTACAAAGCTACAGTAATCAAAACAGTGTGGTACTGGCATAGGGACAGACACATACTTGTAAACCAATGAAATAGAATAGAAAGCCCAGAAATAAACCCATGCATATATGGTCAACTGATCTTCAACAAAAGGTCCAAGAGTACACAGTGGTCCTCAGATAACTGGATATGCACATGCAAAAGAATGCAATTGGATACACTTCTTACACCATACATAAAAATCAATCAAAATTAATGAAAGAGTTAAATGTAAGATCTGAAACTACAAAACTCCTAGAATAAATCACAGAGAATACCTTTTGGACATCTACCTTAGTAATAATTTCTCAGATATAACAATAAAAGGACAGGCAAAAAAAGCAAAAATAGGCAAGTAGGATTATATAAAAATAAAATGCTTCTATACAGTAAAGGAAACAATAAAAAGGCAACCTACAGAATGGGAAAAATATTTGCAAACCATCTATCTGATAAAGACTTAACATCCTCAAAATATAAGGAACCTCTACAACTCAAGTGCAAAAATCCAAAAACAAATAATCAAGTTAAATAATAAAAACAGGATTTTGATATATCTCTAAGGCATTTTTATAAAATTGGTATTATCATATTGGTTACAAAAAGGTGCATTAACTCCTCCCAAATAGATACATCATTTTGTTGCTCCTAGGAGAGAAAAAAAAAACACCTGAAAACTGGAAATAATTATAATGTGTAAAACATTTTTTCAATTTACCAAGCTATTTACTCTTTACAAAACAGTAACAAAACACAGAAGTTTTTTGATTATTTGTCAGTTTTGTCCTCAAATTTTAAGTTTTTTTAAAGCAAGTCATACATTTATGACACTATTATACTTAGATCTTATAGTTTTATAGGATTGACTATTTCTTTTATCCTAATGGAGTGCTCCTGTATTAGTGATATTCCCTTGAAAATTATCCATTTTTGATCCATAAACTTATGAACCAAAGACTTGACACTTGTCTCACATCTAAGACCTCTTAGAACTGTTTAACAAAGGATGTGAAAATTTTCATGTGTACACTGAAAATTATAAGACATTATTAAAAGAAATTGACGAAGACACAAGAGATGGAAAGATATTATGTGTTTATGCATTGGAAAAATCGATGTATTCAAAATGACCATATTGCCAAAGCAATATACAGATTAAATGCAATCCTCACCAAAATATTGCATTTTTAAAAGAAATAGTACAAAAAAATCATCAAGTTTGTATGGAATCAAAAAAGACCCCAAAGAGCCAAAGCTATTCTGAGAAAAAAAGAACAAGGCTGGAAGTATCACATTCACTGGCTTCAGCTTATACTACAGAGCAACAATAACCAAAATAGCATAGTACTGGCAGAAAAACAAACACAAAGACCAATGGAATAGAACTGGGAACCCAGAAATAAACCTACATACATATGGGCAGTTAATTTATAACAAAGGAGCCACAAACATACAATAAAGAAAGCTTCTTCAATAAATGGTGCTGGGAAAATTGGAAACCCACATGCAAAAGAATGAAACTAGACTTCTGTCACCATATACCAAAATTAACTCAAAATGGATCAAAGATCTAAATATAAGACCTGAAACAATAAATTACAGAAGAAAGCATATGTATTAAACTTACAGACCTTGGGTTTAGAGAGGATTTTGTGAATTTGACCTCAAAGGCAAGGGAAGTAAAAGCAAAAATAAATGAATGGGTCCGTATCAAACAAAAACTCTTCTGCAAAACAAAAGAAACCATCACCAAAACAAACAGGAAACCAATAACTGAATGGGAGAAGATAATTGCAAACAACAGCACTGATAAGAGGCTAATATCCAAAATATATATTAAAAAAAAAAAACTAGAACAACTCAACAACAAAACAATCCAATTAAAAAATGGGCAGAGGGGCCGGCCGAGTGGCACATTGGTGAAGAGCTGGCTTGGGACGCCACCTCTAAGCAGCAGCACCCCAGTTTGGATCCCACATGAGGGACAGTGATGCTGCGCCCTCTACAGCTAAGATGGTGAACAACAGCTGCACCTGGAGCTGGGCTGCAGTAAGTTGCTGGCAACGGCATAGGCTGCAGTGGGGCTGGCCGGCAGCTGGCATGTGCATTCGTGAGCTGCCGTAAGCCACCATTTGTGGCTGTTTGTATGTTTTCTTGGAAGAAGTGTCTGTTCAGGTCCTCTGCCCTTTTTTTTTAAAGATTTTTTTGGGGAGTTGGGGAGGGGAATAGCGTTGGGAAACTGTGGAAGAGGAACAGACAAGTTGCTGTCCTTTTGTTCTTCAGTCTAGTTGTGGAGGACGTCACTTCACTGGCCCATGTTGCTATTATCATTGCGCTCTTCCCAGGTGAGGCAGTCACTCACTCACCGGTCTCTGGACGGCCGCTCACGGCGGCTCACGGCAGCTCCTGAAAGCTCACGCTGCCTGCCAGCCCCACTGCACCCTATGCCATTGCCAGCGACTCAAGCAGCCCAGCTCCAGGTCGAGCTGTTGTTCACCATCTTAGCTATAGAGGGCAGTGTCATGTCCTTCATGTGAGATCTGAACAGGGCCCTGCTGCTCAGAGCTGGTGGCCCAAACCAACTCCTAAACAATGCACCACTCTGCTGGCCCTATCATTTATGTCTTAATTTTTAAAAGCATTTGTGAGACATGAAATGAAGAAAAAGTCAGTAATATATGTGATTGAGAATATGAGAGAGAAATACAATGTGGCCAAAGAAACATGGGTTCAAATCAAGCTGTGTAAACTTGAGGAAGTTCTTAAAAGAAAATATAGTCCTGGTTTAGCAAATAGAAAATAAATATAAGATAGTCCCAGAAACCTGCTCAAAAGTAGGACAGAAGTAAGACTGGATATAATACATGTAAAAAAGTTTGGCTTTAGCTTCAGTTGTCAGCCTCATATTTGCTGTGTGTTGTTCACAGCTTAGGGAGGTAGAATGCCTACTTCAAAGCCATTTCTGAATTCCCTGAACTGAAGAGTGATCAATGATGATATGGCCAAGTAGGTTAATGTCATCTCTATTCAGCATAACTATGTCACTAACATGAACAAAACATGACATTTGATGTATACTTAGTATCTGTATATACATTGTCAATTATAAGTAAGCATTCAAGTTAAAAACTTATTGAAAATGTTTCTTTACATCAGATGACATATATAGAAGAATACCACAACTGTAAAATACAATGCCACAATAACAAATGATAATTGTGAAGCTGTTGATTTGATTTACAAAATGAATTCTTAGTAATTTTCAAATAGTTAAACAAATAGGGAAGTAGACTGTGACTTAATATACATATTAAGAAATTGTATTACTTAGATAACTTTAGGTAGTTGAAAGATATTTTTATACATTTATCATAAGGGAAGAGAAGAGAGATTATATTATAACTCTTAATTTTATAGTTTTGGGGGTTTTGTACACTTGTTTTGTGTGCTAATATTTATAACATTAAAATATAAATTTTAAAGATTGAAATTACTCTATATTTTACTGCTTTTAAGTCATGGTCCTTAAGAAAATGCCCGATTTAAGAATTCTTTATATCTTTTAAAAATAATTAAAAACAGATTGCCAACATGACCACCTCAAACCAAAGGAGAAATATATCCAAAATCATGTGGAATGTCATGAATGGCCTTTGATCCAAACATAATAAAGAATACCAAGGATATGAAAAAGTGTATGTTGTAGAGAAATTGAGTTGCCCCAACATAAATTCCTCCTCCATTACCAGGGTTCAAAGTAAATACTTCGGTGTTATAAATGTGAATTACAGTGACTATAAAAGCAAAGTCTTAGGAGCTGACAGTCCTGAACACTGAGATTTCCATTCCACATACATGAACAATGAAGTCCCTCCTTGAGATGTACCAATACACACTGTATTGAATGTTGAATCTTGAAGTCAATATACCATTGAAATAAAAGTTAAAGTCAAAGCCACACCTCTTTTAGAATGTGCTTTTTATGTATTTATCTAAAATACATTTCACAATTTTATTAAGCATTTTAGAAATCAATTTTAAGTTATGCATCATATTCTTCTAAGATGAGTGCATCTGATGAAGTCTTACCTATGTTGCTCCAATTCCAACTCAACTTAGGAGAATCAACAGGGAAAATGTCCACATTCAACTTAATTGTGATTCAGAATAACAAAAATTGATGGATAGCATGAAAGCTATGGGAAGCTGATAAATCTTCAGGTGTTAAGAAGGAGGAATGAAATGCTAGAAGCAGATATATACTATACATACCAGGAAAGCACACTCAAGATAAAGTCAAATAAAAGACAGATTTGAAAGCATGCAGGGGCAGTGTGATGTCATGAATACAAACTCTGAAATACATATACATCTCTTCAAAACAATGTAAAATGCTAAAAATTCATTTCTATTGGCATATTTAGGTAAGATCCCATAGAGGATAAAAAAATATCTGTAGAAAACAATATAGTTATCCTTACACTTTTAAGCTAAATAAGAGATACCAAAAAGGAGGTGGTGTGTGTGTTGGGGGCCGGTGATGGAAAATGGCCTAAAATAAAAACAAATAAGTATAAATAAATTATAAAGGGATGCACAAAGAACTATAAAGCACACAAAGCAATCAGGCAACACAGAGTGACATGACAAAAGGGAAAGCAAGTTATGTATCAATCAAGAAAATGAACAAGAAAGTCCTTGATCAAATGTCAAAAAAAGAAGACAGTTAAGTTCCATGTAATGGAAAACATAATGAGGAGTTTTCAAATCCTTATATGACTTGCCTTTTGTTACCCAGAGAGAGCAATCATCAAACTCTAGGGCCCAGAACAAATTTAAGTGGGGATAAATAACCAAGTTATTAAAGGAGAACTCAGCCTCTCAGTAAGTCCAGAGGTCCACGTTTTTATTAATTAAATTTCAGGGCACAAAAGAACTACCAAGCATTACTGTTAGTTCATTATTGATTAACTTTATGAAATCATGAAGCTTTCATGAAGCATTAATTCTAGAGATGAAAAGTTTTCTAACTTTTAAAGCAGAAAAATATAGCGAAAATTAAGGTCAATGTGCGGCACTATTTGGAACAAATGCTTTGAGTGAATTTAGAAAAGGGAGCAATCAATTCACTAAGAACAAATCAAAGGAAATTGACCTGACTTACCAATCAAAGGGAATCCACAATGTATTTTTCTAATGCTTTGAAAAACGATTATTTATTCTCAGAATGTATATTTTTCTGATAATCTTTTATTTTAATGATATTTTAATGATAATCTTCAACAACATTTATGCACTGAATTCTTTTTCCATCCACTTATTGATCAGTCATATAGCAAGAAGTGCAAGACAGGGATGGCCGGTTAGTGCAGGCTCATAACACCAAGGTTGCCAGCTTGATTCCCACATGGGCAAAGGAGATGCGCCCTCCGCAACTAGGTTGCAGACAACTACTTGACTTGGAGCTGATGGGTCCTGGAAAAAAGCCCTCCACAACTAGATTGAAACAACTATTTGACTTGGAGCTGATGGGTCCTGGTAAAACACACTGTTGCCCAATAAAATTAAAAAAATTAAAAAGTGTAAGAGAGCTGTCAAAAGCACAGGCTCTTGAATCAGGCTGCCCAGGTTTGAGCCCTGCTTCATGCTTCTTAGCTGCATAAACTTGCACAAGTTATTTAATCCTTCTTAGCTGTACAAGATTATGTGAAGTGAACCATGGCAAGAAGTCCTTGTTCAAACATCATCTTTAATTATCGCCTCATTTAATACTCATTTAATCCTCACAAGCACACTACGAAATACATCAGATTCCCATTTTATCAGGAAATAAAATGAGGTTTAGAGAAGTTACAGCATGTATCCTAGGATACTCAGGAACAGCTGATCCCATTTTAGGGCACTTTACATGATTTGATAACATATTACTTCTGCAACAGTTTGAAAATTTGAAATTTTTATTCTTAAGTCTATTTTTCCTAAGTTTAGTGCTATTAGAGTTCCCGTATGTATATAAACATCTTTGCAGTCCAGTAAATGGTAATTGATTTTTTTGCCCTAAAATGATGGTTGAAAAACTATATATTTTAACCAATCTTAACCAAATACAACTGAAAATTTATAATGGCTTAGATTCTTCAAACCACTAAAATGTGACTATATATGTACACATCATGTGTAAACATTTTATATGTTCCCTTAATAAAGACAATAAACATTTTTTGTGGTTGCCATTGTTCCCCACTGTAGACTAAAATACTACTGATGAATATATAGTTCAATTACTCCACTTATGAAAAATGAAACATTTCTCTTTGATTTTCATTACAAATTTAAGGCAATGTTTCTGAAAATCATTTAATATGAAGTTGTGGGTATTCCTGAGAATTTTTCCCTTGCTCCCATCCCATGCTTCAATATTTTCCAAAGCGGTATCTCTGTGTTTACCTGAGATTGGGGCAGAGTGCTGACTTCTGGAAATACAGTCCTCTTCCAAGCCCTTCAAATAAACTTAGCATTAGCTCTGAAGAAATTTAACTAACTTCCCTCTCAACAAAATTCTGTAGAAGTACAAACTGGGAATCACAGCTCTGCTAACTCCTTCGTGGTTCTGAGACATTGTCATCCATCTGCTCAGACTCCAGAGGACACATCGTACAGATTCAAAAGGCACTTCACTACAGGGGAACAAATATGGGTTTGGAGTCTGAAAGATCTTGTTTGCAAACGATTTTACTCACCAGTTTGGTGTTTGAGTTTGCTGAGTCACCTGGGATTGAGTATACGTACTTGTAAAATGAAGGTGAGGAATGATGCTCAAATCAGAAAGATTTGAGTAAATCAAACAGAAAAAGAAAAACTGACTGGAATACCATAGATGGGGGCTCAACTCAGGCTAATTTTCTCCTCTTTCCATTCTCTCCCCAATCCGTTGGAGACAGTGACTAAGCCAGTATGAAGACAGAACACACACAAATACACACACACACACACACACACACACACGAATACAGCTACCCACCCATCCATCCTTTGCAGTCCTTTTCTTTTGTCCTCAAGAATGTCTATTGATGTATTGCACATACTGTTTTCTTGTGTCCTGTATCCATTTTCTCAGAGGCAACATCCGCCACTTAAACTAAGCATGATGACATATAGAAAGCAAGAACTAAAATACATATGACACAGAATTCAGTTAAAAATTTTCAGGGAGGGCCGGCCAAGTGGCGTGTTGGTTAAGAGCTGGCTTGGGATGCCAGCACTGAGCAGCCGGGCTCCGGTTCGGATCCCACATATGAGGGCAAGTGACACTGCCCTACACAGCTAAGATGGTGAACAACAGCTCCACCTGGAGCTGGGCTGCTGTGAGTCACCGGCAATGGCGTAGGCTGCAGCCCCTGCTGCAGTGGGCTGCCATGAGCTACCGTGAGTGGCTGGCAACCGGTGTGAGCTGCCATGAGCCACCATGATCAGCCAGCAGGGGACCAAGCTTCCTCAGCTGGGAAGAGTGCAATGATAACAATACCAACATGGGCCAGTGAAGCAACGTCCTCCACAACTAGACTGAAGAACAAAAGGACAGCAACTTGTCTGTTTCCCTTCCCCAATTCCCCAATCCTGTTCCTTCCCCAAATTTCCCAATAAAATCTTTAAAAAAATTTTTTTTCAGGGAGAATGATGCATACTAGGAACCAGTAGTCTCTAATGTAAAATATGAAGACATTGTTTTTAATATCAAAGCATTATAAAACCCCTAACATCAATGATACTGTAATAGCCATTTATTATAGTGTATGCATGTATAATTAAAATAAACGATACTAGCTCAGTGATGTTTTTACATTTAGTAATAGCATTTTTATACATACATATACAATATGTTCAACATCATGGAGCGTATATTATATATAGTATGTGTATATATCTATATATCCATATATACATATGGATACATGGATAATTACATATATAGACATATAGGCATACCATGTGTTTTATATACACATATATAGATATATACACACTATACTACAACAGGTATAATTTAATCAGTCTATAGGCAATGCTTTGGTGTTCATAGAGATGTTCAGTTTCTTGGATTCTTATAGGATGTGTATGACATGCTGTCAGAGACCTATTAGGTTAGCCACTAGCCAGGCATGTTAGGTGAGACAAGTAGGTGTGGTCATATTCATTTTTTTTTTTTTGAATTGGGGAACTGGGGGAGGGGAACAGTGTTGGAAAATTGGGGAGGGGGACCAGCCAAATTGTTGTTCTTCAATCTTAGTTGTGGAAGGGGCCAGTCACCATCTGGCTGCCTATTGGCAGCTTGTGGCCTCTAAGCTCAAGGTGCTGTGTTCAATCTTAGTTATGGGTGGGCATAGCCACCATCCCATGTGAGAGTCGAACCTGCAGCCTTGTTGTTAAGAGCACACGCTCCATCTACTGAGCCATCTTGGTGGCAGCTCGGCTCAAGGTGCCAAGTTCAGTCTTAGTTGCAGGTGGGCACAGCCCACCATCGAACAGGCAGTCTTGTTAGGAACACATGCTCTCACCAGCTGAGCCATCCTGTCACCTGTGGGCAGCTCAGTGGCAGCTCATCTCAGGTGCAGTCACTGGCCCATGCAAGAATTCAACTGGCGGCCCTGTTGCCCAGAGGTCGTGCTCTTAATCTAACACTTAATCAACTGAGCCACTCGGCCAACCCTTCTTTTATTTTACTTAAATGTTTTCAAAGCAATATGCTAAGCACCACAGATACACAAAAACATATTACCTCCAGAGAATTATATAATTTAATACATGTCAAAACAATGATACACAAAGTTTAAGAAATGTGGGTATGGGGCCGGCCGAGTGGCGCATTGGTTAAGCGCTGGTTTTGGGACGCCAGCGGCCCCGGTTCGGATCCCACATGAGGGCCAGTGACACTGCCCTCTACAGCTAACAACAGCTCCACCTGGAGCTGGGCTGTGCGAGCCCCAGCGATGGTGTAGGCTGCAGCCCCTGCTGCAGTGGGCTGCCATAGGCTACAGTGAGTGGCCCGCAGCCAGCGTGAGCGGCTGGCAGCCAAGCGTGAGCTGCCAATAGCCGCGATGAGCGACATCCAGAGGCCAGCGACCGATCTGCCTCATCCGGGAAGAGCGCAATGACGATACCAACAGTGAGGCAACATCCTCCGCAACTAAACTGAAGAACAAAAAAAAAAAAAAGACGGCAACTTGTCTGTTCCCCTTCCCCGATTCCCCAACGCTGTTCCCCTCCACCAAATCCCCAATAAAATCTTTAAAAAAAAAAAAAAAAAAAAAGAAATGTGGGTATGCCAGAACTTGTTCTGTCCATAAGCATCCACTAAATTAATCATAGGAAACTTGACTTTTAAACAAACTATTTTTTCAGCTATAGCTGACATTCAATATTAATTTATATTAATTTCAGGTGTACAGCATATTGGTTAGACATTTATATAATTTATGAAGTGATCCCCTGACTAGTTTAGTACCCACCTGGCACTATACATAGTTATTATGTTATTGACTATATTCCCTAGGCTTTACTTCACATCCCTATGACTACGTTATAACAACCACTTTATACTTCTTAATCCCTTCTCCTTTTTTACCCATCCCTAAACCCCTCCCATCTGGCAACCTCAAAATGTTCTCTGTATTTATGAATCTGTGGTTTGTTTTAGATTCCACATATAAGTGAAATCCTATGGTATTTGTCTTTCTCTGACTTATTTTACCTAACATAATACCCTCTAGGTCCATCCATGTTTTAACAAATAGTAAGATTTCATTCTTTTTTTTTAAGATTTTATTGGGGAATTGGGGGAGAGGAACAGCGTTGGGGAATCAGGGAAGGGGAACAGACAAGTTGCTGTCTTTTTGTTCTTTTAGTCTAGCTGTGGAGGATGTTGCTTCACTGGCCCATGTTGGTATCGTCATTGCGCTCTTCCCGGATGAGGCAGATCCATCGCCGGCCTCTGGATGGCGCTTACCGTGGCTCTTGGCAGCTCACACTGGCTGCTGGCCATTCACTGTAGCCTATGGCAGCCAATGCAGCAGAGGCTGCAGCCTACACCATTGCAGGGGCTCGCACAGCCTAGCTCCAAGGTGGAGCTGTTGTTAGCTGTAGAGGGCAGTGTCACTGGCCATCATACGTAGGATCCGAACCGGGGCCGCTGGCATCCCAAAACCAGCTCTTAACCAATGCGCCACTCGGCTGGCCCAAGATTTCATTCTTTTTTATGGCCAATAATCCATTGTATATATTTACCACTTCTTTTTTTTATTTAATTTATATATATATATATATATATATATATATATATTAATTTTTAATTAGCTTCAGGTGTACAACAAAGTGCAATAGTTATACTTTTTACCCCTCAAAGTGACAACCCCTCTCCCCCAATTCTCCCCTCCCACTCCTCCCCCCCATATCATACTATCTATTACAATTCCCTTGACTACCTTCCACCATGTAATCCACATCCCGTGACTGTCTATATATTCAATTACAGTTGGCATGCAATATTATACAACATCAATTTCAGGTATACAGTGCAGTGATCAAACCTCTACTCCATCCATGAAGTGGTTTGCCTAACAAATCATGTGACCATCTGACACCCCACAAAATTTTAACAACATTATATTCCCCAAACTGTCTTTCATATCCCTGTGACAATACTGTAGTTACCTATTTATGCTGTCTAATACTTTCCCCTGATGACCCAGCAATTCCACTCTTGGGAATCTACCCAGAGGAATCCAAGACGCTAATTTGAAAAAATATGTGCACCCCTATGTTGATTGCAGCGCTATTTACAATAGCCAAGACTTGGAAACAACCAAAATGCCCATCGGTAGATGACTGGCTTAAGAAACTGTGGTACATTTATACAATGGAGTATTACTCCGCTATAAAGAAGAATGAAATTGTACCATTTGCAACGATATGGATGGACCTAGAGACTATTATGTTGAGTGAAGTAAGTCAGTCGGAGAAAGACAAATACCACATGATCTCACTTATATGTGGAATTTGAAAAACTGAATGAATGAGCATAAGATACCACTTCTTCTTTAACCAATCATCTATTGATGAGCACTTACATTGCCTCCATAGCTTGGCTATTGTAAATAGTGCTGCAATGAACATAGCAGTGCCTCTATCTTTTCAAGTTAGTATTTTGGATTACTTCCGATAAATACCCAGAAGTAGAATTGCTGGGTCGTAAGGTAGTTCTATTTTTAATTTTTTGAGGAACCTGCAAACTGTTTTCCATAATGGCTGCACCAAACTGCAATCCCACCAACAGTGCACGAGTGTCCCCTTTTCTCCACCTCCTCACCAGCATTTATTTGTTGATTTATTGATGTCACCCATTCTTACAGGTGTGATATCTCACGGTGGTTTTAATTTGCAATTCCCTGATGATCAGTGATGTTGAGCATCTTTTCATATGTCTCTTGGCTATCTGTATGCCCTCTTTGGAGAAATGTCTATTCAGGTCCTCTGTCCATTTTGTAATTGGATTAGGTTTTTTTGGTGTTGAGTTGTATGTTCTTTGTAAATTTTGGATATTAACCCCTGATCAGATGTTATCTTTGGTGAATATCTTCTTATAAGAGACTGGACTTTTTAAAGGTGATGTGATTTAAGCTCAAAAGTGAGGAAGATGGACAAGGGGATTTTGTGCCTCTGAAAGATCAAGTTATTGTCTACATGAACGGTAGCTGTGTTGGATTCTAGTTATGGTCCAATCAGAAGAGTGGAAAAGTATACTAGAGCCAAAACTTGGTGACTGGCTAGAAACTATTTCCTCACCATATTCTTTATCAATCAAGAAGAGGGTTGCAATAAGGGAGGAGACCCTAGACACATGTTAAAATGTCATGCGAAATAATTACAATTCTAATGCAATTATGACTGTTTATATAAACCGTATATGCACTGCATGTCATTTAAAAAGTACCCCTACAATGAGGGAGGGTACTGATGAGGAATGACTTAGCGAGTGATGTGTTCAAAGATAATACTTGCAGTGGAAGATAAACAATGTCAGAAGTAAGGGCTCTCGGATAAGAGGAACCAGTATTCTAAGCAGAACTCAGACCTGGAAGATTCATTTCCTGATGCCAAGCATATGAATAGTTTCTCAAAAGTGATCTAAAAAACATGGATGCTCCAGCACCTCCAGGGATTCCTGTCAAACATGCAGAGTTCTATACCCTACTGCCAGGATTTCTAAAGTCAGGCCCAGAAAATGCCACTTCAACAAGCAATTGCAGTGATTTCTATGAATTCTAATATTAGTCACTGAATTAAAGACATAAACTCTTCTTCCACTATTGCCACAGAGGGCAGTCAGATGCAAAAGCTATTTTAGAAAGTACACTATATGATCCTGAATTAAATTTTAAAACACTAATTATGAGAAACGTAGCATCTGTGCTAAATAACCTCTTGAAGTAGAGATGATAAAACGAAAATGTCAGCAACGTTAGAAATACTCTACTATTTAGAGGCAAAATTCCAAACTCTTAGCAACAGCTTAGAAAACGTGCTTTTGAACAATTGCAGATACAGTTTAAGGAATAGGTTCAACTGCCATTATCTGTAGGGACCAGGAAGTTGAAAGACTATGACATTCTAAGCAGGCTACTCAGAAACCACATCCATCCTCCACCACCATGTCTTCCTTAATGAGAACTGGAATTTGTTCAGCTATCATCAACTTCTTCTAGAGGAGCGTCAAGGCCTCTCCTTAACATCAAGAGTGAATCTTTTTTTTTTTTTTAAAGATTTTATTGGGGAATTGGGGGAGGGGAATCAGGGAAGGGGAACAGACAAGTTGCTGTCTTTTTGTTCTTCAGTCTAGTTGCGGAGGACATTGCTTCACTGGCCCATGTTGGTATCATCATTGCACTCTTCCTGGATGAAGCAGATCGGTCGCCAGCCTCTGGCTGGTCACTCACTGCGACTATTGGCAGCTCATGCTGGCTGCCAGCCGCTCACTGTAGCCTATGGCAGCCCACTGCAGCCGGGGCTGCAGCCTACAATGTAGCCGGGGGCTCGCACAGCCCAGCTCCAGGTGGAGCTGTTGTTAGCTGTAGAGGTCAGTGTCACTGGCCCTCATATGTGGGATCCGAACCGGGGCCGCTGGCGTCCCAAGCCAGCTCTTAACCAATGTGCCACTTGGCCGGCCCAAGAGTGAATCTTTATTAGTCCACTCTGACTAAGGTAATTACTTTCCCCTTCTCAGTAACTAGTTTAGAAAAGGACATACAATACATATTTATAACAAATGAAACACAAAAGAATATCTGCAAGGGGAGCCTCTGAAATGGTCTCCTTTGCATTCTGGCCTGTAGACTCCGTTGTGTGAGTGTATGATGCTAAAATCTGTGGCAACCATTTTGTAAACATGGGAAGCAAGCCAAGAGACAGAAAACAATACTAAAAGGAAGAGAGCAGGGAAATAGAAGGGGGAAAGGGGTAAGAAAGAATGAAAAACTTAGGCCCTGTTGTGGGGAGTATGAATTTAAACAGCTGGTCTACTAACATTCCCTCCCTTTACTGAGGGGATGCTTCTAGACAAACAAAGGCAGGTGACATGGTCTATTTTCCCTGTAAGTATATTAAAAACTAGGCCTGCTTGTAAACAGATTAATGCTATGAAGAGCCCCAATATCTAGAATGCTCTTAGCAGGATGTCCCTAGATAAGGATTATTTATAGTAAGTAAACCCATAATCTATGGAATTATAAGGCATGGCTTCCTTAAAAATATTTCTTAAGACAGGATCAAAAATGGAGATATTTGATACCCTAACTACTCCTTGTTGGTAAGATAACATATGGACCTCACTTGAAACCTCTTTTATTTGTATAAGCCCAGTGCAAGAAGAAAAGAAATAGGGAGGACATGGGTTATCTCAGACTTCCATCTTAGTTGTCTGATCCTTTTTGTCTGCATCGTTGATTAGTACATATCAGTAATGCTGACACTAGGTAAGACACCTGCTTTAGATGATTCTGATTTGACAATCCTGTCCTTTGTGTTGTCTCACCCTATTAAGTGAGATAATAAGTTTCCTAGTTTTTCACGCCATTTTGAATTGGGATGCCTCCAGCAGATCAAAGGATGATGGCCAATGAAAGACGCAAAAGTATTAATGAGAAACACAAGCTAAACAAGGAAAATAAAAGAAGCATAGAGAAATCTAGAAAAGAAACTGCTCTAGCTAAGAATTTCATCAACATCTAGTAAGAAGCAATTGTTAATTAGCACAACAACCATGCCAATGTCATACCTCTAGTTTTTAAAGTTTATTAAGTAGATAGTCTTTTGTGGTTCTACCAACCAACAAGCATATGATTTCTTTTTCTCCAGTTGACAAAGATGGGTACCTATTGCCTCAGCCAGAGATCAGATCGTATCTGGATACCTGACCAAAGATGAGCCAATCAGACATTATTCTCTGTGAAATTTTAAATGGGGCTAAGCATGCAACTATTCTTCGTGCATTCCTGGACATGCAAAATGCAAATGTGGGGGCTACAAGAAGGACACTATTTTCCTGCTATGGGATTTAGCAGAGAAAATTGACATGCTGAAAAACAAAAGCAGGTATGCCAGGAGAAATGAGAAATGGACAGATAGCTCAAGCAGCTTCCGGGTGGTTTCTGTGTCATACGTTCTGACAATTCCAACTAATACAGCTGTACATATTTATGCACAACAAAGAGATATAAAGCAGGATGTGGTTGATTTAGTTTGTTCAGTATGGTTTCAGTTCTCCTCAATCTGCGATTTAGTTCTCTCTATTAAGCACTGATTTTAAAAAGTCATTTCATGCATTACATTGGAGAGCTGAAATTTGAGTTCATTTTCCCGGGGACCGAAATGAGTTGATGAGGCAATTTCTCCCCACAGCCAAGGACAATTGCTATTTGCATGAACTAGTCCATGCATGGTGTTCTGACTCGGAATTCCAAAGTACAGAGATAAACTACCATGTGCAGATTGATATTTTGCAAATGTGTTCAAAGATTTATGAACAGACAAAATACAGGGTTGGGATACTGGAAATGTGAAGGAATAAAAGTCTTCTGTATAAGAATGTTCTGACCATTTGTGTGCATGTGAAAGAAAGATTTAAGTATACCTTTAAATGGGAAGAATAATGCTAAAAGCTGCAAATAGAGACAGGAAAAGCATCAAGATGATAGAGTAGTTGCTTCTACGATCAAATATTGTGGTTTTGCAAACTCAGTTTATTGCATTAAAATAGACTTTAGCTTTACTCAACATCAGGGAAGTAACACAATGTCCTCTATCAGCCCTTCATTTATCTCTTTGGTAGAGAAAATTACTTATGAGACTCCTTTCATTCTCATTTGCATAAATTCTCAACTTTAGGGAAACACGCTCGAGTTCCAGGTCCATGCCTGATCTACAAGTTAATCCTAGCTCCTTAAAATACGGACATAACAAGAATGCAAAAGCAAAAAAGGATTTTAATCATGATATAAAACAAAAGACACACAATGCCTGGAAGAAAAATGTTTTAATTAAATAGAGTAAAATAGAAAACCTAATAGAGTGAATGAAAAAAAACGGGAGAAAGTAAGTAATGTATATGGAGGCTAATGTGTTACATTTTGATCTTGTAGGCTTTGAAAAACTGCAACTGAACGAATCATTATGATGTATTTGCATTTATTTTTATTTCAATATGACAACGGTGATTGACTGTATATTATTTGTATATTTTAGAAAAATGTCCATAATATTATATAATGTTTCTGTTATCTACAGAACAGCACACCCATAGCTAATATGGGCCTATCTTTTCATTTTATCTACCAATATTACTGGACAAGGATAGAATTTCAGAGTGGCATTAAGCAGTGAGGGTGATATTAGAAATCCCTTGTGTATAATTTAATTGTGCATTTTAGTTTTACAAAATGTATGACAAAGTTATATAAGGAATTCTTGAGAGAATGAAGTCTAATTTTAAGCTACATGATATTTGGGTAAATATGCTGAATAATTTATGAAGCCACATTGAAAAAAAAGAGCTGAATGAACTCCCCATCTTGATGACTCATAAACCAAGATCAACATACAAGCAGAAGGTGAACAGTTATTCTTTAACAGTATAGCCTGAACATGCAAACACCTTACCCCTAATTTTATTCTGCACCTCTTCTAAATTTTACCTGCAACTTTCTCCAATTCTGAGCAACAAATATCTAATGAGCATCCCCACATTCCAATATTTGACTTTAAGAGGCTTACATTTTTTCATACAAGCTACCAGTACCCTTTGTCAATAGTGCCATTTGGGTGTCCCTAGAAAAGTTTCAAATGCCACAAACAGATTTAACTTGTAAGAACTTGGAATATTTTGTAGGCCTCTGGCCAATCAGACATAAGGAAGAGCTACAACACAGTATAAATACCTTCCTAAGACTTCCATAGGTCAAAACAATTAAGCAAACAAACAAGAACAACAGCAAAACATCCTTCTCCCTAGGGTATTTCAGAATTCCATTTCAAATTCCACTTCTTCTCACCACAATATTTCGCTACCCACATATCATGACATGGAAGTTGGGAAGGGAGAAACACCAGGAGAAGCAGCCAAGTAGCTTAAACTACAGAAACCTTTCAAATTTGTCCTGGGGAAGTTCCTTTCATCTTCTGATGAGCTCTAGAAATCCTGAGACACGTGGTCGGTCCATGAGTTCTTAGTGATCACATCTTTGGACTGTCTGAGTTTGAATTCTGGCTCTGTGACTTAATAGCTGTGAAACCTTCGATAAATGATTTATTGACTCTGTGCCTGAAAGATTTCCCTACAAACTGGGAAGAAAAAACAACAGTATTCTCATCACATAACATATGAGGATTACAATACTAGTAAAGTGCTATGAAAAGTATCCAACAAATTAAGACAATCTGAAAGCTATTTAGAAGAAAGGAATGAAGGTTATGAAATGGTCTATTTGATACGCATCGGGGACAAAGAATCATTTAAAGTGCTTCCTGCTATTTGTGACTTTTAATGCTTAAAGACAGTTACTGAGCTCTTTGGAGAGATTCTTTCCTTGTGCTGGGAGGTATCATATGAATATCTTTTGGTCAATCAGATATACAAGTCAAATTCCTATATACCAATGAAAAAATGGATGGACATTGGCCAAGTAACCTAATATGGACCACTTCCCACTGAGGAGTTAAGTACAGTGGTGAAAAATTGTAAACTGTAAACTGAATTGTTTGTTTCCATTGGTTGAAACCAGAGAAAATTATTGTTCTGTCTCCAGATTTGCAGAAAGCCAAAAGGAACTCCAAATATGAAAGGAGAGAGCAGGCATCAACCATAGGGAATTGAACTAAAGACGAGGAAGGGAGCCCTTGGTGATGGGGCATGGCCCAATGACTTTAGCAGCAGAGCTGTCTTATATATCACACTACGTGTTCTTACCCTGTGTTGTTATTACTTTTGTTTTTGTTTTTGTTTTTTTAATTGGGGAACAGCCATGGTCATTGGTTACACATTGCTTTCATGCTACAATAGCATAGTTGACTCTTTTAAGGAGGGTGCAGCTCACATTGGCCCATGAGGGGATTGAACCAACAACCTGGGGTTATCAGCACCATGCTCTAACCAACTGAGCTAACTGGTCACCCACTTTCAGTTATTCTTGAATCTTCAACAAACACTATAGCCTGGTGTCAGCTTTAATGCAAGGAAAGGAAAAAAGACCCTTGTATCCATGCTTGGAGGAAAGCATTTTGGGGAGAAAATACAGCAGTGGTCTAGAGATACATCTACAAGAAGGAAAAAATATGACTTACAGTGAAGCTTGGAGCAGCAGACTGGAAAAAGATGTGACAAGCAACAAGCAGGATGGGTTTGTTAGGACCCTGCATGTGTTTCAGAATTCCTAAGGGCGAGTAAACTAATAAGAGATAGGGAGGAGACTTCGTACAATCATATGGCTGTGAGCAGACTGATGATGTGCTTTTAATTTAGATATTGAATGCAGAATGCCCCTCAATGCTGAAAAATCTGGGAACAGTGCATGGAAATGGACAAAGAAATGCAGATTGGAGGGCTAGTACAAAGTTTAATCATGTTTGTGAATTGTCACTCCGCACAAACCCAAGCCAACACATGGACACTGCTGCATAACTAAACCAAAGTTAAATGTGAATTGTATTCAGATTACCCATAATTTGAGTTTCTTTACACCACTGCCTTTCAGTGAATAAAAAATAAATGAAGTAATAAAGAGGATGAAGGAGAATTTAGAAATTTACCCAAATGGATTAATATCATACTACAAAAATGTTTAGATTTTCCCATCATATACTTTATCTTCCAGAGGAAGCAAAAAATAAGAGAACAAGCATCTGAGTATCAAATATGACTTTATGACTAAACGGTTGAAAATACTAAGACTCAGTGTATTGTTGTTTTAGTATTTTATTTTTCAATTAGAGTTAACATACAATATATTAGTTTCAGGTGTACAACATAATGATTAGACATTATAAAATCTATAAGGTGATCACCCTGATAAATCTAATACCCATTTGACACCACAGTTATTACAATGTTACTGACTACACTCCTTATGTCCAATTGAACATTCATGTTTAACAGCTTTCCCCAAACCCAATTTGGTAGCAAAGGAACAAATTGCACAAATATTCAAAAGGACATGAAGACAAAGAACAGAAAAAGAGAAAAAATAAAGTATCCACAAAGTCTTGGAGCCAAAAAGCAATTTAATATAATTACCAACAGAGAATAGAAAAATAAGAAATAATTCTCCATTTGACTAGAAGACAGACAGCATGTGAAAACTAAGACACCAACAAAAATGAAACTAACTTGCACCAGAGAATTTTTAGGAATTTGAAGGACTTGTAACCTTTGAAATCATGGACTTGAGTGGATGGGGTTGAGAAGATGACTGTTTGAAGTGTGTATTACTATCAGCTTAGTCTTAGTTCCCTTTTCCAACTTGACCCACATCGATAGAAGACAGGAGGTTACTTCTCTGCAACTGTTGACTCAGGATATCAAGGCAGGAGACTGAGTACACTTGAGGGGACAGTGGAGGTAATGAACTGAAAATGGGAGAATATTAAAAAATACTGAAGAGTGAAAAACACCAGTCTCCTTTCAAACTTGATGCCCAGAGCTCTGATAGTCAGACTTATATCCAAAGCCCTTACCCTCAAGCAAGACACCAGAAGGCTTCCCTTTGGGTAAACAGATGTCCCAACAAAAAGGACATCAACAGACAGACATTTGGGAATCTCCTGGGAAAACAGCAAGGACTACACCCAATCACTACAGTAATGCTGACAAGAGGTGCCCACATATATGGAGATGCTAATTAGCATTGTTTGTCTTTATTTTAAGTCTAAACCAGCAGCCAAAGAAAACCAGGTATTTGAAGAGAGCCTGAACTTGAAAAAATTGACTAAATCACAAATCAAACAGTAAATGTAGTTGAAGAAAGGACAATGTGAAAATTGAAGAATGCTTCAAAATTATTTATAGTATAGGGCCGGCCGAGTGGCTCACTGGTTAAGAGCTGGCTTGGGACACCAGAAGCCCCGGTTCGGATCCCACATATGAGGGCCAGTGACACTGCCCTCTACAGCTAAGATGGTGAACAACAGCTCCACCTGGAGCTGGGCTGTGAGGCCCGGCGATGGTGTAGGCTGCAGCCCCTGCTGCAGGGGGCTGCCATAGGCTACAATGAGTGGCCAGCAGCCAGCATGAGCGGCTGGCAGCCAGCGTGAGCTGCCAATAGCAGTGCTGAGCAACCATCTAGAGGCCGGCAACCAATCTGCCTCACCTGGGAAGAGTGCAGTGACAATACCAACACTGGCCAGTGAAGCAATGTCCTCCACAACTAGACTGAAGACCAGAAAGGACAGCAACTTGTCTGTTCCCCTTCGCTGATTCCCCAATGCTGTTCACCTCCCCCAATTCCCCAATAAAATCTTTAAAAAACAATTATTTATAATATAAGCTGAGATAAAAGATGATACTACATAACATAAAAATAATATGAGGCTATAAAAACCATATTGAGAAAGCTAAAATACTTGGATATTACATATATGATAGCACAAATAACAAAAACAAAACCTATAGGAATGTTCAGAGGTGAACTTGAGGATACAACACAGGATACAACACAAGACAAGTGGAAAATAGCAGACAAGGATAAGAAAATTAGAGACTATGTACAGGCATAAGTATCCAGTTACAGAATTTTAGAATTAAATGGGAAAATGCAGGACAAGGAATTTACTAAGAATTTAAGAAAATTGCCCTGAGTGTACCAAGGGCATAAGTTTATAGATTGAAAAGGACCCAGAGGGTCCAGCATGATGAATAGAAAAATAGCCATTCCAAGGCACAAAATTATGACATTTAAGGTCACTGGGAATAAAAGTTACAACCATGAAGGGATAATCATAGATCCACTCCCTGTCTTCTCCTTTTGAAGTTAGGGCCTATATCTAACTTCTATGCTTCCTTGTAAAATAAATAGATAAATAAATAAATAAATAAATAAAATCAACTTTTAAAAAAAGTGGTCTTCCTAAGATATTGCCTGAAGCTAAATATAACATTTCCAACTTTATTATTCCATAGAAGTGCTACAACTCAGAATTTTGTAGTTAATCCTCCCTAAAACAAAATAACTCCTAACCTAATACCAAGGCAATATTTTTTATCTCAGTCCTTTCCTCAACTTCTTACTCTGTGACAGAGCATATACCAAATACATATAAATTATATCAACAATTTTTTTGTGAGAAAATCTGGCCTATTTTAACTGTTTTGCATTTTCACTTGACTATCTTTTGAAGTCTAGATAGGCAGACATTTTCTCCTAATAATTGAGTATGAAATTCTCATTTCTCAATTACTATGAGTTCATATATTTAATGTTGCTTTTATCAGTTTAAGAAAATCGTGTTTGCCTTTCTCCTTATGAGGTTCAAAACTATTTGATATTTTTTCCAATATATGTCTGAAATAGATAACCACTGCTATCAATTCATCATCAAAGCAATGAATCACAATTTGCTCACAGAACTTTACTCTGAAGACCAAAATTGACTTAGACTTAGGCCAAGGTGTCATGAAAACAATTGTCTACAGTCAATTACACTTACTGAGTACTTCTTAAGGCATTATTCTCTGACCAGGCAGCTCAGAAAATTTCCTCATGAGTGGGACACAGTTTCCTCAGGTATAGAAAGCTACTCTAAAGTTTTCTTTTCAATATATAGTAAAAAGCACACACAATTTATAATGAAAAAATATTTATACTCATATTTAGCTGTACAGAAACACAAGTGGCAAGCTTTCAGATTAAGGAAATCTCTGACTTTATCAAAATACCGTTTAAATAGAACTGTGCAGCTACAGCAAACCTATTTTCCCAACCCTACATCTAGATGCATGGTCTGACAGTGGGAATGAACATTTAAAATTGAATTTATCCCAGAACATTTGGAAAGTGTAATTACCCTATCTGTAGCTATAAAGCAGGCTCGCCAACAGTTTTCCAAATAGCAAGTGGTTCTTAACAGTGAAGAATGCAGCAAGTCTAGAAAGCGTAAAGGGACGTAAAAAAGAAAGATACACAGAACTCTTAGGTTCAGGTAGTTTCCTTATCATAAGCTCCAGATGTCTTCATTCTAGTCCTGGGACTTGCTCATCTTTTTGTGCCATCACATCAGGACAAAGGCGGGAACAAGTTTATAAAGAAGTGCCAGTATAATGGCTGTGCATCCAGACACTGCCAAGATAGCAAGGCAGGTTCACAGCACAAAAGGACACGCATTTTCTAAAATCGGAATTCCAACCCCACCGGGCTTCTCTGTGTGCGAATGTAACCTTTAGAATCAGAATGTTTCAACCCCTGAAAGTGAACTAATGCTTTGCGTAAACTACAGAAAACAGATGGGAGTGTGTTCCAGGGCGCATATTTAAATACAATGACCATTTCTGTACCTGCGAAAGCTGCCCTGTGGCTTCAAAGGATAAATTCCTAGTTTTACAAATCAAATGAAGCTACCCCACCACATGGCTGAAATTCGGAGGAGACAAGTACTTCTGTGATTTCCGAACTTCTACATTCACCGAAATGAGAAGCACACCCTTGCTCTCACAGAAGGAATAGGTTTTTTTTGTGTGTGTTTTTTTTTTATTATTCTAAATTGTTAAGCTGGATCTTCACGGTGCTACGAAAAACTTTGAAATTGCCTCACCATCAGATTAATTCCAGATTTTTGCAGTTTTCAGTCCTGATGGTTACCAATAGAAAATAGATAGCCACTTCATAAAGCATCTTGAGTCCAACAATTTTTGTTCATTTTTATATTTAAAGGCAGGGTTTTAAGATAGGTGAAGAAAGCACTTTTATCCTGTTATAATCAGAATTTGAAAACTTTTTATTGTGGTAAATTATAACATAAAATGTACTTACTATCTTAACCACTTTTAAGGGCACAGTTCAGTGGTGTTAAGAACATTGATGTTGTGCAACCACCACCACCACCCACCTCCATAACTTTTCATCTTGCAAAACTGAACCTTGGGCAGCCAGTTAGCTCAGGTGGTTAGAGTGCAGGCTCATAACACCAAGGTTGCCGGTTCGATTCCCACATGGGCTGAGGAGCTGTGCCCTCCACAACTAGATACTTGACTTGGAGCTGATGGGTCTTGGAAAAATGCCCTCCACAACTAAACTGAAACAGCTACTTGACTTAGAACTGATGGGTCCTGGAAAAATAAACTGTTCCCTAATAAAACTTCTTTAAAGAAAAAAACAAGACTGAACCTCTATACTCATTAAATAACCACCCCCATTCCCTCCTATAGCAGCTCCCAGAACTCACCATTCTACTTTCTGTCTCTATGATTTTGACTAGTCTACCTACCTCATATAAGTGCAATGATACAGTATTTATATATTTTGTGACTGGCTTATCTCACTTAGCACAATGCTCTCGAGTTTCACCCATGTTGTAGCATGTGTCAAGATTTCCTTCCTTTTTAAGGCTGAATAATATCCCATTGCATGCATTTACCATATTCTGCTTTTACATTCATCCATCGCGTATCCCATTGGGTTGCTGTCATGTTTTAGCTATTATGAATAATGCTGCTAAGAACATGAACAATCATATTTAAATGTATGTGTAACGCAATTTATTTGATAAAGAGAGGAGGTTCGTGTGTATGCAAAGTTAGCAGCCATCTATATGATTTACCTTAAAATCGCCCAATTTTTGTTAACAGCCAGACATGGTAATTATGAAAGCCATAATTACACTGAGAAACTTAACTGGAGACATGCTAACAGTAGTAGAAGGGATGCAGTTCTAAAGAAACAGGGTTAAAAATCAAAGGTTTTTTATTTCTTGTGGAAGGAGGACATTCAACGAATGAGGGAAATTGGGCCTAAGTTAATTACCACATTTTGTGGATCTCAAACACACACAACACTAAATCCTGTCAAGAAAGGAGTAAGAAAGGGAAAGGACACAGAATATCTTAGGTGATGGGAAACAGTACAATTTTGTCCATATAATAAGCCCTCAATTTTACCCTGTGATTAATTACATTACCTTTCTCTGGAATACATGGGCTACATACTGAAACATAAAACAGAACAAGGAGGTGACTCATTTTACATTCATACATGTGTTTTTTGTTCTTGTTTTTTTTTTATAAGTTGTCAAACATTTCTAGTATATAAATTTTCAGAATCTTACAAGGAAATCTAAGATGGTAGACATGTACAGTTTATTTTCTAACTATTTTTAAAGCTGAGCCTATACCTCAAGCTAGAAATTTCTCCATTTTATTTATTATATATATAGAATCATACAGTTCAAAGACAAGACTTTTGCCAGATTTATTGAACCATTTTAGATAAACTGTAGAAACTATTTGCTCCTAAAAATCAGAATTCATTATCTACTCAACTCAGCATTCAACCTAAACCTGTAGACTAATTTTAACCTCTCGTGTACTTTTAATAAAACCCAACAGCAGGTGTTAGCACAAAGGGCATATAGGCTTTTGAAAGCACCTGATTGACAATCTCTACCATAATTCATCATACTCATGAAAGATCCTTAACTACAAAAGTTTAAAAACCAGAGCAAATTAAATATCAGAACTCAAACATCAAGTCCAATCTTTTAAAATTAATGATTTAATGTTCAGTGCAACAATTTTATGTACCAAAGAAACATTATTAATGGAAAGCAGAAGTCATCGGCTGTGTCGTATGTTTGAAAGGATGTCACAGGGTCTGGCAAATTTACCACTTTACTCTCCTTATCCACCACAGAGTTTTTGTGGGGGTGTTGCTGGGTGCGTTTCCAAATTCCCAACAGATGTTAATCTTTCAGATCTGAAAACAGGCCATCAGAATTCCCTGAAATGTTCATCAACTCCTAAAATCATAAATTACTTCTAACAGACTTTCAGTGCTCTATATTCTCTTTACTCAGTGGGGATATAAAAAACATATGATAAATTCAACATTAAGTTTACAAAGAAACACAGCTGGTAGCAACTATTATAATACTGGAAAATGCCAGTGAACAGTATTGAGTAGTATTGGAATAGTAACATTCAGATTTCTTAGCAAGGTTAACATCATCCTAACTACACAGAATCATGTGTAGAAATTGCCAATATGAGAACTTAATTGGTTCCCAAACTCATTATTTCTTGGAACATGACCTACAGGATTTTTACATTGCATACTATCTATATAAAACTACTAATGGTTATGTTATTTGCAAGAATGACCCATTGTTTTCAACAGACAGATTTGCAACATACACTTGTAGTATGGCAGTAACTGAAAGCAAGACAAACTGATTAGATCTTGACCATGCTTTCATACATGTTCTGAACTTGGTTTCCGAAAGTGTCAACTTTACCTTTAGACTCTGAGACTCTGTGCTTCCTGCTGTCACTTGATTTCCACTTGGTTACCTCTTTCAAATGTGTAAATGCTTTTATACTTATTTTAAGCTTTAATTCTCTCAGGTATTGTTGATTAAAATACATTTTTCCTGTGTTCCAAATCTCCTGACTGATTTTTTTCTCGTGATTTGAGACTCAGAAAAACAAATTTCTGGAGACATGTTGGATGAAAATTCCCCTATGGAAACACACCGAGAATCCTTTGACTTGTTGGAGAACATGTGGGAACATCCTTCATCTCATTAAAGTTTAAGAAAAGCCCTAAAAGGAGACTTCCACTCATGGAATGCAGGTCTTAACATGACTTTATCTCCAATAGAAACCAGTCATTTTAGAAGAAAGGTTACATTTGAGGCATAAAATTATTTTTAAAAGATTTTTTAATTAAATTTATTGGGGTAACAATGGTTAGTTAAAATTATATATGTTTCAAATGTACAATTCTATAATATATCATCTATTGGGTTGTCGGAAAAGTCATGACATATTTTTTTCTACGTTTTTCGTTGCAAAAATGTGTCATGACTTTTCCAAAAACCCAATAAATGTGTTAATGTGCTACATAAAATTATTTTTAAATGTCTTAATAGTAGAGAAACAATCCATATTTTTCTTTCGGAAAACTGAAACTACACATAGACTAGAAGAGAAAATCGTGAGCTTATAAGTGCTGCAATACTATCTATAGATTGCCCACAATTCCAGACACACCTATGTACAAAGTTGATGGTGCCCTCTTTACACACACACACAGATGTTTACACATGATTCACCACCAATTTTGTCAATGAATTTAGAAATATATCAAATTGCTTTTATGACTGTATTGTATGTTAATACATAGACAACAAAAATCAAACTGATATACATTTACCTGTTTGTAATTTATCATTACAAAACAATCTTCAGGAAACATTCTTGTATCAGCAACCTTTTGTAGGGGCTTAGTAAACTACTTTTCAACTTTTGCTAACCATGCAATAAAATAAAATTTGTCTGAAGTATTTTTTTAATGAAGTAAAAGTCAGTAATTCTTTGTAGTTTCTTGATTTTTTTATTCTTGCTCTAGTTATAATTGTTTACGGTTTCTCATATCAAATTCATCATTTGTTAGTGATTATTTTAATTCTGACAATTTATAACTAATGAAAAAATAGTTCAGTTGGTAAAGAGTTGGATTCTTGTACCTTTTAATGTCAATTTACTTAATATGATTTAGGAACTATGCTAATGTTTGACATATTATATTTAGCAATTAGGATTAACATTTAAAGATGAGACCATTTCTGGGTTGGCCGAGTGGCGCGGTGGGTAAGCACTGGCTTGGGAAGCCAGCGGCCCCAGTTTGATCTCACATGTGAGGGCCAGTGACACTGCCCTCAAAAAAAAAAAAAAAAAAAAGATGAGGCCATTTCTTACATATTTCTACCTCTGGGTACATCCTTCATCCTATCTCCTTAGTATTCATTATTGTAAAACTATATGGCAAGAATAACTTCACTTTTAGACAAAAGGCAGAGGGCCATATTTGTATGAAACAACACAAACCGTAAATTACCATATTTATTTAGGCAAGCAGGGCCAATGAAAGTTATTTATAACTATAGATTAATTAGTAATAACATTTTAAGATGTCTGAGCATATGCTTAATATCGCGTGTCTAGGCTGTCGTGAAACTTTTATTGCCTATAAGAAATGCTAGTAGTTCTCTAGGATATAAACTTTTGCTTCCTAGAGAGTAGAGCACATTATGAACACGTTTTTAATAGGACTTCATTTTCTGATGATGGCAATAATACAGATGTGTGCTCCCACTTTTTTCTGCCCTAGGCCAGACACCTTTGGATATTACAGATGTTACAAGCCAGAAAAATTTTCAACTGACTTTAAAAGTAGATTATACCTAATTAAAATGCAGATCTTTTACTATTTAAAAAATGGTAAAGATAGTGGCACATAATGAAACAAATAAATGCTCTAAGAGGTGGGAAGGGAAAGAATTAAAAAGGAAGTAGTTTACTAAGTCCCTATAGAGAGTGATGTAGATTCTATAGACGGGGCCTTTGGTTGATAAGAAATCCCTATTCTAGAAAACATTGAATGAGAAAATACTTTTAGGAGGCAAGGATCAATCCTAGGTCAATGAGGAAACATAAATGGTAATAACCATGTACATTACAGTATTATACCATCCAAGTTTACCATTTCATCTGTGTTATAACAGTGATGCATCTGATATCAAAGCACACAACAGATTGATCAGGTACAAAACAGAAAATTAAACTTTTTAGTAAAGTCTGTTTTCTATATCTTGTCTCAGGCCTAACTAAGGTTAATTTCTGAGGAACACACAACTGATTTATTTTGTTTTGTTTTGTTTTGGTTTGGTTTATTATTGCAGATTGGGTTCACTAGGAATCCAACCCTGGAAGGCAGTTGAGGGTGTTTATTAAGGAGTCCCTTTGGGTTGAACACCTGTAGAGTAAAGAGGAAAAAAGCAGGTGTGGACAGAGAAATCCACTACACTATCAGCCCAACAGCCGCTTTTGGCAACCCTACAGGAAGCTTGGGAGCTATAATGGCCATACATAGTCCCAAATTTGTCTGAAATAAAAAGGCCATTACATTCCCTTCTAGGTGTCTCTGAATGAGGTCAACCAAGAGAGTGGCATAACCCAAGGTACTTTGCAGCTGAGGCAATCCCTGAAAGGGCTGACAGCAGAAGGCTGTATACCACAGCACCTCTTTTGGTTTAAGGTAAAACATGCTTCTATGAAGGGAGGACCCACACAACACATCACAGCATCTATCACGCTGCCTTTATTCTACACAAAACAGAAGATATTGCCTAAGTTCTTTCCTAGTTAGCATTTCTTTTCTCCAAATGAAAATATGAAAAAGTAATGCATGGGGAAATATATTCATACTTTTCTGACTCTACTCTATAGGGTGACCAAAAATTTTGATTTATTGTTGACCTTTCTTTAAATCATACTGCCTGAAAGGACTTTGAAAATCATGTAATAATTTGTTTTGTTTTTTTAATATGCACTCTTCTTAGTAAAAGCCTTTTGAGTATAGCCTCCAAATATATAGTGGGTGCAAAAAAAATATACATCTATTTTAAGAAAGGATAAAACTGTATTAAAATTACACTAATGGTAACCACTTCGAGCACCTCTTGTAATTGCAGAAGTCAACTGTGACTTGTATTCATCTTTTGTTATCGGTATATACTGGGTATTACAATTTTACTACAGTTTTTCTTTCTTAAAATGTGTACACACTTTTTGGCACCGTGTGTGTGTGTGTGTGTGTGTGTGTGTGTATACTATAAAATATATATATGAATTAATGTATTATATACACACTAGCATATATATTATAAACCTTATTAAGCAGTGAAAGAATTTTTAAAGTGACAAAATAATGACATAAATTTTCCAACAGATTCTCTTTACAGCACAAATCTATCTCACTTTGAGAAATATCAATCTGGACTCCTGCATTGCTGTCAAAAAGGCAAGTTAAACTACCTCAAGAAGGCAATACTTTATCTTTTCCTGAACTCTTTCAAGAAACACAAATTTCAGAACTTGCTCTGCATCCCATTTCACTGTTCCGTCATGCTGTGCTTCTACCATGCGGGTATCGTCCATCCCCTTTTCATGAAGCTTCACATGACTATTTAACTTGCTCTTTCCACCCCCATTGCCCACATCCATTGTACCCAGGCTCTCAAATATTTTTTTTTTCATTTTTAAGCACATCATACACTCATTTAGAGAATGGAATGGTTCTGAGGTTGGCTAAAATCAATCAGTTATAGGGGCCGGCCGAGTGGCTCAATTGGTTAAAAGCTCGCTCGAGAGTGTGAGCTGAGCTCTGAGCAACAGGAGTTCAATGCCCAGCCTGAGCTGAGCTGCTACCAACAGGTAGCAGGATGACTCAGCTAAAAAACAAAACAAAAACAAATCAATCAGTTAAACAGTAACAAATTAGAACACAGATCCCCAAATGCCTATTTTGGAGTTACTTCTGCAACAACACGTTGGAAATGTGTTGGGCTCAGTTTGGTAAGAGCATTCTGTGCATGTTCAGTAGGCGCCTTATTTGTTGATATTTTGAAACAGTGTATGCTGAAACCTCAGTGTTATCTTGGCTTTAATGCCATGCCATTCTAGTCCTCTACATATGACCTCTGAACTCATATTAAATCCTATTCCACTAAGAATTAAAGAACACTCAGCAGTATTTCAGTGTGAGTATATGAGAGCAAGATGTGAAAGGAATTACATGGGGGAAAACATGCACTGGAAAGCAGGAATACAAATAACATTCTAGAGCAAAAGACAAGAAACAATAGGTATGTTTTTCAAGGGATATAGGAAAGACACATTTATTTGTGGTGCGTGGGTAGGAATAAGAGGGGAGACTTCAACATTCCCTAGTTAACTGATGATTACTGGGGTTTAATCAAACTACTCAGCATATCAACAGCCTACTTGGCATATCAACGTTCACTCCTAGATGAAAGCATGCAATAGGAAGAGCACATAAGTAGGCCCACAATTTATTGTGCACCCTCCAAGGTTAAGTGAAAAAAAAAAAACCCAAATGAAAATGTTTATTCATCAGGGCTGGCTGAGTGGCTCAGTTGGTTAAGAGCTCTAAGAGTATGAGCTGAACTCTGAGCAACAGTAGTTCGATGCCCAGCCTGAGCTGAGCTGCCAACAGGTAGCAAGATGGCTCAGCTTAAAAAAAAAAAAAAAAGAAAATATTTATTCATCTTTTAAAAATAGCCTGGATAAGAGAAAAAAAAATCTACAATTGTAATAAGTTGCCAAGAATAAAAATTCATTGAATATATAACTTAATATCAAAGGATATCATGTGTTTAGTTATTTAGCTATATTTTATAATGCGGTTAGTCCATAAACACTAGCTAATTATACCTTTCAGTAATGATGATTTTCTTTGACTAATCTGGTTTAATTAAAAATGAAAGTTTCCATTTCTTTCTAAGAACTCCCATGGACATCTTGAATGCAATTTCCTCACTGTTTTTTTTTTGCTTTTTGTTTTTTGTGTTTTTTTTTTGAGGGCAGTGTCACTGGCCCTCATATGTGGGACCCGAACCGGGGCCGCTAGCTTCTGAAGCCAGCGCTTAACCACCGCACCACTCGGCCGGCCCTCTCACTGGTTTTAATGTAAACATTTTCTAATATTAGAATGAAAACGAAAAAACTGGGGAAATGGCAAGAGAGTGAATTGGAGATATTGATTTATTTTGTCTGAAAAGTAACTGCTACTACCAAATGGCAGTTTCATTAAGCTTTGGTTCTTTGGTTTTCTTCCTAGAAAACACAAAATGAAAGTATGATTTGTTCTGTATATTAGCATACCCTAACTTATCTTTCTATATCTAATTAAAGTACATGAAAGATGAAAATTTTTAATTGCTTTTAACCTGTTTTGTTCAAATGTGCATCAACATTTTTTAAAAAGATACTGCCATTGTTTTGATTTCGTGAATAAATTAAATTTAGTGTTTGTTTTTTTTAATTTTATCATTGTCCTTTTATATAACATCTACTACTTAAATAAGCATGTTATTTCATTTAATTGTCACAATTCTTTGAGGTAGGAATTTAGACCACTTTACAGACGAGGAAACTAAAGTTCACAGAGATTAAATGTTGACACCAAATCACACAACCAATAGGTTAGAGTCCAGATTCACACCTTGGCAGCCTGTCTTCAAAGTCCAGGTCTTTATCAGCTTGTCCTGACCTTCCTCAGTTTGCAATGCAAGCATCTCGTTTCTATCAGGCTGTCATTCCCTAATGCATTCCAGGGGGAGTAGGGATTGTGGCAAACTCACCTGTGTATCTCTCCTACCCTCTTCCCATCCCTCTTTTTAGTCCAGGCACCCATGGGAAGAAAAGCATAAAATTGGTCATGACTACCCTGTTCCCTAGGATATGTGGAAAGGCTACTGGCTGATTGTGTGAGTGTGTAGATTACACAAACCTCAGGATGGCTTCAGCTGGAAAGTTCATTTTTCTTTCGCCCCATATCCCCAGTGTAGCCTTCCTGAAATACTGCATCATCAGCCTTGGCACCACCCTGGCCTGGGCTTTGTGCACTGAGCACTGCATTGCTCTGTGCTGGGGCGGCAGCAGCTGTCCTGATTAATCTCACTCTGGAGATGGCTCTGCTCATTCAATCAGGATTGTTCCAATGCCTTTGAAGAAACAAGACTGAGTTTCACTACAGACAATTCAAATTAGATATAGTCTCTAATTATTGTACTGGGGTTTGTTCTGTTTTTACTCATTGGTTTTCTTAAAAGATGATGGTTGGCCAGCCTCATATTTTACAAGTATCATTGCTCTGTCTGGACAGACTTCTCTCAAAACTCAGAGACTCTGAATGACAGAGCTAGAAGGTACGGGAGACAACTGTGCTTGGCAAAGTCACTTACTGCCCAGGAAACTCAAAGATGGGTAAGTTAACTGACCTCCCAAGCATCTATGGCACAGACATACCATTCCAATTTTCTCTCCCACTCTCCACCACCCGGCCTCACAGGTGCCATGGATAAGCAGTACATCTGTGCCTGGGCCTTCCCTATGGCAGATTCCCAGCCAAGGCCTATGTTCTTCAGCTAGATCTAAAAAAATAATTTTTTTTAACCTGTGAAAATGTAAATAATCTGGACTAATGAGAACTAATATTTTTAAATTCTTTTATTGTGAAATAAACATTTTTTAAAATTAGTTTCAGGTGTAAAACACAGTGCAATAGTTATCCTTTTTACCCCTCAAAGTGCCAACCCCCCTCCCAATTCTTACCCCCATTCCTCCCCACATATCATATATATCTATTACAATTCCTTTGACTCCCTTCCACAGTATACTCTACATCCTATGACTATCTATATATTCAATTACAGCTGGCCTACAATATTAAAATTTAGTTTTATATATAGAATTTTAACCCAAATCTTTAAGAAATATCTGTAATATGACCATTACTCTCAATCGAATCATAATTGACTTAAAATTTTAGAGAATAGCCATTCCATTATAAAATATGTATTTTAATGAAATGAAATAGTAAGCATTTCTCACATTTGACTACCTATAACTAATACTGTATTTTCTCATGGGGTTCATTTTAGAAACATTCTTCATAAGAGATTTCCATTTGCGATTCAAAAACCATCCCATTCCCAAACCTAAAGTTGCATAACCTCAGTAATTAGCCATGCATAAATTTGAAAGAAAATGTATTTAGAGATTTTTATGGTGATTAATATATTTTAACTAATAATTTAATGTCATTTGCATTACATATGACTTAGGCCAAGGCAAATATTGTCAAGCTTTCTTCTTAAAATATATCTTTATTTGATGTCCTAATGTATAGACAGGAGAGTGATTGAATAAAATTATTCTGTCAGGAACAAGTTATCATTACAGTTATATAATTTGTTTTAATTTTCACATTTGCAGGTCAGTTCTCAAATGCACACTAACTTATTAAAATGTATGTAATGATCAAAATATCACACAGTTCAAAATATCTTCTAGTTCAATTCACTTGACAAGGTCTGTAGTGCCATATCAATATTAACCACTCTTCTCTATCAATCTGCCATATGCACTAGTCCATCTATCCCCTCAGTCAATGCTTGTTCCATTTAGATAGTTCAGAGTTCATATTTTCTCCCCTTAATTTTCTGTCTTTCTGATACCACATACCAAGGCTGGCATATATTCCTTCTTCTCATCCACTGTTTCATTCTATACATTCTTTTAGATCTATTTACCTATTTCCTTCTTTACATTATATCTGACCAGAAATTGATCCAGTCCCTGTCTGTCTTTTAGAAAACAGAAACAAACTTTTAACAAAATTTAAATCACATAATTAAGTAACCAAGTCAGGGTAGAAACCACAGTTATGAGACATATTTTATGGAAAACATCTTTTCGTGGGTGGATGTGAGATCTTACCTCCAACTCTCCCCGCAATATATTGTTCAGCAGTTTCAAAGTCTCTGGGGACACGGTAGCCCTTTTTTGATCCCACCTTTGTGCTTCTAATATGCCACCCAACCATCTGATTGAAGCAAATACTATCAAAGAAAATCTAATGATGTGGTGATACCTGTTGGTGATATGTGATGTTTATATGACACTGATGTACAAAATATTACAAGATAGTATGCATGTATTTCTACTTGCACTTTTAACCATATTTGTGGTTTTATCCTGTTTACAGAGAATGAATATATAGTACTAATTATACCTAGTATCTACACAGAGATATGCATGTATATATGTGTAAATATATACTTGTACATGCATGCAAACACATCACAACGTTAACAGTTTAAATGAGCATTATTTATCTGTGATTTTTATTTTAGTTATATTCTGTCAGTTTTTTGTGGAACACTCTCTGAAGCATTACAAAAAGTGTATGTTATTTTTTTAAAAAATCAAAATGACCCTTTTTTAACTGGGACGTTTGTCATTAGAGATTAATGCCTTAAAGCCTATTAGAAAAACACTGAGCAGAATAGAAGGAAAGGTATTTCAAATTGGATAGACAAGTCATCTTGAAAAAACCAATGGGGTCAACAGGTTGATATATTCTAATTTATACATACCTACACTTTCTACTTTCTAGTTCCCAAACTGAGTTCCATTACACAATAATGCACAAAAGGCTTCTAAAAAAAAAGCCATGATAAATTAAGTTTGGAACACTTTAGTCTTCTCTTGAAATTTATATCATGCACTTAAGGATAATAAAGTTTCATAGAAATTAGGCATTCAGAAATTTAACTTTGTTTAACCCATGTGTCTCAAACTTACTTGATTATTTAATATCACATGAAATAAATGTTCCATGAAGCTGGGAAAAAGTTCAAATTTGATAGTAGAGGATCATTTTATGAAAAAGAATTTAAGGGAAAAAAATTTGACATATTGTGGTAGATAGTAAAATATTAGTTAAAATAAAAAATACTTATGTCTGGTGATATTTCTTTTGAAGAATTTAGGGTTTGTTAAAAATATATTCTATAGTTATCTACCCTCAATGGCTAAGTGTGTGTTTGTGGGATCTGGGTATGGAGGGAGGCTCTGCTACATTCTTGGCAAAGCAAAATATCAAGGGGAAACACCTGGATCAAAAACTGAGGAGGCGGCACATCAATCTGTTTTAACAAATGCCCCTCCCAGAATCCTGATGGACACTCAAGTTTGAGAACCACTCAAGTAGTGAAGATTGATATCTGTCCTGGATGTTTCTAATAACCATAGAAACCTGGATGTTTCTAATAACCATTTGTGTCAACTTACAAATCTAAATTGAAAAAGCCAACATTTTTAACATAGCAGTTATATTGCAAAATAAAGTACAGGCAGTCCCAAATTTGTACATGATTTATCCAAAAATTGAATTGAAAGTTGGTATAACGAAATTTGGAATGTATTTCCCCAAGGCCTAATGGTACAAAATCATGGCAGAGGAACAAAGCCATTCCAAAGGAGTCTATTCATATCATAACTTAATTGTACTACAGTATTAATAGCATTAACTTTAGTTCTGAAAGGAGAGACAATGAGATTTAAGAAGGAAATGGGAAGGTTAAGAAAGGAAGGGAAATTGTACAAGAAAAATACAGGAGGGGATACTCCCCTCTTTTTGGTGTAGTGATAATAACTACACGTACAATATGAAAAAAATCATTTTTAACTGTATTAAAACTACCTACATACATCAGAATCCTAACTTTTATCCAGCCCCCTTTATCATAGAACTTCATTCTCCCCCCCAAGTCTCCTATATCATAGTAAGATGGAGCCTGTATATTATGTTTCTAAGCTCTGACACTGGTAAACAAATGCCTTCTGGGTTCAAGCAGGAAATAGAATACGAGTTAAGCAATAAAATGAGGAGTAGCATTATATCTTTTTTTTCAGCTTTTTTTATTAGTTTCAGGTGTACAAAACATTATGTCTTGCTCCAATATTATGAGGAGCATTGGAGCTCTAGATAATTACAGATATATGCTCTAAGGAATCGAATCCTCCTTTTTTTTGACACATCAAACAAAACTCACTTGGGCATAATTTTCCCCCTTTATCTGCCAGTTTGTGACCTCTATATCTAGTAACACCACAACTCTCTCTCCCACCTGCTCCCACCCCAAATTCCAATTTAGGCAATGGGCTCATCTCAGATGAGTGTTAAAAAGAATGCAACTGAAGTTAATTTCTTCACATTTAGGCATTAATGACTCATCAGGCTCTTAACTGATAAATTCAGGCAGCTACTCCTAATTTGCAGATTACTCTCTACTGTTTTTCTAACTCATGAGGTTAGGGTTCATTTAACCCTTATCTCTTTTATGACAATAGATATAATACGTCTTGAGTGGTGTTTTCACAGCGTCTAGAGAAGGGTTATAGACAGCCTTTATACAATAAGTATAAATCTCTGCGAGCTTGTGAGTTGAGAACTGCCAATGATCTTGCACACACTATAATCACAGGAAAAACAGGATTCCTTAACAGTCACTACAGAGCTAACAACCTAGGACAGTTCCTAGAATGATTAAAAACCAAAAGCTAAGTTGAAAAAAAAAAACACAGAACAAAAAACAAACACAAGCCAGAGCGTCTCAAAACTGGATGCTCATTAGAATTCCTGGTGGAAAATCAGTACCCAGGTCCACACCCTCAAATCAAAATACATCAGAGGTTCCATGGGAGGGGCCCAGGAATTTTTTTTTAATTCCCCAGGTAGTCACATTGCTCCTGCCTCCAAATCTAGTCATGTACAAAGAATAATTCCTGCCTGTGAGTGTCCTGAAGAGCCTGACCAATATTTGTAACTTAGATTGAGTTAACTACAGACATCCAGTGACTTCCCCACCACATCAAACCTACCTGTGTTTTTGCTCCTTGATTGAAATGCAGTTCCTCTTTCATCTTTAGCAAACTCATCCCATGGATTTAATCCTTGTTACTGTTTGCTTTGAGTCAGAACTTCTTTAAATACATTTGTGTAAAATGATTATGTCTGAAATGGATTCAAGCCACAAAACAGTGTATTTTTCCTATTTTCTACTCATATTTGTGATGGTCTGACAAGAGACAATTCGGGCTGGCCAAGTGGTATGTTGGTTGACAGTTGGCTTGGGACACCAGCTCTGAGCAACAGGGCCCCGTTTGGATCCCACATTAGGGTCAGTGATGCTGCGCCCTCTGATGGTTAACAACAGCTCAACCTGGAGCTGGGCTGCCATGAGTCGCTGATGAAGGTGTAGGCTGCAGTGGGGCTGGCCGGCAGCTGGCGTGAGCTTTTGTGAGCCGCCGTGAGCGGCCATCCAATGGCCGGCGAGCAACTGCCTCACCCGAGCAACTGCCTCACCCGGGAAGAGTGCAATGATAATACCAACATGGGCGAGTGAAGCGATGACCTCCACAACTAGACTGAAGAACAAAAGGACAGCAATTCCTCTGGACAGCCATGAGGATACTAGAACTCTGCAACCCTAAATAATACAAATTCAGAATTGATAGCTCATCCTCAAATGATGCTACAAGAAGGAACAGTAGGAGCAGGGTAGTATGGAGAAGAAATAGGGCATACAGGGGCATTTTACTTGCTTCTTAAATGGATCAATTTTCAGTTCCTATGACAGAACAGATCCTGAAAGTGTTCACAAGTGGTCATTCCAGCCAGCTTTCTTAGACTCAAATATAGCCCTATATCATCCCCATGTACATGCTTTGCTTGTCTTAAGGCAAGCCTGCAGTTGTGGTCATCTGTCAGCGTGAAATTATGCCCATTCTCAGAATAGCATGCCAGTTTCATGGCCTTAGACAGGTCAGGTTTCAATGGAGAACAAATTGTAAGGATGACTTAATGTCCCTTAAATAGGGACACAGAGTCACAGCTATTAAATCTTTAAGATGGGCTTCACCTGTTTTAAGGGGAGTAAGAAGTGCAAGTTCATGACCCAAGCCTAACTTCAATTGATGACCGCATAACCAGGAGCACCTGAGGGTTTAAACTGTACTATAATCATTACTATGACAAAAGCCTGAACAGCTAAGAACTACAATAAATGCAGTAAACCAGTTCCTATGACTGGATATCTCCTCTTCTCCCTTAACAAAATTCATTAGTGAGTATCAAAACTAAATATTCACAATGTTACCATTTGTCCCTAAGGATGGCCTTGTGACACAGTGTCTGCCATGAGCCATCAGCAGCAGTCTGCTACAGGGAATGCAGAAGAGATACAGCTGGTGGCTTTCTTTTCCTTTCTTCTGGCCTCAAGTGGTGCCCAAACAGTAGCTGTCTACTTGTAATCAGAAACAAAAGACCAAGAGAATGGCAGAGACATCAGCCCTGATATCATCACCAAGATGTCAAACCAATGCCAAAAAGCTATCTCCAGATTTCAGCTGCTTATTCTGTTACTTTTTTTTTCTTTTTTTGTTTTTAGCTGAGCCATCCTGCCACCTGTTGGCAGCTTAGTGGCAGCTCAGCTCAGGCTGGGCATCAAACTGCTGTTGCTCAGAGCTCAGCTTGCCCTTTTTATTTTTTGAGGGCAGTGTCACTGGCCCTCATATGTGGGACCCGAATAGGGGCCGCTGGCTTCCCAAACAAGCACTTAACCACCGCACCACTCAGCCGGCCCTCAGCTTGCACTCTTGAGCGAGCCCTTTACCAACTGAGCCACTTGGCCAGCCCTCATTCTGTTACTTTCAGTGGAATGCATACCTAAGTGATACACAGCCTCAGCATAATGGATTTTTTTTAGGTTTGCCTTTCTCGCATTAATATTTCCAGTATTGTACTGGCAAATACTTAATAACTAACTCCCCTCCCCCCCAAAAAAGCCCCGATTAATAGCATTTGCTGATTTCTATGGTATAAATAACGCCACCATAGTAACCTTAAGAGACCAACATGATGTCACTGAATGTGGAGATAGGAAGAGATTCACACAATTGGCTCTCATGAGCCAGTGCAAGCCAACTCCAGTACATCACTGTATATTTCCCTAATAATGACATTTTCGCAAAACTGTTTTTCATTAATGTTACTTTCAATTTTGTTATCATAGAGAACAGCATTTCTACAGAGAGGAACTTAAAGCTCAGAATTCCTGACTGTCAAGAGAAATTGGTTAAACTTATTAAATTGAAACCATCTATAAACTTTATGCAAAACTTTAAGTAGAAACGTAGAAGTTGTTCGCAGTCTCAAGTCGAACATACTCATTAATTCAATATGAAAATCTCCAATTTGTTTCCTTGGAGAAAAGACTAGAATCTAACTATCATATCAGAAAATTTAATAAATGGATGTGAACACATTGGTGTAACGTTAAATAACTTGCATAAAAACATTTTAGCTCCGATAAATTTCTATGGCTCTACTTATAATTCAGAATGAGAATGAAGTTTCTCTAGTCTTCTAGTCCTTGTATTTAATTTTGCAATAGAGCTGCTGTCATAACAAATTATCTAAAACAGAATAAAACGTACAACTTAGCACAACATACTTTAGTAGCTGTTATCTATGAAAAGTATTTCCTACAATTTCCTTAGCAAGGTCTCTGTGGAGAGTAATCCTTATGGTATTGAAGCAAAGGAAAATTTCAACACTCAACTTTTTTTTTTTAAGCACCAAAACAGGTATGTAAATGTGCACAATGAATTACTCTACTCCTTCAGGATGGGACAAGCATATAATTCTCCAGGGATGGATAAGTATAGGCTTCATTACCAGAGTGATTCTTCAGATATTAAATGGGCTAGTAAGAAAATATTTTCAATTGAAATAGTTGTCAGTTCTGCAAGATGGTTTATTCAAAATGCCTTCTGATTTCTTACTTTTTCCCCTTATAAAATTCCCAAAATCTTTGTCTGATTTGATTCTTGGCTTATTCTGAGAATATCTCATTGGTAATGTCATAGTACTGTATGTGTATAATTTAAGAGCATTAGATCAAACAAAAAAAGTTTCATTTGCAGTACATTCTTGTTTTCAATAAGGATAATTAAAATATAAAGAAATAAGTCAAGCGTGTTTTAAAATAGCCACTTAGCCTAACTCTTACATATTATTCTTCACAAGAGGCTATTTATAAGCACTGTGGATAGGCAAAAGAAGATATCAAATTTTTGATGTAACAATCTTCCATAGTTGGAATTTGGAATAAAATATGGAGTCCATCAATGTAAAATTAGTCACCAGAAAGATTTTGTTATAGCAGACTCCAAGATCAGACAAAGAATAATTTTTTTTTATCTTCTTTTAAAGAAAACTGCTTAGCTGATTTTCTTCTGAATACCTGAATTTATTTCAGTGTTCAAGAGGTTAAAAAAATCTTTCACAACATATATCCATACGTACTGTTTACTCAATTATTCATGTATTATTATATTCTGTGCAGGTAAACATCTAAAGATGTGCCAGGAGATGCCAAATGAATACAAACCATACACAAAAAAAGGGTCAAAAGAAATCAGGGCTGGGCTGGCCAAGTGGCTCAGTTGGTTAAGAGCTGGCTCAAGAGTGCGAGCTGACGGGGCCGGCTGAGTGGTGCGGTGGTTAAGCACTGGCTTGGGAAGCCAGAGGCCCCACTTCAGTCCCACATATGAGGGCCAGTGACACTGCCCTCAAAAAAAAAAAAACAAGTGAGAGCTGAGCTCTTAGCAACAGCAGTTCAATGCCCAGCCCGAGCTGAGCTGCCGCTGAGCTGCCAACAGATGGCAAGATGGCTCAGCTAAAAAAATAAATAAGTAAATAAAAATAAAAAGAAATCAGGGCTAAATTTACATCTGGTTTAAAAAGATTAACAGCATGGGGCTATTTATGTTATGTTAAGCTATTTCTAATTACAGGAAATCATACCCAATCAATTGATCAAGGGCCCATATTTGTGGTATACACTGTATTGAAATATTTTCAAATGCTGAGATTTTTAAGGTATCTGAAATTTATATCTGAAAGAGTGAAAATTTCTGGTTTGGCTTAGTTATTTGGTAACAACAAACAGTTTTCACCAGAGGCACAGGACTTCTCTCATGGGTGGTACTCACATTATGATTATTAATGGTCGTGTATGCCAACCATAATCACATAAAAGTATTGCTCCTGACATTAAGAATATGCAGTTGTGATGTGAAAAAAATGAATGATACTCAATATTCCACATTGTTGTGACTTCTCATCAAATGATGAACCAAGACCAATGATGAACCTAGACCACTGTATAAAACCCATCTAATAAAGCACAAACTTGCATCATAAATGTGTACTATCATCATCGTGTGTCCTCAGTTTTTACAAGTTCTGTTTATTACAATGTAAGAAACAATCTCCAGCAATGCCACTAAAAATATAATTAAGCATCATATGTAAAATTTATTTTTATATCTTCTGAGGTATTGTAATGACACTCTAAAATCCCCCTTGCTACGTTTACAAACAAACTAATATGGAGAGAGAAAGGAGGGAAGAGAAATAGGAATTGCCAGTGTAACAAGTTCTTAGGTTTGCACTTTTTGGCATCAGTGTTAGCTCCACCCACATTATTTTTTGGTGTGCATAGCAATTGGCTACAAAAAGCATTTATTAATAGCAGCCACCCCTTACATTTCAGAGCTGAAACAAAATCAAAAGTTAAAAAATACAAAACAAAAACCCTCTGTTCATAAAGGTACAGAAACTAAAATTATTCAAAGCACATGTTATTTTATTTAATGGTCTCTGAACACTCTAAGGGAAGAACCTATCTAAAAGATAAAGGTAGTGTTTGAAAATTAGATAACCTGTTAAATCACTCACCCCACCTCATCTTGTAATGAAAGCTTAACATACGTGCGCGCGCGCGCACACACGCACAATTAAACCACTGCACTTTAAAAAGTGACTTTCATTAATAGTATCTAATGTGGAACCCAAAGGTATATACAGGTATATTGAATTTTCTTTAGAGATGGAGTTAAACTAGTCTTTTCCAACAAACACAAGAACTCACATGAACCTAGTTTTGAAAATATATTTACAGATCTTTTTCTCCTCTCATGCACTGACAAGTGTAGGAGTAGCACAATGGTCAATACAATTACTTTGTAGAATTAATCCTCAAATTAACACATTTTTTCCAAAATAATACTTTGTAGTAAATTTACAGTGAGTATCCTTCTGCATATTTCACATAATTATAGCTACAAGGGTGCTATCTAATAAACTGTATAGACAATGGCATTTTTAAAGCAATGTATTAAACTACCCAATGTATTTTTTAAAATTATTGTTGTAAGATGACGACTTAAAACCAATTCTGTTTTCCGAGGTGCTAGATAAAGGCATTCCATTTTTAAAAGTTTATCTTGAAAATTTGAAAGGCATGTTAGGTTATTAATGGGATGAAGAAAAGAAGGTAAGTGTGGTTTCAAAATTAAAAATAACTATTTCTCACAGACAACTTTGGTTTTTGACTGATAGGCATGATTACCAACTTATACAACTTGTGAAGAAAAATCCTGTTCCACCGTCTTCTAAACTCTCTCCTGGTCTGTAGTTTACCCAACTCCTCGGTTTCTTACTCATTTTTTCTTCTCTACTGCGATATTTCCTTTAACCTCACTTCAGAAATACACTTGCACAGTGATTTTCACCTCGGTTCTCTCCAGCATCCAGCAATGTATATAAAGAAATCGGCATACTTCTGTTATTTTGCTGTCCACTATTTGGTGTATTTCCATGGGCTAAAGGCATAGATTTATGCAGCTGAAACTTCATCCTTTTGGGAGAACTTAACAGCTGTTTCCATTTACAGCTTTAAAGACCTATCCTGATTTACAAGCGTTTGCATATGTAGGCCAGACTACCAACACCAGAAGATTCCTTACAAATGAAATTTACACGTAGGGGAAAGCGATCTTTGGAATCGCTGCCGCAACCTACCCTTTTCATTCCTGCTGCTTTACTGGTTTGCTCCAGGCATGGAAGCCTTCATCTCACCCCTCTGACATTTTCCTTCAGCAGACATGAAGGGAGGTCAAACTTCTCCGATTTCTGAACTCTGCACTTGGCCACACCCTGGCAAAGCATGCCTCCCCACCTCCCCCATCCCTCCGTCCTCAACGACTACAATATTTCTTTCAAATCAGTCCTTCACAATGAATGTTTCAAACAAGTTACCATTCTACAATAAAACCGATCTCCCGTGGCTTTCTTAAAAAAAGAAAGAAACCCCCCGCCCCCGCAGGAACATCCATTTGGCCAAAAAGGAAAACTTGAGTTTCTGCTTTCCGGGAGAACCGCACCCGCTCCTCCCTGGGACGCGCCTAGCGTGGTCCCCCGCCCTTGCCGAGCGTTGTGGCGCCGAGACAGTCCCCTGCGGCGCCTGTGCTCAGCGCCACAACTTTCGGAAACCCCGTGCTAACTTCCAGAGCACAGCCTCGGCGGAGAGAAGCAGGTACGCAATACACCCCCACACCTAAAAACAAGAAAGCGAGGTCCTACCAGCGCGGCTCTTGATGACGTCGGTGAATTCGTCCCCAGTAGCATCTTTCCTGATCTGCTCCGGACCCCGGGGCTGAGCCATAGCAGTAGCCACACGCCAGGTGCCCCAAACTTTGGGAGACAGGTGGGTCCGTGCGGTCCGCCTGACGCTCTCCAAGACAGGTAGCCGGCTAGGGGGGATCTGGTGCGTGAAGACGAATTGATCTCCCCAGGCCCTCTGCCACGGAAATAGGGATGCGGGGCGAGGGGTGTGGGTGTGGGATGGTGAGCAGACAGAGGAACGACACCTGGGTTGGCTGAAAGGGGCGCCGTCAATTTGCCCAGCCCATCCTTGGAGAGGAGGAAACAGGTGCTGTTTCCAGCTCCGGACTCTAAAATAGAGTGGGCGAGGCCTGGAAGGTGAAAGCTGAGGAAGGACCTGGTGGTCAATAAATCCACAAGCAAGTTGGAGACTCGTTTTTCCACGCTGCGCAGAATCGATGCAAAAACAGGAGCAATTAGAGAGCCGCTTGCCAAAAGCAGCACATGAGGTCATGAATGATTTAGCATTGCCACTTATAAGATGACTACACTGAGGAGAAGGGTCACTGGCTTTAGCTATCTGGGTCACTTACACGTGTGTACCCCCACCGTTGTATCCCGACTTGAAGGCACTGACCAGAAATGCGGAACATAGGCTGAGCAGAATCATGTTTCTTAGGCTTAGCCAAAGATACCCACCCCTTCCTTCAGTGTGTATATTCACTCTGCCTGCCTCCTCCATCTCTGCCTCCCACTACTTAGGCTAGAATTAGATTAGACTATAAACAGCTCGTATGACTTTATTTTCTAAAAATTTCAAAAGTGACTTTCATTTGGCTAGTTTCCTTACTCCCCAGACCCACCCCAACCCTACACACATAATTCATCCTGCACTTCATGCAGTAGCCCAGTCACGCTAAATCGTGTCCATCACCTACCAACGAAAAATTAACTTTACAAGAAGAACTTGGCAAGGGGCCTGGCAACAGCTAAGGAATTTCTTTTCTTGTTTTCTTCTGCATTTTCATTCAGAGTCGATTTTTATCTCTTCTAAAAACAGTGGTTCTCAACCATGGCTAGACAATGGATTCATGCAGGGAGCTTTACAAAACCCTAATGCCTGGTTTCCACCAGAGATGATGATTACTTGTTCTGGGCTGTCACCTGACCCTCAGGATTGTAAATAGCTTCCAGGTGATTCCAATGGGCAATCAATTTTTTAAAAAAATTGTGATGAAAGGACTTATAAAGTCTGGAGTGCCTTGGTCAAGACAGTTTTTTATCAGTAGCCTTCTTCCATTCTCATCATAATGCCTCAGATGAAAATCAATATTTTTGCTGCCCTGTTTTCCATTTTGCATTAAGTGGATAACTTATTTTGACAAAAATTTTGTAGTTAGGCTCAGCTCCAGAATTCCCTTAGATTAAACATGTAGTGACTCTCAGAATGGAGTCTCAACTAGGTACTTCTCCATGAGCTTCAGCCTGAGAAGTTTTGCCTAATAGAAATCTTTGTCATTGTTTGCAGGCAGATCTCTTCGGTTTCCCATGTGTGTATTCTTTTTAGATACTTCTAAGAAAGTTCCCTTTCTAAGAAGTTCATCCAGTGGGAAATATTCAGAGACATAGTATAGCTCCTAGTTCAGAAAAGAATAAAAATATGAGAATTGTCCAGAATTTTTTTTAAACTCACAAAGGTTGTGGCATGCTACCTTTTATTTTATTTTTTAATTATTTTCTTTCAGTTACACTTGACATCCAATGTTATTTTATATTAGTTTCAGGTGTATAGCATAGTAGTAAGACATCCATATGTGACATGCTATATTTTATATTACCATGCTACTATAATCAGAACAGTATGGTATTGGTACAGGGACAGACAAAATGGTGGAAAACAACAGACTGCAGAAACAAATGCAGCCAAAAAATGCACTAAATATATTTCAATTCTGTCATTTAAAAAATGGAATGTATATTGATGATGTTTTCCTAAAGTTTGACTCCTGTAACTTAAACTATATAAAAAAAATAAATTCCAGATAGATTAGAGATCCACATTTATAAAATAAAACCAAATAAAAGAGAAATCTATAACAGCTTAGCTTATGGGGGCATTCTTAAACCAAACATTAATCCCTGTTGACTTTAAGGAGAAAATTGTCACTTTCACCTACATAACAAGTAAAAATTTCTATAAAGCCAAAGACATTATAATAAAGTGAAATAACAATAAACTGAGAGAAAAGCATTTAAGACAAAGGCTTAATATCTCTAATAAAATTCTATAAATTGATATTTAAAAGACAAATGGTCCAATAAGAAAAATCAAATACATAACCAGAACAGAAAATCCACAAAAGAGGACATGCAAATAACCAGTAAACTTATGGAAAGGCATAAACCTTCTCACAGTCAGGAAAAGGCAAAAGGAGATAATATTTCCTGCCCATCAGATAGAAGAAAGAACAAATAAAGAAACAATAAGATTCAGTGCTGGAAGGGAATAAGAAAAAAAGCCATGATATTCCCTATTGGTGAAGTATTGATAGATTTGAAGAAAATAACCCAAGAGTATCTATTAAAATGTGTATAATCTGTTGCCCACAAATCCCTCCTTAAGAATCTATCTTACAGGAGTAAAATCACCAGTATGTAAGGGTATATGTAAGGTTTTTGTTATTGGAGCCTTATTTATAAGAACACATTCATTGAAAACAACCTAAATATCTATTGCTCCATTGGGAACTGATTGAAGCAATTATATTACACCAATAACTGAGATATTATCCAACTATTTAAAATAAAAGTATGATTTGTAACATAAGAGAAGAGCTTCATGACCATTGGATGGACATTTTTTAAACAGGACATAAAAGCACTTAGCTTAAAGGAAAAATATTGGCATATTCATTAAAACAAGAAATTCTATTCATCTGAGGGCCTCAGTAAGAGACTGAAAAACAAAACAACATGAGAGTGGAAAATTATATGTGTATGTATGTAAAAACAAACAAACTACTAGTACACTGAATATATAAAGTACCCATACAAATCAATGAAAAAGAAAACCCATTTGAACAAAACGAATGCAACCTGCAACCTTGAATAAATGTTTCAACAAAGAGGATATTCCAATAGCCATTAAAATATGAAAAGGTGTTAAACATTGCAAAAACATCAAGATATAAAAATTTAAGCCACAAAGCAAAACAACTGCATGTCCATTGTAATGGCAACAATCAAAATAAAATAAAACTGAAAATACTAAATATTGGTGAAAATACAGTGTGATTGGAATTCTATTGTAATACACTATGGGAATGAAAATCTACACAACTTCTTTGAAAAATCATCAGCAGGATATACTAAGGCAAAAATTTTGCATACTGCATGATGCATAAATTCCACATTTAGGTATATTCCCAACAACAACAAAAACATACCTGCATCAAAGACATGAACAATAATTACAGCATTTCCCATAATAGCCAAAATTAGAAAAAAAAACCTCATAACCCATCAACAATAAAATTGATAAAAATATGTCTATATTCATAGAAATGAATGCTATACAGCAACTAAAATAAATGGCCTACCACTATATTCAGTAACATATATTGATTCTATAGAAATAATTTGAGTGAAAGAAACCAAAGCCTAAAGGTACATATTCTATGATTCTATTTATATAAGGATTAAAAGAAGGTAAAACCAGTTTATACTGATAGAAGATAAAACTGGTTCCTTTAGAGGAAAGCAATGATTGGGACCAGACAACAGGGAAGCTTTTGGGATTCTTATAATGCCTGTATCTTGTTCTAGCTGATATATATACCTGTTGTTTATTTTGTGAAAATTAAGCTGTGCATTTAAGATTCATAGATTTTTTTTCTTTAGATATATTTCCATGTGAAATTCCATTTTTAAAAATAAGCATGGGTTAAAAATTACATGTAAATATATTCAAATATATCTGTGAAATATTGTTCTATGTAACAAGCAAATTGTAGGTTAATATTTATAATATCTCATTAAAAAATAAACTCTATGGCTGTCTATACTGTTTATATAAGCAACTGTAGGGAAACATGTATGAACACACAAAAGGGAATCAATGACATTTTTACAATTAAGCAAGATTTTGTGAACCTCTGAAATACTTAAGCTTTGAAAAACTGAGTAGGTAACTAGAAATGTTACTCACTATTCTATTCTTTTACAAACATCTTCAAAATTTAAAGTCTGCCTAGAAACTCTCCTGTGTAGATTATCAAGCAACAAAAAAGAAACCATTACACTCTTTCCTTTCCCAAATTTATAGTTGTATTTATTTCAGCATATATAAAAGATAGACTTTTTAGCATTTTCGTAGTCAAAACCATTGAAACTAGAGAGGCGAGAATGTTTCTCTCTATATGAGCCAGTTACTTCTAGGTAACTGCTTAAATGGCCCATAGAAATTTCAGATATTGTTCACTCAGGGTGTTGTCCCCAGTAAACCAATTCCATGGATCTGTGCTCGACTTTCAATTACTCTACACCAGAAAGTATTTGGTACTAAAAAAATAACAGACATTCAAATAATATCTTGTCAAAGGGTTTCAGATTACTAGCTAAAGCCATTTATTTTATGAACTGCCCAACTGGAATATGAATAACATGGTATGATTAACTGAAACTCTGCCACTTTTATTCTGAATAGATTGTGGCATCCTAGGAGCTATCAAATATGGCACATTTCTATTATACTAAAAATAAGGATTTTGTGTAGTTTCCTTTAGCAGATAATGCTAAAACATATTTTAGATGTATGCTTTATTCACTGTCATCACTTTTATATAGAGGTACCATTGATTGCAAGAGAGAACTTTCATGAATCAACATGGCTATCACGTGGTTTTCTCTTAACACAGATATTTTAGAAAACACAGTTTGAAACAAATGTATTTTAGGGATGCAGAGAAAGTAATTTTTCTCCTAGGAGGCTGGAAGTTTAGCTGATATTTTTAGATTCCTGTAGTGGATTCTGAAAAAGTTTTTAAGAAATATTTTCTACACAATCAAGGGTAATTTGAATCACCACACTTACCCATTCTTTCCAAACATTTTCTTAGGGATGTCTTTGAAATTTTGTACTAGTAGAATGATCTAAATTTAAGCATTCTCTTCTGGTATGTCCTCAAAATAGGAGTGTTTTATTTTTAATTTTTTTATTTCATACTAAAATTTTTTTTACAAATTTTTTTTTTACTAAATTCATTGAGGTGACATTGGTTAGAAAAATTATATTGGATTCAGGTATACAATTCTATAATTCATCAACTATATATCACATTGTGTGTTCACCACCCAGAGTCAGTTCTCCTTCCATCACCATATATTGGGTCCCATTTTCCCTCTTCTACCCCCACCCCTTACCTTCTGGTAACCACTAAACAGTTGTTTGTATCTGTGAGTTTTTTGTTGCTTTGTTTGTCTTGTTTCTTTGTTGCTTTCAGTTTTATATCCCCCATGAGTGAAGTCATATGGTTCTTGACTTTTTCTGTCTGACTTTTTTCACTTAGCATAATCTCAAGATCCATCCGTATTGTCATAAATAGTAGTATTTTATCTTATGGCAGAGTAGTATTCCCTTGTGTATATATACCACATCTTCTTTATCCAATCATCTATCAAAGGACACTTTGGTTGTTTCCATGCCTTGGCCACCATGAATAATGCTACAATGAACATAGGAGTACATATACCTTTATGGATAAATGTTTTCAGATTTTTTGGGTAGATACCCAGAAAAGGGATTGCTGGGTCACATAGTAATTCTATTCTTAATTTTTTGATGAATCTCCATATTGTTTTCCATAGTGGCTATACCAATTTACATTCCCACCAACAGTGTATGAAGGTTCTTTTTTGCTAGGAGTGTTTTAGGATAAGAGGGCATGTTACTTTGACATTGAGGATCTATTGACACTAGAACTAAAACCTTGGTATTAGACTTTTTTGTGGACTATCTGAATATGTTCCAATAAGCCATGCTGGTCAAGATTAGTTTTCTAGACTGAATCTTGTAATGAAGTTAATTTTCTTCATCTTGCTTGTTACCGTAAAGCTGAGTCCCAGAGGTGGAGGCTCTCACAAGCTTTTTGGTTTATGTTTTTTGTTTCTTGAGGGCAGTGTCACTGGCCCTCATATGTGGGACCCGAACCAGGGCTGCTGGCTTCCCAAGCCAGCACTTAACCACCGCGCCACTCGGCCAGCCCTCTCACAAGCTTTTATAAGTCTCCGTACCAGAAACAGACACCATTTTTTTGTTCAAATACCCAACCCATACCCATATACTACAAGAGATAAGTACTGAGGTTTTCCATAACCTTCCTCATCATATATACTCCAAAAGAAGCAAATGAGTAGATTTCTTCAAATAGTTTCTCAGCTCCTCAGGTAATGAGCAAACAATAAGAAGTCCATCCCACTATCTCTATAAGTAATTCTCTTGCATCCCCTAACATCTCAATTCCAATTTCACTGTAGTTGTGTGTGTTCCTGTTGAAAGACCATTTCCTTGTGGACTACAGTATTAACACTTGTGTAATTCATGACTGATATTTATAGAATGGTCTCAATACTGTTCATTTTGTTAGAAAAACTATATATATATATGACAAAGACAGTAAAACATTATAAAATAATTACAAATGTAGCAGAGGTTGTTGATGTCTCATATATCTCCTTGACACACACCATTCCCATATGTACCAACAGCCTCTTGTATCAAGCACAGGCAACCTTCTTCCTGAAGGTACTCTCTGGCCTTTGAAGTATATTAGGCCTGTAATGGGAACAGGCCATACATACCAGAAAGTTAATACCCCAAAAGCAGTCTGCAACCAATGACAAATGGAGGTTTGTGGGTAGATATTCTAACTTCTTGCCCCAAGATGGGATAACTGAGGCAAATATTCTTCATCATCTCCCAAAATTCCCCAGTAAGATTGGTACCCAGAGGTCCACAGCAGAAACCTGTTCATTAACATATGCTATATTAGTTTCCTTTCTTTGCCTCTATCATGTCCCCATTTCCCTACTGTTATAGGAAGACCAAAGGGTTCTTGGTAAACATCACAGGAAGGACTTCCAGGATGTACCAAAATATTAATCCATGCAAACAAAGCCAAGCAAGCCGAGGATTTAAAGAAAATAATACAGTATACTCTCAAGATGGCGTGAAAGTGGACAAGCCCAGGAAAAAGGGCAACTGCAACAAAGAACAAAGAAATTTAAGATTATATTGGAATGAGGGCACGAAGTATTCAATGGTGGCTATGTAGGCATTCCCAGGACTTTCCCAGGGTGGGTTTCCACTGACCACCCCTTATAGGGACTGTCTTGGCCATAAGACAAAGGGTGGAAATTTTTTCCCTGCCTGCAATGCTAATAGTGTTATAACCCATTACAATTAGCTGTAGCTGCACCTTTTCTTAGGAATTTTTCTCATCTCCTCATGTCCCACACATCCTTCTTTCCTTTTCCCCCCCATCTCCCTGCAGCCTGGTGCTTTCTGCCTACAGTAACAGTACTAGTGATATTATCTCCCAAATTAATCATTTGCTTTCCAATTCTTATCTTAGTGTGTGCTTCTTGTTGTAGTTTTGTCACTAAATGTCTATGTGACCTAGAGAAACTTTTGGATGTTATTTATTTATTAAAAGACTACTTAGTAACTAATATCACAAGGAGTTCTAAAACTGTAATTACTTGAAGACCCAATATTTGCCAAAAATTATCAAATGCATAGCCTAGACTGATCAGATAATCGAGGAAGGGGAATAGTAAATCTTTTTCTGAGGTACAGTTATAGCAGAGTTGTTTCCAGAAGTCCATAATGTCAAGTTAAAGGCCAGTCTAGCATGCAGCAGAAGGAAGCATACTAGTTTCTTTCCTTCCGGTCACCACCATTTTGAATGTATTATTCCAATGACACTAATACAACTGGAACTGCTCAAGAAGTATATTATTTTCTGAATGAAAAATTCAGACCATATTAAAATTCCAAAAATTAGAGTTGCAAACAGTAGTGGTTTCTTTTACATAGTCTGTACAAATAACAAATAAATTTGACATGGACCAAGTCACAAAAGAACTGTCAATCATACATTTTCTTTTTTTTTTATCTCAGAAGGAAGCCAAAGAGAACAATCATCAGTTTCTGACACAAATTGATTCACTTTTGAAAACATGCCTAAATTCTTGTCCAAATCTGCCTCTTAACCACATTGAGCCTCCTTTTTCCGATATCTAAGTGGCAGATTGCATTTCTGAAAATTACAACAGCAATATTTTTGGTTTCACACCCTCTACTGGAACCTTGGTACTTCCCAGTCAAGGAGTATAGTCTCTTTTGTCTTGCCTTGGAATTGGGGAGGCCTTGGTGACTGCCTCGATGAATTTCATGTGGCTGAAGTATGCTGGGTGACTTCCAAGATTTGGTTATGAAATGGGATAAAGCTTCTGCGCAGCTGTCTCTTTTGGGGTGCTCACTCTTGGAACTCAGAGACCATACTGTGAGGAAGCCAAGCAGCCACATTGAAAGGTCATGTACAGGTGTTCTGACCACAAACCCAGTAAAAATCCAATTAACACAATGTCAACCATCAGACATAGGAGTGAGGAAGGAGTGAGTCTTTAGATGATCCCACTCCTCAGCCTTTGAGTTGTTCCCTATAATACCATGTGGAAGAGATGAGCTGATCATGTCAAACTCTACCTGAATGTGCAGATTTGCAAGCAAAATAAATGCTGTTGTAGTTTTAAGGCCCTACATTTTGAGATGGTTTGTTATGCAGCAAAATATTATGAGAACAATTTGTAAAGTGGAAACATTACCTACAAGAGATCTGAGGATTAATGAAATAATGTATTTGAAAGCAGTTTGTTAGCTGTGAAATGCTACAAATAAAAAGGAATTGTCATTTAGTTCATGCCTCTGCAGAACTTACAATACATAGGACTTATAAGGCATACACATAAATATTTGATAAGTGCCCTATGAATGGTTTTAAAAGATGCTATAAGAAGCTAAATGGGGAGAGACAAATTCTGTACATGACAAATATTATGTATGAGAGTTTACACAATCAACATATATTTCTCTGGATTGCATACATATATTTGGATTTGTATTCAAATTGTCTACTACCCATGATCTAAAAATGAACAAATGTGATGTGTGACAAGAAGTTAAGTCTGTCAGACACTGGGAAAGTATCCTGTGCAAATCCACAACTTTTCCAGTCCCACAGTTTCAAATACAGTGATATCCCAGCTATAACATTCCTCCTGAAATTTAGACTTGTGATTGAACTGCCTATCTCATTTGTCCATTTAGATATTTTAAAGCCATTTGAAGTGTTTGATGCCCCCACTTAACCCATCAATATGCTCTTCACCATCTCAGTTACTGGCTCTACCATTTACTTAGTTGCTTAGGCCTAAAACCTAGGTGTCATCTATTTCTTTGTGACACCTCCTATCAATCCTCCTTCTCTCACATGTGACATCAATCTATTGGCAAATCCTGTGAGCTGTACCTTCAAAATATATATCATATTGTGACTTCCCATGACTGCTATTACCCTATGCTTTACCATCTTCTATCATCTGACCATTGCTTTAGCTTCAGAGTTGCTTCTACGCTTGTTCCGCTGTAGGTATGTTTCAGACAATACCCAGAGTGAGTTTTAAAAAATATTTAGGATTTGACTTCGGGTGGAGAACACACAATGCAATATATTGTATATTGGGGTTGTCAGAAAAGTCATGACACATTTTTGCAACGAAAAATAGAAAAATATGTCATGACTTTTTTGATAATCCAATAGATGCATTCCCTGAACTGTATACTTGAAGTATATATATTTTATTAACTAATGTCACCCCAATAAATGTAATTTTAAAAAGGGAAAAATATTTAGAAGATCACTTCATGTTCATTCTTAATTCTTCTAATGGCTTCTCATTGCACTTGGATTGAAGTCCTATTTCCTTGAGCTTATTTCCTACTACCCTCGTCCCCCACTCACTTTGTTCCAGCTATAGCTATGCCTCATAAAATAGTCCATCCTCAAATATTATGGGATTTGCCTTGTAATGACCTAAACCACCAGAAAAAGACACAGATGATTTCCTATGGGAGTAAGGCTAATTTTTCCAATATCTAATAACAGGCTGCTTTGCTTTCTTCATTTTATGTGTGCTTAGGTGTATGTGTGCCATAAGGGGATATATACAGATGGGGCCAAAAAATGTATACACATTTTAAGAAAGGAAAATACTGTATTAAAATTGTAATACTTGATATATACCAATAACAAAAAATAAATACAAGTCACGTTTAACTTCTGCAATTACGAGAGGAGTTCAAAGTGGTTACCATCAGCATAATTTTAATACAGTTTTTTCCTTTCTTAAAATGTGCATACATAATTTTGGTACCCTCTGTATATATGTCATATAAATATACTGTGCTAACTACTAAGAATACAGTGGAAAGTAAACATCCCTGTCCTAATGGAACATTCAGTATTGTGGAGAAGGTGGAAAAGCATTGATCAAATAATCACATAAACAGATGTAAACTCGCAACTGTGTCAACCAATGTGAGATACATATTGCTTCATTGCATATAATAGCAGCACCTGAATTCTTTGGGGAAGGGAGGTAGGGCTTCTTTGAGGAAGAAATGATTCATTTTTTATTATTATTATTATTTTCAGGTATACAAAACAACATAATGATTAAACATTTACACCCCTCACAAAGTGATAATTCCCCCCAAGTCTACTACCCTTCTAACACTGTTTATAGCTGTTACTATACCATTGACTCTATTCCCTATGCTGTACTTTACATTATGTGACTATATATAGTTGACATTTGATTTTATTCTACATCAGCTTCAGGAGTACAGTGCAGTGGTCAAGCATCTACAGGCAGAATAAACGAGCAAACAAAACAAAATAGATTCAGAGATACAGAGAAAAAAACTAATGGCTGCTAAATGGGAGGGGGACTAGAGGATGGGGGAGAAGATGAAGGCATTAGAAAGTATAAATTGGTAGTCACGATATAGTCACAGGGATGTGAAATACATGATGGGAAATATAATCAATAATGTTATAAAGATTATGTAGGATGCCAGATGGGTACTGGACTTAGCAGGGAGATCACATCATAGACTATGTACAAATGTTCATTCGAGATTGGTAGATAGGAGAGAAAAACTTAAGGATCTCTCTTTTAAAGTCCTTTCTATTGAACCAATGGCCTATGCATGGTCCCCCTCTGAATATAAAATACATATTCCAACATCAGTGTGTCCAAAACATGGCTCTTCATTTCTCCTACTTCCACCAGATCTGCTCTTCCAAATGCCTTCTTCATCACTGTAAATAGCCACACCAATATTCCAGTTTCTCAGGCCATAGGCTTTAACGTCATTCATTTATCCTCACTTTCTCTCTTACACCTTATCTTTAAAATATATCCAGATTCCAACTACATCTGCCCACCTCCAAAGCTGCTTCTTCCCTGATTCAAGCCATCACCATCACTCTCCAGATTTATTTCATATCCTCCTATATGGTTTTGGGTTATGACCCATTAATGAATCATAAAATTAATAGATTTAGTGCCTTGTAAACAACAGTAAAACAGTCATAGAAAATAATAGGTTAGAAATGATTGTACTTCATAATGTGTAGAGAGAGTAAATATTGTTTTGTAAAAAATATTTGTTTTATTTATACATACATATGGACATATATACATCTGTCTATCTGTATATGTGCACATATAATGACAAATAAGTTCAGGAACTCCTCCTAGAAAAAGTTCTTCATATGCCATTGATGAATATCACTATGGTCACCTTTGAAATACTCCCCTTGGGAAGCTATGCACCAATGCCAGCACCTAGTCCACCCTTCAAAGCAATTTTGGAACTCTTTTTCTGGAATGGCGATCAGAGCTGTCATCGTATTACCCTTGATGTCCTGAATGTCATCAAAATGTCCTCCTTTCAATATTTCCTTTATCTTTGGGTAAAGAAAGAAGTCACTGGGGGCCAGATCAGGTGAGTAGGGAGAGTGTTCCAATTTGTTTACTGGCTAAAAACTCCCTCACAGACAGTGCTGTGTGAGCTGGGGCATTGTCGTGATGCAAGAGCCATGAATTGTTGGTGAAAAGTTCAGGTCACCTAACTTTTTCACACAGCCTTTTCAGCACTTCCAAATAGTAAACTTGGTTAACCATTTGTCCAGTTGGTACAAATTCCTAATGAATAATTCCTCTGATATCTACAAAGGTTAGCAACATCGTCAAAAACAAGTTTGCAAACTTAATTGTCACACCTCGTATGTATATGCATATATTCTGAATCTCTATGAAAAAAGTTTTCTCAATGTGTATCAATTCAAAAAAATTTAAATGTGTTCTAGACTATCCCTGCTTCAAGTTTTAGCCTTCCTTCAGACTATCCTCAAAATATCAAAGGGATGAATTTGAGACAATAAATTTTAATTAATTAATTTACAACAAGGCAGATATAGATACTTCTCAATTCAAAATGTATAATGACCTCCTATTTCATTTTAAATAAAAATTGAGTGTAAATTCATATCATGACCTGTAAGAGTCACACATTCAGTTTTCCTGCCTTCTCCCTTTCTCTCTAATCTAATCTACCATTACTCTCATTCTTGCTCACTCAACCCGCTCTCAGCACGTACCAACCTCAGGACTTTTGCACTTGCAATTTCACCTGCCTGGAAGACACTTCCACTTACATAACTTCACGGCTTTTTCCCTTGTTCCTTCAGATATTTGCTCACTTTCTCATCAATGCTTTCTGTGACCTGCCTGTTTAAAATTGCTATCACCCATCCTTACTGCCCAATATTCCCCAGCACTCTTGTCTATTTTATGTTTCTCCATAGAACTTACAACCTCTGACATGCTACACATTTTACTTAATCAGGTTATTTTCTATAGCCCTTGACCCATGATAGAATGGGAGCTACAGAAGTGTAATACAGGTCATAGGTATTTCTTTAGGTAATAAAAGGTACAGATTATAAATTGTTGAAAGGATGGATGATGGGATGGAGGGATGAAGAAAGAAAGAAAGAAAGAAAGAAAGAAAGAAAGAAAGAAAGAAAGAAAGAAAGAAAGAAAGAAAGAAAGAAAGAAAGAAGAAAGAAAGAAAAGAAAAGAAAAGAAAAAAAGAAAAGAAAAGAAAAGAAAAGAAAAAAGAAAAGAAAAGAAAAGAAAAGAAAAGAAAAGAAAAGAAAAGAAAAGAAAAAAGAGAGGAAGGGAGGAAGGGAAGAAGGGAGGAAGGAAGAAAAAGGAAGGGAGGACAACTGTTCCAAAGAGTGGGAATGATATACTAAATTTCTCTCTGGCTGGAGAGTGGGACAGAGCATGGAACATGACCGAGCCCATGGCTGTAAGAAAGAATAAATGGAGGCAAGTATAGCAGAGAAGAGGAAATGAGGTAAGTACTGAGATAGAGGGAGATGTGACCAGAGAGGTATTCAAAAGCCAACCAAAAGTGACCAAAGCACAAAACTAAAGTTTGTCTAGATCCTAAAAGCACTGGAAAGCCATTGAAGGCTTTCGAATTCAAGAAATGGGTGGGGGAGCCAAGAACAAAGGATGATGCCAGGATCCAATTTGTACTTTTGAAATATAGGGAAGTTTATTCAGGAATAAGCGTTAGGTATTCTAGTGAAAACAACTTTACTTCTCATCCGTTTAATCTAAGTGTCTTATCCTTATTTGGATTCAAAGCAGTTCTAATCACATTTCTGGATTGGTCCTTCTCTTAGGTTTATAATTCATAGGCACTTGAGAAAGCTCTGAAATTTATGCTTCCAGAAACCCTGGGAGTATAAAGATCACGGTGCTATTCCAAGAAGAGATATAGTAAGTATCCTTTTGAGGTTTATTTTACGCACTCCATTAAATAAGTCAGGCATTATGATATTCAGTTTCAAGTTTTTCCTAGATATTAGGAAAGATTATAGCATACTTTACGCACAGATTTTGTGCTCAGTTTTAACTTTATTATCTAAAGAACTTTTTATATTATCCAAATTTGAGTATGAAACTCTTAGTTTTTTACTTACAATTGAGTGTTAATAATGCAAAAAACCGAAACAAATAATTATACTTTAGATAAAAAAATCTTACTAAATTGAACACATGCACAATTAGCCTAGTAAGGTAAGTACAAAAATAATCTATACTGGGTTTTTTTCATTGTATTAATGCAGTAATTAATTTAAAGTGTATCTAATAATATTGTAATTCAAAAAATTGCTCCTAATTAAAGGGGAAATCAATGGGTAGAGTCTAATAAATGTTTGATTTTTTTCATAAACAAGTAATTCTAATAATATCCTTTGGGATATTTCAAGATATTACTATGGACTTACAGTTATTTTTAAATATTTCTGACTATGAACTACAGTTAGAAATACATTTAACTTCATATAATGCATGATACAACACACTAATATACACATGTATGTATAAAACTGAATTAAAAGTCTCATGAAGCAATAATTACCCTTTTCGTTATGTCATGATAATGCTTCCTATTGTATTATACCGTGACCTATTCTATTTCATTTTAAAGTGGGCCGGCCGAGTGGCGCGACGGTTAAACGCTGGCTTGGGAAACCAGTGGCCCTGGTTCGGTCCCACATGTGAGGGCCAGTGACACTGCCCTCAAAAAAAAAAAAAAAAAAAGTAAATACTGGCTACAAACTGTGAATCCAATTTTACAATCCTTTTCAATTCATAATATGTAAAATCATTCTATTCAGTAATGGGTGCCCTCTGCAAAAAGGTGTTGGGTAAATTTTTATAAAGCCCACACAGCAAATGTTGAAATAAAAGTAAGAAAACATCTAATTGTTTTATTTTACCAATGTGTAAATACTCAGGTAGGCATTTACATTACTTATAGTGATGTTGGCAAAAAAAAAAAAAATCCAGCCTAATAGAAAACTTAGAAGAGTTTATTTGAGCCAAATTGACGACAATTGCTGGGAAGCAAAATCTCAATGGATTCAGGTGCTCCACAAAATGGCAGTTTGCAGCTTAGTTTATAGGTAGAATCAAAGGAAGGTTACATGAAATCCATTGGTGGTAGATTAAGGGGGTGGAAGAAAGCAAAGCGGGGAAATCTCTAGGATTGGATAAAAGTAAATTGGAGAGACAGGTACTTCTTTTACATAGGTGGGTTCAGGATAGTTAATATTGGGTTGTCGGAAAAGTCATGACACATTTTTGCAACGAAAAACAGAAAAAATGAATCATGGTTTTTTCCAACAACCCAATAGTTTGTTTTTTTACAGCACATAGAGATGGTACTCAGGAGACAAGAATAATAATGAGGGATTCTGTAGTTTCCTGCTCTGGTCCAGAAAAAAAAAAGATTACATACATTCTAAGGATGTCACCTTGGGTGCAAAAAGATAATAGACAGGCCCACTTAAGGTAGAGATTGACCTTTGTCAAGGAAGCTACAAACTAAAGATGTGACTTCCCGCCATGCACCACTTTAGTTATAAATTTTTATGTTCACACCATCCTATGTGGTTATTTCAGTCTCCTGAGCTTGTTGGGTTTAACCTGTGACCCCTTTTCTGTCCACATTGATAATATTTATATTGCCATATGAATGGATGTGTGACTGCTATTCAAACAGCCTCAGTTCAGGGTCATTCATGGTATGCTGCAAAGAAAATTTGAAGCACTTTCTTTTCAAATTTTTATTTGGAACTACGTGAATTATGCTATATTATCTATGTTGACTCCAGAAACACTCTAAATATTTTTCCACATTTAAAAATTTTCGATTTCTAAGTATTAAGGGTAATTAGTCAGGAAAATCTCAAATACTAATTCCAATCCTGCACTATCAGAGAGTTGAAAGTATTATAAATATGTCATGTATGTGTCCTTCTGTGTATGTATCTATGGTTACTTTTATGTTGTACTTTGTAAAAGTTATTCAAGAGACTGTAAAAATAGTAGTGTATAAAGGTGACTGGTGGGAGGAGTTGATACAAATGGACAGCAACCCAGAAGGATATTAACTCATGTGCTCCAGTAGGACATACTGCATATTATTTGCAAATAGTTGGGTCCACCATCAATGGGTCTACTTGAGGCAAAGGGACCATGGTGGTTGGCTACACCAGCAAATGCAGAGGATCTCACATAAATATTGAAGTCACCCAAGTCTTTACCTTCAGTGGTTAGAGAATATCTATAGCTTCTGTTGAATTAAAGGCACATTTTACACCTAGGAGTATAACCAAAATATTATTTTAGATCGCAGCAAAATGGGATAATATATCTAACTGGCCAGGATATGAAATTCAGTTATAAGGTTGTTGTGTGGTACTGTTTTCTTAAACCTTTTTCATTAGAAGATGAAAGGCTGCCATTTCAAAGCTGCAAATGGGTTTTCAGAGTCACAGGAATTGAAGGCTGACTGCTCCCTTGTTTGGGGAAAACTATAAACATCTGAAAGGATCTTTTAATTTCACAAATGCAAGTCCACACCCTCTTCAGAAATAGAGAGATTTGAAATGCTATGGTTTTTCCAAAGTTGTATAGGCAGTGATCATGTTTCCATTTGAAAAATTGTTTATGGATCTGCATGGATTTAAAATTTACTGTATGGGAATTGGTGTTTGTTACCATATTCTATATAGCCTTGCTAGAGTTATTTATTTTTCTGGAGACAAGGAGCTGAGAAGCAAATGGATCGCTAGAAGGATTTAGGAACAGAATCCTTATCTCACATAGCAGCAAACTGTAAATATTAACAAAATGCGAGGACTGACAATTAAATACACAAACTTGTTGCTATGATGTTGCTAACCTTTTTTGATATCAGAAGGATTATTCATTAGGAATTTGTACCAACTGGACAAATAGTTAACCAAGTTTACTGTTTGGAAGTGCTGAAAAAGCTGCGCAAAAAAGTTAGACAACCTGAACTTTTCCCCACCGATTCATGGCTCTTGCATCACAACAATGCAACAATTCATGGCACGTCTGTGAGGGAGTTTTAGCCAGTAAACAAATAACTGTATTGGAACATCCTCCCTACTCACCTGATCTGGCCCCCAACTACTTTCTTTTCCGGAAGATAAGAGAAATATTGAAAAGAAGACATTTTGATGACATTCAAGACATCAAGGGTTATACAATGACAGCTCTGATGTCCATTCCAAAAAGAGTTCCAAAATTGCTTTGAAGGGTGGACTAGCCGCTGATGTCAGTACATAGCTTCCCAAGGGGAGTACTTCTAAGGTGACCCTGTAGTGATATTCAGCAATGAGCGTGTAGCACTTTTTCTAGGATGAGTTCGTGAACTTAATTGTCTGATCTCATAGGTTATTGATGATCAGACACTGGTATTAGCAAAAGTGGACATATAGGAAGAATGATTGTATGCAGATTGCAATAATAATACAAGATAGCAGTAGCAAGGCAGGAGTGTGATGGACCAGAATTAAAGAATAAATGCAGAAGTGGTATAATAGTGTCCTATGGTTACCATAAGAATTACCACAAACTAGGTGGCTTAAAACAATATAGGTTTATCCTCTCACAATTCTCAAGGCTAGAAGTCTGAAATCAAAGATTGGCAGGGCTATACTCCTTCTAAATTAGCCTGTAAGAAGAATCCTTCTTTGCCCTCTTCCAGCTTCTCATGATTGCCAGCAAGCATTGGTATTCCTTGGATTTCCAGCTGTATCCCTTCCATCCCTTCCATCTCTGCCTTCATTGTCACATGTTATTCTCTCTGTGTGTTTCTTTGTCCAAATTTCCTTCTAAGGACACCAGTCATAGGACGAGGGCACACCCCAATTGAGTGTGGCTACCTATTAACCGGATTATATCTGCAAAGTCCTTATTTCCGAATAAGGTCACATTCACAAGTATTGGAGATTAAGACTTGAACATATCTTTTGAGGGACAAGATTCAACCCATAATAGGGGTGGGGAAGTAAATTCCTATGTGAACTTAAGATAAAAAAAGAAATAAATTTGTATACAGAATGGAAGGCTGATTTATTTATTCATCCAGTCTGATGAGATCTTGATATGCTATATATACAGGTGTTCAATAATAGAATCCATGTCATTGATTCTCAGTGAGGCCTCACCACATAATTGGGTAGAAAAGGTTGAATAAAAAGTATAGACAATAAAAAGACATTGTGGAAAATAGAAAACAGCCTTGTTAATTTTATGATGTGATTTGGAAAAAATTTAGTACTTAAAGTACCAGAATTCAGTTCAATTATTTTCCTTTTCAAGAATAGAGGATAACTCACTTCATGGATGGTGTAGATACCTGGCCACAGCATTGTACATTTGAAGCGAAAGCTCAATATTAATGAGTGTCACCTATAATTTAATATATATACACTCATGGGATGTGGAGTACAGCATGGGGACTAGAGTCCATGGAATTGTAACAACTATATAAGATGTCAGAGAGGTAGTAGACTGGGGGGGTTATCACTTTGTGAGGGGTGTAAATGTCTAACTATTACATTGTTTTGTACACCTGAGACTAAAAAAAAAAAGAGAAGGAGAGAATAACAGGCTCACCTTCATATGACAAAAAAAAATACAAAGGAGTAAATATTAATCATCATCCTAAAGGTAATAACAACAATGGAAATTCATCATTAGTGATTTTGTTCCAAAAATCTTACCATAAGTTGGAGAACTGACTCTGGGTGGTGAGCACACAATGTGATATATAGAAGATGTATTACAGAATTGTACACCTGAAACCTATGTAACTTTACTAACCATTTTCACCCCAGTAAATTTAATTAAAAAAACTAACTATAAGTCACACTGTGAATTATTTGTCAGTGGCAAGTGCCATGTTGCTTAGGGTGTATGAACCTAGAGATTATTATTTTCATTTAAGACGGCAAAGTTTGAGAGAGAAGTAAAATGAGTTGAAGGTTACCAATTCAGTAGCAAACCTAGAACTAGTAGGTACATCTAATCCAAATATTGTTTTCATATTTTAATAATTGTTAATCAGGCATCATTTCATAAAAAAACCATTGTGATTTTTCATAAATTATTATATTCAAGATTTACCACACTTAAATCATAACAATATTATAGTATTAAACACACTCACTATTTAGAATATTTAAATCATAACATATAATTATTAAAACTATAACAGAAAAAATCTTAATGACTTCATATTAAATAAGGTTTAATTAATAATTATCATGTACAGAGTAAAGTAATAGTATATTTTGAGCTTTTTTATAGTACTTCAAGTTCTTATTAACGTTACAGTGGGACATTGGTGGGCAAAACTTACCACTGACCTCCCCTCTGAGAGTTCCTAACATATGAATGTCCAACAATAGTCATGATACTGATGGTGATGATAATAAATACAATAGCCAAGTTTTAAAATGTACTACTTTATTAATAGCAAGGTTACAACCCTGTAACCTCTAATGTATTTAGCACTTCTCTATTAATCTGCATGGGAACATATGCCTCAGGCTTAGAAACCAAAGTAAGGTTTCCTATCTTAACCTTTTCAAATCACACTCCACACTTCTGACCTGGTCCAGGGCAGCTCATCCTATGAAATAATGAGACAAGTCAGTTTACCTTTTAGGGATATAAGACAGCTTGGCACACAGAATATGTAAAGTGCAAGATAAAGGCAACACATCAGAGCTCAAAAGCCAATAACTCTACATTTCTGACCATTTATTTTATCCACTTTGGATAAACTCAATGTATTCAGACAGTGGGTGAAAAAAGAAAGCAGTTCATACTCCAAAACAATTGACAAAATTCATCTGTGAGGTTTTTAAAACACGGCTACAATTCAGTGCAATGTCTATCGAAATTGCAATGGAATTTTTCACAGAAATAGCACAAAAATCCTAAAATTGGTATGGAACCACAAAGACCCCAAAAAGCCAAAGGGATGTTTAGAAAAAAGAACAGAGCTGGAGACATCATGCTCCTAATTTCAAACTACACCTCAAAGCTATAGTAATCAAAATAGTATGGCATTGGCATAAAAACAGACACATAGATTAATGAAACAGAATAGGGAGTCCAGAAGTAAACCCACACACGTGTGGTCAATTAATATACAATAAAGAAGCCAAGAATATACAGTGGGAAAATGGCAATCTCTTCAACAAATGGTGTTGGGAAAACTGGATAGCCACATCACACACAAAAGAATTTAACTGGACCACCACCTTACACCATACACAAAAATTAACTCAAAATGGAGTAAAGGTTTGAATGTAGGACTTGAAACCATAAAACTCCTGGAAGAAAGCACAGGCAGTAAGTTCCTTGACATGGGTCTTGGCGATGGTGTATTGGATTTGATACCAAAAACATAAGAGACAAAAGCAAAAATAAACAAATGGAATTACATCAAATTAAAAATCTGTGCAGCAAAGAAAACCATCAAGAAAATGAAAAGGTAATGTACTTAATGGGAGAAACTATTTACTAACAATATATCTAATAAGCAACCAATACCCAAAGTACATAAGTAACTCATATAACAAAAACAAAAAAAAAGAAAGAAAGAAAAAAACCAAATGATCTAATTTTAAAAAGAGGATCTGAATAGAAATTTTTCCAAGGAAGGCATACAGATATACAATAGGTACATGAAAAGGTGCTCAACACCTCTAATCATCAGGGAAATTCAAATCAAACTACAATGAGATATCACACCTGTTAGAATGGCTATTATCAAAAAGATGAGATAAAAAGTGTTGGCGAGCATGTGGAGAAAGGGATCCCTCGTGCACTACTGGTGGGATTGTAAATTGGTGCAATCGCTTTGGACAACTGTATAGAGGTTCCTCAAAAAATTAAAAATAGGACTACCACCTCACTTCTTGAAGAAAATTTAAAAACTACCTCAAAAAGACATATGCACCCACATGTTCACTGGAGTATTATTTACAATAGCCGAGACATGGAAGCAACCTATGTGTTTATTGGTGGATGAATGGATAAAGAAAAGGTGTGATATCTTTTTTTTTTGAGGGTAGTGTCACTGGCCCTCACATGTGGGACCCGAACGGGGCTGCTGGCTTCCCAAGCCAGCACTTAACCACTGCACCACTCAGCCGGCCCAAGGTGTGATATCTTAAAATGGAATATTATTCAGCCATAAAAAAAGAAAAAAAAGTCTTGCCATTTGCAGTGATATGGATGGATCTTCAGGGCATTATGCTAAGTGAAATAAGTCAGACAGAAAAAGATGAATATCATATGATCTCTTTTATATGTGGAATCAAAAAAGCGAAACAAAACAAAACAAAAAAACGAGCTCATACATATTGAGAAAAAATTAGAGGTTGCCAGAGGTGGGGGATGGGGTGTGAGCAAAATGTGTGAAGATACAAACTTCCAGTAATAAAATAAATCAGTCAGGCCGGCCGAGTGGTGCAGTGGTTAAGCATTGGCTTGGGAAGCCAGTGGTCCCGGTTCGGGGCCCACATGTGAGGGCCCATGACACTGCCCTCAAAACATAAAAATAAAATAAAATAAATAAGTCATGGGAATGTAATGTACAGCGTTGGTGACTATAGTTAAAATACTGTATTGAATATTTGAAAGTTGTAAGAGAGTTAAATCTTAAAGTCCTCTTCAGAAGAAAAAAAATACATAATTATGTATGGTGATAGATGTTAACTAGACTTATTGTGATCATTTTGCAACATATATATAAATTTTAAATCAATATGTTGTATGCCCTAAAATACGTTATGTTAATTATATCTCAATAAAAAATAAAACATGGCGGCAAATTGACATCTTGCTCATTGAGAGGTGGAATGTCTGTAGCCTTCCCTTGAATCTAGGTTGGCTTGTGAAACTTCAGACAATATATAGTAGTATGGTGGAAGTGACGCTGTGTGTTTCTGAGGCTAACTTGTAAAAGGCCACATAGTTTCCTCCTTGTTCCATGGAGCACCTGCTTTAGAAGCTGGAAGCCACCATCTATGACATCTGAATACTCAGAGATTGTCATGCCAGATAGCCCAAATCTAGGTATTCTAGTTGACAGAATCCACTGAGGCCAGCATTCTAGCCACCTCTGTCAAGGTAATAGACATGTAAGAATGTAAGTGAAGACCCATCAGTAGACTAGGCCATCTGTCAGCTAAATACCACTCACTCAGAGAATTCTGTAAATATCATTGGCCTTATTTGAATTTCCGACACATAAATTTGTGAGATAATAATATGATTGTGGTTTTAACACATCAAGTTTTGGTATAGTTTGTTATTTAGTAATAGATAACCTAACAACCATCACTTCAGGAAAATAAGCTTTCCCTCTCCCATCATTCATTCCTTTTACATAAATTTATATTCTTAACAGATATTTATTGAATGTCTTCTATGTGCTATGTCTTTTCTTGGATATAGGAGTAAATGGAAAAGAAAACACCAAAAATTCCTATTCTCATATAGCTTATGTTCTATAAAGAAAAGGCAAATAAATTTATACAAAAATGAACTATATCAAGTGGTGGTAATTGTTGACGATGAAGCAAAATAAAGCAGGATAGTATGATGGAGACTGCCAGAGGTGAGTTTCTATTTTATATAGTATACAAATGGCCTCTTTGATAAATTGTTATTTAAACAGAGATTGTAATATAATGAAGTAGGAATGTGAGGTATGTAAGTATCTCAAGGAAAACCATTACAGATAAAGCCAATATAGACATCCTGAGTTGAGCCCATTATTATTGTATGTTTGAGGAAGGCCACAAGAAGGCCAATGTGGTTTAAGTATAGTGATATATAAATAAAGAAGTAGAAAGCAAGTTTAGATGGGTTGCAAAGTATTTGAATCATATAGAAATTTTTAAGCCAAGGTAAAGGCTTTTAAATTTTTATGCTTAATGAGAAGACAAGTCACTGGAGAGTTTAAAGTGGAGGAGTGTCATGTCATAATTTAAATTTTAAAATGGGCCAACTGGGAGCTGGAGAGAGAAAAGAGGAACCACTTGTAATTCCCACCATAGTCTAGGTGAAAGATGATGATGATGTAGCCTAATGTGGGCCTTATGAAGGTGATGTACAAATTCTGACAACTTCGCAAATTGGTTGCAACGATGTTGCTAACCATTTTTGATATCAGAGGGATTATTCATTATGAGTTTGTACCAACTGGACAAACAGTTCAAGTTTACTATTTGGAAGTGTGAAAAGCTTGTGTGAAAAAGTTAGATGACCTGAACTTTTTGCAACAATTCATGACTCTTGCATCACAACAATGTACCAGCTCACATGACACTGTCTGGGTGGGAGGTTAGCCATTAAAAAAAATCATTGTAAGGGCAGGCCGAGTGGCTCAGTTGGTTAGGAGCTTGCTCAAGAGTGCGAGCTGAGCTCTGAGCAATGGCAGTTCAATGCCCAGCCCGAGCTGAGTTGCCGTTGAGCTGCCAACAGGGGGCAGGATGGCTCAGCTAAAAAAAAAAAAAAAAAAAAAAAAAGCAGAGGGAAGAGCCTGAATTAAAAAAATATATATAGCATTACACTGAGAATGAATTTGGAATTTTTATATTCATTCTGTATTTTCTCACATATATATCTACAGAGTGCTAAATTCTTTGCTACTAATTTTCACATGGTTACTAGAGAAGACAGAATATATACTATTATTTGGTGTGATAGGGCTACAAATTTTCTGAGAAGCAAAGCAAATCCATGGGTGAATGGATACTGTGTCAGAGAAAATGCTATATATTCATTATATTTTATTTCAATTTCCTCTTCTTGAAAGACCATAATTCCCATCCTCCTTAACAGCTAAGTTAGTGTCAAGTGTCACTATCAGGCCTGACCATAAAACTACCTTTACAGTTCATCTACATTCTCTCTTCCATCTTCCATGGCAGTCCTGGAAGTCATGTGCTTTAAATGGTTTAGCTACAGGATGGAAGAAACTTGGATCTGTAAAAATGACCCCTTTTAGTACATCCCATGTGAGCCATCCAAACCATGTTGGTGTGTGATATAAGGAAGCAAAAAAATGTTTGTTTTATTATACCACTGAGATTTCATGATCTATGCAGCAAAACATTGCCTCTCCTAAGTTATGAAACAAAGGAATGGAAAAAGAGATGGAGGGAAGGAAGGAAGGAGGAAGGGAGGGAGGGACGGAGGGAGGGAGAGAGAGAATAAACTCAGCATATGGATAAGGAAAGAGAAGACAAGGGAGATATTTTCTCGATCAAAAGAGTAGATGTGTTGGATATGAGCCATTCTCTCATTCTAATCAAAAGGTTCCAAACACACAGTAAACCACTGACCAGAATGTAACCACTTGTACATGTCAAATGAAGACTATAGACGTTTCTTGGTTTCATATTGATTTCTTTTCTTTTTCTTTTTCTTTTTATAAATATTTTATTGGGGAATTGGGTGAGGGGAACAGCATTGGGGAATCGGGGAAGGGGAACAGACAAATTGATGACCTTTTGTTATTCAGTCTAGTTGTGGAGGATGTCGCTTCATTGGCCCATGTTGGTATTGTGATCATTGCACTCTTCCCGGGTAAGTCAGTTGCTCACCAGCCATTGGACGGCTGCTCATGGTGGCTCACGGCAGCTCACAGCAGCTCACGCTGGCTGCCTGCTGCCGGCCACTCATGCTGTCTGCCAGCCACTCACAGGTAGCTCACAGCAGCCCACTGAAGCAGGGGCTGCAGTTTACGCTGTCTCTGGCAACTCAGCTCCAGGTTGAGCAGTCGATCACCATCTTAGCTGTAGAGGGTGCAGTGTCACTGGCCCTCATTTGGGATCTGAACCAGGGCCCTGCTGCTCAGAGATGGTCAACTCAGTGCCAGGCCAACTCTTAAGCAATGCGTCACTGGGCTGGCCCTCATATTGATTTCTTTAAATTAATTCACCAATTACCCCAGCATAGCTTGATTTCTTTATAGCATTTACTTTCAAATATTTCCAGCAAATTCTCATTGGTCAAACTCATACTTTATTTAAGAAGTCTCAGAAGCATCTTCTCTACCAGGAAACTTATACTATCTTTATTTCAAGTCATTACATATTGGTGGCTGTTGAAGTAGCTATTATCCAGCCTCTATAAACCTTTCGTGGAGGCTAAACTTCAGAAGCTCAATGACCTCAAACTGGGTGTAGTCTAAACTCTTGCATTTTGATGAGCCTCTCCTTTGCTGCCTTTATGTACCAGAAAATATTGGCAAATCAGAGATCTAGATTCAATGCAGGACTAAGGTAGTTGTACAAATTAGATATGATTCCTGGTGAAATGGCCACCTCTTCCCATTAAAACTAGTGAAATTATTACATTTACTTTATCTAGATGTCCCCCAAACACTTGTCCAGACCATAGTGAGTTTTTAATGTTGCTTTTTCATATACAAATCTTACTATTTTTTAAACTGAACAAATCAATGATGCCTGTCCCCTTCATGTTGTTATATTGCATCTATACTTCAGTTCAATTCCTTAAGACTTAAGAGAGTATCTAGGGAATGTCTGTTATTTTCTAATGGGAGAAGAATATAACAGGCATTCCTATAAATTTTAAGTCCTAATGAGTTGATACATTACCTACATTCTAATGTTAATGTGCTTATCTTTTATTGTATAACACACTAGTGACTTATGTAGAGGTTTTGGACTTTGTATGTCTACCCAAGCTACTTCTATCACCGAGCTTGCTTGATTTTCTAGGGCCCTACACAAAGTTCTAGTCTTGCTAGGAATATGATGAAGAAGGAAGCTCAGAACTTACAACATCCATGCCACATCTCAAAAAGCAGATGGGATTAGTGGGTATGACTACGTATCTTGGGAAAATATGAAAAATGACAATATAGCTCCATTGTTTTCCTCTATGGATAGCTAAAGGCTCATTAATATTGCAAATAAAACAATTCTAGAGGCTAAATGTGACATATGCAACAAATTTTGCAAATCCAAGTCCCTTGACCTTGTCTAATATTGGTTGTGTCCATCCTGTGGAATTTTAAATTGATGCCACTCTCATGTTAATCCATCATTGAATTTTAATGGATGATAAAATATGTTATAGGTGATCATAAAAATATGTAGTTGAGAGATGTGTAACACCAAAGTCAGAAATTTAATTTTCTCTGTGGAAAAAAAGTGAAAGAAGATCCCATTGTAACAGATTTAAACTAATTTATTAGAAAAACAGATTAAATGTATACAAGACAGGTGATACAAGGATCATGATGAAAGTAAAGCGTTGAGAGAAGTGATTAACATTGCAAGTGAAAGCATTTCAGACATGAAACATGATCTAGGTCCCAAAAATTACAAACTGTGTGTAATGCATTTTACCAAAGTTAAAGTAACATGTTCTTTCTCCTTATGATTAATCATTACAGTAGCCCTTGGGCACACAAATTAAAGTGAGACATAAATCAAATTGATCCAGTCACCACTCTAATGACATAAACAAGCAGCCATCTTTTACCAACATCCTACTATATCTGACAGTCCTGGATTACCACCCAGTGTGTGAAGTCAGCACAGTAGACCACAAAGAACACCAGCATATGAAATTCTGGTTGTAGAGTCATCAATAGTTTTATGAAATTGGGGAAACAATGAATCTTGTGGTTGGTTTGTTTCCCCTACATGATGAAAAATAAGAGTACACATTCTTTCTTACTATGCAGATAGTGGCAATTGTCAAATGAGGTAATTTGTGTAAAAGTCTGTTGAAAATTAAACCACACAAGAAAATTGTGAAATATTAGATTACCTCCAGAGAAATCTGTTTACATGTGTAGTAGTGGTCCTTCCCCTGGAAGAGAACTATTGGGCATCAATTGTAATCTCATATCTAGAGATCTCAGGTGAATCTACACCAGGTTTTAATCATTAGAAGATGAGCTGACATGAATCACTTAGGTGAAACATAAGGTGATAATTCAATTTTATTGATTAGAACCTAGGTGGACCCTTGTAATCCTTACTGGACACTAATCAAACCTTTATTAGGACACTGGGATTTGTCCTAATATCTATATTGTATAGAGAATTTACAGAAACTGAGCAGACTCCAAATCATGACAGGAAGGATAAAACTCAATTATCACAATTATTTGAAGAAATAATTTGAGTTGGGAGAAATTAAGCAGTCTAGAAAGTCAAAGGCTTAGTTTCAATTTCCAGTACTAGGTGGTTATTAAAAGATCAGTGAAAAGCGGCTGGATAGCTCAGTTCGTTAGAGCGCATGCTCTTAACAACAAGGTTGCCGGTTCCACTCCCGCATAGGATGGTGGGCTACACCCTCCGCAACTGAATTGAAAGCAGCAACTGGACTTAGAACTGAGCTTGCACCCTCCACAACTAAGATTGAAGGACAACTTGACTTGAAGCTGATGGGTCCTGAAAAAACACAATGTTCCCCTTCCCCAATTTCCCAACACTGTTTCCTTCACCAATTCCCCAATACACTCTTTTAAAAAAAAATCAGTGACAGCTCTTGTTACTTATTTTTCATTTGAACCAATCACATGTACTCACTGATGTGATGCTCACAGCACTGCATGTGTCAGATTTAACACTATCAAATGCAAAATTAAATTTGGCCTTCACCAGGGAGTCATGCAGGGTTTTGTAGTCAAATTGGGGAGACATGGGCCAACACCAATAAAACAGTTAAATAACAATGCTTCCTTGGCATCTCTCAGAAGTTTCCACTTTAACTTCAAGAAAAAAAAATAGTTAAGGAGGTTCTTTGGAAAATAACCCCCAACCGTGTTTTGGATGGTGAATCTCTGACATTTAACAAAGGATAGATAAGTACCTGCCTTGGTTAAGTCATAGGATATGGGATTTCTCTTAATGCTGGCATTTTGGCATAAACCTGCTTTTCTTTCCACCTACCTTGCCTCTCCAGTTTTGGCTTTTGTGCAGTGAGCAGCCAGTCCCTTTGCTTGGTAACAGCAGCAGTTCATATATTTATACAAAAATATCTGTAGTGATTGTGATTAGAAGTTGAAAACTAGCAGATATATTTTATATTTTTTCTTCGTCTCAAAGTACTTCATCTCCAATTGTTTCTCCATCTCTCCTCCCTATTTCAATTTATGGCAGGATTATTCCCCCAGACATGCCCACTCAAAAACTAATTTAACTTTTTCTTTCCTTTCCCTTCACATCCCATATTCCAATGATTGTCTAAGTGCCATTGTCCCACTAGACCAGTCTTTCCATCACCTCTCTTAATTTCCACCAATTGTTAGCATGCAAAGGGTCCGGGTGCTTGCCACCATGAAAGCCAAAACTCGAGAGGCAAGGTTGGTGGAAAGAAAAGCAGGTTTATTCCAAAATGCCAGCATTAAGGGCAGACAGTAGACTCCCTGTCACAAAGACTGCTTTCCCTCTCTAAATAGAGGTTTCATAGGCAGGCAAGCAGAGGCAGAACAAAGGAAGAAGTTGGCCAGGCAACTCCAGGAAAAAGTGCTTCCTAGAGGTGGGTCAGCTTCAGGGTCAGGAGTAAGCCCCATACAGATAGATGCAAAAACCCCTCCCAAGTCACCAGGCCAGGTGTGCACACTGGCCTGAACTAAACAGAATCATTGGAACTGGTATGCATAGTAAATGCACAGTAAAAAGAGTCTTTAAGGTTTGGTGGGAGGGGAGGGAAGCAAAGAAAGGAAAAAAATGAGTTTCAAAAAGTCCCAAGCCAAATCTCAGTCAAATCAAATTACATCAGAGGTTTAAATTGCAAATATAGAAGATATAGGGTCACCATTACACAATGAAATTCAGAATTCAATTACTTAAAATTTCTGCTTCCAGTACCATGCTCTCCCCAACATTTTTTGCAGATTATTGCCAAATTTATCTTCTGAAAATATTCTTTTATTGTGAAGGCCCTGCTTAAATGTTTGCAATGAATCCAATTTGTCTCAAGCATTGGGTCTCTAAGTGTGAACCATAGACCAGCAACTGCAGAATCACGTGGTAGCTTATTAGAAATACAACTTATGCAGTCTTATCCAAAACCAACTGAATCTGGAAAAAAAGCCCAGTAATCTGTATTTGCACAAACCTTTCAGGTGGTAAGTTTTTTTGTACTAATAGACTTTATTTTTAGAGAAAGTTTAGGTATACAGAAAAACTAAGCAGAAATACATAGCCCCACATACCCCTACTTCCCCACATATACATTTTTCCCTATTAACTAACAACTTGCATTAGTGTGGTACGTTTGTTACAACTGATAAACCCATGTTGACACATCATTATTAATTAAAGGTCATAGTTTACATTAGGGTTTACTTTTTCTGTTGTCCAGTTATGTGGGCTTTAATAAATGTGTAATGTCATGCATTCACCATTACTGTAGCATACAGAATAGTTTTATTGCCCTAAAAATCCCCTGTGCTTCACCTGTTCATCCCTCCCTCCCTCCTCCTGAACACCTGGTAACCACTGAAAATTTTATTGTCTGTTATAGCTTTGCCTTTTCCAGAATATCGTATAGCTTGATTCATACAATATGTCACCTTGTCAGACTAGCTTCTTCCACTTAGCAATATGCATGTAAGTTTCTTCCATGCCTTTTTGTGGCTTGATAGCTCATGTATTTTAGTACCCTAATAATATTCCATTGTATTGTTACAGGAGCCTCAGTTCTTGCCCATGCAGTGAAGAATCAAAGGTCAGCAGGCTGATTAATATGCAAACAGGGTTTATTAGTGATATGTTCTCAGGGAAGAGAATGGGCCTAGCCCAGGTGGGGGAGAGGGGGAGAGGGGTAAAGGGAGAGAGGGAGGGAAAAGGATGGAGACAGAGAGGGAGAGGGGGAGAGGAGACAGAGAGGGAGGAGGAGGAGGGGGGGAGGGGGAGAGAGAGAGCGAGAGAGAGAGAGAGAGAGAGAACGAAAGACAGAAAGAAAGAAAGAAAGAAAGAAAGAAAGAAAGAAAGAAAGAAAGAAAGAAAGAAAGAAAGAAAGAAAGAAAGAAAGAAAGAAAATGAGGACCAGAGAGCTTCAGGGGCAGAGAGAGAAAGAGCACTTGTCCTGAGAACTTAGTTTGCTGGGTGGGGTGAGAAAGTTCCATATTGATTTGGCGGGAAAAGTGGTGCATGCCCTTCCACGGGAGGGCGTGGCCTCCTAAGGTGGGTGGAGGTCTGTTGACTCAGACCCTTACCTTGCTCCAGACTCTCTTGTCATCTGTTGTTGTAAAAACAGATACTTGGCTGGAGGCAGCTAATCAAAGCTAGATATGAGCTTTTTCTGTAAGGCGCTATGGACCCCTTCCACGCCTCCTGCTTCTACATTTTCTAACTTCTATCTAACAATATGGGTGTATCACCATTTTTAATCAATTTAAAGGCATTTTGATTTCTTCCCATTTTTGGCAATTATGGATAAAACTGCTATAAATATCCATGTGCAGGTTTTTGTGTAGACATACATTTTTATCTCCTTTGACTAAATACATAGAAGCATGGTTGCTGGATCATTAGATAAGAGTACATTTAACTTTGTAAGACACTATCAAATTGTGTTCTGAAGTAGCTGTACCATTTTATAGTCCCCATTCCTACCAGTGATCAATGAGGGTTTCTGTTGCTCCACATCCTCACCAGCATTTGGTGTGTTCAGTTTTTTGGAGTTTAATCATTCTAATTAGGTGTGTAGTGATATCTCATTCTTGTTTTGATTTGCAATTCCCTAATGTCATATGATTGAGCATATTTTTATATGTGTATTTGCCATCAGTATATTTTCTTTCTTGAAGTGTCTATTCATCTTTTGCCCATTTTTCAGTTGGATTTCTTGTTTCCTTACTGTTGAGTTTTAAGTGATGGTTCTATATTCAGGATATGAATACTTTGCCAGATATGTGATTTCTATTTTCTCCCAATCTGTGCTTGCCTTTTCATGCTCTCACCAGTGCCTTTCACAGAGCAGAAATTTTGAAATTTCTAATTTTAACAAAGTCCAACTTATCAATTGTATCAATATACCTAAAAACTCATCACCAAACCTGAGGTCACCTAGATTTTCTCTGATTTATCTTCTAAAAGCTTTACAGTCTTCTGTCTTTTACTTAGGTGTCTGATCCATTTTGAGTTAATTCTTGTGAAAGGCGGAAGGTGTGTGTTCATATTCAGTTGTGCTTTTTGTTGTTGTTTTTTTTTTTTTTTGCATGTGGATGTCCAGATGTTTTACTACCATTTGTTGAAAACATGATCCTTCCTCCATTGAATTGCCTCAACTCCTTTGTTAAACATATGTTCACTATATTTGTGTGGGTCTATTTTGGGGTTCTTCAATCTGCTCTACTGGTTTATTTTTCTATTCTTTGCCAATATGACACTGTCTTGCTTATTGTAGCTTTATAGTAAATCTTGAAGTCAGGTAGTGTCAGTCTTTCAACTACATATATGTGTTCTTATATATTGTTTTGGCTATTCTGCTGTTGTTGTTGTTTTTATTTTGCATTTCAATATAAATTTTAGGATCAATTTGTAAGTATCCTCAAAGTAATTTGCTGGGATTTTTATTGGCATTTCATTGAATACACAGATCAAGTTGGAAAGAACTGACAATTTAACTATATTGATTCTTCCCATCCATGAACATGGATTATCTCTCTGATTATTTAGATCTTCTTTGTGTTTTTTTTTCACTTTGATAGTTTTCCTCATATAGATCATATCCATATAGTGTTAGATTTATATATAAGTATTTTAATTTTTGTGCTAATGTAAATGGTGTTGTGATTTATACTCAAATCACACTTTGTTATACCTGCTAATTGCTGGTATATAGGAAAGTGATTGTCTTTGTATAGTACCCTTGTGTAATGCAGCCTTGCTCTAAACACTTATGAGTTCCAGGAGGGTTTTTTGTTTTTGTTTTTTTGTTTTTAATCAACTGTTTGGTATTTTCTACATAGACAATCATATCATCTACATAGACAGTTTTATCAATTTTATTTCTTACCTTCCAATCTGTATACCTTTTATATCATCTTGGAGGGTATTATATGGCATTAGCTAGGACTTCTAGCATGATGTTGCATAGCAATGGTTGGAAAGAACATCCCTGCCTTTTTCCTGATCATAGGTTGAAAGTATCTAATTTGTCACCATTAGGAATGATGTTAGCTCTAGGTTTCTGTAGATGCTTTTATTTTTAAGTTGTGGAAGTTCTCTTCTTGTCCTAGTTTGCTGAGAGTCTTTTTTTTATCATGAATGTGTGTTGAAATTTGTCAAACATTTTGTCTGCATCTGATGGTATGACCATATGATTTTTCTTCTTTAGCCTGTTGACGTAATGAATTACATTAAATTTCTAATGTTGAACCAGCCTTACATACCTGGAATAAATCCCACATGGTCATGAAGTATAATGTTTTTTATATATTGATGTATTTGATTTAATATTATTTGTTGATGATCTCATATCTATGTTTGTGAGAGACACCAGCCATTACCTTTTCTTTCTTATAATGTCTTTGGGCATTAGGTTAATGTTGGTCTCATACAATGAGTTTGGGAGAATTCCATCTGTTTCTGTCCTCTAATATTGTAAACAATTGATATAATTTTTCCTTAATGTTTGGTAGAATTCATCAGGGAAACCATCTGGACCTGTTGTTTTTGGTTTTAGAAAATTATTAATTATTGGTTCAATTTATTTATTAGATACAGGTTTATTCTGATTGTCTGTTTCTCCTACTATGAGTTTTGATAGATTGTGTGTTTCAAGGAATTGGTCCATTTTATCTAAATTATCATATTTATGGGTATATAGTTGTTCAGAATATTCCTTTACTATCTTTTTAATGTGTATGGGATTGGTAGCGATGGTCCCTCTTTCATTTATTTTTTTTTTTTTTTTTTTTTTTTTTGAGGACAGTGTCACTGGCCCTCATATGTGGGACCCGAACCGGGGCCGCTGGCTTCCCAAGCCAGCACTTAACCACTGCGCCACTCAGCTGGCCCTCATTTCTAATATTAGTAATTTGTGCCTCTTCTTTTTTCTTAGTCTAGCATAAGGTTAGTTTTATTGGTCTTTTCAAAGAATCAACTTTCTGTGAGTTGTGTCCCTGGGCTGTGCCCTTCACAAGTGCTTCTCAGCTTTCCTCCCACTCCCACTCCTTTGGTAACACAAGGAGGCAACAGGGGATGGCGTTGGATATTCCAGTCCTACAACAAATAAAACCCAGGACAGTTAGGCTCTGGTAAATTGTTTTCTTTTGAAAGCAGATATTTGTTAAGTAGAACCATGTGCCCTGGGTGTATTTCAAGGGGTTACTCTTCTCATTTGCCTGCTGGAAGCACAAAGGAATTTTTCTCCAATCTTCCCAAGCTTTATATGTTGAATAAGAAACTAGAAGTCCTCGAAGAGTTTTTGATGTATAATCAAATTTCAGAACCATTTACAGAATAAATTCTAAACTTTTTTTCCATGAATTCTAGGTCCTACTTAATCTGGACTCTAATACTCTAATATTATTTTTTTACACTGTCTTCTTCATACTATCTATGGAATTTGTTTTGTTATCTACTTTCACTCCTGTCTTTCCTCAGTCCCTCTGTGACAGCAATACTCTCCTCTCTCTCTCTCTCTCTCTCTCTCTCTCTCTCTCTCTCTCTCTCTTTCTCTCTCTCTCTCTCTCTCTACACACACACACACACACACACACACACACACACACACGGTGCCAAAAAAAGTATACACATTTTAAGAAAGGAAAAAACAATATTAAAATTGCAATACTCAATATATACCAATAACAAAGGATGAATACAAGTCACGTTTGACTTCTGCAATTACAAGAGGTGCTCAGAGTGGTTACCACCAGTGTCCTAACACTTCTGATTACGGCAAACTACTGCTTGAGCAACACTGACCAAAGTTCCACTTGTAGACATTTTTTTGGCACCTCTGGTATATACGAACTAGGAAAAAAAAGTAAGATGAAGGAAGTAGTTGAATTTAGTTTCCTACTGGATATAAGGTTAAATTGGGGATCTCAACTTGGGTGACCATAGGTCTGGTTTCCTGAGGACAGTCCAGGTTTATGTCTATTTGCATCAATGTTATAACTGATAGCACTCCCTATTCTAGATTATATAAAAAAGTATATGGACACTCTATTGTTAACCCTTTTAAAACAGCTTTTTGACTGAAATACTGTAAGCCTCACATTGATAATTGAACTGCTTAACACACGAGTGAAGAGGGCTTAAGCAAGTACCCAGGTATTGGAAAGATAAATACTCCATAATATTCTTAATGAATTTATTCATTTACCATTATGAATAATGATGATATATTAAATATTAAACCTATAGCTTTTTATGTATATGATTACAATGAAAGTAATTAAAATGTATCTTTATTATATCAATACAAATATATTGATTTCTTCTTTTTTAAAGATTTTATTGGGGAATTGGGGGAGGGGAACAGCGTTGGGGAATTGGAGAAGGGGAACAGACAAGTTGCTGTCTTTTTGTTCTTCAGTCTAGTTGCAGAGGATGTTGCTTCACTGGCCCATGTTGGTATCGTCATTGCGCTCTTCGCAGATAAGGCAGATCGGTTGCCGGCCTCTGGATGGTTGCTCACCGTGGCTATTGGCAGCTGACGCTGGCTGCTGGCCATTCACTGTAGCCTATGGCAGCCCACTGCAGCAGGGGCTGCAGCCTGCACCATCACCAGGGCTCACACAGCCCAGCTCCAGGTGGAGCTGTTGTTAGCTGTAGAGGGCAGAGTCACTGTCCCTCATATGTGGGATCCGAACCAGGCCTCTCGCATCCCAAAACCAGCTCTTAACCAATGCGCCACTCAGCTGGCCCTCAGCTTGCACTCTTGAGGGAGCTCTTAACCAGCTGAGCCACTAGGCCGGCCCTTATCTTGATTTTTAAATACGCTGTAAATCATTATTTGGTGATACATATGAAATCTCATCACTGGGAATCCTGACAATTAGTATTACAGAAAGAAGATATCTAAAATTTACTTTCACTTTTTGATTACACATCTAAATATATAGAATGACTATTAATCTTATAGACCCCCATAGGGGCCGACAAAAATAATGAGGGACTATCTCTTAGATGAATGACTTCTCACTTTGCAATTAAAAAAGGTAAGGGGACCCTTCATCAAAATTTTATTTAGGGGTAAAGGGGTGTCGTGAAAGAACTTAAGGTCATCACTAATTAACAATATAAAGTTACAAAGCAGGAAAAAAAATCAAGCTTTCATTGACTTCCTGCAGCTTTTAAAGAGTTTCATTGATTAGGTGTTAATAGTGAGAAGATTTCCTGGAAATACATAAGAGAATTCATAATGTGTTCAGATCTTTATACTTATTATTATTTATATGTGTGATTGTTTTTGAAACTGTATAAATTAAATATGTCTTATGTTAGTAAGCACTCTTTACAGTAAAAAATTCTTTTTACTTTCATTAAACCTCTATTGATTGTACAGGCCATTAAAAAATATATCTTGGGCCGGCCGAGTGGCGCGTCAGTTAAGAGCTGGCTTGGGACACCAGCAGCCCCGGTTCAGATCCCACATATGAGGGCCAGTGACACTGCCCTCTACAGCTAAGATGGAGAACAACAGCTCCACGTGGAGCTGGGCTGCTGTGAGTCCCCAGGGATGGCATAGCTGCAGCCCCTGCTGCAGTGGGCTGCCATAGACTACAGTGAGTGGCCGGCAGCCAGCGTGAATGGCCGGAAGCCGGTGTGAGCTGCCAATAGCCGCGGTGAGCGACCATCCAGAGGCCGGCAACCGATCTGTCTCACCCGGGAACTGCGCAATGATGATACCAACATGGGCCAGTGAAGCAACGTCCTCCACAACTAGACTGAAGAACAAAAAGACAGCAACTTGTCTGTTCCCCTTCCCCAACTCCCCAATAAGATCTTTAACAAGAATATATATATCTTGTTTGATAGCCTAAGAGAAACTTTGCCTTATAAAATAATTTAATTCCAGAGTTTCTCTTCTAGAATAAACAACTTTACTCCAAGCAGGCTTTCCCAAATCTGCCAGACTGCATTTGATGCCTCTATAGTTGACTTCCTTCACATGCTGTCCCTCTTTCAAAACACTTCTCACATTTTATTTTAATGACTTGTTTAAATGTGTGTATTCTTCACCAAACTATTCATTCTATGAATATAGGCAATATATCTGTTTTCTTATCTTTTTGATACTCAGCACATAGCATGATACTGTGACTATGATAGGGGTTCTTTAAATAAGTACATATGAAGTAAAAGTTGATAAAGTTTTAGACATTATATATGTTAAAAGCACAACTGAGGGCCGGCCGAGTGGCGCGGTGGTTAAGTGCTGGTTTGGGAAGCCAGGGGCCCCGGTTCGGGTCCCACATGTGAGGGCCAGTGACACTGCCCTCAAAAAAAAAACAACAAAAAAAACCACAACTGAAAATATAGTTTTTTTTTCAATATAGAATGTGGAAGATGAGAGCAAATTTCATAACCACCTAATCTATACCTACAAAAATATTAAAATGATAATAAAGTCTATAAAAATTACATTACAAATATGAAAATGCTTTAATTTACTTAACTATATTATTCTTTGTTCTTTGAAATTTCCTAATATTTTCTATTGTTTCCTTTCATTGTTCATTTTCCTTTTTCAAGTCTCAACACAAATGCTATGTCTTCAGAGACTGCTAACTACTCTACTTCTCCATATTTCAACATCCCATTTATTATCTTTATAGATGTTATCACAAAATCCTGTCATCTTGTATTTTGGTTTATTATTAATTATTTCTTATTAATTTAAATTCCACATGTATAGAGACTTTTCCAATTTTCACCATTCTATTCTCCACATTCAGCAGATTGCCCCACAGTTAATAAAAGAATGAATAAATGGATAGATGGATAAATATACAAACACATATATATATATATTTCAAAGTTCCATAAAACAATGTTTATCAAATCATGGAAAAAGTAAATAAAATGAAATAGTGCTGTTGTGTTGCCCACAAAATAATTTCTGATATATATTTATTTTGGGGTCCATGATCCACTGCTTGAGTCTAAAAATTGTCAACTCCATCTTTTGGTAGTCTACAATCATATGCTATTATAAAGCTAGATATATTTATTTAATCTTCCTCTAATTTAAATGTAGTTTACTTTGGTGCTTTAAAGCCTATTTCTTGCTATAAAAAGGAATTTATCATTTAATCTCTTACCTCTTTAGAAATAACTTAAAGTAAGCACAGTTCCTTAGTCAATTTCAAGATTTAAGTAATATTCAGGGCAGCCAGTTGGCTCAGTTGGTTAGAGCACAGTGCTCATAACACCAAGGTTGCCTGTTCGATCCCCACATGGGCCACTGAGATGCAACCTCCACAACTAGACTGAAACAACTATTTGACTTGGAGCTGATGGGTCCTGGAAAAACACACTCTTCCCCAATAAAATTTAAAAAAAAAAGATTTAAGAAATGTTATTTGTGTATGTGCAAGAATATTTAATTTGACACTACAGTTTAGGAGTTATCACAAAAAATACTAAGTCTTACAGATAGTTACTCTAAATTGCATAATTTCTATTCTTTGACAAACAATTTCTAGTTTTATGTAGTCACAATATTTTGTTTAATAGGTAATAATAGCATTTATTTTAAATAATAAAGTTTGACCATGTGTGTAATATTTTATATAAACTCATTTATTGTCGGCATTCTAGCAAGAAATAAATGGGTAGTCAAAGAGCTCAATAAAAGGAGACTCATTTCAAAGTTGTGGACAGGGTTTAGGGAAGCAAGCGTTAATAAGAGACATGGGCTGACATCAAAAGGGAGTATGGCCACTGCAGAGGTCAGCCTACTGGGACAGAGCAATGCAGAGAAGTGTAGAAAGTGGAGCAGAAGGGATATATGGGAAAAATGGGGCACAATACAACATAATGCACATGTAACTGAGTTCTGGGAATGCTTGATTTTGATACCAAAGCTTTATAAATTTTGATGAAAAAAATAGTTCTCTCTCTCTCTCTCTCTCTCTCTCTCTCTCTCTCTCTCTCTCTCTCTCTGTCTCTCTCTCTCTCTCCCCCATCTCTTTATCTCTCCAAGAAAAATTCTTTGTATCTAAAAGGAAAGTGGAGTTACAGGAGTGAAGAACAAACACTACTGGGCACATCTACTCCAGCTGACATCTTCAATTTTTTAGCACATTATCTATAATAATATGAATTAAGGTAAAAAATGACTTTGCAACCCTGTAGCCAAATTAAAGAGACGACTTTCAATTCATCTCACAGTGAAAGAAATACAAACAAAAAATGCTACCAAGAATTTAAGAACTTTTACCACCTGAAATTAAATATGACTTGCAAAAGCCTCTTTCCTACAAGAAAAGTTCCCTGATTCACAATTTTTTTTTTTAGTATGTGTCACACATTGAGTGCTAGGTATGCATTTGTGGAGTTTTAATGTAGAGGTTCAGTAAAAGGATATCAAAGGAATTATATAGAATATCTTAAGATCACGGTTGTTTCAAGGTAATGCCTAGTGTAACATATCCAGAAGGTTACTACCTTCTGTTCCTCTTTGCGTAGGGCCTACTGGCTTTGAAGTTGCTTTCTTGGTAATGAATCTTACCATGTTCACCTTTGTGGATTTTCTCCATCTTTTAAATAATTTTTCATATAATGGGGTGAAATAAGAGTAATAATAATAATGCACATTTGACCTTCTTGAGTCAAATGTGTGGGGGAGAAAAGAGAGGCTCAAATCCCTGTATCAGGGAAATTGAGTGGAAAGGAAGTTACTCAAGAGTTTCTGTCTTTCTGTGTCTCTCTGTGTCTCTCTGTCTCTCTCTCTCTGTTTCACTCCCTCTCTCTCCCCTCTTAAACAGAATATTCTTTCTTTTCACTAGGTAATTCCCTGAGTTCCTCTAAGAAAATACAATACACTCAGGTTTGAAATATATATCCTATTGGAATATTTGACACCAAGGTAGATATCAGGCCCACATCAGATCATTGACAATGCTATTGAGTTCAGATTAATTAAAGTTGCATTATATAAATCTTCTAATCAGCACAAAGTTTCCAGAAATATGAAATAGTTAAAATTTTTGAAATGGGTCTAATATTTTTCACATTTCAACTGACATATTTTCACTTTTCCTTAAATTTTTTCCCTTGCTATTCTCCTCCAAGTTTGAACCACAAAACTTATAATCCATGAGAACAAGAGAGTATGAGCCACCAAGAATAAAGAGGTGAAATAATAGCTTCGACTCTAAAATGTTCCTGTAGTCATAAAACTGGGGAAATGATAGCCTTTGTGAAGAAAGAACCGATTTCTCGATCTCACAAACACACTTTTAACAAGTTAGTGCCAGGCCAGGTGAACTAACTAGATTTACTAGAACTTAGAGATTTCTTTCATCATGGAGTTACACTATGCCTTCCACCACTAATGATGAACCATGAGACTTGGTGGCTCCATCAGAAATAAACCCATAACTATATGGTCACCTAATCTGTGAAAAAGGTGGTAATAATATACACTGGTGTAAGGACAAACTATTCAATAAATGGTGTTGGGAAAACTGGACAGATACATGGCAAAAAAAGAAGAAATAAAATAAACTAGACTACTTTCTTATATACCACATAAAAAAATAAACTAAATATGTATTAAAGACTTAAAACCATAAAACTCCTGGAAGAAATCATAGGCAGAAAACTCTTTGACATCGCTCTTAGCAATATATTGGGTTGTCGTAAAAGTCATGACGTATTTTTTCTGTTTTTCATTGCAAATATATATTTGGATATGTCTTCTCAGGCAAGGGAAACAAAAGAAAGAATAAACAAATGGGACTACATCAAACTAAAAATTTTCACACAGCAAAGGAAACCATCAACAAAATGAAAAGACAACCTAGTGAACGTGAGGAGAAATTCACCAGTGATATATCCAATAAGGAATTAATATCTAAAATATATAGGGAACATATACAACTCAGCACCAAAAGAACAAACAATCCAATTAAAAACTGGGCTTAAGACATGAATAGACATTTCTCCAAAGAGGACATATGGATGGCCAGTAGACATATGAAAAGATGCCCAGCATCACTAATCATCAGAGAAATGCAGATTAAAATCACCATGACATCTCACCTCACACTGTCAAAGGAAAAGAGAACCCTCATACACTGTTGGTGGGATTGAAAACTGATTCAGCCACTATGGAAAACAGTATGGAGTTTCCTCAAAAAATTAAAAATAGAACTATCTTATGACCCAGCAGTCCCACTCCTGTGTATTTATCTGAAGATGAAAACACTAATTTGAAAAGATATATGCATCTATATGTTCATTGCAACATTTTTTTTACAATAACCAAAATATGGAAGCAGCCTAAGTGTACATCAACAGATGATTAAATAAAGAAGATGTGGTGAATATATATACAATGGAATGTTATTTGGCCATATAAAAAAATGAACTCTTGCCATTGTTACAACATGGATGGACCTAGAGGGTATTACTCTGAGTGAAGTAAGTCAGACAGAGAAGCTAAATACCAAGAGATTGCACTTATATGTGGAATCTAAAAAACAAAATAAATGAACAAACAAAACAGAAACAAACTCATATATACCGAGAACAAACTGATGATTGCCAGATTGGGGGCGGGTGGATGGGTGAAATGGGGAAGGGAGTAAGAAAGACAAATTGGTAGTTACAAAATAGTCATGGGGATGTAAAGTACAGCAGAGGGAATATAGTCAGTAATATTGTAATAACTATGTATGGTGTCAGATGGGTACTAGACTTATCAGGGCAATCACTTTGTAAGTTACATAAATGCCTAATCATCATGTTGTACACCTAAAATTAATGTAATAGTGTTTGTCAACTGTAACTGAAAAATAAACTCAAAATAAATTTTTTTTTAAAACTTGGTAAGGCAGGGGTGGTAGATGAGGGTAAAAGGGATCAAATATATCGTGATGAAAGGAGAACTGACCCTGGGTGGTGAACACACAATGTGATATATAGATGATGGATTACAGCATTGTACACCTGAAACCTATGTAACTTTACTAACCATTGTCACCCCAATAAACTTTAATTTAAAAAGTAAAGAAGGGCTGGCCGAGTGGCACTGTGGTTAAGCGCTGGGTTGGGAAGTCAGGGTTCCCAGTTCGGGTCCCACATATGAGGGCCAGTGACACTGCCCTCAAAAAAAAACAAAATAAAAAAAAAAAGTAAAGAAAATAAATTTTCACACAAAAAAAGAAAGAAACTGGGTGGCTCCAGAAAAAAAGAAGAATATGGGTAAGGTCAGCCTTTGCAGAGAGAGAGAGAGAGAGAGAGAAACCAATGCTCTACTTTGGATATCAGTTGGAATGGAAAGGAAGAAAAACAGAGTAAGAGAGGAAGCTACAGTGAGATTTTATATATATATATATTTTTTTCTTTGTTTTGTTTTGTTTTTCTTTTCAAGTCCATGAAGGGACATGGTGTAGGTTAGGGAGAAGAAAAAGTAGATATTGGCTTTTGTTAGACATTGCCTTATAGATGATCTCCTAATCCTATTCTACCCTTGACCCAACTTGGTCATGGGCAGGGGTCTGTAGCAGAGTAAAAATTGTATCCTAGAAGAGTTAGACAATGAAAGAGTCTTATTAGGTAATCATAGGACATCTTTGATTTGGGGAGGGATGGCAAGGGTAGGAGATAGAGATGAAGACATTTCCATGTGCCCCCAAGCTAAGTCAGAGAAGTCAGCTGTTTGCCTGGCTGAAATGTGGGAAGGACTTTACCCTATATCCAAAGCTAAAAGGTAGGCCATCCAGACATATAACCAGAAATATAACCAGAAATTAGGGGATCAGGAACTCCAGAAGCTATAAGGTTGATCCTTGTATGTACTGGAAGATGAATAGGACCAGAATTGCCTGTGCTATGAAATGACTTTATGTGTAGGATGAATTCATGAGGACGATTAAATAAGAAAGCCATGTTTTCTTTGCACTTCTGAGTGTAGTGATATTGCATTTGTGACCCCACAACATGTCAGGGCTAGCCTGAAATGTTTAAGAATCTGGGTGTAGCACCAGGGTTTAGATGAGACTCCTAAACTAAAATTAGTGAGAGAAACCATGTTGAGGCCTTGGCTATGATTGTGAAACAGATGGTTTCATTTGCAGAGCTGCACATGGTTAGAAACAGTAGAAAAAAAGGGTCATCTTTGAGAGTCTTTCTTAACTGTATTTTTGAAAGGACTGAACTCATTTTCTGAAAGTTAAGCAGAAGTTCTCCCATTAGTACAAGGTTTGGGGTAGATTTGTGGGGGTGGGGTGTGGACAGAAAGAGACAGAGACAGAGACAAAGATGGAGGGATGGAGGGATGGAGGGACGGAGTGAGGGAGAGTGAGGGAGAGAGAGGGAGAGAGAGAGAGAGAGAGAGAGAGAGAGAGAGAGAGAGAGTATGCTTACTTTAAAGGTTATGGGAAGCTTAGAAACCTGGTCTGAGCAGAGCTGATCTCAGGAACCATTTTCCTCTCTACCCAGAAAGCGGAAAACAATGACTCGCAGAAAGCATGGATTGGCAGGGAATTATGTTGGTGAGGAAGTCCCCACTTATTGCAGTTTTCAGGCAGAGGCAGCTGCACATGCCCTGATGATTCAGACCCAGCTGAGGCTCATTTCCATACAAGAGCAACTCCCTGATATTTAAGATTACATTAGGCATTAAAGAAGCTATGATTTTATTTCTCCATCTGAGAACAGCAAATTAACTGGGATCCAACAATATTTGTCATTAGTACCTGCCTTCTTCCCACATGGCACTATTTTCATCAGGATCTTTCCTGCTACTCACTCTGAACTTTGATCTCAGTTTGAAGGCCAGAGTTTGAAATAGATAAGATGCAGTATTAATCACTGGGAAATATCACTTGAATTTAATTAAGGATAACAACTGAAGAAACAGGTTTTTTCCTAAGCATATGGCATGCCTTATAAAATAAGTCATGAATGTGTTGCAGATAATCTAGGGAGAAAAAGAAAAATGGGTAAGGATGAATTTCTAAAGCCTGGAGCTGTAGGAATCTCCAAGAAGGGCCAAGGGGCCAAAGCCAATATGAGTAAAGAACTTGAGGAAGCCTAAGTTGACATTTGAAGTTATGTCTGGCACGCTGTCTTTCAAAGAACAAGGACCCAGGGGGTGACTGTATCAAATTGGAGAACAGTTGAGGGCTGGTGTGGACAACATGGGAACTGCAGCTGAATTAAGTAGATTCTGACAGGGGCTAAAATTTTTCTAAGAGGCATAGAAGTATAGCGAGGACTCTGAATAGCTCGGTGGAGCCCAGACAAGGTTGCATCAAGGAGAGGAACTACACTGCCATATTCAGTGAACTGTAAGCCAAGTCAAATCTGGGACAGACTTTTGTTTCTTTAGAAATAGGCATTTCTCTCCATTACCAATTTCCTTGTTTTTCTCTTCTCTTCTATTTGATCATTTCATTTGTAGCCCCATTTTTTTGGATAGGTTCTTCTGCAAACATGTCTCTGTTTTCTTTTAGCTAATTTGAAAAGGAGGCTTGTCCTCACATAAGGTCAAATGTTTAGATGAAAGTAGAGTGGCAAATAAAGACACTACATTAGAGGAGGTGAGAGTAAGTGATATCTGTTTTCCTGACCAAGGAGAGCCTGCACTCAGATGCTATAATTTGCATTCAGATAGGAAGCAGATATCTAGAGTTGGTCACCTGTTATCTGATTTCAGAGGTAGTTAGTTTGTTTGCCTGGTACAATGCTTCAATAAATGAAATTTCTTTGAGTATCTTGAGCTGGGACACATACTCTCCACGTTAGCCATAGGCCCACCACTGACAATACCTTACATCGAATTCTATTCTATTTGTCCTATTACTGCATGTTTCTTCCAGCAATTTGGATGTACAACTCTTAGAATAGTAACAGTACATTACTATTGTTTCTCCCCCTCCCACCACCGAAAATGTAAATTCCACAGCAGCAAAGGTTTCTCTTAGGTTTGTTCAATGCTATATTCAAGCAACAGTGACATTGTGAGATGCTCAAAACACATTTATTAAATGAATGAATTAATAATAGGGGACAATATCCTAGCTTTAAAAATGAATTTCCAAAACTGATGATTGCTGCTGGGAGGGGGTGGAGATGAGGGAGAGGGGGAAGGTTTTGGACAGTGTAGGTGGGTGACTACAATGTTGCCTCAGGGATATGGGGGCAGTTCTGGGAATGTAATTGATAATGTTGTGAAGAGACTATTATGTTAAGTGAAGTAAGTCAGTCGGAGAAAGACAAGTACCATATGATCTCACTTATATGTGGAATCTGAAAAACTGAATGAATGAGCAAAGTAAACAGAAACAGACTCGTAGATGTAGAGGAAAAACTGAGGGTTGCTAGTTGGGAGGCGGGTGGGGATAAAGGGGAAGGGATTAGACAGCATAAATAGGCAACTACAATATTGCCACAGGGATATGAAAGACAGTTCGGGGAATATAACAATGTTGTAAATATTTTGTGGGGTGTCAGATAGTCACATGTCTTGTTAGGAAGGCCATTTCATGGATGGAGTAGTGGGTTGATCGCTGCACTGTACACCTGAAGCTGATGTTGTATAATATTGTATGCCAACTGTAATTGAATATATAGATAGTCACGGGATGTGGAGTATACTGTGGAAGGGCATCAAAGGAATTGTAATAGATAGTATGATATGGGGGGGGGAGGAGTGGGGTGGCGAACGGGGGGAGAGGGGTTGTCATTTTGAAGGGTAAAAAGTATAACTGTTACACCGTGTTTTATACCTGAAACTAATTTTTAAAAAATGTTTATTTCACAATAAAAGAATTATAAAATTAAAATAAAGAAAAACAGAAAAAAAATAAATCTTCCTTCAATATCAAAAAAAGAAAAAAAAAAGAATTTCCAGTGGTTTTACTTCTAGCATCCTAGACAGGGTCCTTATATTATGCCTCAGGGGCTGCTGTATTCTGACAACTTTGATCTTAATAAATATATCATACTGCCTATACCACTCATAAATATACCTCCTTACCTGCTTATTTGTCAAGTAAAATAAAGCCATACATTTTATAAAAATATTCTAGGATTTTAATATTTTAATAAAGCACAAATATTAAATTATTCACACCAGGAAAGTATTATTATCTGAAAGTTAGGATACTTACGCCAAGAGATATAAAATAAGAATCTTATAGGGCTGATCTAGTGATGTGGTGGTTAAGCGCTGGCTTCGGAAGCCAGCGGCCCCAGTTCGGTCCCACATGTGAGGGCCAGTGACACTGCTCTCAAATAAATCAATAAATAAATAATAAAATAAGAATCTTTTAAAGCTGAAAATTAGAATATAATGAGACAATTCGTTCGCTTGAAGCAAATAGCTATCATGTAGAGCTGGATTAAAGAAATTGAATACCTGTGAACATGACCAGTACTTTTCCTGGAGACATTTAACCATAATATTTGCATCACAGATTCAGAATTTTATAATTATGAAGAACATTAGCAATTGTTTAGTTTACTGCATATCCTTTTAAGTTTTGTCTTCTTTTTTTACCCATCTTTCCCCATGGCGTGGTTCTCACTGAGTTATGGATTACAGTAAACTGCCCTTTGATCACTGGGATAGCCATATAACCTAGACTTAGTCAACCACACTCATCAAAATGAATGCTGAGGAAAAGAAAGAGTCTCATGAATACAGTTACAATTTGTTGAATCTTTCAGGCTGGCTTTGCACAGTTGCATGAACTAATAAATTATCTTCTTTGCATAAGGTAACCATAGTTGATTTTGTATCATGTGTAACTGAAAGAATCCTGATTAATGGGCAATATTAATATCTTAATTAGACAGAAGACAATTGTGCTGAAGTTAAGAAAATTGCTCTTTACCACTCTACTAGTTAGTGAACGATCCAAGAATACCCAGATTGCCTAACATGCGGCCTTCCTTCCTTAAACGCGCCTTTTAAACTTCCCTGACTTTTTTCTTGTCTCTGCTATTTCTTCATTTGTGAAAACATCTACTTTTGTACTATTTATGTGTTGGGATATCGATACTACTGGGTCCTTTTGCTTAAGCACAACTTCTGTCAGTTCTGCAGTTTCATGACTATTTAGTGGATTCAGTAGCAGCAAATGTCTTCAACCATATTTTGGGAGCTGATTACAGAAATAGGATTAATTTGCCTTAGGGGGTTCATAAATGACATCCAGAAAACCCTAGCTGTCCTCTCCATTTGCAGCTTTATACTAATTCTCTCTTCTCATGTATTTTCTAACTTTCTTCTTCAGTTAGAACAGAAAGGTAGAGAAAGCCCATAGCCATCACTAACCATGACTTGGTCACTATTCTAATTCCCTACTCCTAATTTTCCACTCTATTTTAATATTAACAATTTTTAAGGAAAAAATATAAATTACATGATAAACTTGATAAACTAATTTTATCAAGTGTAATAGAGACTTCCACTGCCCAATAAAATCAATCCCGCCTTTCATAGTGGACAGCCCTGAAAAGCAGCTAGCCTGAATAAGTCAATATTTGCATGTAACCTTCTAGGTGTGATCATGTGACCAGTTTTCATCGATGGAATTCAAGGGGAAAAATGAGGGCCACTTCTGGGTCAGGCTTTGGAAAAGGAAATATATCTTTTTTTCCCTTTTTTTCCTGTTTCCATTGGCTGGATATTTAAAATAATACCTTAGAGATATACTGTCTGATACAATAGCCATTAGCTATACGTGGCCATTTAAATCTAAAATAAATACAATTAAATACAATTAAAAATTAAGTTCTTCGTTCATATTAGCCACATTTCAAAAGTTTAGTAGCGGGGTAGCTGGTTGTTCAAGTGGTTAGAGGCAGGCTTATAACACCAAGGTTGCAGGTTCAATTCCCATGTAGGCCAAGAAGCTGTGTCCTCCACAACTAGATTGAAGACTACTATTTGACTTGGAGCTGATGGGTCCTAGAAAACGACAGTGTTCCCCAATAACATTTCTTAAAAAATGAAAAAAAAAGTCACTTAAAAAAAAAGTTTTGTAGCTATATTCTCCTCAGTACAGAACATGCTATTGAACAGCACTGGCTCAGACAGTGGTAGAGAGGCAAGATGGAAAGAGCCTTGTTCATTGGATCTTACTGAGGAAACACCTAGCCATTGGACATTTATGAGAATGTGAAATAAAGCTTGGTTGGGTATACATTTACATAAACAAAGTTTGGTCTAGTTTGGTCAGGTATACATTTAGATATTTAGGGTCCATATTTCATAGTATTTTGGCTTATCCCAATTAATAAGAAGCTTAATGGTTATTTAAAAAACACTTTTTAACATATTTTCAGACATTTGGAAGATCCCCTATCTTCTTTTGTATTTTGTTTGATAGATTCTTTTTTTTTAACATTTAAAATCAAGACAAAATAAAACATGCATTTTAAAACAGAAGGGTTTAAGAAGTATTATACTTGGGCCGGCCAAGTGGCACGGTGGTTAAGAGCTGACTTGGGATGCTAGCGGCCTGGGTTCGGATCCTACATATGAGGGCCCAGTGACACCACCCTCGTAAAAAAAAAAAAAAGTAGTATACTTAAGAAAACTGTCTAAAACTAGTTTCTCATGGAAACGCATTCACAGTGTAGATGCAATGATGGCATGTCAGGTTTCTGCTAACCCCTACTTACCTTAGAAGATAATATCCTTATAAGCATAAGGCTTATAAGGTTTAAGGGTTTGAGGACTGGTTCTGCTACTTGATGTTTGCTATGTCTGTAGTTTTATGAATATCCACACCATTGAGAGAGTCAGAGGAGTCGGGTAGATGGAGATCGATCTATCAGCTTAATTACTGGTAAAAGCTGGACTGGAGAATATGGACTAAATGGGTGGCACTAATGAGCTTCATGATACTCCTGACCACACCAGTGTAGACCTTGTCACAGCCCACCTGAGGGAAAGTTTGAGTCTTCAGGGAGGACTCACTCAGCATTATTGTCTCTCCCTGAGGATGGAAGTTAAGAGAAAGGACAGAAAGAGTGTAAATTCCCAAAGTTTAGGAATTTTGATAGATTGGTATCACCCAATTTATAAATTCAAACTAAGCTCTATCTTTTCCTACCTGGTAACTCATTTCCCCACTGTTGAGAGGCAAAAGAGATGAGAAGTCCACAAGGGGGCATAATAGGGAAACTTTATCTTCAAGAAAATCAAAGAAAAGAGAAAGAAGTTGAGAGAAAGAGAGAGGGAGGGAGGGAGGGAGGGAGGGAGGGAGGGAGAGAGAGAGAGAGAGAGAGAAAGAGAGAGAAGTTTTGGGCATTTTGAATCTGTGTCTTTCTACGAAAAACAGAGATGGTAATAGTACTTGGGTTGCTATGAGTATTAAATGAGATAATTTATATAAAGCACTTAACAATGCCTTATAAATAGTAAATTCCTACTAATTACATTGTTAGTAATAATAGCAGTCATGCTGTCACTTTTCTTTCTGCTGCCTGAACTTCCACAATGGTGATTAATTATTTAGTAAACTTACTGGAAAAGTTATGTATTTTCTTTAGTAATAAATATTTCATTTTGTATAAAACAGAGGTGCTTTTGTTTTTGTTTTTAATGAAGCCAGTTGGAAAGAGGACTATCCCAGATTTCAAAGAAAGGACAATAACCCCCCCACACCAAAAAAAAAATATGGACACTCCAGGCAATTTGAGTATTAATTTATTTACAAATGTATCTGGATCTGGGCCAGCACTTAAACAAGTGCTTACAAATACCTGAGAGGAAAATTATATATTTCTATCAAAAAAGAAAGGTTTAGTATTGATTCTATGAAATAAAAAATATAAAAAACATGTATTCTTATAATTAGCATTTACAATTGGAAAAATATTAGGGAACACTGAGATTTCACAGGATGAAATCATTCATCCATCTGTTCAGTTTTACTGATCCACTAAATAATTCTTTAGTGTCAGTACAAGGGAGTATACTTATTATGGGGCTCTTAGAAATACAGATGAGTTCAGCATTGATTCTGCCTTCAAAAACTTATAGACTAATATATGAAATGTGTGTTTAAATATAATTCTGTGTAGAAAGTAATGTCTCAATAATAAGTAAAAATTAGGGCTTTGAGAGTTCATAAGAAAACTATTTTCAGCTATAGAGTACAGAGGAAATATTATTTTCAGCTGTGGTGTGATTATGGGGGGAGCAAAGTTTCAAGAAAAGCTTGATAGAAGGAGATAGCATATGGACTAGGAAACGTTTGCACTAAAGTCATGGCGATTGGGTGTTGATGTTAATGAAACAGGTGGTGTAATCATGAGAACCAGGCTTTCCATTTGGTGAGTTGAGGATACACGAAGAAATCAGAAGCAGTACACAAACCTGTAATAAAAATGTATGATTTGCCTAATAATTTATGATTTTACTTAGTATAAATATCAGGAAAATAGCTGAAAATCATGTCAATATGGACAGATAAATTTTTAAAAACTAAAGTGTTTAGGATTGACTTGAATTTAAACATGTTGAATTGGTTTAAAAACAAAGAAAAGATATGAATAACTCAGATACAGTTTCTGAAGAAGTGTTACATGTTAATGTTGAGATAGTCTAAATGTTGTTACCTCTTCAGAAACATATTGAACTAAAAGTCAGTTGCAAAGATACATATCAAGAGAAGAAAACATGGTAGCGAAGATAAGACAGAAATAAGAGATACGTATCAGTCTCCTTCACATGAGCACATGGTATATCAAAAATAACTTAAGATACAGTAAATTCAATTGTTAAGTTTAAAATGAAGCTTTTGGAGTACTGCCTTCAGTTTCAAGTATAAATCTTAAAAAGCATATGAAAAACTCAATAGAATTTGTAATTAGTTAAATAGATCTCCAGTTTTTGTTCTTTTTGTATTAGATAGATAAAATAGACAACATTGTAGTCTGGTGAGTGTACACACACACACACACACACACACACACATGCACACATAGATTAACAGAGATGTACATAAGCAGCATAGCACATGCAAGTTATCTATGCATGGAAAAATTTACAACTTTTATAGTGCCATTTGTTCTCTTCCTCTAAATGAAAGATATCTACATTAAAAAAGTATTCCAGTAAGTATCTGTATGTCCACTGTATTTTAGCTTTTCATAATTTGTATACTGTTAAGTTTTAGCTGCAATATTGACCCATGTATAAAAGCTGACAATAAGGAAAACATTTATGTTTTTCCACTGGGCTGAACATATACTGAAACTGCATGGTGAACAATGAATTCTGTTATGCAAAATAGAAGATATGCAAACAGAAGCTTGAATAGACATTTCAGTGGCTTTTCAAACACTTTCAATAATGGGAACAGAGATGGAAAGGCCCTTTTTTTTCATTGATGGCCTAGCCCCTCTGTTTTGTTGGTGTTCAAACCTTCTGTTCATCTTTAAAAAAACTTTTTAATCATTGCACATTTATAATGTGATATATATTTTTTTAAATCTCAGTTTAAGCAATAGCAAAAGGTAATTTCTGGCATATTAAATATACTGACATTTTAAAATACAACAGTTACAACTGTCTTTTTAATTGTTTTAATTATTTTTTTCAGTTACAGTTGACATTGAATATTATATTATATTGGTTTCAACTGTGCAGCATAGTGATTAGACATTTATATAATTTATGCAGTGATCCTCCTGATGAGTCTAGTACCCAGCTGGCAGTATAATAGTTGTTGCAACATTATTGACTATATTCTCTGTGTTGTACTTTACATCCCCGTGACTATTTTATAACTACCAATTTGTATTTCTTAATCCCTTCCCCTTTTTCACACAGCTCCCCAAACCCTTCCCCTCTGGCAACCTCAAGTTTGTTCTCTGTATCTATGAGTCTGTTTCTGTTTTGTTTATTTTGCTTATTTTGTTCTTTAGCTTCCACATGTGAGATCATAGGGTATTTGTTTTTCTCTGTCTGACTTATTTCACTTAGCATAACATCCTCTAGGTCTATCCATGTTGTTGAGAATGGTAAGATTTCGGGGGTTTTTTTACGGCTGAGTAATATTCCATTGTATAAACGTACCATATCTTCTTTACCCAATTGCTTCCATATCTTGGCTACTGTAAATAATACTGCAATGAAAATAGAAGTGCATATAACTTTTCAAATTAATGTTTTAGATTTCTTCTGATAAATACTCAGAAGAGGAATTGCTGGGTCACATGGTAGTTCTATTCTTAACTTCTTTAAAATACCACTCATTCTTTATTTGCTGTCCTTTTGTTCTTCAGTCTAGTTGTGGAGGACATTGCTTCACTGGCCCATGTTGGTATTCTCATTGCACTTTTCCCAGGTGAGGCAGATCAGTTACAGGCCTCTCACAGCAGCTAATGGCAGCTCACACCAGCTGCCGGCCACTCACTGTAGCCTATGGCAGCCCACTGCAGCAGGGGCTGCAGCCTACACCGTCGCCAGCGACTCATGGCAGCACAGCTCCAGATGGAGCTGTTGTTCACCATCTTAGTTGTAGAGGGCAGTGTCACTGGCCCTCATATGTGGGATCCGAACCAGGGTCCTGCTGCTCAGAGTTGGCGTCCCAAGCCAGCTCTTAACCAATGCACCACTCTGCTGGCCCTGCATTTAGTTTTTTAATTGGGTGGTTTGTTTCTTTGGTATTGAGTTGTATGAGTTTTTAAATAAATTTTGAATATTAACCCCTTATCAGATGTATCATTGGTGAATATCTTCTCCCATTCTGTATGCTGTTTTTTTGTTTTGTTGTGCAAACACTTTTTAATTTGATGTAATCTCATTTGTTTATATTTTCTTTTGCTTCCCTTTCCCAAGGAGATAATATCGGGAAAAAACATATATTACTAAGAGCAATGTTACATAGTTTACTGCCTATGTTTTCTTCTAGGAGTTTTATGGTTTCATGCCTTACATTTAAGTCTTTAATCCATTTTGAGTTTATTTTTGTATATGGTATAAGAAGGTGGTCCAGCTTCATTTTTTGCGTGTATCTGTCCAGGTTTTCCAACATCATTTATTGAATAGACTGTGTTTACCCCATTGTATATTCTTGCCTCCTTTGTCATACATAAGTGACCAGATAAGTTTGGATTTATTTCTGGGCTCTCTCTTCTGTTCCATTGATCTATGTGTCTGTTTTTATGCCAATACCATGCTATTTTGGTTACTATAGCCTTGTAGCATAGTTTGACATCAAGTAGTGTGATACCTCCAATTTTGTCCTTCTGTTTCAAGATTGTTGTGGTTATTCGTGGTCTTTTGTGGCATCATATAAAGTTTAGTACTATTTCTTCTAGTTACGTTAAAAATGCCATTGGTATTTTAATAGGGATTGCATTAAATCTATATATTGCTTTAATATTGACATTTTGATGTTAATTCTTCCTTTCAATTAACAGAGTATATGCTTCCATTTATTTGTAACTTCTTCAGTTCTTCCTTCAGTGTCTTATGGTTTTCTTTCTTTTTTTTTTTTAATTAGTTTCAGGTGTAGTGTCTTATAGTTTTCTGAGTATAGTTCTTATAGGTCTTTTACCTCCTTAGTTAAATTTATTCCTTGGTATGTTTTTTGTATATCTCTCTTTTAAAATATATCATCCAAATGTCATACTGATCTAACCACACCACTGTGAAAAATAATGCATAAAGCTCTTATTTCATAATCAGACATTTTGTATATTTATTTTCTCCTTGTAGTCATATTAACATTGCCCTTCCTCCACAGTCTTAGCATAAATGAGATATTTTATATTTGAAAGTCTTTTCTTATTCACAGTAATGTATGCTTCTGAAACAAAATAATATTTATATAAATTGACATTTTTATAAATTTCCTGTTGTCATACAGCTCTAAATGCCAAATTTTCTTGTTTTGTTACCAATTATAAATATTAGTACTAAATAAACAATCAAAGCAAAATGCATATTTTATAGTGAGATAAGAATCAATCAACTTAAAGTGTAAAAATTTATCAGAAGTATATTCCTAAATGAAATGAATGACTTGTGTTTTTTGCCTCTTCATTTCGTTTATGTGTCTGTAGATGGATATTACTTATTGCTAGCATGAGTCAAAGCATGATATCAAGGGCCCACCGAGTGGCGCTGTGGTTAAGTGCTGGCTTGGGAAGCCAGCAGCCCTGGTTCGGTCCCACATAGGAGGTCCACTGACACTGCCCTCAAAAAAAACCAAACACACAAAAAACATGGTATCAGTTCTACTTCTTTTTCTCATTTTATAGATGTAAGTGCTGAGTAAACTTCTTCATGAACATAAATAGCTATAACTGAGTTATATTACACCAAATCTCTCAAATCTTTGTATGCCGTCTGAATTATTTGGTAACTAGATTAGTGCATCTTCAGTTTTGTTGAAAGTAAAGAGATGAAGATCACCTGAATTCGTAGTCATTAATGGTATTAATTTTCTTAACATTGACAGCAACGTTGTAAATTGTTCCATTGTTGAACCTATCTATAGGCATTTACACCACTGGACAACCCTAATATAATGAGTGAAAGGGCAACGTTTCCTTTGTAAAATAAGAGAAGAGTGAACGTGCAGAGGAAGTGGGTTACCAAGATGATGCCTTGACCCTGATACTTATTCTCATGCACACAAATAAGTTTTAGGACATAATATACATGGTAGTTGAGGATGTGGAAATTGCTTCACTTAAAATTAACTATACATTTATATCCTTTTGAAAATCCTTAAGTAGCTCCTGGATACCACTTTTCTAATTATCTTTTTCTATTACCATTCTATACTTAGCTGTGTTTTATCGCTTTTTGTTTTTGGTTTTGTTTTTGTTTTTTGATAGCAAAGGACCTAATAGGAATGGAAGCAATATAGTTAGGTTTCAGCATGTAACTGCCAGAAGCCAGATGGGTGTGACTGTCATATGATAGGAGGGTTAAAGTGGCAACAAGGAGGTCTAACTGAACTTTGGAGATGGTTAACAGAGCATGAGCAAATGGGGGCAAAAATATATGGGCTGCCAACTAGAGTACTACTCAATTTGTACCATCAAAAGTAATAAAATATTGTATCCCTTTTACCCTCATCTACCATCCCCTCCCCCCTTACCCTCTGATAACCACTAAACTATTCTCTGTGTATTACAGAATTGTACACCTGAAACCTATGTAACTTTACTAACAATTGTTACCCCAATAAGTTTTAATTTAAAAAAATAAATAAATAAAAATAAACACAAATAAACATTAAGAGATTGGGGGAAAAAATAAAATTAAATATCAAGATCCATTGCCTAGCTCCAAGACATGAGCTAGTTTTCAGACTTGGGATACACTGATTGAAAAGGAGTCATGATCTCCAGGAGGAAAGAAAAAAAAATCTCTTCAATAGATTAAGAAGATATCTACAGTAATGGTTGCAATTGTTTTCCCCTAAAACAACTTAAAGCCATGCACTCAGTTACACTGGAGAAAGAACAATACCGAAACATTTCAAGACTGTTAAACAGAGTCTAAGTTGGCAATAATACTAAGAGGCTCTAAGTATAATTATTCATCCACCTACCATAAGAGTGGGGGCATATAGATACTACATACAGTTGAACGTTGAACAAAACAGGAGTGAGGGCCACCCACACTGCATTCAAAAATCTGATTATAACTTTTGACTACCCAAACACTTAACTACTAAAAGCCTACTGTTGGCTGGAAGCCTTACTGATAGCATGAATTGTCTATTAACACATATTTTGTATTTTATGTGTATTGCATACTGTATTCTTACAATAAAATAAGGTAAAGAAAATTTTATTAAGAAAATCAATAAGGAAGAAGAGAAAATACATTAATAGTATTGTACTCTATTCATTGATACTGTAAGTTTACATTATCTGTTTATAAGATGAACCATCTGTCAGTAGCTACATCAATATTGTCTTATATGATACAAAACACTGTAGATGTTATACATATTTCTAACGTCACACATGAAAAATGAAAAGATAATGTGAAAAATGAGTTCATATTATTTACATGTATAATGATTTGTATGTTGACACTAATATGATTACTTTATAGTAGCCTAGTGTAATTGATACAATTGCTTCACGGTAGTAAGAAAATCTCCAAAATTTTTCTCAATATATGTATTGAAAATAATCCGCGTATAAGTGGACCCACACAGTTCAAACCCATGATGTTAAAGGGTCACCTGTAGAGTCTTGCCTGAGGTTTAGCTTACAGACAGTGCACTGGGTCCATGAACCTACCTGGTGGTCATTTCCCTTGAACCTGAATATATAAGTAGGATTGACATATTTGGGAGTTAGCACAATTCCCACATTGGATTCCTGATCCATGGGAGTAAGGGCTAACATAGTGGGGAAAGCTAAGCAGAAGCCTCTGAAACTGCTCTCCATCACCCAACATATTGAATCAAAAGCAATCTTGCGGGGCTGGCTGAGTGGCTCTTTGCTTTAAGAGTTGATTTGAGAGTGCGAGTTCTGATCAGCAGGGCCGTTGGTTGGGATCCCACATAGGCCAGTGACACTGCACCCTCTACAGCTAAGATGGTGAACAACAGCTTGACCTGGAGCTGGGCTGCCATGAGTTGCAGGTGGCTGCGTAGACTGCAGTGGGTCTGCAGTGGGGCTGCAGTGGGCTGCAGTAAGCTACCATGAGTGGCCGGCAGCCAGCATGAGCTGTCATGAGCAGCCAAGAGTGGCAGTCCAATGGCCAGCGACAGATCTGCCTCAGCCAAGAAGAGTGCAATGATCACAATACTAACATGGGTCAGTGAAGTGACATCTTCCACAACTAGACTGAAGAAAAGGACAGCAACTTGTCTGTTCCCCTTCCCTGATTCCCCAACGCTGTTCCCTGCCCCAATTCCCCAACAAAATCTTTAAAAAAACAAAATCCAAACAAAAAAAAAAACAATCTTGCATCCTGGGTGGTGTATGGTCGAAATTAATGTCACCTTTCAAGATATAAAGGGTTTCAAGTGATTGTCTCAATCATATCTCCAATTAATTTACCTGTCTGGGCCCTACAGAAACTTCATGGATCCTGGATGACAGTAGACTACTGCAAACTCAGCCTGTGGTAACCGCAATTATAGCCACTGCGTGAGAGCAAATGATCACAGCCTCAGGTACATGGTTTGTGTCCAGTAATATGGTGACTGCATCCTTTTATAGTGGTTTGCATTTCTATGGAATGAACAAAAATATCCAGAATTTTGTTCCAGGCTTATATCAACCCATTTGCCGTCTGTCACAATATAATACAAAGAGAGGTGAACTAACTAGACACTCTGCAGAACATCACATAGATCCACTATGATATGTCACTAACAAGTCCAGATGAGCCAAAAGTGGTGAGCATGCAAAAAGCCTGATGATATACATACACTCAAGAGGGTGAGAGAGAAACTCAATGAGGTTTCAGGAGTTAAGCTTACACCCCTCAAACTTTTAGGGAACTCTCCAAAGTAACAGAAAAATCATTAATTTTATACCTCCCATTATACAGAATGAAGCATCACCCTGGTGAGCATCGTTAGCCTCTGAGGCAGCATATACCACCCCTGTAGACCTATTGCTAAGTGTCACAAGTTTTGAGAACAGCCTTGCCTCTGAGAAAACACTGCAGTGGGTTCAGGTTATGATGGACACAGCCCTGCCTCTTGTATAACATGACACACCCTATAGTATGAGAGGCATTGGTCGAGGAAACAATACTGTCTGGGGATTATGACAAACACCATTGGAGGAATTACCACACAGGCTTCTCCACTGCTCGATCCTGCTTCAGCCCTCTCCCTTCCACAACTGTTGATCATTCATAAATATTCCCTCCAGATACTGTCTCAAGGTCTGTTTCCAGAGACTCAACCCACAGCAGAAGGCAGAGAAATACAGGTTCCTCTGTGCTCATGGAAAAAAGAAAATGGGTTTATGAACACACAGCATAGGTTGTACTACACCAAGTGTTCCTTCCTTACTCCCGACTTTTCAGTACCTCCTCCCTCCAGTGTATTTGGGAAAAAGAGTTTGTCTCATCAGGTCTAGTCTTGAGCTATTTCTCTCTATGCTCTTGTTTTGCTGTCTTCTGTTTCCCTTCATTGCTCTTGGTTCTAGCAATAATGGTAATAGCTATCACTTAATAGTTGCTTTCTATCTGACAGGCACTTTGTAAATTCTTTGTATGAATTAACTTACACAGGACTCACAATAGTTCTGTTATTATCCCCATTTTACAGATGAAGACACTGAGCACTTTGAGGTTGAGTAATTAATTTGCTTGAAGTCACACAAGCAAAAAGCTGGGAATTGATTCCAAGTAGTCCATCAAAAGTGTTAATGTTCCCAACACTATGTTTTCATTAAATAGAAGCATGGATTATCCACCATTGTGCCATTTTGATCTATGTGAGCTATTGCCCCTGTTGTTTCCTACAAAACACTACTGACCAACCACAACCAAAGTTAGCAGAGTTTTAATGAATGTTTTGGGTATTACAGAGTGATTACTTACATGGTAATAGAAATTTAACATACAACATCAGTCTTCACAGGCAATCATCAACCTTTACTTGCCATGGAAGTTCCTCATTGGCTGTGACCATTAAGTACCTAACTTTCTTCTATGACCTAAGATCTTCTCTTAGAGTAAATTTACCATCCTGATATCATTACTCTCCATTTATGGGCCCTTTCTTCTCAGTTACTCAAGAAACAATCTCAAATTCCTGCTACTTTTAAAAAATATACCATATTAAACCTTTCTTAGCTTTATTCTCTTTTTTACACTATATGCCATTGTTGGTTGAGTAGGAGAAGGGCTGTTCTCTTTTTAACAGAAAAGATCCAGTAAGATATTAGTCCAGACTAAAAGAAAAACAAAGCAAACTTCCCCCTAAGGATATATACTTCCCATTTTCCAAAGAGTTTGAGATACCTGAATCCAGTCTCTTTGTAAAAGCAGTTTTCTCATACTATGTAGTAAATATATATATATATTCAAATGCACATGTATATAAAGTATCATCAATAAAATGTTTTCTTGTTTTTCACTGTCTTATTTACATTGCCATTAATTCCTTTGACCTTAACACATATTGTATTTATTTTAGCTTTATAATGTGTTTTATTTAATTAAAGGAAATACTTTCTTTATTGCTGCTCTTTTTCTAAAAAACAGTAGCTCTTTTACCCATATTTGGTTGGACAATTAAGTTCACAAACTCATCCTAGAAAAAGTGCTACATACCTCACTGCTGAATATCACTATGGTCAACTTCAAAGTACTCTCCTTGGGAAGCTATTCACCCATGCCAGCACCTAGTCCACCCTTCAAAGCAACTTTGAAACTCTTTTTCTGGAATGGCCATCAATGTTGTTGTCGTATTTCCCTTGATGTCCTGAGTGCCATCAAAATGTCTTCCTTTCAATATTTCCTTTATCTTTGGGAAAAGAAAGAAGTCATTGGAGGCCAGATCAGGTGAGTAGGGAGGGTGTTCCAATACAGTTATTTGTTTACTGGCTAAAAACTCCCTCACCGACAGTGCCATGTGAGCTGGTGCATTGTCGTGATGCAAGAACCATGAGTTGTTTGCATAAAGTTCAGGTTGTCTAACTTTTTCACACAGCCTTTTCAGCTCTTCCAAATAGTAAACTTGGCTAACTGTTTGTCCAGTTCATGCAAATTCATAATGAATAATCCCTCTGATATTAAAAAAAAAAGGTTAGCAACATCGTTGCAACAAGTTTGCAAACTTAATTGTCAGGCCTCGTGTATTATGCCATATGAATCTAGAATAATTTACTAGGAAAAAAACCCTATTGAGACTTTCATATGAATAGCTTTATGTTCATAATTAAATTCAAAGAAAATGTATATTACAAACAGACAGGATCTAGTGCAGTCTTTTTGCAATTTATATTGTGAAATAGTTTATATATAACAGAAGTGCATTAAGAATATTTGACTAATAGAGCTGTTAAGAGTGTGGTCTTTGGATTCAAATAGCCAAGACTCAAACTGCACCCAACCACTCACTGGTTATATGACTTTATGCAAGTTCCTTAATATGAATGAATCTTCCTTTCTTCACCTGTAAAACACACTAATACTAGTGCCTGTCTTATTAGGTTGCTGTAAGAATTAAGCAAAGCAATCCATGTAACTCAACATAATGCTTGTCATGAAGTAAGTTATCAGTAAATATTATTTATTATTATTTAATATTATTATTAATTTCCATCATCCTTGGGATACACACAAAAGCTGTTGAATTGTCTTATAAACCTTTCACTAATTTCACCTCTTTTAGTAAAACAAATGTCAGTTTTTGTTTAGTAGAAAAAGATCTAGATTTACCCTATAGAGATGAGAAAATTTTAACTATGTAGTAGCTTAAAAAGATTTTACTTCTAAATTATAGAATATAGTTTTAAAGGACAGAAAATAAATTATAAGAGCTTTTGAACAGATTTTGACTTAGTTCCTGACTATAATATTAGACCAAGTAAAAAATTTTGGAAGAAATGTAAAGTTACACCTTAGAGGTCAAATTTCCTGGACTTAGATTCATTTCACTCTGAAGGCCTCTTGGTTCTTTGCCTTTACTAATATTATCTTGAATGTCATGCCTGTCTAAAATTAGTGTTTATGATATATAATTTTATTTGCCTCCAGATCAATCCTTGGATGAAGTACACTCCTGTGGCTTCTTGGGGACTAATCTCAAGTCATCTGAATTTATTAACAGATCCATGATGTGAAGTAAATGACCCATTAGTTTAATGCTATAGTTAGTTATTTGATACGTGTTAAAAATCATTAACCTGAAAAGAGACATGTTGGAGAAACATAAATTTCTCCCAGTATTAATATGGTAGTTTTATAAAATGCTTCATTTTCTGGGATCTGGTTCAGAAATGTATGCTCTTACATCTCCATGATCAAATTAGACCATAAGTTACATGCTGGGCTGCTTTTTTGTTGCTATGGGATGTTAGTAGGCTATTATCTCACTGCTAATGGTAGCCTTAGTGGCCACCCATGGTGCTCCTCCCAAAGTTTCCAGGCCATTGTTTTAGAAATATGTTCAGGTCTTTTATAGCAAATGGTTGTTAATACATTGTTTGTAGAAGATAGAAGTGGAATATCATAATCTGTGCTGGTGGAGAGCCACTTTCAGATGTTGCTTTGCAATTAACACGAAAGGGTCCTAATAGTTTGTCGAAAAATTCAGTCTATTTTACTCATCTTACTATTTCGGTGGGGTTTATAGGCTATTCTATAGAGGATAAAGTTTGAAAAACTAAAAAGAAGTTATTTATGGGGTTATCAATGGTACTTAAATGTGTTATATGTGTTTTCACACACACACACAGATTTTTAAAAAGTATGCATTCAGTTTGTTGCATCCCATTCAAATATTAATTGCTTTATAATTAATTGCAGTTACAGAAATGAGTCTATAGCTTTGAAAATTAAAAACACAAGACGAATGTCCTACTAATGTCCTCTAAACATATATCTAAAGTACTAGATTATGTAGAAATATATTGAGTGCTTTCTTGACTTAGTTAACAATTCAATATAGATAAAATCATGCAACCAAATGTATGCATCTTTTACATATCACACAATCATTTGAATTCTTTTGCATCTAATTCATAAGAAGAATTCTAAGGAGGATTCTGGTAACTAGACATAAATAAATGATGGTTTATATGGAAAAAAATAGGAGAGAACATATAAGTGATTACATCATTGATAACTTAGCCAAATGGTATAATCTATTTATTTATTTATTTTTACAGCATGCCAGTTACTGGCATACCTATAAACAAGGGGAAAAATCCAGAAGATTCTGATGTCAGGAAAATCCAGGAGTATTTCAGGAAGGAGAGATTAGTAAATGATTTCAAGTAAATCACCTAAAATATGTCTATCATATACATAAATAAGAAGTCATTATAAACTTGATAAAAAGCAGATTGAAGAGTAAATGAGAAAAAAGTATATTCAGGGAATATTCATAATTTACTTAAGAAATGTGACTATGAAGGCGATAAATGAGACATTGGCTAGAAGACACAGGAGAAAGACTATCTCAAGGCCCTGAGAGGTCTGTAGAGTGATGGAAGCCACAGAGGTAGGGGAACTTTGATCTGTCAGAGAAGTACACCTTATCCCACTCTAGAAGAGGGAATACTAAGAAATGCTTCAGTAAATCCTGAGATTTCAGATATAATATTCTTTGCCCCTGTTATGTATTAGCAAACCTATGTCCTAATGGTTATCAAGGTCAATTACGTCAGCCAGTACAGTAAATCTTTCTTGTATCTGTTGGTTTATAGACATGAAAGCCCCAACAGATCAAATGTTAGTCATAGGGCCAGCCGAGTGGCGCAGTGGTTAAGTGCTGGCTTGGGAAGTCAGCGGCCCTGGTTCGGGTCCCACATATGAGGGCCAGTAACACTGCCCTCAAAAAAAAAAAAGGAAAAAAAAATGTTAGTCATAGATTTCAGTATAAAATAACCCTCACTGAACCCTGAATGAAATATTCCCTGCCTCCTCCTGCCCCAGAAACCAGAATTTCTATCTCAGCATAGCTTAAGTATGTGAATATGAGACGTATGAATTCTTCAAATAGCTATTGGAAGCATTATGGATGGGTAACACTCTCACTTTTACCCCTTTGTTCTGAAACATATGCGTTATAATTATTGAGGCCACATCACCATATATCAGCCATTAGTTCAATGCATACATTACAACCTGGAGGAGATCACTCCAAAATCCAAATTGCTGTCACCTGGCTGGTGACTTTAATTGAGTCATGAGTACGCCACTATTCTATGCAGTATTCTACCAGACCAGCTGCTTCTAGGTGATAAAAGTATGTGGTAAGACCAGTAAATCCCTTGGTCATGAGCCCATTGTTGCATCTCCTTTGTGTCCTTCTGTCCAAGACAATGTTGAGTAGTATACCATGTCAATAAATAAGGAATTGTGATGCTGGTACAAGCACTCAGGCAGGAAAGGCAAATTCATTTCTGGATTATATATTAAATTGGATAAAGATTAATCAATGAACCCTCTAAGGAGCAAGGGATTTGATATAATCTACCTACCACCAAGAAGCCAACTGATCTCCTTGAGGAATAATTTATCTTATCAAAGACCCAGTAACAATCTCTGGTGCCCACAGATTGGGCTCTCAGCAGCAGCAGCAGCCTTATCAGGTATGCTGAGAGAAAGTTTAAGCTTTGGGCTAATGCAAAGCCTCCACTTATGTTTTCATGGCCAAGTTCCCACTGTGCTAACCAAGAATAAAGGAGAGGGGTATGAATCATACTATTCACCTGGTATTTGAGTAACTTTTCTGTGGTGGATGCTCTCTGATTTGAATTTATGTGAGACACAAAAATCAACTTGCTGTGTATCCACTCCCACAGATACACACACATTTTGTGAACCAGTCTAAGTATTTCATTTCCAACAGAGGGTTAAATAACCCATGCAACACTCCCCTCCCCCCCCGAAATAATAGATGTAGTCTGAAGGAGAAGCATTGGTGGAGCAAAAGTGGGGGCCATGGAGTCTGGACTACTTATTCATGAGTCTACCCTTTCTCAATTTAAGTCCATAATATAAAATTGCCACCTTATAATGGATTGTGTTCGCAGTGCCTGACCTTCTGCCTTACTACTGGGATCAAAATTGTTTTTCTTTCTTTCTTTTTTTTTTCTATAAAGGGCCAGAGACTAAATATTTTAGACTTTGTGGGCCATAAGGTCTTTGTTACAACTACTCAACTGGTATTATAGAGTGAAAGCAGTCATAGACAATATGTAAATGAATGTGTATGGCTGAGTTGTAATAAAACTATATTTGCATAAAAGAGTAGAAGGCTAGATTTGGCCCATGGGGCTATAGTTTGACGTCTGCTTTGTGAGGCAGTTAACACCTACCTTTGGATGGGTAAGTGTGATTGCTTAGTTATTTGGTGTTCCATGTTCAGGTGCTTTATCTTTCCAATTTTTCAAATGGAGATTGGTTCTCCACCAAAGAAGATATAGCCTTATTTTAGAAATGTACTATATATCTCTGATAGAGGCATCAAGACACTCCATATAGGAAATGTATATACCCCATATACATCAGGTACTTTTGGGTTTGCTGGGTCATATGACCCAAGTGGAAAGGCTGCTTGGAACTACATCCAATACCTGCAGGCGAATCCTCTCTTTCCTTGGATCCTGTTGAAAATTGACAGCCTTCCAGGTAATCCAAAAAATAATTAGTGTAGTATTCCCAAGTGTGATATATGCTACCTTGAATATCCAAATAGGCCCAGGAAGCACTGAGTCTCTTTGTTAGTGGTGAAATGTGGGCAATTCAATTTGTCCTTTTCCTCAGTGGATGATCTGGTATGCCATAGATTATTGACTCCCCCAAGTCTATCCGAGAGACTAGATCCTGATTTTTTGTTGGAGGTACCTCGTACTCTATGAAATTCATTTAACTTATTATGGGATATAGGTTCATTGTAGTTCATGTTCACCAGATTTGATTAACCTGATATCATCAATATAGTGGACTTGCTTGGTGTTTTGTGGAAAATCTCGTCTCTTTCTTTAGACTCATCATGAAGTCATAGCTCTATTTAAAGATTCAAGTGGATTCAATTGGCTATATCTGGTTTACTGTATCTATTTATTTAGATGATCAGCTTTTCATCATTAATCCAATGGAAATACATTTCAGCTGGCTTCTTTGATCTCTTCAGTATGCAAACAAAGAGAAATTTGTTGGTCCTTTTTGACTCATAAGATGCTCAGCTTATAGCAGACTGTAAAAGACAGCAGGAAAGTAAAAAGATTCCTTATTTCTAGTTCAAACTAATTACCCCAAATGTCAACCGCCTAGACTATAAACTTGCCAGCAAGTACTTCAACATGTTATTTTAACATTCTGAAATAAAGTTTGATATAAAGATCCAATGCACTGGGCTGGCCTAGTGGTGCATTGGTTAAGAGCTGGTTTTGGGATGCCAGTGGCCCTGGTTTGGATCCCACATATGAAGCCAGTGACACTGCCCTCTACAACTAACAACAGCTCCACCTAGAGCTGGACTGTGAGCCCCGGTGACGGTGTAGGCTGCAGCCCCTGCTGCAGTGGGCTGCCATAGGCTACAATGAGTGTCCAGCAGCCAGAGTGAGCGGCTGGCAGCCTGCGTGAACTGCCAAGAGCCGCCGTGAGCGACCATCCAGAGGCCGGCGACCAATCTGCCTCATCCAGGAAGAGCGCAATGACGATACCAACATGGGCCAGTGAAGCAATCTCCTCCGCAACTAGACTGAAGAACAAAAAGACAGCAACTTGTCTGTTCCCCTCCCCCAATTCCCCAATAAAATCTTTAAAAAAAAAGATCCAATGCACTGCACTGTTCCTGTAATAACGTGAAGTGTCCAGACATCCCTAATAATCCCAATGACATGTAACAAAATAAATTGTTTCACAATGCAATTTCAGAGTCTCATGCAACTTGACCATGGAAGGAGTATTTCTTTTGGTGCTATAGAATAAAGCCCTTCATTAAGGATTAATTTCCACAATGATCTGGTCAATGCCTCTAAACTGTTTTATTTATCAGTCTGATTTATCTCTAAAACGATTCATGCTCTCTGAAAATAACTAGATACTCTGATGCATATTGATCTACAATTACCCCTAGAAATAGCACCAGATGGGTCCCAAGGTATTATGGATTGAACTGTGTCTCTCTCTGGCCCCTACCCCAGAAAAAGATATTTTGGAGTTCTAATGCACAATACCTCAGAACATGACGTTATATGGAAGTAGGACCTTTACAGAAGTAACCAAGTTAAAAGGAGGTTGTTAGACTGAGCCCTAATCCAATGTGACTGCTGTCCTTATTAAAACGGAAAATTTGGATACAAACACACACAGGGAGAACCCATGTAAAGATGAAGACAGAGATTGGAGTGACAACTCCAGAAGCCAAGGAATACCAAAGATAATGAGAAAACCACCAGAAGCTACAGGAGAAGCACAGAAGAGACTTCACAGACGCCCAAATGAGAACAGCCCTGCTGACATCTTGATCTTGGACTTCTAGTTTAAGCCACCCAGTTTTTGATCCTGTTATAGCAGCCCCAGAAAACTAATACACTAAGAATCTTTCAATTTAGCAAGTCTAGCGAAGAAAAAAATATTATGTGCTAATGGTGCTCAACAAATTATTTCATACGAATACTTGTCTGGCCAGAAAAAATGTAGGTCACCCTAATGGTTGTAGGGCAGGCGTTTAAAATCACCAGCTCAATATGATATTTTCATTCAATACCAACCATACTAAATATTTTTTTCATTTTTTTCTGATATAAAAGCTTTAAAAGCCATTTATTTTCATTCTTAGCTACTAGATTCTTTCTTCTTTGGCTGATGCAGCAGTAAAGTAGCTTCACAACAGTTTTTGAAAACATGTCTGCTGAGATTTAGGTTTCATTTATCTCTGCTTTTCTTTTTTCACCAATACAAATACTGAATATTTTCAAGGCTTGGGGACTTTTTTTTCTCTTTGTACTAGCCCATACTTCGATTTGTTTTAATCACAAAGAGGTAGAAATTTCAGGAGTCTTTATCCTGAATCTAATCCATGGACAGTGACATGCAGGTATTGTCCACAAATGTCTCCAACTGAAGGTGGGAATCTTTAATAGTCAAAACAATTTTGAGGGGCCAGATGAGTGGCTCTGTTGATTAAGAGTGCAAGCTCTGAGCAACAGGGTCGCTGGTTCGATTCCCACATCGGCCAGTGAGCTGTCCCAAGCTGAGCTGCCCACAAGTGGCAGGATGGCTCAGCTGGTGAAAGCACATGCTCCTAACAACAAGGTTGTGGGTTTGACTTCCCAATGAGATGGTGCCTACTCCCACTCGCAACTAAGATTGAACACCACACCTTGAGCTGAACTGCCGTGAGCTGCAAATGGATGGCAGGATAGCAACTGGACTTGGAGCTGAGTGAGCTAGCTGTGCCCTCCACAACTGAGAGTGAAGGACAGTGACTTGGCTGTTCCCATTCCCCAATTTCCCAACACTGTTCCCCTTTCCCAATTCCCCAATAAAATCTTTAAAAAAAAAAAACAAAACAAAAAAACAAACAATTTTGATCCTCAGATCTGCTTGCCTCACTGAATGGCCAGGTGTCAGTGATGGAATATTCTGACTCATAGACAACGGTCTATAGAGAAAATACAGGAAATGTTTTAGCGAAGGGTGGAGTATTCTAACCGCTTTTTCCTACTTTTTTCCTGAGGCAGGAATCGTGGCTCTATGATTAAATACAGTGACAGTTCCTTTTACCTTATTTGACCGCAAAGAGACACATGTTTCCTTGACTTCTATATGGAGATTTTTCTACCACAGATAAAAGGTTCTGGGTTCCTACACTAAGCAAATAATATGCAAATGTCAATTATTTTCACTCAATGTAGAATATGCGGCTTATTTTAGAAGAAATGGCCCAATAAACTTTATCAAGAAGAATGGTTCTCATTTATTAATCCAATCGGTTCTCACCAAAAATATTATTATATGTCCATTCCAGGAATCTCAGGCCCCATTTAAGGAATGCACATTACAAAAGAATAACAGTTTACAAGCTTTATTCGTTTATTTTTCCATATAAACAAAATCATTTGTGTGCCCATAGCTAAGATATATGTACATGCCAGAAAACTACATGTAAATTTATGGTATGCACTTAGAAACAATTTTACATTTTCTAAGTACTTTTCACTAAATTTTGACAAATTAATCTAAAGCTAATTTACATATTTCAGATTTTATAATATTTTTAAAATTAGTTTTAAAGTTCATGGATTTCAAGAAACTGCTAGATTCATGTGTGGCCTCAGGAAGGCCTTTTCAGTTTGTGTCAACTTGATGTCAAAAGTCCTTGGAGACTCTTTTAAACTAATCTTGATCTCAGCAAGAAATGTGAATAAGTCAAACTGTTTACTGAGAGCTCATTATGTACCTGTCATCTATATACTACCCTATTTATTCCTTACAATAACGTCATACATAGGTGGTATTTTTATTCCCATTAGACAGATGAGAAAAATAAGGCACACAGCAGTTAAGACATTTATCCAAATGTATTTCATGATTCTCTATTAAAGTAAAGATACAAACCCAGGTCTGTATGACACAAATTACTATGCACCTCAGGGTTCAAATCCTGCTCCAGTGTTATCTGGATGAATCACCTAAGGGAAGTTACCTCATTAGTCCTCAATTCTTCCTCTGTGAATGGGATAGGTGAGTTGTTTTCAGTATTACATAAGACAATGGAGAGTTTAGCCCTGTGCCATACAAGTAAATGCTCATGAAGTGTTAGCTATTATCATCATTATGAAACCATTTAATTGTATATCACCCATGTTCCCTGAGCTGGGAAACCTTGACTCTTTATTCTATGACTAAGCTGAGAATCTCTTTACAGAATAGTTGCTAGATGTGACTATGTATTCTGCCACCACATTTAACTCCAATTAAGTATTTTTCTTTGAGCTACTTTCAAAGTAACTCCAGGATTTTCACCCCATTAGCAGCTTCCTATGTTAAGATGAAAAATTAACATTAAATAATTGCATCTGCTTACTTGGAATAGTATGTAGACTAAAGCAGCCAGCATCTAATGCTTCAGCACCCACCCAGTTGAACTTCGTATTCTGCATTAATATTCTTAGGGGGAGTCTCATTTTAATTATTTTCTTTTCATTTTCAGCTTAGTTCAGATAAAAGAATTTCCTTAATATTGCCTTTTATAATACTTGATCCAACAACACTTTTTTATCTTTTTGTATTAGGACATATTTATCTCCTTCAAAATTTCAGTTCAATAGCTAAGACCCCTATGTATTCATTCAGTTATTTGCAATAAAGAAAATGGTTTCTAGCTAGTTTTCTGTAAATGCCTTAGCTTTGTTTTATCCATATAAGAACATTTCTTGCACATTTCTTTTTGAAATTTTTGTTTAAATTTTTGTTCTAAAGCAAATCTTTCACTAAGCAAATCAACAAATCCAGAAGTACGTGGAGGAAAAAGTGAAGCTATAAATCACTGTGACACCCTTGTCACAGCCCACCCCACAGCTATATCCTGCAGAAATAATGTGTGTGCATGACACTTATACATTATTTTATTTTACTTTATTTTTTTATTTTGTCAAGGAAATGTATAACATAAAATTTACCTTCCCGACAAATTTACAATACAATAATGTCAATTGTTGTTGCAATGGATTCCAAACTCCCTTCATTCCACATGACTGAAACTCTATACCCACCAAACAACAAATTCCCACCTTCCTCACTCCTCAGCCCCTGAAGTCATCCTTCTGTTTCTACTGGGTTGGTGGAAAAGTCATGATGCATTTTGTCTATGTTTTTCAAAGGTCATTTATTTATATAAAGAACAATGACCAATCAATCATATATTGCCCATTTTGTTCAATGACTTTTTACCATCTTTCAGTGAGCTTCATAATTCCTCGTTCGTTGAAGGACCTGTCTTTATTTGCGAAAAACTGAACAACGTGCTGATTTACAGCCTCATCTGAATTGAACGTTATACCACGCAAGGAGTTTTGAAGAGAGCGAAACAAGTGGAAGTCTGATGGCCAAGGTCAGGCGAGTATGGTGGGTGTGGCAACACATTCCATCCAAGCTCCAGTCATCTTTGACGGGTGATCAAACTTTTGTGTGGTCTCATGTTGTCGCGATGGAACACAACTCCTTTACATTTAACAAGCTCTGGACATTTCTGGATGATGGATTCGTTCAAACTGTCCAATTGCTGACAGTACACATTCAAATTGATTGTTTGGTTCCTTGGTAGGGGTGCAAAAAACACACCACCTTTAAATCCCACCACACTGAGAGCATAACCTTCCTCTGATGAATGTCTGCTTTCGATGTAGTTTGAGGTAAATCATCACTTTGGGACCAAGACCGTTTGTGCACCACATTGTTGTAAACAATCCACTTCTCATCACCAGTTATCCAAGTCGCTTCAAAAAAGATTCATTTTCCTCATGTTTAATGAGCATGTTGCAGATGTTTATACACTCCATCAAATGAAGTTCTTTGAGTTCATGCAGACCCCAAATATTGAGCTTGCTTACGTATTCCAGCTTCTTCAGGTTGTCGTGCATGCTTGAATGATGGATGGTCAATGTTCCTGCAATCTCTCATGTCATGTAATGTGGTTTTGATTCTATCAATACCTTTATTTTGTCGTCATCAACCTCGGTGGGCCTCCCTGACTGAGGATCGTCATTGAGATCAAAATCACCAGCATGGAATTTTGTGAACCATCATTGGCACTGCTGTTCTTGTAGAGCATTGTCACCGTAAACTTGATGCAACTTTTCACAAGCTTGGCACACGTTCATCCCTTTATGGAAGTAAAATAGTAAAATATGGCAAAAAAGCACAGTTTGGTCTTCCATCTTCAACTTGTTGTAAAATCTCCAAAGCTCAACCAAATCATTCATTTTTTTTTTAGAATGAAGCTAAAACTGTCAGCTGTCAAATGACATAGCAATTACATAGATGCGAATGACTCTAGGACTTCCAAAAATGCACTAATGCCATCTGTTGCAAACATGCGTCATGACTTTTCCAACAACCCAATATGAGTTTGAAATTTTTCAATGCCACGTATAATTGTTGTCACATAGTACTTGTATTTCTGTGACTGGCTTATTTCACATAGAGTAAAATTCTCAAGGTTCATTCATTTTTAAAGCTGAATAATATTTCATTGTATGTATATATTACATTTTCTTTCTCTACTCATCAATTAATGGACATTTGTGTTGCTTCTATCTCTTGGCCATTGTGAACAACGCTGCAATGAACGTGGGTGTACAAATATCTCTTTGAGATCCTGCTTGGAAAGGCTTATGAGAAATATTTTTTAATTTCCTTTATAAATTTTAACAGTTCTCATTCCTTTTATTTTTCTTCTTTAATTATTAACCAACAATTTCTAATATGTAAATCTATCTGCTGAAGCATTTCTATTCTTGCATTTCCTGGGAAACTGCCCATTATTGCACATTAATATAAACTATGTATATACAAAGTATACATAGTTGTTAGTATTCTTATCAGTTACATTTTTTTAGCACTTTGGCTTTTCTAGTAAATTCAATAATATAGGTTTATAAATATATTTAATTACACATAGATTCACAGGAACCCACTAGGTTTCAGTGTAACTATTTATACTAATTATTTGAAGATTAAATCAAAGCAAGAAGAAATAATGTTTTCTGATTGTAGAAAATCCTGTCTAAACTATTATATCTGGTGTAATACATCTTTACTTACGCAGTTTTAAGGGAAACATAAATAATTTCAATGTTTACTTCTTCTGACTACTCCCAAATTCACACAGATTAATTTAGAAGGAAATAATAACAACAAAAGAACAGCGAAAATTAAGAGTATTCTTTATCTTAGGATCACTTAAATTCTGGGATTTCTTTTCCTTTTCCAAAAAAGGTTACAAAAACACCATGCTATCAGTGTAAGCATGTAATATCTCCCAACACACTATGTTTACCTGGCATCTTTCTAAGTCCTTTGTATTAGTTCATCCTCAGGACAGTGCCATTAGGCATGTTTCTACATTTGCAAGGGGATTAGTCTTAGATTGCTGACATCTCCCAAGGAGATAACCTCTAAGTTCTCCAGCGATTAAGGCAATTGGCAATCAGATTCAGTTGTCCCAAGCATCTTGACATAAAAGACATTTAAACAAGCTTCAAAGTGGTTTGCCCAAGAGAAAGGTTTCCTTGCAATTAGGAAGAACACTTGCCATACTACCATCTGTGCCTTCTGTCTGGTTTTTATGCATACTGCTTTTATCCAAAATCAGTATGCATCTTCCATTTCAAATTTTATTTGTTTACTGTTTTATTGAACACAGATTTTATCATAAGCAGCTAATATCCATATTTTAGATAAAGATAACATTTTAACATCTTGACTATTAACAATATAGTCTAAATATTTATCATTTTTAAATAATCTGTCAGATGCACAAAATAATCTGTGAGATGCCCAAGCATCCCATATTTGTTGCACAAGGGACAAATACAAATTAATTTAATTAAATCAATTTAAATTCCAAAATAGGTAAATCTAAGGTGGGAAATTCAGCATCTTTTATGCCATCTAAAGTTTATTTTGTGCTTGATAATTTGAACAGACATTATTTCAGTGTTAATAAAAGTATAACAGATCCAATTGTTGTTTTTCTTCTAGGACTTGGAAGGGATTAATGTTTATTTAATAGTCATTTACACTACTTTAATGCTTTAAATTTTTAAAAGGCAAAGTGCCTGGTTCAAAAAATTTTAGTAGATAATGTTGTGAAGAGACTATTATGTTGCGAGAAATAAGTCAGTCGGAGAAGGACAGGTACCATGTGATCTCACTTGTGTGTGGAGTCTGAAGAGCTGAGTGAATGATCAAAGTAAACAGACTCGTAGCTGTAGAGGAAAAACTGAGGGTTGCTAGTTGGGAGGGGGGTGGGGATGGGGGGAAGAGGAAGGGATTAGACAGCATAAATAGACAAGTACAATATTGCCACAGGGATATGAAACACAGCTCAGGGAATATAATAATGTTGTAAAAATTTTGTGGCATGTCAGATAGTCACATGTCTTGTTAGGGAGACCACTTCATGGATGGAGTAGAGGCTTGATCACTGCACTGTACACCTGAAGCTGATGTTGTATAGTATTGTATGCCAACTGCAACTGAATATGTGGATGGTCACGGGATGTGGAGTATACTGTGGAGGGGAGTCAGGGGAGTTGTGATGGATATGTATGATATGGGCGGGGAGTGGGGTGGCGAACTGGGGGAGTGGGGTTTTCACTTTGGGGGGTAAAGAGTATAACTATTGCATTGTGTTGTACACCTGAAACTAATAAAATAAATAAATAAATAAATAAATAAATAAATAAATAAATAAATAAATAAATTTTAGTAAATTCTATTTGTCTTTTTAATACTTTTATGAGCTAGGCAAGTAGCACCTCTCCTCCACCCCTCCCCCAGCCCACTGAAAATCCTTTAAGTTTTCTTTCCTATAGAAATGTTAAGACTCTTCCCTAGTTTCTTAGTTCCTTAGCTCCTGGTTTTGATTACTCTTCTCATCAGTTTCTGAATCCTAGACTACATATTTTGTAAACCAGTTTCTGAATCATAAACAATAGACTGTTTTTAATCTGAATCATAGAAATCTCCTACCCATGCTTCAGATAACTACTTACAAGCTTGTGATCCCCAACGTCCTTTTAAGCCATTCCAGACCTAACTCTTGGACAATTCCATCCCAGATACTAAACAAGTTTTAACATTTCCCCAGGCCAGTATGCCTAATGTTCCTCCGGACCTATTCTGGGCCCAGCTCCTGGACAACTGACACCACCTGAGTGATGGGTTGAATGGCCCACAGGCTCCATAAGAGCTAACAGATTTATTAACTAAAATCTATTTTTCCTCATTTAGGGGCCTTGGGGATATGGTTATACCCCAACAAGATTGCCAGTCCCAACCAAAGAAGCCAACGCGGCATTCCAGGTGGATCTTGAGACCCCTTCCTCTCATCTGAGATCAGCTAGGGTGAGAGTTCCATGAACCCCCCAATGGGCAGGGACAGCTCTATGCCCCTGCCCAGCAGGAAGCAGATACGGAAGATGAGACCTCCTGTCCCTCAACTTCCCATAGAGCTTTTATAGGGATCACGTCTCTCAAGAGGAAAACAAGACAGGCAGTTAGAGGCAGACATTGGGTCTCTGCATTCCTGCACATCCAACACAACCCACAGAATGTGACCAACCAAAAGACCTCCCCTCTCCACCCAAAACTTCCTCTTTTCATTGTAATTACCTTCCCCTGTAGGGAAACAAATGGGTACAAAATACCCAACTGAATTAGACCAGTTGCTCGCACCTGCACAGTCTAAAAACAGGAGGTAATAGACTTGTCAATCACAGGTGTCAATCAAGTGGTCCCATGCCCATAGAGGAAGAGCCCATTCTAGAGAAAAAGGGATAAAACTTCAACTCCTGGCCAGTCAGCGCCCTTTCAGTGTTTTGAGCCTTGCCTTAGCTCGCCGCCCACTCAAAATTCTTTGGAGCGTACTTTTTCTCCTAATAATGCCACCGTGAGTCTCGAGCCCCTTGAGCCCTTGGCAGCCTTTTGAGCTTGCTCTTTTGCTCGGCCTGCTCCAAACTCTTTGGAATATAATTTCTTTTCTAATAATGGGTCCTTGAGCCATTCTCTGCTGCTCGGGCCCACTTCTATTTCTTTGGAGTGTACTGTGTCTTCTAATAAACTGCTTTTTCACTACGTTGCCTCGGTATCTCATTCCATTCTTTGCTCGAGATGCCAAGAACCCGGACATCACACTGAGAAGGGCCCACTCTCCGGTAACAATACGTTCTTTTCCAAATATGGCCCTCAGACCACCGGCACTGACATATGCTCTTTCTAAAACATGGAATTATGGGTTCACATTTTATGTAAAATTGCTCCTCATTGAAAACAAGAGGTTACATATATATATATATATATATATATATATATATAAAACACCACTTACTCATTATTTTAAGCCTGGGAACATAAACCTTTCTACAATTTCTTCCGAAAAACAAAACAAAACAAAACTTAATTTCAACCTTGATCTTCTGAAGAATCATATCTACGGTCTTTTCAAATTGAATATTAATCAATTTTAAACATTCAGTATAAAATAATAGAGAGCATAGAAATAAGTTCATACATACAGGGAAACTTGATATTTGACACAGTGGATACTGTAGATTATTAAAGAAAGGATAGTTTTCTCAATAAATGATACTGGAACATTTGGTTATTTATATGAAAGAACAGCAATTGATTTCCTACCTCACACCATAAATGAAACAAATATGTGTTCTCACTTATATGTGGAACGTAAGAAAAAACAATCCCAAATCATAGAAAGAGAGTACATTGGTGGTTGCCAGAGGTGGACAGTGAGAGAAATGGGTGAAGGTGCACAAAGGGCACAAACTTCCAGTTATAAAATGAATAAGTCCTGGGGTTCTAACATACAGTATGGTCATTATAAGTAACAATTATGCATTGTATACTTGAAAGTAGGTAAGAGAATAAATTGTGAAGGTCTCACCACAAAAAAAAAATGGGTAAGTATATGAGGTGATGGATCTGTTAATGAACCTTTTTGTGGTAATCATTTCAAAATATATACATGTATTGAATTATCACATTATACACCTTAAACTTACACAATGTTATATGTCAATTATATCTCAAAAACCTGGAAAAGATTCTACATAATACATATTCCATTAGTAAAAATACATTACTGGGGCAGGGAGGTGGGACAAAAGTGGAGGTGTTGGTCAAAGGGTACAAAGTTGCATTTATATAGGATGAGTCTAGAAATCTAATGTACAGCATGATGATTATAGTTAATTACACTGTTTTCAACACTGGGAATTTGTTAAGAGAGTAGATTTCAGGTGCTCTCATCACTCACAAAATAAATGGTAATTATGTGAGGAGATATATTAGTCAGATTGATTGTAGAAATCCTTTCAATGCTTATATGTACATCAAATCATGTTATAAGCCTTAAATATATATAATTTTTATTTTTAAAAATTAAAAATAAAAATATTGTTCTACAGTGGGAATAAAAACTATAGACATACATTTCTCATTTTTATACTGAGTTTTAAACTATTTCATATCAGTATGAATTGTGTGTGTGTGTAATGTTTTTTTTTTTCAATATAAGAAGTTTCTCCAAAATTATAATTGGTGGAAAATTCTGTCATTTTGAATGATACTCTTCAAGATATAGTGAATATGTTCCAGATAGAAATTTCACAGCACACAACTCAGGTGGACAATTTTTTTAGTACTGTAATTTATAGTTATCTCTCTATAGAGTCCCTTTTCAACTCAGTAGGATGCAACTGAACCTAGTCATTTCTGTAAAACTGTTAATTCAGTATTTTTTTTCTTTCAATTCAGGATTTTCTACATTAGAAAAGAATTTACTTTCCCTTTCCTTTTTCCCTGAGGTGGTATTTAATTAAGGGTGTATATGGAATGCTCATGTAGAATTATGAATGTGTTAGGGGAGGGCTAATTTGGTGCTAAATCCTCATGTGTTCATCTCATGCATCTTTTGGTATATATATTGCTCTGTTTTGCTCTCAGCTGTAAGAATTTTCTGTCCTGACCTTCACTAAAGTAGTCACCCTTTCTCTAAAATCCTAGTTATAGGATTTGTGTTGTTTCCTGCTGCACCACCCCCTTATTTCAACAATAGCTGGCTCTGCCAGCTAGCTAGCTTGCTTGTTTGCAGTCTCCAGTTTTTAGGTTACTTTTACACCTTTCCAGGGAGCAGAGGAAAGTTTTGCTTCTCTCCTGTGTCACTCTGGAGCCACAAAAATCTCCATGAACTGTCTCAGACCAGATGGATCTGCCTAGCCCAACCTCATCTCTTTCCCTACCATTACCTGTGCTTGCACCATGCTGAAGTATAAAATGGGCTGGGTCTTGAAGATCTCATATGGCAACAGGAGCACAGATGTCACCTACTTAAAAAATTTTAACCTGTTTTGGAATTCTATTCCCCTTTCACCCACAGGAAAACTTGGATATGCCCCAAGTGAGACACACTGGAAGTTTCCTTCTTAGAAACACTCCAGCATTTACTGTGTGTATTTTTCTCCGACTCAGCCCTTCTCCCCCAGCCAAGGAGCTTCTAGCTAAATTACTAGAAGTAATGTGATAGCCTCCATTCCATTCAGCAGTAACTGTTAAAGTCTAGTTTGAGAAGTGACACCAATGTGGGATACAAAACTATTGTAGGGAGATGAATGAACACACACACACACATACACACATACACACACACACACACACACACACACACACCCCACAATAAATATTTGAAGATATTATGTTGTCACAGCTACCCTATTGCAGTATTGATCATAGAACCTATGATATAATAAGCACATGATATATGCTCAGTAAATTTGTGAATTGAAAAATGTATTGGTCCTGTCAGTTGTAAGATATACTATATGTGAATTTCTATGTTTACTTTTGTATCAAATTCATATGAATTAAAAGTAAAACAAACAAGCAATGTATGCCAGAGAAGTGCTCAATTACTGGGGGGATATTAAGATCAATTTAGGCATAAAATCTGCACTTGAAGAGTTTATATGCTAATAGAAAGAGACATGTTTGTTCACAGATAACTCTACCACACAGCAGATTGTGTGTTATCATAATAAAACATATTAATAGCTTCAATTTATTGAATTTAATATCTGCCAAACCAGGCTTGGTACTTTAAAAAGGTCAAGTTACTTATTGCATATAACAACCAGTGATGTTGTTATTTTTTTTAATACATAAAGAAACCTCAGGGAGGTGAAGCCATTTGCCCATAGATGCTGCATTGTATACGAATGCAGAGAAAGGTGAGATTAACGCCAGTGGGATGGGATTCAAGATCTGCCTCATTAATGAAGAGGCATTTGAACTGGGTCTTCTTGAAAATGGGTGGGTGTTTTATAGACATTTGGAGAACTGTTCAATGGCATCAAAATAACTGATTTTTGAGTGAGGAGGTAGCATAATTAGGACGGTATTTTGAAGACAACCACTGAAGTATGAAGAAATGATAGGAAAGCATAAAAAATTCCCATCAGGAGGGAAAAAAATAGATGTTAAATGCACCTTGAATGAAAATTGACACTATAATTGAGAATTGTATATTTTAATAACTCTCTAAATCCCTGGAATTTCAGCTCGCCCATGAAACCAAAATCCAAATATATACCAGAACTCAAAGATACAGTGAACTCAGAAGCTAATAATATCTATGTACTCAAAAAACCCAGATACTTAAAATGTCTATTGCTATCACACACATAAAAATTCAAACATACCATTTGAAAATTACATTGTATCAATTAATGAGTATTTAAAGACTATTATTCAATCTTTGAAGAAAAAGTAAAATGCTGTAGGCATCCAACAAATATATATTAACAAAATCAAATGGGGCCTCTCTGTTGAAGCAACAATAAAATTATTTATATACTTTGATGGAGTATACATGGGCATTAATTTTGTTAGTATAACATTATGTTACCGGTGTGATAATATATAAGAAACTTGAGCAAAATATCAAAGAAATCACACATCTTAAGGGTCTAGGTTTTTACCTGACTTAAAAATCAAATTTAAAATGGATTATTTTAAACAATGCTATTTTCCAAAGTAGCCAATATATTTAATAATTAATTATGAATGTCTCAGCAGTTTTGTGTGATTCGTAAGATTATGGATCTAATGAATACAAGATTGCAGCTATCATAATTGTATAGGTCAATTAACTTTCCACAGAAAAACATACCACATTTTTTTGTTTTCTGGGTTTTTTTTGTTTTTGTTTTTTTTGAGGGCAGTGTCACTGGCCCTCATATGTGGGACCTGAACTGGGACCTCCGGCTTCCCAAGCCAGCGTTTAACCACCACGCCACTCAGTCGGCCCAACATACCACATTTTTTTATTGCTATTGATAAAAAACACTGATTTCACTGGATATCAATAGGAATTATGTTATAGTTTCCCTAGTCATATTATTTTGAGCAATATTAACTTCAAATAAAGACAGATTTTTGTTTTACTTTTATGGTAGACTTTCCCTTTGTTTTTTGTTTCGTTTTGTTTTTTTAGCTGAGCCATCCTGCTACCTGTTGGCAACTCAGAGGCTGCTCAGCTCAGGCTGGGCATCGAACTACTGTTGCTCAGAGCTCATCTAGCATTCTTGAGTGAGCTCTTAACCAACTGAGCCATTCGGCCGGCCCTCCCTTTGTTTTTAATATGCTCACAGGAACTACAACCCTCTAAGAAAACAATATAGTATATAGTACAGTAAAACCTTGGATTGCAAGTAATGTGGTTTGTGAGTGTTCCACAAGACGAGCAAACATTTCTAACACATTTTAACATGGTAATCAAGTGATGTCTTACAATATGAGTAGTTTGTTTCTGGAATGAATTATGCTCACAAACCAAGGTATTACTGTATTTTTCAAAACAATATCATCACAAAGCCCTTTATTACCTAAATATTTCACTAGACTATAATGCTGTAAAATACACTTTGTGTATTCTACTGTATGCTATGTAGCAAAGCTTCTTTGTAATGTGTGTTGTTTTTATGTTCAGATTCAAATAAACATGATATATAAGGGAAAAATACATGATTATTTTGTCATATCTGGTTTACTACTTTAATCAAATAATATAATACTTAAATGGAGGCTAATTGGACACATTTCATAACACTATGGCGATTTGATGCATGGTAATTGCTTAGTTTCAGTTTTCATGAAGTCAAATATTTAAGCACAAGTAGTTGTTTTTGGAAGGACAGGTAACACCAGCAGAAGCATAGAGATAACGGGTGTGTTCTTATGCCAGCTACCACAATGGACAATCAGAGATGATTCCTACAGGGAAACCTTCAAAAAGATGAGAACATATGTGCCTCCACCTTATCCCAGCTATAGGAATGCTGGAGCTGTGGCATTTATACCCAATACCATAAATTAGTCATTTGTTAAGAGCTGCCTTGGTGGGCTGTGAGTGGGGGGCATAGAGAGGCATTATTTTTTAGACATTTCCAGGCAAAGTGGGTTCTTGCAGTATTATCTATTATCAGAACATATTTAACAACTATGGGTAGAATTTGCCAATTTACTAGTGCATGTGAAGCAGTGAATAGATTACAAAGAATTGTCTCCTAATAGGCTAATGGGAGTTTAGAACAAGAATGTAAATGGGCTTACATTTGTAACTTTCCACTCAGATGACTTTTCAAGAAATAGGGAAAAGACCCTTCCTTGTAGGGGAGAAATCACCAAAGCAGTGGGATTTAAGAAAAAGCACCAAAAGTGGCCCAGAAATGTTCAGAGAGTCCTAAAATGTAGCAAGTAGATATAATGGTGTTGACTGAAGAGATCAGATCTCAATCATGCAAAGGGACTGTTTCTAAGTGAGACTGGTTCTGTGGTGGCTGCAAGCTCAGAGTCAGTTTATGCAGGAATGTAAAAGGGTCCCAAAGTGTACATCAGGACAATTCATTAGGGAACTTTGTTTGGAGAAGCTATGTTTATTGCTCTCTCCCTCCTCTTTTATTTATGCTAAGCACCTGGCAGAAAGCTGTAGGCTAAAGCACTGGGTCTGAATACTGAGTCTGGAGAGCTCAGATTGCCATTAGACAACCAGGAGAGGCCTGGCATCTCTCACAGTCAGAAGACACCCCCATCAAAGGCATCTTCCTCTTCCCTTCATTCAGTCAGAACCGAGATTATGGCAAACAGATGAGGCAGGATGACAGAGATGTTCAAAAACAACACTGAGCACACAAAAATATGAATGATCAAATATTTGAGGTAAACAAACATCATAGAGAGTAAAATGCTAGATTTAACACTCCAGCATGGGGAAAGACACTTAACAGTTCATGGCGGAATAGTGGAATACACTCTGCTAAGGAGTGACTATCAAGTAATATTGAATCAAAGAATCATTTATTGAGGCAGGTTGAATGAGTAAATGCTGGAAAAGTAAGAGAGAAAAAGTGAAACTTGGCAAAATGTGTTGGTCCACATGTACCAATATTTTTCTAATTGGGTTTCCAGAGGGAAAGGTTAGAGCAAATGTGAGGAGGAAAATCACTAAATCATGGAAGACAATTTTCCAGACTGCAAAAAGACCTTCACTTGAAGATTTAACTGCCCAACAGAGAGCTGGATGGCAAACAGGATGAACGAAAACTGTGCACACTGAGACACATAGTAATGAAATGTTAGAACAATAAGAATAACGATAAAATCTTTAAATGGTTCTATATAGAAGGGGAAAAAAAAACCAGGGCCACTACAAAACAAAATTACTCATGTTGCTGTCAGACTTCTCATCTAAAACATCAGATGCCAAAAAATATAGAGCAGGAATATTTGATACTGAACAACAAGAAAAGCTCATGAACTTTAAATTTAATCAATGTAAGAGGAATGAAGAGAAGCAAAATTCATCAAATGCCTGATAGATTTTAAACGTTGTAACAAAATTTGATTTCACAGGGAATTCATGGTAGAGATAAGGCATGGAGATATTAATTAACTTACCCAAAGTAATGTAGAAGTTATATATAGATTTATAATACAAACTCATGTTTATTATTAATAGATGCCATAAACAACCATTATAGTCATTGCTATTTTCAACATAGATCACTATTTCTAGACTCATTCTTTGATCAATGACTTCAGAAAACAATTTAAAAAGCAAAGAAGTCAGTAAAAATTACTAGGCCTCAGCTGTTTTCAAGAGGGTCCTTAAAAATACTAATGATTTTCAGCCCATACACCCTTCAGGGCCTATAACAACCTGGTTTTTAAAATCAAAATGATCTCAGAAATTGATGATAGAGTTCATACTTTTGCATTTTAAAGGATGGAGAAATTAATAACTACTTAATTATTTATTTAATTAAAATTTGATAGTGTCAAAACTGTTACTAGACTTCAAGTTTTTTGTTTCTCAGAATATACTATTCTAAGAAGAAGTGAATACAAACAAGAGGATTAAGAAGAAATTTTCATTTTTAGACAGAAGCAGCCACAAGGAAATTAAGAAGAAAAAAATGACACAAGTGCTACTATGAATAATAAATTTGTAAAAATTATACACATCATGGAACTTGTCGTGTCATTCTAGACTGAAATCTGTGATTAAAACAACATAGTTATATCAAAGATGACATGGTTCAGATTTTTAATTTACAGACTTTGAATTTTCCCTGTTTGCATTAATATCATATATACAGTATAATACATATTTTACACACATTTACACATACAGTTGTACTCAAAACAAGAAACAGAAATAGGGCTGGCCAAGTGGCGTATTGGTTAAGAACTGGCTTGTGGGCTGGCCGAGTGGTGCAGTGGTTAACAGCTGGCTTGGGTCACCAGCGACCCAGTTCGGATCCCACATATGAGGGCCAGTGACACTGCCCTCAGCAGCTAAGATGGTGAACAACAGCTCCACCTGGAGCTGGGCTGCGTGAGTCCCGGCGATAATGTAGGCTGCAGCCTCTGCTGCAGTAGGCTGCCATAGGCTACAGTGAGTGGCCGGCAGCCAGCGTGAGCAGCTGGCAGCCAGTGTGATCTGCCAAGAGCCACTGTGAGTGGCCGTCCAGAGGCTGGCGACCAATCTGCCTCACCCTGGAAGAGCGCAATGTCCTCCACAACTAGACTGAAGAACAAAAAAGGACAGCAATTTGTCTGTTTCCCTTCCCCAGTTCCCCAACACTGTTCCCCTCCCCCAATTCCCCAATAAAATCTTTATAAAAAAGAAAAGAAAGAAAAAAGAAAGAGAAGGGCATTTATATAAACTCTCACAATAAAAACAATAAAACAACAGTAGCAACAAAAAAACGAAAGCAGTTATACTAGCAGGAATTGATGTCCCCATGAGAAACAGAACCAATATGATGCCCTAACACTGGAGCTGATGCTAACAACATGGCTTGGAAGCAGTCACAACCAAGGATGCATACAAGGGGTCCTGAGAAAATCTTCTCACTGGAAAATGAGTGCTAAAGCCTGAAACACCAAGTATATAAGTAAGACCAATGCCATAGGGAGAAACACCCTAACAGGAGATATCACTTACACTGCAGCACTAGGAATATTAAAGTAATCTGTACAGGCCTAAAAATAAATGCATTTCATGTCCTCAATAAACAAAGGTATTGAGTCATGAAACAATAGACACTTATGAAGAAAAACCAATTTGTCATTTTGAAAAGAAATCGTGTTGAAGTAAAGAAAAAAATCTGAGCACAGGCTTTTACCTAAATGAACATGGGATGAAGAATGACCACAGCTAAAAAATAAATGAGTAGGCTACAAGGTCAGTCTATAGCAGTTATCTGAAACAGATATAAAAAAAAGAAAAACCATGAGAGAAAAGGTTGCAGGCATTCGTACATAGATTCAGAAGTCCCAACATTTCTGCTAAGATTTCCAAATGAGAGGGTGGAAGACTGTTGGGTCAAACACATTTGAAATCATGAATGAAAATTTCCCAGAATTAAAAGTGTATATGGATCCTGATATTGGAAGAACCCATTGTGTATAGAGCAGGACAAATGAAAAAATGAAACTCGCCTAGAAACATGTAGTTCACATTCAGATAAAGGAGAAATTCCTAGAGCTAAATAATGGTAGAGATTTTCAAATTCCTCCAGAATTCCCTTAAAAATTCTCAACAAATGTGTCCATATTTTAACAATAACCAAGTAAGAAATATTGGGTTTTCAATACAAATGAGAGCTGATGCTGGTGCTCTTTTTTCTTTCTTTTTCAGAGTAGAAAGTAATGTTTATGTACTTTATCACATTTATCACATTAATCACATTTAGATTTCTTTTTAATTATGACCTTAAAATTGCTGTAGCAATTAAAGGATGATTTAACATTTGGGGTCTTATATCACAGTTTTGAAGATTATTGCTGCAAGAGATCAGCAGCAATTTATTTTAATGAATGAGGAGCACTGGCTAAATATATTCTGAATTCTTATAGTTTTGCTGCTCAGTTATATTAAATTGTGTGAGTTACCAATGGGAGAAAATCTCATAAGTAAACAGGAAACCCAGGTTAATGTTCCCATCAGTACTCTGGTACTGTTTTTCTCCTCGCTATACAATACAGTCTTCCTTTTGGTACAAAGCTGCACATTCATATTTTATAAAATATCTATCTATTTATCTATTAACTTTAAATATATATATATATGTATAGCTTACCTATACACTTGAATATATAAACGATCTCCATAGTTACTGTTTTATATTATTATATCATATATTTTAAATGATCTATGATTTTAAACAATTGATATTGGCATTGAATTTCAAAATGCTGGAGATTTTATAGTCAGCTTAATCGAATATCCAATCAGAGGTCAATGGGAGGATCTATTTTTAAATATGCATTTAAATCAAGTATTACATACACTTGTTTTACAAAGAATTATGTCCTTTGGAATTTATGTAACTCAGCTTTCAAGGCTAACTAATGTGGATTTTCTTAACATCAAATTATATCTTCTTTCTAAGATTGTTCTTCTCTTTATCATATATTTAATCACTTATAATGGAGTTAGGAAACAATGTATATCAATGTCTAAGCCAAGTATATAAAATAAAACACCGCCTGGGGACCGGCCGAGTGACTCAGTTGGTTAAGAGCGTGAGCTCTGAGCAACAGAGTCCCCAGTTCTATTCCCACATGGGCCAGTGAGCTGCACTCAAGCTGAGCTTCTGCTGAGCTGCGAATGGGCAGCAGGATGGCTCAGCTGGTGAGAACACATGCTGCTAACAAGGTTGCTGGTTGGGCTCCCACATGGAATAGTGGGCTACACCCACAGACAACTAAGATTGAACATGACACCTTGATCTGAGCTGCCCCGAGCTGCCAGCGGACAGCCGGTGGTTCAGTGTTTAGAGCCTGCGCTCTTGGCAAAAAGGTTTCTGGTTTGACTCCCACATGGGATGGTGGGCGACCCACCATCAACTAAGGTTGAACACAGCACCTTGAGCTGAGTGGCTGTGAGCTGCCACAGACTGCTGGATGATGACTGGACTTGGAGCTGAGCTAGCTGAGCCCTCCACAACTAAGATTAAAGGATAACAAATAGGCTATTCCACTTCCCAAATTCCCCAATAAAATCTTTAAAAAAAAACACCTCCTATCTTTGGATAGCTTAAAGACCGACATTATCTCTTGAAGAAATATGGATAGTGATTAAACACTCTTTGTCTTCTTCTTCCATTTCAGAATATCCAGCCAATTTATTGGGTTGTCAGAAAAGTCATGACGTATTTTGTCTGTTTTTCAAAGGTCATTTATTTATATAAAGAACAAAGATCAATCAATCATATATTGCCCATTTTGTTCGATAACCTTCTGTAATCTTTCAGTGAGCTTCATAATTCCTTGTTCATAGAAGGACATGTCTTTATTTGCAAAAAAACTGAACAAGGGGTGATTTACAGCCTCATCTGAATTGAACATTATACCACGCAAGGGTTTTTTGTTGTTTTTTTTTGAGGGCAGTGTCACTGGCCCTCACATGCGGGACCAGAACCAGGGCCGCTGGCCTCCCAAGCCAGCACTTAACCAACGCACCACTCAGCCGGCCCTAGGTTTTTTGTTTTGTTTTGTTTTGTTTTTGAGGACAGTGTAACTGGCCCTCATATGTGGGACCGAACCGGGGCCACTAGCTTCCCAAGCCAGCGCTTAACCACTGTACCACTCGGCCGGCCCATGGCCCTAGGTTTTGAAGAGAGTGAAACAAGTGGAAGTCTGATGGTACAAGGTCAGATGAGTATGGTGGGTGTGGCTACACATCCCATCCACGCTCCAATAATTTTGGGTGGGTGATCAAACTTGTGTGTGGTCTCACGTTGTCAAGATGGAACACAACTCCTTTATAATTAACAAGCTCTGGAAGTTTCTGGATGATGGATTCGTTCAAACTGTCCAATTGCTGACAGTATACATTCGAATTGATTATTTGGTTCCTTAGTAGGAGCTTGAAAAACATGACACCTTTAAAATCCCACCACATTGAGAGCATAAGCTTCCTATGATGAATGTCTGCCTTCAATGTCGTTTGAGGTGAATTGTCATGTTGGGAACAAGACCGTTTGTACACCACATTGTTGTAAACAATCCACTTCTCATCACCAGTTATCAGTTGCTTCAAAAAAGATCGTTTTCCTCATGTTTAATGAGCATATTGCAGATGTTTATATGCGCCGTCAAATGAACTTCTTTGAGTTCACGCGGAACCCAAATATTGAGCTTGCTTACGTATCCCAGCTTCTTCAGCTGGTCTTGAATGATGGATGTTCAATGTTTCTGCAATCTCTCATGTCGTGTAATGTGGGTTTGCCTTTATTTTGTTGTCATCAACCTCGGTGGGCCTCTCTGACTGAGGATCATTACTGAGATCAAAATCACCAGCACAGAATTTCGTGAACCATCATTGGCACTGACGTTCTTGTAGAGCATTGTCACTGTAAACTTGATGCAACTTTTCACAGACTGGACAGTAAAAGAGTAAAATGGCAAAAATGCACAGTTTGGTCTTCCATCTTCAACTTGTTGAAAAAACTCCAAAACTCAACCAAATCATTCATTTTTTTTAGAATGAAGCTAGAACTGTCAGCTGTCAAAGGAAATAGCAATAACATAGATGTGAATGACTCCAGTACTTCCAACAGTGAACTAGTGCCATCTGTTGCAAATATGCATCATGACTTTTCCGACAACCCAATATTTACTATGAGAATTTCTGCTGTTTTTAAGCATCAAAGATTGATATTAGGTTAAGGTAAAAAAAAAAATTACCTAACACACAAAAAAAATCTCGGGCCAGCCAAGTGGCATATAGGTTAAGAGTTGGCTTGAGATACCAGCTCTGAACAGCAGGGCCCCAGTTTGGATCCCACATATGAGGGCCAGTGACGCTGTGCCCTCTACAGCTAAGATGGTGAACAACAGCTCAACCTGGAGCTGGGCTATGGTGAGTCACTGGCAAAGGTGTACCCTGCAGTGGGGCTGGCCAGCACCTGGTGTGCACTTTCATGAGCTGCCGTGAGCCACCATTTGTGCCTGTCCAATGGTCGGTGAGTGACTGCATCACCCAGGAAGAGCACACTGATAATGCCAACATGGTCTGGTGAAGTGACATCCTCCACAACTAGACTAAAGAACAAAAGGAGAGTAACTTGTCTGTTCCCCTTCCCCGGTTCCCCAATGCTGTTCCCCTCCCCCAATTCCCAACAAAATCCTAAAAAAAAAAAAAAATCTCACAAACAAAATAAAAGAAACAAAAGCAGAATTGCTCATCTCCTCCCCAAAATGTGGGAGGGGAAGAGAATATTATCTATATTATCTACCACAATTAGAAATATACATGTGTAGACTCATGAGCAGGCCCTAGGTAAGTTTGCAATCCCAATCTGCCAGCAGGGCCAACTGTCCACCTTTCCTAAATCAGAGGAGCTCCAGGAGAAGGGAGCTGGAGGTGTGCTCACATTCAGGGAACTGTTCAGCTGTGCCTCACATATGGAACAGAGTAAGCATAGCTTGTGTCCAGGTACCTAGATCTAGGTGAAGAAACCAGAGGCTCAAACAACCACCACCAATGTCACCTTTAAATATGAAACAAGGATTCCTGGCACCCCAATTTAGAAATCAGGATGAATTTCTTTTTTTTTTTGAGGGCAGTGTCACTAGCCCTCCTATCGAACCTGGGCCGCTGGCTTCCGAAGCCAGCACTTAACTACCGCGCCACTCAGCCGACCCAGGATGAATTTTTTAATAGAAAAATAAATTTGATATAGGTTTTCTTGGGGCTCTATGACCTTTTCAACCAAAGGAAATCAGAATAACTGAACTTTGTTTAAAAAAAAAAAAAAGAACAACTGGAGACTTCCGGTAAAATGGCGCAATAGACAGACACTGTGCTAACTGCCTCCCAGGATCACACCAAAATTATAAGCAAATTATACAGCATTTAACCCTGGAGGTCCCCGGAACACTGGAGGAACAGAACCACTAAACGAAGAACTTAAAGAGGAAGCCGCATTGGGTCTGGTAGGACGGGCGGAGACGAGAGAGGGTGAGCCCTGTGAGGGAAGCCCCAGCCGTGGGAAGCTTGTCTGTTTGGGAGAGAGACCCTCCGGCCGCACTCCAAGCTCACCAGCCCAGAGTTCCTTTGCCGGGAAGAGGAGTTCTAAGAGAACCGGCAGTAAATTAGTAAGGACTCTCTTTGCTCAGCTCGGTGAGGCTAAGAGCCGCTGGAGAATCAGTGGGGCCGGTGCCCGGGCTTGCTCGCCGGTGAGCACTTACCTGGTCCCTGGTGGAGGGAGTGGCTGTGTGAGCTGGGAGCCTGCGGGGACGGACTGAACTGAGCACCTATGGTGCAAAGGCTGGAGGTTTTTGACCTGTTGTTCCCGTGGTGCGGAGCCTGCACGCGAGTGGTGTAGGGAGGATGCCATTTTGTCGGGCCTGGGCCCTCCCACGAAGGATCAGGTCTGAGACCTCATTGGTCTGGTGGAATTGGCGCAGAAGTGCGTGTGTGCGTGCGTGCGCGCCTGCTGCCTTGGATCCCTACCCTCTGCCCAGCTTATACTGCGTTGCCAGGGAAACGAAGGGCGGGTGCCCTCCGGCTCCAACAGGCAGCTCACTGAGACCCGGGAGTGCGCGAGCCGCCTTGGATCCCCACCCTCTGCACGGCTTGTGCTGCGTTGCCAGGGAAATGCCTGGTGGGAGTGATCTGACTCCAACAGGCTGCTCACTGAGACGCGGGAGTGCGCAAGCTGCCTCGGGTCCCCGCTCTCCGCACTCCGCTTACAGAGTTCCCAGGCTGGTGATTGGTTGTCGGTCTGCTCGGCCTGATCTGCGAGCGGCTGATTGGGACAGGCTGAGACTGGGAGTTTTCCTGGGAGTGTTGGGCTGTGAGCCGTGTGCCTGCATCATCCAGCCAGGGCTCTCCTGGTGATCTATCTAATACATCAAAGCAACCCCAGAGCGACAGCCAGAATGGGGAAACAAAGAAACATGGCACAAGTAAAAGATCAGAAGAAACCTCCAGAAATGGAACCAAATGAAACAGAGGGATCCAACCTTTCAGAGACAGAGTGTGGAACACTGATGATAAGAATGTTTAAGGAACTTAGCGAGAACATAAAGAAGGATAGGGAAACCATAAAAAACAACCTGTTAGAACTAAATAATACAATAACTGAAATGAAGAACACACTCGAAGGCATCACCAATAGAGTAGATGAAGCAGAGGAGTGGATCAGCGATTTGGAAGATAAAATAGCAGAACTCACCCAGTTGGCACAGCAAAAAGACCAAAGAATAAAAAACAATGAAAATAGTTTAAGAGCCCTATGGGACAAGGTGAAGCGCAACCACCTTTGAACCATAGGGATACCAGAAGGAGAAGAGAAGAAGCAAGGGATTGAAAATGTATTTGAAAAAATGACTGAAAACTTCCCTACCCTGGTGAAGGAAATCAACATACATGCCCAGGAAGTGCAGAGGGTTCCAAACAAGCTGAACCCAAACAGGTCCACACCAAGACACAACATAGTTAAAATGGCAAAGGTTAAAGAAAGAGACAGAATCCTAGAGGCTGCACGAGAAAGACAGCAGGTTACATACAAAGGAACTCCTGTTAGACTAACAGCTGACTTGTCTACAGAAACTCTGCAGGCCAGAAGGGAGTGGCAGGAGATATTCAAAGTGACACAAAATAACAGCCTACAACCAAGATTGCTCTACCCAGCACGGCTATCACTTAAAATTGAAGGAGAAATAAAGAGCTTCTCAGAAAAGAATAAGCTTAAGGAATTCATTACCACCAAGCCAGCATTGCAAGAAATGTTAAAAGGGCTTTTTTAAACAAAAGAAAGGGATAAACAAGCTAACCCAGAGAGACAATTTAAGAAGATTGAAGTCATATCAAGTAGATATAAAGGAAAAACTGATGGTTGCTGGCTGGGAGGGAGTGGGGAAGAGGGAGAGTGGGAAGGTTTTGGACAGTGTATGTGGGACTACAATGTTGCCGCAGGGATATGGGGGCAGTTCTGGGAATGTAATCGATAATTTTGTGAAGAGACTATTATGTTGCGAGAAATAAGTCAGTCAGAGAAGGACAGGTATCATGTGATCTCACTTGTGTGTGGAGTCTGAAGAGCTGAGCAAACGATCAAAGTAAACAGACTCGTAGATGTAGAGGAAAAACTGAGGGTTGCTAGTTGGGAGGGGAGTGGGGAAGGGGGGGAAGGGATTAGACAGCATAAATAGACAACTACAATATTGCCACAGGGATATGAAACACAGTTCGGGGAATATAATAATGTTGTAAAAATTTTGTGGCGTGTCAGATAGTCTCATGTCTTGTTAGGGAGACTACTTCATGGATGGAGTAGAGGCTTGATCACTGCACTGTACACCTGAAGCTGACGTTGTATAGTATTGTATGCCAACTGCAACTGAATATGTGGATGATCACGGGATGTGGAGTATACTGCAGAGGGGAGTCAGGGGAGTTGTGATTGATATGTATGATATGGGGGGGAGTGGGGTGGCAAACTGGGGGAGGGGGGTTTTCACTTTGGTGGGTAAAGAATATAACTATTGCATTGTGTTGTACACCTGAAACTAATAAAAAAGAAGAAACAAAAGAACAACTGCTATTTGGGGTGACCTGTTAGCTCAGTTGGTTAGAATGTGGTACGTAACACCAAGGTTTACTGTTCCATCCCCCCATGGGCCACTGTGAGCTGTGCCCTCTTTAAAAAAAAAAAAACAAATAAGGGCCAGCCGAGTCATTCAGTTGGTTAAGAACTTGCTTAAGAGTGCAAGCTCTGAGCAACAGGGTCGCTGGTTCAATTCCCACATGGGCCAGTGAGCTGTGCCTGAGCTGAACTGCCACTGAGCTGCCTACAGGTGGCAGGATGGCTCAGCTGGTTAGAGTACATGCTCCTAACTACAAGGTTGCCTGTTCGAGATGGTGGGCTACACCCACCCACAACTAAAAGACTGAACTTGGCACCTTGAGCTGAGCTGCCGCCTGGATGGCTCAGGGGATAGAGCGTCCGCTCTTAACAACAAGGCTGCTAGTTTGACTCCTGCATCAAATGGCGGCTATGCCCACTTGCAAATAACTGAACATAGCACCTTGAGCTGAGTGATGTGACTTGACTTGGAGCTGAACTTGCTGTGCCCTCCACAACTAAGATTGAAGGACAATAACTTGGATGCTCCCCTTCCCCAATTCCCCAACACTGTTCCCTTCCTCCAATTCCCCAATAAAATCTTTACAAAAACAAAAACAAAAAACTGTCAATGAATTGAAGACTGCCTACACCAATAAGAGTAAACATGGTATACTGGTTATTTCTTAAGGACTCAGTTAAAGTGTACAAAAGTTTAAAGAAAAGAAATACAGTAAAACCTTGGATTGTGAGTAACTTGGTTTGTGAGTGTTCCACAAGACAGGCAAACATTGCTAATACATTTTAACTTGGTAAATGAGTGATGTCTTGCAATACAAGTAGTTTGCTTCCAGAACAAATTCTGCTCGCAAACCAATGTATTACTGTATACTTGTGTATATAGCCATGTGAAGCCAGTAACACACTTCATTGAAATTGTTACCCTTGACAACTACAGCAGAACACCTGCCACATGGTAGGTACATCATTAAATTTTGCTGCACTTCAGTGAGCTGCCTATATAAACCAAGACTTAAAGGAAAGTTCACAGATATTAAACTAATACAATTGATAATAAAAGTCCTAATAAGATTTTATATGGCTGGTTATCTTATAATGTGCTACTCTAGAGTATTGCAATAAAAGATATGAGGGACATTCTACATAATTACTGGCCTGCCACCTTCAAAAAATATCAAGTCATGGGCCAGCTGAGTGCCGCGGTGGTTAAGCACTGGCTTGGGACGCCAGTGGCCCCGGTTCAGATCCCACATATGAGGGCCAGTGACACTGCGCTCAAAAAAAAAATCAAGTCATAAAAGAAAGACAGAGGAACTCTTTCCCATCAAAAGAGACTTAAGAGACATAACACCTAAATGCATGTGACTTGGATCCCAAACTAGGAAAAAAAATACTTTTTTTCTTGTTCTTTTGTTGTCATGAACAAGAGGTCAATAGGTGAAATTTGAAATAGTCTGTAGATTAGATAATAGTAGTAATCAATGCTAATTTTCTGATTTAAAGAATTTAAAGAATGTATTATGGTTGTATCAGGGAATGTGTTTTTTTTTTTTTTTTTAGGAAATACTGAAACATTTAGAAATATAGAGGCATCATTTCTGCAACTTGATAGTGAGCAGGAGGGGATGTGGCAATATACTGGTGGTGCCAAAAAATTAGAACATGGTAAGAGATGATATCTATTTATTACTTTTCAAAGTTGAATTGAAATACGGTAGCATTGTGTAGTATGACGTTCACACAAAAGATAGTGTTAATCAAACGAATGCTAGCATCATTCATTATATTACAATTTTAAAAGTTTTTCCTTTCTTAAAATGTGTATAATTTTTTGGGGCACCCTCTGTATTAACATTTGAGGGATCAATGAAGGGTATACAGGAATTCTTTGTATGATTCTTGCAGCATTTCTATAAGTCTGAAATTATTTTTTTCAAGTTTACTAAAAGAATGATCTTTTTTACTCATCTATATCTTGACGGGCTTTACAAAAGGCATATACTTGACAGAAAAATCTATTACTAAGATAGTCAGTTATTTTAAAGGATTGATTTACAATTTCAGTGAGTAAAGAGGAAAGATACCCAAAAGTAAAAATATGATAATGTTCACATATGTAATTCAAAAATAATAACAGCAGAAAGCAAGTATAGTTCTGAGGTACATATTTCTCACTTTGCTACCTCTGATAACAGGAAAAAGTTTTATTAGTTTTAGGGCAAGAAAGAATAAGTGTCAAAGAATAAGTTTTCAATGAATAAGTGTCCTGAATTAAGGTGCAAACTAAAAATATAGTTCAGAAATGACAATAAATTATAGGTGAGTTCAATAACTTGGTGGGGAAGGAAACAGCAGAAAGAATGCTTGGAAGGTTTTCAGTAGCAACTGTCCTTGCTGTGGGACAAATCTGCAGTTGCTACCTTCCCCTCAGTGCTGTGGTATTGTTTCCAGTGGGGCTTCAAGCAGAAGTGACTGCTTGGCAGTTTCTTTGTTCTCATCCAGCTATTGAGACAGTTAGAGGACTTAAGTTGTAAAGGCCGATGTTGGACAGTCATGCCCTCTACCTCTGAGACACAAATGAGCATCCTACTAGACTATTTACAAATTCATTTAAAATGGCAATCATTTAGTAATGAGGGATTGAAGAAAGACAATGTTCTTGCATAACTAAAATAATGATCAATAAACCAAATACCGAAGAAGTGTTTCTTGGTAAATTTTTTTTTCTGCTCCCATTGTTCTGTTATTGCTACAACTCCCTGAATGCTCAAACACAGAATATGACAAAAGAGAAAAACATTAGGTAAATGTACTGAAAATTTTAAAAACCAAACACATCAGCCTTGCATACTATATGTATGGTTTTTATATAGTCCCTATGGATTGACTTTCTGCCATTTAAAATCAATAAGCAAGATGAATAAATTTGATTTTTCTTTGTTTTTCACCTTTATTGAGGCATACTTAATATACAAAAAAAATGCACATATTTAATGTGTACATTTTGTTAGGTTTGGACCTATACATATACGAGGTCTGACAATTAAGTGTGCAAACTTGTTGCAATGATGTTGCTAACCTTTTTTGATATCAAAGCAATTATTCATTATGAATTTGTACCAACTGGACAAACAGTTTCACCAAGTTTACTATTTGAGAGTGCTAAAAAGGCTTCATGAAAAAGTTAAACTCCTTGAACGTTTTGCCAACAATTCATAGCTCTTGAATTACGATAATGTACCAGCTCACACGGCACTGTCTGTGAGGGAGTTTTTAGCCACTAAACAAATAACTGTATTGGAACACCCTCCCTACTCACCTGATCTGGCCCCTAATGACTTCTTTCTTTACCCAAAGTCAAAGGAAATATTGAAAGGAAGACATTTTCATGACATTCAGGACATCAAGGGTAATATGATGACTGCTCTGAGGGCCATTCCAGACAGAGTTCCAAAATTGCTTTGAAGGGTGGACTAGGCACTGGCATCAGTGCAAAGCTTCCCAAGGGGAGTACTTCGAAGGGGACTATAGTGATATTCAGCATTGAGGTATGTAGTACATTTTCTAGGATGAGTTTGCGAACTTAATTGTCAGACCTCATATTTTTGACAGCATCACCTCAATCAAAGTAATAAATATACCCATTACCTCTAAAAGATTTATTGTGTCCCCCTGCTTTTCTTCCTTTGTGGAAAGGGCACTTAACATGAGATCTACCCCGTTAACAAGATTACAGTGTACAATACCATTTTGTTACTTGTAGGCACTATGTGTTGCAGTGTTTCATTTATTTTTTTATGTTTAAATGCCTGAAATGGAAATACTACTTCTGGGCCTAACGATATTTAAATCTTCCCCATTGCTAAAAGAGTTGATGAACAGTACAGCAAATGGACCCCCTAGTGTAACATGGTTCCCCAGGACCCTAAGTTCATAGATGTAGCCTGAATTTCACTGGTCCTATCCCCAGAACTTCAGGCAAAAAGCCTCAGCAATTATAGCTGGATGGTCCCAGAAGATCTTGTACATGTGTTTATAAAATCGTTAACCATAGGAATCATCTGACCACTCCAGCTACATTATCATTTCCATTGCATAAGAAACCACATGAAGTTGACTCTTGGGTGCCTCTTCCGAAAATGCTCTCATTCAGAATTCTGATACCTATGTTAAGGGCTATATCTCTAGATGCATCTTACAGTAGGAACATTGAGTTGTCACAGAAGCACTGTTTCAGGCATAAGTAGGAAGAAATTCACTTGTCTCCTACCATGTGTCACATTATAACATGCGTACCCAAAATGAGGCTTATATCCGAAAATCTCACAAGTCCTCATGAATATCACTCCTTCATTTTCTCTGTATCCTGTATTGCCACAAATTATAGCAATAGTAATAATAGCAATGGTAAAACCAAATAGTAACTTTATTGTTGTATGGGAATATGGGAGACAAATTATAAAAAAAATTCAAACAATATTTTTAATTATAAAAATACAAGGAAAACAATAAAGAATTCTAGGTTCTTCCAAAAGTGCCAGGTAACTATTTGGTGAATACTCTTTAATTATTTATTTATGATTATATACAGATAGAAGAATTGAAAGACAAACATACTTGTGGATAGAAAAATAGACAATTTTGTAAGAAAGATATACTCTATTTGCAGTACAAAAATATTAGACTTCCTTGAATTTAATAGAATAACAGAAAGAGACAAGAATGTGAACCTGAAAAAAAGTAAGAAACTTCAGATAAACACTTCATTATAATTTGGAATACAACTTCAATTAAGGTTAAGAAAAAATGATCATCAGTAGGATTAACTACTGGCTTTTAAAGAGGGAGGAGCTCTTTAACCTATAGATTTTTAATAATGACAGTTCTTTTAGTTTTACTCTGAGTTCATGATAAATTTACACTTTTGGCTGCAATTTCAGTTTCTTCAGAGTTCTGTGTTAAAAAGGAATCAATTTACACCACTAGGCTTTTATCCCAGCCTCTCAGAAGTTCTTCATTTTTGATCATTTCTAGGTCAACTATATTTCCAGTAATGTGGAAAAATATTGCTTTTTGCCTTTATTTCTTAAGACAATTTGAATGAATAAATTAAGAACATACTTTATTTATTTCAGAACACTGGGTATATTTATACATTTCTATTATAGTTTCAGTACAAGTATGGAGATTTCTATGGTTCACTTCATTATTCCCTTAGCAGTGATTTTGCTTTTTATACCTGAATTGCAGTGGAATGCTTTCTTTATCCTTGAAATCCAATAACTTAACAGGATGTGTCTTGATGTCAATTGTTCAGAATGAGTCTGCTCTTTTGATCTGCAGATTCAATTTTTCCTTCATTTCAGTTAAATTTCCCTGTATTATATACTTCTGAGTGCATTTCTGATTTATTAATAAAGATCTTTTATTTAGGGATGCCAATTATCCTTATACTGGTTCATCTTTGATGGGTGTCCAAATAGTCTCTGTAATTGGTTTAATCATACTCTCTCTCTCTCTCTCAAATATCTGAGGTTATATAAAGGTTTTTCTCTTATTGAAACGACTTTCTTCCAGGTTTATTATCTCTGATGTTTTTTATTTATTTATTAGATGTGTAGTCATATTATTTTGATTTTTGATTTATCTCATTGGTCCTCCAGTTTCTTTTTTTTATCTTACTATCGTGATTTATCATCTTGATTTTTATTCACTTAATTCATTTAAAATATGAACGCTTTCATAAATTTACATGTCATGCTTTCACATGTGTTATGCTAATTATTTACTTTATCATTCCAATTTCAGGATATATATTATGTCTAAATAAAAAGCAATAATAGGGCCTGCTGTGTGGTACATTGGTTAGGAGCTGGCTTGGTACGCCAGCTCTGAGCAGCAAGGCCCTGGTTCAGATCCCACATATGAGGGCCAAAGACACTGCCCTCTACAGCTAAGATGGTGAACAACAGCTCAACCTGGAGCTGGGCTGTCGGGAGTCACTGACAACAGTGTAGGCTGCAGTGGGGCTGGCCGGCATCTGGCATGTGCTTTCATGAGCTGCCGTGAGCTGCCGTGAGTGGCCTTCCAATGGCCAGCGAGTGACTTCCTCACCCGGGAAGAGTGCAGTGATAATACCAACCTGGGCCAGTGAAGCGATGTCCTCCACAACTAGACTGAAGAACAAAAGGACAGCAACTTGTCTGTTCCCCTTCCCTGATTCCCCAATGCTGTTCCCCTCCCCCAATTCCCCAATAAAATCTTTTTTTAAAAAAAGAGAGAGAGAAAGAATGGCTGAGGAGCCAGTGGCCCCGGTTCAGTCCCACATATGAGGGCCAGTGACACTGCCCTCAAAAAAATAAAAACTAAAAATAAATAAATAAATAAAAAAGAATACTTTACCCAGGAAAAATTGTCCTTCAAAAATGAGGGTGAGATAAAGATTTTCCCTAGCAAAAGCTAAAGAAATTAATCAACCCTAAACCTGCCTTACAAGAAGTGCTGAAAAGAGTCCTCAAGCTGAAGTGAAAGGGTCCTGATTAGTAATATGAAAATATACAACACACTGGTAAAGGTTAGCATGTGGTCAGATTCAGAATACCCTGATACTGTAATATGGTGGTGTGTAACTAATTAAATCTAGTATAAAGATTAAAGGACTGAAGTTTTTAAAATAGCTATAGCTACACCAATTTGTTAATGGATATATATTGTAAAAATGTAAATGGTGACATCAAAAATATAAAAGGGGGATCTAAAAGGGTAGTGTTTCTGTATATGGTTGAAATTAAATTTGTATAAATGTAAAATAGAATGTTATATATGTTTTATGTAATCCTCACAGTAACCACAAAGGGAAAACCTTTTGTCGATTCACAAAAGATAAAGAGAAGGGAATCAACACATACCATTATAGAAAATCATCAACTTACACAGGAAGGCAGCAAGAGAGGATAAAAGGAACAAGGGAACTACAAAATAGCCATAAAATAATTAATAAGATGATACTAGTAAGTTCTTACCTATCAATAATTATTCTAAAAGTAAATGTGGTTGAATACTTCAATCAATAGGTACAGAGTGGCTGGATAGGGAAAATAACAAGATTCAAGTATGTACTGCCTACAAAAGACTAACTTTAGCTTTAAGGACACACATATGCTCAAAGTGAAGGGATGGAAAGATCTATTTTATGCAAGGGGAAACCAAAAGAGAACAGTAATAGCTGTACTTATATGAGACTAATTAGACTTTAAGCCAAAAACAAGACCAAGAGACAAAGATGGACATTATATAATGATAAGGGGGTACATTCATCAAGAAGATATACAATCATAAATATATATGCACCCAACATCAGAGTACCTAAATACATTAAGAAAATGCTAACAGATCTGAAAGGAGAAATAAACAACAGAATAATAATAGTGGGGACTACAATAAACAAGGAAGTGTTAGACTTGAAACATACTTTAAAGCCAATGGACCTAAAAGACATATGCAGAACATTCCATCCAACAGCAACAAAATATATACATTCTTCTAAAATGCACATAAATATACTCTAGGATAGATCATATAAACAAGGCTTAGTGAATTTAAGAAGACCAAAATCATGCTGTGTATCTTCTCTTACCACAATGGTATGAAACTAGAAATCAATAATAGGAGGAATGCTAGAAAATTGACAGATATGTGGAAATTAAACAACACACTCTTGAACAAATAATGGGTCAAAAAAGAAATCAAAAGGGAAATTAAAAAATATTTTGAAACAAATGAAAATAGAAGAACAACATAATAAACCTATGAGATGCTGCAAAAGCAATTCTAAGAGGGAATAGTTGCCTGGGGTAAGAAAAAAAAAATCTTAAATAATCAACCTAACTTAATATCTAAAAGAACTAGAAAAAAAAAGTCCAAAGTTACCAGAGGAAAGGAAATAACAAAGATCAAGGCAGAAATAAACAAAATAGACTAGAAAAAGAATAGAAAATATCAACAAAACTAAGAGCTGGTTTTTAGAGAAGATAAACAAAGCTGACAAACTTTAACAAGACTAAGAAAAGAGGACTCAAATAAATAAAATCAGAAATGAAGGAGGAAATATTACAAACAATGCAACAGAAATATATAGGATCACAAGATAATACTATAAACAGTTATATGCTAACAAACTGAATGACCTAGAAGAAATGGAAAAATTCTTAGAAACATACACCCTAACAAAACTGAAATCATGAGGAAATAAAAAAGCTGAACATATCAAGGCCGGCCGAGTGGCTCAGTTGGTTAAGAGCTTGCTCAAGAGTGCGAGCTGAGCTCTGAGCAACAGCTGTTCGAGGCCAGCCCGAGCTGAGTTGCCATTGAGCTGCCAACAGGTGGCAGGATGGCTCAGCTAAAAAAAAAAATGCTATAAAAAAGCTGAACATATCAATAATAAGTAAGGAGATTGAATCAGTAATCAAAAACCTCCCGACACAGAAAAGCCCATTACCAGATGATCTCACTGGTGAATTCTACCAAACATTTAAGAATTAATGCCAATCCTTCTCAAAATCTTTCAAAAATTGAAGAGGAAGAAACACTCCTAATTTCAATTTATGATGCCAGTATAATCTTGATACCAAAGCCAGATGAATACAGAACAAGAAAAAGGACTACAGACCAGTATCTCTGATGAAAAAAATGCAAAAACTCTCAGCAAAATGTTACCAATCCAAACTCAACAACAACATATTAAAACAATTATACCCCACAATGAAGGGGATTTATCCCTGGAATGCACAGATGGTTCAACATACACAAATCAATAAAAGCGATATACCACGTTAATAAAATGAAAGATAAAAATCATATGATTATCTCAATAGATGCAGAAAGAGTACTTGACAAAACAATACCGTTTCACAATAAAAATGCTCAGTAAATTGGGTATAGAAGAAATATACCTCAACATGAGAAAGACCATATAAGACAAATGCACAGCCAACATCACCTTCAGTGTTGAAAGGGTCAAAGATTTTCCTCTAAAACAGTACAAAAACAAACCAATTAAAAAATGGGCAGAGGAACTGAATAGACATTTTTCCAAAGACATAGAAATTGCCAACTGGTACATGAAAAGGTGCTCACATCACTAATTATCGGGGCAACACAATTGACTACCGAAGTGAGATACCACCTCACACCTGTCAAAATGGCTATTATCAGCAAGACAAGTAATAACAAGTGTAGAAGAGGATGTGAGGGAACAGGAACCCTCATATACTATTGGTGGAAAGGTAAATTGGTACAGCCACTACGGAAAACAGTATGGAAGTTTCTCAAAAACTTAAAAATAGAACTACAATATGATCCAGCAATTGCACTACGGGTATATATCCAAGGTGTCTCCATTCCCATTTTCATTGTAATTTATTGCAATAGCCAAGATACGGAAAGAACCTAGGTGTCCATAAATGGATAAATAGGTAAAAATGTGATACACACACATACACACACACACACACACACACAAACACGTGCGCACACATGAAGTAAGACAATTAAGTTTGCGAATTAATCCTAGAAAAAGTGCTTACATATCTCATTGCTGAATATCACTACATTTACATTCAAAGTACTCCCCTTGGGAAACTATGTACAGATGCCAGTGCCCAGTCTCACCCTTTGAAGCAATTTTGGTCCTCCTTTTCTGGAATGGCCATGAGAGCTGTTGTCGTATTACCCTTGATGTCCTGAATGTCATCAAAATGTCTTCCTTTCAATATTTCCTTTATCTTTGGGTAAAGAAAGAAGTCACTGGGGGCCAGATCAGGTGAGTAGGGAGGGTATTCCAATACAGTTATTTCTTTACTGGATAAAAACTCCCTCACAGACAGTGCCATGTGAGCTGGTACATTGGTGTGATACAAGAGCCATGAACTGTTGGTGAAAAGTTTAGGTTGTCTAACTTTTTCATGCAGCCTTTTCAGTAATTCCAAATAGTCAACTTGGTTAACTTTTGTCCTGTGGGCACAAATTCATAATCCTTCTGATAACAAGAAAGGTTAGCAACATTGTTGGAACCAGTTCGTGAACCTAATTGTCAAACCTCGTATTACACTTACAGCACCTCCGAATAGGACAAGCCAATTTTCAACTGTTCAATACTCATGTGTGGCTAATGTGTGCTGTACTGGACAGTACAGATTTAGAATAAAGGCTCTTATACTTTAACAGGCATCAGAGTCAACTGAGGGCTTGTTACAACACAAATTCTAGGCCCCACTCCTAAGTTTCTGATTAACTAGATTTGGGATGGGGCCTGGAAATTTGCATATCTAACAAGCTTGCTGGAAACTACATCTTGATGGTGACTAGTTTGGTAAATTCACTGAGATATTCACCTTACTCTATTTATGGAAATTTCATTGCAATAAATTCTTTAACTCTTTTGTGTCACATGCATGAAGCTGAAGAAAGAGGGTAAGATAGACTCTCTTCATACCAACTCTTATTTTTGACATTGTGGTTCAGGAAGTTCAATAAGGTTTTCTATCACATTAAATAGAGGCCATCTTTGTCATATGATTTTAGAGGTGAGAAATCTCTCGATACATATGTAGAATATATAACCGAGAGTGCCAAAAAAAAATGTATACATGTGAGTTGTATTCATCTTTTGTTATCGGTATATATTGAGTATCACAGTTTTAATACAGTTTTTTTCCTTTCTGAAAATGTGTACACATTTTTTGTCACCCTTGGTATTTATCAAAGCTACTTCCCAACAATTTGCATGTGATCTAGATGCTGATATATAAACTTATATTAACACATGACAAATATTCATTTACAAATACTTGCATACTGAGAATGAAGTCTTAATATTAAAGTACACTTGTGAGAGGGAGGATCAAAAAATTAAACAGTTGTTTCCCAGTTTTTCTAAGGCTTGTTGCTGGTCATAAAGACTGATAGGTTAAATAGCACATGGTAGGAAAAGTAGTCTGGAGTCCAGTTAGCTTAATTACAACCCAAGTCTATTTAAAAGAATATAGAAAGACTGAGAGGACTGAACTGCTCTAGTATGATATAAAGACCATTGATTATAAGTTACAACGCTTGGATTTCATTCTGCAGTCCAATCTTATTAGCTGTGCAAGTTGGAACAAATTAGCTGTATATGTAAAACCTTAGCTATTTCACAGAACTGAGAGGCTACTATAACTGAACCCTTAGTGAGGATACAATCTAGTCATTATGATATATAAATCAAAGCCTCAGTTCTTGAGCATACAGATTGATAAGTAATTACAAAATGATAAATAATTTTTAACATTTATTGATCATGTATAATGTTCAGTACATTTTAAAAATATATCATTGTATATATCATGCCTTACAACTAACTCAGTTTTTTGGGTATTTTGTTTGAAATTTTATTGGGGAACAGCCATTGTCATTGGCTACACATTGCTTTCATGCTACAATGGCATAGTTGGCTCTTTTAAGGAGGTCACAGCTCACAGTGGCCCATGCGGGGATCGAACTGGCTACCTTGCTGTTATCAGCACCACGCTCTAACCAACTGAGCTAAACGGTCATCTCTCATTGCGTTGTTTTCAGAAACAAAATATGATAAGACAATGCACTTTACAAGCTTAGTTTCTATTTTTTTAACTGCAGAAGGCAGCATTATAGAATTAAGAAAATTTACAGATAGAATGTAATACAACACCCTCTAAACCTAATTGAATTATATTTCAAACGATCTCATTGCTTTAACAGAAAAGAAGCCGATGCCTCATTGTTGTCATGATCGTAGGTGCTTGGTTGTAGCCTCTGAGTTACCCTATGACATCTTGCCAGACCAAAAAGAAGAAGGGGTGGAGAAGGCAAGCCAGATAATTAACTACCTTGGCCGCGAAGTCTCTTCCTACACATTACATTGGCCAAATTAGTCACCAGTTTAACTGCAGAGAGGTTTGGAAGTGCAAATGTACATAGCTATGAGGCGTTACCAACAGTAGTCAGCTGTACCAGCCAAAAGCATTATTAGGCAAAGATTTAAGTTTTTGAAATTACAGTTTCAAGATAACGATGAGCCATGTTGGCTTAAATTTAAGAGTTGTGTTGCCTGACTCAACATCTTAGCACAGGGAGTTTTTTACATAGTATATTTTGAAGTTGTTACAATTATTATTATAATACATTATTCTGAGACCAATTTTTGATTAGACAAATTTGATATTAATCATTCACAAGTGAGTTGCATAAAAATGAAACGGTATCAATGTCTCAGAAAAAATATGAGAAGGCTGGAACAGAACAAACCGTGAGCATAAAAAAAAGGACTACATGTTTTAAAATACATAGAGATCAGGTCGAACATACCAATACCCACTTGGACATGGAAAATAATGCACTCACTGCTTAAAAATTCAAAGATATTTAAAACAGGAACTGCTTGAAGAATTCCTTAGAAGTATAACTTTCAAATAAATCATAGTAATATGCAATAATAAACACTGCAATTTAGGGCCGGCTGAGTGGCTCGTTGGTTAAGAGTTGGCTTGGGAGCACGAGCTCTGAGCATCAGGGCCACTGGTTCGGATCCCACATGGGGGCCAGTGACGCTGCGCCCTCTACAGCTAAGAGGGTGAACAAAGAGCTCGACCTGGAGCTGGGCTGCAGTGAGTCCCTGGTGACAGCATAGGCTGCAGCGGGGCTGCACTGGGCTGCCATGAGCTACCGTGAGTAGCCGGCAGATGCAAGAGCTGCCCTGAGCCACCGTCAGTGGCAGTCCAACAGCCAGCGACCAACTGCCTTAGCCGGGAAGAGCAAAATGATCACAATACCAACATGGACCAGTGAAGTAATATTCTCCACAACTACACTGAAGAACCAAAGGACAGCAACCTGTCTGTTCCCCTCCCCCAATTCCCCAATAAAATCTTAAAAAAAAAAGTTTTTACTAAGATTGCAAATATGCTGAATCATAAACAAATCTCAATGCATTTTAAAAGTTTAAAGTTTTAGGGCATATGTTCTTTGACCAAATAGAATTAAAGTACAAGTCAATAAAAATAAGATATCTAGAAAATATACAAGTGTTTATTTAAAAACTAATATCTGATGGCCATTTCAGAAAAAAGTTCCAAAATTGCTTTGAAGGGTGGACTAGGTGCTGGCATCAGTGCATAGCTTCCCAACGGGAGTACTTTGAAGGTGACCATAATGATATTCAGCAGTGAGGTATATAGCACTGTTTCTAGGATGAGTTCGTGAACTTAATTGTCAGAACTCATATATAAGTACATATGAGCATATGTATGTATGTACACACACATACATACATATTTGGATACATTGTTAGTGTTATTATTTTGAACGATTATCTGTTATTAAATCAATTAATAATAAGAAAACTAAAGTTTTTATTTTACCTTCACTTATTCCTTCTTTGATGCTTTTCCTTATATTATGTATATCCAAGCTTCTGACTTGTATTATTTTCCTTCTATTTAAAAAAGTTCTTTCAAAACACTTCCAGTCACACTGCTTCAGAACGTCACTTGGCAAACATTTTCTGACCATCTCTAAATGAAGTCACCTTCAAGTCAGTAGACTATTTCATCTCCTCCAGCAGTCTCCTGTGATTATCCCAGCTTTTCAGGGTACAGATGGAAAGGTGGCTTAAAAGTCACACAGCTGCTACAGGGGCATTGTGGAGGCTCTAGCTTTTTTGATATAAATCAAGGGGTCTTCCAATGACCAATCCTCAACTTTTGCTGAGCAGCAGTGAGGATTCAAGATGGAAGTCATTCAGCTTCAGTAGTTGTCTCTCTTCTCTGCAGGATTACTCAGGGATGTACTGATAAGACCATCTTTGCTTTGCACTTCTACTCGTCTCACTCTCCAAAGTTCATCTTTACCAAAAATGCCCTGACTTCTAGCAGAATGATCAGGGCCAGTCTGGTAGAATATGAAGTGCACTCAGAAGGCCTGTCCAGATCTCCCCCGGGACCCCCATTCTGGTTTTAGCCTTTTTGGCTTTATGGTTACCATCCACCTCCTGCAGCCCTGGCCTGAAATCTTCAACTCTGCAAAATGCAAATGCCTCCATCAGGGAGGGCTAATGTGGTCCCTAATGTCTTAATGTGATCTAGTTTACAGCCCCTTTGTTTCCTGAAAATAATTCAGAGTAGGAAGCAGAAAGAGGATCAGGGACCGAGATAAAGAAAGGATGAGATGCTCCCTTTCAGGGCAGACCCTTGTCCTGAGCAAATGTGTTCTAAGGTCACCCCAGTGAAATGAATTATATGTCAGAGACAGGGTGTTGGTAATGGTTTCAAAACAACCCCTTCACACTCTACACACCTACCCACATAAGCATGTCTCCACAGAGTAAGGTGCAGACCTGAGCTGAAGGGTAGTTATGCATCCCAGCTGCACTTTGATGGCATCCGTGTGGTCTAACAGCATGTCTGTTTTCTGCCATGCAGTGTGGGTGACTATTAAATGCTCCTGGGTACAGCTGAAAGAATCAGACCCAGCTCCAGGAAACATCTCATTCCTTTCTCAGAAGGGTCAATCGTGGAAATGGAGATTTCTTGAAAAGGACTTTAAAGAAAAAAAATATATAACCCTTTAATTTATAAAAAACAGGTTGAATCCATCTGCTTTTTTGAAATAAACATAGATATAACTAAAATGATAATAGAGAACTTCTTTTAACATTTCTTGCAAGGCAGGTCTACTGGAAACAAAACCCTCCAACTTTGGATTGTCTGAGAAAGTCTATTTCTCTTTCACTATTGGAGGATAATTTTGCAGGGCACAGAATTGTAGGTTGGTGTTTATTTTCTTTCAACACTATAAATAGAGTACTCCAATCTGTTCTTGCTTATATGGTTTCTGAGGAGAACTTGGATATAATTCATACTTGTTCCTCTGTAAGAAAGGTGTGTTGTTATTTCTGGCTTCTTTCAGAATGTTTTCTTTATCTTTGATTTTCTGTAGTTTTTTGTTTGTTTGTTTGTTTGTTTGTTTGATCATTTACCTGGTTTGGTGTTCTCTGAGCTACCTGTATCTTTGATTTGGTGTCTGACATTAATTTGAGGAAATTCTCAGTCATTATTATTTCAAATATTTCCTCTGTTTCTTTCTCAATTTCCTCTCTTTATGGTATTCTCATATGTGTATAGTTTACCTTTTGTAGTTGCCTCATAATCTTTGAATATTCCATTGTGTATTTTTAGCCTTTGTTCCTTTGCTTTTCAGTTTTCCAAGTTTCTATCACTATATCCTCAATCTCAGACATTCTTTTCTCAGTTTTTTTCTAGTCTACTAATAAGCCCGTAAAAGGCATTTTTCATTTCTGTTAGTTTTTTCTAATCTTTAGCATTCCTTTTTGGTTCTTTCCTAGGATTTTCATTTGTCTGCTTACATTGACTATTAGTTCTTACTTGCTCTCTACTTTATCCATTAGAATCATTAGCATATTAATCATAATTGGTTTGAATTCCTAGTCTGGTAATTCTGACATTCCAGCCATGTCTGACTCTGATGCTTGCTCTTTCTCTTCAAATTGTATCTTTTGCCTTTTAGTATGCTTTGTAATTTGTTTTTCTTGCCAGCCAAACATAATGTACCAGGTAAAAGAAACTGGTGTGAATGGGTCTTTAGTAAATTAGTGGTGAGATACAGGGGGAGGCTGGAAGCATTCTATAGTTCTATGATTCGTTCTCAGTTGTTTGGCGATCCCATGCCTCTGTACTATGAACTTCACAAGTGTTTCTCAGTTTTTTTCTTCACCCTTTGGTGGGGCAAGATGGGTAGAGTGGGCTGGAGTTGGGTGTTTCCCTTCCCCCAGGTCAGTTGGACTCTGATAATATCACAGCAGGTATGATCCAGTTAACTAGTTTCCCTTGGAAGTAGGCCTTGTTAAGAAAAACAGAGTGCTATGACATATTTCAAAATGGTTCCTTTCCCCCTCCCCCAGCCAGAAGCAAAAGGGGATATTTCTGTGATATTTAGTATGGGAACCTGCTCAAGCTCCTGGAGATAAATCTCACAATATTGTGGGTCCCTGTGATGACTGGGTTTCCCCGCAGTTTTTAACTCTCAGAGTTGTCCACCCTGAGTCGCCAGCAATTTGTCATTTATTTACAGTTCAGGTTTTCCTACCCTATGGTGGTTTCTGCTTGAGTGTCTCTTTTCCAGTAAGCTATGAGTCCCTTTAATTACTTGTCTGTCTCTCCAATCTTTGGGGCAGTAATTTGCCCTGCGTCCTCCCCTCTCTTAAGGACCCAAGAAAAGTTGTTGATTTTTCAGCCTGTTCAGCTTTAATTGTTGTTAGGTTGAAGTGGTGGCTTCTTCAAAGCTTCTTCCATGTGAAACATGAAAATTTCCCCTTGTTTTTAGTCTCTTTATGGTTAAAATATTATGATAGTGGAGAGTGGGTTTTTGTTTTTTGTTTTTCGTTTTTTTTTTTTTGTTTTTTTTTAGCTGAGCCATCTGCCACCTGTTGGCAGCTCAACGGCAACTCAGCTCAGGCTGGCGTCGAACCGCCATTGCTCAGAGCTCAGCTCACACTCTTGAGTAAGCTCTTAACCAACTGAGCCACTTGGCGGGCCCTGGAGAGTGTTTTTATATATGATTAAGTTTATGTTGATATTTTTGCAATCCTTTTAGTTATAACCTACGTTGAGACTGGGGGACGTTTAAGTATAAAAGTTTATTTTAAGAAAGGTACATAGAGTCTTATTTTGAATCTTCCTGTTCCTCGACAATAACAACATTGTACACTACATTAACATGTAATATCCATTTAAATATCAACCACCTCTAATTATAATGACTTCAACATATACCAACATTAAATATCAATGGAAAATTAAGCTAAAGAAGTATTTCTGTCTAAAAAAAAAAAGAACATCAAACTCATTTATGTTTTGTCAAATCAAACTAAAACTAGGCTATAAGCGTTCTACGATAAGTGTACTACGATAAGTACATTAACCTAATATTTTCGTGTCTATACTGTGGCTTGTTCTAAGTTTAAATGTCTTTTGATTCAGTTATTTTAAAAAGTGGAAAAACTCAAAGATTTCAAACTGGTGGTGCAGACTCAGCTGAAGAGTACAGAATGTTTCCTCAGATAATATGTTTCTAAGCATCAGCTAGCAATAGCCTTTCTATTTGTATCACAACTACAAGGAACTTCTTGAACTGGAATTTTCAGAGAAACTATGCAAATATACTGTCTCAGAGAAGCTATAGAAGGGAATTATTCTGAAGAAATTCTTCGTATTGTAATTTCTAATACGCATTGCACATTAGATGTGGCTTCTTTTCTTCCATTTTTCCTTTCTTTGACAAAGAGAAAATAAATGATCCATAGTTTTTGAGATTTTCTGTTCTCTTTTTTGTTCAGTACTAAAGATGCTAAAGTCAGATTATCATTCTGTGGATCAACTGTCTTTGCAGTTTAATTATTTAACCAGATTAATTATTTCTATCACTAAGAGAACAATCCAAAATGAGCCATTGGACTAACTAGCATTAACGTAATGATTCTAGAAGCCTAATGGGAACATTGTTCAGATTCTATGGAAAAAATTGCATTTGGAGGGCTCCTGTGACTATTTATCTTTTTTTTTTTTCTTTTTGGTTAGATGATTCATAGAAAAGCATCTATGAAATTTACATTTTAGGGTGCACTCGTACGTGCATTACAACCTTCTTTTACTCATCAGTACTTGAACAGCAACACTCATTTTTAGTGAAACTATTATATATTGACTAAGATTCATTTCCAATGTCATTTTGCAAAATACCTGCTCAAGTTTAAGTATTGATTTTTTTTCTAAGACTCGTATAATTCCTTACTATAACTATTTTACAAATACAGTTTTTCTTGACATGACGAGGCATGACCTTCTAAAGATTTTTACTCCTTAATAATCACTGTATAAATAAGATAAAATTATTTTTGTTATAGAGGAAACATAAAATTCCTCACGTGAATGCCTACTAACATACACATATAAAAATTACTTTCCTTGACAGACTTAACAACTCATAATGTATTACTATTTAGTATCGAATTTCAGTAGACAAATTAGGAAAACAAACAAGCCCTTGTCTTGTTCTACATCAATATAAATATTCATTTCTAATTTAAATATGGATAGAGTGTTGTTCAATCCACAGTACAAATCAAGCTGTATCTTAGAGATAAATATAGTCAAATATGCAATTTGCTTCTTAACCAGTGCTGTATGTTCAAAAATGGAGTTATTTTTAATTTTTAAAAACAAAACTAGTTTCTTAAGCCAAATAATATTAGATCTGAATCTAAATTGTCAAATTCTATTGGTCTCCATTCCCACTCTGTGTACTCACATAAACAAACATACTCACAAACTAGTTATTTGTATCCTAAGCATTTTTTTCTAATTTGTTATAGATAGAGAATTTTTCAGAAAGGAAAATAAAATCTCATACTGGTAGTTTAAAGAATAGCCATGCCATCTACCTCCTCCTCCCATCCACATTAGCCTAACTATAGCTTTGAGAATGTAAACACAAGATGAAACTGATTTCATCTCAAAAGCCAATAACATATCAACCACCCTGAACAACTCAAGTAAATAATTTCTAAACATTTACTTACCTCCTCAAATCATGTGAGCAATAAAGCTTCTTAAATGCCCACTTAGCAATTTAGGAAAAACAGGGGGGAGAACAACCAAGCATCTTTTTAACTCCCTATGATAGGAAGACAGAATAACTCTCCACCCGCACCAAAAAAAAAAAAAAAATGCCCATGCTCTAATCCCCAGAAGCTGTAAACATATTAGTTTATTTTGCAAAAGAGATTTTAAAGACTTTGAGGACCTTGGGATAGGGAGATCATGGATTACTCCACTGGGCCAATGTAATCACACCAGTCCTTAAAAGTAGAAGAGAAAGTCAGAAGAATGAATCAAAGAGATGGGACAATCGAAGCAGGGGCAAGAGAGATTTGAAATGTGAGAGACTTCACCCACTATTATTATCTTGCAGATGAAGAGAGGGGGCCATGAGTCAAGGAATACTAGCAACCTCTAGATGTTGGGAATGACCTTCATCTGACACCCAACAAGGAAAAAAGTACTTCAGTCCTATAATCACATGGCACTGAATTCTGCCAACAATCTGAAAGAACAAGGAAATTGATTTTTCCTTTACAGCCACCATGAAAGAGTGCAGCCCTGTTTGGACTCAGATTTCAGATTTCAGCCTGCTGAGACCTGTGTCAGGATTCCCAGATACAGAACTGTAAGATAATAAATTGTGTTGCTTTAAGGCTCTAAATTCATGTCAGCAATAGAAAACTAATATATTCTTCTTACAAATAATTTCTGTAAAAGACTCTGGAATGATTTTATTGTAAAACAAGAAAAGACTTGTGAGTTTCTACTAAAGACTCTTAAACAAGTGGTATGATTTTAGAACATTCTGGAATGATATTTCTTTTTAGAAAATGATTTCTTTCTTGTTTAAAAAGTGATATTTATTTTATCTTGTAGTCATTCTAGATTTGAAACATGGTTTCATGTCTCAGCTTTATTTATTGGGCTACCCTGCAATTCCAAAAACTATAGAAAATGAACTGTTCTTGTTTCCATGCCATTTTAACCAGCTGCTCTATGTGCAAGATAAACAGTAATCCTTCATATTCATTTTTATACACAGACTTTCCCTTCACAGTCTTTGCCAGATTACAGTGGCAATGGCAGTTATTTTTTCATAAGCCACAGGGTGTCTGCAACATTGATTATAAAGTGGGTCTGAAATTCCCACTGCTCACACGTTGTGATCACAAGACTGTGAGTGTCATAAACTAACTACAATATCCATTTATAATCAATGGAAGGATCTACTTTTTCCCCTTAAAAAATCACCAACTACTATTTCCTTGTCTGTTTCTGCAATGATGACTCAGGGTACAAAGCAAAATGATTTAAAATCAGTCTAAACAATCACTTTCTTTTTGGAAAAAAATATAAAAAGCAATCACAGTTGATAAAAATCTTTTAAAAAGAAGTAAAAGTATTTCAGTTAGATGTTTTATGTTTTACCCTTGATTGAGAACTGTTCCAAATAGGAGTGGGCCTTTTACAGTTTTCACTTATTCCAAGCGAAAACAGGAAGAATGAATATAATTGTTCTCTTTTTGACTTTTCATATTACTTCTGAATTCACTATGCCATTTATATTAATATTTTAAATTATAAACTTTTGGTTATCTAACCTTAAATTTTGCTACTATTTGAAATAATTTGCTTTTCTGTCTCCTAAAGCACTGAGCTTATTAAATGACAATTAAATGACCTCAACAGAAATGTTTATTAACTTGAATCCTTTCCCTCAAAGAGTTATAATCCAAGGAATTACGTCCTGGTATTAAAAGACAGCATTTTGTGATGATAAAAGCCATAGAGATTTCCGGTCAAGATGGTAGAGTACATAAATGCTGTGCTCACCTGCTCTCAGGACATGAATTACAACTAAACTACAGAACAACTCTCATTGAGAATCACTTGAAGTCTAGCTGAACAGAAGCCCTACAACTACAGACATACAAAAGAAGCCAACTCGAGACTGCTAAGAGGGGCAGAGACACTGAATAAGCTGGTCCCACACTGCCGTGTGACCACAAAAAAATTGGGAGGGGTATGCTGGCTGTGGAGATTCTCACCCCCCACTGGATCCACCCCACAATGGACCAAGCTTAATACTAGGCTTCTCAACCCAGGATTCCAGTGCCAGGGAGGGAAGTCCTCATAACTTCTGGTTGTGTAAACCAGTGGAGATTGTGGCTGAGTGAGATGAAAGGCAGCTATAATCCTAGGTCCTCCTATTAAAGAGCCAGCACATGGATCTACTCACTGATAGACTCACTCGCTCTGAGCTCCAGCATTTGGGGAAGCAGTTCAAAAGGCACCAGGGACATATGGGGAGGAGCTGAATTGTCTGGCTGCACGAAGAAGACTAGAGGGGCAGCTTTCTCCCAGGGGGAAGAGCTGGCAGAAGCAATGCTTTCTTTAACAAACCCTTCCCTTCCCTATGAGCAGACATAGGCAGAAGCAATTTCTGCGTCTCCATCAAACTGGTTATCACCTTTCATCTGCTCTGTCCTAGTGATTCACTGAAACCCAACCCCACCCAACTTTTGGGCACACCCAAGTGGCTTTAAGTGGCTTTTCCCTACAAACAACCTGTCCTTGTCTCATGCTGCAGACATTCGTAAAATCTCTCAAAGGGTCACAAAACCCAAAAAAGCAGCATCTGGCTTCATCATGTCTTGTACCCTGGCTGAGCAGCCCTAAGCCTGGCACTAGACACAGTCAGCCTCATTTCAGAGATTGGCCTCTCAAAGCAATTTCAAGCCCAGTGCAGGTTATAGATATCCATAGTTTGTTTTGTGGTCCATACCAGGTGGCCCTGGGCAGGACACAGGCTATTGCTGAACTTGGCCTGCAACAGGTCCCTTCCCAGGAGGCCCAGAACTGGTATACCTGATGGTCAGCTTCAGACCAAGCCAGAGCATCACCCAGCCACCTCCAAGGATGACACACCCAAAGGGCAGACTGGGCAGGAATCAGAGCCCCACTAAAGTGAACCCTGCTGTTTAGGGTCATCCCTACAGCAAAGCTCCTCCACTGCAGTCAATGGCCAGTCCTCACAACCAATCAGCCTGAGAGTCAATCCCTCCTATTGATGTGCAAATAGCAACCAAGGCTCAACTACAACAGGAGGGTGTACACATCCCACATGGGGGCACACCTGGAGTACCCAGCTCTGGTGACCATGGAGACTCCATGACTTGGTCCCACAGGACACCTTCTACATAAGGCCACACTACTAAGAATAGGAAGCATAGGAGCCCTACCTAATACATAGAAAGAAACACAGGGAGGCCCAAAGAGGCCCACACCTAGACACATCACAATAAAATTCAAATGTTAAAGACAAAGAGAGTATCTTAAAAGCAGCAAAAGAAAAGCAGTTAGTTACTTACATGGGAGCTCCCATAAAACTGTCAGCTGAGGGACAGGCTGAGTGGATGAGTTGGTTAAGAGCACAAGCTCTGAGCAGCAAGGTCACTGGTTTGATTCCCACATGGTTCAGTGAGCTGTGTCCGAGCTGAGGTGCTGCTGAGCTGCCAACAGGTGGCAGGATGGCTCAGCTGGTGAGAGCGCATACTCCTAACAACAGGGTTGCTGGTTCAACTCCCACATGGAATGGTGGGCTATGCCCACCTGCAACTTATATTGAACACAGCACCTTGAGCTGAGCAGCTGCGAGCTGCCAATTGGCTGCCGAATGGTGATTGGACTTGAAGTTGACCTAGCTGCGCCCTCCACAACTAAGGATGAAGGACAACAACTTGGCTGTTCCCCTTTTTCAATTCCCCAACACTGTTCCTCTTCCCCAATTCCCCAATAAAAACTTAAAAAATAAAACCTGTCAGCGGATTTCTCAACAGAAACTTGGAGGCCAGAAAGGATTGGCACAAAATATTCAAAGTGATGAAAAGCAAAGACCTACAACCAAGATTACTTTACCGTGCAAAGCTAATGACAGAAAAATGACTTCCCTGATAAGGAAAAGCTAAAGGAGTTCATTATCACCAAACCAATGTTACAAGACATTGCAGGTGAATGGATAAGAAAACAAGATCCTTACATATGCTGCCTACGAGAGACTCACTTCAAATCAAATGCACACACAGACTGAAAGTAAAGGGATGGGAAAAAGATATTTCATGAAAATAGAAACAAAAACAAAAAAAGCTAACATAGCAATACATATACCAGACAAAATAGACTTTAAAACAAAGGCTTATAACAAGAGACAAAGAAGGACCCAATAATCCCACTTCTGGGTATTTATCCAAAGTAACCCCAAACACTACTTTGAGGGGACGAATGCATCTATATGTTCATTGCAGCGTTATTTACAATAGTCAAGATGTGGAGGCAGTCTGGTTGTGTTTCGATGGATGAATGGATAAAAAGGATGTGATACATAGATACAATGCAATATTACTTGGCCACGGATGGGAATGGATTCTTGCCATCTGTGGCAACATGGATGGACCTGGAGTGTACTGTATTGAGTGGAACATGTCAGACAGAGAAAGACAGATGTAATATGATTTTGCTTATATATGGAATCTAAAGAACAAAATTAACAAACAAAACAGATACAAACTCATAGGTACAGAGAACATTTTGATGGCCACCAGATGGGATGAGGGTTGGGGGTGAGTGAAAAAGGTGGCAGGGTTAAGAAGTCTAAATTTGTTGTTACACAGTAGTCATGACGATATAGTCAGTAATATTTTAATAACTATGTATGGTGTCAATTGGGTACTTGCTTTATTGGGGTGATAGATAGGAGGGAGTGTGGGGTAGAGTGAAAAAGGTGAAGGGATTAAGAAGTACAAATTGTTAGCTACAAAATAGTCATGGGGATGTAAAGTAAAGCATAGAGAACATAGTCAATAATATGGCAATAACTATGTATAGTGCCAGGTGGGTACCAGGCTAGTCAGGCGGATCACTTCTTAAATTATATAAATGTCTAACCACTATGCTGTATAGCTGAAATTAATGTAATATTGAATGTCAAAATAAATGAAGTGTGAAAAAAGTAATATAATGTTGTATGTTGGCTATATTTTAATAAGATTATTTTAAAAAGTAAATAAAAACAATCTTTTATATACTAAAAAAATATCACCAGAGACAGGTATTGAACAAACTTAAAATACAGATCCTATTAATCCAGAGTACAGGTAATTAAAGAGGGGTTTTTGATACGGCAACTTTCTTTCTTTTTTCTTTTTTTTTTTTTTTTAGCTGAGCCATCCTGCCACCTGTTGGCAGCTCAACGGCAACTCAGCTCGGGCTGGCCTCGAACAGCTGTTGCTCAGAGCTCAGCTCGCACTCTTGAGCGAGCTCTTAAACAACTGAGCCACTCGGCCGGCTAAAGAGGGGTTTTTGAGAAATCCAGATCAATAGGTCATCACTTTAAGGATGAAAAATAAGAAAAAGAAAAAAAAAGGTAAGAGGCTTTGTAGGGAGATCCAGGAGATAACCCAGTCTTTTGTTTAGGACTGTTCAGAGAGTACAATTGCATACGTTTGGAGGGCAACAAGATAGAAAATCTTAGAATACTAAACTGTTCACAAAACTGGTGTTTCTGAACAGAAGTGTGGTAGAAAACAAATCTAACATTGATTCAGAAGTTACTATAAACCAGGTATTACGATATTTATGTATGTTATGCCTTTAAATTCTAACAGCAGACTAAGAAATAATATCTCTTATTGAAAAAAAAATACCAAGATTCATAGAAACTAAAGTCATATGAGCAGTAAATAGCAGGATTTAAGCCTAGGATTGTCTGATTCAAATGTGTCTGCATGGGCCAGCCAAGTGGTGCGGTGGTTAAGTGCTAGCTTGAGATGCCAGCGGCCCCAGTTCGGGTCCGACATACGAGGGCCAGTGACATTGCCCTCAAAAAAAACAAAAAAACAAAAGTGTCTGCACTTTTTCTATAATACTGGAAGAATGGACCCTCCTTCAACACTTAAATATTCTTGAGTGAGCTATACCTTTTTAGAATAGCATGAAAGAAATAGCATTGAAATTGTTTTTCATATGGGAAAAAAAATATATATATTAAAATTGAAGGGAAGAAAACTTTTGCCATTCCAAAATGTGCCTTTTGTGATATTGATTTTAAGCTCAATTTTAAGAAACAAAAGACTCAGAAAGAACCTTTGCCTTCCCCCTTTCCTACCTAAGGGAATCCGAAGCAAAGGCCTACTTCAGGAAGGGAAATACCTTAGCACTTTGTATACCTAAGTATGATAGAAAGGAAAGACCCTTGTGAAAAATGTGCTCTGCTTGATAAGCCCCCTAAGCCCCCTGTCCCATTGTTTCTGGATCGCCTGGCAGGAATTTGTCAAGTGTTCCACTCTTTTTCATCTACCTGTGAATTGCCTACTTCCTCTTTGAAATCCCAGACCCTTGCCCACCTCCCTACTTTGTCCAAAATGGCATATAAGGGGCCGGTGGTTAAGCGCTGGCTTGGGAAGCCAGTGGCCCCGTTCAGTCCCACATACGAGGGCCAGTGACACTGCTCTCAAAAAATACAAACAAACAAAATGGCATATAAGCCTCAACTGCCCAATGCCCCTTTGGGTCACATTCCTATGAACTCCCAAATGTACTTTTATATCATAAACTTTGGACATTTTTCTCCTGTTAATCTGTCTCTGTTGATTTGATTATTAGACCAGCTAGAAGAATTTAGAAGGGGGGAGGAAGTGTCTACCCCTGTGGATTAGCTGTGGGCGGCAGATTGAGAAGTTCATGTGTAAATAAGAAGCAGAGGCTCCTGGTTCTATGGCACCTCGCTGGTCTCACTTTTGGATAGTCTCAGAAACAGCCACCTAGAAAGTCATCCTAAACTCCAGATATACAGGAAACATGAGCAGTCATTTATCAGAGCTGGTCCACAGCTATTAACAGGCTAACTGTTCTCTTTCTCTCACACTCCAGCCAATGTTAATTTAATTTACAACATCTCAGAATGTTTTTCTTGTCACATCTAAGCAGTATTCTCATAACTAGCCTCCAGCTTTCACAAAATCTTTCTGAGTGGTCAAGCATGGAGGGCTATAAGACAAAACAGAAACTGAGAAACTAAACTTAGAAACAGAAGTCAGAATGAAAACAGAACCCTCTTTGGAATTCCAGAATCTTCAGGAAAGTTCAGGCTTATACAGAGTACTGAATGGGAATTGAAGCAATTTTACTGAGATAGAAGGAAGGAGATTTGCAAAACGGTCCCGTTAGCAGCCTAACAATTTTTGAAAAGGCCTGGAGCAGAGGTTACATAAGTATTTTGCTGATATTTTAAAAAATAAAACCAGGGAGATTGAAAGCATAACATACAATAAAATTGAAGTAAAAAAAAATTCATTAGAAACGTACAAAGAAATATAGTTTGCATAGAAAAATCTCTAGAAAGAAACCACAAGAGAGTCACAGGGTTTCCTGAGTACACAAGACATATCATAAGAAAAAAGCATGGGGGCATTGATTCAGGCCAATAAAACAATTATTTCTGAAGCTTTAGCCTTAAAAAAATTTTCTTTCGATAGATTTTTATTGTAACAATATAGCTAATGTAATATCTTTGAGGGCCCCCTAAACTCCTATTTTCTGAAACCTTCAACCTCTCCAAGCATTGCATTGTAATCTATGCTACTTTTCAGGAATAAACCTAACTTTCCACTTCCGTAAACTTGGAATAATAATAGTGTTTGCCACAAAGGAATTTTATGAGGATTATGGGATCTATCTAATGCATGCTAAACCCTCAAGACAGTGCCTGAGAAATTAAGTGCTAAAGAAAGGAATTGTGATCCTCTGCTGTTGCTTTCTTTTATCATTAGCAGTGATCTCATTTACCAATAACAGGCACCTTAGAAATTTATATTAGGATGCTCTTTTCTGTGGGTGGCAAAGAGTGACATTAAAAGACCAAGCAATGCATTGCTAGGTACAATAACTGAAAATCACCTCTCTCTCTCTCTCTCTCTCTCTCTCTCTCTCTCTCTCTCTCTCTCTCTCTCTCTCTCTCTCTCTCTCTCTCTCTCTCCCCCCTTCCCTCCTCTGTCTTTTACACACTTCTACCAAGGACAGATCTCTGGATTTTATGTGGGTCCTAGAATGGTAGATTTGGAATCAGATTTTAAAAGAATCCAGGGCAAGGCCAATAGTTTAAAAATCAAGAAACCTGTCCAAGTGTTTGAATGGCTAGTCTAAAGTTGATTAAAAGCAGATTAGGGACAAAGGGGAAAAAAAACTGCAGTGCTATTGTAAGGGTGACACTGTATCTTCTATTTTGAGATTTAAACTTCTAGTATAATTAGATTTAACCATGTGGTTTAGTTTGAGATTTTTTGAAAGTTGTTTTTCTTTGCTTTGCTTCCCTCTCCTCCTGCCAAACTTTAATGATTCTGTTTACTATGCATTTACTATGCATACCAGTTTCAATGGTTCTGTTTACTCCAGATCAGTTTCAATGACTGTTTACTCTGGGATAAGGCCCTCCCCGCCTTTGCTTTGTTCTGCCTCTTCCTACTTGCTTATACAATCTTTTGGAGATTCTGGGGGTGGGGTGCTGTGTGTGGTGGAGATAGCCTTTGAACAGGAGTCCAGCCATCCTCCCAGAATGCCAGCATTTTGAATAAACCTGCTTTTCTTTTCACTAGCCTCTTCTCTCAAGTTTTGGCTTTCATGCGGTGAGCAGCTGGACCTTTAACATGGTAACACTATGAATGAACTTAGATAACTATTCAACCAAATGACAAGACAAAATTACTGGGAATTCAAAGACATCCATAGCTTTGGGGAAACATTGGTGCCTACAAATAAGGCTGTAGCCTCCAGGTGCCTTACTTTCTGGACACAAAAAGTTTTCATCCCCATACCTGAAGCTACAAAGAACAGGAAATCCTATATACAAAATCTACCATTCTAACCCCTTATAAATCATTGCCTTATTCTCTCTACACTGTTTTTCCCCAGTCATCAGGCATGCACTGAAGTCAGTACTTAAGTGACACTCCATTATATATATATTTAAGTAATATTTGAATCTCAATTTTCAGGATGCTGATTACAACATCACTTTTTGTTAAAAGAAAATATTGGAACTGTGGACCTTGAGGAGATGTGAACCCCAAGAAGGAATCTATCTGCTGACACGGACACCCCTTCGTCATCCAAGGGCCCAAATTTTATAAATCATAAGAGCCTAGCAGCCATTTGCTGACAGGGACTTCTCTCATATACTCTGCATACTGGCAAGAACCTCATACTGAACTCCCTGCTGCCATCAGAGTCAACCACTGCACGGAAACCCTGGTTTCATCTTCCTACCACCGGACTAAGATCTGCCTTACCCAATCAGAACTGCACAATTTGGATACCTCATTTACATAAAACAGACCTAATAGAGTCTGGGTGGGAACTTGCACTATAAAATATGGGCTCCCCTTTGTTTCAGTGGTACACAATTTAGGTTATCTGGATCTGTCTCCTGGGCTGCAGCTCCTTTTGCTCAAGTAAATGCCTTTTATATTTTATTGCAGTGTAAGATTAATTTTGGTTTACAGAACATATTTTTATCTTTGGTCTTACTCCATTAATAATCAACTAAATTATTTGAATCAGTTGAGTTTTTAAAAATGTTTTTAAATAACAATTTAACATTTTAAAGATTCAATATCTTATTGGTTAATTTTACTAACCATTGTCACCCCAATGCATTTTAATTAAAGAAAAAGAATTCTAAAAATATATACTACTTGAAGAAGGGCCAGCTGAGTGGCTCAGTTGGTTAAGAGCTCGCTCAAGAGTGCGAGCTGAGCTCTGAGCAACAGCAGTTCGATGCCCAGCCCGAGCTGAGCTGCCGCTGAGCTGCCAACCAGTGGCAGGATGGCTCAGCTAAAAAATAAATAAATAAATAAACTACTTGATGTTTTAACATAATTCATTTTCTTGCACTCATGTTCCTAATGTTAATTTTTATAAAGGGGAGGGAACTCTCATGCCATTTTGACTTGATATACTTAGCAGGGAGAAGTGACAAAGAGGCTGTCTAAAAGCTTTGTTTCTTTGAAAACAGTTTCTCCCACTTCACATCCAAGATGAATGGGGAGGATATTAATATTCATAAATGCCAAGTTAGAGGTTTCCCCCTCTTCTCACTCTCCTTCCAATGATATTTAGGTGATGTGGGCTGTGAAATTGGCTTGCCTAGTACCTGACACTGAAGGCTGAGAGGGAAATAATTCACTGAATGGAGAAAAAGGACTAATGAAAATATGGCATATGAATAAGCATATTTAAAAATATGTTTATTTAAACTTTACATTGTACTGATATGTAGTATTTTTTCATACTGACGATTGACTAGTAAAAATGGGACACTATAATGTGAGTGTGATTCTGGCTTACCAAATTCTCAGAAAGAGACTTTGGTCTAGTATTCCAGAAAATCCCCTTCCCAAATAATGCTACAGATAGCAAGGTAACTTTGGATGAGTCATCTTATTTAGTAAGTGGTTATGAGTTCTGGAAATTTATGTTAATTGCTTGGTAGCAGTGAATTGGAGCCCAAACTATTACAATGTTCCATATATGTTAAACTGGAAATATTGAGTGGGACAAAGTGAAAATACGAATCAATGAGGTAGATGTATGAACCAATGCTCACACATGAACCAATGCTCAACATGAGCCAATGTCCAGGCATGCACACATGCGTGCACAAACACATACAATCACACAACCAAGACCTTTTTCAGATTTTTCCACATCTTAGTATCAGGAACCAATATCAATTTATACAGAAATATCAACAAATGAATAATACAGAATCTTAATATAATATAATACTTAATCTAATACTTGTAAAATTTTTCAAGATAGAAATAATTTCACTTTAAGCAGAGAGTATAGGACTGGAAAACTTTTCGTTTTTTTCCCATCTTGGTTCTTTGGTTGGTCTAATAATTAAATTGACATAAAGCAGATTAACAGAAGAAAAACAAATGTTGTACATACTGTACAGGAGACCCAAAGACAGGAGACTCTCAGGTAGTCAGGCAATTGGGGTTCATAGGCCATCCTGAGCTAAGGAACAGGATGTGGGCCTGGGGCTTTAAAGGTGAGGAGGGCAATTCACAGAAAGATAAGAAGAGCAGATGCAGGTAAGTCTTTCAGATAAAAAAGTTATCTCTGTTAGTAGTAGCTCTCTTCCTGGGACAGACCCCCTATTTATATTCTTTTAAGCAGTTAACGGAGAGGAAAAAGATTTTCCTGAGTCTGCTGGGTGTTAATTGCTTTCAGCTAAAAGCAATCCATATGCCAATGTGGCAAATTTGGGAGTGGCATATGCTGCTCCCCTTCAAGAGTGCAGTATTTACATTTTACCTTCAACCAGCCCCTTTTTGAGCAAATAAAACAGAGCAAAGATTACATATTCACTGCATTTTCAGGGTAGCCTAACTGCTGTTAAAAAGAAAAAGTCAACAACTTAGTGAAATAGCTGTTTATTGTTCATTGAAACACTAGCCCAACATGTGTGATTGTGGTCGGGTGATTCAGGGATCTGGGATTCAAAATGCACCAGGGGGAATAAAGAAAGCTTCTCTTATTTATCTTATTCTGCAAGTGACATATGAAATTTTTGCTTTCCTTTTGGTGAGAACTAAACTCATAGTACTGCTAGTTGCAGAGGGCTGGGAATTATAGTTTAGCTATATGCCTACGAAGACCAAGAGAACCAGGAATTGGTTAACATATAATCTGTTATACTCACAAAGGAAATAACAGAGTTATTTAAGTTTCATCATTTAATGCTCATTGAAGTAGAAAACATGTTTTATATTCAAAGAAATGTGACAATAAAAGCAAAGTGTTACAAAGAAAAAGGATACTTGTCAGAGATGATATTTCCCCCTATATCACTTGTATTGCAAAATACGAAGTTCAGTCCTTGAAATTATGTCATCCTATTTATATGGCAGTCAAAAGGCTTGTCAGAGTAGACACATGGACATCTGGGACTGCACTAAATAGTTTGTCTTTAAGTCAGTTTCACACAACAACTTATGAAATAGTGCTTAGAAATACTGGCTCTCTTGTCTAACAGATCCAGCTCCCTGCTCTCCAGCAGTCCCCCACATATTAGGTAACATGTAGCACATGTTTTTCCATTATCATTCAGCTTGTATTATTTCCCACAAACTATTACAAGAATTTCTCTTTTCTTATGTAGGGCCTTTCATTCCCCTGAAATACTTTCCTCTTCCTCTGTAGCAGCCTTATCTTCCAGTGTGGCCACCTGAACATTTTTAATGGCTCAAATGATGCTGCTTCCAAACTAAAGTTTGAGTGTAGAGGGATGCTACTTCTTCATGCTATAATGTTATCAGACCATTGTCCTCTGAGCTGATAAGTTACCTCTGCTTGGGTAAGATTGTTGACAGTTCCATTCTATTATTTACTTTGCTTCAGAAACTCAATGGAAGTGTGGGGTTCTGCCAAATGCCAACATACAGGATGAGAAACTAGTGGTCCCTTTCTCTGTTGCTCTGTATGCATGTATTAAATGCCTCCTACTGGTCCCATTATATCTTTTCATCTGCAAATATTGACCAACATATTCAATAAAGGCCTATTGGAGGCTTTCTGTTTGGAACCAGCTTTGAGAGTAAAAATAATAATTCAAAATTTTTGAATTCTTAGAAAAAGGATCATTACTTATAATTGTCTCTCAATTTTTCCCTTGATGTCAGAAAATACATTCAACATTTTCCTAGATCACATTGATCTAATGTTTAACCTAAGTCCCAAAATCCAAAGTTATGCATAGTCCTCAGAACCATGAAGTAGACATTTAAAATAAAGCAATAACAACAGCAACGCATTTGTTTGTCTGGACTTCAATGAATACAGTAGTACCTATTGTAGCACTTCCTTGGTTAATAATAACGGCTAATATACTATAAGTGGTAATCTTGACCATGACAGTTTTGCTGAATGTCCCAACCAAGAGGAACTTCTCTCTTGTTGTGTGCCAACCGAGCAGCCCCACCACCACTGAGAAACTTTTAAGTCTTCTTTCCTACAGAAATGCTAAATATAGAAGTGTTAAGTCTCCTCCCTAGTTTCTTAGTCCCTTAGCACCTGGCTTTGAAAGATTGCTACTAGCCTGAGTCATAGAATTCTACCATCCCCCTGCTTCTTGATTGCTTTGTAAGTCAGTTTCTTAATCCTAAACAATAGATTGTTCATAGAAATCTCCTACCCTTGCTTCAGATAACTACTTGAAAGCCTGTGACTTCCTAATATCCGCCAGGCCAGTAAGCTAAATGCCAAACCCATTCTGGGCCCAGACAACTGGCACCACTTGATTGAGGGGCTGAATGGCCACAGGTTTTATAAGAGCTAACAGATTTATTAATTAAAATCTATTTTTCCTCATCTAGGGCCCGTGAGGATATACAGGATACCCCAACTAGATCAGACCAGTCACTCACACCTACATAGTACCTCTTGTCAATCAGTGGTGCCAATTAAGTGGTCCCATGCCCAGAAGGGAACAGCCCATTCTAGAGAAAGGGGATAAAAACTCCAAGTCCTGGGAAGTCCGCCCTGCTTTTTTGACTGCTTCTTCCCTTTCTGAACCCCTTCCTTCCTTTTTTGAGCCCTGCTCCAAACTCTTTGGAATGTAATTTCTCTTCTAATAACGGACCCTTGACCCATTCTCTACTGCTCAGGCCTACTTCTACTTCTTTCAAATGTACTATCTCTTCTAACAAACTACTTTTACTCTGGTATCTAGTTCAATTCTTTGCTCAAGTTGCCATGGACCTGGACTTTATGCCAAGAAGGGCCCACTCTCCGATAATGCTCTGACTCTTCCTACTACTGTGGGTTTGCTCTTTGAGCTCTCTTTTACTTTTTCCCCAGGTGAGGTAGATGCTGAGTCATGGCAACAAATATACTTTACTAACAGTTTATACTAGAAAATGTTCACTTGAGGGCCGGCCAAGTGGCTCAGTTGGTTAAGAGCTTGCTCAACATTGTGAGCTGAGCTCTGAGCAACAGCAGTTCGATGCCAGCTCGAGCTGAGCTGCTGCTAAGCTGCCAACAGGTGGCAGAATGGTTGAGCTAAAAAAAAAATGTTCACTTGAAGATATCCTTTGAGCTAATTAGTAGTACTCCACTTAAGCACATGAACTTTGGTTTGCAAATAAATGACAACATACCTCTTTCAGACATTCTATAGAACATTTAGTAATCTTTTCTCTGTGAATCCTTGCAGTAAAGAGAAGCCCTTCATCCTCAAGGTCCTCATCAATACATAGGATAAATGCTTGGCAGTAATATCACATTCACCAAAACTCTCAAAGGCTTTGATGAAGCCTTTGTTTCAAGGATTCCAAAAAGGCTTAAGATTACTGGTTGTTTATGACTCAGCAATCCCTCTTCTGGATATTTATCTAAAGAAATCCAAAACACTAATTCAAAAAGATATATGCACCCCTATGTTCACTGCAGCATTATTTACAATAGCCAAGATATGGAAGCTACCTACATGTCTCTTGATAAATGAATGGATAAAGAAAATGTGGAACATATTGGGTTGTCGGAAAAGTCATGATATTTTTTTTTCTGTTTTTCTTTGCAAAAATGCGCCATGACTTTTTCGACAACCCAATATGTATAATGGAATATTGGCCATAAAAAAGAATGAAATCCTACCATTTGGGACCACATGGGTGGACCTAGAGGGTATCGTGCTTAATAAGTCAGACAGAGAAAGACACATATCATATGATTTCACTTATATATGGAATCTAAAAAAATCAAAATAAATGAACAACCAAAACAGAAAATAATCTCTTAGATACAGAGAACAAACTGATGGTTGCCAGATAGGAGTGGGGCTGGGGGCTGGGTGAAGTGATTAAGAAGTACAAATTGGCAGTTACAAAATAGTCATGGGGATGTACAGTACAGCATAGGGAATACAGTCAACAATATTATAATAACAATGTATGGTGTTGGGGGGTACTAGACTTATTGGAGGATCACTTCATTGGTTATATAAATGTATAACCACTATGCTGTACACCTGAAACTAATATAATATTGAATGTTAACTGTAATTGAAAACAATTTTTAATACAAAATAAACATAAGAATTGAAGAAAAAAATAAATACTACAGCAAAAAAAGGGGGTAGGAGTTGAAACAAAACTACAAAATGTTGATAACTATTGACACTTGGTGAAGGGTGTAAATGGATACATTATACTATTCTTTTTTTTTTTTGGCAGCTCAGTGGCAACTCAGCTCGGGCTGGCATCAAACCACCATTGCTCAGAGCTCAGCTCGCACTCTTGAGCGAGCTCTTAACCAACTGAGCCACTCGTCCGGCCCTATACTATTTTTTTTATTTTATGTGCCAACTTGAGTTGGCCACAGGGGAGCCCAGATTAAATACTGTTTCTGGGTGTGTCTCAATGGGTATTTCTGGGTGAGATTAGCATTTTAATTAATAAACTCTGTATAGTAGATTGCCTCTGTTTCTCAGGCCTTCAGACTCAGACTGAATTACACCAGTGGCTTTCCTGGGTCTCTATCATGCAAACAGCAGATCATGGGATTTCTCATCCTCCCAAATCCCGAGAGCCAATCCCTCATAATAAAACCCCTTTTATAGTCTAGTGGTTCTGTTTCTCTGGAGAACCCTGCTTCATACAACAAGTAAATGTTTGAAAGTTTCCGTAATAAAAAGTTAAGTTGAAAAGAATGTTTAAAGGCTTACAGACAGAATATAGAAAGAGCTCTCAAATCTTTACAATAAGAAAACAACCCCATTAAAATGGGAGTAGTCGATATGAACAGGCATTTTTTTTTAAGAGGGCAGTGTCACTAGCCTCATATGTGGGATCTGAACGAGGGCAGCTGGCATCCCAAGCCAGCTCTTAACCACCCCGCCACTCAGCCGGCCCAGAATAGGCATTTCTTGAAAGAAGAAACATAGATGGCAAATAAGCACATGAAAAGATCCTTTAACATCATTGGCAATTAGGGAAATGCAAATTAAAATCACAATGATATACCACTTTTATCTCACTAGAATGGTTATAATGTTGAAAATAAAAGACAATACCCAGCAATGGCAAAGATGCAAAGCACCTAGAACTCCCATACACTATGGGTGAAGGTGCAAAATGGTACAGCCACTCTGAAAATGGTTTGTAAGTTTCTTGTATATAGGTAAATATTCACTTACATTATGGCCTGGTAATCACACTCCTAGGTATGTGCTCTAGAGAAATGAAAATTATGGTCACACAAATGACTATACATAAATATTTACAGCATCTATATTAATAATCAACAAAAATTAGAAACAATTCAAATGGTCTTCAATGGGTGAATAGATAAACAAACAGTGATATGTCTCTACAATTAGGAATACTACACAGCAACAGAAAAGATCAAACTATTGATACACACAGCAACATGGAAGAATACCTCAAATGCATCATGCTAAGTGAAAAAAGCCATACTCAAAAGGATGCATATTGTATGATTCTATTTATGTGACATTCTGGAAAAGGCAAAACTATAGGGATGGAAACAAAATCACTGGTGGCCAGGGTTTGAGTGACAGTAGAAGGAGGGGTTGGCAAAAAAAAAAAGGAGGGAGGGGCAGTATGAGACAATTTTCAAGGTTGATTTAAACTATTCTGTACTTTGTGGTTGTGGACTCATGACTCTATATATTTGTCAAAACTCACAAAGCTGCACACTATAAAAAGAAATTTTATTGTATGTAAATTTAAAATAAAAACAGAAAAAGAAAAAATGGTTGTTTGTGTTTCCTTTAAGTTTGAGTTCATTTTAGATCTTAATACCTGAATGGTAAATTAAGCTCAGATCATGAAAAGGTTGACATTTTGAGGTTGGGGGTTAGAGCTTCAACATATGAATTTTGGCAAGATGTAATTCATCCCATCACATATAAGAATCATGTTTTAACTTTTTTCAAATTTTACATTGTTAATTTTAGTGGTCCCCAAAATAACATATTTGACATGTTCATTCTCCACTCTCTATTGTAAAAATTATGCTTTGGTAAACCAACTATTTCAAACCTTACATTGCCATTTCTTTCAGATATAGACAAAATAAAATTTGATGTTAGTTGCAGAGCTGAACTCTCTGAGAAGTAGATGCTCAGATGGAGTTAAGATTAAAAATGTTTATTGTAAAGTAACAGATGGGGAAAGAAAAAGGACAAAGTAGAATTAGACATGAGGAGATGTCAGATTATGATTCAGACCTGCAAAAACTTCTAACAGCTCAACTGAGAGCTCCAGAGCAAATACTGCTCAATAAGGAGACCCCCATTAAGCAGTTGGCTAAGCCCTTGGAACATCACCTTGCTCCACCACTACTCAACTGCCAAAGAAGGTTATTACCTTGACTCAGAAGTTAACATGAACTCTGATGAAGCTAACAGTGGAGGCTGTCAACTAACCACCATCCTTGGAACTGGGCAACAAGTTCTTTTTTATAGAGGGATCTGAATGGTATATCTCTGAGTCTGCCACAAATTTAAACCACAAATATTTAAGATATATGAAAGAGGGAAGAACTATAAAGCAATTCAAACATCTAAGCAAAAGTAATAATAACTAAAAATTTTGACAACTTCCTATGTGGGAGACACTATTAGTATCTCATGGCATTATCTACTTTTCCCCATCTTCCTCAACACAAATAGGAGAAAAAACATAAAGATACAAAATGGATCTCTTTACTGTCCATGATTTTAGTTCTCATATTAGGGAACCAAGAAACATTAACTACAAACTGCATTGTTCTGAAAGGAATATCACAGTTTTATCAGAACATATGCTGATTTTAAAATATTCAATTACTATGAAGTCATTTATTTAGAATAATATTCTAGCATAAAAATAGCACAAAATTTAAAATAGAAATTAATGCATGCCATTTAATAAACTCCCAAGCCAAATTTATTGATGGATAGGCATGCTTATATAGATATAAAATTCTTAGTATTGGGCTACAAACATTTCCCTTTTACATCTAGTAATCATTAGGATTTTAATGATTTTCAAATGAACTAAAAAAATAAAGCTTCACAGGTTTTAAAGACAGTGGCCTTTGCAACTCGTTCAGAGCTTAAATTTCCATTTTTAACCTTTTTATTTTCAATCCAAACCATTTTATTTCTTAAGGTAAACATTCAAAAATGAAATAGAGCAATTAGATGGAAAAAAATGTATTCATGGGCTAAGGAATTAGATCTATGTCTATGAAACTGAGAGCTACCTGTGAATAGTTAAATTAATAGTCAAAAGCATATACACTGAACAGGATACCATCTATAATGCTGACTATCACCTTAAGTAGTTCAATTTTGAAACTTCATAGGTAGGCTTGGTGTCCTTAAAAGTACCTGAAATTAGCAATTTATGTCTAGATTCCATTTCAAAAAACAAAATAACGTTAAATGTGTTAAGTATGATTAGGTAATGGAAAAAACAAAAATAAAAAAGCATATTTTTATAAAAATATATATTAGTATTCTACATTGATTAATATTTCCAAAATGCTTTATCATATTTTAGAAACTTAACCCTCTCCCCTTTTGTTAAGTGATTACCTTGGAGAAATTCATTTAAGCAATGAGTAATTACTAAAGGAAATTCTTCATCTTTAGAAAAACTTATTTTATACGGTACAGAATCTCTTCTTTATTTCCCACTCTTTAAATTGTAGCTGTGGTTAAGTCTTGTCAATGTTCACTGGCAACTTCAGCTATCTGTTTAATTAGCCTCCAGTGTAAAAATTTCCAGAATGTCCATATGCCTCTCCAAACACAACAAATTTAAAGCACAACTTTGCTCCATATATAATATTTTTAGCACACTGGTTCCATGCTAAGAAATTTCTTCAAAACACAAATTTAGTATATTTTGCAGCCCCAATCTTTGAAAACAATATTTTGCCTTAACTCTGAGCAGCTTTAAACAGGGAATTTTTTTTTCATCTTTGAGGGCAGTGTCACTGGCCCTCATATGTGGGACCGAACCGGGGCTGCTGGCTTCCCAAGTCAGCACTTAACCACCGCGCCACTCGGCCGGCCCTAAACAGGGAATATTTTAAAGTCTTCTTTATCTGCTCTCCATATTATAATCTAGGTAATACATCTCAAATTAAAACTTCTATTATCTAATCCTCCTACCTCCTCAAGAGCCTGTTCCCCAACACAAACAGTTATATCTTGCACTGGTCACTAAGTCACCAAAAATAGTAAAATTTCTGTTTTCCTTTGCAAGGCCTCATGCATGGCCTCCTGGTTCCTGTCTGTCTTTCCAGATGTCTCTCTCAACATTTCAGTCTTATAATTTAAGCACTAGCAAAAACAATTTTAACACTTCTCTTCTACTTGGCCATCTCCATTCGCCCTTTCTTACAATTTTCTAGGGACGAGTGTCCATTCTATGCATGCCTCTACAATCTTACTCTTCTCGTTTTACTGTGATTATTGATCCCTGCACAAGAGTTTACTTCAATAGGGCCTGTGGTATAGACATGTTTGCATGACAAATTTCAAGCTCTGACAATTCACTTATGTGATATTTTTCTTCCAATTTCACAATAACCACAATAATATTCTGAAGAGTTCATGTATATTTTTCTACACATACATAGCCTAAGATACTGATATCAGAGTCTTCAGAATTTGTAATGAGTTAGATCACAGTGACTATGTCAAACTGAGTCACTGTTTCTCTCTTTTATTTCCCCTCCATAAGGCAACATTCTCTTAATATTGAGAGGGAGAGAGAGAGAGAACTGACTTTAATGAAAAAGAAGAGAAATATTTAGTACCTTTTCTCCTCATTAACTTGCTGCTGGTGGTTGGCATTGTATGTACAATATATTTACTCCCTCTGTTTTGCTAATGCTGGTCTTTGCCTATCAGAACTTTTTAGAATTCCTATTAAACAGAGATTCTATTTACTTCCTGTACTAGCAAACCAATATATCTTATCTTGTCAGGTGCTGAGAATGGAATGGGTTGTATTTGTAAACACATTACTATTGAATTCTGGATTCTTTGATATTTTCCTCCAATGCTCTAAATCATCTCTGTTGTATTGCTGTTGTATTTTGCTTATACCTTTATATTATAGCTGGATTCTCATTTAGTTTTTTTCCATTAGGCTTGTTTTTCTGTACTAAAGTTTCTCTTGATTTTGGTAAATTAGAGAAAATACCAGAAGGATTAGATTTATATTTTTTATTTATAAATTCATGCAATCTGCATAGAACTGTTTGATTATTTTTTGATTGATATAGATTGATAAGAACCTCTGAATCAAATAGTGTTGCTACAGGAATAACCAACTCCTAGTGAATGGTTTAAAATAAGCATTTATTATTAGAATTCCCTGGTGGTCACCGGTTTAGTTTAGACCCAGCTAGGTGGCTCTGCTTTTGGATTCCTTTCTGTATCTGTGCATTGGCAGGTCCCCTCTACTTACGGTTGGAAGCCAAGAAGCTTAGTTGTGAAGCTAAATTCCATGTGCCTTGAATCCATGAGCTTTGAGCAACTGTAGCCAATTCAACCCCACCAGATCTAACTGAAGACTGGATCAGTGTGAGTTCTCTAAGAAGCAGACAATAAGATGACATTGTACAGGCAAGAGATATATTGGGAGGGATGTTTTCGAAGGACAACAGAGAATGGGAACAGGGATAAATTGGGAAAGACTTCAAACTACAATGCAGGTCTGACCCTTGTGAAAAGGGAGAAAGAAGAAAGGAGAATTTGGTAGAAAGAGCTTCAGGCTGTAGTATTGCTTTGAGAAAGTCATGGCCAGATGGATGGGGAATCTCAGAACATATTGCAGTGGTCTGGAACCAAACCCACAACATTTCTGAGTTATGACTGCAGAGCTTTTGTAATATACCATAGAAGGAAATCTAGGTGACCTGTGTCACCTAGATTTGACAGGTCACCTAGATTTGTGTCACCTATGGACCAAAGCATGCTCCATAGAGGAAAACATTTGATAAGTTGGACTTCACTGAAATTAATTAGTAAATGTTCTGCTCTGCGAAAGACACTGTTGAGAATAAAAAGACAAGCTACTGACTTGAACAAAATCCAAAACATATCCGATAAGGATTTGTATCCAAATATATAGTGAACTCCTAAAACTCAGCAAGAAGCAAACAAACAACCCAACTAAAATGGCAAAAGATATGAACAGGCACCTTACTAAAGAAGATAAACAGATAGCAAATATGCACATGAAAATATATTCAACATCACATGGTATCAGGCCATTGCAAATTCAAAAATGAGAAAACTATACACCTATTAGAGTGACTAAAATTTAAAAGACCCTTTGTAATACCAAATGCTGGTGAGGATATGGAGCAACAGAAACTCTTACTCATTGATGGTGGGAATGCAAAATGGTACTGCCACTTTGGAATACAGTTTGGTGGTTTCTTTCAAAATTAAACATAGACTTACCATATAATCCAACAATCACATTTGTAGTGATGTATCAAAATAAATTCAAAACTTATGTCCACAAAAAACTTTTACATGAATATTTATTGCAGCTGTATTCTTTATTCATAATTATTAAAAACTGGAAGCAACAAAGATGTTCCTTGAATAATGAACATCAGGTGAATGAATAAAATTTTGATACATCCATACAGCACTAAATATTATTATTGAGCAGTAAAAAGAAATGAGCTATCAAGCCACCAGAAGACGTGGAGGAAGCATAAAGTTTATTACTAAGTGAAAGATGCCAGTCTGAAAAGGTCACATACTGTATGATTTCAACTATACAATATTCTGGAAAAGACAAAACTAGAGAGTAAAAAAATTCAGTGGTTTCTAGGGATTCAGAGGGACAAATAGGTGAAACACAGAGGCTCTTTACAGAGATGAAACTATTCTGTGATGGAACTACTCTGTATGATTCTGTAATGGTGACATTAACTGCATAATCATGACATTATGCATTTGTCAAAACCCATCGAATTGTACAACACAAAGAGTGAACCCCAATGTAAATGATACTTTTTAATTTAATCATGATGTATAAATATTTGTTCATCATTTTTAACAAATTCACCATACTCATTCAAGATGCTAATAATAGTGGAAAATGAGGTAGGGAGGCAATTTTTTTTAATTCTCTGTGCTAACTGCTTAGTTTCTCTGTGAACCAAAACTGCTGTAAAAAAAAACACCTAAAATCTATTAATCTGAAAAGAATTCCAAAATCTCTGCATTCACTTATTCATGTTGTAGTGATCTTTGTTTCCTTTGACAGATTTTCTGAGATTGACACGCTGCCTACTGTGCTAAGAGGGAGTCTTTCTTTTGATAGATTTTAGAAAGACATAAATTGCCATCCTGATTCTGCCTCTTTCTAGTTATATGATCTTGGCCACTTTCTGAACCTCAGTTTTGTCATATGTTAAATAGAGTTAACAATACCAAACATGCAATACAATGGGGATACCTGCCTGGAGGGGCACGTGCATTGGATCATCAACACATGTTACCTTCCTCATCAACACATGTTACCTTCCTCCATGTTTTTCAAATACTCCTCCTATTTTTAAATTTTAACAACCTGACTCAAACATCCCTTGCAAGCTGTCTTCTTGCACCATGTTTATTCAATCACCCACTTCCCTCTCCCCACCATCACCCAAATTTCTCTATTTTATTCTTTCCTTTTCTATTTCTTCAGATCCCAGAGCACAACTTAGAAAATAGCTGGAGGGTTCAAAAGAAGGTAGGGGGGTCTTGTTCAGCATTATAATAAGGAATTCTTTTTGTTGAATTGTCTAGGTAGTGACTGTCCCCCAGCCTTAGCACCAGAAGAGGTCCTAAAACCAATCATGAATAAAACATGATTCCTGCCTTTAAGTAACTCATAGTTATAAAGAAGAGATGCATGTGAAGAAACCATACTAATGCAGTTATCAACACCTCAGTATGAATTCCTTTTAGATACTTTTTTTCGGACTGTATTGAAGAGGGAGAGGTGGCCCCAGCATAAGAATGCTGGGAATGAGGTTGGGAGAAGTTGTCCCTTAAAGGGAGGTGGGGGATTGGAGAAATTGAGGTTTAGTAGCACTAAATAATACTCCATTTACTTTGAAGTTATGTTACATGAAAGTGAATACCCTCCCTCCAGAAATCTTGTTTTCTGATTGTACTGCAAAATGCAGTTATCAAACATTTCTATCAGTGGAAACTGGGAAAAAGAAATTACTCAAGCACATTAAGCACTGAACAGAATTTGGGTTTTTAATCATGTCATTTTGCTTCTAAGACACTCATTTTGGTCATATTGCTTTACAAAATTAACATTCCTGGAGTTTGTTGGGGGCTTTATGTTTCCCTTGCATGAAAAAATTTTGAATGTGGATTCCAAAAGAAGTTACTTTGTTTTGTTTTACCTTTTCTTATATAAGATGTTACTTATAATGAAACTATTACATCACAATTTGTGAAGCTAAAATTCACTTTAATCTAGCTCTCTTTTTTACTAATTTTATTAATAGATTACACGCTTTCAGCATTGTTTTAATTCATTTTATCTATGACAATGGAGACTCATAGAACATTTCTTAGTTTAATACCTGTAGAATTTGAAAGTATAAAGATCTTCAGGAGTAATTAATTTATTTACCTGCATTTATCCATTCAAAGTATGTTTTAAGTACAATTTTCATGATATTTATATTTGTTCATTTCATAATTTGATTAATTCAATAAACAGAGTAGGTATTGAGGTAATAACTACAAAACCCAAACATGATTCTAACCTTACCCTCCCAATTATCCCAGCTCTCCTATTCTTAATACATTAATAGCACATTTTTCATTTTGTTTTGTATTATTCCAAAGTCAAAGATGCCAGAAAGTCCACAAATTCCAATAAATTAAGACTCCCTTCCAGAGATTAGTATCAACTTAGCATTCATGACTTTTAAACTCCTAAAAGATACCACAGATTTAAAATCACCATGAAAATATTACCAGCAGCATATTTTTTCCAAAAAATACTTTATCACCTTTATGTCCATTGAATTTCTATTGCTTCTCACTATGTCTTAAACCCTTACTGTTTTAAATACTAGCTCTGTCTTTGAATATAAAAAATAACTTATTTCAGCATAGAGACTTTTATAAAGTACAATAGAGTGAATATTATTATTAGGTATTAGGCCAGCATCTAGACAAATGTTATTCTTACACAGAATATGGATATGCTTTTAAATCTATAACACTTCATAGATTAAAATTTCTGTAGTAACAAAGATCACTCAATAGTGGGTACAAATAGGGGGATATATTGTGAAGAATAAAACTCACAATTTCGTAGTACAACTTGAATTTCCTGCAATTAGTATATCAGCAATAAAATATAGACATGACTTTATCAACAACAGTAAATTTTGGATGGAGAGAAAAGCAACTGTGTCCTAACTGCCTTGAAAGAGTATTAGTAGCATTATTACAAATACCAGATACATACCCTTATATCAGTTCCACATATTTGAAACTCACTGGCCTGTGTGACCTCAAAGTTTCCAAATATTTAAGCTATAAAGGTAATTTTCATAATAATTCTTGACTTGGCCCTAGGGATAGTCCCTATTTCAGAGTGAAAGCATAATCATTAATAACGATAATTGACTAAAATGCAAATAGTCAATAGGGGAACATGCTATTGGCCTAAATGATTCTGAAGATCAGCAATTGATCTGACAACGTGATATAATTTTAAAAATGTAATAACCAGCTGATAAGCCCTTCTGTCATTAGGTAACAAAGTCCATTTCAGGGCAAAAAAACTGTTGGGTGATTTGATACTGAGATTACCAACATAAAGTTTGAAGTTTGCGAAATTGCCACCATGCAGTTACATTGGAAGCACTCTACAAACAGCTCTGTAAGGTTTCATAACCTTGGTATATCAGTGTCTAACAGCTGTGTTTGTATCAACATGTGGCAGCATCTTCCTGAGTGGTGTTCATTATTGTTGTTCCATGTTTTTGTGTGGCATTGCAAGAATGTCTGATCTTGAATTAGAGCAATGAGCAAACATTAAATTTCTTGTTAAACTTGGCAAGAGTGGAAATGAAATCAGAGACATGTTAGTCCAAGTTTATGGGGATAATGCCATGAAGAAAACGGCAGTGTACAAATGATTACATGTTTTTCTGAAGGAAGAGACTGCATCACTGATGAAGACAGGTGAGGGAGGCCAGTAATGTGCAGAATTGATGAGAACATTGCAAAAATTCATCGAATTTTGCGTCAAAATCGTCAGCTGACTATGAGAAGCATAGCAGACCAAGTAAACAATGACAGAGAAACTGTTAAGAAAATTTTACATGAAAATCTTGGCATGAGAATGGTGTGTGCAAAAATTGTCCCAAAGGAGCTCTTGCTTACGACAAATGCACCAGCTCACACGACACTGTCTGGGAGGGAGTTTTTATCCAGTAAACAAATAACTGTATTGGAACACCCTGACTGCTCACCTGATCTGGCCCCCAATGACTTCCTTCTTTACCCAAAGATAAAGGAAATATTGAAAGGAAGACATTTTGATGACATGCAGGACATCAAGGATAATATGATGACAGTTCTGATGGCCATCCCAGAAAAAATATTCCAAAATTGCTTTGAAGGGTGGACTAGGCACTGGTGTCGGCGCATAGCTTTCCAAGGGGAGTACTTCGAAGGTGACCATAGTGATATTCAGCAGTGAGGTATGTAGCACTTTTTCTGGGATTAGTTCACGAACTTAATTGTCAGACCTCAAATATAATCCATCTAAACTTTTTCTTTTTTAATGTTTCCTTTTGGTGAAAATGATGCTTGCTACTTAGTAGAAAGCATTTAAATATGAAAGTCATATTATGTAACAACGGTGTTTTAAAATCATTCAATTAGGTTTATTTTGTTTTTGCTGACCATTTTCTGCTCTTCACCTCTATTTTCTAATTACTGATTGCTATTTTCAAGATTCTGTTATTCTACCTTTCTTTGTTCTCAAGATCACTCTCCTTTACTTTAAAAAACTCTCTGTGGTTTTATATTAAAATGCATTATATTTCAGGCAACTAATTGAAGATCAAGTCAAATAAGAAATGTAAAAAAACAAAAACACCTCATCAAGTTAACTCCTGGGCTGGTCAGGCCTCACTTTAGAATGCTATTCATGCTTTATGTGTTTAAGAAAAACTGGCCAATGGAGAGATATTAGGCCTTGTCACTTAGGTGGCCACACTTTTTTCTTTACGCCCCTATCCTATCCAAGGACAGCTATACCATAAAGGTTAAGCAATGCCTGGTAAGAAATATTTCCCTTTTTTTAGCATTTTGAACTGTGTAATTTAATAAAATGTGAAGATTAAGAGGTACATGATGTAGAGTAAAAGACAGGAACCTCTATGATATGCCATGTGCTATTTGAAATAAGAGCAAAATTTAAGAGGAAATATAAGAAGCTATTTGATTGTTAAAAAAAAAAAAGCATAGAAAAACACTCAAAATGAAGCAGAGATGCCAAGGGAAGAGAAAGGGAGCCAAGGGCTACCATGTTTCCTGATGAAACCAGCACAGTTTGTTTTAACTCATGGGCATCCCCACAATACTTTTTTTGCTGAGCTAAACAGAGTGAATTCCTATTGTTTGCATCAGAGTCACCATTATCTCTTTCTCTCTTATCTCACAACTAGCCCATATCCTTCAAAATACATATAGAATCTGGAATGGTCCCACAGCATCCAAATAACCACTATGGTTCAAGAGCCACCATCTTTCTGGATTAGAACACAGCTTCCTGCTTCTGCCTTTTGCTCCATTAAAGTCCATTCTGCAACAACAGTCAGAGAAATCTTTATAAATGCATGAGAGATGATGTCAGTTCTCTGTTCAATAGCTTACAATGATTTCCCATCTCACTTCAAGTAAAAGTAAAACTGTGTACAAAGGCTCACAAAGGCCTGTATGACCTTCCTCCCTCTGACTTCTGTCCCCTGTGACCTTATCCCCATCCCTTTATACCTATCCAACTCCATTCCAGTACACTGGCCTCCTTACTCTTCTAGGAATCACACAACTTTTCTGCATTAGTTATTAATATCTGTTTCTTCTCCCCAGAAATCTCTTCCCCTAGATATCTATTTGACTCCCTTCTTCACTTCCTATTACTTTGAGTGGTTTCATTCGTGCCCTTTACCAGCACATCCTGTCCCTTTCATCCTGTCATTATTTTTATAGCAATTATCACAACCTGACGTAGAATATGTTAACTTATTATGTTTATAGTCTCTCATCCCCCACTAGAAGAGAAGCTCCATGATGGACACTGATTTTTTTTTTCTACTGGATTTCTAGTGCCTCAAATAGTAATGAGTACTCAATAAATATTTGTTAGATTAATTAATACATACAAATTAGATATAACTATATGATTTGATTCATAGAATTTCACATGGAAGGAATGTATGATAATTAGAAAGGGATAGGAAAAGGAAGGAAACAGGAACAGATGGAGAAATTTATTATAATTAAAAATAAAATATATCTTTACAATGACAGCTAAACTTTGCCATCATTTCTCTAGAGATCCAATGCAAATATCAGGAATAAGATTTAGTTCCTCAGTTCATCTCTTTAGTTCATCCAGAATTTATTTCTTTTTATGATGTGAAATAGGTCTAAATTAACTGATTTTTTTAATGGACAGTCAATTTCACTAGCATCCATTTATTGATTTAGAGGATAGTCTGTTCATCACCACTGATTAGAAATGTACTACTCTATTCCAGACCACAGGAACTACTATGATTAGAGTTTGCCACTCTTTGGCCCAGGAAATTTATATTTGTGGAGCTCTGAAGTGTGATTTTCCTCATTATCGAAACGTGTTTTTCTAGATGTACTTCATAATTTGCATGATGATTATTTTACCTAATTTAAATTCAATCTGGAAAAATCTAGTTACTACAGACATACACACTTTTTTCCCTTTAGGATATGTCTGGTTTAAAAATCACAACTATTTATTTTAGGTACTATTAATTTTAGTTACATCTTCATAGAGATATGTTGGTTTGATGATTCTTTTTATAGAGTACTAAATATTTTCAGGGTCAAAAACTCAGCTCTGCACTTAGCTCTGAAACATTACTCTGCAAATATTGCAAAGACCTTTGCACAAAGCATGTAAAATCGACCTTGAAAATGACTGTTTTTCAAATTAACCCTGCATTCGTTGCTTTAGAATTAACTAAAAGTAACATTTTTCTACAAGAAAGATTAAATTTATACAAACCAAGGCAATTATTACTGAACTTCTGACTGTTACATACAGAACATTTCCCTTGAAATGTAAATTGGTAGATATCTTTAAGTGTTTTGTTTTCTAAATATTGACAGATATTTTAAATACTTTTTACATTATTTCAAACTGTATCCTTACTCCTACTAGTAAAATCTGAAAACATGGTATACCAAAACTATATGAGTACCCTTATGCTTATGAGGAAAAGGTTATATAGTTGATATAGTAAGAAAATTATAAATGAAGAATCAGAGCCTCCAGTTTTATTATCACTGTATTTTTTCTTGTTATAAAACATGAAATATTCTCTTGGTATTTATGAAAATTAGTAGGAATTTATTTTACAAAGAGGTTATAATGAATTACATATGTGAAAGTATACTATACCTTTCTTTATAATTTACAAGACAGTTGTGATAAAAAAAAAAAGTACAGTAAATGCTGTTGCCAAGGGCTATCCAATGGAAAGACGGATCTTCAATATGGGAAGCGGCATGTCAAACCTTTGTAACAGCGTGTGACAAGTTTCAATTTATTCGGTGCAATCAGTTGGGTGTGAGCTACGGTTGAGAGAAAGTGTGCTTTACCGTGTGCTGTAAATCATCCTCCATCATGACAGTGCTCCATGTCACACATCGCTTCTGGTATACTGCAATTTCTGTCAAATAGAAACATTACGGTGTGTCCTCATCCAACTTACTCAATGGTGTCTTTTCCCCAAAGTCAAAATGATTCAGGACATCAAGGCACCCACAGCAGCACAACCAAAGACACTCATGAAAGAGGACTTCCAGAACTGCTTCAGAAAGTGGCAAGAACGATAGGATAAATGTGTTTGAAGTGAGGGGGAGTATTTTGAGAGGGATTAATGGCAGTGTGTCTTTTACTGTAATAAAATTTTTTTTTTGAGGGCAGTGTCATTGGCCCTCATATGTGGGACCCGAACCAGGGCTGCTGGCTTCCCAAGCAAGCACTTAACAACTGAGCCACTCGGCCAGCCCATAAATTTTTTTATTTAAAAATTCACCATATTGTTTGATCATACCTCGTATGTCTCTATGATCTGAATTTATCAAAATAACATTTTGCTTGCAAGTTTAGAAATATTATTTTTAAAGAAGGAAGCACAGGAAAAGGAAAAATGCTTTATTTTAAATTTTCAATTGATTGAATTTTTAAATTCCATATTTAGAATAATACTTTTTACACTATTTTTTTGACAGTCAAACAAATTAGGAACAAAAAGGTTGACTATTCAATATGTGAATTTATAATACCTAATTTAATACACTCTTTGTAACTTCTTTTTGCTAAAGAATGAGAATTAGAAAGCACTGCAAGAAGTATAATATGCCTTTCTTGTGCACGTCATACATACATACATATACATGTAGCTTTTTTTTACTAGGAGACGATTAAAGTTTATATTATTTATAAACTAATATAGTTCATCCTTTTAACCCTAGAACTTGTGACTAATGTTACCTTTGTGGCCAAAGGGACTTTGCACATATCATTTTTATTATGGACTTTAAGATCAGATTATTCTAGATTCTTCATGTGGGCCTAATATAATGACATAAGCCCCTAAATGCAGAAAACTTCCTCTGGCTGGAGGCAGAAAGAGATGAGGATGACAGGAAAATCAGAGACTCCAAGTGTGAGAAGGAATGGACATGTGTTTTCTGGCTGTGATAAGAGTCTAGACAGTCAACACCTTGATTTCAGCCTTATGAAACCTGGAGCCAAGAAACCAGCTGAGCCAACCTAGATTTCTGATCTACAGAATTTGGAGACAATAAAGTTGTATTGTCACAATATTATTTATATCACTATTTTAATATGATTATATCATTCCACACATATGTCCATTATTACATTATATTATTAAATTAGAGTATACCAAGCTCTATATTTTTAGATTTATATTTAAATTATTTTATGTAAAGCATACATCTGTGAAATAAAATCAACCCAAATACTATTAAACTTAAACCTTTATATCAACATGGGGGTTATGAAGGAATATTATGGCTTAAAAGAAGACAGATATATATGTACACACACACACACACACACACTGGGGGTGCCAAAAAAATGTATACACATTTTAAGAGATGTTATCTATGCTCAAGCAGTAGTTCCCGTAATCAGAAGTGTCTGGACGCTGATGGTAATCACTTTGAGCACCTCTTATAATTGCAGAAGTCAAACATGACTTGTATTCATCTTTTGCTATAGGTATATATTATTACTATTTTAATAGTTTTTTCCTTTCTTACGTTTCTTAAAATGTATGTACATTTTTTTGTTACCCTCTGTATATATGTAAGACTTTACCTTTAGCAACAGGGTCAGTCAGACATCAGTTAGTTTGGAAATAATTACTTCACAATGGTTTTTAAAAGAGGGAGGATCTGATCTGTAAATTGGCAGCTGAAAGCTGGGAAATTTGTGTTTTATCAAAAACAATGGGGAGGAATAGTTAGGGGCTAAAAACATGTGAGGGATACAGTGGAAAATGTTCAGTCTTTTGTGGTTTCTTACCTACATTTCTCTTTTCCATTAATGTCATGCTACTTCTGAGTTTATTTTGTACATATTTAAAACATATTCCCATGAACAGCAAAATTTTTGCAGTAATTTTAAATATTTGTGATGGTTTCCTAAAATTGAAATATTTGTGATGATTTCCAGCTTTCTAAAAGGATTTTTTTCTTAAGGGAAAAAAAAAATCAAAGTTCTTGACTGAATTGAAATAATGACCTACAATAATAATGTCCTCTAGGGATATGGGCTATTTATTTATAGGTTAAAATGGAGGAAGGAAGGAACTGATTTTTGCTTTAGAAACTTGTGTAGAAGAGTTTCATTTTTTAAATTTTTAATTTTTTACAATTTAAATTAGTTTATTTTTCATATTTTAAATTAATTTCTTTTGTATTTCCAAATTTTTAAATTACTTTTTGTATTTGTACCTATACTACCATCACTTGTTTCTTATTTTTCTATCTCCTTTTTTTGTAATTATATATTACAACAAATAAATAAACTCTCAAACTTGGAGGGCACAAATTATTATTATTTTTTTTCACAAATTATTTTTGAGCAAAATCCTTCTACCTCTTTCTCTCCAGTTTCACACTTTTAAGGTAATTGCTTCTAAGAGCTTGCTTTGCAATCTTCCAAATACATTCCATAAGTATTCAAAAACTTATTATAAGTTAAAGCAAATACAAGCATTATATATGTGTGCATTTTAAAAACCAATTTTATCATGTAATTCATATAATTCTGCCTTAAAAATAACATTAACTCCTATTCAGACATTTTTCTACATTGGTACATAGAAATTACATTCCTTAGCAGTCTTATTTGTATTGTAAGCATATTATATGAAGCAGCTCCTTTCCAGTTTTCAACTTAGTCTGGTTTTGTTAATCAAAGAACCTCAACAGTGAGAACTGTACTGTATTTACTTATTGGATGTGGTAATTGCTTAAAACATTATCCTATGAATAAAATGACTGAGCCTATGGGGTTTAGCTCAAACATTGCCCTCCTTGGAACAGCCATCACAGACCAGTGTCTACAAAGTTGTACTTCCCAACACACACTCCCACTTCTGTCACACTGTGTATTTCGTTTACAGCAACTGCCACAATATGAAATTATTGTATTTTTGCTTCTTTATTTTCAGTAAATCTTCATTAGTCAAAATGCTTGTCTGTCCTTTTCTTGTTCTGTTTCCCAGTATTTAGACAACTCCCTGGCACACAGTAGATATTCAGGAAATACTGACTAAATAACTAAATGGATGGAAAGATAGATAGATGGATGGATGGATGGATGGATGGATGGATGGATGGATGGATGGATGGACGGACGGACGGATGGACGGATGGACGGATAGTATCTGCATCATATGACTTTTACTCACTGTCCTTCCTTATTTACCTGTTCTCTGACATCGTGGAAAGCTAGGAATGCCAGGTTAATGACCTCTAAGAAAATGACCAACAATGAATACCAACTAGAGGACCTGGACTAGGAGTGATTTCATGAGCGATAAACTGAGAATGAGCTGAAGCTTGCAAAAAAAAATTGCTAGGACTAACATTTCAGGTTTTAAAATCATTTTCAGAGCAAGACTCACAACAATAAAAATCACAGTTTAATTTATTGGAGTGCATGGGGCAATGTTATGAGGTGACAGAAAATGTGAAATGTCTCAGTTCCTATTTTGTTTCATTTTTTCTTTTCTGTCAGACTGAAAGGGACAGAATATTGTCATGAAAAAGTTGAATCTTGCAAAAAAGAGGAGAGAATACCTTATTCAGAATGAGATGTGTCTTGGCAAGGGACCCCTAAAAGTCAACTTTGGCACTGGGACATGGTACATGTAATTGATTTGAAAGATTATTCTAAGGAATCACAAGTGGGGAAAGATAAGGTGAGGAAGGGAGAAAGGCAAACAAAGGCATATTAATGAGTGGCCTATACTATACTTATATTCATACCAAATATATCAGATTATCTCGGGTAGGGAATCAAATGATCAGTTTTTTGTGTGGGGGGGAGGGGGTTGGCAGGATGACTCAGTTGGTTAGAGCACGTGCTCTTAACAACAAGGTTGCCGGTTTGTCTCCTGCATGGCATGGTGGGCTGCGCTCCCTGCCATTAGATTGGAAATGGCGACTGGACTTGGGGCTGAGCATGCCCTCCACAACTAAGATTGAAGGACACAACTGGATTGACTTGAAGCTGATGGGTCTTGGAAAAAACAGTTACCCAATAAAAATTAAAATAAAATTTAAAAAAGCATCAGCAGTATTTAACGTTCCCTAGGTAATTTTAATATACATCCAAGTTTGAAAGTCGATGTTCTAGTTCTTACTATTTAAAGTGTGTTCCTTACAACAGAAGCAGCAACAGCAGCAGACAGGAAACACAAAGATTTCAGAATTTTGGTTCCTGCCCCAGACCAGCAGAATCAGAACCTTAACTTTAACAGAGTCTCCCAGTTATTCATATGAACATCCCAGTTGGAGAGACCATACATTAGAACTACTTGTGGAGCTGTAGAAGTACTAATACCCCAAAACTAAAGGTACCAACTCCAGAAATACTGATTTATTGGGTCTGGGGTGCATCAGGCTTTTTACAGTCTTCCCCAGCTGATTCAATTATGCAACAAGGTATGATCATCACTAGTGTAATCGTTTCAGTTGGAGTTGTATTTTAAAGATGTTTATAGATTTCTCCTATAGTATCTCAGTGCCTAGCTCCTATTAAAATTATTGTGCTAATATCACTGATGATACTTTTATTCTTTACTTTCTCCATCATCCCTGAATGCTGTTCCTTTATATTTTATTTATTCTCTTGTCCTTTCTTAACTCTTTTTTTTCTCCACTGCTGCTTCCTCATTTGATGCTTATACCTGAGACTATATTTCCAACCAACTCAGAGTTTTCCATCTTACCTGCTGCCTGTTTAGAATCATGTGGGAAGCTCTTAAAAAATACTGATGTCCAGGTGCTACCCCAGACAGTCTGATGCAATGATTTGTGGCAGACCCATGGTTTATTTTTTCTTTTTTTGCTCAGTTTGAAAGCTCTGCTGAAAATTTCACTGTGCTAAATTTCAGACCCTCTGAGCTTTTTTATCTTGTCTGGAACTTTGAAAGACAAACGAAAAAGAATAAATGATCACGGAACATCTGTTAAATGCCTTCCTGTATAAGCCCCCTTAGTTTGGTCTGTGCATTGACATTTCATTGTTTAGCACTGTAACCTCATATTGTTGTAATGTTTAATATACAGTTGGTGAAAAACTGTAGAAGAACATGTTCTCAAAAAACCTATTACTGGGCTGGCCGAGTGGCGCATTGATTAAGAGCTGGCTTGGGACACCAGTGTTTCCTGTTTGGATCCCACATATGAGGGCCAGTGACACTGCCCTCTATAGCTAAGATGGTGAACAACAGCTCCACCTGGATCTGGGCTGCTATGAGTCCCCGGGGATGACATAGCTGAAGCCCCTACTGCAGTGGGCTGCCATAGGCTACAGTGAGGGGCTGGCAGCCAACATGAGCGACGGGCAGCTGGTGTGAGCTGCCAAGAGCCACTGTGAACGGCTGTCCAGAGGCTGGCAACCGATTTGCCTCACTCAGGAGAGCGCAACGATAATACCAACATGGGCCATTGAAGCAATGTCTTCCACAACTAGACTGAAGAACAAAAGGACAGCAACTTGTCTGTTCCCCTTCCCCGATTCCTCAACACTGTTCCCCTCCCCCAATTTCCCAATAAAATCTTTAAAAAAACACCCCAAAACCTATTACTTAATTCTCACAACACTCGAGTTAGATATTTTTCCATGTTGCAGATGAGGTTATGTGACTGAGTGAGGATCACCGGGAATTTATGATTAGAAGAAGACGGATCAAGTTATCATTAATACTGTTTTTCCTAGTTAAGAAACAGAGATGGTGGGCTGACCAAGTGGCTCGTTGGGTAAGAGTTGGCTTGAGACACCAGCTCTGAGCAGCAGGGCCCTGGTTTGGATCCCACATGAGGGACAGTGACGCTGCACCCTGTACAGCTAAGATGGTGAGCAACAGCTCAACCTGGAGCTGGGCTGCTCTGAGTCTCCTGCGACGATGTAGGCTGCAGCCCCTGCTGCAGTGGGTTGCCATAAGCTACAGTGAGTGGCCAGCAACCAGCATGAGCAGGTGGCAGTTGGCATGAGCTGCTGTGAGCCACTGTGAGCGGCCATCCAGAGGCCAGTGACCGATCTGCCTCACCCAGGAAGAGCGCAATGATAATACCAACATGGGCCAGTGAAGCAATGTCCTCTACAACTAGACTGAAGAACAAAAGAACAGCAAATTGTTTGTTCCCCTTCCCCGCTTTCCCAATGCTGTTCCCCTCCCCGAATTCCCCAATAAAATCTTTAAAAAAAAGAAACAGAGATGGTAACACTTGTCCCCTAGTGCTCCCAGGGTACCATCATGTGTGTCCCACTAAAACATATACAACCCACAGGTATCAAATGCCAAAACAGTTCTAAATTTGATTACTATTGAATATGCTGTATTTTCATAAAGTTGCTTCCCATATATAGACAGAAGGTAGATTCTTTTCCTCGTGAAAAGTTCCACTTATCTTTTTAATATTCCAAATAAAAAATAATTTCTATTTTCTAGTATGCCAAGAGATTTAACCACCATGTACTAAATGAACATAATTAACTGGTTGGGACAAATTATATATAGGCCATAGTTACTTGAAATATAAGAAATGTTCAGTATAGTGATTCTTCTTATCAGTACTGATTATCTTATAAATTTTATCTAATAAGGGGCAGCACCAGGTTTACTATTAATGACATTAATCAACATGGTATCCACCTTTGTTATAAAATGTTACTGTACTCAATGTACACTTTATCATACAATGTTTTGTAAATGAATTTCTGTTGAGAAGTTTTAGGAGTTTAGTTCCAGGAATACTTATAATTCCCTTAAGTGGTATTCTTTCCCATTCTGATTATGAGAGCTACGTCACTATGTCATGTTTGGCCTTCATTGACCCAAACTCAAAAATGAAATTTTATGTATTCACAGCAAATCTAAAAAACTCACAGTTTTTGAATATTTTAATTACTCTTTTCCTTGGCCCAAATACTCAGTCTATCCTGTAGTCTTATTGTACATGGGTTTTCTTGAAGCCCCCTCAAACTACTTCAGAGAGCTGTGTCTTAGAAGTAAACTTTACAAATGGAATTCACTGTCTCTTATCCATTTTTCATGCTTCTTCTAGGCTATCTGTAATTACACCCAGGCTTCCGTCACTCTGTGGTTTCATTCTGAGTCTCAGCGGGTACCATTTTTTTTCTCCTCAGGAAACCTTGCCATTTGAGTAAGAAAATGCCTCCTTTCCAGGCAAAGCTATCAGAAAAAAAAGCATCTCTTTCATTCTCTCTCATCCATCTTTGCATGAGAGAAATTTCCAGTGGCAGAAAATACTCTTCATCAAAACCATTAGAAGTCAAATTGGATTTCAAGCTTCTACCTTTAGTTCTTTACTGAACATCTATGGAGGTTATATGATCTTTTCTCAGGTTAATTGTACTTTCCAACTATGATCTCCTGAGAGTTCCCTGGCCCCTGCCATATTTTTAAGAATTGGATCAGTCATCTCTTCTTTATCCTCAGAACCATTCCTGTCCTTCCCCTGCCCTGTCCTACATTACCAGGGAGTGACCACTAAAGAATCCATCACCCAGGTTCCCTTGCCCAAATGGTTCCTGTTAGATTTAACCAAGAGGTACTGGCAAGAGATTTGAAGAAGGGAGGAAGAAAGAAGTCAGAGTATTTCCACCCCTTCTTTCTGATTAAGAAGCAGTGTCTCCAGGAAGTTGCTTCTTCTGCAACATATTTCCTCTGTGAGTCCAGCTTTCAAAGAAAGGCTCTTTTTTTTTTTTTGAGGGCAGTGTCACTGGCCCTCATATGTGGGACCCAAACCGGGGCCACTGGCTTCCCAAGTCAGCACTTAACCAACACGTGACTCGGCCGGACCAGAAAGGTTCTTAATTCATAGTCTTCACTTATACCTGGCAGCCCAAGCTATGTTACTTTAACATTACTTCTTACCCTTAACCCTTTTATTTTTTATTTAAAAAAATTTTCCAGGTTTATTGAGATATAATTAGCATATAACATTGTATAACTTTAAGGTAGACAAATGATGATTTGCTATATGAATATATTGCAAAATGAGTACCATGATAAGGTTAGTTAACACATCTATCACCTCACATAGTTATCTCTTCTTTTTCCTAGTGAGAACTTTTAAGATACTCTTAGCAACTTCCAAGTATACAATACAGTATTGTTAACTATAGTCACCATGGTATATATTAGATTCCCCAAACTTATTCATCTTATAAGAAAGTTTGCATCCTTTGATCACTTTCACACATTTCCTCCATCCCCCACTTCTATCCCTGGTAACCACCGTTCTACTCCTTGTTTCTATGAGTTAGATATTTGTTTTTAGATTCCACATATAAGTGAAATCATACAGGACTTGTCTTTCTTTGACTTATTTCACTTAGCATAATGCCCTCAAATTTCATCCAAGTTGTCACAAATGGCAGGACTTCCTTTTTTATGGCAGAATAATAATATATATGTGTATTTCACATTTTCTTCATTTATCTTTTGACAGGCATTCACATCGGTTTCATGTCTTGGCTATTGTAAATAATGCTGCCATGAACGTGGGAGGATGCACATATCTCTTCAAGACAGTAATTTCAGGGCCGGCTGAATGGCGTGTTCGTTAAGAGCTGGCTTGGGAAGCCAGCGGCCCCAGTTCGGATCCCACATATGAGGGCCAGTGACACTGCCCTCCATGGCTAAGATGGTGATCTACAGCTCCACCTGGAGCTGGGCTGCTGTGAGTCCCCGGGACAGCATAGCTGCAGCCCCTGCTGCAGTGGGGTGCCATAGGTTACAGTGATTGGCCAGCAGCCAGTGTGAGCGGCTGGCAGCCACAGTGAGCTGCCAAAAGCCACTGTGAGTGGCCATCCAGAGGCCGGTCACCGATCTGCGTCACCCAAGAAGAGTGCAATGACGATACCAACATGGGCCAGTGAAGCAATGTCCTCCACAACTAGACTGAAGAACAAAAGGACAACAACTTGTCTGTTCTCCTTCCCCGGTTCCCCAGTGCTGTTCCCCGCCCTCAATTCCCCAATAAAAATAATCTTTTAAAAAGAAAAGATAGTAATTTTACTTCCTTAAGACATATACCTTTAAGAGGACTTCCAGAACTACTTCAGAAAGTGGCAAGAATGATACGATCGATAAGTGTGATCGAAGCGAGGGGGACTATTTTGAGGGGGATTAATGGCAATGTGTCTTTTGCTGTAATAATTTTTTAAAATTTAAAAAAAATTACTGTATCTTTTGATGATACCTTGTACCTACTGCTCATTATCTTCTTTGAAAAAAAAATGTCCATTAAGGTCCTTTGCCCATTTTTAAATTGGATTATTGGCCCTCCCCACCCCCCCCCTTTTTTTTTTTTTTTGCTACTGAGTTGTATGAGTTTCTTATATTTTTTGATTAATCCCTTATGAGCTATGCAGTTTGCAAATAGTTTCACTCCTTCTATAGGTTTCCTTTTCATTTTGTTGATGATTTTGCTGTGCAGAAGCCATTTAATTTGATGTAGTCCCACTTGTTGATTTTTGCTTTTGTTGAGTGTGCTTTTGGTGTGTTATCAAAAAAAAAAATCATTGCCAAGACCAATGTCAAGGAATGTTTCCGTTATGTTTTCTTCTAGGAGTTTTATGGTTTGGGGTCTTCTAATTAAGTCTTCAATTCATTCTGAGTTATTTTTCTGAGTGTTAACCTGCTTTATCCCTCCTTCTCTAGAAGGGGTTAAGAGCTTCCTGATATTGAAAACCTCTGGGTTACTTCACTTTTTTTGTGTGTATTTTCATCTCTTCCAACATGTTTACAAGTAGATATTTGCTATTGGGCTACCTCAACAGGGCTTTCTTTTCCTTCCTGAAATATGACTGATACGAGGATTTAAATATTATTTTAACTCTCCCTAGTTTTATTATATCCTTGAAAAACTTAATATATTTAGACTTTTGGATAAAGTTTAAAAATTATATATTTTTAAATGTTCCCCTAAAGTAGAAACATATCTATATTCATCTATCCTTTCTACTATCGAGCCATCTATAAACATTAACACATTTATAAATTTATACTTTGCACTAGTATTTACACACACAAGATACATATTTACTGACAACTCATGACAACTCCTTTTCAATATATGGTAGTTTTGGTATGATTTTTATATTCAGACTAAAAGTATGGAAGGGATGTATTTTCAACACAAATTCCACATCAAAATGTTAGGCGTATCTCCTGCATTGCACTGGCTTCCAGAATTAATAGGAAGAGAAAATTACAAACATTGCATGCAGTAATAGCTAAGCATGGCTGGTAATAGATTGGCATTATGGCTAAGAATCATCAATGAAATATGCAATGTATAATGTCTCGTGTGGATGTATAAGTAATTTTGTTCCATTGCTGCTGGGAATTAGCTTTATTTCCCATGCTACATGCATATTTTCCGTTTCATTTGGATAAACGCTTAAGTATGCAACGATCTCACCAGTTATAATTTTCATTTATCTTATACAAGAATGAGCATCACTGCATGGTTCTGATAGTTGGTTTGTCTTACAAAATTTTATTTCTCTTTCCTTCTAAACTAACATGTTCATGATAGAATAAGGCAGATCAGGGAGAGTACAGGTTTAAAATTTAGTTTCAGTGAAGGAATGAAAATGGGCACTCCAAGTAGTTAGAAAGTATCATTGATTTTTCTCAGCATGATGATTGGTACAGAATCTATTCTGGAGCTCCTTTTTTCATCAAAAAGGGCTTAAGGTGGACTTAGAAAAAATATATAGTATTAAGAGCAACTTCCACAGAGAGGAAATAAAACATAGGTTTTCACAATGTTATTAAATGTAGTTAGGTCATATAAGCAATGGGACCCACATAGTAGGAGAATTTTTGGTATTTATTTTTAATTTTGAGTTTCAATCAATGGCATTGTTTTTATTTCTTTTTCAAAATGTTAGTTAGAGTTAGTAAAGAAGGTTATAAATAACAATGTTAATACTTGGAAAAGTAGAGACAAGAGTGGGAAGTGAGGCAGACGTCCTTTAAAGTCTACTTCAAGCTAATTGATTAGGTTTTCTTAATTTAATTATTTGTAAGGAAATGAGTCACCCTCTCTCACCTGTCCCTACAACTTTACAGTCTACCTGGGGGAAGAAATTCTCAAAATAATTTTTTAGAGTGGAAATCAACAAAACATAGTGCAACATGACCTATTTCTAATTTCGAAAAATTCTATTTCTGGAAAAAAATTTATTTTTTTTAATTCAAGTGAAGTTTGCCTTGATTTCTGTGTCTAATATCACTGAGAGATGTAGATTGTTTCAAGTATCCTGAAACCCTGAAGTCTATCAAAGAAGAAAATGTTGGGCCGGCTGAGTGGCTCAGTTGGTTAAGAGCTCACTCAAGAGTGCGAGCTGAGCTCTGAGCAACAGCAGTTCGATGCCCAGCCCGAGCTGAGCTGTCGCTGAGCTGCCAACAGGTGGCAGGATGGCTCAGCTAAACAAAAAAAAATGAATATGTTTAGCAGTTCTGAACTTTCATACTCACAACTTCTGACTAAAACACGAGAATAAAGAAAAAAATGAATTAGGTGGTTAATCACAAGACTCCAGAAGAAATACTCACTGACATCAAGGATTATGAAGCAAATATACTGGTGTTTAAAGAAGACAGTAGGGAACTATATTGGCCTCTCTCTCCCCATTTTATCTGGCTTCAGTAAAAATGAGGAAACTATGAAAGTATTTCTTTAACAAAGGCCATTTATTACTTGAGGCATTATGGGGTAAGTCACTGCTCCCCTGTATTCACCACACACATAAAAATGCAGGAAGCCAGATCATAGTCATGGACTGGCGATGACCACCACTTCCTGAGAAGTGCAGTTTTTAACAAATAAAGGGCTAATGCAGGGGGTATGATTTGGAACAGTTGTGATAGTAGTTGTATTCTCCACAAATTCGGAGTGTCAGGAAGTAGAAAGAATCAAACTTCAAATCTTTATTCCCCATTGTCAACAAATGGCTGCAGGGTATATCTACCTAAAAGAACTTGTTGCGTATGTTGAATTGAAATATTAATTTGTCTTTAAATTTATATATGAAATAGAGATGCTTTCAACTACTGGATAGACAATAAGAGACAAAAAAACTGAGACAAGCATTCTGTAGAGTGAAATCTTTCTCTGCAGCCTTAGAGAAAAAAATATATCTCTGTGCACATTCTTGTTTTTTGTATTTTTCCTAGAAGACAATGGAAAAGATGTGAACAGATCTGCTAGGTGCTCCTAAAACATTGTAAGGGCACATGACTTATAAAACACTAAAACAAGAAATCATTAATCAAGGGCAAGCAGAATGGCACTCTGCTTAAGAGCTGGCTTGGGACATCAGCTCTGAGCAGCATGGCCCCGGTTTGGATCCCACATATGAGGGACAACAACACTGCCCTCTACAGTTAAGATGCCGAACAACAGCTCCACCTGGTTGCCTCTATGGCTAAGATGGTGAACAACAGCTTCCCCTGGAGCTGGGCTGCTGTGAGTTGCTGGAGATGGTGTGGCTGCAGCCTCTGCTGGAGTGGGCTGCCACAGGCTACAATGAGTGGCTGGCAGCTGGTGTGAGCTGCCAAGAGCCGCCGTGAGCAGCTGTCCAGAGGCCAGCGACTGATCTGCCTCACCTCGCAAGAGCACAAGGATGATACCAACATGGGCCAGTGAAGCAACGTCCTCCACAATTAGACTGAAGAACAAAAGGACAGCAACTTGTCTGTTCCCCTTCCCCAGTTCCCCCACACTGTTCCCCTCCCCCAATTCCCCAATAAAATCTTTTAAAAAATTTTTAAATCAATAACAGAATGAGTTGAAGCCACATGACTTATATATAAGAAGAAAAACTACATCACAATATACTTAGGTTTCATTCTCTTTCTTAAAATTTCTCTACCTTGCAGAATAACTTTGTTATTTCTCCACATAATTAATTTGATTTTTTTCCATTTCCCTTGTATTCAGTGTCATATTTCTAAAATTGTATGTAGCCTATGATGATATAAATTTTTCTCTTGGATCTAGACATCCTGCAGACACCTTTTCTATGGATTAATTGATAAAACAACTTCCATTTTTAGAAAATGAGTAGTGTTTGTATCATTTTAAAACTTCTTAAAACTCTAGATATTAATTAGAACATACTTCTCTGTCACAACAGACACTTTTTTAGGGTTAATTTGCATCACAAATCTCCAAGAACACTAGCCAAATTTATTTAACGTGGGAACTTATTTTTCTTTTTCTGAGAACAACATACACTAAATAACACTACCGCATATTCTAAAATAGGCAAGCTTACTATCTAGGTTGGTTTCTCTTTACACTTGCTTTTCTACTCCTTTGTTCAGAATAAGCCAGTCCCATTTATAATTTATGAATATCTATATTATTGTGTTCTGAAACGACATCTTTCTTGAAAATATGGTGAAGAAGGAAAATATGAACCTCAATGTCAATTTGGCAAGCATTTGTCTTAGTGACCTTCTTGCCTTACTGATTTTTATTTAGCATAGCGTAGTGTTTCAGTTGCATGGCTATGAGGTAGTAAAATCTACTACTTGGTACCTTAAAAAAGACAAATACTTCTAAACAGAATCATGGCTGTCCATGTGAAAACATTAATTACCATTAGAATGAAAACCAGAAAACATAGCAAAGATGAATGCCCTTACTAATTTTGGGAAATGTTCTTGAGACGTTTGAGTCCAAAGCAATAGTATTTAAATAGTCATGAGAAACGTGAATAATGTATTAAAAACAACTTAATTCTCATTTTTGGCATATGATATGCTTTGAAATTTTAAAATAATCTCTGGAAATAATTGATAATGAGAGTGGCATAAATTAAATAGGTATAAAGTAAATAGAAGATACAAGAAGTGGTATGTATTTACAATAATTATAAAATTATTTCTTAAATGTTTTTAGTTACAATAGCAACAAGACCAGAACTACACATGAATAAATTAATAATACATGACATATATTTAAAAATAAAAATGTTTAAAATCTTTATTAGGACTGATGAAAATGCTATAATTCTTGTTACTGAATATGATTATATATACATGTATACATATATTTTCTTCTAAATGATATGTATAATCTTATAATTAATTACAATTGTAACATAAACTTCAATAGACTATTATTAATTTGAAACTTCACTCCGTGATTCTGAAGCTCACCTTTATGGGAATAAATGGGTGAAAAAAAATAACATTTTGCAAATGAAGAGTGATGCCTTCCTTTCTGGTATTAAACTATATGATAAACTATAATATTTGAATACATGATTTTGACATGAAAATCAATGGACTGGTTAAAAAAGTGACTAGCTAGTGCAAATGCAGTGAATTGTCAGTTCTAAAAACATAAAGGTATGATAAAGGTAGCATAAAGAAGTAACAAAGAAGAAATGGATTAGACAACAATTGTCATAGGTTGATTTCTCCTGTAACAGATGCTGGAATAGCGTTTGAGAGAAAGATGTTTATTACAGATTAATATCTGTGAAAGGAAAGGGAGGGGACAGCATTGGAAATAGGGAGAGCCCAAACCACAATGGATGTCTGACACATTCTCACCTGTCCCAGCAGATAACTCTAGAGCAAAGACTGCACACAGTTTCCTCAGTTGGGCAGAGATGCCCAGAAATGACCTTTATACCAGACATGGGCTGCCCAGGGAAAAGGGGGACATGGGTAAAGGCAGCTCTGAGCAACAAACACAGACTCTGAAGCAGTTGACAGTGGGAGGCTGTCTGCTTACTCACTCCCAGCAGCTGGGCAACAAATACTTCCTTTCAGGGTAGTCTGGGCAGTGCCTCTCTATGTCTACCATGATTGAAAAATGACTAAAACCCAATTAATTTTTTAAGATTATTAAAAATCCAATTAAGTTATAACATTAGATTCTCTCACATCTTTCCCCCAAATAAATGCCAGAAAAATTTATAATGTTTAATATAACATGAAATTCTTAATTAGAAAAGAATGTTGTTGACTCCACTCTTTTGATTCTCAACTGAAGTATTTCACCCAGATTTTAGGAAGAGATGTAGCAGTATCTATAATAATGGGAAAAAATCACAAGGAAAATGATGAATAGATTAATATAAATCTGGAGATATCTTCCATTGCCATTGCCAGCAATATGGAAATCTTCTCAAATATAAAACATCCAGAAAGTCTGCATTTCTGAAGGAACTGAAAACTAGTGAGAGTATTAAGAGAGTAGTATGGGGCTGGACAAGTGGTGCATTGGTTAATAGTTGGCTTGGGATGCCAGCCCTAGGCAGCAGGGCCACCAGTTTGGATCCCACATGAGGGCCAGTGATGCTGTGCCCGCTACAGCTAAGATGGTGAGCAACAACTTGACCTGGAGCTGGGCTGCTGTGAGTTGCCAGTGACGGTGTAGGCTGCAGCAGGGCTGCAGTGGGCTACAGTGATCTACTGTGAGTTGCTGGTAGCCAGCATGAGCTGCGGTGATCGGCTGTCCAACAGCAGTGAGCGATTGCCTCACCCGGGAAGAACACAATGATAATACCAACATGGGCCAGTGAAGCGACGTCCTCCACAACTACAGTGAGGAACAAAAGAAGAGCAACTTGTCTGTTTCACTTCCCCGATTCCCCAACACTATTCCCCTCCCTCAATTTCCCAATAAAGTCTTTAAAAAAAAGAGAGAGAGTAGTATGAAAGCTTCACTGTGCAGTTTTGCAGATTTCTTTTAATCCCAAAGGAAAATAAATCATCCTAGGGTAAACAGGAATTGCAACTAAAAGCAATAAATAAACCCACAATTTTCAGACTCATGCAGTAAAAAGTAGGTCAAAAAAGTCATTAGAGACCAAGGCTAAGATCACCCACACCCTCATATTCCCAGATACTATGTACAGAGACTAAAGCTGGACAGTGAAGAAGGCTGATAGGGAAAAAATGGATTCGTTTGAAATACGGTGTTGGAGGAGAGCTCTATGGATACCCTGAACCACCAGAAAGATAAACAGGTGGGTCCTAGAGCATAGTAAGCCTGAAACATCGCTGGAGGTAAAAATGACAAAACTGAAGCTGTCCTACTTCCGGCACATCATAAAGGAGGCACAGTTCTTTGGAAAAGACAATAATGCTGGGAAAAATAGAAGGCAGCAGGAAAAGAAGAGGACCAAATATGAGATAGATTGGCTCCATAAAAGAAGCTATTGGCATGAGTCTAGAGATGCTGAGCAGGGCTACTGAAGACAGGACATTGTGGACATCACTCATTCATAGCGTCGCCAGGAGTTGGAGATGACTCAAAGGCAAGTAACATATGTAAAAATGTCTTCCCATTGTCACAAAGAAATAGCAAAAATAGCTTGTCTCTCTTGGCTTGATCTCAGAGTGCAGGTAGGTGAGGGGCTTGACATTTCCCCCATTGAAATTAAAAAGCACAAACCTACCCACAAAAGAGTTTGAAATTTAATTTTTCATTATTTAAATGATTCAAGAACTTCCCATTCAAAGTGAGAGAGATAGATAGAGAATACATGATTCTAGGCTGTTGATACTACCGAGACACCAGGAAGAAGCAAATACAAACCTCCTCGGAGCAATCTGCTCTCAGTGCAAGTATTTAAAATTAACAAGGAAGTGTAAATTTTTTAACATGGATAAAATTCAAGAACACAATATTGCGTGAAAAGTAGACGTTGTAGGAAATTACAGAAATAAATAATTTACTGACAGAGTGAAAAAAGACAAATCAATTGTTTGGGGGATAAATATCTACTTAACCATAGCAGAAAATCAGGCCTAGAATTTTGTACCAACTATCTCCAGAGGGTGGGTTCCTCTGAGAATGGAAGAAGGAGGGAGAGAAATGAGTTTGGAAAGGGATATTCAGGAGTTTCAAGTCTATCATGCTTTGTTTCTCTTTAAAAATCTGGAGCAAATATGATCAAATGGCTGCTTTGGTTTGGAATTTATTACTTTTATTGTTTTGAATATTTGGTAGAAATATATCTTTCAGCTGATAAAGACATTCTTGTGCTTTTTCCTTCAAAACTGTTTCTCCTTCCTTTTTCTGGAATTTCAATTAAATGGATAGAGAGAACTGATAGGTTAATAACAAAAGGTCCTTGGAATGGTACCTGCACATTTTAAGTGCTATATTTGTATGATTATTTTTACTACCTCTCCTATTTTTTAATTTCATTAACTATGTATTCTGTCCTTTGGTGGTTTCTTCAAATTTATCTTCCAACACTTACATTGAATGGATTGCTCCAAATACATCTACTTTTACATGTGGATTTTATAGTTTTATAACACAGAAGCTTCCACTTTTACTGCTGTTATTCAAATACATTAGTCTTTTACTTTCTGGTTTTATATATTGTTTTTATGTATACATAAGCCTTCTCCAACAAAAACGTAATAACACCTTTATTTTGTTAGGGGATAAAAGAATAACCACACCATGTCACACCTTTCCTTCCCATTCGTGAAGTCTTGATTTGAATCCTATTTTGGCTAGCTGGAATATACCTGTTAATAATGATGCCAGGAAAGACACAAATGGTATTTTCTCCCCTAAATCACCACATATATTAGAATGTCTTTCTTGTTTGCAGGACAACTTAAATAAGTATAAAATTTTGGATCACAATAATTGCCCTGAAGTCTGTATGTTTGTCTCCATTATCACAATGTGTGTATCTGCTAGTGGATATCTGCTGAATATATGAAGAATTAAAAGAATAGATAGAAGGACTGGCCACGTGGCTCAGTTAGTTAAGAGTTGGCTTGAGAACGCTAGCTCTGAGCATAAGGGCCATAGGTTCAGTTCCCACATGGGCCAGTGATGCTGTGCCCTCTACAACTAAGATGGTGAACAACAGCTCAATCTGGAGCTGGGCTGCCGTGAGTGGCCAGAGATGGTGTAGGCTGCAGCGGGGCTGCAGTGGCTGCCATGAGCTACCAGCACCCAGCATGATCGGCCAGTGAGAGCTGCCATGAGCCATAGTGAGTGGCCATCCAATGGCCCGTGACTGACTGCCTCAGTTGGGAAGAGCGCAATGATAATACCAACGTGGGCCAGTGAAGTGATGTCCTCCACAACTAGACTGAAGAAAAAAAGGACAGCAACTTGTCTGTTCCCCTTCCCCAGTTCCCCAATAAAATCTTTAAAAAATAAAAAATAAAAATGTAAAAGAATAGGCAGAAGTGTCCATGAACTGAAGAAAAATTAAGGTTTCCAGCTGAAAGTACTTTACAGGTTCCAAGTTGAGGGAAAATTTTATAAAGTTTCAGATATTGAGTAGGTTACTTACAAGGATATATCAAGGACATAGATGAAACAAATTCAGTATCAGAAATTGTGAAATTAAAAGACAAATGCATCAAATATGATAAGAAAGCATATTTTGGCATCATAAAAGAGATGTATTAATTACATATAATAGTAATAGATTTTTCTGTGACAAAGGACATAATTGTGAAACACACAAGAAAAATTCTCCTAAAAATAAATGGGAAAATTTGACAATACTTCATTATGGTTGGGGCCTGTCTTATATTATCTATAAAATTGATCTATCCAGTATACAAAATGTAAGCAAAGACAAAAAGGATGTGAATGCAATAAGCAAAGTCAATTAAAGATGTATTCATTTGATAAAAATTGAATGCATTGAGTGCCTACTTTGAGGAATGGGGGGGATCAACAACTAAAACTGACAAGGTCAGTGCTGTCATGAAGTTTACTTTCAAACTAGGGAGACAAATACTAAAGAAAAAAAAGAAATGAAGTTTACTGTAAGATCTATGATAAAACAATTAAGGGTGATACAATGGAGAGTAACTTAATCCTTATGCAGAAATTGGATAGAAAGCCAGTGTAGAGAAAGCAAGGAGTCGGAGGGAGGATGATAACTTTTAGTTCTCAGTCCTTTCAGGGATCACCTGAGCTGCAGAGAGCTGCCTTGTCCAATGCACTCCCTTTGTAAGGTGGCCCCACTTCCTATGACAGATTAAGGTAGGGGTAGGAAGGCCCAGCTATTTTGGCTCAATGCCAGACAATTCTGATAGGTAGATGTACTCTCTTGAGTACCCCATGGGATTGGCTGAGCTGTCAGGCATATATCAAAGCTGTTTCTCTGTCTCTGCTCAATCCTGCTTATTTCTGGTCTCTACAGGTGATAATCCCAAGGGCATTCCATAATAAACATACTGCACATTAAACTGCGTTTCAGAGTCTGCCTTCAGGAGAACACAACCTATGAGGTAGGCAGAAGACAGTGCGTACAGACTTTCCTAGGTCATTATAACAAGTTTGGTTTTATCCAAAGGAGATTTTTATTTCAAAGTGGAAGTCAAAGGAGATTTTTTAAGGATACTTGTCACATGCCCATGAAGTGTTTATGAATATTCATCATATATGTGGCCATAAAGAATACCTTAGTAAATTCTAAAAATTCTGTTTCATACAAAGCACATTCTCTTAATCAAATAATCTGTGGGTGACTGTCACTAGAATATAACTGTGGACCCCATGAAGTCCAATGGTCTCCTCCGCCTCCATAATATATTGTTTTTGAGGGCAGTGTCACTGGCCCTCATATATGGGACCCGAACCGGGGCCGCTGGCTTCCCACGCCAGCTCTTAACCACCGCGCCACTTGGCCGGCCCTCCATAATATTTTTTAATTTCTTAAGCATTTCACATTTGTAAAATCATTCTTGATCTACAAGATTTCAGTTTCATGAAATTTCTTGATTCTAATTTAGGCATTTATTCAAGAGAATTTGTTGAGTACCTCTTTGTGTTTCAGATAATATGCTAGAGGCTAGGGTTCAACTGATGAAAATGACTCTCTTGACCTGATTGTCAATGATGGTGAATGAAACAATAGTATTATCCACAACTCCGTTTCTGCCTCCCTCCCTACTCTTCCCTTCATTCTTCTCTCTTTTCTTCTCTTGCTGCAAATCTATATCAGAAATCCTATCGAATTGAACAGATACTTATTGACTACATCTTAAGTACTAATAGGCAATGATCTATTTGTTGAGTATATAACACTGGTCTTGTGCCTTTAGAGAGAAGCATTTACTCTGAAAATTCCAGGTCTTACATGGGACCTGTAGAATTTCTCCATAGATCCAGTGGGAGTTCTGTTTGCTGTTTCTAGAGGAAGCTGAGCTATGTTGGTTTTGCTCTAGTTCTGACTTTTCCAGGAGGAAATACTATGCCCCTGATTTGCTGTGGCCACCTGATCTCAGAAGAACAGCTAAAACATACTCTTTTATGCTGGTTTGCTGAGAAAGTGTGTGTGTGTGTGTGTGTGTGTGTGTGTGTGTGTGTGTGTGTAGCCATCAGGCTTATAATGAACCTTTAGCCCTCTGAAAAAAATAGGATATTAGTAAGGTTCTGCTAGGTTTTCCTCCACTGAGCCTCAGGCTTTGAAATCAGAAATAAATTGTTAATATCAACATTCGGGTATAAATAAAAAGCAAGTAAAACTCAACAAACTTCACTAGGGTGATTCAAAATATAAATCTTATCCATGTTCAAATATCTGTTCAATTCTGTCCTTCTTTAGGAAGTATTTAAAATCTGAAATCTTTAAAGTCTGAACTATCCTTTTTATTGGAATCCTAATAGTTCTTTATGAATTAAACAGGGAATTATTATAAACTCTGAAGCTTTGATGCTGTTGATAGTTGAAATGATCTATGTCGTACATATGACATAGATAATAGATTTTAGATAGATATATGATAAATATGAGTTTTGTTCTAGATGCCATCAGTAAAAATGGTCAGCAATGGTACACACAAGTTTACATATGTATAGACTACTTTTCTTGGGGGGAAAAGGGCTAAGGACTGTGGTTGCCAAATTTTTCTACACAATGGCATCACCGGATAACTTTAAAAATGTTGTTGCCTGGCTCTCACCTCCAAACATTCTGATTTAAGTTACTTGGGATATGACATGGGCACACCCCACTAAAACCACAGAATTAGGGTCATAACCTTCTTTCCACAAATCCAAAGTAAACATTTAAATATGTCTGATAGGTTCGGGTGATATCTTTCAAAAACAGATTATGGAAAGGGAGAGTGGTAAATCTTAAGAAGAGATTTACTACAAGATAGCATGCTGGGCAACTGAGCTATGTTTGGTGTGGAGGCCAACTGGGGGAAATCTTGCTGTATTCTTTTCCTGCCTAGTTATCTTTGTGCCTCATGTGAACTCCATGAAAAATGCCTAAATGCCCTTTGAAGATCAAAATGATATTAAAAGACAGCAATTGAGATGTTGCTCTCCAATATATATCATCAGTTTGGCTCAAATAAACTCATAGAGATTCTCTGCAGGTTCGGACGTATCTTGTGTCGACACTAGGACTATTTCTCTTTTGTGTATTTAAATTTTCATTGAAGACATGGTAATAACACAGTCCACTGAATGTGATATGCCCTTGCATATGAGGAAGCATAAGAATAAGAAATGTAACTTCAAAACAGAGAAAACAATAGTTATTATGCAAAATATTTGAATAGTGATAATTCCTCTAATATATTTTTCAAATGATTATATTGTTCTCCAAGGAGATTTAGAGAACTTGTTCAGAAAATGTCCTCCAAATAGATCCCTAAAGCTATAAGAAAGACACCAAAATAATATGCATTTCACCCCAATGATATGACATTGTAATTAAGAATATATTTTTAGAACTTAGAAGAAAAATACATAATGTCATAGCCCACTTGTAGGAGGCTAGCTACCCACATAATACTATAAATCAAAAGCATAGCAATAAAAATATTTTTAAAAATGATATTAAAAATAAAGACTCCATCAATTGGGGCCTTGCCATTTTTGTTACGAGTTCCTGCTGATTGAACGTAACTAAGCATGTTGTATGGTAATTTGTCAAACCACTTCCATTGTGGATAATCAGCAGAGATATGTCCTAGTGACAAATGGCGGGTGTGACTGGGATAAGGGGATGTATGTGTGGTGTGACTAGAAATCATAACTGTCCAAGATTGGAATTTGTGCTGGAACACAGACTACTAAACCCACAAGGGGCATCCTTACGAGGTCAGTCACTGCAGAATTCAGCCTCATCCACCGGCACACGTCAGGTGGGTCCAAGCAGGTGCCTGCAAGGGGGTGGACAAGTATAAGCAAATCTAGGGATCCTCTGAAATATTTGACCAGGGAAAGCCTTGTAAAAGGGATGAATTTCCTGCTAAATTGACATGTGAGCACTTGGCCAAATTAGCTTGACTATTGGACACTAATGTGACTTTATTCAGTAGTTATGTGTTGAACAATAGATTTCTATTTTGTACTTGTCATTCTGTGCTACGACTCTTTGTCTTATTCATCTACCATCCTCACTAGTTGTAACCCAAAACTTGAAAACAATTAAGAGTGCTGACTCTGGACCTTGACAGTTTAGATTCTAATCTTGGCTCACTCTCTTAAAATCGTGCAAGTTTAGGTTTCTTAATCTGACTACAAAAGTAGGCATAATAGTACCTGACAAATAAGAATGTTGCTAGATTTCTTTAAATATTATAAATAATGCATTTTGAATTAAATTTGACACCGTGAATTAACAGTTATTAGGTATCATTTATTTTATTTTTATATTCCCTGCAATGGAAAAATGTTTTATATCTGATAGGTATTTAATAAGCATTGCTCTGAGAACTTTATTCTGATGTCATCAATCTGAGAGAGACTTATATGTGACTTACTAGGTCTAGGAAAAGGGAGTATTCTGAAAAGAGAATCTTTTAAAACCCAGGTTCTTTTTATTCTAAGAAGTAGAAATTTCTAAAAGTCTTTGAAACGGCATGACAGAAGAGTATATATTAGATGAAGAATGCTGAGATATGTAGCCAGGAAGCATAGAGCAGCTTTGGAATGTTCTGAAAACTTATTGCCCCATACATCTGGAACCAAGTTGACCAGAAGGCTGAGACAATATATTTCTACATACTTCCAACATAGGCATACTGGTATCCCTTGCACCTTGAGTAGATTTTTTTCCTCTTCGTTTTTGATAGTTTAGGGGGAAAACAAAATAACTTCACAGTGCCATTTTATCGTTTTATTGCTTAGGTATTTCATTCGAGGTCTTCAGGCTCAGCTTCCAAAGATTCATTCATCTAAATCAGCCTCAGGCTTCACTTATCTCCAATACCCCCCAAATCATGTTCACACCAACGGCATAAAGCAGTGATCTCACTTTAAATTTACTTAACCTTACACTTCAGAAGTTACAATGTGATTTTTTTTTATTCTGCTCAAGCAATCACAAATTTTAACTTTCTTTGAGTTTTTTCTTCAGTGGAAGCCTTCAGGATGCACTTAGAAAGATCCATTATGAGTAAGAGTAGCAAGGAAATAGAACACAATTCCTCAGCGTTCATGTGTTGATATCCTGGGGCTCACTCACCTTGCTGAACCTTTCATGACATTCAAATTTTTTAAATTACTCATCACCTGGAATGTAGCTCCCATTCACCTTTAGCTTATATTTTCTCTTTTAAATGTGCCTATACATAACTCTCATGAATTTTTATCAGCTCACACACATCAGTTCTAATTCCTCTATTTCTTAGAAATCTCTCAATCAGAATTTAGCTGATTAATAAGTGAGTGGAAGAAATTGCTTTCAATAATTTCATTCTTGAATGCCAAATTTCATAAAAATACAAGCACCACTATGAAGGACATATGCAGTAAAAATAGCTCTGTACAGTGAAATATGAACTTCTATTATTCTTTGTGTTCGATAGAAAAGGATACTGGTTATTCAAGTGGCAAAAGGGTCAAATAATGTGACTCAAGACAGTTTCCTAATCTGGCTGTAAATTCTGTAAGACAAGGATATAATAAAAATGTCCTCCCAAACACTATGAACAAACTTAAAAATATTTCTCTGTGAAACGCATTATTTTAGTACAATAGGATGTTGGTTTGGCACTTTAAAAGGATAGAACTTTTTTTTCCAGCTGTTTCTGATCATCTCTCCTATTTAAAACATTCTGAGAGGAAGCATCTGAAATGCCGTGTTTTGCCTCTGTCAACATTATACAACAATATTCTCCTGTCTTATGTTTATTCGGATTAAGCAGCCAGAAATTTGTACATGTCCACCTATTATCAGTGCTGTTGGAAGGCTTCCAGTGGAAAACATTTTATTTATTTATTTATTTTGAGGGCAGTGTCACTGGCCCTCATATGTGGGACCTGAACCGGGGCTGCTGGCATCCCAAGCCAGTGCTTAACCACTGTGCCACTCGGCTGGCCCAGGAAAACATTTTAAATTTATTTACAGCCAACATGGAATCACAGTTAACTGCATAAATTGGTAGCCAGGAATCAAGAGATGATGATAACCTCAAGAAACAAAATGGAAATCCCAGGACTATGCCTAGTGCTATACAATAAAACTAGCAGGAAAAAGCAGATGGAAGTTCAACCAGTCATTATGATACAGAAGGAAGAAACAAGCTTTTCATGGCAACTTTCCCATTATTTACCATTATTGTTGTTCCCTTAGGAGATTTTTTTTTTCTGGAAATTGCTGCTGGAAAAGCAATGTGCTATAACAGACAAGCAGTGGCTCAGAGATCTGAGTCCTAACTGCCACATTCTGGTCACGTGGTGCCTAAGTTACTCATTTGTAAAATCATGTAATTGCACCAGTCCAATCTACCTTAGTAAATTATTACTAGTATCAAATGACATGTGATATATGCAAATTCCTTATAAATCATAAATTGCTATAAACATGAGGAATTAAGGCCGGCTGAGTGGTGCAGTGGTTAAGCGCTGGCTTGGGAAGCCAGCGGGCCCAGGTTCGGGTCCCACATATGAGGGCCAGTGACACTGCCCTCAAAAAAAAAAAAGAGGAATTATTATTCTGCATGAAGATTTTCCCAATAGTGAATCTTAGCAATTTTCAAGTTTTTTTTTTTTTTTTAGTTTAGGCTAATAATTAAGCATGAATCAAGTAAACTAGGGCATTGTGACTATTTTTTGTAAATGCTTCCATCATGATCTCCATCTTTTATTTTTTATTAGTGTTTATTAGGGTGACAAGAGTTAGTAAAGTTACATAGGTTGCAGGTGTACAATTCTGTAATACATCATCTACATATCACATTGTGTGTTCATCACCCAGAGTCAGTTCTCCTTCCATCACCATATATTTGACCCCATTTATCCTCATCTACCACCCACTCTTCCCCCTTTCCCTCTGGTAACCACTAAACTGTTGTCTGTGTCTGTGAGGTTTTGTTTCTTCATTTGTTTTTCTTGTTCCTTTATTGCTTTCAGTTTTATATCTCACATATCAGAGAAGTCATATGGTTTTCCATCGTTAGTTTCCCTCAAATATCTTGTGGGCTTGGCTATGTGACTTGATCTGGCAAATGTGATGCGAGTGGCTATGACCAAAGAAGAGGTTTGAAATGTTATTTACATTTGGTCTTGCCCTCTTGACCTTCTTCCATCTCCGTGAAAAGAGCCTGCCCAGCAAGCCCAGATAGTCCACTGGTCTGTTTAGAATTAGTGGCATGTTCAGTGAACCTCAACCCAATCTGAGGCCTGGAATCAAGATCAGATGAAATCAGCTTAAATCAACCAAATGCCAAACAATTCACATATGTGTGAGAAATGAATGCCTGTTAGAAACCACAGAGTGGGATGGCTTGTTAAGCAAAATTAGGGTGAGTATCGCTTACTCATGTAGTTGCCATGTCATAAAGTCAATGCATAGAAAATCCAAATTAGCCACACTCTCAGGAATTTAAAAGGATCATCAAACATCTAAATTTCTACTGGCAGGAAACAGATTCAAAATACTTTTTTATGCCAAGAAGGGCATATTTTTCAATGCCCTCTTCAGTGTACACCAAGATGAAAGAGGAGGAATCCTGACGGAACTAAGAGTTATGGAGAACACTAGACTGAGGAGCCACTCCCAGGGAGTATAAGGGCCTGATGAAGAGCTTTCCTTATCTTCAGGTAGAATGATTTAGCAACATGTGTTAGCAGGATTGAAGAATTCTTATAGACCAGGTAATGTTATTTGTGTCCCATTGTCCCCCTTTCGAATGTGAGCACACCCTGCTTTCCCTATGTTATATTAAGGGTGTTGTCTTTTAGTTCATATGTCTCTGGATGAAGAAATATGTGCAGTAGGCTTTAGCCTTATCTAAGACCAGAAGCTAAGTTCAGTCAAGCCCAGCCTAGATCAAGTGATTCCCAGAAAAACCTCAGTTGCATGAGTGAGATATAAGTGCATAGTGTTATCATCCAGTGAGTTTTGGGTTAGTCTGCTTTATAGCAGTATAGTAGTTCCCCCTAATCTGTGAAGGGGGACTGTTCCAAGACTGACAGTAGATGCCTAAAACTGGTGATGGTACCGAACCCTCTATATACTATGTTTTTTCCTATACATACATACCTATGATAAAGTTTAATTTATAAATTAGGCACAGTAAGAGATGCACAACAATAGCTAGTAATAAAATAGAACAATTCTAACAATATACTGTAACAAAAATTATGCAAGTGTGGTCTCTCTTTCAAAGTATCTTATTGTACTGTGTGTACAGTGAGAATACACTGGACAAAGGGATGATTTACATCCCAGGCAGGACAGAAAGGGATGGTGTGAGATTTCATCATGCTGCTCAGAATGGCATGCAATTTAAAACTTAGTAATTGTTTATTTCTGGAATTTTCCATTTAATATTTTTGGACCATTGATGACCATAGGTAACTGAAACTATGGAAAGTGAAACTGTGGATCAGGGGGGACTAGTGTATTAAGGAAACAGCTGATGGAAGCATTATTGCTGTACTAAAATTTTATAAATATGAAGGAATGTGATAGATTTCAAATTGTTATTCTATAGAATGAATTAAAAATTTATTCATAATGACAACATATCATGTGCTGGTGTGAAGCTTGTACCTGTTTTGAGTCAAAAGAGCAAGGCATGTTTCAGAAACAGTGTATTTTTTTACTGGGCTTTTTTAGTTCTGTTATCATACCACTGTGACTTCTTAGTCTTTCTAATGGAACAATTTGCTTTTCAGTGACAAAAATATTGTTTTTTGGGTTGTTTTTTTTATAAGATAAAGGACAATATTGTGAACTGTATGAAGAAACAGGCATCACTGAGCCGTGATTCCTGTGTTGAAGGTTTTCTCAGAATAATTCAAAAAAAGCATTAATTGAAGCTTCTACATAATAAGTAATATCAACTTCATGGGGTTAATGGGCTGAAGTAAAGCAGACATTATATTAAACTAGACAATTCAAATATATTTCAGCACAAACATGATCTCAGGAATGAGGAGGTTTTTCAAAGGGCCTAAAAATAAATTTAAGAAAAAGAACAATATTTTTCTGTAAAATATGCAGTCGACAAAGAAATACTAAGAAAAATACTTGTTGACTTTCCTAAAATCTAGCTATTATTTGTAATTTATCTTGACATTGACACTGTGATTCTAATGCAAAATATTATTGGTAGTTGATGTTTTATTTAAATTAAGCAAAATGTATAAGCATAATAGGATTTTTGCAATTTTGATTAATAGCAAAGTAAGGAAATCTAAGTCAGAAAACAAATAGAATCTAATAAGTTTTCTTGTACAAACTATGACATTATAAATATTTCCATTTGTCATACTTGTTTACCTTTTAAATGTTAGTATAAAATGAAAGCAATGTGCTAAACAGGTTTCGTAAACTTTCATAAACAAATGTCTCTTTGCTAGTATAGGAAAAAATTGTAACTTCAGACCAATTAATTTCAGAATCTTAATCAAGTTGCAAATTGTGTATTGATGTACACATAAGAAACAAAATAAATCAAACCAAAAACCAAATAGATTCACATTCAAGAATACCTGTTGAACATTAACAATTGAGTGTAAAATTAGCAGAACCATACAGATTTATTACTTTGATAGCTTCATCAAGCATTTTCTGAAATTTGATAGCATTCTATCAAAAACACACATCTGCCTAAGGTATAATGAAAAGTAAAAATCAGTATTAATAAATAATAATAAAGACACATGTGATCATTATGCCTGTACAGCCAACTTGAGATCATACTGCTGTTTAATATTTGGCACAAAATTGACTAACTTGAAAAGTATCCAAAAATTTCATGTTAAGGATCAGTAAAGAAGATGGAAGGAGAACTGACTCTGGGTGGTGAACACACAATGTGATATATAGAAGATATATTACAGAATTGTACACTTGAAATCTATGTAATTTTACTAACCTTTGTCACCCCAGTAAATTTCAATTTAAAAAAGTTTATTTTCTTAAAATCATCAGTTTAGAATATATATATTTTCATAGAACTTTGAACAATACCAATGGGTTTAAGATGATGCTTTCCTCTTGTCCTATTATAGTCTAAGATTTGGATCCAAGCATAAATATGACCAAACACTTCACCATCATTTAATTCCTCAAGGGCCCACCTAAAATAAATTGGGGTTGGACTGAGAGAATATCCGCTGATATAATTATCTGTCTGAATGCCAGAAGCGGAACCCTAACCCCGTTGGAGAGAGTAAATGGATCCCACCTATATGTAAGACCTGTCCAGAATGAAGAGCAGGAGGAGATTTGAAGACATCACTTTAAGAGAGAGTTACGATAATAGGCCTGGATCAATGCACTGTCATTGAAATGTTTAACTAAATCATTAGCTACAGAAAAAACTGAAAGAAACAGAGTACCATATATACTTTCATTTATCAGTAAAATGCAATATATTTTAATTATATCTTCCAATAAGAATAGTTGCCTTTTTATGGTAAGGAGAAAGCCATTAATTCTTTAGTTGATTCCTTCCTAAAATATCTAACCAAACAACCAGTTCCTGAGAAAACTTGAAATACTAAGGTTTGTGCCGTTTTTTGTGTGTGCTCTTCCAAATATGTGAACTTCCCTCCTAGTCAGAAAAATCATATTGCTGTGAGAAAAATTAAGATCACCACAATTTAAAAAAAATTTTTATACTCCAAAATACACCTAGGTCACAGACAATAATTTTGGAACCCAAAACTTTCATTTTTAAGGCAGGGGGTTGCTTAGATAAAAGTAACTTGACAATAAAAAGCCTGGTTATTTGGAAAACCTTGAGTTTATGCCACTTGAAAAGATTTGAGAAAGAATCAACAAAAGCTTAGAACTAGTTCAGTTTTAGGAAGAGTTGGGAGGAGGGTCCCTGCACTGAGGAAAAGGGGAATAGTTCATGTAGCAAGGCTAAGTAGGGCTGTAAGAGCTGGCAAGGAAGGAATCAGAGCTGGTGAAGGAGGGATGGGATAGGAGATTAGGTGCTGAAAGGCTAGTGTGAGCACTGTTGTTTATAGCACAGGAAGCTACACAAAATGAACTGGTGCTCACCTGTGATGAGTAGCCATGCTCACTGTTTTTGTCACTGTTGAGAGCCATCCATGACAGCTCTCTGTATCACTTAAAGAATTGCCAGCTGAAATCGGAATTACTCATGATTGATTGACTTGCTCAGCCCAGTTTCATTGCCCATATCATATGGACAAATCTGTCTCAGGGACATGTTATAGCTGTGAGGCTCCCAAAACAGAGGGTAGGATCCTGGATTTCCAAACTAAGTATGGTGGTAATGATTATGACCCTTAGAAGGAAAACCATTTTTAAACTTCCCAGCCCTCATATTTGTATGAGTCCAATGCAGTAGTGACAATTTACTATCACTCCAATTGCAGTTACTTGTTTCATGTGTTATCACACAGGTAAACAGCTCATGTGGTAATTGGGCATGATAAAGGCGTGAACGTTCATGTGTGATGGATCATTTTTGGGTAGAGTTATGATTCTTGAAAGATAAGTAAGAATTTTCCAGTCTTGAGTCAGTACATTGCTTTGGGTGGTATATAAAGCATCAAAATACTGGAAAACATAACCAGTTATTGTGGATGAATTGAGAGAACAATGATGAAAGCTTATAGAAAGAATACTGAAAATATGGGGAATTTTTATATCATCAGGGAGCTTGTGTCATTGTAAGTCTATTCGATTTTATTCTATAGGTCAAGGGATGTCACTGTGGAATTTTAAAGAGGTGAGTAAAATGATAAGATCTGCATTTTAGAAAGATCACTCTGTGGCAAGTTCAAGGATATTTAGACAGAAGACAGACCTTTGAAATGTTATAGCCCTTGAGTTTTGCTTGAATTGTAAGTAGAACGGAGAAACATGATACTTTCAGATAGACATAAGTACTGAGAAATTCTGCAATCAATATTTTTAATATTTTGCAATAATTTATTGTCCATATTTTGTTTTTATTAGTATCTTTTCTCATTATGAATTTTTTCTCTTCTTTTTTTGGTCAACCTTCAATTCCCATGAAACATAAAGCCTTAAGTTTTATATCTAGTATATACCCAGCTATATGCTAACGAGCAGGAGGACAGGAAGATAATATTTAGTGATCACTTATTTAATAAGTACTCTCTCTGCTAAGTGCTTTTAATTTTTAACTGCCTAAGTGATAGTAGGAGAAACAGTTAAATGGGAAAAAAAGCTCAGGTGCTTTAGCCAGGGATAAACAGTTATTGGTTTTATAGAAAATATATGATGGTGTTTGCTTTTCAGCCTGACGGAATTATATATTTCATTTTGGACCACAATAAGAAAATAACCTTTTCTTATCAAAGGATTTAAAAACTTCCTTCCAATGGCAAAGCAGGTGAAGAATGCTTTTTATTCAGGTGAACTAGTGAATATAATATATGTACATAAGACATCAAATTCTTAAAATAGAAAATACTTATAGAGCCATACACTAAGAAACATATCAGGAATAATCACTGGTTAGCAGAATAACAGAACTAGAATATCCTTGAAGACAAATCATCAACAAAACATGCTTGAAAAAGACAAACAACAAATCAAGGCTGTATATAAAAGCATCTCAACTTTTAGTTATATTAGGTCAAGGACTTTTATAGCTGCTCCTTAGTGAGGGATAATGGTGAAGGTCAATGAAATTTTGACTAAAAGGTATTTATTGTTCTTTGTAAGGCCAGATTAAGCTATTTTTCTTTAATGGAGGTTTGATTAGTCTCAACAAAACTTTTGTTGTCTTTATAAATCTCTTAGTGAAACATGCCATCCAAATATTGCCCTAAATAGATAACTGGACTGGGTACTCTTCTGTTAACTTTTAATCAGGATTTTGATTCCCAGAAAGAAGTATGGTAAATCATATTCCTCACTGATTACTTATTTTATATAGCAGATTATTTCATATTTCACTTAATTCACATGACCATTCTACAAGATGAAATTTTTACCCACATTTTACAAAAAAAAAAAAAAAAAAGAACTTCAGAAAGAATTCTCTTCTTAAGACCCCCACAGCCAGTAAGCGATAGAGATAGGAAATAAATATCAAATTGGCTAATTTTAAATCACATTTTTTTTCTGTACTAATTTGATTTAGATAGGTATCATATTTGTGAATGTCCTCCTAAACGCCTCACTGAATTGCAAGTGTTACTGGTGTGGGAAAGGGATGCCTAATGAGCAAAATAAGAGAAGATTAATTATTGAACATATGCATTCAACAAATAATGTATTTAGTGCCTGCTGTACTCATATGCCATATTCAGTCTAAAAGATTTTCTTGGGGATCATGACCAAGTGAAGACTGGATCAGAGAATTGGTGTTGGCCAAGGAGAGGGGCTGGGAATATTACGTATGTGAAATGGAGTCTTTCATGTGAAAATGAGATGTACTGCTTGAGGAGATATGCCAAAATACATTGGTTTATTAGAAACTACAGTCTACAGATGTCATTGCCATAAGAAAATGTAGCCTTTTTTACATTTCCTTTAATGAATATGAGTATGTTCTCTTTGCAGAGAGGATGGATACAAAGGTTCTTCAAGTCTGAGGTTTTGAAATGTCAGCATTTTCCAGTAATATATTCTTTGAGTCATCTTGAATACTTCTTTGGACCAAATTAATTACCAAGTCAATCAAAAAACAATGTTCCAGACAGTATAGATATCTGAACACTGGAGTGTACACCTGAAGCTGATGCTGAATAATAAATGAATGCCTACTATAAGTTTATATATACATTCATATTCACAGGATGTGGAATACAGCATAGGGAATAGAGTCAATGGGATTGTAACAGCTATATACAATGTCAGAGGGGTAGTAGATTGGGGGAGGGGTGAAAAAAGAAAAAAGAAACAATGTTCCATGCTTACCTAAGACGACATCATGAAAGAAAGAAGGCTGATTTTTCTGAGCTAATGAAATAACATACTCGAGGGTTGCAAAAGTCTTAACTTTTCTTTCAACGTTTTTTTATACTGAATCATTCTACTTTTTAAAAACTTTTACAATGAAAGTTTTCAATCACATCGAAAAACCTGAAACAATCTTACAACGAACACCCATACACCTTCAATGTAGATTCTATAATTACAATTTTCTCCACACACCTTACCACATATTTATCCATCCCCCATCAATCTGTCAACTCATGTTGTTTTTATGATGCAATTCTAATGATGTTGCAGACCTTAAGTACATCTTACTCCTAAACTCTTCAGCATGCATGTTATTAATTTGAGGTCATTTTTGTGTTTATGTCATTTTTCTTTCAACTTTATTCAGGTGTGGTTTATATAAAATAATCTGTACATATCTAAAACATGCCATTTGCTGAGATTTGACATATGCATATATGTAGTAATCCATTACTGCAATCAAGATACTGAAAATTCTCTTCAACCAAAGTTTCCTCATGCTGCTTTGAAATCCATCCCTCCCTGGACTCTGTAGACAACCACTGATCTGTTTGTTTGTTTGTTTTTTGTCACTATGGATTATTTTGCATTTTCTAGAATTTTATGTAAATGGAACCATCAGTATGTACCATTTTGTTGATCTACTTTCGTTTAACATATTTCTGAGATTCACCCATGCTGCTATCTTATCAACGTTTTTTTCCTTTTAATTGCAGAGTAGTATTCCACTATACAAATATGCTATAGTTTGTTTATCCATGCTCCTATTGATGTGCCACTGGACTACTTCCAGTTTTGAGGCTAATATGAGTAAAGATACTATGACCTTTATAGAACTAGACTTTTGTAATCATACATTTTCATTTTCCTGAATGAATATCTAAAAATGTGCTGCTGGATCATATGTGTACAGCTGAGTCATATGTAAGTTTCTGTTAAGTTTTATAAAAAAGAATGTCAGAACTTTGCCCACAGTGTACCATTTCACACTCCCAATAGCAGTCTAAGAAAGTTCTAGCTACTTCATTCTCAGCAGCATTTCATACTGCGAGTTTTTAAAATTTTAGTCACTTTGTGATGTTTGTGTTGATATCTTTTGGTTTTAATTTGAATTTCCCTAATAATTTCCAAAATAACCTATAGTGACTAACGATGTAGAGCATCTTTTCAAGTGCATTTTGGTCATTCGTGTATTTTCTTTGGTGAAATGTCATTTTAAATCTTGTTCATGTTATAATTGAATTGTTTATACCTTTATTATTCATTTATAGGAGGTTTTGTTTATATATTCTGGCTACCAGGGATTTAGCAGCTGTATGCTTGGCGACTATTTTCACAAGTCTATTCATTTCCTTAACAGTGTCTTTAGATGAGAAGTTTTTAATTTTCTAATTTAAAAAATGTTTCTGACTTATTTTTAAATTTTAGGTTTATTCTCTTCTGTGTTCTAAGAAACCACTGTCAATACCCAAGTCATGAAAATATTCTGTTTTCTCATAAAAATGTTATAATCTTAACATTTACATTTAGGTCTATGATCCATTTCAAATTAATTTGGGGCCAGAAAGGAAAATATTCTATCTGCCTCTTTATTAAGATAATGGTTTGCTCAACAGAAAGGCAAAAATTTTTTAATGATAATAGTTAAGTGTCCTTAGAGATGTGAGGAAACAGTCTTTCTTATGCTCTGTTGGGGTCAGTGAATGAATTCTTTGAGAAACATAATTTAATAGTATGTTAAAAAAATGCTAAGGTGCATATCATTTGACCCAACAATCCTTTTTTGGAAATTCTATCTAAAGAAATATCCATAAGTGTGCACAAGTACTTTTTATTATTTAAATGTGTATAATAGCAAGAGAAGACAAAGTCAGTGTTATGGGTTGAATTGTGTCCCTGCAAAAAGATTTGTTGAAGCTCTAACCCTCAGTACCTCAGAATGTCACCTTATTTGGAAATAGGGTCATTGCAGATTAGTTCCATGAGATAATACTGAAGTAGGATGGGCTCCTAATCCAATATAACTGGTGTCCTTATAGGAGAGGAGAACATCTTGTGAACACAGGCATACACAGGGAGATAATGATGTGAAGACACACAGGGAGAGGAGTGTCTGGACAGTGACTGGAATGATGCATCTACAAGTCAAGGAACACCAAGGATTGACGGCAAACACCAGAAGCTAGGACAGAGGCAAAGAAGGATTCTTCCCCCAGACCCCTCAGAGAGCGCATTACCTGCTGAAACTGTGATTTCACAATTCTAGCCTCCAGACTGAGGCAATAAATTTCTGTGTTGTTTCTTTCAAAGACCTGAGAGAAATAACTGATGGTTTTCTTTATTATAATTAATGCCAAATTTTACAGGTGTCATTTCTGACATTCTTGAGAGTGGCTATACTTACTGTGTAAGTTATTTCATTTCTGTTTTCTTCTCTGCTTTCCTCTCCTAATTCTATTGCAAATTTCATTCTTACTTTTTAAGATTAATCGTTTAGCAATGCCATTGTTCTAACTGGGATACCTTTTCTTCTTAATAGGAATTCTATTTTTTCTGTAAGCATTTTCTTTCTCAAATCTTAATTCTTCTGTTTAATCACATCATCATATGCTTTTTATGTCAGTTCATTCTGGTTCTTTGGTGCTTTACAATATCAGTTAATTTATTTTGGTTTCCAATCTACTATATTCTAAGGAGAGCAAAGTTAAAAACTGCATTGTAAAATATTTGAGAAATAATGCATGAAAACATAGTAGCTAAATGATAACACTGATTTTATGGAAACACAATAAAAATTAACATTCATGTTATCTATATGGTAATAGTGGGAATTCACAAGGACTTCAGTTCCACCCATGTATTAGGAATTGTTTAACTATTAAGCAAATGTATTATAAACAATAACCTTTTAATTTTCCAGCCACTACCATTCTGTCCCTCGGATGGAATTAAAATTGAACTCATTTTTTTTTGTCATGAATTTCACTCAATATATCTAGGTGCCAATATAATTAACCCACTTCTTTTCTAATAATCCAGATATCATTGAGCTTTAAAAGCTCTAATTTTTTTCTTTCCATTATGGAAAAGCAGATTTATTTTTTCAATGGTGCATACTGAGAAGCACTGAGTAAGTGTAAGGGTATACTAATTCTTTCCTCCACCAACATCACCATTTATAAGACAGTTTTCAGAATGCCTGGTCCTTGAAATTAAAATCATTGTTGATTACTACATTTTATTAATAGATATATTAACCTTTTCAAAAACAATTTCAGTGATTCTTTTCTGGTGAGCTATGGATTGCAAAGATGGCCATGAACACACACACACACACACACACACACAGGAACACACACATGCATACACACATACAGACAGCAATGCAATTAGCTAAGGAAACCATTTTTTTTTTAGAATTGAGGGAGACAGACACAGCAGAAGTAAAGCGTATACCTCACTGCAGCTTTCCCTGCCTCCTAAAATCCCTAAAGAAGGCATTTGATTGTGTGGGATAATGTCCACCAAGGGTTATGCCCTACTTAGAGTGCTTTTTCTTGCTTTCTCATTCAGAATTAAATGAAGAAAATACCCGTTATATGAAATATTAACAGACTTTTGGGACTTCGGACCTTTATATTCTTCAGCTAAACTTAGTATCAGCAAGACTACATTCCCTAGAAAGCAAAGTGTCCAGATGTGTAGTCATATAGTCTAGTGAAATGTCAGGCAATATTGTCCAGAAGTCCCCAAACAATATATATTCATGATTCTAATATTACAGAGATGCAGTTCTACCCCAAAATATGCAACGATATAAAAATTTCACTGCATATTTCGTTCTTAAATTCTAGGATGACATCAAAACATGAATAACTTGGGAAAGTATATTATTTCAGAGGAGCAGAAAAATCTTCATTGCGATCTCAAAACTAATATTTGTATTGCGTACTACATTCAGTGAAAGAAGACATTAAATCAAACAACAGAAAAGCAGATGAGTAAACTTGAAAAGGACTTCATATAAAAAAGCCTTAAGGGGTGGCTGGTTAGCTCAGTTGGTTAGAGTGCAGTGCTCATAACACCAAGGTTGCCGGTTTGATCCCCGCATGGGCCACTGAGATATGCCCTCCACAACTAGATTGAAACAACTATTTGACTTGGAGCTCATGGGTCCTGTGAAAAACACACAGTTCCCCAATTTAAATTAAAAAAACCTTAACTTGTTGCTCCCACTTTGAATAATCATCTAAGTGAAAGTTGTAAAATTTAAATTATCTCTCTTTAAATCATATATTATGGTGATTTTAAAAATATGTTCACCTTTTGTGACACTGCTGTCTTCAAGAGATGGAGCATAATTCCCCTCTTCTTGAGTGTGGCTCACTAACTCTGTTCTAATGACAAGAAAACAGAAATGATTATTTGTGACTTCTGAGTTTAGGTTATTAAAAGAAAATGCCTTCCATTTTAGGTTCTCTCCCTCCCTCTCTCCCTTCTATTCTCTCTCTGTCTCCTTCTCCCCTCCCCCTCCCTTTCCCCTTCCCTCTCTCTCCTTCCTTCTCTCCCTCTCTTCCTCTCCCTCTACTGCCCCTCCTTCCTTTCCCCTTCCCTTCCTCTTTCTCCCCTCACTCTTTCCTTCCCTCTCTCCAGTAGAGACCATGAGCCAAAAAACACCTAGGTAAATGAAACCTGGCTTTCTGACCCTTACAAACTATGAGATAATAAATATTGGTTGCTTTAAAGTACTAAATTTTAAGATAAGTTATTATGCAATAATAACGAACATGTAAATATATATATATATATATATATATATATATATATATATATATATATATATGGAGAGAGAGAGAGAGAGGGAGGAGAGAGTGAGAGAGAGAGAAGGATATTTCTGGCAAGCAAACCTGGCATATTGATGAATAGAAAGGAATATTTTGGACAAGGAAAACTCTGAAAATACAGTATGCAACAATCTTATGTCTTTTTTAATCCAGTAGATCAGACCACTGTAAAAATAAATAGTGTGTCTATTATATAAGGGCTGGCCGAGTGGCACGGTGGTTAAGCGCTGGCTTGGGAAGCCAGCGGCCCCGGTTCGGGTCCCAAATGTGAGGGCCAGTGACACTGTCCTCAACAACAAAAAAAAGTAAATAAAGATTACATAAATATACCTAATGAAAAACTCACAATTCAATAATAAAGTGATTCCATATGACTAGCAATGAAAGATGTTTCACAGCTGAAATATCCAGATGAAAAAGTTGAAATTAACATAATAATATTTCCAGCCTTAGAAAGTATATAGTTCAATTCACTCACTTTTTAAAATTAGGTGAAGAGATTAAGAAGCATTCATAGTTTCCTCTCTAAGTAACACTGTTTAGCTAAGTTTGGACTATAACAACTCTCTCAAGCTCACTCAAAACACATTTTTAGACTATTTTTAGCATAATCTACATATAAAAGTCAAGAACATTTGCATGTTAAAGAAAATACATATAAATACATTGAATGTGAGATACACCAAAAATGCTTGCCCTTTAGTATTTTATATACTAAGAAAACCTAGATTTATATCATAATATAAATGCCAATATTTTGTCTAGGTAGAATAGGTATCATCTGAAACACATTTACTATAATTTCATTAGAATAAACTTGATTATACAATAAGTATGTAAATTTCAATAAAATTATGATGGAAAAAAACATAAAAGTGCCATAATGTTACTATTGCCTTACTCTTCACTGTTTGTAAAGATTAATGTGTTGCTTCTCTGTTTTTATAGGTTCACGTTATGAAGACCTCTTGTTACTAGTCACTCTCTCTCTACTGATGAACAGAAAGACAAAAGCCCAGGGATATACAGTTGAATTTATGTTTTGAGTGAATTACTGAAGATTTCAACTTCCTTGTAAAAAATTATAATCTTGGGATCTTCTGGACTGCTAATTTCCTAATTATTGCTATGTCTATTATACAGAGCAAATGCAGGTAAATGGATGAATGGATGGATGGGTGGCTGGGTGGCTTGGTGGATAGATGATAGCTGATAGATGATAGATTGATAGATTAATAGGCAGGCAGATAGATAATCTCCCAAATGATCTTGTTTGGACAAAAGCATCAGAAGATAGACTGCTATTGCAGATGAGAAAGAGTAATATAATTTGCAGATATAAGATAATATTGTCACAGTGATGCATGCATCCCATCGCTAAGTAGAAATCCTCTGTTTAATTAGCAGGATGTTTTTCTCCTTTTAGTAACTTGACATTGCATAAAGTCTTTTCATTTCATTAAATTCTATGTGATGAGCAAATTATAAGGTTTTAAAAGACTAAATACACACTAATATATCCTATCACTTCCTAAATTATTTCAAATTTTGTATAAATATATAATTAAGGATTAACAAACAAGTAAAGTTTATTTAAAATTCCACAAAAAGAAACTCAATTGTTATCATTATGGCTCATCATTGCAATTGGCTACCACTCTCATTTGGCAAACCATTAACATGATGGACACTAAAGTGTTTTAAAATAGACTTATGGTTTATCATGTCATTAAGATTTCAGCACATTTCTGTTAATAAACTAGAATCCTTAGTACAAAGCACATTAATTACTTCTGCTAATGAAAATAAATTGAAACATGGAACCAGTACCAGTCTTTACAGAGAATAACCATATACTTAGACATGATACAAAAGGGGGGATTTTAGCAGTACATGTACCTATATATTATGTTTTTCCTCTTTGATAGGGTGTTTCAAAATTTTATTTGACTGGAAGATGGAATAATTAAGTTTATCAAGTATGGTAATAGTAAATTTCCTTGAATGCTCCTTTTGTCCTATCTGTGGTTTTCAGTTACTTTCCCTCTTACTATTAGGGCTGCAGGTATTTTTGGCTCTCTGCTAGGGGATGAGAAAATCTTAACTCAAGATTCATGTATTCTAATACCTCTCCCATTTTCAACATATTATATTAACCTGCTTGCTAAGAATTAGCTTTGATTTTTCATGTTGATGCCTCAAATGGACTTTATGCTTGGATTTCCATCATAGTTTTGTCCTTGAAATTGTTCGTTCATTCATTCATTCATACATTCACTCATTGTTATTATTTTAATTCAATTGACATCTATTTATTGATTCCCATGATTTATCAGATTCAGAACAAACCAAGAAGACCAACATCAACGAACAGGGCAGAAACAATCATTACTTTCATTGCACTTTGGCAAGATTCATTTTATAAAAATAACTCTTTAATATAAATGGTAATAAGTACTATGAAGAAAAACAGCAGACCAGTTCGGTCCCACATGAGAGCCAGTGACACTGCCCTCAGAAAAAAAAAAAAAAGAAAGAAAAAAAAACAACAGCAGATAAAGCTAAGATTGTAATGTTGGGTAATAATCAAAGACAACAAGGGAAAAAAACCTTTACTAGAAAAACAATATTTAGGTAAATACAATTAGAAGTAGAAAATAACCACATATGGAAATTAAGAAAGGGGGAGAAATCCAGGCAGAGGAAACAACACATTAGGAAGCTCTTGCAGGCACAAATGTGTTGGAGAAACTAAAGATTGGTAATACTTATATGTCTGAAACATAGTGATTGGGGAGACAATAGCAAGAGATGAGGCTGAAGATGTGTTCAGTAGTAGGATCATGTAGTGATTTGTAGGCCATATGATAGATTCTGGATTTTATTCTAAGTGCACTTAGTTAATGGAAGGTTAGAACAGTACAAAATTATGTAGTTGGTAATCTTTAGATTTGTTCATGGTTTGCTTTAAAACCGTGAACTCAGGAAATTGCAGTTCTAATGAGGATGTTGAATATAAAACTAGCTAAAATAAATCTCAGGATCCAAGCTTGAGTCATTTGCTTTGATATTCATGTGCTAGAGAATAAAGGTCAGCTATGTATCAAATAAGCTTAAAACAATGTTGCTTATAGCAAAGTTAACATAAATATTTCAATGATTTTATTAAAAGCTACCACTCACAGTAACATACGTAAACTAAATAACAGTGACTAACATATTTTTTACATGTACAAGATTTGTGTAAAAAAATATTAAGTCTTGAAAATATAAAAAATAAATGGATAGCATCATACTTAACGGTGAGAAACTCAAAGTTTTCCTGCCAAGATCAGATACAAGAGAAGGATGCGATGTTCCCTCCCAATACTACTTTCAATATCATACTGGAAATTCTAGTTAATGCAATAAGAAAAGAAAATAGAAGCTATACAGATTGGAAAGGAAGAAATAAAAGTTCTTTGTTCAAAAATGACATCATATATGTCAAAAATTGGAAATAATCGACAACAAAAAAACCCTCCTGGAACTAATAAGCAATTATAACAAGGTTGCAAAATATAAAATTAATATGCAAAAGTGAATTCCTTTATAACAGTCATGACCCATTAGAATTTTAAATTTTAAAAACAACAGTTTACATTAGCAACTCCCATAAATGAAATACTTAGGTTTTTGTTTTTTTTAATTAATTAATTAATTAATATATATTTTTAATTAGCTTCAGGTGTACAACAAAGTGCAACAGTTATACTTTTTACCCCTCAAAGTGACAACCCCCCTCCCCCAATTCTCCCCTCCCACTCCTCCCCCCCATAGCATACTATCGATTACAATTCCTTTGACTCCCTTCCACCATATAATCCACATCCAGTGACTGTCTATATATTCAATTACAGTTGGCATACAATATTATACAACATCAATTTCAGGTATACAGTGCAGTGATCAAGCCTCTACTCCATCCATGAAGGGGTCTCCCTAACAAAACATGTGACCATCTGACACCCCACAAAATTTTAACAACATTATATTCCCTGAACTGTCTTTCATATCCCTGTGACAATACTGTAGTTACCTATTTATGCTGTCTAATCCTTTCCCCTATTCCCTCATCCCCACCCCGCTCCCAACTAGCAACCTTGTTTTTCCTCTGTATCTATGAGACTGTTTCTGTTTCTCATGCTCATTCAGTTTTTCAAATTCCACATATAAGTGAGATCATGTGGTATTTGTCTTTCTCTGACTGACTTATTTCACTCAACATAATAGTCTCTAGATCCATCCATATTGTTGCAAATGGTACAATTTCATTCGAAATACTTAGGTTTAATTCTAAAAAAATATGTATGAGATCTATAGGAGGAAAATTACAAAAGATACTTGTAAAGAAATTTAACCAAAGGGGTGAAAGATCTGTACAATAAAAACTAAAAGACTCAATGAAATAAATTTTTCGAAGATACAAATGGAAAGTCATTCTGTCTATGGATCAGAAAAATGAATATTGTTAAAATGTCCATACTACCCAAAACCATTTATAGATTTAATGTAATCCTTATCAAAATTCCAATGGCATTTTTCACAGAAATAGAAAAAAACAATCCTAAAATATGTGTGGAACCACAAACAACCCCAATTGCCAAAGCAATCCTGAGAAATAAGAATAAAGTTAGGGCCGGCCGAGTGGCACGTTGGTTAAGCACTGGCTTGGGAAACCAGCAGCCCCGGTTCGGGTTCAACATATGAGGGCCAGTGACACTGACCTCAAAAAAAAAAAAGAATAAAGTTAGAGGCATCACACTTTATGATTTTAAGCTATACTATAAAGTTATAGTCACCAAATGAGTGTGGTACTGGCATTAAAAAATAGACACATAGACCAATGGAACAGAATTGACAGCCTTGCCTATACAGTCATCCAATATATGACAAGGAAGCCAAGGATACTCAATGGGGAAAGGATAGTTTCTTTATTAAATGGCATTATGAAACAGGATAACCACATGCAGAAGAATAAAATTTTATCCCTCTCTTATACCACTCAAAACAATGAACTCTAAATGGATTAAAGGCAAACAGAAGATCTGAAACAATGAAACTTTGAGAAGAAAACAGGAAAAAAATCTCCTTGACATTGATCTTGGTAACGATTTTCTGGATATGCCACCAAAAGCACAAGAAACAAAGCAAAAATAAATAAGTGAGATTATATCAAACTAAAAGCTTCTGCATAGCAAAAGAAATGATCAATAAATGAAAAAGCAACTTTCAAAATAAGAGAAACTATTTGCAAACTATGTATCTGATAAGGGGTTAATATCCAAAATATATAAAAATTCATACAAATTAACAGCAAACAAAAATAAATGGCCCAATTAAAAATGAGCAAAGTATCTGAATAGACATTTTTTTCAAAGAAGACATACAAATGGCCAATAAGTACATTAAAAAATGCTCAACATCACTAATCATCAGGGAAATGCAAATCAAAACCACAATAAGATGTCACCTCACATATGTCAGAATGACTATAATTAAAAAGACAGAAAAACAAGTGTTGTTGAGGATGTGGAGAAAAGAGAACCGTTGTGCACTGTTGGTGGGAATGTAAATGGTACAACCACCATGAATCACACAATGGAAGTTCCTCAGAAATTAAAAATAGGGCCGGCCATGTGGCGAATTGGTTAAGAGCTGGTTTTGGGATGCCAGTGGCCCAGGTTCGGATCCCACATATGAGGGCCAGTGACACTGCCCTCTGCAGCTAACAACAGCTCCACCTGGAGCTAGGCTGTGCGAGCTCCGGCGATGGTGTAGGCTGCAGCCCCTGCTGCAGTGGCCTGCCACAGTGAGTGGCCGGCAGCCAGCGTGAGCGGCTGGCAGCCCGTGTGAGCTGCCAAAAGCCTCCGTGAGCGGCCATCCAATGGCTGGCGACTGACTGATCTGCCTCACCTGAGAAGGGCGCAATGATGATACCAACATGGGCCAGTGAAGTAACTTCCTCCGCAACTAGACTGAAGAACAAAAAGACAGCAACTTGTCTGTTCCCCTTCCCTGATTCCCCAACGCTGTTCCCCTCCCCCAATTCCCCAATAAAATCTTTTTATAAAAAAAATTAAAAATAAAAAATTAAAAACTACCATGTAATTTAGCAATCCCACTTCTGGTATTTATCCAAAGAAAATGAAAACAGGATCTCAACCATGTGCATTTCATGTTCATTGCAGCACTGTTCACAATAGTCAGGTATGGAATCATAATTGTCCATTGATGAATGGATAAAGAAGATGTGGTACATATGTACAATGGAATGTTATTCAGCCATGAGAAAAAAGGAATTCCTGTTATTTGCAACAAGTTGGATGAAATTTGAGGGCATTGTGTTAAGTGAAATAAGTCAAACAGAGCAAGACAAATACTGTACTATATCACTTATATGTGGAATCTATAAAAGCAGAACTCAGAGAGGAGAGTGGTGGCTACCAGAGTTTTGGGGTTGGGGGTGGGTGGGAGGAATGCAGAAATATTCTTCAAAGGGTACAAAATTCCAATTATATGATTTGTAAGTCCAGGGGAGCTAATGTACAGCGTGCTGATTATGGCTAATAATCCTGTATTATATACTTAAAAGTTGCTAAGAAAATAGATCTTAAGTGTTCTTACCACCAAAAAGAAGTGGTAATTATGTAATGGGATGGAGGTGTTAGCTAATGCTATGGTGGGAATCATTTTGTAATATATGAGTATCAAATCAACAGGTTGTATACCTTAAACTTATACAATGTAATCTGTAGATTCTATCTCAATAAAGCTGAACTTTTTTAAAAAAAGATTTAATTTAAAAAACGAGCTCTCAAGACATGAGAGGACATGGAGGAACGCTTATTACTAAGTAGAAGGAGCTAATATGAAAAGGTTAAATACTATATGATGCCAACTGTATGACATTCTGGAAAGCACAAAACCATAGAGGCAGTAAAAATATCAGTGTTTGCCAGGGGTTGGATGGGGAGGTAGGCAATGATTAGGAAGAGCAAAGAAGATTTTTAGGGCAATAAAAATACTCTATGATAGCATAATGAGGGATACATCTATCTAAACGCATACAGTGTATAATACCAAGAGTGATCCCTAGTGTGGAGTTATGCCCTTTGAGTCATTATGATGTGTCAATATAGGTTTATCATTTGTAACAAATGTACCACCCTGGTAGGAGATGTTGATAATGGGTGAGGAGGCTATGCATCTGTGGAGACGGAATATATAGTATACTTCTGGACCTTCTCTTCAATTTTGTTGTGAACCTTAAACTGCTCTAAAAATGGTCTTAATAAAAAATAAGTAAATAGATTAAAAAATTTGTAAATAGATAAAAAATGATATATCCTTCAATTTAAGGATATATCATGTTTACGGATTGGAAGAATGGATACTTTACACATGGCAATACTTACAAATTCATATACACTTTCAATGAAATACGTTAAATTTGTATGGACATTTTTGCTGTTGCAATTTAAAGGCTAATTCTTAACATTGTATGGAAAAGCAAGGAATGAAACCTATCCAAAACAATTTAAGGGTGGAATAATATTGATTTTACATGATACTAATATTTGTTATAAAGCCTCCGTATTTAATATATTGGTCCAAGTATAAAATGTACATCAATGAAATGATATGCAGTGTCAAGAAAAACACATATATACATGTGGACATTTGCTAATGACAAAGATTTATAGAGATCATAGGGAAAATGTGATTTGTCTTTTTTTGTTTGTTTTTAAATAAATGACACTGTGTTAGTTGAATACCCATATAGAAAAATAATAAACATTACCTCTAAATTATGTCACTCACAAAAACTAATATCAGACATATTTTACATCTAAATATGAAAGGTAAAATAACAATTTTTCTAGGAGGAATTTACATAAGGATGTTTCCATGATTTGCTGGTGGAAAGATTTCTTATACAGGTGACAAAATGATTTAATAAACTGGACTACATTAAAATTAAGAATACCTGTTTTTCTGAAAAATACCATAAAAAAGTCACAGAACGGAAAAAGAAGATATTTTAATGCCCTCAAACACAAAGGAACTTTTATTTAAAATATAGAAGGTGCCAAAAAAATGTATATGCATTTTAAGAAAGGAAAACTGTATTAAAATTGTAATACTCAGAATATACCAATAACAAAAGATGAATCCATGTCACGTTTGACTTCTGCAATTACAAGAGGTGCTCAAAGTGGTTCCCATCAGTGTCCAGACACTTCTGATTATGGCGAACTATTGCTTGAGCAACGTTGACCAAAGTGTCCACTTGTATATATATATATATATATATATATTTTGGGCACCCCCGGTATAGGAAGTTTCCTACACATCAATTAAAAAGGCATATAGCCTAATATAAAAATAATCAACAGACTTGAACAGGTACTTCCAAAATCAGGACATTCAAATGGCTAAGAAATACATGACAATGAGCTCAATGTCATTGGTCATTGCAAATTAAATATTAAAAACATTGATCTTGAGGGCATTATGCTAAGTGGGATAAGTCAGACAAAGACAAATACTGTACGATATCATTTAGATGTGGACTCTAAACAAGCCAAACTTATAAAATCAGAAAGTAGAATGATGGTTATAAGGGGCTTGGGGTAGGGGAATATGTTGTTTATGGGTATAAACTTGGGAACTAGTAGATAAATAAATCCTGATGTCTAATGCATACCATTGATTGCAGTCAACAATACTGTGGTATAAACTTCAAAGCTGCTAAGAGACTAGATCTTAATTGTTCTCACCGCAAAAAAAAAAAATAAAGGTAATTATGTGACATGATAGAGGTGTTAGCTAAAGCTATGGTAGAAATTATATTGCAATATGTAAATATGTCAAATCAACATGTTGTGTACCTTAAACTTACACAATTTTATATGTAAATTATATCTCAAAATAAATTAATTAATTTGAAAACACTGTCATTCTTTTTTAGTTTAGGTATTCTGGTAGGTGGTTAATGTCAAAAACCTAATTTATGACTGCCCGAAGAAGATGCAGTATTTTACTGATTAAAATAGAATCTCCAGTTGTGAAATTTAGAAATTACTTATATACACAATTAAAATAATGAGATAATTGTTATAAAAATTGATGTTGAATACTCAAAATTATTCAGCACATACTCAAAAAAATTATTCAGCATGGTAATATTTTCTGTCCTGCTGCCTATTTTGAACAAGAATTAAGTGATGTTTGAATTTTTAAGAAAACTTATTTGTAACCCTTTTCAAATCAATATAGGTATTGTACAATGACTGTTAAACTTATTTGTCAATATGTAAATGTATTCTTAAATTTTAGGTGCATTTAGTTCAAAATGATGTGGAAATCTTTAATCAGAGTATTCAATCAATGCAGCACAAATGAGTTTATATTTTGAGTCTACAGGCATAATAAAATTATTGAAAACAAACATAAACTGAATGGTATTGCTTCCTGCTAAAGCAATTAGGAATTGAACAAATAAAATAAAGATGCAAATGTCCATGAGATAACCTGAAATTTTGTATTGCTGCTGTGGAATGTCTCAACCTGTGGGATCAACCACCTATTTTTAATTGGTTCCATTTCTATTGTGTACTGCAATTCAAAAAGTTAGAGAAGTTTGATGCATTCTATCCTGGAAACCTTCAAAATAATTGTAAATAGACACAAATTATTTGACTTATATTTGTAAAAATATTTTAAAATAAATATTCTAAGTTGAGGAAAAAATACAATAACTGTGGAAGCATTGGCATAGAAATGCTTACATATTTAATTATAAAAACAGAATTGTGAATATCCTCTATTTAGCAGAATTTGGTCTGAGCTTAATAGATACTGTGGCATCTATAGTTAAAATATTTTTTTGATGAGAATAGTATATGGACTACAGAGACTACTCAATTAAAAATATATTTTTTTTAAATTGCTACTGCAAAATACAATTTTAAAGAGTATGATAAAGAAATGTAATGAAAAAATCAAAATCAAAGAAATTTCAGAAACACACTAGTGGTATAATATCAGAAAGGAAAACTATGAAGCTGAATAAAATGTTATTATTCTAATATATTTAATTGCATTATTGGCATATTCAAATAATCAACATAAATACTTTTAAAACATTTTCATTTAATATGCACATATTTTTATAAATAATTTTACCTTTGAAAATGCTTGTATAAAATTTTTATGTCCATTGACATAATGAAACAGATTTTTCTGATTGATAATTTTTAATTAAAAAATTATTTATTGGGCTGGCTGAGTGGTGCATTGGTTAAGAGCTGCTTTGGGATGCCAGCAGCCCTAGTTCGGATCCCACATATGAGGGCCAGTGACACTGCCCTCTACAGCTAACAACAGCTCCACCTGGAGCTGGGCTGTGAGCCCCGGCAATGGTATAGGCTACAGCCCCTGCTGCAGTGGGCTGCCATAGGCTACAGTGAGCGGCTGGCAGCCAGCGTGAGCTGCCAATAGCCGCCGTGAGTGACCATCCAGAGGCCAGCGAACAATCTGCCTCATCCGGGAAGAGCGCAATGACAATACCAACATGGGCCAGTGAAGCAGTGTCCTCCACAACTAGACTAAAGAACAAAAAGACAGCAACTTGTCTGTTCCCCTCCCCCAATTCCCCAATAAAATCTTTTTTAAAAAAATTTTATTTATTGCCTCCATTTTCAAAAGTGTCCTACTCTTGGATAACTCAAAGAACGATATATTACATATACTGATAGACTGAGAAGTCTGGTTAGATGGCCTCTTAAATTAGTCCTAATCTTGAGATCTTATGAATCTTAGACTGACGAGTTCTTCATCAACTGCTAGTAATGGTCTCTTGGCTATCTTTAACAGATACAGATCCTAGGTCAGCTTCAGTTCAGTCAAGGCATTAATTAAGGAATCAGCAATTCTGAATGGAATCCTTCTTTCCATTCAGATGAAATAAAAGATCATCAGTGTTTCCTGATGTTTTCCAGATACTACCATGGTTAAACCACACTCCAGCCCTGCTGAACCCTCTTATTCATTCTGAATGTTCAACATTCTGGATATAAAACTTCCCTGGATTTTTTCACTGCCTATTGTAGAAGGGGAAAGTTTCCTCTAGAAGACTCTGCCTCTTGTCTTCAGTATGTGACAAAATAAGTTAATATCTCCAACCAGGACAATTGGAGGACATATTATCTCTAATTGTTTGTCCAAGTGACGAGCTACCTTTTTTATCTTTTATGAGCTACCTATTTATCTTAACTTCTTTTTCCCTACATATTTCCAAGGTTGTTAGTGATCTCCAAAAATATTTTAAAAATTAAAGCTTCAGATCAACAAGTCACTTCAACTATTAAGGGGAATTCTGTGTCAAATGCCCTATTGTGTTTCATTGATAAGTCAACAAGTTTAAGGAATGAGTAATCCATCCTATTGTAAATGTAAATATTTTTTCAAATAGCTGAGATTTATCTTTTCTCAAATTTCAAACGTAAGAATGATTCTGCAATGGTTGACTATTTTATTAGCATATATATTTAGTTTGTCCCTAAATAGAATAAGCTTAGGATTTATATTCATTTATTTTTCTATACAGTTGAGGCTTGAACAACATGGGTTTGAGCTGTGTGAGTCCACTTACATATGGTTTTTTTTAATAAGTACTATAAATGGATTTTCTCTTTCTTATAAATATCTTAATGTTTTCTTTTCTTGAGCTTACTTTATTGTAAGAATAGAAAATATAATACATATAACATACAAACTGTGTTAACTGACTGTTTATGGTATTGGTAAGGTCAATAGTGGGCTATTAGTAGTTAAGTTTACTGAGAGTCAAAAGTTATACATGGATTTTCCACTGTGGGAGGGTTCAGCCCTTCTAATCCCCGAGTTGTTCAAGGGTTGGACTGTACTGAAATGTGACAACCCCTAATGGGAACACTCAGTTCTTACATAAATATTTTTTAGCATAATTCATCAGTTGACTCATAGCTTTGAATAGTAAGATCAGTGGTATGTGAAGGGCACTGTATATTTGGGATCTTGGTGTACTTGAAAGCCACCAAGGAAAGCTGTATACTTTTACAAGTATATGTAAAAGACAGAACTAAATATTAAATGTGGCTGATTTAAACAAAAGTGAAGTTTGCTTTGATGATAACATGAATCTTCAAAAAGGAAAACCTTATTCATTGATCTAATATCTTTGTCACCTCTATTGATCTTAAGTAACAACAAAATTAATGTTTCTTTCTGTTTATTACAAATAAACGGTTTGGGAGATGATTTACTCTGTTAAAAAAACTTTTTTTAAAAAAAACATTTCTTCTGTCATGTAATCTGTTCTGGTAAAATTGCTTGTTGAAATTTCTATTACCTGCATAGTTTCAGAAAGTCAATCAGAATTAAAGTAATACTTTTTACATTTATTTGGCAGTTAATTTTTTTTTAATTATCATTATGGTGTGATTCCTTGGAACAATTGCTATGCAAAACACTTTCAATTTCTTTAAGGCCCTACTAGTACTACACAGTAGGAAGGCTAAAATAACTAATAAACTTGAAAAGTGAATATGTTGAATTAGGAAAAAAATGAAAATGAAGCAAAATCAAGCACACTGAAAACAGCATTCACAGGATGAACTTTAGGGTACAACCGAGACATCTTGTGGTTTTTGAAAAGATAGTAATAAATAGAGAATATATGATTTCTGAATCTTAAACCAAGGGAAAAAAATGTATTTTATATTTCTTTGTGAAGCCTTTAACTTTGTTTTGTTTTTGAACCATGATTTAGTACCTTATCAAGCAGTAGTATAAGCAGTCTGAATAATACAGTCAGCAAAACCTAATTGAAAATGTAATTTCACCATGCTAATATGGTAAAAGATTCATTCAATTCAGGAAATTCTTGGGTCTGTTGCTCATAAAATATGGAAACACAGGATCATAATTGTGTAATATAAAGTCATAAAAGGCATCTGGTCTCAATCTCCAGCATATAAAGTGATTTAATTTGTTCATTGAAGAGTTGCATTTCTAATTGACTTAGAAGTACATTTTTTTGTAATTAAAGATAAATACTATACTTTTTTTGTACAGGCAATCGATATTTTATTTAAAAAGACTTTGTAAATGACACATATTCTTTTCTAAATAATCAATGCTAAAAGGAATAGTTTTAAAAAGGTCACGTATCAAATTTTATTTATTTTCAAAAAATAGCCTTTTCCTGGGTGCCAAGTAATTTAAATACTTGAAACAATGTAAAATTTTTGAAAATAATGGATTTATTTCTCTACCAATGAAATGTATGACATGTTCTTTCAATTTTCTTAAACTATTAATAGAATAACTACCTCAAATCTATTTTGTTTGCCATGGGCAAAATTGACCAGTTGTAATGAAAAATAGAATAAATCCTAATAGATAATTTGGATAATTCAGATAATTAAAGAATAAAAAGAAGAAGATAAACAAAAAGACAATGACAGTCTTCCTTAATTTTTTTTCCATTATGGCTGTATATAAAGTATAATCATAAAAACATGAGACACATATATTTACAATATACCAATGAAGTAAGTTCTGTATTTCAAAGAGGCAATCTTTGAAGACTGTGCCCCTCTCAAGAAAATTCCTTTGTTCAAAAATTTTTTAATTCCTTGGAAATGTCCTCTTAATCAGTTAACCCATGGTAACTTTGTCATTCACATTTTCAAGAAGCTAAGTTCTGTATGACCTTAGGTTATTTCTATGAATCAGATTAATTTCAAGAAATAAGAGTTATTAACCATTGAGCACCTTCCAAAGAATGTCTCGTTGACTCCCCCAGTATGTTCAAGACAGAAATTTCACAAGTTATTTTGAGGATAGAATCTGTTAGACTAAGTGGAAATTTCTGCAAGGTGATCATTTTGAAGCCATTAAATGTGAGGTTTTTCACATATTTGTTTTAAAAAGATACTCTCAGACAAACAAGCCAACTAAATAATACCTACTATACTATAGAAGTATTGTAATTTTTGAAGCTGATTATTTTTGTAATGAACCACACTTCGTATTTAATAGTACCATTTCCATCAGTAAGTGATTATTATCCCACATGAGAAATATGACTTCTTACAATTAAGAGTAACTTTTATTGGGCCGGCCAAGTGGCGTGGTGTTTACGTGCTGGTTTGGGAAGCCAGTGGCCCTGGTTCGGGTCCCACATATAAGGGCCAGTGACACTGCCCCCCGCCAAAAAAAGAGTAGCTTTTATAAAAGATTTAAAAAAAATTTTCAGTAAATAAAAGAATGAGGCTATTTAAGTATTTTACTGACCATAATGGCATTCAACTTACCATTTTTAAATACAAACTCTCAAAGATCAATAAAAATATACCTTATTACTTTAAGAATATCTGAAACATCTAAAATTTCTAGTAACTGCTACTAAGGGGCAATGACTATTCAATGTGTATGGCATTCTGGGTACAAAATATTCTTCAGGGGCATCTGAGTATAGACACTGATAGTTTTCCCACATAGGGATGTTCACTTATTGATGCTGAATTTCAAATTCCAAAACTGGAAGAGCTCAACACTTATTATTATCAACATACATTCTGTATTATTCATATAAGTCCTCCATGAATAGAGATCCACATGCTGAATACAAATCGGCAATATAAAAATAATTATTGAGCTTACCAGATCTGGTGAGATGCTGTCTTGCACAATTGTGTCACTGGAAACCATGTGTCTTCTCAGTCCCCCTGAAAGCCAAAAGTGGCTTTGCAACTGTGGTCATCTTCCTTCCAGTAAAATTTGGAACCCTTGGTAAAATAAATCACAAATTTATGCTGCTGTTATAGAAGAAGTATGTATCTATAATTTCATGCTAATGTATAGTCTTCTACTCCAAAGGCTCAGTGGATGACACTATTGGGAAGCAGCATCCTTCCAATGCTGCTTCTCCTTAAGACTTTGAGGTGAAGTTCAGACATGATGAATTTCTTGACAGTGTGAGAAGTGATTAAACCTGGTGCCTTAGACTTCTCTATTCTACTCATCATTTTAAATTATTTATAGCTGTAAGTCCTTCAGCACTTCATCTACAGCATTTATCAGAAATAGTAACTGATACATCCAACAGAAATATTAGTTCACACTCCAAAACAATGAAACACTGGAGGAGTAAAATTATATTAAAAGAAAAACAATAAAGTGCAAAATGGGCACAGATGGACTAAACTTTCTAAATAAGCAAGCTAAATGCAGTAAAGGAAATAAGTGAATATATTACCAATATGAGAGAAGAATAACAATTTGTAATGAAAGAACAAAGGGGAAATGTTAATATCAACATGTAATAATTGATGACACAAAATAAAAGGTAGAATGTACACAGCTAAAGAAACATTTGCCAATTTAAAACCCATGCTGAAAAACCCCCTGAAGGGAAAGAGAAAAGCCATAATGAATAAAATCTATAAGAGTTAAAAACATATGGATAATAGAAGTAGAAGTTCCCAAATCCAAATAATAAGAATCCTAGATAAAGAAAAACAGAAATACAGAAATAGAAATATTTGAAGAAATATTGGATATGTCTCATAAAATATAATTGTGAAATAAAGTTACAGATATAAGGAACAGTAAAAAATATCAGGTTAAGGAAACTCATTGAATGATAAAGGTCATACAGAAAAACAAAAAATTTACTAAAATTTAGTAAAATTTAAGAATACTCAAGACAAAGAAAAATATATCAAGATATTTTATTGAGAAAGAACAGATCTCATACATAGTATTAGACTCCCAAACTAAACTACTTTCAAAATGAAATAGAGGATGATTTTTAATGATTTGAAGAATACAAGATTTTAATCTGAAATTTGTCATTTTCAATGAAATTCTCATTAAAACATCAGATAATTAAAAATATTTTTAGGAATCAAAAGACCACGGCAAATTTGCCATGTAAAACCAACATAAAACAAAATTTTAGTCAAGTATTCAAATAAGAAGAGGGGAAAAAAATCTCCAGGTAATACCACAAGAGATATGACAGAGATTTTGAACAAATATCTTTATGAAGTTGTCTATTTAAAAAGAAAGAAAAATATACATATATAAATACATACCCAAGAGAAAAGAAAAAAGAGACAGTATATACATAAAAAAGTATCCTTAAAATTGGTAGAATACTAACATGATTCCAGTATGAGAGATGGGTGAGACTCTAGTATATGAGAGGGTGAGAAAATTCTTAGTTTTTAAAGAGGATCTGTTTTAAAGGTATGTTGTTTAAAAGAGACACTAATAACCCAAGGAAAATTGAAAGTTTGAATATATAAAGATATAGTAAAACATTACTAACCCAAATAGCTGAAGTAGGTATAAAGAAACAATAGCCTTTGCAAAGAAAACTTGCCAGGATAATATAACAATTTTGAATATATATTATAGTGGATACTGGAGGCTGCCACCAGATCTTTCATCTTCAGTTCAGGCATACCTCAGAGATATTACGAGTTCAGTTCCAGACCACTTCAAGTAAGCAAGTCGTAATCTTTTTGCTGGAGGAGGGTTCTTTCCTTCATTTTATAAAAAAAACAAAAAACAAAAAAAACAACAAAAAAAGCCACACCTGCGAAGTGCAATTAAAGCCATGGGCAATAAAACAAGGTAGTCCCCAATATTCCCCAGCTGTTGGGAATATTGTAGATAATAGCTTGCAGGTAAATCCTCCTTATTATTGCCTTCAACTGAAGAGTGCTGCCTTCTCTGAGATCACACCCACATCCAATAACTGATCAATGAAAAAATATAAAGGCCTGGTCAACTTTCTCAGTTTGGGGTTACCCCTCAAGGCCATCTTAACCTCAGAATTCCTTATGGGATTGGCTTAGCCCTTTGTGGTGACCACATCACAGCCTATCTTCTCCCTCTGCTAAATACTACTTACTGCAGCCCTCCACAAGTGATGCTATTAAGCTATTAAGAGTAATTCCTAAGTGGTAATCTCCATCTCAGAGTCTCCTTTCTAGGGGACCTGAATTGCAACAGTTGGTACCTGTATTGTTGCCAGAAAGCAAATGCTAAAATGCTGCTTTGGAACTATCACATACAGTTCAGCTACCAATGAGAACTTCATCACTGGAGGAAGATGGATCCCTGATGGCACATGGTGTCAAGCCAATAGTTAAAACTTTCACCCATGGTCAAGTGGATACCATAGAAGGGCATACTCTAGCTGGGGTAATGTACCAGGCATATGATAAGTATAGGTGAAATACTTATAGTAATGTATAGTAAAGTTATAATGGAATTAGATGTCTGTTTCCAGGGGTAATAAATGCTTAAATGAGACACAATGAAAAACTGAGAGTAATTAATCACAATTGAAAGATAAATTTGAAACTAAAAAGGCCTCATTAGCAATAAAAAAAGTATTTCATTTCTTGCTAGAAAAGGGGAGAACAAGTTGAGGATTAAACCCAGGGCCAAGAGTAGCAGAGCTTGAGATATATTTGACTTCTCAACCCAGGCAGGCCTGCAATACTTGGGTCACGTCCATATTGGAAAAAGTTGGACATTTAGTATGATATGGGAGATATCTGAAGTGATGCACTTGTAAATCTTGAATCTCCATATTCCCCTGAATTCTTTGAACAGGTGAAAGAGGCCCACTCTTTCCTGTTAATGGCTATCACTCCCACTTTCCTTGAGGATTATGCAAAGGCCGCAGCCTTGCAAGCAACAGATGTCCCCTTCAGAATTTATCCCTACCATTCATCCTGGCCATTTGATGAAAAACTGGAGTTTTGTTGTGACCTGGACAGAGATATGTTGGGTCTCCTGAAGAAGAAGGAGACAATATCCCAAAAGAACAGCAGGGCTGCATGGTCTAGCCAAAAATATACTGGCAAGAACCATAAAACTATTTCTTGGACTGCATCCCGAATGAGCTGGATGAAGAGGACAAAAGGTCCGGACATAAACGTCAATAAGAAAGAGTAGATTTTAGTGTTGGCCGAGTGGCTCAGTTGGTTAAGAGCTTGCTTGCTCAAGAGTGCGAGCTGAGCTCTGAGCAACAGCAGTTCAATGCCCAGCCCGAGCTGAGCTGCCGCTGAGCTGCAAACAGGTGGCAGGATGGCTCAGCTAAAAAAAACTGAGTAGATTTTCCAGAGTACTGAATTTAAATTTTCCAGGGAGGGCCCTGGAAAAGGTACTAACTTGCTGCTAACATGACTCTGACACTCCTAGTCTATCCCCCAAAACATCTATATGTAATTGTATGCATATACATATATGTAAACATCTTAGGTAATTGTATGCTGGGGAAAGAGAAACATTCAAATATTACAAGTACTCTTGAAATAAAGGGTTAAGTGTTTTTTTTGGGGGGGCTAATTGAATTCAACAAGTATTTATTGAGTGCCTATTATGTGCTAGGTACTTGGGACATATCAGAGAACAAAACAAAGTTCCCTGCCCATGTGCAGCTTAGAGTCGAGTGTTTATGAACAATTTCTCTGCACACTGTGACCCTGGGCAAATCCCAGTACCTTCTGCCCCTCTGTCCTCAGCTGCCCCATGTGGGAAGAAGCAGGTCGGGCCCAGATGTGGGTAACATGTCCAGTGCACGTAGAATGCAAATGAGATACCACCTCCAACCCACCACCCAGACAATAAATTGGGCTGGAAGTTGACATTTCATAATAAAGTACAGGGGAAAGGCAGGGAATTGGAGCTGGTGGGAGGGGGGAGTCTGGTATGCTGCCACATCCGGACTGGGCTGCTGCTGCTTGGTGGCTGCCCTCCTGGTAAGGTCCTGTGCCATCTCCTCTGCCTTCTCTTTGACCTCCTTGGCTATCTCAGCAAGGGTTTTGGAAGGGGCCTCACCTTGCAGCTTTGCCAAGGTATATTCAAAACCCTTCACCGTCTTGATTACATTGCTTTTGAACCAGGCAAGAACAAATTCCTGAATGGCTTTGGAGACGCAAAATAAATGAGGAAACCCAGGCTTCCACCATCATGGTCTTGTTCTGTGGGTCTACAGTAGAATCCCCTAGGATGTACACCGAGTGAACAACATCAGCAGGTAACAGTCACTCGGCCCAGTGGGGCATCCTGTTGCTCATGGTCACAAATCTCTGGAATAGGAGTTTCTGGTCAGGGGTCACCTCCTGGTGCACTATGTCTTCCATCAAGACATGTTTGTTCTAGGGATTCAGGTACCGCTGTCTGAAGGCAGGCAACACGTGGTCCTAGGAGCTCAGGAGCACTCTCTAGCCCGGGAAATACTTCACCAACTTCCTGGCCAGGGTGGGCTCAGCACCTGACCAGTGTCAAGGGAGCACAGCCGGGGGGGGGGGCGGTGGGCTCATGGAGGCCAGACCCGGGCATGGAGCATACCCAGCAGGCTTGTAGCTCAGTCACCACTGTGCCGCACCCCACCAACCGCCCCACCATGAGTTGTTGGGCCACTCACCCGAGGGTTAAGTTTTTATTGATACTTGGAGAACTGATACATGATCATGCCACCCCTGTTGGTGAAAGAGTATATAGGGACTAGGTAGTATGTGGAGTTCTGTCCCAATCAGGCTTAGAATATTCACTGGGTTAATAACCCAACTGATGGTTATTTGCCTATTTCCCAAATGTATAATTTAAATGGACATACCTGGGGATTGGCATAAGTCCCATATTCATTTTTTCCCTCCTGAGGAGTAAGATCTATTATTGCGTGGGTCCTTTGAAACTTCCTGCATCACCTTCCCCCATCCAGCCAGCTGAGATAAATAGAGATAGATACAGATATATAGATATAGATATATGCTCATATATATGCATATATATCAACATCCAGGGGGAAATGCAAGTGATCAGTGCTACCTAAATGTTGCAGTGCTTTTGGTTCCTATAATATTTCCATTTAATTCACCAGTCTGGACCTTCTGCACCCAGACAGATTTTTGGGTGATGCATTAATGAACTACAACAAGTTCAACTAAATATTATCCCCAATTGCAGCTGTTCATACAGGTATATTAACCTTGTGAAATCAGATTAACGTGATCTCATCACATGTGGCCATTCATCTGGAGAATGCATTGTCTTTTATCCCTACTGGGAAGAATGTACATTTACTTGGAATACAGGCTCTCCTACCCTCTTTTACAAAACAGTAGAATTGAACCATCTGGACATGCTGCAAAATATAATATTCGTTTGCTATATCAATAGTATCATGTTAATTGGACCAGATTATGAAGAAGTGGCAAGTACTTTGGAGGTGCTTATAAGGCATGTGCACTCAACAGGGTAGAAGATAAACTCCATGAGGATTAAATTCCTGGAACATAAGCAAAGTTTGAGAGGGTCCATTGGTCTGTGGCATATTGAGGCTTCTTCTTCAGAATAAAAAACAAATTCTTTCATCTTACACATTCCGTTACTAACACAGTAGCACAAAGCTTGCTTGGCCACTTTGGGTTCTGGAACGAGCATATACCATGCAAATAGCAACCATAAGAGAACTGTAGTATCAATACAAATATTAAATATAAAAGACATTAAAAATGTTACTTGAGGTAAAGTGGTTCATTTTATAATGTTAAAAGGGTCAATTCCTCAAGAAGATATAATATTGTCATTATAAACATATATACATCTAATAACGCAGTACCAAATAGATGAAGATAAAACTGACAGGGCCGGCCAAGTGGCGTGGTGGTTGGGAGCTGGCTTGGGACGCCAATGGCCCTAGTACGGGTCCCACATATGAGGGACAGTGACACTGCCCTCAAAAAAAAAAAAAAAGAAAGAAAGAAAAGAAAAGAAAACACTGACAGAAATAAAAGAAGAAATAGGCAATTTAACAACAACAGTTGAAACTTCAATAATGACTGAAACAACTATATAAATGATAAACAAGAAAATAAATGACTTGGACAATACCATAATCTAACTACAGTTAACAAAAAACTCTAAAACGTCAACAAGAACAGAATATATATTATTCTCAAGTGCAAATGAAGATTCTCCAAAGTAGACCATATACTGGGACATAAAATAAGCCTTAATAAATATAAAAAGATTGAAATCATACAAAGTATGTTCTATAACCACAATGTAATGAAAATAGAAATCAATTACAGAAATTTGAGAAACAAAAATATGTGGGTATTCAAAAACACACTCCTTATATTCAATAATACTGTAATAACTATGTACAGTGTCAGATGGGTAATAGACTTATTGGGGTTATCACTTTGTGAGGTATAGAAATATCTAATCACTATGTTGTTTTGAACACCTGAAACTAATATAAAATAATAATCAATATCAAATATAATTGAAAAATAAAATGAGGTGGAAAGGTGAAAGGGAATAAGAAGTTCAAATATCCAGGTATAAAACAAATAAGTCATGGGGATGTAATGTACAGCATAGGGAATATAGTCAATAATATTGTGATATTGTGGTACAGTGTCAGATGGTTGCTGGATTTATCATGTTGATCAATTCTTTAGGTATGTAAATGTTGAATAACCATGGTGTACACCTACAACTAACATAATATTGTATGTTAGTTATGTTTTAATAAAAATCTTTTTAAAAGGATGAAATATCTCAAATTAATAACTTAAGCTTCCACCTTAAGACAATGGAAACTGAAGAACAAACTAAATGTAGAGCAAGCAGAAGAAAGGAATTTAAAAAGTTTAGAATAGAAATTAATGAAATAGAAAAAATTGGAGAAAATCAGTGAAACCAAAAGCTGGCTTTTTTTAATAGATCAACAAAATTGTCAAATCTTAGGTAGACTGAACAATAAAAAGAGAGAAGAGTGAAATATCTAGTCAGATATGAAATGGGGACATTACTACTCACCTTATGGGGGAAACAATTATTATAAATGAACACTATGGATAATTTTATGCCAAAAAATTATATAGCTTAGATGAAGTGGGCAAATACCTAAAAGATACAAGCTACCAGAATTTGCTGAGGAAGAGATAGATAATCTGAGCAGCCTGTAACATGTAAAGAAACTGATTTAATAATAAAAAAATACAAAAAAGAAAAACCCATGCCCCAATAGTTTTTGGGCTAAATTCTACCAGACATTTAAATAATAATTGAAATCAATTCCTCACAAGCTCTTCTAAAAAATAAAAAAGAACAGTTTTCAACTTATTCCATGAGGACAGTATACCCCTGACACCAAAATAAGATGAAGACATCATTAGAAAATAAAATTATATACAAATATATCTTATGATTATGTATGTAACAATCCTCAACAAAATAACTAGCAACCAAATAGAGAATCATATAAGGAGAATTATACCCCATGACAAAATGGGATTTATCCTAGAATGTAATGACAGTTCAATATAACAAAAATCAATTAAACTTTATCAATAGAACAAAATAAAGATGATCATTTTAATTGTTGCAGTAAAAGCATTTGACCGAATCTAAAACCATTTCATGATAAAAAAAATAACCCATAAAGCAATGAAAAATTGAAAATGAATTTAACAAAAATTTCATTTATAATAGCATCAAAATAATAAAATACTTAGGAATGACTTTAACAAAAAAGTATAAAACTTGTGTCCTCTAGTGTACATAACATTGTCAATACAAATTTTAGTAAGCATAAAAGTAAAAAGCTTTTGTGCTTCAAGGAACAGCATCAAGAAAGCGAAAAGGAAATACACATAATGGAAAAAACAATTTGCAAATCATATATGTGATAAGGACAGGTATCTAGAATATATAAAAACTTTATACAACTCATTAATAATAAAGACCAACTGTGTAATTTAAAAATTGCCAAGACTCTGAATAGCATTTCTCCAAAAAAAAGATAAGGTCAATAAGCATATGGAAAGGTGCTCAAAATCACCTTTTGTCACCAAGAAATGCAAACCAAAACCACAATGTGATACCACTTCACACCCACTAGGATGGCTATAATCCTAAAAAGGAAAAATAATGTGTTCCTTAGGGTATGGACAGTGGGAACCATCATCCACTGCTGGTGGAAATGTAGAAAGTCTGACAGTTCCTCAGAGTTAAATATAGAGTTACTATATGACCCACCAATTCCACTCCTATGTATATAACCAAAAGAAATAAATGTTCATAGCAACATTATTTATCTTGGTGAAAAGGTGGAAACAATACAAATATCCATAAGCTGATGTGGATAAAGAAAATGTGATACATCCACATAATGAAATATTACACCCCCTTGAAAAGGAGTGAAGTACTGACACATGCTACCACGTAGATGAGTCTTCAAAACATTATGCTGATTGAAAGAAGCCAGTCACAAAAGACCACATATTATATGATTTCTTTTACATGAAATGTCCAGAATATGCAACCTATAGACACAAAGTAGACCAGTGGTTGCTTAAGGCTTGTGGGGATGAGGGATTAGAGGAGGGATAGCTAAAGGGTACATAATTTCTCTTTTTTACTGTGGTAAAAAAAAAGTAACATAAAAGTGTACTTTTTTTTTTTCATTTTAAATGTACAGTACAGTAATGTTTACTATATGGACATTGTTGTGAAACAGATATCTAAACATATTCATCTTGCAGAATGGAAACTCTGTATCCGTTGAGTTGAAAACCAACTATATTTCCCCCACCTCTCTCTGACTTGGGCCCAAACCATTCTACTTTCTGTTTCTAAGAATTTGACTACTCCAGATACCTCAAACATCTTTTCTTTTGAGGAGATAAAAATGTTCTAACATTGACCGTGGTGATTATTATACACATCTGTGAGTACTCTCAACAATTTGCATACTTTAATTAGGTAGATTGTATGGTACTTAATGTATGTCTGAATAAAGGTGTAAAAAACAAAAACCTGGAATGTCTTCATGTCATATGGAACAAAGAAGATGCTTCTACCAGCACGTGAGGGTAAGCAAGGTTTGGGTAGTCAGAGGGACTCCAAATCCTCTCAAATAGCAGTATGTTATTTCTCACGGTCCTATTTTTATTCCTATATCTTTCACATAAGAAACTTGATGAGGCTGTGAAATCTGTATCGTGAATGAATAACCCACAGAAATAGACTGTGGACATGATTTCTACCGGTAACAATCTGAAGTCTTTGAGGTAAGAACTTCTGGGGCCGGCCGAGTGGTACATTGGTTAAGAGCTGGTTTTGGGATGCCAGCAGTCCCGGTTCGGATCCCACATATGAGGGCCAGTGACACTGCCATCTACAGCTAACAACAACTCCACCTGGAGCTGGGCTGTGCGAGCCCTGGCGACGGTGTAGGCTGCAGCCCCTGCTGCAGTATGCTGCCATAGGCTACAGTGAGTGGCCAGAAGCCAGCGTGAGCGGCTGGCAGCCAAGAGTGAGCTGCCAATAGCCGCGGTGAGCGACATCCAGAGGCTAGCGACTGATCTGCCTCATCTGGGAAGGGTGCAATGACGATACCAACATGCGCTAATGAAGCAACATCCTCCACAACTAGACTGAAGAACAAAAAGACAGCAACTTGTCTGTTCCTCTTCCCCAATTCCCCAATGGTGTTCCCCTCCCCCAATTCCCCAATAAAATATTTAAAAAAAAAACTTCTGTGGATTAACGATAATGGTGCCATGAGCTGGGCATTCAAAACTCTGAATTTATAATTTTCTTTCTTCAAGGTCTTCATTACAGTTAGAAGCAGCCAATTCCCCTCCACTATACCTGAATTCCTTGAACTTTTCATCAAGAACAATCACAGAACCCCCATGGCCCATCAAAGTTAGTAGACAAAGAGAGATTATTAGGTCTAATATCTGATTATTAGAATTTTAGATTATTGGATTTCATAGCTGACTCTAGCAAACCATTAGATTATGACGCATTTATATTACAGCACAGCAAAAATCCTAAGTAAACATAGATATAAATTTACAATATCAGCAGGTACTGAGGCTTTTTGGAAATTTAAAAAAAAAAAACATTTAATTTTTCTGCTTTGTCTGGCTAACAGCTCCATGTGTTGCCCAATTGTCTTTCTGACAATCTCCAGATAAAAAGACCATTAAATCAACCAGGGGGTGGGAAATGGACTTCTTTGAACACCAGAAAGCTGAAGTTAGGAATATTATTCAAGGAAAGTCTGCCTTCTTCCCATAGGGAAGTACAGTTGATATTTGAACTATGTGGGGGTTTAGGGGCATTGACCCCACTGCACAGTCAAAAATCCTCACATAACTTTTAAATCTCCCCAAAGTTAATCATTAATAGCCTACTGATGACTGAAACCTTACTAATAACATAAACACATATATTGTATGTTCTATGTATTTTATACTGTATTCTTAAAATAAAGTAAGCTAGAGAAAAGAAAATGTTATTAAGAAAATCACAAGGAAAGAAAATATATTTACAGTACTGTATGTATTGAAAAAAAATTCATGTATAAGTGGACCCATGCAGTCCAAACCCCTGTTATTCAAGGGTCAACTGTATATTCCTTTTCTAATGCTGAATTTGATCCAAGGACAGGGAGAGCACAAGGTTAATAAAAATTTCCTTAAATGGAAGTGTTTCATTTCTTGCTGTAAGTTAGCTCTGTTTGGTGACTCAAGACCTGAGTCAAAGGGGCAGTTTGATAGTATGAATTGATCTTACCTTGCACAATCCATGTCACCAGCATCTGTGTTCCTCTTGATAGGGACTGTGCAGATCAAGATAAGTTATGCTGAAAATTGCTGCATCTGCTCCTACCCAGGGCTGACACTTTACATCTGATAAGAATTTGAACCCTGAAAAATTAACTTGGAAAATTAATCTTTTATTCTGTGTGAATGTATGATTTTTGCTTTTTACCAATCCATAACACATCTGATACCCTGATTCAAAAATTTCACATATTATCCATAGAAGTGCTTACTCAGAACTTAGCATATTAACTTAAATTTGATTTTCCTAAAATCCATTCACAATGAGTTCAAACAAACACTTATAATTGCTTGTCTTTTGTAGAGAGCCAAGTGTCACTCTTTGCCAGCTGTTAACCTCAGGCCAGACCAATATAATTAGTTTTGGTAATTATCTCTAGTTCTTCAGGAGTAATTGAAATTATTGCATCCTTACTTCACTGTACAATTAAACTGACAGATTCTTCTTGTATGAGAACTTATGACCTTTAAGTCTACCTACTCAAAAATATGTTCCATAACTAATGAAATATATTTTTCCAAGTAGCCCATCTTTATAGAAAAACATAACAATCAAAATTCTCCAAAGCACACTTCACTCAAAGACCCTCAAGTATATTACTCACATTGAGGTCATTAGTTTTAAATATTTCTGGTTTCATCAGTTTTTACTTGTCTAACAGGATAGTTTCTCTCTCCTACACATGTGAACTTCAGTTTAACAAATGCATGGATAGTGAGGGATGACCCTGAGCTTCAAGTTCTGTCAAGTTCTTTCAGTGTCAGTGAATGAGTGCTCATGCAAGCAAATAAAATGTCCTTTCTCTCTCTCTCTCTCTCTCCCTCCCTCCCTCCCTCCCTCCCTCTCTTTCCTTCCTTTCTTTCTGAAATTTATTGGGTTGACATAGGATAGGTTAGTAAAATCATTCAAGTGTACATTTCTATAATACATCATCTATATATTGCATTGTGTATTCACCACCCAGAGTCAGTTCTCCTTCCATCACCAAATATTTGACCCTGTCCTCCCTTACCCTCTGACCACTAAACCATTGTTTGTGTGTCTATGAGGTTTTGTTTTTTTGTCTTGTTCCTTTGTTGCTTTCAGTTTTATGTCCCACATATGAGTTAAGTCATATGATTCTTGACTTTTTCTGTCTGACTTATTTTGCTTAGGATAATAATCTCAAGATCCATCCATGTTGTCACAAATAGCAGTCTTTCATCTTTTGTTGTGGCAGAGTAGTATTCCACTGTGTATATATACCACATCTTCTGCTTTTTTTGTTTTTTAAGATTTTATTGGGGATTTGGGGGAGGGGAACAGTGTTGGGGAATAGGGGGAGGGGAGCAGCCAAGTTACTGTCTTTCAATCTTAGTGTGCAGGGCACAGCTAGCTCAGTTCCAAGTCCAGTCACCGGCCGCCCATCAGCAGCTCACAGCTGCTCAGCTCAAGGTGCCGTGTTCAGTCTTAGTTGAGGGTGGACATAGCCACCATCCCATGTGGGAGTTGAACAGGCAGCCTTATTGTTAAGAGTGCATGCTCTATCTCCTGAGCCACCCTGGTGGCAGCTCAGCTCAAAGTGCCGAGTTCAGTCTTTAGTTGCGGGTGGACATAGCCCACCATCTCCAACAGGCAACCCTGTTGTTAGGAGCATGTGCTCTCACCAGCTGAGCTACACTGCCACCTGTTGGCAGCTCAGCTTTGGCGAAGCTCACTGGCCCATGTGGGAATCAAATCGGCGACCCTGTTGCTCAGAGTTCACACTCTTTTGTTTTGTTGTTTTGTTTTTTTTGAGGGCAGTGTCACTGGACCGTATATGTGGGACCCAAACCAGGGCGGCTGGCTTCTCAAGCCAGCAGCACTTAATCACCATGCCACTCTGCCGGCCCAGAGTTTACACTCTTAAGCAAGCTCTTAACCAACTGAGCCACTCGGCCGGCCCCCACATCTTCTTTATCCAATCATCTATCGAAGGACACTTTAGTTGTTTCCATGTCTTGGACACCATAAATAAAGCTGCAATGAACATCGGAGCACATATATCTTTATAGATAAATGTTTTCAGGTTTTTTGGGTAGATACCCAGAAGAGGGATTGCTGGCTCATATGGTAATTCTATTCTTCATTATTTGAGGAACCTTCATAGTGTTTTCCATGCTGGCTCTACCAATTTACATGTCCACCAACAGTGTATGAAGGTTCCTTTTTCTCCACCGCCTCTCTAACACTTGTTATTATTTGTGTTGTGGATAATAGCCATTCTAACTAGTGTGAGGTGATATCTCATTGTGGTTTTGATTTGCTTTTCCCCATAGCTAGTGAAGTAGAGTATTTTTTCATATATTTGTTGGCCATTTTGTATGTTTTCTTGGGAGGAGTGTCTGTTCAGGTCCTCTACCCATTTTTTAAACTAGAGCTTGTTTTTTTGTTGTTGAGTTGTACAAAGAACTGTTTACTTTTAAAAAATAATTGTGAACTGTCTCTGTCACTTGGATAGATATGTAAGTATTTTTAAAAGCTAAAGAAGCTTCTAAATGGCTTTATAATTCAGAAATATTTTTTCTTAAAACCTGGCACCCATCTCTTTGAAATGTAATCATGAAAGACAGGACCCATATTGCCTATTTTCTGTGGGAGGATAAGAACCTAACTTTAGCTGGTGCCTGGCTCCAAGTTTTAAACCCAACTCCTATCATAAAGATCTGAGTAGTTTATTTTCCTTAATAACAAACACGCGTGTATACCTGAATTACAAGCTGAACTTAGGATAAATCATGTGTGAAAATGGTGATGTCATGTTGGTTTACTTGAGAAATAATTATCATTTATCTTGAGAAAATGTATGCAATGGGATATATATTCTTGGCTATATATTATAAAAGAGCAAAATTTCTTTCTGTTTTGCAATCTCTTTAGCAGATTGCCTGTAATGTGCATCGTATTCTAGTTTAATGCTTATCTACTAATAAAACAGTTTTCTCTCACCTACTTCTTCTGGGAGAATTTTCTGGGGGGTTGGCAGATTTTATTTTTAATTATATTTCTCCAACATATGGTATGTGACTCATATCTTAATAAAGCTGTTATTTTTAAAATGAAGTCTATAATATATCATTTAACTTTTTCATTTATAATATAATTGTCAAATATTTCCTCTGCATACAGTGGAAGCTATATTAGGCACTGTTATAATTTTTGTTTTACCCACAAACATAATTTAGAAACCTCGACAGGAAAAGGAAATTGTATTTTATTTAACCATGTTTTTGCTCTATTTTTCCTTTCTGATGTTCCAAGATTCATTTCACCATGTTGTTACTCAAACCCTGTCTTAATTCAGGCTGACATAAAAAATATACTATAGACTGGTGACTTAAGCAAGAGAAATTTATTTTCTCACAGTTCTGAAGGCTAAGAGTCTGACACCAGGGAGCCAGCATAACCAGGTTCTCCTGAGAGAGTTCTTCCTGGTTTATATACAGCCACTATCTTGCTATATCCACACATGGCAGAGAGAGAGAGAGAGAGAGGTCATCCTTTTTACAAAAGACCACAGTCCTATTGGATTAAGACTCCATCCTTATGACCTCATTTAACTTTGATTACCCCACAAAGGACAGATAAAGTTATATTGGGGGTTAGAGCTTAAATATATGTATTCAGGGGAGAAGAATTCAGTCCATAGCAGATGCCAAGGTCCTTAGCCAGTCTTCTTTCTTCTTTATAACTTTAAGTGTTTTCTTATGTTTGTTTTATATATAATGTCCAGAGGTTTTCGTTGTACTTAAGGAGAAGCCAAAGTCTACTCAGAAATAATTTTGATTTCTACACTTTAGTGAAACTAGCAAAATGTCAACATCAGGGGACTACAATGAAAAATATATAAATAATGTAATACTTATAGCAACCACACAAACAAAAAAGCTATACAAATATATACACTCAAAAAATAGAAAGGATTAGAAAGTACAAATTGGTAGTCACAAAATAGTCATGGGGGCGTGAAATACAGTATGGGGAATATAATCAATATTTTGAAAAACTGATGTATGGTGTCAGATAGGTACAGGACTTATCAGGGGGATCATAAAGTATATAAATGCCTAACCACTGCACTGTACACCTGAAACTAATATAAAATAATATTGAATGTCAACTGTAACTAATATATATATAGATACAGATATAGATATATAGATATGTAGATATAGATGTATAGATATATAAATTGATTCTATTGTGGTCAGAAAAAACATTCTGTATTATTTAAATTAATTTTGTGTCTCTCTCTCCTTCTCTCTCTCTCTCTCTCTCTCTCTATATATATATATATATATATATATATATAGTCACAAGGTGTAAAGTATAACATAGGGAATACAGTCAGTGGTATTGTAATAGCTATGTACAGTGTCAGAAGGGTAGTAGACTTGTTGGGGTGATCACTTTATGAGGGGTGTAAATGTCTAATCGTTATATTTTTTGGTACACCTGAAACTAATAAAAAAATGAGTGAATCAAAATTGAATTTAAAAAGTTTCAGTAAACTTGAAGGAAGGAAGTAGACGGAAAACAAACAGAAAGAAAAAAATAAAATGGCAGATTTATGTCCTACATATCAATAATATCATTAAATGTAAATAGTCTAATATACATCTAAAAGAGATTGGCAAAGGGGATTTACAAAATGATCCAACCATATTGTGACTATAAGTATCTCATTTCAAATCTAAAAAAATACAGGTAGGTGGAAAGTAAAGAACAGAAAATGATATGCTATGCAAACATTAACTAAAACATGCATTAATGGCTATATTAATATCAGAAGTGTAGACTTAAGACTAAGAAAGTAGCAGAGACAGAGATGGAGCATTACATAATGATAAAAAGCTCAACCCACTAAGAAGAAATAGCAATTCTGCATATGTATGCACCAAACAAAAGAAGGGCAAAATATACATGTATGATGAAAAACTAATAGAACATAAAAGACAAACAGACAAAACCAAAATTATAATTAGTGATATCAATAGCCCTATGTCAACAATGGATAGGTTAACTAGATACAAAATCAGCAATGATTCAGAAGAACATAACACCATCAACTAAAATGATCTAATTGATATTTATAGAACATTTTACCCTGCAGCAACAAAATTCACATTCTTTTCAAGCATCCATGAAAGATATACCAAAATAGAAGACATCCTGGGACATAACACAAAATTCAACAAAGTTCAACTAATTTAAATATCACAGAATGTGTTGTCCGGCCACAATAGAATCAATTTAGATATCAATAATAGAAAGATAACAGAAAAAAAATTCCAAGTATTAGGAAAATAAAGAGCACATATTGAAAATATCTATGAGGAAGTCTTAAGGGAAATAAAAAAAAAAACACAAGTGGATTGAATGAAAAGTAAAACACAACATAATAACATTTTTTGGACATGGTTAATGCTCTGATGAGAGGGAAATTTATAACACAAAATGTTTACATTAGAGAATAGAAAAAAATCTGAAATCAATAATCTAAGCTTCCACCCAGCTAAGGAAACACTAAACATAAAGCAGGCAGAAGAAGAGAAATAATAATGATAATACCAGAAATTAATAAAAATCAATGAAATAAAAAGTTGATTCTTTGAATAAATCAATGAATTTACAAAACTTTAGCTAGACTGACAAAGAAAATCAAGACATAAATGGCCAGTATCAGGAAAGATGGGAATAGCACTACAGACCCTTAAGACATAAAAAAGATAGTAAGATATGAATAAATCTACAGGCATACATTTGACAACATAAATGCACAGATCAATTCTTCATAAAGTACAAATTACCACAACTCAATCAATATGAAATAGATAGTTGGAATAGATGCATAGCTATTAAGAAAATTGAATTATTAATTTAAAAATCATAAATAAAAAGAAGAAACCTTTAAGCCAGTATGATTTTACTGGAGAAATCTACAAACATCTAAAAGAATTATCATCATTAAAGCATTGTGCTAAGTGAGGCAAGTCAGACAGAAAGAGAAAAATACTGCATGATATTATTTATATGTGGAATCTAGGAAAGCCAAATTTGTAAAAACAGAGAGTATAGAGTATGATAGTTGTTACCAGTGATAAGTGGGAAGGGAAGATTAGAGAAATGTTGTTTAAGGGTACAAACTTGCAACTACTATATGAATAAGACCTGGAGATCTAATGGACAGCACAGTGATTATAACCAACAATACTGTATTACAGGGCTGGCCAAGTGGCGTGGTGGTTAAGCACTGGCTTGGGAGGCCAGTGGCCCCGGTTCGGGTCCCGCATGTGAGGGCTAGTGACAATGCCCTCAAAAAATTTTTTTTTTTTAAATACTGTATTATAAACTTCAAAGTTGCTATGAGACTAGATCTTAAGTTCTCACCACAAAAAGAAAATGATAAATATGTGACATGATAGAGGTGTTAGCTAAAGCTATAATGGTAAACATAGTATAATATATAAATATATCAAACCACAACATTGCATATCTTAAACTTACACAATATTATATCTCAACTATGTCTCAATTTAAACATTTTTAAGAGTTACCACTAATTTTATACAACTATTTCCACAAAAACAAGTGGAAAGAGCACTTCCCAGTACATTTTATGAAGCTAGTATTACCCTGATACCAAAACCAGTTAAAGAGAGTATATTGAAGAAATCTATGTACTACTATCCCAGATGAATATCAATGCAAAAAACCTAACAAAATATTACCAAATATAAATCAGCAATGAAAAAATAAGGATATTACATGACTAAGGGGATTTTATTCTGGGGGTGAAAGACTTTCAATATTTGAAAATCAGTATAATCCACCAAATTAGTAGGCAAAAGATGAAAAATCTCATGGTAATGTCAATTGATGCAGAGAACATATTTGACAAATTCAATGGTATTCATAAATTTTTAAAAATAGGAAGACAGAATACATTCCTCAACTTGATAAAGGACATCTACAAAAAATGCTATTGCTAATATCATAGTTAATTGTTAAAGACTGAATTCATTTCCCCTGAGATTGAGGATAAGGCAAACATGCTGTACTTGCCTCTGCTTTTCAAAATGCACTAAAAATTTTAGGTAGTTCAATAAGGAAATAAAGGGCATAGAGATTGAAGAGGACGAAATAAAAAGTGTCCTATTTGCAGAAGACATAACCTTCTACAAAGAAAATCCCAACTAATCAACATGCAAAATAAACCTCTAGAATTCACTTTTAGAAGTGTATTTAGCACTGCTGCAGGATAGCATACAAGATCAATAAATAAAAATCAATTTTATTTCTATGTATGAGCAAAGAACATGTGAACACTGAAATTCAAATTAGGTATAATTTATAATCCCTAAAATAAACCCTTATGTGTAAATTTCACATAACTTCATAACATACATAGAACTTGTATGTTGAAAACTGCACAACACTGACAGATCACAGATCTAATTAAATAGAGAGACATAATGTATGCATGGATGGGAAAACTCAGTAAAACAAAGATGTCAATTCTCCACAAAACGATATTCAGGTTTAATACATTTCTATCAAAATCACAGGAAGAGCTTTCATAGATATGACAAAATTATTCTAATATTTGTATGTAAAGACAAAGGAACTAGAATGGACAAAAACGTTTTTGGAAAACAAAAATAAAATGGGAGGCTTAAGCCCACATGATTTCAAAATTTATTTTATATTTACTGTAATCAGACTGTGTATTGGCAGAGGGATAGACACAGAAATCAACTGAACAGAATATAAAACCCAAAATAGCCCCCCCATCCCGAAAAGTACAATTCACTTATTTTTGACAAAGACACAAATTTAATTCAATGAAGGATGAATAATCTCTCAACACATGGTGCTGGGAGCGTTTTTGAAATCCACAGAGTGGGGGGTCTTAATCTCATGCTAAACTTCATATCTTATAAAAACTCAAAATAAATAGTAAATTTAGATGTAAAATGTAAAACTATATAATGTTTATAAGATAACCTAAAAAAAAGTTGGGAGACCTAGGTTTGGTGAAGAGCTTTTATACATGACAGTAGAAGCACAATCCATTTAAAAAATAGCTAAAATGGAGTTCATCAACATTTAAAACTTTTCCTGTGTAAATATCATATTTAATAGAAGAAAACATACCAAAGACCAGTAGAAAATACTTGCACACTACATATCTGATAAAGAACTTATGTATAGAACATATAAATAATCCTCAAAACTCAACAATAAAAGATAAAAGTAAATAGATAAAAGGAAGTGAAGAGACATTTCATTTAATAAGATATGCAAATGGAAAATAGGCTCATGCAAAAAAATCACTTGCCATTAAGACAATGCAATTTAAGATCATAACAAAATAAAACTATATACCAATTAAAACCTTAAAAAAAAATTAGTGACAAGACCAAAATCTTCAAGGATGTCAATAAACTGAGTCTTCCTTTCATTGCTGGAGTGAATGTAAAATGGTAAAGCCACTCTGGAAAACAATTGAGTAGCCTCATAAAAAAATAAACAAACAAACAAACAAAAACCCAAACAAACAAAAAACTAGATGTATAATTATCATATAAACCAGCAAGGGTAATCCTAAACACTTATCCCTAGGAAACAAAACTATGTCCACACAAGTAGCTGTGCAAAAGTGTTTATAAAAGATTTATTGTGATAGCTAAAAACTGTACCAAAAAAAAACCCAAATTTTCAATTTGTTAATGATTAAATAAACTTTGTTACATCCAAAACATGGAATACTACCAAGAAATAAAAGTAACAACTATTGGCACATGAAACAATTTGGGTGTATTATAAGGAAATTATGCTGAGTGAACAAGGCCAATCCCAAAAGTTACATAGTGTATGATCCTATTTATATAACATTCTTCAAAAACAAATATTATATACTGATTACAGGTTGCCAAGGATTGATAAGGGAGAGGCTTTTATAAATATAAATTGAAAAACTGATTTTAAAATTTATATGAAAATTTAGAAGACATAAAATAGCCAAAGCCATATATATTGAATACATATATATATATATATATATATTTTTTTTTTTTTGCAAGTTGCTGTGTTCAATCTAGTTGCAGGGGGCACAACCCACTGGCCCATGCAGGAGTCAAACTGGCAACTTTCTTGTTAAGAGCTCATGCTCTAACCAAATGAGCCACCTGGCTGCCCCCAAAACCATATTTTAAAAGGTAACAGTGATGCGGGACCATATAATCTGTGGCATTGAAGCTACAATAATCAAGACAATGGAATATTAGCATAAGAGGATATAAAGAGTTTAATGCAAGAGATGAGTACAGAAATAAACCCACTGTCACATTGGCAATTTGTTTTCAAGACAGGCACCAAACATTAAAATGGTTCTGGCAAAACTAGATATTTATATGGGACAATAATGAAACCTCAAGTGCTACTATGCAGAAAACTTAATTTGAAAAGAATCATAACACCTAGATGTTAAAGTTAAAACTTTAGAAGAAATAATCACAGAATATCTTGGTTACCTTGAGAAAGACAAATATTTCTCAGATAGGACAGAGAAAATAATAATCATAAAAGAAAAAATAAATTAGCCTTCGTTAAATTTTTTTCTCATCAAAAGGCAGTGTTAAAAATGAATAGGTAGGGCCGGCCGAGTGGCCTGGTGGCTAAGCGCTGGTTTGGGAAGCCAGCGGCCCCAGTTCGGTTCCCACATATGAGGGCCAGTGACACTGCCCTCAAAAGAAAAAATGAATAGGTAAAGCACAGATTGACAAATACATTAGCAAAACATATGTCTGACAAAGTTCTTGTATCAAGAATATATAGAAACTTAAGATGTCAGAGGGGTAGTAGCTTGGGGGAGGGGTTTATCATTTTATGAGGGGTGTAAGTGTCTAAGTATTATGTTGCTTAGAACATCTGAAACTAATATAAATAAATAAATAAATAAAATATAAAAACTGTTAAAATTACATAATAAAAAGACAAAGCAATAAAAATGGCCAAAAGACCTATACATATACATCACAAAGAAAGATATTCAAATGGTCATGATGAAGCATAATAAAAAGGTAGTCAACACATTTACATATTGCAAAAATTAATTCAAAATGGATTATAGACCTAAATATAAATGAAAACCTAAAAAATTCCTAGAAACAACAAAGGAGAAAATATAGGTGGCCTTTGATTTGTTGGTTTTAGATACAACACAAAAGTGTGATGCATAAAAGAAGAGATTGATAAGTTGGGCTTCATTAAAATTAACATCTTCTGTTCTATGAAAGACACTGTTAAGAAAAATATAGGCACAGACAGGGAGAAAATGTTTGTGAATCATATATCTGATAAAATACCTGTATCCAGAATACACAATGAACACATAAAACTCAAGTAAAGAACACACACTTCCCAACTGTAAAATGGCAAAACATCTGAACAGACACCATACTAAGGAAATTAAGCAGAGGAAAATAAATATACAAAAAGACATTCTACATCATATGTTATTAGGGAAATACAACTCAAAACAAAATAAAATACCATGACACATTTAAATAAATTTCAAAATACTGACAATGCAAAACAGTGAGGATATGGAACAAGAGGAACTCTCATTCATTGCTGGTAGGAATGCAAAATGATGCAGCCACTTTGGAAGACATTTCAGCAGTTTCTTACAAAAACGTACTATAAAATGACTCAGCAATCATGTTCCAATGTATTTACTCAAATCAGTTGAAATTATGTCCACACAAAACCTACACATGAATGTTATAGCAGCCTTATTCACAATTTCCAAATCTTGGAAGCACCCAATATATCATTCAATGGGTGAATGAATAAACAAATTGTGGTACATCCATACAAAGGAATGCTATCCCATGACAAAACAAAATGAGCTATCAAGCCATGAAAACACAGTGAGGAAACTTACATGCATATTGCTAAGTGGAAGAAGCCAATCTGAAAAGGCTGTACTATCTGATTCAACTATATGACATTCTGGAAAAGGTCCAACTATGAGCCTGTGAAAAGACCAGTGATTGCTAAGAATGGGAGTGGGAGAGAGGAATAAATAGTTGCATCATGAGGGAATTTTAGAGCAGAGAAACTATTCTATATGACATTGTAATGGTAGATACATGTCATTATATTATAAACTTGTCAAAAGCCAGAGGATGAACCCACCAAGAAAGAAAAGCTCAGGACCAGATAGCCTCACTGGAGAATTCTACCAAACATTTAGAGTTAACATGACAACCTCCCAAAACTCTTTAAAACAATTGAAAAAAAGAAAATACTTAAAGTTCATTCTATGAGGTCAGCATTACCCTGATACCAAAACCAAAGACTACAAGAAAAGAGAACTACAGACCAATATCCTTGAAACTTATCAGGGATGCAAAAATCCTTAACAAAATAATAGCAAACTGAATTCAACAGCACATTAAAATAATTATACACCCTTACCAAGTAGATTTATTTCTGGAATGAAGGGATGGTTCAACATACAAAAATCAAAATGAAATATAGTATATTAAAAGAATGAAGGACATTAGCAACTATATGCCAACAAATTTGACAATCTGGAAGAAATGGATAATTTTCTAGAAGCATACAACCTTCCAAAGCTAACTCGAAAAGAAATGGAAAATCTAAATAGTCTGATTACTACCAAGGAAATTGAACCAGTAATCGACAAGCTCCCAACAAACAAAAGCCCTGGATCAGATGGCTTCACAAGTGAATTTAATCAAACATTCAAAAAAGAACTATCCCTATTATTCTCAAACTATTCCAAAAATCCAGAAGGAGGGAAGTCTCCCAAATTCTTTTTATGAAGCCACTATCACCCTGATTCCAAAACCAGATAAAGACAGCACACAAAAGGAAAACTATAGGCTAATATCACTGATGAACATAGATGCAAAAATTCTCAATAAAATATTAGCAAACAGAATTCAGCAATATATTAAGAAGATCATACATCATGATCAAGTGGGTTTCATCCCTAGTATACAAGGCTGGTTCAACATTCATAAATCAATTAATGTGATACACCACAGCAACAAAATGAAGAATAAAAATCATCACATGTTCATATCAATAGATGCACAAAAAGCATTCGACAAAATCCAACAGCCATTTATGTTAAAAACCCTTAGCAAAGTGGGAATACAGGAATCATATCTCAATATAATAAAGGCCATATATAATAAATCTACAGGTAACATCATACTCAATGGGAAAGAGCTAGAACCATTCCCCTTAAGATCAGGAACAAGACAAGGCTGTCCACTTTCTCCTCTTTTATTCAACATAGTTCTGGAAGTTCTAGCCACAGCAATCAGACAAGAAAAAGAAATAGAGGGCATCCAAATTGGCGAGGAAGAAATAAAATTGTCATTATATGCAGATGACATGATACTGTATATAGAGAACCCCAAAGACTCATTCAAAAAAGTATTGGAACTGATAGACGAATTCAGTAAAGTAGCAGGATACAAAATCAATGTTCAGAAAACACTTCCATTTGCATATACCAATAATACACTAATGGAAGGAGAAATTAAGAAAACTGTCCCATTTACAATTGCTTCAAGAACTATAAAATACCTAGGAATAAATTTAACCAAAGAAGTAAAACATCTGTACTCTGAAAATTATAAGACACTGAAGAAAGAAATAAAAGAAAATGCAAATAAATGGAAACACCTACCATGCTCATGGATAAGAAGAATTAATATATTGAAAATGTCCATACTGCCTAAAGCAATATATAGACTCAATGCAATTCCTATCAAACTACCAAGGGCATTTTTCACACAAATAGAAAATATAATCCTAAAATTTATATGGTACTATAAAAGACCCTGAATAGCCTCGGCAATCCTGAGAAATAAGAACAAAGTCGGGGGTTTCACACTACCAGACATCAAAACATACTACAAGGCTACAGTAATCAAAACAGTATGGTACTGGCATAAAATAGGCACATAGACCAGTGGAACAGAACAGAGACCCCAGAAATAAATCCATGTATATATGGACAGTTAATCTTTGACAATGGAAGCAAGAATTTACACTGGGGTAAAGACAGTCTATTTAATAACTGGTGCTGGGAAAATTGGACTGACACATGCAAAAAAATGAAACTGGACCACCTCCTTACGCCATATACAAGAACAAATTCAAAATGGATTAAAGACTTAAATGGAAGACCTGAAACCATAAAACTCCTAAAAGAAAATGTAGGCAGTAAATTTGCAGACATTACCCTGAGCAATATTTTTACTGATACATCCCCACGGGCAAGGGAAGTAAAGAAAAAAATGAACATATGGGATTATATCAAACTTAAAAGTTTTCTCATGGGGCCGGCCGAGTGGCGCCATGGTTAAGAGCTGGTTTGGGAAGCCAACGACCCCGGTTTGGGTCCCACATATGAGGGCCAGTGACACTGCACTCAAAAAAAAAAAAAGTTTTTTCACAACAAAGGAAACCATCAATATAACACAAAGGAAGCCCACTGAATGGGAGAATATATTTGTGAATTATATATATCATAAGGGGTTAATATCTAAAATTTATAAAACACTCATGCACTCAACACCAAGGAAACAAACAACCCTATTAAAAAATGGGCAGAGGAAATGAAGAGACATTTCTCTAATGAGGACATACAGATGACCAACAGGCATATGAAAAAATGTTCAACCTCACTGATCATTAGGGAAATGCAAATAAAAATCACAATGAGATACCACCTCACTCCAGTCAGAATGGCTGTCATCAATAAATCAACAAACAAGTGCTGGCAGCGCTGTGGGGAAAAGGGAACCCTGCTGCACTGTTGGTGGAATTGCAGATTGGTGCAGCCACTGTGGAAGTCAGTATGGAGGTATCTCAAAAAACTGGAAATGGAACTACCTTTTGATCCAGCAATTCCACTCCTAGGTATTTATCCTGAAAAACCCAAGACATTAATTAGAAAAAATATATGCACCCCTATGTTCACTGCAGCACTCTTTACAATAGTCAAGACTTGGAAACAACTGAAATGACCATCAGTAGATGATTGGATTAAGAAACTGTGGTACATTTACACAATGGAGTATTACGCAGCTATAAAGAAGAAAGAAATCGTACCATTTGCAACGATATGGATGAATCTTGAGAACATTATGTTAAGTGAAATAAGTCAGTCAGAGAAAGACAAATACCATATGATCTCACTTATATGTGGAATCTAAAGAACTTAATAAACGAGCAATGTAAACAGAAAGTGTCTTAGAGACACAAAGAAAAAACTGATGAGGGCCAGATGGGATGGGGATGGGAGAAGGGGATGGATGAGGCAACACAAACTGATAACTACAGTACTACCGCAGAGACAGAAGAGACAGTTTAGGGAATATAATCAATAAGGTTGTAAATATTTTTCTTATGGGATCAGAAGGACTCATGTCTTGTCAGGGAGACCACTTCATGGATGGTGTAGTGGCCTGACTACTGCACTGTACATCTGAAGCTGCCGCTGAATAATATTATATGTCAATTATAATTTAACACATATATAGTCATGGGATGTGGAATATAGTGTGGGGATGGAGTCAATGGAATTGTAATAGATATGTATGATATCAGGGGTGGGGGGGCAGGGTAGGGGGAGGCGGTAGTCACTTTGTAAGGGGTGAAAAAGATAACTATTGCATAGTTTTGTACATCTGTAACTAATAATAATAATAATTATAAAGTTTTAAAAAAAAGAATGAAGGACAAAAAACAATGTGATCATCTCAATTAATGCAGAAAAAAATGGACAAAATTCAACAACCTGTCATGATAAACACTCAACAATCTAAGAATACAGGAAAACTACCTCATCATAATGAAGACCATTTATGGAAAGCCCACAGCTAACATCACCTCTTAATAAAAAATTAATCATATGCCTACATTATCAACCCACAATTCTGCACCCACATACTTATCCAAGAGAACCCAAAACATATGTCCATAAAAAGAATTACACACAAATGCTCATAGCAACTTCATTGATATGGCAAGAAACTGGAAACAACTCAAACAACTCACGTGACCATTAACAGGAAAATTCATAAATCCTACTCAGCATTCAAAATAGAAGGAACTATTCATACATAACAATAGTATGCATTCTGAGGAAATGAAGCTGGGCACAAAAAGTACATTGTATTTTTCCAATTAGATAAAATTTTAGAGAAATCCAAAATAATCCTTTGTGACAAAAATCAGAAGAGCTTTCCTGGAGGTGACCATTGGATTATTTATGGAAGAAAGGTTCTGGAATGATAACTAGCTGCATACATTTGTCAAAACTCATATGATTTTATAGTCAGTGGTCAGTAGGTGTGTTTTCACAGTTGTGTGAATTATCTATTCTTAAACTAATTTATGTGTATCTTATCCTTAAGAAATTTATCAATATATAGACATAATGGGAGCTAGATTTCTCAATGTTAGGAAAGTGATGCACATATATACATAGAAAGAACGAAAACTGGAATATGCTATGTGCTGTAAGATTAGAGTAGGAGGGATCAGTATATACACATTTAATTATATATAGATGTATAGATATATACATAGAAAATATATATACATTGAAAAATATAAATACTATACAGAAAAAAATATACATTTATATATTTTATCTCTGTTCACTGAGAGAACCCAGTAGCAATGACACACCATTAGCAATGACATCCCCAGAACGTTTCAGAAAGTAAGGAAGTGCTCAGATCTCATTGGGAAACAGCTTAAAGGGAATGCCACTGCACAAATCTAAAACATGCATTAAAATAAATTATGATTGTAATATTAATAACATATTGAATAGAATAAAAATATTGATCTATACAAATGAGACTAAATTAATGAATAAGTATATAAATGGATTAATGAATGATTGACCAAATGAATGGTGGAAAGGGAAATTCTTCCTTATTAATTAGAGCTCTTTAGTTCTAAATATAGGAAAAAATATATGAAGTTAGGAAATCATTAGTGAGTACTAAAACTTCCAGATAAAAGAATGATGAACAAGAGGATATTTATGTAGCCTTGAAGTGGTTCCTCATAAATTTCAGATTAATTATAAGGAGGAAAATAGTAACTTCACAGGGGAAAAACGCAGCAGACATAACCTTAACCTAATAGTGAAGGCTACCATTATTAATTTTGGGTCAAACCATTCTTATGAGTCTCTTAAATGGTACACTGAAAAGAACAAAACAACACATTTGTGATAGTTTTACAAAAAAGTGCACCTAATCACTAGGAAACACTTGACAACCCCTAACTGACTACATTCTACAAAATATAACACTCTTCAAAATGTGAAGGTCAAGAAACACAAAGAAAGGTTGAGGAAATTTTCCAGATTTAAACAGAGTAAAGAGGTATGGCAATAAATGCAATGTGCAACCGTGCATCAAATTTAGACTGAGAAAATTAATAGCTCTAAAGGACAACATTGGGAAACTTGACTAAATTTGAATATGGACTCTGGCCTAGGTAATATTAATTTTGTGCTATTAAACAGGAAATTCAATAGAAACCCTAAATTTTAGTGTTTGTCAATTTCTGTGGTCTAAATATTCCCACCATGGCTGATTTCAAACTACCAACAGTTTAACAAAGGACTGGCAAAACTCCTAAATATGTAACAATCATCCAGCTCCATCACACCATTATAATAGTATTTTATCAATTTTAAATTCCTAGATTTTAATAACTGTATTGTCATTGTACTGTTGTTTAATAACTGTACTGTCATTGTATAATTTTGCTTAGGATAACATATTTGAAAACTTATGAATAAAGGGGAAATATTTCAAAATTACTTTCAAGTGGTACAGAAAAAATAATGTGTCTCTATGTGTATTTTTACAGAGATAACAATAAAACAAATGGAGAAAATGTAAATGATTTGCAAATTTGCATATATATACCATATTTGGGGGTTCCTTGTATTATTCCTGTAACTTTTTGTAAGTTTGAATATAGATTACATATAAATTATATATATTATATAGACAATATGGTCAAGGAAGGATTTTTCAACAGTGATACTTGAGTGAAAGTGTGAATGATGACAAGGCCAACCATACCAAAATCTAAGTTATATGTCAATTATATCTCAATAAAGCCAGGGAAAAGAAATCTAGTAAGAAATTTAGGCCAAGAAAGCAAATGATAAAAAAGGCACTGGTACTGAACAAAAGAAACAAGACTAGAGGAAGCAGGGATGTGTGCATTGGGAAAGAAATCTCTCTGTTCTGGACATGTTAGCTCAGATTAAAAAAAAAACAATACAGGAGATACACATCTTATATGTTTTCATACACTTTAAATTATTCTTTTCATTTTATATATAGATTGTAAGGACATTGACAACATGGATTGAGGACACCTTATGGGTGACCTCTCAACAAATATTTTTATCTTTTATCACCTATTTTACTACCATGCTGAAAAAATACACTTAATAAACAGTTGTTGGTTCATTGCTTGGTATTTCTAATTTCAATTCAAACTAGGTCAGCTGTCAACAAAAGTATTACATCTTTCAGAATATGGATCAAATAATTCAAATTTCAATTAGGGTAATATTCTTTTTCAGCATCCCTTAATCCCCATTACAAAAAAGCAGTTGACGTCTTCTGAGGTAAACATGACATGAGTAACCTTAATTGCATTACTATATCATCTGGTACTAGTTTACAGCTGAATGGTCAATGTGTCAGAAAAACGATGGTGTTATGTGCCATCATGGGCAGTTTGCCCTTTATTTGTAGTAAGAGGGAAAGAGACTAGATTTTGAAGCATCATCTTGGATTGAGTAAAACCGTTTGCTTGAACATTACTTGTGCTACAGTTTAGTTATTTTGGAAAAAATTTTAAAAGTTTGTAATTATCGGTATATGCTTCTTTTCTTTTAAATATTCATTACATTTGCTTCAAGAAAGATTACATAATTGAACAAATAAGAAGTACAGTCTAATATTTCTAATGAGCTCACATAAGAGGCAATAAGCCAATAAGCATGAGATCTCATTTTGAGGTCACAATCTTGGTGAAATGGATTAGTGTAGAACAGGTCCCTGCTAGTCAGGAAAGGAGCAGTGGGGAAAAATAATCTGTGATAAGATGTTTCTTATGATTTTTTTAAAAACAGAACTGCTCTACAGGATGTCTTTCTAAATTAACTTCTTAAGTCAGGATTCAGTCACAGTTAAGCCATTCTCTAAGGGAATTCAAAAAAGCTGCAACCAGCTATAACTATTCTAACCAACCGTATTCTAACCTGTCACTACAATGATAACTATTCTAACCAACTGCATTCTAACCATCTATAATTATTCTGAGGAAAGACTCTATGAAAAGTCTAGGAACATTGCAAAGGATGCCTTGAGACCAACTTAAAACAGAGCAATGGGCAATTTCTGACACCACATTTTTCTTCACTCACCATACCCTAAAAAATATCCCTTAATTTAGAGCATTATACTATAATTGTTGAAGTTCATATCTCTGTTGAGGTAGGGTAGGGAGAAATCTTACCCCTTAATATATGAGCATATCCACTGGCCATTTCAAACAACCACTGTAATAGATTTTTACATGTAAACTAATGGGCAGAGTCCACATAATTGATTTTATGTATAGACCTTCTCTTTCATTCCATCAATATATCACTACCTAATAAAGTTATTGATTTTCAATTCAAAAATATAATTATACAAATCATATTTTATTAAAATCCTAGAGGGGTGATGTGAGAAACATGGTGGTATAAAGGGTCCCCTTGATCTCTCCCTTTGAAACTACAAAAAGTTGAACAGCTATAATTCAACAAAGGATTTCCTGTGCAACATACAAAACACATCTGAGAGATGTATGCATCGAAACACCTGAAGGTGGGCAAATCAGGGCAAACAGGGTAGAAGGGAGAGGAGAAGAACAGAGACAGGTGAGGTGGATGCAGCCTGGAACTCACTGCTATGGATGCAGCCCAAAGCTCACTGTGTGTCCTGGGAGAGGGTAGGATTGATGCTGCAGGTGTACTCTCTGTGGCCCCAAGAATTCCTGCCTAAGTGATCAGCATATAATATGGCTGAACCCAGCGATCAGAGGCCAAATAGATTTTACAATGAAAAATAGTCAATCCATCAGGAAGATATAACAATCATAAAAATATATGCATCTAATTAGGGAACCCCAAAATATATGATGCAAAAACAGAATTGAAAGGAGAAACGGAAAATTCAACAAGAATAAGTAGACATCAATACTTCACTTTCAATAATGGATAGAAGAATTAGGCAAAAGATTAACAAGGATATAGAACAGTTAAACAATAGTGTCAAACAAGAACACCTAAAAAACATCTATAAAACATTCTACCCAACAACAGCAGAATATACATTCTCCTCAAGAGCACATGGAATATTCACATTTGGGGCCATAAAACAAGCCTTAATAAATGAAAAAATATTGTACTAATAGAAAGTATGTTCTCTGTCCTGGAATGTTTTCCTAGAACAACAACCAATTATCCAGCACCAAGCTGATGTCCAACAATTCAATTCAATTGTAACACTATTTACCTGGAGCTGGCATCATATTCCACGAGGTAGAGGGTTCATTCCCACAAAATTACTCCTAATCCAGATGTCAGTTTTGAGTCTTGGGCCATCCATATTTCTGATGGAATGGCTACAAATTGGGGTTCCCACTACCCTGCTAGAATGGCTCACAGAACTAAGGGAAACACTTTAGTTCTGTTCACTGGTTTATTAAAAAGAATACAATTCAAGCAGCCAAATGAAGAGACACATAGAGCCAGGTATGGAGTGGGAACTTCTATGCCATTTCTGGGCATGCCATCCTCCCAGCACCTTGATGAGTTCATCAACCCAGAAATTCTCTGAATCTCATTGTTAAAGTGTTTTCATAGAATTCCATTCCAGCCCTGCCCACACCCCTTCACAGAGGTCAGTGAATGGAATTTAGAGTACTGACTCTCTAATCAATTGGTTTTTCCAGCGACCAGCGTCATCCTGAGGCTATCTATGGGCCTCATCCTATGTCATTTCATTAGCATAAACTCAGGTGTGATAAAAAAGTGGCTCATTACAGGTAACAAAACACATACCACTTATGAAATTCCAAGAGTGTTAGAAGTTCTGTTCTAGGGGCCAGGGACCAAGAAAAAAATAAACGTTTATATTATATTACAGACCACAATGTAGTAAAATTATAAATCAATAAAAAAAATAAATTTTGGAAATTCACAAATATTTACAAAGTAGCACACTCCTTAATAATGAGTGGGAAAAAGAGAAAATCATGTGGGAAATTATAAAATAATTTTAGATAAATGAAAATGATTGAATTAGTAATTTTAAACTTTCTACAAAGATAAGCCATCACTGAGATAGCTTCACAGATTAATTCTGCCAAACATTTAAATAAGAATACCAATTCTTCAAAAATTTTTCAAATAATGTAAGTGAAAAGACTTCTTAACTCATGTCATGAGACCAGGATTATCCTAATACCAAATCCGGACAAACCCATCACCAAATATCCCAACCTACAGACTAATATATGTTTTGAATATAGATACAAAAATCCTCAACAAAATATTAGCCAACCAAATCCAGCAATATATATCAAGGATTATACATCACAGACAAGTGGATTTTGTCTTAGGAATGCAAGGGTGGTTTAGTATCTAAATATAAATTGATATAATACAACATAGAATAAAGGACAAAAGCCACATAATCACCTGAACAAACACAATAATATTTGAAAAAATTGAACACCCTTTTCTAATAAAAAGACTCAGAAAACTATAACAAGACTTGAAGGAAACTCTCAATCTGTTAAAGGGCATGCATGAAGAACCCCTAGCTAACATCATAGATATGAGCAAATCTTTGTGATCTCAGTAAGGCAAAGCCTTTATTTTTTTTAAAGATTTTTATTGGGAATTGGGGGACGGGAACAGTGTTGGAGAACCCGGGAAGGGGATCAGACAAGTTGCTGTTCTTTTGTTTTTCAGTCTAGTTGTGGAGGACTTTGCTGCACTGGCCCATGTTGGTATCATCATTGCGCCCTTCTCAGATGAGGCCAGTTGCCAGCCATTGGATGGCCGCTCACGGAGGCTCTTGGCAGTTCACACTGGCTGCCGACCACTCACTGTAGCCTATGGCAGCCCACTGCAGCAGGGGCTTACAGCAGCCCAGCTCCAGGTGGAGCTGTTGTTCACCATCTTAGCTGTAGAAGGCAGTGTCACTGGCCCTCATATGTGGGAACCAAACCAGGGCCACTGGCATCCCAAGTCAGCTCTTAACCAACGCGCCACTCGGCCGGCCCAAGGCAAAGCCTTTTTAGATATGACATGAAAAGTACAAGCAAAGAAAATGTCAACAATACTAAAAATTTTGCCATTCAATGTAATCCATTAACAATGTGAAAAGATAACCCACAAAAGATGAGAAAATATTTGCATATTATATATCTGTCTAGAATGTGTAGGTTAGTTTTTCAGCAAACTTGTTTCTGGACATTGTTTCTTCTAACATTTTTTCTGCTTGTTTATTTTCTTCTAATTATGATAGGTCTATTATGCATATGTTGGTGTGATTAATGGTGTCCCATATTTCACTGAAGTACTATTTATTTTTCTTCTTTCATTTTTCCTTTTGTCCTTTATTCTGTAATCTCTATCAACCTATGGTCACTGACTTTTTCTCTTGCCAGTTCAAATCTACTGTTGAGACCCTAGTGAATTTTTAATTTCATTTTTTTATTTAAAATGCATGAATTTCCATTTAAAAAAAACTCTATCTTATATTGATATTCTTCATTCAATGACATACTATGATCAAAACTTCCTTTAGTTCTTTCTTTAGTTTAGCGCTTTGAATGTATTTATAATGGTTGCTTTTATGTTACTGTCTGTTAAATCCAACATCTAGGCCTTGTTACAGGTAATTTCTTTTCTTTATTTTTAAATTAAAGTTTATTGGTGTGACAAGGGTTAGTAAATTTACATATTTACATAGGTGTCAGGTGTACAATTCTGCAATACATCATCTATATATCATGTGTGTTCACCATCCAAAGTCAATTCTCTTTCCATCACCATATATTTGACCCCTTTTAACCTCATCTACCACCCCCCTCTTCCCTTACCCTCTGATAAGCACTAAGCTATTGTCCTTGTCTATGAGTTTTTGTTTCTTTTATTTGCCTTGTTCATTAGTTGTTTTCAGTTTTATATTCCACATATCAGTGAACTCATATGGTTCTCGACATATTCTGTCTAACTTATTTCGCTTAGCATAATAATCTCAAGATCCATCCATGCTGTCCCAAAAGGCACTATTTCATCTTTTCTTAGGCAAAATAGTACTCCACAGGCATTTTTTGCTGCTGCTTTTCCCCTATGTATGGATTATACCCTCCTTTTACTTTGTATGCCTTGTAATTTTGTTTTTGAAAACAGGACATGTTAAAAACTATATTGTAGCAAATCTGGATGCATCTCCTCTCCAGGTCTCGTACATTTATTTTTTTAGTGACTTACCTGGATTTTGTTAGTGACATCTATTTCCCCTATATCATGAAGTTTCTGATGTTTTTCCTTAGAGGGTTCAGTTTAGGGCATGCCCACAGACAGCCACCCTAGCATGACAGTATTTTTTGCAGGACTTTCTTTGACTGTCTCTTTGCTGATCACTGTATTGAGCTGTCTTATCACATTCAGTTGTTAAACCACAAATTGTCAGTTGATTCCTCTATGATGATTAATTATGTGTTTCAATTTGACTGTGCCATGGGGTGCCTAGATATTTGGTCAAACAGTATTCTGGGTGTTTCTGTAAGGATTTTTTGATGAGATTAGCATTCACATTGGTAGATTGTGTAAACGATTGCCGCTTCTAATGTGCATGGATCTCATCCAATTAGCTGAAGGCCTGACTAGAACAAAAAGGCTGATCCTCCACCAAGTTTGAGAGAATTCTTTTCCCTGACTGCAGTCAAACTGAAAGATCAGCTTTTTCCTGACTTTGGACTTGAACGAAAACATCAGCATTTCCTGGGTCTGAATCCTGCCATCCTTTGGACTGGAACTACACCATCAGCTCTTCTGGGTCTCCAGCAAACCAATTTACCCTGTAGATCCTGGGACTTGTCAGCCTCCATAATTGTGTCCGTCAATTTCTCATAACAAATCTCTTCATGCATATATACCTTCTGTTGGTTCTGGAGAACCCTAATACACACTCTATTGTTTTCAATAATGCCCTGGGCATAAATTGTTCAATAATTTGATCAAATTAAATTTGAGTTCCTTCCCAGGGGTAGTTTTGTGGTCATTTCTTGAATTTTATTCACCCCAAGGGGACTTTGCTTAGCTGTCTTTTTTCCCCTGGTCCTTGCTGGTAAATTTATTGGTCAATAGTTAATCATGTTGCCCTCATGAAGCTACCAACATCCTCTTAATTGCTTATCAAATACCCATTGATTTTGATATAATTCCTAGGCTTGAACTTTCTCAGACTCTCTTCCAAATAAACCCAGTTCCTTCGGGGACAACTTCAGAGCTCTCTGTTCTTCTGTGCCTCCTCTCTTCCTGGGCAAATCTGTGAGCCATAGATCTGGAGTTAGGGCAGGGATAGTTGCATGCTTCTATTGGAGTGTCACCCCTACATTATGAACAGGATGCTAGACAGGAACAGTAGATAATGGTCTTCCCATGTTGCCTCTCCTGCTGTGGACCTTCTGCCCTACAAGTGAGCTAGGGCTAGAACATTCTGGGCCCCAGTATTCTTGACTTGCCATATCTAGGGGATAACTTTTGACCTATAAGTGGAGCTAGGAGACGGAGCTCTTGGCCACACTAACATTAAATTTTATCTTTAAATCATGGAGCTATAGAGGATGAGAAATATTAATGTCCTGTCAGAGCACTTGATAGACAACTGGGGAAAAGGGAATTTTCATGGCCACACCACTCAGAGTGGGGCTTCCATTATGCTGAGCTGGGATGTGGTGAGTTAGAAACCCATTGTGGCTCAAGTGCCACAGACTGTTGCTGTTCTTACTGAGATTTAGTAAATTATCTTGAGTAAGCATTTCTTCATTTAATGCATGTCCTTAGACATTTTTTCTTTCAGCATTTCAAATATATCAATTTCTTGTTTTCTGGATTCTACTGTTTCTGGTGAGGATAAAAACCCATCCCCTTGTATACACTGTTTGCTTTACTTGGGCTGCTTTCAAAATGTTCTCTTTATCTTTCATTTTCTGTAGTTTGGCAATGATGTTTCTATTTATTTATTTAATTGTTTTTCTTATCCTGCTTAGAGTTTACTGAGTTTCATGGAACTGTAAGATCATGCTTTTCTTTTTTACTAAATTTGGGAAACTTTTATCTATTACCTCATCAAATGTTTTGTTCTGCCCTGTTTTCTCTCTCTTTTCTCATAGACACTCCAATATACATATGTTTGACCACTTAAAATTGTCCCACAGCTTACTAAAGTTTATTTTTTTTCTCAGCATAAAAAAAATCAAACTGAATTATTTCTATTGATATGTATGAAAGTGCACATATACCCTCTTCTATTTCCATCCAGCCCATCTAGTGTAATTTTCATTATATTCATTGATATTAGAATTTACAGTTCTACACTTTCCATTTAGATCATCTTTATAGTTTCCACAACTATATTTCCAAATCTACTCAAAGTGACTTTATTTTTAAAATCTGTATGCATATTTATAAAAATTATTTTAAGGTCCAGGGTGATAATTGAAAATCCTGCCTCATCTCAAATTTTATTTATTTTGACTATTATTTTGGAAATAGGTCACTTCTTTGCACACTTGTTCATTTTTTATAGTATTCTGTGTGTTTTAAATTTTGTATGATGAGAGCCTGGATTTTGTTTTCTTCCTCACGAGATTACTAAAATTTGTTCTGGCAATCAGTTAATTTACTAGTGGATCAGTTGAAGCTTTTATGGCTTCTTTTTAAGCTTTATGAGAAGAGGTCTCAATTGTTTCTCTAGGGCTTTAGTAACCCAACTCCTAAGATATAGTTTTTCTAGGATGATCATGAAATACTGCCAGTGCAACTAAGGTCTCTAAAATCCAACATGATGAAACTTCTATGCATCCTAGCACAATGAGATTTAGTGAATAGCACTCATTGTATGTCTAATAATTTCACAATTTTTTTTAAAGATTTTACTGGGGAATTTGGGGCAGGGAAGAGCATTGGGGAACCTGGGAAGGGGAACAGACAAGTTGCTGTCCTTTTGTTCTTCAGTCTAGTTGTGGAGGACACCACTTCACTGGGCCATGTTGGTATCGTCATTGTGCTCTTCTCGGGTGAGGCAGATGGGTCACCGGCCTCTGGACAGCCTCTTACAACGGCTCTTGGCAGCTCACACTGGCTGCTGGCCGCTCACACTGGCTGCCGGCCACTCACTGTAGCCTATGGCAGCCCACTGCAGCAGGGGCTGCAGCCTATGCTGTCCCAGGGACTCACAGCAGCCCAGCTCCAGGTGGAGCTGTTGTTCACCATCTTAGCTGTAAAGGGCAGTGTCACTGGCCCTCATATGTGGGATCTGAACCGGGGCCGCTGGTGTCCCAAGCCAGCTCTTAACCAACGTGCTAGTCGGCTGGCCCACCCAATTTCACAATTTTTTCACAAGTATTCTCTGCGAGGCCTCCTGGAATCTCATACTTTGTAATTCTACCTTACAGGGGTCATCAAACTTTTGAGATGGAAGAGCCTCCAGGGGTCGGCAAACTGCAGCTCGGAAACCGTATGTGGCTCTGGAGTAAAACTGAAAATGAAAATAAAACTATCATAGTTCCATTTTTAAAATTTTTGAAGGATCTTATTCACATAATGGTGATTTCATTTGCTTTATGGCTCTCGAATAATTTTTAAATTGTTGTGAGGTACAGGATTGGCTCTTCCAGGGGTCGGCAAACTTTTGAGACAGAACATACCCAAAGAGCCACAGGTGGCTCACAAGCTGCAGTTTGTCAACCCCTGCTACCTTATATTTGTCCCAATGACAAGAAGGGATCTATATGCGGATTTCTAGAGCTCTTCTGTGCTTCTCTGTCCTCTCTAGTACTTTAAAACCTATTAGCCACCTAAATAGCCAGGAACTCTGATTTCTCTCTTCCAAGTTAAATGTGACAGTATTCTGCTTGGATTCCACCTTCCCTCACCACAGTCACAATATTGTCCTACAGCCGAAGCCATAAAGATTGCTAAATCTTGCTTTTCTCCCAAAGTTGCACAATAATTGCCTAATATATTTTGACCAGTTTCATAACTGTTCATAATCAGAAGTATTGTCCAGCATCAACTGGTCATTCATGACCAATTTGAAGTCTCATCATTTAGTTTTATGTTCTTCATAGCACACATTCCTGACATCGTCAAGTTTCTTTATTTGATTTGTTTTCTATTTCCAACCTTTAGAAATCAGAGTAGTTTCTGATACATCATAAGCATCCAGTAGTCAAATTCTGATGAATTAATGAATAAATCAAGAAAGTTTTCTGTATTAAGGTACTTATCTGTCTCCCTCAAAGAGATCACATACTCTTCAGAGAAATGGCTGTGTACTTTTTTCTCATTATTACCAGTGCCAGGCCAGGCACATTGACTGGTCCATAGTAGACATTTTATATATATATATATATATATATATATATATATATATATATATATATATATAAATTCTGGATAAATTACTTTGTCATGGGCTGGCCGAGTGGCGCGTTGGTTAAGAGCTGGCTTGGGATGCCAGCAGCCCCGGTTCGGATCCCACATATGAGGGCCAGTGACACTGCCCTCTACAGCTAAGATGGTGCAACAGCTCCACCTGGAGCTGGGCTGCTGTGAGTCTCTGGCTGGCATAGCTGCAGCCCCTGCTGCAGTGGGCTGCCATAGGCTACAGTGAGTGGCCGGCAGCCAGTGTGAGCTGCCAATAGCCGCTGTGAGCAGCTGTCCAGAGGCCGGCAACCGATCTGCCTCACCCGGGAAGAGTGCAATGATAATACCAACATGGGCCAGTGAAACAACGTCCTTCACAACTAGACTGAAGAACAAAAGGACAGCAACTAGTCTGTTCCCCTTCCCCAGTTCCCCAACGCTGTTCCCCTCCCCCAATTTCCCAATAAAAATCTTAAAAATAGGGCCGGCCAAGTGGCGCGGTGGTTAAGCGCTGGCTTGGGAAGCCAGCAGCCCCGGTTCAGTCCCACATATGAGGGCCAGTGACACTGCGCTAAAAGAAAAAATAAAATAAACAAAAATCTTAAAAAAAACACAAATTACTTTGTCAGATATCTGATTTGCAAACATTTTTCCTAGTTTGCAGCTGTCTTCCATTCTCTTAACAGTGTCTTTTGCAGAGCATAAGTTTTACACACACACACACACACACACACACACACACACACACACACATATACTCCAGGGTACCAAAAAAGGTATACACATAATTTGTATTCATCATTCAAAAGATGATTTGTATTCATCTTTTGTTATCAGTATATATTGAGTATTACAATTTTAATACAGTTTTCTCCTTTCTTAAAATGTGTATACATTTTTGGCACCCTCTGTATATATATGAAAGAGTGAATGAATTAATGATAATAAATTGGCCAAGGAGTTGCTTCTTAAAAGTGGAGCATTGTAATGAAACAAAAGTGATTACAGAGAGGGAATCAAATGGCATGTCTCATACTGAAGGTGAAACCTGAGAAGTCAAAAATGAATGAGAAAAAATAAAAACAAGTTAAAAGCTACTATAATTAAACATACCTGAAGAAAATGTAATGCCACCTTCTGTATATATATGGAAGAGTGAATGAATAAATGATAATAATTTGGCCAAGGAGTTGCTTCTTAAAAGTGGAGCATTGTAATGAAAAAAAATATCAAACAGAAGTGATTATAGAGAGGGAATCAAATGACATGTCTCATACTGAAGGTGGAACCTGAGAAGTCAAAAATGAATGAGAAAAAATAAAAACAAGTTAAAAGCTACTATAATTAAACATACCTAAAGAAAAGGTAATGCAATGAATGTCCAGAATATTTGCTTCTGTGTCCTTTTATAGAGAGCATTTGATTATAGCAACTAATCTCAAAACAATACATGTATATATAATATAAAAATAAAATCTATCAACTTATATATATTTACATATAAATATTTATGTATATAAACTGTTTTTAGTAGTTTTAGATTTACAGGAAAATTAAACATAGATCTCCCATGCACCCCCACCACACAGTTGCATCTATTCATTACATCTTGTAATATTGTGGCATATTTGTTAAAATTAATGAATATTAATTTATTACTATTAATTAAATTTTTTAGTTTACATTAGGGTTCGCTCCTTCTGTAATGACATGTGTCCACCATTACTGTGTCCTATAGAATATATTCATAGCCTTAAAAATCCACATGCTCAATCTGTTTATCCCTCCCTCTCCCCCCCTGAACTCTGGCAATCATTGATATTTTTACTATCTCCATAATTTTGACTTAACAGTGTCTTTTGCAGCATAAGCTTTTAATTTTAATGAATTCCAACTTCAACATTTTTTTTTTCTTTAAAGGATCTTGTGTTTGGTGGTATATCTAAAACTAAAAGGTCATCACCAAACCCAAGGTCAAAACTGTATTTTTATAGACTTCTTTGAATTTACTTTTTGTCATGTTCACTGATTTCTATAAAAAATGCTTTTATCCTCTAAATGTTATGTAATATTTTCAAAGGTTTGAACATCTCTTAAAATATTTAAGAGTCAAACATTGTTTCTTAACAGCTGAATTTTAGCTAATAATAATAATAATAAATAGTTGGATTTACATTCTTTATAAATTTAAATAATCAAGGGTGCTTTTATTTTTTATTTGAAGCAAGAAGACCAATGCACCAAAACTGCACAAAAGTACTGTAAACACTTCTCAAATCCTAGAAGATATTGATAGAAGTTCTTCTAAATTTTTTTAAATTCACACACTATTATGGGATTTTAAATTAATTAAATTTGATTAACATATATTTACCACAATAACTTTTTTGAAACAATATTGAAATTCACTCTCACACTTTATTTTTATTGTTATGACTAATTGTACAGGGAAAAAAATAAATTAATAAAGTAGACTGTGTTTAAGTAGCTTCATATACATTCTCCTCTCCTTGGAATCCTAGACACATATTTATAGCATTACTAAGTGTTTTCATCTTCACACTCCAGACTGGGATTTACAAATTGCAAGTGAAATAATTTAGTGCCTTCTGAAGGACAGCTATCCCAAGGGTGTAAAAGATACAACAGGCTGGCAAGAAGTTTTACATAATGATGCTTTGAAATCATAGTAAAAAAATCTCTGAAATTTGGGGAATATCTGTTAAAGTATTTAAAATAGGATATCCTCAGGATGGAGTTGCATATTTATCAAGAGATCATGATCATTCTAATAGAGTATTGGAAAATTTGGCCAGGTATAGAAGTGTTTAAATTATTATTATGGCAAAAATTTATAAAAGTAAGTTTCAAATATTTCTCTCCCAGATTATGAACAGAGTACAATTTTTAAAAAATCTGCTGAAACAGAAACAAACTCATAGATACATAAAATAAATTGATGGTTCCAAATGGGAGAGGTTTGGGTGAAAGGGTGAAAAAGAAGGGAATATGAAATACAAATTGCCAGTTATAAAAACAGTCATGGGCATGTAAAGTACAGCAGAGGAAATATAGTCAATAATATTGTAATAATTATGTATGGTGTCAAATAGGTACTAAACTTATTGGGGGGCGTGGGGGGGCGTTACTTCATAAGTTATATAAATGCCTAACAACTATGTTGTACACCTGAAACTAATACAATATTGTGTGTCAGCTGTAATTGAAAACTTTTAAAAACTAAAAAAATCACTAGAAATGTTTATTTAAATGGTACAAAGGTATTTAAATCTATGTACTCCATAGGAATTTACTATGCTATAATGATACATATACATTGTTTTTCTACTTTTGCCAAAACATAGGATGAAAGCCAAGAACATTAATTTTGGAAATATAAACATACCAAGATTTTAGATTGCCTAGCATTTAAAACTATAATGATCTGTTTTCATTATACATATCAGTGGATATAGACGATTTCAGCAAGAATAGAGATCCAAGATGGCAGAGTAGATAAACGTTGTGCTTGCCTCATCCTATGAACACATTAAAAATACATTTAAATTATAGAACAATCAACCTGGGGAACCATCTGAGGTCTAGCTGAACAGCAGTTTTATAACTATGGATATAAAGAAGAAGCCACATGAGATTTATAGGAGGGATGGAGACGTGAAATGAGCTTACACCAAATCTCCATATGGTGGTTGAAAACTGGGAGGGTTATCTTGACCACAAAGGTTCCTCACAGAGGAGCAAGGGACCCCAGCCTCACACCAGGCTCTCCATCCCAGAGTACTGGTGATGGGAAGAGGAGGCCCCACAATATCTGACTGTGAAAACAGTAGGGATTCCATCCATCCAGGTGGGACAGAAGGCTGCAGGAAACCCAGACATTCTCTTAAAAGGCCTGTGCAAAGACTAACTTGCCCACAGGCACTCACTCTGGGCTCCAGCTGAGGGTTGGTGATTAAGGGGGTGTCAGAGGCAAAGGAGGGCAAACTAAGGTGTGTGGTTTCGAGGTTAAAGGCTGAAGGACAATCGCCACTTTCCCTGTGAGGAGTCCTCCTCCAATGCAGAAGCCATCTTTCCTGTGTTGAGCCCTCTCCCAATGCCCATGCTCAAATCTGAATCTGAATTTGTCTGATGAGCTCTGCTTATCCCACCCTGGTGACTCATTGAGAGCCCACCACTCCATATTGCAAAAGGCTGAACAGCAGCTGAACCTTATGGGAGCCAGCAGCTGGCAACAGGCCTCAGAGTGTCCTGGATTTTTACAGAGCTGCCCCAGACCCAATACTGGGGGAGACATCTTCGGTTCGCAGTATGGCCTCTCCCACACACCTAGGAGCAATGGTTCAGTATTCACTAATTCAGTGTTTGCAGAGAACTTAAGAGAACAAAACTATCCTGAACAATGAGAAGTGATTACACATGCAGGGAGGATGAGACAAGTACCTCTCTCTTTCTTGGTTCCTACCAGTTGCTGTGGATTCATCAAGAGGGAAACAAAGCAAATCTGTTTTCTACCCACACATCAAGATGAATTTAAATCTGAGAAATCTGTGCTTCCCTTACAGCTTCCAACTCCCTCTGACAATAAATTGATAGAATTTATGTTTTAGAATAATTAAGAGAAAATAAATTCTTTCTGGCCTGAGGTGGAGGAAAAGACTTAAGTTTCAAGTTTAAGAGGTTGAAGGGCTCAAGCTTGAGTGTGGTTTCCATGATACACACAGGAAGACTGTGGTGGAGGGGATTAGTGTCCAGCTTGTACACACAACCTCAAATGTGGCCAGATCTCTAATGTGATAATGAGAGGATGCCTGAGATCTGAATACCAAACATGGTTGAATTTAAAGGAAAAAATTCCCATGGCCAAGTGTGGTAAGGACACAATGGAGCTACTTCCCACTGAGCAGATGGCTAATGAAGGCTTGCACAAATCATCTGGGGAGGATCACAATAGCTTGAATATGAGAGACAGTCAGTGCTCCCTCTAAATTTTTAACTGATCTTACATGATCTTATATGCTGCTCAAGCCCTCCAGCACTTCAGTGTGGTACTAGTGGATTCTAGATTTACCTGGTTCAAAAAAAAAAAACAAAATGTAGAACATTTGTTGTCCTGGAAAATTGTAGAGCAAAATTATAACCATGTATACTTGTGTCTCCATTTGCCATTTAGCTCCTTGTTCAAGTTTATTTTAGCCGTTTTTTTCCCTCTTAATGTCAACTTTTAATGCCAATAAATAGAAAGTTTCTTTTGTTGAAAGTATAAAGAATAAGGGCACCTAACTGAGCCTTGACAACTATCACAGCTCTTGAGTGGTCTACACACTCTTAGTGTTCCACGTAGATCAGTTTAAAATCAAGCACTTTACGTAGACCTCATCCCCTCCAGTAAAAAACATAATGATGATGTATGTTTCTTATTACTTTTACCCTCTTCAATTAGGACAAGCTCATTTCCTGGGTAATTTATTTTCTCATGTGATTCTGCTCAATTTCTTTAGTGACAAACAGATGCTGCACAGTTTTAGCTAATGAACTCTTTCTACTGCTTGGGTGTGAATGATTAATATACAACTTTTTACACCTATACTACAGCTTGAGAAAAAAACTTTTTAGTCCCTATCAAATGTACCAAAATAAAATAAAAATGCTTTTTATTCATCTATCAGAAATATTTATTTAGTAACTACTAAATACAGTGTATCATATAATATTGGATAATTTATTTCTATATGGGGAATACTTTATTTCTATGAAATATTTTATTTTCTATATAGAAAGTATTTTACATTATATTAAACTGGACTATTTTAGAAATATGAAAATTATCTTTGCTATCGTGCTAATTGAATAATCTCTACTCATTTTATTTTTAATAAATTTGAAATAATTCTAAATAGAAATATATATATTAAAATCAGAATATTGAAAAAAATTAGAGCAGCAATAATTATTTAAAATTAAAAAAAAAACTGATCCCCCACCGTTTTAAACCCTCCAACTTCATAAGTCTTACACACACACACACACACACACACACACACACACCAGGTATGGATTCTATAGAAAGCAAAATCTTTAATAAAAACTTGTGTTTTCTCACTTCAGTATATTTATCCAAATAACAATGCTAATATTTTCTACACACTAATTGCTTTATCAATGTCTTCTAATATGGGTCAGGGTGTTTCCTTTACAGAGATTTAAAGAAATGTTAGAAGTGAGGACCCCACAGAAACTGGTAAACTTTTAGAATCATAATTTCCTCTAGAGGCCTTTTTATCTTCTAAGTACTGAGGAACTGCCTTTTTTTTTAGCACTGTTATCTAAGATACTTCATCAAACATAGGAAATAAGACACTAATTATTCAATAGATAAGTTTTGTAGAATATTCCCTCTTTGCTTGACTTTAAAAATATCTTGAGGCACATTTGAAGTGATGTGTTATAATAGATTTCCTTAGTTTAATTATTTTATCCATTGTCAATTTGCATCATTCTAATTTAAAATGTAATTTAATCTTTTTTTAAATGCCAGTATTGAGTATTTAACATCTTGATAACCTTAAAACACCCAGTATAGCCATTTTATTTTAATTCTTCTACTTACGGGAACATAAACAATGGACATCTATCAAAAATGAGACAAGCCAAACCACAGGACTTAATGCCAATTCTCCAGAGATTCATTTCTCTTGGTAAGTTGAGATAAACTCATTGTGTTTTCTGTTGGGAAACAAGTAAGTCTTATACTAAGCAATCCATCAAGTTGACCAAAGACCATACAGTGACAAAATTTTATTCTTTACCTAAAGGGTAAATATTTTAAAATATTTTATATAAGCAAATTTTTGACATGCCTATAAACTAATTAAATTTATGATGCATTAACAATGTAATGGATAAACCTAAACCCTACAGGTCAGGTCTAAACATTTTATTTACTCTTAATTTTGGAAGATCATGTTAATTAATAAGTTATATTAGTGTTACTTAAGTCTGCTAATATGTGATATCAAAAGTAAATTTATATTTATGTAAATGATCACATCTAAAACTGGAAATAAATCTCTTTTTAAGAAAAGTGTCAATAAAGCCATATTTCACTACTATTGGCTTACATATTAAGAGAGCTTTAGAAATAAATGACTCTTGAATGGATGGGTATAGCTGGGAAATGCCCAAATAACTCACCTAAAATACAATTTATGTGTCATGTATTTAAACAGTATGCAAGGAAAAAGTAGATATTTGTGGAGATTTACAAAGTATTACATAAAAATATTCACTTTCAAATGTACTTTGCTTGTTTTGTTTTTTTCATTTAAATTTATTGATTTATTTGGAGTGTCCAGAAGGGATTGTGATATATTCATAAAGGATGGAAAAAAATGATTTAAAAAATGTACTTAAGTGTAATGAATGTAGTTTATCAATGTTTCATCTTACCTGTTCTCTAATATAATTTTTATTAGTTGTACCAATAAAAAATTAATACCCATTTACATTAATTTACATGTAAATTTATATGCTGCTTTAGCAGCACCAAACTTCTTCAATAATAAACATGGAAACTATAGACAATGATCCAATATAATACTATATTTTAAATATTTGGAATATATCTGTTTATATGTAATGTATGTGTACATAGTATATACATAAAGGGTATATATAAATATTTTAAATGTATATATATATATGTATACATTTGTATACATATATATATATATATATATCAAGCTAAAAATGGTCTTGCTCATAAAGCACATTGCCTAAATAAATTCATTCATATATTCAATTGTGAAAAACTATAACTATATATAAAATGAGCAATTATTTCATCAAATTCATCTTGTACTTATTTTGTGACCATGCCAAGGCAATTCAAGCTGCACAGAACAGCTAGAAATCAATTTGTGAAATGGCCACCTCTGAGCAAATTTGTTGCATGTTGCACTCTCAGGAGTTGGTAAATGCTGGTGCACGGGTTAAGATGCAAAACTAATTACTTCATTCAACAAAATGCCAAAAAAGTTTCCTTGGCTTCTCAGAATTGTATTTTAAAGGCACCCAAATGGCTTTCCTTTGAGAAATCAAATGACCTTCTCCCAAAGACCTCCCCCTCACAAATGTCTCTGAACCTGGCGCCATTGTCAAACATCCCCACATCATTTTGTATACTCTTATGAAAATGTATTGGACCATTAGGAAATGCTGTTTAATCAATATAAATTTGCAGAACAATCTCTGCAGAGATGTTAAGGTAGTGTCAATCATTAAATTGCTTAGTTTTCAGGAACATATAAAATGAAGTTTCTATGATAACAAACAGTTAAAGCTGTTCAACAATGACATGGGTTTTTTCAGGAGATAGTCACCTTGTTGTCACTTATATTCAAGAAGAACCTGGATGGTCATCTACCAGGAATCCACTGATTGCATATTAAATGATATTTCCTAATACATGATTATATAACTATATAATAAAGCAGATTATAAATATGACTAACTTTCTTGAATTAAAATATAAATCCTGACCTTTAAAATAGGCACTAGTCTTTTTTATAGTGTTAAATAGCAAACCATAGTCAGTATTATTGTCCCTATTTGGGGAAGGAAGTTCTCTGTACTGTTTTCAGGAGGACTAAGGCTTATTCTCATCTCTCAAAAAATCAAAAGGATTTACCCAGAAAAGATATTCACTCCTATTTCTTACAGGTTCCTCTCTAGGTGATGTGAACCATAACCCATGTGTTCCTCTCCTTTTTTTACTCCAAGCTCCACATTCCTTTTGAAAGAGATTTTTTTTAAGTTTCTGCAGATTAATAATTTGTTTTTTATTAAATTTATTGGGGTGACAATGGTTAGTAAAATTATATAGATTTTAAGTGTACATTTCTATTATACATCATCTATATATTGCACTGTGTGTTCATCACCCACAGTCAGTTCTCCTTCCATCACCATGTATTGACCCCCTTTACCTTCTTCTACCACCACCCTCCCCTCTTACCCTCTGCTAACCACTAAACTGTTGTCTGTGTCTTTGAGATTTTGTTTGTTAGTTTGTCTTATTCGTTTGTTGCCTTCAGTTTTATATCCCACATAAGAGTCAAATCATGTGGTTCTCAACTTTTTATGTTTTTCTGTCTGACTGATTTTGCTTAGCATGATAATTTCAAGATCCATTCATGGTGTCACAAATAGAAGTATTTTATATTTATGGCTGAGTAGTATTCCATTATATATATGTACCACATCTTTAATCACCTATCAAAGGACATTTTGGTTGTTTCCATGTCTTGGACACTGGGAATAAAGCTACAATGATGAACATAGGAGTACATATAGCTTTATGGATAAATGCTTTCAGATTTTTTGGGTAGATACCCAGAAGAGAGATTGCTGGGTCATAGGATAGTTCTAGTCTTAATTTTTCGAGGAACCTCCATACTGTTTTCCATACTGGCTATACCAGTTTACATTCCCACCAGCAGGGTATGAGGGTGGTGGGAATGTAAATTGGTACAGTCACTATGAAAGAGGTTTTTTTTTTGTTTTTTGTTTTGTTTGTTTGTTTGTTTGTTTTTGTGGGATGTTGAGAGAATAATATAATTTATTATTGTCCCACTGGGGAGTGAGAGTACAAACAACTCAATTTTCTTCCCACAACCTTCTTTACAGAAAAATTTAACATAAAAATGTTTAATGAAATCAGATTTTACTCAAATATGTAAGAACTGTAAAATTGCTATTTTTTTCATTACCTGAACAATGTTACTGTCGCCTTGGTAACTTAAAAAAAAAAGTTACATTTGTGATATTCCTGTCACCTTACTGGATTTTTTTAAAATTAATTAATTTATTTTTAATTAGTTTCAGGTGTACAACACCATGCAATAGTTATACATTTTACCCCTCAATGTGACAACCCCCCACCCCCAATTTGCCACCCCACTCCTCCCCTCATATCATATATATCTATTACTCTTCCTCTGACTCTCTTCCACAGTATAATCCACATCCCGTGATGATCTATGTATATTCAATTACAGTTGGTATACAACTTCTGCTTTAGGTATACAGTGCAGTGATCAAACCTCTACTCCATCCATGAAATGGTCTCCCCAACAAGACATGTGACCATCTGACACCCCACAAAATATTTACAACATTATTAATTATATTCCCCAAACTGTTTTTCATATCCCAGTGGCAATATTGTAGTTGCCTATTTATGCTGTCTAATCCCTTCCCCTTCTCCCTCATCCCCATCCCCCTCCCAATTAGCAACCCTGATTTTTCCTCTATATCTATGAGACAGTTTCTAATTACTTTGCTCATTTATACAGTTTTTCAGATTGGGCTGGCCGAGTGGCGCGGTGCTTAAGTGCTGGTTTGGGAAGCCAGCAGCCCCGATTCGGTCCCACATGTGAGGGCCAGTGACACTGCCCTCAAAAAAAAAAAAAGTTTTGATTAAGATGAGCATTGATCCTTATACTAGGCCATGTCTTTACTCAGCAGTGTTTTCTGGTTTTGACCTGTGGAGAAAACATATTATGTTACAGGGGGACAAGATAAACAGAAGAAACCTACTTGAGAACCCTAAACAAGGCAGTGGCATGTTAAAATATTGTTTGAGGTAGCTAATTTTGGCCACTATATTTCAGCAGATAGAAGTAGTGACAAACTGAAGGCAAAAGTCAACCATGGCCAGCAGCTGTTGGAGTTCAAACACAAACTGATAACCAAGAAAGGACAATGAGTGACTTACTTATTACCTTTTATAATATATACTTCATTTTGTTTGTAGCTTTATTTTTGGGAATAGTTTAACTTTTCCTGAATGTTAGTTAAACACTTTCTTTTTTTCCACTTTCATTTAAATGGCACATGTCTGTAATTAATACAAAAGTATAAGAATGAATCATGGGTCCAATAAGTACTCTATGAAGAAAAAGAAAAGAGGGAATACAAGCATTACCATCTTGACTTTTTACCATTAGCTCACATAATCAAATCTTATAGTTAACTGGAAGCATTAAATAAAAATCAGCCAATATGCCTGGTGAGAAATTCATGTTTTTATCTAACCACCATTTGCTTGCTGCTCATGGAATATTTTAAGGAGCACAGGCAGTGAGGTATTACAGGATCGGGGGATTGGAATTGAGACTGTAGAACTCATACTTTTTCTTTATAGTAAAAGAAAGACAGAAGATTAAAATGAAAAAGGAGCAGGTTAATAATTTTTTGGTTCCTCTTTTCAATGTGAGGACCTCTGAAAATTATTATGAAATGCTCTTAATCTAAGGTAGTGGTTCCAAAGAGTTGTCTCTGGTTCAGCAGCATCAGCATCGCCTGGCAACTTAGAAGAGTGGCAAATTCTCCGTAGCCACACATCTGCTGGATCGCTAAAGGTGAGGCTCAGGAATCTGTGTCTTAACAAGCTCTCCAGGCAATTCTGATGCACACTCGAGTTGAAGAATCACTGTTAAGGTCACCAAGCAGTGCTTCACAAGAGTTTAGCTTTTCAGGGATCGGAGGCACAATTCATTAACATCAAACTGAGAATTTTTATCCTTTAGGTCTCAACTTGTTTCTCCATGATTGTGTCCCTATTGTTCCTAAATCTACTTATTTTATGAGAAGTAGGGAGGAAAATAATGCTTCAACTTCACGCCAAAACAATGAGTCTTCTTTGACTACCTTCAACTATCCCCCACTCATTCTGCCCTCGCTTCTGGCAACTACGAATCTGTTCTGTTTCTATGAGTTAGGTGTTCTGAGATTCCACATATAAGTGAGATCATACAGTATTTGTCTTTTTCTGTTTGACTTATTTCATTTGGCATTATGCTAACAATTCTGTATTGTATATTGAAAGTTGCTATGAGAGAGGATCTTAAAAGTTTCCATTATGAAAAAAAAAATTGTAACTATATGACATGATGAATGTGTTAACTCAAATTATTGTGGTAATCATATTGCAATACAAACATATGTCAAATCCTTATGTTGTACACCTTAAATTTATACAATGTTATATGTCAATGTTATCTCAATGACGCTGGAAAGACAAAGAGTGAGCCTCCTGAGTATATGAGTGAACTGCTAATTTAACTTTGCAGTTTGCTGTCACCATAACTACTTTCAAAAAATTCTCAGCTGTACGTTGATCAAGGTTGTGTTCTAGGTTTTATACATTTAAGACACAAGTTTAAAGAATGACTCTCCATATGATTAGAATTTGAAGTAATTCCTGAAGGATCAAACATCCAGTTTCTACATATGGAGAGCCAACTTAAAACGAAAGACCCAAATGGTTGCTATCATAGGGGATCCACTCATTTTTATCTTCCCTTTTAATTTGTTTTCTTTTCTATATATTTAACTTGGCATATGGGTGTAAGTAGGTCAGTATTTGCGTATTATAAGTACTACAGAAATCACGCACACAGAACACTCTTAGTCCTTTTGATAAAGAAGTGTGTACATGAATACAATACTCATTTCTTATTTTATCTTTCATTGGTAATACAACATAGTTATCCCAATTTCATGTGTAATATATTTTTATAATGGGCGTATTTCCTGTACTATGTATCTAGCTATCAAATATGAAGTATGAAGACTTACAATGGCGATTAAGATTGTTTGAAACTAACCACCTCTTTGTAACTGATTTCCGCCCCTAATGTGTCCATATACTTTTTTCAACCTTTTAAATAAATCCACCAGAATTGTTTTTTGAACATCTTTCTAAAATCAATTTGGCAGCTCATTGCTAGTGTGATTGGGACTAAAAAAATAACTCACAAATAGCACCGCACACAGCAAAAATCAGAGAGAGAAAAATCTGTAATAGTATTTTCATATAACTGTAAAAAGAAAAAAAAATGTGATTCTTAACCCTAGTTTTGTTTTTTTTTATCCTCATGAAAGACACTCTAGAAAATTATTGGTTCCTCATTACAAAAAATAAAGTCCTACATAGAAAAGATTCTTTAGAATTGCCTGGAGGCTGATTTTTAGCAAATCTCCAATAATCATTTCACATTGAACTCTCTGAATTTTCTTCCTTTTTTATCATTACTAAGGCACTTTAGTATATAAGCCTGATTTTTGACATCTTGTTTGTACTAGTCTGGCTCCAGAATGACTTATGTAGCTCAATTTGTTTTGGTTCCGAGTGTTGCATGAATGCTGGGGCACTGCAGTTAAATTTTAGCCACGAGGGTAGACTTCATACTTGTTCTTTTAGAGGTTTCACTTTTCTTGATTCTTAGAGTAGAAAAAGAGAAAATCAAATAGAGTAGACTGTTCACTATTTATTATAGTTTGCTTTCCCTTGAGCCTGCTTGACTTCAGAGCTCAGCACCCCATATCTCCCTGCCATTCATTTATTTTACTTTCTTATGAAATAAAAAGAAAGTGAAAGAAAATCCTCAAAGATTTATTTCTTTAGTATCCTCTGCATACATTCTTATTCTAATAAAAAAATCAAATAAATAAGTAATAAATATACATATATATTACATACACACATACACTTATTTTAAATCTCTAACACAAGAAAGCAGATTCTATTTACACTGGACTCCATGAAATTGGAAGACATTGCAAATTAAGCTCTATGCTTGCAAAACTAATAGTATAAATGACTTGTAAGTGAAATTGAATATGTTATCTATGCTCAACAAAATAAATTTTTGTTAGATAATCAGTGTGCTAAGTAATGTTTGAGGGTACCTGCAAAGAAGAGGCACCCTCAAAATAATAAAATATTAGAAAATTATATAGCATTTGATATATTGGGTTGTCAGGAAAGTCATGACATATTTTTTCCTGTGATTTTCATTGCAAAAATGCGTCATGACTTTTCCAATAGCCCAATATTTTAGTTATAATTTAGTCATCAATTTAAATATGAGACATTTTCAGATACTTGTAAATTTATTTTATGGTGTAATTTTTTAATAACTCATAGTGGCATATTGGCAGTAGGGGGTGAGAGTGAACGGCAAATGATAGCCTTGCAGTGTTTATAGCCTCAAACATATTAATTCACCTGTGAACAAAATCTGACCAGGCATTTATTGTGATATTCCATGAACTCATTTTCCAGAGAAAAATGAATACAAAAAACAGAGTACTTTAAAACTGTGAAATAAAAATGGAAATATATAATACAATCAACACATTAAATTTCCACTCAAAAGTCTGAGGTGAGGATGATACAAAGGTATTTTGTAATTACAGACTACTGTTTTTTAAAGGATTTACACTAGTACTTTACTTGCATATTTGCTTAACTTTTTTGTCATACTTGTGATGTTTTCAGTTTGTGAATTCATTGGTTTATAGGTTTGTTGTTATAAAATTATAAATACAAAGCTCCTAGAGTCTGAGATAGGCCATTTAATTTACCTCAAATTTCAATAAAGGAATAACAGCTAACATTTATTGATTTGTTTCTATGGGCTAGTCATGGCACTAAACATTTTGCTATATATTATTTGATCTTCAAAGCACTCCTATATGCTCATGAAGAAACCAGTATGAAGATTATTCAATATGTAAATATAAACATGTTTACTTTGTCATTTTGCCTATCATCATTATCAGGTAGAAGATTTCTCCCAGATACTGGCCTCATTCCTTCAGAGTGAGAGGTGACCAAAGTCCAGAGAGAACTTTTAAAAATTCACTTCTACATCCGCCTATGATATCTAACTCAAATGCCAACATATTGGCAATTTGTACTTCTCCAAGATGGCTATAATAAGTATCTTATCCCACATGCTCTTCTTAAAACTTGAAGTTGAGGGAGCTAGCCGAGTGGCTCAGTTGGTTAAGAGTTGGCTTAGAGTGCAAGCTCTGAAGAACAGGGCCACCGGTCCAATTCCTACATGGGCCAGTGAACTCTGTGCCCCAGCTGAGCTGTTGCTGAGCTGCCAACGGGTGGCAAGGTGGCTCAGCTAGTGTAACAACAAGATTGCCTATTCAGTGGTTGGCTATGCCCACCGGCAGCTAAGACTGAACTGGGCACCTTGAGCTGAGCTGCTGGCTGGATGGCTCAGTGGATAGGGCGTGAGCTCTAAACAACAAGGCTGCTGGCTCAACTCGTGCATAGGATGGTGGCTATACCCACGTGCAACTAAGACTGAACACAGCTTGAGCTTAGAGGCCCTGATCTGCTGACGGAAAGCTAGATGGCCACTGGTGCCCTCCACAACCAAGATTGAAGAACAACTTGGCTGGTCTCCTTCCCCAATTCCCCAATAAATTCTTAAAAAAAAATTAAGTTGACACTTTCATCAAGAGATAGAGTTTGTTTCGCCCCATGAACATAGGTTGACTATTATAACTGCCTTAATTAGTAGAATTTGGCACATGACTTGCAAGTCTAGGTCATAAAAGGATATTTGGCTTCTGCCTGGTATTCATTCTCAATCTCTCTCTCTCTCTCTCTCTCTCTCTCTCTCTCTCTCTCTCTCTCTCTCTCTCTCTCTCTCTCTCTCTCTCTCTCTCTCTCCTTTGGGAACCTTTAACCAATATGTAAAATTTCAGCTACCCTTAAACAACCTGCTGCACAGATCATCTGGAGAAATCACATAGAGATAGAGATAGCTGAGGTGTGCCAACTTTTCCAGTCCCAGCTGTCCCAGTCACTAAACACAAGAGTGAAGAAGCCTGCAAGGTCACTCTAGTCATAGCCACTGTCTGACTTCACCTTTTTTAAATAATCTGAAGAAGAACCACCCAGTTGAACTGCTCTTGAGTGCCTGATGATTTTTCTTCTAAATCACTAAGTTGAAGTGAAATTTGTTATAGAGCACTGTATAATTGGAATAACCACCTTCACAAATACTCCAAAGTTCCCTCCATTACTGCATGGCTTTTTATCCCTCAGATATCTTTTTTTTCCATCTCGGTTTCCTAAAGAAGACAATGCAACTTTGAAATGCATATGTAGCCCCATGTCACTAGGTGGACATTTAATGCTGCTGGGGAAAAAATGATTGAAAATTTTGGGCTTAGAAAGGCTCTGTAGCTGCATAGAGCTTTAACAAGCATGAATAATACTTGCTATGGCATTGCATGAAGAAACTTGATGAGTTGAGTTTTAGGGAAAGGTTAAATTCTGAGGGCAGACCAGGATCCTTGCAGAAGAGAGAGACTGGATAATTAAAGTGCATGGAAAAAATCCAGAAAATCTGCTGAACCAATTCTACTTAGTACAAAGGCAGAGATGCTTTTTTGTTCACAAAATGAGTAAAAGTTCTGGCCTAAGACTGGCATGAGAAGTGGAAGTAGAAATAATCACAAGAGGTATGAGTCTTTTGATAACTTATAATGCAAAATGATAGATTAATTGAGGAGATCACATACAGAGGAGGAAATTGAAGTCCAGAAATAGTAACTAACTTGCTTGAGGTGATGCAGGATCTGACCCTGTTTTAATTTCCTTGGTCCTGAATCATCCCTGGAACAGTCTTTGAGACTAACTTATGAGGTTGCCTTTCTGAGTTAGCTTGAATTGGGAATAGAACTTTAGGAGTGAGTTAAGCCAAAGTTTTGAGTGTGAGCTTAATTTTAGAAGCCAGAGTAACAGACACAATGTCACATCTGGAAGAAAGGGGGAGAATGATTCGTGAAAGACTAAATCAATATTCAGACATTAGACTGCAGTAGAAATATGGTATAATCCATAGAGGAGAGTAACACTACAAAGTCATTAGTGTTCTCCAAGCTCATGTTTACATGATTGATAAATGTGTAGTGATATATATTTTCTATTTGAAAGATCAACTATCAAGACAGTCAACTAAAGAACTAGAGGGAGAGTGGAGACTGGAATCCAGCTCTCCAAAATTAGAAGAAATAATTATGGATGATCTTAAAACCCAAAGCCAAGATCATGGACTTTTGGTTTGTGAATCTTGCAGGTCGAGCTCCCTTTGCTTCATATTTTATTATTTTTCATGGGCCCACATGAAATTATTTCCCAAGAGTAGCTCATCCTTGAGACAGAAAGGAATTATACAGACTTACACATAAATCAAAAATGGGATGAACCTATGGAAAATAAACATTAAAGTTGGAATATGCATTTAACATATGACTCAGCAATTTCACTCCTGAGCATTTATCCCACAGAAAAGAAAATTTAAATCCCCACAAAAACCTAAATGTGATTTCTCATATCAACTTTTTTTGTAATGGCCCCAAATTAAAAACAATAAAAATGTTATATAATAAGTAAATGTTTAACAAATTATGATATATCCATATCATGGGATATAACTCAGCTATAAAAATAAATAAACTATTGATATACAACAAGTTGACTGTATCTCAAGTGTGTTATGCTGAGTGAGAAAAGACAACCTAAGAAAATCACATACTGTATGGTTCATATATAACATTCTAGAAGTAACATTACAGAGATGGAAAATAGATCAGTGGTTGTCAGGGGTTAGGAATGGTGGAAGGGAGTGTGCTGGGTATGACTATAAAGAGACAGAATAAAGGAAACCCTTGTGGTGATGGAATAGTTCTGTATCTTGATTGTGGTTGTACAAATCTACGTATGTGACAAAATGGTGTAGAACTATTAACACACATTGTACAAATGTCAATGTTGCTGTTTTGACTTTGTACTGATAAAATAAACAAGAAAGAAAACACGCCAGGAAAGATGAGGCTGTTTTGTAAACAACTGAATTATATCCTTAGTCGACTGTGGAAGGAAGGAGCAAAAGAAAAGATGGGAGAGGGATAGGGATGGGGGAGAAGGTGAAGGGATTAGAAAGTGAATATTAGTAGTCACAATATAATCACGGGGACATGAAATACAGTATGGGGAATATGATCAATAATGTTGTAAAGATTATGTGGGGTGACATGGGCACTGGACTTATCAGGGGGATCACTTCACAGACTGTGTAGATGCCTGATTGCTGCGTTATACACCTGAAGCTGAAGTAGAATAATATTGAATGTCAACTATAATTTCATATAGTTATATATGAAATTTTATATAGATTTATATATATATACAGTCATGGGATGTAGATACAGCATAGGGAATAGAGTCAATGGTATTGTAACAGCTATATACGATGTCAGAGGGGTAGTAGATTGGGGGCAGGTTTATCACTTTGTGAGGGGTTTAAATGTCTAATCACTACATTGCTTTGTACACCTGAAACTAATAAAAAAAGAAAAGAAAAAAGAGTAAGCATTGAACAGAGACATGTGATCGTTCCATTGTTTCTTCATAAATCTAAATAGGATGCAGTAAAAACCAACATCTTTCAGTTGTATGAATGCTAAGTTGTGTGCATTATTGTAAACAATTCTTTACATCTTAGGGTTTTCCTTAAAGAAAATAAATGGGACAACGACAGGATAGAATAGTATAATCAAGCAATTTTTTTCCCTGACAACTAATCCTACAGTTCATTTATTAAAAGGTGCCCCCTCAAAACAAACAAACAAACAAACAAAAAAACCTAACAGGGGTTGTTAAACCAAATTTTAATGCTTTGTGTGTCAATATACGACAGGGGGAAGGCAATGGAAAATAGACATATGGAAAAATTTGTTTCATCAAGTTCCATTTGCAATCTCAATTCTATTGATCTGTTTATTTTCTACATTCAAATCCAAACACATTAGTTTCTCCTTTACAGAGGTTTTGTCTCTATGACATCAAAATCCTACTTAGTTTATTGGAAAACAATCAGTACAATCAGGTGATGGTCATGAAGATCATATATGACTATCTCCCTAAAGTATAAATGGGTATTTCTGTGTGTATGGCCTCAACCAGAATTTTGAACTTGACCATCCAAACCAAGTATATTTTTTATTTGCATTTGATACCATGCAGTCCCTACAAAGAATTTCATCAATAATTTGTAACTTTTGTGAATATAATGTTAAATTAATTTTTATAGTCTAGGTTAATTGTTAATTCTTCTTTAAGTTTGCATCAATTTGAAAAGAGCTTGTTCACTTATTGTCTCTGTTGATGACAGAAGATGAAAAATCCCAGTCAGTCTAAACCTTTTATGCTTTTAGGATTATTTTTGGCCATTACTGTCTTTTCTCCTGAAGCAGCTGAGAAAAGAAAAGTGCTCTTCAATCAATTTATCAATAAAAATACAGAGGTGACTTTGGACCTAAAAGATAACCACAATAATGTTTCAAGTAGGAATTTTTAAACACTGAGGCATCTGTTATGATTTTTAACAGGGCATTATAAAGGTAGATTATCCATTTCAATATCAAATGTTTTTACGTCTAGATTAGCAAAGTTAGGTTTAAGGGGTGGATGGATATATTCAGTTTTAGTTATATTACTACATCAAGGAAAAAAATCATTTCAACCTAAAGATTATTTTTTAAATTAATAATATTAATTAGCTCAACTTCAGTCTTTCCTCTCTATTAATTTTTTTATTTACTATTTTTCTCCTCTCTTTCAACCTATATTAGCATTTCACTTTTCCAATCCATACTTCAACCAGATAGTACATACAAATATATTTGAATACTCACACATTCTAGATGAATGTAGAGTTTATTGCTTCATTCAACAATTTTTAATGTTGCTAAACATACATTTCACTGTACATAACCACTGCATAGGATACATTCTCATTTTTATTTCCCTTTCCCTTTAGAGGGACACTTACTTCACATAATGTTCCATTATTATCATCAGTACAATAATGAACATACACATATATGTCCCAATATTGATTTATGCTTTAATATCTCTTGGATATAGTTAGGATGGGAATGATGTAATGCATTGGATGACTGTATCCCACTTTATCCAGAATAGTCCAAGTTTATGCCAGTTACCCTGGGATAATTATAAAATGTCACAGTTTATATGAAAAATTATAAAAAACATTCCAGACATAGAGTGTGTGTGTACTTAACTAAACACTTTAAAAAATGCTCTCCAGATTATCTCTAACATTTTATACTTCTTCCTGCAAAAATGTGGGTTCCCATTTCAACACATTCTATCAAGATTTAGCATTAGCTGACTTTCATGTTTTTGCAACTCTGATAGCTGTAACTGGTCCCTCTTTGCTATTTTAATTTGCATATTTTTCTAATTGCCACTGAGATTTGATTGCAATTTTTATTTATTTAGTTTTAAGCCATTTAGGATTTTTCATTTGTGAGTTAATTACTTATAGCTTATGCCCATTTTATATTGGATGTTCCGTTATTTTTGTATCTTACATATTAATCACCTTTCAAGTTTAGACAGTGCATATACTTTTTCTCAGTCTGTTATACATCTGTAAACATTGCATATGATGTCCTTTGTTTAATAAGAATCTGTAATTTTGATGCATTCAATCGAGTTCATCAAAATTTTGATTATTTTCTCCTTTATAGAATTTTATTTAAGAAGCTCATCCCCAACTCAAAGTCACAAAATCATTTTCTACAATTTAGTTTATTGGTTTAATATTTCTACATTTCATATTCAGATCTGTAACCACCCCCCATCTAAAGTTCATTTTTAAATAATCCATCTAAAGTTCACTTTTAAGAGGATGAACTTAATTGTTTTTCTTTATATATTAACCCAGGTTTCCAAAACCAAGTAACAAACACTGCAACATTTCCACACCAATTTGTGGTGGCTTCTTTATATTAATTTCCTATTTGTACATGACACTGCTTTTGAAATTCCTATTCAATTCCATTGTTCTATCTGAGCATTCATGCACCAATGTCACATTGTTTGTTTTGTTTTGTATTTTGCTATGACTTTGTACAATATGTGTATGTTGTGCTATATGTGCTATATGTGCTATATGTGTATGTTGTGGAGAAACTCTGCTGTTGGAACTTTTAACTTTTTTTCCATAAAAGTAAATATGTGTACCAAATTTTTTATATAAATTCTATGATAGGTATTTTGAAGGCATCAAAGTTCCATATTTAGCATAGACATGGAATGGAAGATGATCTTTTATTGCGCAAATTTTCTAAACTCTTGTTTAGTGCCAATTGGTTGCTTATTGATTTTTCTCAATTTTCTATATATTAACATGATCTGAGAATGACAGGCTGTTTTCCTTCTCTTTTAATTCTGATAATTCTGTTCACTATTTCTTGCATTGATTGGGACCTCCAAATTTATGTCAGGCAGAAGTGACAGCGAAATGACAGCAGGAATTCTTTTCATATTTGAAATTTTAAAGGGGTAAGACTGAAAGATTTTGTTGTTCCATCATTTGTTTTGATAGGATTTTAAAATGTGTAGCTGAGTTTCTGTTTTATGATAGCTTTTATTGTGGTTAGCAAATTTCTTTTTGATCACAGTTGTCATTTAAGAAAGGATACATTGAGATCTTTGTCATTTAAAGTAATAAACATTTATCTATTGGTTTCAACATATAAATCTTGTTATCTTTCTTTATTTTTTCTTACAATATATGTGCTAGTTCCTAAGAAAAATAATTTTAAAATTTCACTATAATTTTTGAGATATCCATTTCTCCTTATATTTTCACAGTTATTGCTTTGCATCATTTAAGGCTGCATTATTGCTTGCATACATATTCATAATTGTTTTATCTTCTTCATCTTTACCCTCTTTCTGCCATTTCCCAAATCATTCCCAATTTATATAACCCTTCCCAATATTCAATTCCACAGGTACCCAGGAATGCCAGTTTCTGAGAATTCAAATGTGTATGTCAGATTATTGGTTTTATCCATTATACCAAAACAAATTCAATTTCCACTCATCCATCTGCTTCTCAGCTTTCAAAACTGTGTTGCTGTTCTCTTCTGTGCTATCCTCCTTGTTTTTTTAGATCTTTGAAAAAATTATTTACTCTTTTTAAAAAAGCTAGCAAAATGTCAGAAAAAAGAACTATTATATGGATTTGTTCAATATGCATTTGTTCAATATTCATCATAACTCTGCTTATTGTTATTTCCATGTTTTATGATACATTTTAGTGAGCTTTGTAGTTGGTCTTGTAGTTTGATTTTAGTCAGTTTGCGTTGCAATAACAAAGAACCTTAGACTAGATGGCTTATACACAACAGATATTTATTTCTCACAGTTCTGGTGGCTGAGATCCGAGATCAGTCTGAGATCTGAGATCAGACTGAGATCAGGGTACTGGCATGGCTGGGCGTATTATCACCATTGCATGGATGTGCATGCGCCACATTTAGTTTTTGCTGACGGTAACAGGAGAGGCCATGCTGTTTGGTTGAAGTAGGGCAGTTACTGTCTAAAAAATGTCTCTGTCTTGTTAGGATTCCCATTTCCAGATCCACTGGTAAAGAGAGCAAACATTTGTTTTTTAATCAGTGTTCACTAGCATTTCTGGGTTGTGCATTTCGCTAGCACCCAGTCTAGAATATATAAAGGCTGCAAAGGAAAACTCAGGAAATTTGCTGTCATGTGATTTCTTGATTCCCACAGTTTTGAGCCAGTCCACCTTCTTCACCTTTTAGAGTTTTCTTATGCTTGTTTTGTATATAATGACTAGGGTTTTAGAGCTGTACATAACAGAAGGAATAGAAAAAAATGTGTCTATTCTATCTTGTTCAAAACTAGAAGACCATAAACTTTTGCTTTTTTTAACATCTGGTATTTAGTTTTCCATAATGTTCAGAAAATGAGATTGCTGACATTTTTAATATAGTGAAATCTATTGTTGCAATACATAGGAAAGTGTTTTTATAAAATCTTAAGTACTTCCATTATACCTTCACTTATTAGTATTTCCATGTTTTATGATACATTTTAGTGAGCTTTGTAGTTTGATTGTATTTTTATTTCTTGCCTTTTCATAAATTTTTGTCATTCATCTCAATATTTCTGACTAATTTTCTTTTAACACATTTTTATTACACAAGTAATTCATAAATGCATTCCTTGTTTACACAATATAATCAATACAGAGATATACAGAGCAATATAGAAATGTCCATTTTCATATTCCACCTATCTTTATACATGCAAACATCTTTTTCTTTATTAGTTTCAGTACAAAGCAATATGATAGACATTTGCACTCCTCACAAAATGAATCCCCCCATCTATTACTCCTCTGATATCATATATAGCTCTTACTATACCACTGAATATATTCCCTATGCTGTACTCTACATCCCCTGACTATGTATACCAGTGGTGCCAAAAACTGTATACACATGACTTGTATTCGTCTTTTGTTTTTGGTATATGTTGAGTATTACAATTTTAATACAGTTTTCCTTTCTTGAAATGTGTATACATTCTTTTGGCACCCTCACAGAAGGTATTAAAATTAAATATTAAAATTGTAATACTCAGGCCAGCTGAGTGGGGTGGTGGTTAAGCGCTGGCTTGGGAAGCTAGCAGCCCCGGTTCAGATCCCACATGTGAGGGCCAGTAACACTGCCCTCAAAAAAAAATTGTAATACTCAATATATGCCGATAACAAAAGGTGAATAAAAGTCACGTTTGGGTTCCACAATTCCAAGAGGTGCTCAAAGTGGTAACCATCAGTGTCCAGACACTTCTGATTATGGCAAACTACTGCTTGAGCAACATTGACCAACATGTTCACTTATATACATTTTTTGGCACCCCGATATATATATATGTATATATGTATACATATATATATATCGGGAGAGAGAGAGAGAGAGAGGAATGTTCATGAACTTAATTGCCCTACTGTGTGTGTGGAGGTGTATGTGTGTAATTATAGTTGACATTCAATATTATTCAACTTCAGCTTCAGGTGTACAGCACAGTGGCTGGTCAGGCATCTATACAGTCTATGAAGTGATTCCCCTGATAAGTCCAGGGCCCACCTAGCATCCTACATAATCTTTATAACATTATTGATTATATGCCGCACACTGTGTTTCATATCCCCAAGCTATATTGTGACTACTAATTTGTACTTTTTTTTGTTGTTGTTGTTCTTCAGTCTAGTTGTGGAGGACACTGCTTCACTGGCCCATGTTGGTATTATCATTGCTCTCTTCCCGGGTGAGGCAGATCGCTTACCAGCCTCTGGATGGCCACTTACCATGGCTATTAGCAGCTGTCTCCAGCTGCCGGCCACTCACGTTGGCTATCAGCCACTCACTGTAGACTATGGCAGCCCACTGCAGCAGGGGCTGCAGCTATGCCGTCCCGGGGACTCCCAGCAGCCCCAGCTTCAGGTGGAGTTGTTGTTCACCATCTTAGCTGTAGAGGGCAGTGTCACTGGCCCTCTTTGTGGGATCTGAACCGGGGCTGCTGGCATCCCAAGCCAGCTGTTGTTTTTTTTTGTTTTTGTTTTTAAGGGCAGTGTCACTGGCCCTCATATATGAGATCCAAACCCGGGCCGCTGGCATCCCAAGCCAGCTTTTAACGAACGCACCACTTGGCCGGCTCTAATTTGTACTTTCTAATCCCTTCCCCTTCTCCCTCATCCCTTCCCCCTCCCATCTAGGAACCATCAGTTTTTTCTCTATATCTCTGAGTCTATTTCTGTTTTGTTTGCTCATTTATTCTGTTCTTTAGATTCTACATATAAGTGAAATCATATGGTATTTGTCTTTCTCAGTCTGCTTATTTCACATAGTATTATATTCTCTAGGTCCATCCATGTTGTTGCAAATGATAAGATTTCATTCTTTTTTATGACTAAGTAATACTCCTTTGCATAAATGTACCAGTTTCTTTATCCAGTTGTGTATTGATGGGTATTTTGGTTGTTTCCATATCTTGGCTATTGTGAATAGTGCTGCATGGAACATTTTCCAAGATAGACCACATGCTAGGCCACAAAACAAGTCTCAATAAATTTAAGAAGACTTAAATCATAAAGCATCATGTTCAACTGTAATGCTATGAAATTAGAAATCAATTATAGGAAGAAATCCAGAAAACACAGAAATACATGGAGGCTGAATAACATGTTACTAAATAGCGAGTGGGTCAATAATGAGATCAAAAGTTACCTCAGGACAAACTAAAATGAAAACACAGTAGCCCCAAATCTATGGGATACATCAAAAGCAGTCCTAAGAGGGTAATCTATAGCAATGCAGGCCTATCTAAAGAAACAAGAAAAATCTCAACTCAACAGGCTATCCATACACCTCAGGGAACAGCAAAATAAGCCCAAAGGGAGTACAAGGAAGGAAATACTAAAGATCAGAGTGGAAATAAATGAAATAGAGACCAAACAAAAACCAAAAGAATAATAATACAAAAGATCAATGAAACCAAGGGCTGGTTTTTTGAAAAGATAAACAAAATTGATAAAAACTTTTGCCAGACTCATAGAGAGAGAGGACCCAAATTAATAAAATCAGAAATGAAAGAGAAGTGACAACAGATACCACAAGAATACAAAAAAATTTAAGAAATACCATGAGCAACTGTATGCCAACAAATTAGATAATATGGAAGAAACAGATAAATTCCTAGATGCATGGTCTTCCGAGGCGGAATCAAGAAGAAATAGAAAATCTGAAGAGGCCAATTACTACAAGCAAACATTTTTTCATGATTTTTGCAGTTTAATCCAACATAATCATCCTTTATATTCTGCCACCAGTTTTAGTTTTTTCTTGAAGAACTTGCTATGTCGATATATATAAATACAAACTTTTAAAATTCTATGCTGTATTTCAAAGTACCATGATTTATTTAATAACTTTTCATGTTTCAAGATATTAACGATTGCCAGTCTTCAAATATAACACCTGTTACAAGTATCTTTGAAATTAAATTCAACATAGTTTCTACAGAAAGAGAAATGTATTGGTTTGTGCAGCTGCGAAGTCCCAAGATGTCATTGATCCCAGACATGACTGGATGGAGTCATAGACAATCTTAACAAGGTGTCCATCTCTTAGTGTTCTCCCCATCTGAAAGCTGTGCTTACTCGCAAGGAGGATGAGAAATATAGCCCTTCAAAGCCCCAAGCCCACATCCTCTTATCACTCTTTGAATAAAAATATATAGAATTTCAAGGAAGACCTTTCGGTTGTTTGAACTGAATATATAGTCTACCCTGTGTTAGGCTCACAATCAACATCCCTACTAGGACCACGTGAACCAGGAAAGGAGTGCTTTGGTTAAGAATGGATTGTTGATAAACCAAAGTTCAAAACACTTAATCAGCAGAGTATTTTTGTAAAATTGTTAAATTGATTCCTTGAAGTAAAAATGCTAAGAAGTGATTTTCACATTTCAAGATTTGATATATTCTGGGAATGTACCTCACCTAAATGCTGTATCCAGTTACATTTCCATCAATAATGTGAAAGAGTATATGTTTCTTCTCCATGTGCTTGCAAACACTGTACATACTTAATCTTTTAAAATTCTGCCTATCTAAAGTGATAAAATTGATGTGGCATTCATTGTTTAACTTTTCATTTCTCTGATTACAAATGATATTACACATAGTTATTATGATACTTTTATATTTCTACTTCTGTAGTCTTTTAATTTTGCTATTTCTGTCTATGCTCCAGTGAATATTTTACAGAGCATTTCTTCTTGATGAAAATGCAAATCAGTTTTTTTAATTTACTTCACTTGCTTTAGAAAATCAATTTTAGAGATTTGTTCTTCCTCTAAATCTCTATGGAAAAATTCTCATTTCAGTGTCCCTTGTTAGATATTTTCCCTTGCATTGCTCATTCCCTACCGGGGAGGGATTAATACAGTCCTAGGATACAGTGCCATATTTTGCTCATAGAAGCTTACTCTCAGATCTAAAATAGAGCAGTGTGTTCCCAGCATTGATTTCATATATATAGCAGGTTTGAGGGATTCTGGTGGGCTTCTTTCCTCACCCAGATAGTTGGCTCCCTGACTCTTTGAGAGATGAAAAATATAAAAATATAATTTCCTGGATGCACTGTAATCAGAGATGTTCGCATCATTTCTTTTGTCTCCAATGCTTTACTTATCGGAATTGTATCATCCACAGGATACAATCCATGATGGGGAATACTTCTACCCCTATTTCTTTTTGCATTTACAATAAATAAATAAATAAATAAATAAATAAATAAATAAATAAAGTTCACATCAATCTCTTTATCTAAGAAAACCCCACTTTCTGATAGGAAGGTTATATTTTGATAATGCTTTGCTTCACTTCTCTTAGATATGGTCATTCTTCCTAAAATATGGCTGTTATACTCTTAAAATAATTTAACAAAGTTATAACCAAGATAGATGGCATGATGTTGATGCACCTTCCCCATATAAATATATTGTCATATATACACAATATAAATATGGCAGTGCCAAAAAATGTATAGAAGTAGACACCTTGGTCAACGTTGCTCAAGGAGTAGTTTGCGGTTATCAGAAGTGTCCGGGCACTGATGGTAACCACTTTGAGCACCTCTTGTAATTGCAGAAGTCAAACGTGACTTGTGTTCATCTTTTGTTATTGGTATATATTGATTATTACAATTTTAATACAGTTTTTCTATCTTAAAATATGTATACACTTTTGTCATCCTCTGTATATTCTCAACATGTATTTGGAAGTAAGTCTGAGTACTGTGGAAGAAATGAGAGGAGGACCTTTGAAGCACAATTCAGCCTCTCCTTTATTATCCTCAATAATTATTTTCTATCCTCACATTTTTATGGTTGATTCATCCAAGAGACAGTCCCATAAAATGAACCGCAATCATCTTCCCAAAAAAGCAATTTATTAACTATCAAATATTCCTTAAACTTGTAACTTGAAGATGGCTTACTGTTTCTCAATCTCTATCCTCAGTATCCTATCAGAATATTCTACCCAACAGGTGTTCAGATTAATTATTTTTTTCCAGATCTTTACATTTCCAGGAATACTTGAGTGCTAATAAAGTTTCTGTCATTACAGAAACCACACAGATATCTTATTCCTTAGTCCACATCTGCATAACAGACAATGAAAAATTGAGGCCAGCAAAAGGGAGTATGTAACATATTTATGTTAGTTCACCAGATCAGTGAATATTTTTTAAAAATAGAAGCAGCAGTAAATATTTTTCCATATGAAATATTATGCACAACTCCCAGTATGCAATACAAATAAAAGAAAAATTTCTCTATGATAATTTGGAATAGGGGAGAGTCTGGCTTTGGCTATGCTGACCTTACTTCCCAACCTTTCACTACATTCTTACTCAAAACCACATAATTTCACTCCCTTTAAATTATTTTTAACATTATCATCCTCATAACAGGCTTATAACAGCACTCTCTCTTACCAGTCTCTCCCCATTTCACTCACTTTGTAATGTCTCACAGACTAACCTTCACAAAGGACAGACATTGACCCCTTTTCTGAATCATTGAATAGCTCCATATCATCTACAAAATTGAACGCAAAATCCTCAGTGTCTCATCAAAGGTTTTCAAAAAGTAAATTCCCAAATTCTTAGCCAGATTGATTACCTGTTATTGGCTGAAATTGTCTCCATATTTTGTGATGTCCATGTTTTGGCTCTTGCTGTATATTCTGATTGGAATGCCATTCTCTCTGACCTACCCCACGTGTTACTTCCAATGTGTCTTCTAAGGCATATCCTGAATGATATGGATACGATACTTTAAACGTTTTCTTCATTTCTTTCCTTTCCACATTGAACATATTCTCTCCTTCAATCCCCCTCTAGTGGATGCCCGTTTTCCCTATCCACACTTTCTTTTCCTACTTGGAGAACCCCCATTTATCATGAGAAGTCATTTCTCCCCCTCTGACTCTACACAACTTGACTATAGATGCCCAGATCTGGTCAATGAAAGTATTATATAGCCCTAACCCTGATTACAGTAATTATCTCATTGATGGGTACACAAACAAATCTTTCCTTAAAAGATTAAATTTGGGAATAAAGTGTTAGGAAGAGAAACTGTCTTTCCTCTCTGGTTTCTGAGAGGACAGAACATGAACCTTGGTCTTGCTGGCAGCCATATTGTCCTGCAGAAGATGGAGAGAGCCTAAGGTATTTGCAAAGGGAGCCAGCACAAAAGAAAGCAGATGAAGAGATGGAGTTTGTGAGAACAAGTATTGATGATATCAATCACCAAAGTCCTTAATATCTACAAATTTTCATGTTTGTGCATCATTAAATAATTTTGCCTTTTGCGTAATCAATTTTGGTTGATTCACTATCATTGGAAATGATATAATTCTTAATGATTTTCGCATACAGCACTTTGTGTTTATTGGTTGGAATTCTGCTCTAACGCTAATGTGCATTATGGTCAAATTTGCATATATTTCTTTTTCTGTTTCCTCAAATTTCCACCCTCCTGCTTTAGCCTCCCTCCATCTTTGTTCACTTTCTATGCAAATTCTTATAGTACATTATCTGTATTATTCCCTATCATATCTTGCAAAAATCCTAAAACATAGTAGGCAATCAAGATATCTGAATTTTTGGGCCAGCCGAGTGGTGCAGTGGTTGAGCGCTGGCTTGGGAAGTCAGCGGCCCCAGTTCAGGTCCCACATATGAGGGCCAGTGACACTGCCCTCAAAAAAAAAAGATATCTGAATTTTTAAAAATTGCAGCTAATTCATATGTCTCTTATCATGTGAAGACAGACTAAAATAGAAACCATACTTTCTAGTGAAGTGTTTTAACTAGAATAAAAGACATATTGATGACAAAGGGCACATTTTTCTAGTAATTTTCCATATTCAGAACAAAAACGTGCTATTTCTGTGACCATGAAAGTTTTCTTAAAAAGAACTTTAAAGATTTATCAGCAAACTGATATCAAATTCAATTTCAAAACTATGACCTTTTGGAAACTTCTCCCTATCCTTTCAAAATTTTCCTGCACAGTCACTTACAGTGAATTAGCAGTGGCATGTGAGGCCTGCATGTCATACTTATTCCAGAATAACCATAGATTGAACAAGGAATCAAAATAATTGGGTAAAAATGTAGCCAACTCTCTATGCTGGTGGAATCATAGACACCATAAACATTTAGTAGGTAGATGTGTAAGAACAGAATTAATCATACTTTGTCTTTTCTTCTCTACTGTCTAAAACATCAAAACCATTTAAGAGAATAATTTAATAGACTGACTTCAAACAAAAAGAAAATTCTCATTTTTTAAGAAAAGGTTAATGAGGCCCTCATACTCCATTTGTGAAAAATTAAGCAGTTCTGGCCACTGCGAAATTAACTTCCAGCAGTTTTTGGCAGTATAATGATTCTACTAGCTATATGTTTTTTTTAATACAGATGCTGGATGCATGTGATTTGTACTCATAAAAACAATAGTGCAAGATAGTCATACTGTTGAATGTTTTTGAAGAAGAAAATAAGGATATCATTTTTCATTCCTCTATTATCACATTTGGAGTGGATTCCATTCAAATGTATTAAATAGAACTATAGAATGAAAGCAAAACAAAATGGTCAACAAAGGAAAAAATTGGCATTTTACTCTCCCCAGCCATTGCTTTTTGTTAATTCCATACTTCACAAGCATGTGGTTTTCTTTCATAGTCAGAGTGGGTCTATCTAAAAATTATCCAACCAGAAAGTGGCTATGGAAGTCACAGAATAAAATTCTCTACCTTGTAAACCATAGGGAAATAATGTTTTATAAAACTATGTCAAGAATTCAGCAGAGAAAGCTTTTACATTTACATTACAGTTGTAATAACTTTGAGCTGTAAAGTTATTAGTATTATAGCTATAAATATAGAATAAATACAGTATTATAGCTATAATACAGTATTATATATACTATATTTATTCTATATATGCTATTTCATTATAAGTTTTTGAACTCTTACATGAAAATTCCAGCTAAAATTCTATACTGAAGAATTTACTAGACATTCACCTTATTATCATTCTTTAAATTCATTGGGATGGACACAATATCAATTCTAAAGCAAGAGTTTATCAGATAAACATTTTTCTTATTGTAAGTCAATTGCAACTAATAGAAAGTAACAACATGTTGTCAATAGAAGTTTTTTAAAAGTTTAGCAAATAAGATTTCCCAATATTATGGATTGATAAATTAAGAAATTTGTTTTCTTTTAATTTATTTTTATTAGTTTCAGGTGTACAAAGCAATGTAATAGTTAGACATGTACACTCCTCACAAAGTGATAACCCCCCAATCTACTACCCTCTGACATTGTATGTAGCTGTTACAATTCCATTGACTATCTACCCTATGCTGTACTCCACATCCCTTGACTATATATATATTTAATTATAGTTGACATTCAGTATTATTCTACTTCAGTTTCAGGTGTACAGCGCAGTGGTCAGGCATCTACACAGTTAATGAAGTGATCCCCTTGAGAAGTACAGTGCCCATCTAGCATCCTACATAATTATTTTTTGCTTGAAATTATCATAAAATGTTTGTTGAATGAAGAAGAGAAATAGTAGTGTTATTCTTTGCTGAATAGTTTAAGGAAACTGGGGAAATAGGTCTATGAAGTTTTCAATTATGAATTGTTTATAGTGCAGTATTTTATGCCAGCAAACAGCGTAAACTCAAATATGCTTGGCGGACATTACCAATGACCCAAAGGACTTTTCATACTTCATCTTCTGTAAAATTACCACACTAAGAACGTTTATTTTCCAAGGTCAAGTATCCAGAGTCCATAGCTATGAAAACAAAAATTGTGACAAGTAGTAATCACTTGGTAAATTGATTTTAATTTATAATAATTCACAAGACAAGCTGGAGTGTATCAATTTCTGTAAAGGGATATTTGACCTTAGAAGTGAATCGGCTTGGGAATTATATGAGTACTTTGGTTAATCTAATGCAGATCCCAATTATTGAGAAAGTTAAGACTTTCTCAAGCAAACTCAGAAATTTTAACCACCATTTGTTTGAGAGCCTCTCATTTTTTAGTAATGAAACTAATGTGTTCTATCATTATCAATGTGACAAGCGTCACTTTAAAATTCAGTATTCAGAAAAAACAGAGCCTATAATATGAATGTATAATATATAAAATCACATTTTGTAAGTCTGGATCTGTGATATTTTATTCATAATTATGTGTATTCCCACATACATATCACACATAATTTTGTGTAAATATATAGTATGCACATATAATGTGTATATAAATCTTAGTCAATATATTTATGAATCAATTTGCATGTCTTTGAGGTAAGAATGGTGAGCCAGTATAAATGCTTATAACTAATTTTCTTTTCATTGTGTTTTTTTTTTTTGACGGCAGTGTCACTGGCCCTCATATGTGGGACCCGAACTGGAGCAGCTGGCGTCCCAAGCCAGTGCTTAACCACCGTGCCACTCAGCCGGCTCCTCGTTGTGTTTTGATTTCCCTCTTAAACATTCTACATTTTTTAATGCTATATATATATATATATATATATATATATATATATATTCTCTGATTTATACAAATGCTACAAGATATTTTGAAAGATTGACATGTGAAAGTTCTTAATTTTTTCTCTAACATTTCTGACAATAAAGCTAAGTGTAAGTTTTCTCACTTCTTGTGTGTGAGAATATTTTGTTATGATAAATGTATAATTTTAAAAATTATATTCCAGGGCAAATCACTCTCACTTCTTTTTTTTCCTCTTTTTGTAGGAAGATTGTTGCAAAATTAAACATTAAAGAAAAATAATCTGATGCATATTCATCACCCTGGTAACAAAGAGTTTAGATCTATGAAGATAGTGCAGCCTTTGAAAGCAGCAAAAATTAGATTTGATCATCATTCCAAAAGTATGAAAAAACATCTTCTAGCAAGGATATAGGGCAACAGGAACTCTCACACATTTCTGGTTGGAATGCCTAATGGTGCAGCCATTTAGGAAGACAGTTTGGAGGTTCATTACAAAACTGAACACTCTTCTCATGTGACCCAGAAATTGTACACCTTGACATTTACCCAAAAGAGTTGAGAAGTTGTGTTTACACAAAAACCTGCACATAAATGTTTATAGCAACTTTGTTTATAATTGCCAAAACATGGAAGCCATCAAGATGACCTTTCAAAGGTGAATGAATAAACAAACTGTGGTAAAACCAGACAATGGAATATCAGTCAGTGCTAAAGAGAAATATGCTATCAAGTCATGGAAAGACATGGAAAGTTATATGTACATAACTAAGTGAAAGTAGAGAATCTGAAAAGGCTACATACTGTATGATTCCAACTATATGACATTCTGGAATAGGCAAAATTATGGAAGCTATAAAAAGATCAGCAATTGCCAGTGGTTGGGGGAGAAAAATGGATAGGCAGAACCCTGAGCATTTTAAGGGTATTGAGAATATTCTGTATGATATTATAATGGTGGATATACATCATTATACCTTTGTCCAAACCCATAGAAGGTACAACATCCAGAGTGAACATAAGGTAAACTATGTAGTTTGGGTGATTATGATGTGTCAGTGTAGGTTCATCAATTGTAACACATGCTCCACTGTGGTTCAGGATGCTGATAACAGGGGAGGCTAAGTATGTGCTAGGACAGGGACATATGGGAAATCTCTGTACTTTCCTCTCAATGTTTTATAAACATAAAACTGCTCTAAAATAAAAAGTTTTAAAAATATATATCTTTTATTTTAGAAATAATTTTATTTTATTATTTTATTAAATTTATTAGGGTGACATTCGTTAATAAAATTATATAGGTTTCAAGTGTACAATTCTATAGATTCCTGTCACCATACACAAAAATTAACTCAAAGTGGATCAAAGACCTAAACATAAGACCTGAAACAATAAAATGCGTAGAAGAAAACATAAGTACTAAAACTTCCAGATCTTGGACTTAAAGAGGATTTTATGAATTTGACCTCAAAGGCAAGGGAAGTAAAAGCAAAATAAATGAATGTGAGTATATCAAACTAAAAAGCTTTTGCACAGCAAAAGAAACCATCAACAAAAGAAAGAGGTAGCCAACCGAATGGGAGAAGATATTTGTAGACAATACCTCCAAAAAGGGGCTAATATCAAAAATATATAAAGAAATTATACAACTCAACAACAACAACAAAACACAATCCAATTAAAAAATGGGCTGAGAGCCAGTGTGAGCTGCCAATAGCCGTGGTGAGCGACCATCCAGAGGCTGGTGACCAATCTGCCTCCTCCGGGAAGAGCGCAATGATGATACCAACATGGGCCAGTGAAGCAACGTCCTCCACAACTAGACTGAAGAACAAAAGGACAGCAACTTGTCTGTTCCCCTTCCCCAATTCCCCAACGCTGTTCCCTTCCCCAAATTAAGAAAAAAAATGAAAATAAAAATGGGCTGAGGACCTGAACAGACACTTGGCCCAAGAAGACATACAAACAGCCAACACATATATGAAAAGATGCTCAACTTCACTAGCTATTAGGGAAATGCACATCAAAACCACAATAAGATATCACATCCCACCTCTTAGAATGGCTATTATCAACAAGACAAATAATAAGAATTGTTGGAGTGGTTTTGGATAAAAATACATATCTTAACACAATCTTCCTTTAATTTAAATACAAGGTACAGAAAGGGCAAAAGTAAAAAAAATCTATAACTTTTCTTGTAAACCAAGAAAATGATCAGTAAAGGAAGGAGAATCCATCAAATCCAAGAACATTTGAATATTTAATTTTATTCTACCAATCCCCTCTACGAATCTCCAAAGATTACAAGCTCAATGAACAATGTTAAGGATTGATATGGCAAACTCACTCCCCCATTGATCACTCAGCTCCAGTTTTGGATACTGGTAATGTAAAATTCTTTCTTATATTAAAACAAAATTACTCTATTAATGTTTAGTGCTCAGTGTTTTTGATTCCACCTTTTATAGGCATATTGTTTTAAGTCCCTGCATTGTTGGGTCACCTTGACATGTGCCCTAGGTTGTACATTTCTCTCTAAAAATGTGGCACACAATTTCAACATTGGGAATGGGTGGAGCTGATGAGAAAAAAATTACTCTTTGTGTTCTCCATTTTTAATCTCTATTAATACAGTATAAAATATATATATATATATTTAAAATTTTGTGGCCATTTTACACTTGTTTCATATTTAGCTAATTTTTCTGATGAGAAGAAGAAAACATTCTTTTTATTTTAAAAGTTTTTTTTAACAATTAATTAAATAAAATACATTTTGAGATTAGAAGCTAGATTTATTGAAATACTGGAAGATCCAAGGAGAGCCAGTTGTTAATTTCTTTTCATGCTTAAAAAAATTTTTTTAAATTATTATTCCTATAAAATAAGTGTTTTGCCAGGTCCATTTGTAAATATGAAGGAACTCTGATACATCATGAAGGGAATAGTATAATTTTAAAAAATAAAGGTTAGTGATGATAACTTACTGTAAACTACCAAATTTTAGCATCATAGCAAAATATTATATGAAATTTTAGTTACGCTCAGTGCACATTTGTCATTTAAAATAGTTGAGAAATTATTTGATAAAAATAGCAGTGTTTAACTATAATATTGCAGTAAACACAGCCCATTCTTATTATCATGAATGAGCTCTTAAATGGAAAATAGGTAGATCAACTCAGCAATTTTAAACAAAATTATTTTATTTGTTGCTGGTGCTTTTCAAAACAATTTTTTTTTTACTATGCAGCCTGTGTAATTTCTCTTTTTAATGTTTTGTTCTATTCCATTTTGCCCGCAGTGATTTTGCAGTAACTTATTCTAAGTCTTTTTTTAAAAAATGTTATGATGCTCTCAATCAGTAAGATTGTTTAACAGTACATAAAAATTGTGTGTAAATAGGTTTAAGAGAGAAAAGTCAATCTAGAATTAGAATGGCCAGAAATGAAGTGGTATTTAAGGTACCACAGAAGATCTACAACAGAAACAGAGAAAGGCCCAAACATTCGCCTGAAAGAAAAATTCAGGAACATCTTCAGACATTATTGTTTCCTTTATAGATATTGACACAAAGAAATGAACGTGATTAAAGAAAGTTCGTCTACAATAACTACTGAAGTTTGAGAAAACTCTAGTAATACTAATATGTACAGCAAGGCATTTAAATGAAAAAAATATATATATATGATTTTAAAAGTTCTTCATCTATTCAAACTATTTTAAAGGTTCTTCATCTTTATTTTTTGTTGTTGTTAAAAAGGTTCCTTAAATTTTAACTATAAAAGCAAATGTATCTTTATTTGTTTAAAGTCTCAAACATATAGCTAACTTCTAGCATCTAGGCCAGCACCGTCCAACAAAATTTTATACTACACACACAGTAGAATTATTAAAATTTAAAGACTGTTACCTCCAAATGTTGGCAAGGATTTAGAGCAACCTGACTGATTCTCACATATTGTTGGTGGGAGTATAAAATGGTAAACCAATTTAAAAATCAGACTGGCAGTTTTTCATAAGGTTAAACATACACTTACACTATGATCAAGCAATTCCACTTCTAGATCTTTACCCAAGAGAAATGAAACATATGTTCACAAAAAGACATGTTCAAAAATAACAGCTACTTTAGTTTCAAGAGCTATATTACCTTTTAAACTCAGACATGATTACTTTCTCAAAAACCCATTGCTTGTCAGTTTAACAAGAGTAATAATCAAAGCTTACATCATCATTGTTTTATTTCCCATGAGATTATAATTATCTCTTTTTCTCATAATAGTATGTCTAATGAAATCAAGCTTCCTTCACACTAATTATGTAAAGAAATAAAGAATTTGTGTATGACTAACTGACATTGATTTCTGCCTTGTTACATGATAACTATCTTCCTGGAAAGTTGTCCCTGCATTGATGCCTAAGTTCATTATCAGTAACAAAGAACATTTGCAAAGGAGAAAACCAGGAGATGAAAAAAAAAAAGGAAAAATAGGAAAATAAAATTTTAAGATTCCTGTGAGTTAGTATAATTTTATGCCCTTATTTATCTGTAAAGATTAATTCTTTACAAGTTATATTTTATAGGTCTTTTGGCAATAGGATTTAGTGTTCAAAATAAAATTATATATTTTGTTTTAATTTTTCACATCAAGTGGCTTGAATTAAACTGTGATGAATAAGGGCCAGCCGAGTGGCACGGTGGTTAAGCGCTGGCTTGGGAAGCCAGCGGCCCCAGTTCAGTCCCACATGTGAGGGCCAGTGACACTGCCCTCAAAAAAAAAAGTTCTTATAAACTGTGATGAATATTCACTCATAGCTCAAGTTCTATCTGACTCTTATTATGACATTTGGATTGAATAAACTATTCTTTCTCTCCTGGAAAAAAAGTTATAATTGTATACTGCTGACCATTTGCATTTATACTCCAAGATACAAGTAAAATAGCAGATACTGCCTTATTAGATTTGATGACACTTTGGGGTCTGAGGTAGACCAGGAAGCAATAGTCATTTAAAATACCTGCATTTGGAATGGACAAAGAAGTCAGTTTATTTGAGATTTTAAATGTTTACTATATTATAAACACAGCTATTAGAGAATCCATCTAAATTAAGGAGCAAAAGCCTGGTCTTTTAAAAGGCATATTATCTATTATCAAATCATTCTCTGAATGAAGATTTCCTTTAGCTTCAGGTATGGAGCAAGACTAGAGGCACTATCAATGCCAAGTCCCTTTAAGCCAGTCAGATATTTCTGTAATTCAAAGATAAATCACTGTGTGAGCTGGTTTATTTCTATTTCACCCTTATTTATATAATTTAGTCCCTTAGGATACCAAACTAAAGGAATTTAATCCCAAACTAAAGGAATGTTTACTAAGGTATGTTCATCTCAGAGGGTTCTATATTTTAATTTCTATGTTCCCAACCCCGTGAGTCAAACAAAAATCCCTGTTGAGCATCTCAACTCCTTCACTGCTGTTTCAGGAATCAACAATTGCCTTGAGGAGAAAAGTTACTCCAGATATTATATCACTTGTTTTGGTTTTCCTTGTCATCCCAAGATAGCCCTGAAAATGCTTACACCTTACTAACTAGCTGGTATCTTCAAATTTTTAAAAAAATGTTTTGTTTAACTTTTCTAGCAGTTCTCAGCTTGATAGTTAATATGAAATGATCTGTTCTACGATTATCCTCAGATAAATTTTTGACAAAATAACCCAGCTGTGTTTATTCAGCAATATAACCATAGTGAGAATAAATCGTATATTCCTACCACAACTATAGTCTATGGTGTTTGCAGCAAGGAGACAAAAAATATTCTAAATTAGTAGGTAGGTTTGGAGATACATTTAAACAAGGAATCATAATCAAGTCAAGTTTTCTGATTCCTAATTTAGTGCTCTTTCCACTATACTATAAAATGTGTGGATGGAAATTGGTGGGTTCGATGTAGACACTAGAGAAGTAAAATCAACTTGTTTGATCACTGAAAGGTTATGGGGAAGAAGTTAGGGACTGCTTAGAGAGAAAGAGTATTAATATTAGTGGCTCTTGAGGGAATATGACTCTCTAAATATTAATATGATGTCGATGCAATACAATAGTAGAGAGAAAAGAGGTGGTATATTATATTATAATGGAGCAACTTTTGAATAAATCTCTACATAGACGCTAGTCACAGCCAAAGAGAGATTTATATGTAGAGTTCAGGAAACCATGATTATAATATAGAAAGTATGATTTGGCAGACTATGTAGGACTTAACCTACCTTTTGGATACTATAAATATTTATGCAGTTTATTTTGCATCTTTTGGGAAACGTATCATGCTGTTCCATTTCAGGTAAATAAAACCACTGGGCCTCTTTCAAATAAATAGCTGATAAGTTAATTTTTAATTTATTTATGCATGTAAACTCTGGGTTTTTGAATCTGAATTCAGGGCATGCAGTAGCTCTCTATTAAATTTTCAATTGTTATTTTTTTTCGCAAATGTGCTTCTTATTTTTAAAGATACTGAATAAAACATTACAACTCTAAGTGCTTGATCAGACCTGTAACCATGAAATTGATTCCTAAAATATGCCAAACCTGTCATCCTCAATTTTTGAAAAAAGAAAAAAAATTCAGAAGCTTTCAAAGATGAGACTCCACGGAATAAGAGGTTTTTTTTTTGTTTTTAAATAGATATTGAAACAATAAATATGTAAAAAAAACTATACTGGGTATGAAGAGGTAAATTTCACTCACATATATGGAAAAGAGTAGCACATTTCTGGTGGGAAGAATGTCCTGATGTGCTAATTCCTCTACATTTATCCCAATCCCCATATGCTCAGAAAACACCAATGAATGATGAAAGACTGTCTTTTGGATATTTTGAAACTTCACTTCTCTGGAGCGTCTGGTTCATAAATTCTGTCAATCAACTATTAGAGTGCTTACTGCCTACAAAAATGGACACATATTGGCATTTCAATTTTTTCCCAATATTCCTAGTCTGTCACTGTCTATGATGAAATATTTCCTGAGCTCATGAATCATCACTATAAAAATGTTTCCTAAAGCCAATTCCTAAAGCCATCTCAGTGTTGCATCATTTTAAGGTGACCTAGTGACATATATTGACATGGGAGAATTAAATGTAAAATAGCTATTTTGTTTCTAGGAGTGGAAATTATAAGTATCAGAATGGTAGTTTTATGTATTGTAACTGGTATTTTAGAAAAGCCACTCTGGATTACATGAAGCAGTTAGTGGCCAGATTTCACATTTCCACTTTTTTTCTTATGTAGTTTAATTTGTACTGATAAAGTCTTCTCATATATTGGGAAATTATGCTAGTACAGATTTATTTCTGTCTTCTACCAGTTCTTATTGTATAGCTGTATGATTTTGGCTTTGCCTCCAGGGTAACTTATAGAAAGTCCAGTTGCCATGCTGATACAGAGAGGTATAATTGTAGTTAAATAAAATTTTCTTTTGGAAAAAAATGGAGAGAATTATTCTCCAGAGGTTAATACTGGGAGTAGTGGTAGAAGATGATGTTAGAAATAATAGGGAGATAAATTATGTCTCTATTTATGTACGTTTTTTAGCAATCTGAAATTTAAAATGTAATATAGTGTTGTTAGACATGGTAAATACCCATCAGTGGGCATTTTCAGACAGAAGTTGAACTACACCCTATGTTCACTCACTACTTTATCTCCATTGCATTGTATTGGCTATCACTTAATAACAGGCCAAAATATTTTGTATCAAAGAATAGGTGCTAGTTGAATGAGTGACTAACAATGAATGAACAAATTTATAGAAGGGATTCCTACAAAGAGAAAACAATTGCAAAAAGTAGCTTCTATAGTCTCATATAGTTGTGAGATCTATAAGACAAGACATGGTTTTTGAGACCCATGTGTGAACTCTGGAAATAGGAATTTGGGTTCCAAAACAATGATACTTATAGTGAGAGATTCATCAAGCTAGTTCTAGATGGAATTTAAAATATGGGAAATATGGGGAGGAGATGCAAGATGGCAGACTACATAAATGCTGTACTTGCCGCATTCCGTAAACATATCCAAATTACAACCAAATTACAGAATAATCAACCTGGAGAACCACCTGAAGTCTGGATGAACAGAAGTTTTATAACTAAGGATATAAAGAAGAAGCCACATTGAGATGGGTAAGAGGAGTGGAGACGTGAAATAGGCTGGCCCCAAAACTCCATGTGGTGGATGAAAACTGGGAGGGATATCTCAGTCACAGAGTTTCCCCACAGTGAAGCAAGGGACCCCAGCCTCACATAAAGCCCCCCAGTCTGGATTTCTAGCACCAGGCAGAGGAGCTTCCACAACATCTGGTTGTGAAAAACAGTGGGGATTTCAAATATCTGACCGAGATAGAAGGCTACAGAGAATCCAGACATCATCTTAAAGGGCTCACATAGACTCGCTCACTTGCAGGCACTCAACTTGGGCTCTAGTGGAAGGATGATGACTCAGAGGGTATTGAAGACATACAGGGGGCATACTGAGGTGTGTGACTTCGGGCAAGAACTGGAAGATAGTCACCATTTTCCATATTCCCTGTGTGGGGTCCTACTAGCAGCCAGCTGGTAAGTGGATGCCATCTTTCCTGTATTGAACCCCGCCCGCCTGCCATGCTCATGGCCAAATCTGCATCTGAATTGGTTTGATGAGTTCCACTTACTCTATCCTGCTGACTCACTGAGACCCTACAACAAACAAAAAGGCTTTATCAGCAGCAGAGCCTTAAGGGAGCTGGCAGGTGGCAGCAGGCTTCAGAAGGTCCTGGATTTTTTGAGAGCTCCCCTAGACCTGGCACTGGTGGGAGCCTTCCTCAGTTCACAGTGTGACCTCTCCCATGTGCCTCCATGTCCAGCACAGGCAGTGGCCAACTGTGGATTGCTTTGTGTCCTCATTAGGTAGTCCCCATGTAGTGGGTGACTTAGGCCTGCATTGGAGTCCCTTCTAAGATGCCCCAGAATGAATATACTGGGAGGTTGCCTTTGGACTACAGCAGAGCACCACCCAATTAGCCCCACAAGTGGCACACCCAAAGAGAGGTCTCAACAGGCACCAGGGCCCACTGGGGGGAATCCCACTCCATGTGGTAGGTCCCCCACACAACAGCCCATAAGCTGTGGACAAGGTCAGACCCCACAACCAGTCAGCCTGAGGATCAATCCCATGCACTGATAGCAATCCAGGCTCAACTATAACAGGAGGGCACACACAACCCACACAAGGGACACTCCTGGAGCACCAAGCACAGGTGACCACGGAGACTCTCATGGGTCCCAACAGGGCACCTACTACATAAGGCCACCTGGCAAGACTGGGAAACATAGCAGATCTACCTAATACTTAGAAACAATCAGAGAGGCAACCAAAACAGAGAAACAAAGAAATGTGTCCCAGATGAAAGAACAGGAGAAAACTCCAGACACAGAAGTAAACAAAATGGAGGCAATCAACATACCAGAGACAAAGTTCAAAACACTAGTTATAATGATGTTCAAGGAACTTAGTGAGAACTTCAGCAAAGAGATAGGAAACATAAAAAAAAGACACAAAAACTAATAGAAATGAAGAATACAATAACTGAAATGAAGAATGCACTAGAAGGAAACACTAGCAGGCTAGATGAAGCAGAGGATCAAATCAAAAATTTGGAAGACAAGTTTACAAAAAACACCCAATCATAACAGCAAAAGGAAAAAAAGAATAAAAGAAAATAAGGATAGTTTAAGTGACCTCTGGGACAACACCAAGTGTAACAACAAACACATCATAGGGGTACCAGAAGGAGAAGAGAGAAAGCAAGGGATTGAGAACCTATTTGAAGAAATAATGACTGAAAACTTTCCTAACCTGGTGAAGGAAATAGACATACAAGTCCAGGAAGTTCAGAGAGTCTGAAACAAGATGAATGCAAACAGGCCCACATCAAGACATATCATACTTAAAATGACAAAGGTTAAAGACAAGGAGAGAATCCTAAAATCAGCAAGAGAAAGGCAACTAGTAACTTATAAAGGAGCTCCTATAAGACTGTCAGCTGATTTCTCAAGAGAAACTTTGTAGGCCGGAAGGGATTGACAAGAAATATTCTAAGTGATGAAAAAGAAGCATCATACAACCAAGACTACCACACAAGGAAATTATTTAAAATCAAAGGACAGATAAAGAACTTCCCAGACAAGAAAAATCTAAAGGAGTTCATCACCTCCAAACCAATATTACAAGGACTCTTAGAGGGAATTCTTTAAGACAGAAAAAAAAAGATAAAAAATATGAATATTAAAATGGCAATAACTACACATCTATTAACAATTTTAATGTAAATGGATTAAATGCTCCAATCAAAAAAAAAAGGGTAACTGAAAGGATGAGAAAACAATTCCCTTACATATGCTACCCACAGTAGACTCATTTCAGATTAAAAGATGCACAGAGACTGAAAGTAAATGAATAGAAGTTATTTCATGAAAATAGGAGAAAAAAAGCTGGGGTAGCAATACTTATACCAGACAAAATAGACTTCAAAACAAAGGCTATAACAAGGGACCAAAAAGGACCCAAAAGCTCCACTTCTTGGTATTTATCTGAAGAAACCCCAAACGCTACTACAAGGAGACATGTGCATCCATATGTTCATTGCAGCATTATTTACAATGGCCAAGATGTGGAGGCAGCTTGAGCATCCATCAATGAATGAATGGTTAAAAAGGAGGTGGTACATATATACAATGGAATATTGCTCGGCCATGAAAGGGAATGGGTTCTTGTCATCTGCGGCAGCATGGATGGACCTACAAGGTATTGTGCTGAGTGGAATATGTTAGACAGAGAAAGACAGATGCAATGTGATTTCACTTATATGTGGAGTCTAAAGAACAAAATAAACAAGCAAACAGACACAAACTCATAGATACACAGAACATTTTAATGGCTGCCAGATGGGAAGGGTTTGGGGATGTGGGTGAAAAAGGGGAAGAGATTAAGATGTACAAATTGGTTGTTACAAAGTAGTCATAGGGATGTAGGGTATAGCATAAGAAATATAGTCAATAATACTGTAATAACTATGTATGGTGTCAGATGGATACAAGATTTATTGGGGTGATAGATGGGAAGGAGTTGGGAGACAAGGTGGAAAAGATGAAGTAATTAAGAAGTACAAATTGGTAGTTAGAAAATAGTCATGGGGATGTAAAGTAAAGCATTAGGAATGAAGTTAATAATATGGTAACAACTATATACAGTGCCAGGTGAGTGCTAGACTAGTCAGGGGGATCACATCTTAAATTATACCAATGTTATATGTTGTACACCTGAAATTAATATTAAATAATATTGAAAATTAACTGTAATTAAAAATTTTAAAGGGGGGCAATGTTAAGGAGAATAAGAAGTTCAGCCAGCAGCCCCGGTTCTGGTCCCACACATGAGGGCCAGTGACACTGCCCTCAAAAAAAATAAAAAATAAAAAAAAGGAGTTCAAATTTCCAGATATAAAACAAATAAGTCATAGGGATGTAACATACAGCATGGAGAATATAGTCAATAATATTGTGATAGCATAGTATGGTGTCAGATGGTTGCTGGACTTATGGTGATCACTTCTTTAGGTATATAAATGTTGAACACCTATGGTGTACACCTGAAACTGATATAATGTGTGTTGGCTATATTTTTTAAAATAAAAGTCTTTTAAATAAATAAATAAATAGATAAATAAGGGAAGAGAGATAGAGCTGTTTGACAAGGATAGAAATGCAACTGTCATAAAGGTGACAAAAATTAGACAACTTGCCCCAGAGACTAACATTACTTCTACATTCTTTGTCAGCAGTGAGGTATCCAAGACCATGTAGAGAAATGAACCTTAAACAATACTGGACCAATGGCAGTGAAGCCAGTAGGGAATTTTCTCCTATGTAAAGATATTCTGTTAGGGCTGGTTGAATAGTGCTTTCTCCCTCATACAGAAAATTAATTCTAACAGGGAACTAAAGTTTGAAGTAACACTGAACCAGAAATTGTCAGATTCATGTTCCAGGTCCTCATTTGTCATAAAGAAGGACCTCACCTTGGAACATGAACAAGAAGGAACCTCACCACTACCTGAAATTAACATTATATAAACTCACTCCCAAATCACAGATGTACATAGACCTGAAAAATAACCGTGAGAAATCAACCTACAACAACCAACGTCACTTAGGTAATCAGTCGAACACTCAAATTCTTCCTGCCTCAAGAGACATAGCAACAAATCTGTTCATCACTAGGAGTCTTGATGAAAAACACTCACACCACAAATAAAAGGAAGCTCATTTTTAAAACTATAATGAAATAAAATATATGTTCCATATTTAACAAAACAAATATTTCGAATATCTTTTTCCTCTAAACACTATAGGTAGTCACCAGCATTTTGAGAAAGCTCTGTTACTCTTGAAATTATTTTCTATAACCAAAATAATCTCTAGTTCTCTGGTTATTTGAATTTTTAGACACCCTAGTGCTTTGATCTATGTTTACTTGAATTTCATTTTATAGTTTTCATAGTAAGGTCCTCTACTTATAAACATTATATATTACTTGATGTTCACAATAACGCTGTGATACCATTACTCCTATTTGATGTATGTGAAAATAGAAAAAAAATGACTGCTTCAGATCAAGTTGATAATGAATGTTAGGATCCGCCACTTCTGATGAAAAAGAATTAATAAAGACCAGCTTTATCCTCTTGCCTGAAACATATGAAATGGGCAAAATATATGAATCACCGATTTTCAAGACACTGTTCATCAAGCCAGAAAAGACACTGATCCCATTGAGATGGAAATCAAACACAGTGATCCTTATGATTGCTCCAGATTACTGCCTTGAGAGACTTTCCTGGGCACAGTGCAGGGAGGCAAAATGCAGACAGAGCTCAGCAGACTCTCTGTGGTAAGCAGATGGAGATGAGCATCTTGGGAGAACACAGCAGCTATAGTTCATAAGACAGAGTAAGAGCTTCAAAAAGAGAGAATTCCAGAGATTTGCAGTATTGATTTGAGTCATGTATTCTCAAATGAATATTCAAGTATTCACTTCAGTACTGATTAGTGTATGCATATAAAGAAACTATTTGATGTCAAGGAAATTACCACTCAGAAGTATTAGAGGTAACAGCACCTGGTGCTCACACAGGCCTAAAAATGGTGCTTCTTCTTACAACTTACATAGAAAAACCTCATGATTCATGAGCTACTCTGTAGAGTACACAGAGGGGTCGTGTCTCAGTGTGTGTTTACTAATCTACTAGACTCCTATAAAAGAAAATATTGTAAAGTGGGTGGCTGAAACAACAGACATTAATTTTCTCACAGATCTGAGGCTAGAAGTCCATGATCAAAGTGATGGAAAATTCAGTTCCTGGTGAAAGCTTCCTTCCTGCCTTGTAGATTGCCACTTTCTCACTGTGCCCTAACATAGCTTTTCCATTGTGCTCATATGGAGAAAGAGTGAGAGAGATCTCTCATGAATTTCCTTTTCTTATAAGGACATCAATCCTACTGGATTAGGACCTCATCCTTATGACCTAATTTAACCTTAATTATCCCCCTAAAGGCCCTATCTCCAAATACAGTTGCACTGAAGTGTAGAGCATCAACATACGAATATGAAGGAAGATAGAATTCAGTCCATGACAATGGGCAATATGTAAGCATAAACTCAACAATACTGTGGACCTGACTATACATCTTAAAAACAAAAATTGAAAGGACCAAACTGTTCCCAAGTAACTTAAGTGAGTCCTAAAACAAAGCTTAAGATTATCCCTAGAAAGAAATAATCCAGGATCCAATAAGAAAATTCACAATGTTTGGTACCCAATAAAAACCAGCAGGCATACAAAGAGGTAGGAAACACAACTCATAATGAAGAGATAAATAAATCAGTTGAAACAATTCATTACTGAGCAATATTATTGAAAACAGTGGACTAGGAAACTTGAAGGGTCAGTCTTTCCACAGAAACAACAAAATGGAGCAAAACTATCACAATCAACTTAGTTGGAAATCTGGTGCATGGTCAAAGGTTTACAGCAATCAAGCAAATTTTTGGTCAAGAAATAGGTGACTGTAATATGACAAAAGAGCTTTGTGGTATTTCAACTTACTCTTTCCATGCCCCTCCCTGGTTTGGTGGCAATCTCAATGTCAGTCCACATTCCTGGTGTAGGTCTCTAGTTCTGAAGGGAGCAGAGTGAACCTTGTTTTTTTTAAAGATTTTATTGGGGAATTAGGGGAGGGGAACAGCGTTGGAGAATGGGGGAAGGGGAACAGACAAGTTGCTGTCTTTTTGTTCTTCAGTCTAGTTGTGGAGGACGTTGCTTCACTGGCCCATGTTGGTATCGTCATTGCGCTCTTCCCGGATAAGACAGATCGGTCGCCGGCCTCTGGATGGCCACTCACAGCAGCTCTTGGCAGCTCACACCGGCTGCCAGCCACTCATGCTGGCTGTTGGCCACTCACTGTAGCCTATGGCAGCCCACTGCAGCAAGGACTACAGCCTGCACCATCGCCGGGGCTCGCACAGCCCAGCTCCAGGTGGAGCTGTAGTTAGCTGTAGAGGGCAGTGTCATTGGCCCTCATATGTGGGACCAAACCAAGGACGCTGGCATCCCAAAATCAGCTCTTAACCAATGTGCCACTCAGCCGGCCCTGAACCTTGCTTTTAAGGAATTGTATTTGTCGATTTTGATGTGTCTAGGGGATCCTCAAAGTAATGATAGAAGAAGCTTGCCTTGGTTTCACCTAAGTTGGAAATTTCTCATGGAGGAAAAGTGGCGACATAGAGAATACCCCTCAAAAATGTTAAATGACAAATCAACAAGCCACTACCCTCTGGGAAAAAAGATTTTATCTGTGTTAAAAAATAGGCAAACTAGCCAGTGGCCCCGGTTCGGTCCCACATATGAGGGCCAGTGCAACTGCCCTAAAAAAAAAAAAATAGACACACTGAAATATGGGGAGGAAAAGCTGGGGAGTGAGACATTTTGGGAGATAAGAATTTGAAAAGCTCCTACATGTACCATGGACTCAAGAAAACCACACATATATCCAGAACAAATGCACAGGATGCATGCTCAGAAAAGACAGGAGAAAATTTAAGCTAATATATATACTTTTATATGGATATATATATATATATATATATGGAGAGAGAGAGAGAGAGAGAGAGAGAGAGAGAGAGAGAGAGAGAGAGAGAGAGAGATTGATTTGAGATCATACACAAAGAAAATGCATTCCTAATAAAAATACTTTGGATAAGTCAGTAAACAAAAAAATAACAGCTAAAACCCACAAAAAGCAGCAACAACAAACACTGGAAGGAGAGGATATTATCTCTAGAATTACCATGTTATAATACTTAAACTTTCCAGTGTTGAAAAAAAAAATGAGATATGAAAAGAAATAAGAAAGTGTGGACTAAACACAGAGAAAAAATTAATTAATTAATAGGAATTATCCCTGAGGAAGCCAAAACATTTGACTTACTACACAAAGGTTTTGAAGCAATTGTCTTATGTATGATTAAAGAGACAATGGAAACCATGGAAAAAGAAATAGAGAAAATGAGGACAAAAATGTCTCAAAAAAATAGAGAATATCAATAAAGAGATAAAAATTATAAAAAAGGAACCAAATAGGAATTCTGAAGCTGCCAGTACAAGTGAAATGAAATCTTCACCAGAGATTTTCAACAACAGAACTGAACAGACAGAAGATTCAGGGAACTTAAATACAGGTCAATTAAAAATATCCACTCTGAGGAACAGAAAAGTGGGAATCCCAGAAGGAGATGGGAGAGAAAAGGGGGTACCAAGAATTTTTGAAGAAATAATGACCCAAAATTTCCCAAAAAGCATAAAGACATAAATATATACATCTAAGAAGCTCGATATCTCCAGATTCAATAAACACACACAAACAAAATCACACTGAGGCACATTACAATTAAGCTATTAAAAGCCAAGGACAAAAAGGGAGAATCTTGATAGCAGCAAAAGAGAAGTGATCTGTCACATATCAGATACCTTACTCAGATTAATACCTAATTTCCAATCAGAAACCAGGCAGAAAGTGGGAAGACATATTTAAAGTGCTGGGAAAAAAAAGTCTGTCAACCAAGAATGCTATTTTCGGCACAAGTACCCTTCAAAAATGAAAGAGAACTGAAAGCATTCCCACATTTTAAAAAGTAAGGGAGTTCTAGGGCCAGCCGAGTGGCGCTGTGGTTAAAGCGTTGGCTTCGGAAGCCAGCAGCCCCGGTTTGGTACCACATGCGAGGGCCAGTGACACTGCCCTCAAAAAGAAAAAAACAAAAACAAACAAACAAACAAAAAAGTAAGGGAGTTCTGCATGAGCAGGCCTGTCCTATAAGAAATGCTAAAGGATCTTTCAGGTTGAAATGAAAGGACACTAAACAGTAATTCATAGACATACAAAGGGAAAAACAAAATTGGTAAAGATAAGTATATAGGAATATACAAAACCCACTATTATTTTATTTTTGATTAGGAATTCCTCATTTTTTTTCATTTGATTTAAATGACAAATGCCTAAAGCAATAATTGTAAATGTATTTTAACAGGCACACAGTGTATAAAGATGTAATAATATGTGACCACAACATAAAGAGGTGGGGACAGAGCAGTACTGAATCAGAGATTTAAATACTATTGGGGCTAAATTCGTTTTAATTAAAATTGGATTGTTATATGCTAAAGATATTAATTGTAACCTTCAATTAACCACTAAGAAAAAAATTTAAAATACACAGAAAAATAAATGAGAAGGTAGTATGAATGTAACATTAGGGGAAAAAAATTAAATTAAAACAAAAGAAGGCAGTGATAGACGAATTGAGGGGGCAAAAAACACATGACATATAAAAAAAATTGCAAATTGGTATAAGTAAGTGTTGGAACCAGGGAGAGGTGATAGTTTCACAACATTGTGAACACATCAAAATGCCACTGAATTATACACTGTAAAATGGTTAATTTTATGTTATGTGAATTTCACCTCAATAAAAAAATCCATTACTAGCATAAATGTTACAATTAGCAGACAAAAGCATTAAAATATTTATTTTAACAGCATTACATATGTTCAAATAGCTATGTAGCAGTTTGAAAGATATAAAAAAGAGGGAAATCAGATTTACAAAGATAAAATGTGTTAGATAAAAATATACTGGATATGATTAACAGCAAATTAGGTATTGCAAATGAAAAGATTAGTAAATTTGAAGACCTAGCAATGGAAACTATCCAAAATGTAACACAAATAGAAAAGAGAATCAAAATACATAAACAGAGAAATTAGTGAGGTGTGGGACAATGCCATGCAGTGTATTATAAATATAAGCAGCATCCCTGAAGAAGAAGAGAGGCAGAAAGAATAGCTGAACAAATAATGGATGAAAACTCTCCAAATCCAAGAAGCTGTATGAATCCCAAGTACAAAAACAATACACAAAAGCACTTCATAATTAAATTGTTCAAACCAGTGATAAAGAGGACATCATAAAAGTGGCAAGAAAAAAAAAAGACTTGTTATGGACAAACGAAATTAAGGATGACATTCGATTTCCTGTTAGAAACAATGCAAGTGAAAACACAGTGGAGCATCATTAAAATCCTGAAAGAAAAGACTCTGTCAACCTAAGATTCTATCCACATGAACAATCCTTCAAAAATAAAGGTGAATAAAACCTTTTCTGGGCATATAAAATCTAAAGAATTCATCATCATCAAACCTATATTATAAGAAATTTTAAATCCAGTCCTTTTAGCAGAAGAAAAATGATGCCAGATTGAAATATGGATGCCCATTCAATCCCCATGCCCTCTACAACTAGATTAAAACAACTACTTGACGTGGATCTGATGGGTCCTGGAAAAACACACTGTTCCCCAATGTATCCCTGTTAGCCATTCTTTATTATATCCATACAAAAATTTATTCTACTCATTTTGAGCATAATGTACAGTCAAAAATACTTTTTACACACAGACATACACATTTATTTCTGTAAATGGAAAAATGTTTTTTATAACAATGCCTGACCACTGTGCATACACCAAAAGCTAAAGCTGAATAATATTGAATGTCAACTGTAATTTAATATATATACAGTCACGGGATATGGAGTACAGCATAGGGAATAGAGTCAATGCAATTGTAACAGCTATAGATGATGTCGGAGGGGTAGTAGATTCAGGCAGGGGTTGTCACTTTGTGAGGGGTGTAAATGTTTAACTATTACATTGTTTTGTACATCTGAAACTAATAAAAAATAAAAATTAAAAAAAATGACAGCATTACTACGGTCAAGGAACTATGATATTGTCTTCTATTCAACTCTAGTTCCTCATTTTCTATTCCATCTTATTTTTAAATATGCTTACTACAACTCATTGGATTTCATTACAGAATACATTACTGGGTCCTGCAACTGAAAAGCTCATTTAATAAACACTTTTGAAAACAGGCCAGATTAACAAAAGGAACTAGGGAATAAAATTTATGTAGACAAATATTTTCTTTACCTTTGATAGAGGAAATTTTACATATTATCACTAATTAAATCATTAATAAAATTCTACCCTCTGTATTCATGGAATATTGCTGTTGACTTTTATAAGCATGCTATAACGAAATATGATCAGATATATATCTTCATTGAAATGGACTCAATTTCTCAGTGGATTTAAAGTAAAGCAGGAATATACTGAGGTTACTTCTATTACAACTATGTCTGCACTATCTAATATTACTGATAGAAAAATTTCAATAGAACAATTTAGTTTGAAGACGGTTTGAAATTTTTCTTTCTATGAGATCATGGGACTCTATGTCTAGGAATAACTTATTGTGAGTGGCTGGGTCAATAGTTATAGGAAAGCTTCTACACTCAATATTTCAGAAGAAGCCATAAATGGAATGTAATTATTAGAGTCTTATATTTCCACTGCATGTGAAACTCTTGTGGATTACTACATTATATATGTATGTATGTATGTATGTATGTATGTATGTATGTATGTATGTATCTACAATCAATTAACTCCTTTTTTACTTACAGTAGAGAATTTCAATCTTTAAAAATCATATTTAAAGTACTTCACATTGTGGGCTGCCCGAGTGGCGCAGTGGTTAAGCGCTGGCTTGGGAAGCCAGCGGCCCCGGTTCGGGTCCCACATATGAGGGCCAGTAACACTGCCCTCAAAAAAATAAAAAGAAAAATAAAGTACTTCACATTGTTAAACATTTTAAAGAAATTTTAATTGAAAACCTTCCTGTGCAATTTCTATGCCATCCAGACTTCTTAATTCATTTTATTCCTTTGTTTTTTAAGCTAGTTATTGAAGATTAGGAAGAGAGAAGTGGAGTCAACTTTATTCTTAGTAAGAATTTCAATTTAAGTTGATACAGGGAAATATGGCCAGACATGCTATTTGGGGACTGCTGGATAATTTATTAATCCATACATTCACCCTGAGTTAAAATTGAATGCAGACCATCACTAATATATTCTCTATCATCATGGTCTTTATCATTGGTCGTTATCATCAACCATTCACTGATTAGCTGTGGAGTGTCAAAGAGTAATTGGAACATCCTTAATTTTGTGATATTTTAAAGCACACAAAAAACTATCCATCTCTTGTAATGTTATACTGGGAATTCATATCTAGTTTGTGATTTACCATTCTTTGTTTTCTTGCAGAATTATTGCTTTCTAGATTTCTCTTACCAACCAGAACTTTACAAGTTTTATTAATAGTTCCCAAACCTAGTCTTTTACTTCTTTACATGAAACATGTCTGTCCTCCATGCTTAATATGAAATTACCATTCTATACACACAAAAAATGTATTTACCCATAGAAAAGCTCTGAAGTGTCAAAAAGTTTTAGAAGCCTAAATTTCTCAGCCAATAGGGTAAATGTCTACTATGCTCAAAGCACAGTACTTCTTGGTGTTGTAAAGAATCAGGACCAAGTAAGACACAGCTGTTACCTTCAAGGTATACAATGATCAGTGTCAGGAAATTTCAAATTGATACAATATTATTCTCAAATCTACAATCCATACTCAAATTATGTAATTATTATTGCATAATTGTCCTAATAATGTAATTCATAGAGATTGTTTCTCAATCCTAGCTATGTGACTACAGTTATGTTTTTTAAACTGTTAGTTATGACTCAATTATACTTAGGGAAATCAATTTAGTGTGTTACAATCATCTTAAAAAATAAAAGGGCAGAAACAGAAAGAATAAGGTAAAATTGAAAAAAATCAGATTATATTCCATTCAACAAGAGTAAATTTGCTTTGTCAAATATTTGTTTCATATATATGTACATATATATATGCATATGAGTGGATTGCATCTGCATTGGATTGTGCAGATGCACTCTTCACATCCCAGTCAAAAAGTTGAAAAAGTGTGAAAACAGTAATTTGAACTATTTATTTTATCTCATAGCTCCAGAGTTCTAATCTATAAAGTAGAAATAAAGATAGCAAATAATATACATGTGCCTACTGTGTTAAGCTCTATTTACAGTGTAATTTATTTAATCCTCAAAGAACATAAGTTATACCCATTTTACATAAGAGTTATATTACTTGACAAGAATAAAATTAAAATTTAATGGGTCCAAGATACCTAAACCAGGTTACCTACCTAAGTAGAAGACCTAATTTATAAAACTAATGTAAAGGGTAAATGATATAAAAAGAGTAAGACTATAAAAATATAAGACATTAGGGGTCGGCCAAGGGGCTCAATTGGTTAAGAGTTTGCTTAAAAACTCTGAGCAACAGGGCTGCCAGTTTGATTCCCACATGGGCCAGTGAGCTGAGGTGCCGTTGAACTGCTAACAGGTGGCAGGATGGTTCAGCTGGTGAGAGCACATGCTCCTAACAACAAGACTGCCTGTTCGATGGTAGGCTATGCCCGCCTGCAACTAAGACTGAACTCAGCACCTTGAGCTGAGCTGCCTCCTGGATGGCTCAGTGGCTAGAGTGTGCGATCTTAACAACAAGGCTGCTTGGTCGACTCCCACATGGAATGGTGGCTACACCCACCCACAACTAAGATTGAAGACAGCACCTTGAGCTTAGAGGCTGCAAGCTGCTGATAGGCAGCCAGATGGCTACTGGCACCCTCCACAACTAAGACTGAAGAACAGCAACTTGGCTGGTTCCCTCCCCAATTCCCCAACACTGTTCCCCTCCCCCAGTCCCCCAATTAAAAAAAGATAAAATAAAATAAAAATATAAGCTATTATTATTTAGCTTTAAAATGTACAAATTCAAATTCTAGTATAAACTTGACAACATGATTTGACCCTAAAGATGATGTTTTCCTGTACCTTAATTTGAAACAAACAATTTTCCACATATGGTTATAAATTTAGCTAATCTTTATTAATTTCCTTGAGCAGACCACAAGTTATTGATAATACCATATCATTTAGTTGAGAAATTTTGTATATATCTATAATTTTGATTATAATATCCTGCATCTAAAGTAGTCTATTGTAGATAGCAATTCACAGCATTCACTGATTTTTAAATTATATTTGAACTTTCAAAAAGCATGTTACTTTTATATGGTATAGACAAATATTACCAAGGAACTTTCAAGATGGGTAGCACATCTTCACATATTAACAATCTTTTCATTTTGAGTCTCATAGAACTAATGTGGTGCATTTGAAAAATGATATATGATTTATCCTCTATCTAAAATTATTTTGACAAGTAATTATATTTCAGATGTATTTTAAATAGCCTGTATTTATCTCAGAATCAAGAGTGTATGTCAAAAGTGAAACAAATCCTTTTCATTCCTAACCTGATTTATAGCAATAAGAAATCGCAAGTGGAATCAGAAGTTAAAATGTAATGATACATTTTACATTTAGATGAATATAGCTTAAAGAAGGAATAGATACCAATTTCTGTAGGATGAAAAAAAAGATGGAGACATTAAAAATCTTTTATGCCCCTCAAACAAAATGTAATGATACTGTTTATAATTTCATAATCACAAATATTAATACAATAAGATTATTTATATAGATTTTCTTTTAAGTAGCTGGTCAGTTCAATTATTTTGCATACAAACCTTTAAGTATATAATCATGGGTTCTTATCAGCTTTCTGCAAATCTTTCCACTTGCCATATTTCATATAGTATTTTTTTGCAGGAAGTTCCCTTTGAAGTTTGCCTCTCTTCTATGCATGGTATGCATAAGGAAAGAAACAATATGAAATACATCTGTAAATCATGAATTGAATTTGCCATCCATTTTAGTAGCAATATGTCTTTTAGCAGGTGTGAAAACTTTTAGATAATTATTTTTCAGTTTCAATGTCATGACAAAATTCATTGAAAAAAATTCTCACAATAGGCTCTATCTCCATAGTTTAAAAATAGCACCCCATTACTTACTTCACTTTGAATTGAATACTAAGAAAAAGACCCTCATTAGGAGACACTTTCAAGGAACTTGATGGACAACTTAAAGAGGAGATTGTAAGATTATAAGGTAAAGAGGGAGGGAATGCAGACTGCTACTTGCTAGCTGCATAACACACTCAACTAACTTTCCTATAACAGCTTTGATTTTCCAGCAAGGAAGTTCACACACTTTGAAGTGTTTCCCAAAGACTTGTCCACAAACCATCTACACCAGATTCATCTGCAGCCCTTGTTAATCCCCACTTCAGTCCTACTAAATCAAACTCCATGAAAGTTTGTGCAGGGACTTCCTAATTATTATATTCCTCTGGGGTTAAATTTATTCACAGAATTCTAAGAAACATGGATTTTACCCAAGAACAGAATTAGAACCCTAAGGAAATTTATTCTGAGCAGAGTTCTGCCTCCCAGAGAGTTTTGGAAAATTTCAGTACAGTTTTGCTTGTCACATGACTGGGGTGTCCTACTGACATTGAGCATCTATGATATGGGGTCCAGGGATGCTAGCTGCCCTGCAATGTGCAGGACTGTCCTTCACTATGCATGGTTGGCCCCCAACCTGCACAGATTGGAGTATTGTCCTTGGCATTCATGAAAACAAAGGACAAATGAATAAATCTGATCATAGAACCTAATTCTGTTTTTCACACCAACAAAATATTCTAAATGGTTTTAATATAAGTACACTACATTCCGTAGAATCACTACAATATAAATTGAAAGAAGGTTGCACATTATTTTGTTTAGAATTTGACTGAGTTGTTTGCTATTTCAGAAAAGCACCTCGCTCTGAGTGGGGCTGCTCACATTCTTAGGTTGCCAACACTGCACAGCTCTCAGTGTGCATTCATCGCTGCTGCATTTATGGGGAGTCCCTTATAGGTGAAAGCAAGTAACTGCTTCATTATCCCTCTGGTGTAACCGGCCTGAGAATTAACATATTGAAACACATATCATTTGTATCATAGGTTACTTTCCCCTTATTTATCATTAGTATTACAGTAAAAGTTTTTTAAAATTACAATTTCGAACTCAAGATACTAAAGGGAAAATAATAAGATGTTTTTCCAGAAGAGGTTATATTGATTTGACAAAGCTAAGAAACTAGAAAAAAGAATTGTCCCAAATAGGTCAGAACGTTTTTGCAAGGTGAATTTCACAGCATCCTTCTAGAGAGGAATTTTAATTTCTGATAAAATGCTTCAAGAATTTTCTTCTATCTCTAAATGAGATTTAGAATGTCTTGGATCTAAGATACCTATTTAACTCTCTGACATGCCTAATTATTTATTTTTCTTGTATCTAAACCAGTGGTTCTCAATCAGGGGCAAATTTTCCCCCAAAACTATGGCAAACAGCGTGAAGTTTCCTTAAAAAATTAAGAATAGAATTACCATACGACCCAGCAATGCTTCTCCTGGATATCTACACAAAAAACCTGAAAACATTTATCTGTAAAGATATATGTGCTCCAATGTTCATTGCAGCTTTATTTACGGTGGCCAAGACTTGGAAACAACCAAAATGTCCTTCGATAGATGATTGGATAAAGAAGATGTGGTACATACAATGCAATACTATTCTGCCTTAAGAAAAGATGAAATAATGCCATTTGCAACAACATGGATGGATCCCGAGGTTATTATGCTAAGCGAAAGAAGTCAGACAGAAAAAGTTGAGAACCATATGATTTCACTGATATGTAGGATATAAAACTGAAAGCAACAAAAGAAGAACAAAGAAACACAAACAAAGAAACACAAACTCATAGACACAGACAACAGTTTAGTGGTTACCAGCAGGTAAAGGGGGAGGGGGTGGTAGAAGAAAGTAAAGGGTATCAAATATATGGTGATGGACGGAGAACTGACTCTGGGTGGTGAACACACAATGTGATATATAGATGATGTATTACAGAATTGTACACTGAAGCCCACGTAATTTTTTTTTTTGAGGGCAGTGTCACTGGCCCTCATATGTGCAACCGAACCGGGGCTGCTGGCTTTCCAAGCCAGCGCTTAACCACCGCGCCACTTGGCCGGCCCTTGATGCCTATGTAATTTTACTAACCATTGTCACTCCAATAACTTTTAAAGAAATTTCACAATATCTGGAGAAAATTTTGGTTGTTACAACAAGGGGGTTCTACTGGTAACTTGTAGGTGGATGGCTGGGTTTGCAGCTAACATTCTACAATGCACAGGATGTACCCACAACAAAGAATTAATTATTCAGCCCAAAATGTCAATAGTGCCAATGTTGAAAAGTCCTGCTCTAACCATTCTTTCTTTTTTCTATAATATGTTTACCCAAAAGGAGAATTTTGAAATGGTCCACGCTGAGACCTCCTCCTTTAATGCAGGCTTGAACTAAATTTGACAGGAGCTTATTCATAATTTATTTGAAAGTTGTTGTTTTTCCATAGTATTTAAAGTAACTAGCCCTGAGGAGGCTAAATAAAAAGATGAAAGATGCTGTAGAGCTGTCTGTATAGCTTCTAGTTATTCCTATGGTCTTTTTTATGTTCAGGGAGAGATAAAGAACCATTACAAGATATCTGTAAGTAGTGCTAAGGCTATAAGGGAGTTAGTAAACAAGAAATTATAACAAACCAGGTGTAAAAAATATATGTAAGGACTGGGAAGTTTTAGAAATAAAGAGAAAGATACAAAAGGCACTGAAGAAAGGAAATTGTCTAAATTTCTTAATCAAATACATATGGGATGATTTGAAAATAATGCCAACAGTCCAAGTTTTATAATGGTGATAACAGTGCTACAAGATAAAAAAAGAAGGTCCCTGTATCCTCTGTTGATCACATTTAAATGATGATTAGTTACCCAAAATAATACATAAAGCAAGGCTTTTGCCTCATTTCAAATATCCAGGCTAATGTCTCCATGACGGTGCTAAACAGAACTAAATTTATATCTACAGATTGGTTTTTAGTGAGGAGGTCAGCATCACACAGGGCAGGGCCCCCAAAGAGTAGAGATGTCAAGAGAAAAAATGCAAGAGCCTTTTTCTTGGGTTATGAAATACTCATATGCTGTTCAACTATAGAAACAAAGCTGGTCAAGTTTAAAAATGAATAAGAGAAGAGCAAAGCAGAAATTGGGAAATTGCTTAGACATTCTTATGAGAAGAAAATTATCTTCCTAGAAATTATTTTCAGTTTAGCTTACTCAGACATATAAGCATTCTCTGCTAATTGCAAATGCGCATATTATAATAGTCAATTCCCAAGTTGCACACTAAATTTATTTTGAATCTTCAATGATTTCATATGTCTATAATAGCATGCAGTTAGCATTTAGGTTGACATCTACTAGAACATAAGTCCAGTGTTTTTCAATACTGAGAGACAGGTAATGTAGTTCCAAAATAAAGCTTCTTTTAATACATAAGGAGCACGTACACACACACACACACACACACACACACACACACACACCCCTATCACTTCCTAAACTGTTCACTGATCATTGTGAAACATGAAAGTTCTTATATCAGTTTTAAAGTATCATAGGATATATGAGAGAGAGAGAGAGAGACAGACAGACAGACAGACAGACAGACAGACTTAAGAATTAGCTAACACCATCACACCCATTAAGGGGGCTGAGAAGTCCCACAATCTGCCATCTGCAAGCTGGAGACCTAGAAACGCTGTTGGTGAAACTGCATCCTGAATGTGATGGCACCGGTGATATAAATCCAAGTCCAAGGGCAGAAGAAAAACCTATGTCCCGTCTCCAGTAAAGCAGGCACAAAGTAAAAGGGGGTGAATTCCTCTTTCCTCTGTCTTTTTGTTCTATTCCTATCTTTAATAGATTGGATGATGTCCACCCACACTGGGAAGAGCAATCTACTTTACTAAGCCTACCAATTCAAATGCTAATATCACCTGGAAATATCTTCAGACATATCCGGAAATAGTGTTTAATCAGGGTACTCCCTGGCTTAGTCAATTGGACGGATAAAATTAACCATCACAAATGGTAGCATTAATAACAATTTCATCACTATTACTATTATTATTATTATTACTATATATGATAGTAATAACAATATATTTTCTGAATAGTGTGGTGGTTTACCCAGGCCTTGTCTTCATGGTCAAGGCATTCTCCCCTCAGCTGCCAGGAATATGAGTTGTCAACACATATAGCTGTGTAAGTCACTGGGAATTGGACTTAACAGCAGCAAGATGCCTTGTCCAAAATTAGAATCCCTCTCAGAAGCATCCTCTGGCCAATGATTGGTTTATATGCTGATAAAAATGGCCCAGCCCCCCTCCCTCAATTTATGATAATGTTGAAGGCCCATCGAGTTCCAGAGCTCTTTATAATATGAACTGAGGCATCAGCTGCAATGGCACTTTGGGTTACTTTGTCCCTCTACCCAGTCCTTTCCTTTTCCACTTAGTTCCAGGAGTATCTTTTTTGTTGTTGTTGTTTCAGGTGTACAAAACAATGTAATAGTTAGACATTTACACCCCTCACAAAGTGATAACCCCCCTCCCAAATCTATTACCCCTCTGACATTGTATATATCTGTTACAAGTCCTTTAACTGTATTTCCAATGCTGTGCTCCACATCCCATGACTATATATGTATATTTGTCAACAATACATCTAATAAGGGGTTAATATCCAAAATTCACAAAAAACTCATTCAACTCAACACCAAAAACAACAAACAATCCAATTTTCAAAAATGGGGGCCGGCCGAGTGGTGCGGTGGTTAAGCACTGGCTTGGGAAGCCAGCAGCCCTGGTTCGGGTCCCACATATGAGGGCCAGTGGCACTGCCCTCAAAAAAACAAACAAACAAACAAAAAAAAAAAAAACGGGAGGAGGAGGAGCATCTTCCTAACAGAGGTTTATACCTAAAGCATCCACTAGCAGATCTGCCTGTAATTATCATTACCATAGTCTGTTTCCTGGGAATTATCTCTAACACAATTAGTACCACATATGGTCCTAGGAAGAAAGCTGTAATTGTAGGGATATGTTCCTTGCTGGCCAGCAGGCAAACAGATCCAAACACTACTAGTAGGTAGAGTACAGCTATTATGGTTATCCTCTAATGTTCTGTAGAGGTACAATTTTTTAAATTTCACCAATTGATGGACATAAATGGGGTATTGGTAGAAAAAAAATAAAAAATACCCTGGCAGGTGAAATATATCTGCTGCTTAAGAGGTGTGAGAAAATATTTCCATAACTATTATGAAATTGAGTAGCTGCTACTATGCACTAATGACTCCCAGAAAAGAGATAATAGCAGGCTTAGAGAGGCTAATCTCCAATTCAAGGAAAAGTGTGAAAACCAGAGGATATCTTTGACAGTATTTAAGGAGACTTTAATTTATTGCAACCAAAGAGCAGATAGAGCAGAGGACTGGTCTCTGGACTAATTCTATGAGTCATGGATCTTCTGAGGTTGAATTCTCAGCTTCAGCAGGATTTCTGTGCCAAGGTCAGGACCCTAATAGGAAAGATGGGGGGTACTAAGTAAGCCTGAAAACTGTTGCACTCTCCCTTGTTAGAAATAAGTGTACCCCCACCTTTTAATTGAAGACCATGCAAAGACCTCAAATGCTTTCCTCCCTAAGGCATTTTGCTTGCCACCTCCTTTCCTGGAAACTACAATATAATAAGAGTCAAATTCCAACATTATTAGTCAAGAAATGTGCTGAGATTTTGAGGAGAAGAGAGAAATTACATATTGACGGTGCTGACTAATATATACTGCAAGGAGCGAGGACAATGCATATGAACTGGATGGTGAGGGTTTTAGATCAAGGAAGCAGAGCAGAAGATTGGTTAATGCACAATTTGTAGATATATAAACTGTCTTGATACAGGATTGCAACACCCTAGCAAGGACTCCCAGTGAGGGTATTAACATGCTGCAAAGATGGCCATCAGAGCTGTCATCGTATAATCCTTTATGTCTTCAATGTCATCAAAATGTCTTCCTTTCAAAATTTCCTTTAATTTTGGGTAAAGAAAGAAGTAATTGGGGGCCAGATCTGGTGAGTAGGGTGGGTGTTCCAATACAGTTATTTGTTTACTGTCTAAAAACTCCCACAGTCAGTGCCATATGAGCTGATGCATTGCCGTAATGCAAGGGCCACGAATTGTTGGCGAAAGTTCAGGTCATCTAACTTTTTCACGCAGCCTTTTCAGCACTTCCAAATAGCAAACTTGGTTAACTGTCTGTCCAGTTGGTACAAATTCATAGTGAATAATCCCTCTGATATCAGAAAACGTTAGTAGCATCATTGCAACAAGTTTGTGAACCTAATTGTCAGACCTTGTATACTCCATTTACCAAAGTAATAAAGAATGTACTGCAGGAGAGGCAAGACTATCACTGAGAAGGTCAGCATTGGCTGTCCTGTAGGGTGGGGATGATGGTAGAAGATTCTGTTATAGAACTGGGCTCCCTGATAACAATGGTGAAGATAGGAATCGAACACATCAGAGGCCAGGCTGAGGTCCTTACCTGTCATGAGTAGGTACAGTTACTGAAATATCAAAGTGGCTGCCAAGAGAGCTAAGGCAATATTTAATAGACTATTACATTCCTAATGTAAATATATATAGATAGTCAAGAAGATTATTGGTTAATATACACAATTCAATGAAATCCAAGGTGGATTATCAGGAGGCTGAGGGCAGCTGTTCTTACAAAAAGTCTCAGTCCCTTGCAGTTACTGGAGCTGAACTGATTCTCAGATTTACTACTTGCTGCTGAGGGAGACTGTCTCTATGTGAAATAATCCTGCAACACCCTAATGTGTATTTTCATTAGCAATTTCCCTACTCTTTCCCTAATGCTAGCTATGACCATGTAGTGCAGTAATTGTGCATTAGGGGAAGGAAGACACCAAGATCTCTCAAAGGTAATTGGAAATAGACTGACATCCAGGGACCCAAAGTGTCACCATTGGACATCTCTGTGTTAGTTATCTATTGCAGCCTACTTATTCACCCCAAAATGCAATGGCTTAAAATAACAATTATTACTTATTATCTCATGGTTTCTCTGGGTTAAGAATTTGCAAGCAGCTTACATGAATGGTATGGCTCAGGTTTTCTCATGAAGTTTCAATTAAGAGATCAGCTGGGGATGCAATCATTTCAAGACACATAGCTGGAACAGGAGGATCCACTTCTAAGGCAAGTAATTCACATGACTGGCATGTTGATGCTGGTTGTTGGTGAAAGGCCTCAAATATTCCCCACGTGGATCTATTCTAAGTCCGCTTGAGTGTCCTTCTGACATACTGGCTGGCTTTATCCAGAGTGAGTAATCCAAGTAAGCAAGGTAGAAGTGGCAATGTCTTTTACAACCCAGCCTCAGAAGTCACACACCGTCAATTCCACTGTATTCTTTTTGTTAGAAGCAATTTACTAAGTCCAGCCTACATTCAAAGGGAGAGGAATTAGACTGCACATTTTGAAGAGAAGACTGTCAAGTAATAAGTGGACATATTTTAGACTTGCCCCAGCCCATTTAGAATGGGGCCCTATGGGAGCTAGGTTATGAAAGGAGTCCACGAATTCACTTGATGGTCATTTCCTTGGTTTGAAATTCTATAACTAAAATGAACTTCTTTGGAAGTTCAGAGAACTCTTCTATCAGTTCTTTGAAATGTGAGGTAAGACCGGTTGTAGTAAAAAAGCCAAAGTGGAAGCCTTTGATATGATCAACTATATCCACCAATCAAAGGTACCTCATCCTAGGGCACATGGCTGAAATTAGCAGTACACTCAAAGAAAATTTACTTAACCAACACAGCACCTACAAACATTGGACAAGTTGTGAATTAAAGCATATAGCAGTCTCAGTTACAGCTGTTGGGCTGCACATGGCATCTCTGCTAGAGAACATGGCCACTAGTATGTGGTATGGGGCTCCTACTCTGAAATTTATGTTCTTTTCCATCCCTATCAGAAAGGCAGATCAGAAACAGTTGATACGCAATTGAGATTAACTTAAATTTACATTAATGGCCTTGTTCCAGGTGTTCACTAGAATTCCCTAAGTAATAATATAAAGACTCAAGGGACTGAGACCATCTGGGCATTCTGTAAATCATTTTCTTAGTCTAATATGTCAAACACCATTCCCCCTGGCACCCTTTAACAAGGTGAAGTTATATGGGATACCATGTATGAAAATCAAACACTCTGTAAATTAAATCCTCAGACAGTAGTGATGGCATCGACTCTGCAAGTAGGAAAGACCAAACCATACTCAGTCTGAAGATCTGGGTTCCCAAGCGTGAAGTATTTCCTGCATTTGACACAGTATGAGTCTCACTGAACGTTTAGCTATGATTCCTGCCTGATCATTTCTGGCTCCTTTTGCTAAAAGACAGTAGTCACTGCACTGGCAGACATAATTATCCTGATAATCAGGAGGAGTCAGGGTGTGCAGGGAATAACATGTTGGGTGCTCAGGCGATTTACTGGGGTCTCTTGATGTTTCCATGCCCATTTTTAACAGTAAATAGACAAGTATGGCAGCCACGGCCCGAGAACGGCATAATGATTGCTGGCACACTCCCCTCAAGGATGGGGGTCTAGGTCACCAAACCAGTCAAGCCTCCTACATCCTGCAGAATTGCTTGTTGAGAATGAAGAAAATCTAGAACATATGGGGAAAACGGAAGACGCTATATTAATTACAGCCTCAGAAGCAACTGCAGTGGTGATAGATGTCGTTCAGCCCACTAAACTTCCTCCTAGGAATGGGTCCAGGAGTTGTTACTGTAGAATTATGGAGAGATGTGCCTGGATAGAGTAAATGTCAATTTAAGAAAAAAAAATGGATCACTGCAGGGCAAGGGGCAAATGGTAGACTGTGGTAGATGCCATTTGGATCCAACCAGAGCTAATTTACTAGAGTAGTACACTAACTGCTGAAAGGTTTTACCCTTCCATCATTCCTCCCATTCTCACACAGCCAGTGATAAACTGAAACAAAGACACATAGAGTTGTCCACCTTGTATCAAGGCAGGGAATCCTGTGGTATAATTCATGTTCCAGAGTTCCCCTATCACCCCAATTTAGGGGATCTGGTAAACCCTAGAGTTTAGGTGAGGCTGCATCCTTGATAGTCTGCTGCTTCTTCATTATCCTGCTTCTTTAATTCTTCTTATAAGTTTTTTGGGTTTTTTTTTCTCAAGAGCACATCCTCAGTAAAACACAAGCACCTGAAGCCCTGCCTCAGTCGGTGTTTCTGAAGAATACAAATTAAGACACCTGATGTTTGGTAGGCATTCAATATTTTTGTTTCTTGGTTTGTGATCTAGCACAACACATAAATGGATAAATGGATGGATGGATGGATGGATGGATGGATGGATGGATGGATGGATGGATGGATGAATGAATGAATGAATGAATGAATTTGACATACCACTAAAATATATAAAAGGAAACACAATGAATGTGATTGTGGAGTAGAAACTGCTTTCTTTTTAGCTCTAGAAAAATGCAAGTTGGAACAAGCTCATTAGGTAATATCCTCAGGAAAAGTGTAAAGAATTTAAAATTCTATTTAAAGAGTCAGAGCAAGAAGTCAAATGACAAAATTGTGAAAGTCTAGGAAATGAAGTTCTATTTAATTAGCGTAGAATAAGGGGATAGCAGGCTTTATTCTTCAGTAGTGGACTGGGGGGCACTATGATTGCTTTATAAATATTAACCATTAGGAGAACCAAAGACATTTTAAATAATTTATAATAAAGCTGTAAATCTGATGAGTGTTGGATCATTTATTAGGTTTCATATGTAAGAGATTTATATTTTCATATTAATTTAGATATTTTTCCTTTATTTTTCATTAATTTTTTTTACAATCATTGAATTTTGGAGCTTGAAGGAGCCATAATGGTCATCAAAATCTAGCCTCTGGTTTTAAAGATAGGAAGAGGGCCGGCCGAGTGACACATTGGTTAAGAGCTGGCTTGGGACACCAACAGTCCCTGTTTCCCTGTTCGGATCCCACATATGAGGGCCAGTGACACTGCCCTCTACAGCTAAGATGGTGAACAACAGCTCCACCTGGAGCTGGGCTGCCGTGAGTCGCCGGGAACAGTGTAGGCTGCAGCCCATGCTGCAGTGGGATGCCATAGGCTACAGTGAGTGGCAGGCAGCCAGCGTGAGCAGCCGGCAGCTGGCGTGACCTGCCAAGAGCTGCGGTGAGCAGCCGTCCAGAGGCCGGCAACCGATCTGCCTCACCCGGGAAGAGCGCAATGATGATACCAACATGAGCCAGTGAAGCAACGTCCTCCACAACTAGACTGAAGTACAAAAAGACAGCAACTTGTCTGTTCCCCTTCCCCCGTTCCCCAATGCTGTTCCCCTCCCCCAATTCCCCAATAAAATCTTTTTAAAAAATAAATAAATAAAATAAAGATAAGGAAGCAAAATCTAGCAAGATAATTCATTATTTCACATTCTAAATCCACCTAAATGTCTTGTAATTCATGATCCTTCTATCCACATTAAATTTGTCTGATATGACCTATATATAAAATGTTTTTAATAACCAGACCTCCAAATTACATATTTCCTGGCCATGGTCATCCACTTTTTTTTTTCTTTAGCTGAGCCATCCTGCCACCTGTTGGCAGCTCCACAGTAGCTCAGCTCAGGCTGGGCATCCAACTGTTGCTTCTCAGAGCTCAGCTCGCACTCTTGAGTGAGCTCTTAACCAACTGAGCCACTCAACCGGCCCTGGTCATCCACTATTTAATATACGCTAGGAGCTGTCATAGATTCTCTTTCAGTAACAAGCATATTGGCTTTTTCAGATCATTGAATTATATCACAATGCAGTTTTGGCCAGTTGTTTCTCTCACTGAAGATCAGGCCAAAGATGATAACAGACAGGGCTCTTGTTCAAAGAAAGCAGATGCCCAGGATGTATCAGTATTTTGTTTCAGAGTGGTAAGAATAATTGCTCATTGAATGTGTCATCAAATTATCTATGAGGCATAAAACTAAGAATAACCAACTTTTATAAATTTTAATGTGTAAGTATGAGAAAATACTTACCCTGATCCTTGTTGCATCTCCAGGTTTGAGTGCTGAATTATTCTAATTATTTAATTTATGTTGTTTACTAAACACATGCTTTGACTTATCACATAATAAATAATTTGTAGGCCTTGATTCTTACTTTAAACTGTTGATCTATAGAGAGATTTAAACTAGTTGATGTGTTTATGTGGAGGACTGGTGACTCAAATGTATTTTTATTCTTATTTTTTATTAACTCATTATAGTTTTACTTACAAACTATACAGTAGGGTGGCAAAGCAATTCTAGTTGAACCTTGAAGGCAACTATTATGGTTGAGTAACTTGTGCGTTGCACAAATCTATGCATTACTATTCACTTAAGAGTCTATGTGAATTCTGGATTTTCATAGGACCCAACTTGCATAATTATATTTGGTGGCCTTGTAAGTCAAGACAGAGTTTGGCATTTTTCAGAAAGGGAAATGAAAACAAAAAATGGAATGGAGGAGTGTTCCCCAAAAGAAAAGCCCCCCCAAAAAAAACTCTAGAAAGCTAAAGCCTGAGAATAATTTGACCTAGAAAATCAGTAGCATCATGGTTAGAATAATGAAATTGATATTAGCCACCAAATTTCAGAACATTTAGAAATAGAGCTTAAACCATGAAGATAAACTGACATTTATTTAAAAGAAATAGAGTTGGTAGGATCAAGAAAAATTGATATACATTATTGTGGAATAATTATGACAGGTTTAATCATTTTTCTGCCTTTTCCTTTATGAAAAGGAAATTGTGAAAATATTGACTTCCACACTCAAGTCTTTGGAGTATATGCTAGAGTCAAACCTCATGCATAATATTTATTGTATTCATTATAGATTTCAATTTATAATGGAGACTAAACCAATGAAGGTTATCTCATTTAATATTCTCAATAGTACTGTAAACCATATGTTATGGAAAGACCACTTACAGTTTCCAGAATTAAGAAGATCATACTTGAGATAGACTTTGACCTCATTGGATAAGAATGATTTCAACTGTCAGAGAAATAAGGGTTTAGGGCATTTTACACATAGATAAAGCAACACCATAAATGTCTATGTAAATGATTGCTCTAGTTTTGATAAATAAAATATATGTATGCAGTTGGGATGGTGATAATTGGGAGGGGGGAAATGCCAAAATTACATGTTGGTTTATGTGTTGCTACTTTTTTAATATATTTAAATATGGGTTCAGCTACTCTTTAATTTTGTTAAAAGACATACAAACAAATATTTAGTAAATGTTCTGATTATGCATAGGTAAATCAGAGATGCTGTTTTGATAACAAAGTATTGTCAGGTAAATCTTACTAATTATGTTGAAGACCCTACCTTACCACGATCTTACAGGCTCAGTGAAACAGAACTGGAGGCTAAGCCAATCAAAAGTTATACTAGGAGAAATAAATGACCCTAAATCGCCTAGATAATAGACTGAGCTAACACAGGTAACTCCTCTCTCAAAGGTTTGAAGGATCCTAAATGGTGAGAATCCGAAATCTAAGACTGCCCAGAGTCAGGAGCTGGCAAGAATACAAGGACCCTTAAACATTGCTCTCTAAAAGAGAGTCATAAAGGTGTGAATGATCATACACTCTATCTTCTAGCAAGAAGCAAGGCTCTATGAGAAGGAGTGTCCCTTGAGAGTGGCAGTTTCTTTAATTCCACTCATGGAAAGAAGGAGTCTATGTTTAGTGCAGTCTGTGGAGAAGAAGGGGTTATATTTAATAATAGAGACAAGTCAATAAGTCCTCCTATCTGGTCAACCCCACCCTGTTGCTGGTCACTCAGATCCTATAAGAGATGTTATCATATATTATGAGGAGGGACACTTGCACCTGTAATAGTCAGTTCTAGGGTAGAAATAATACAGTTAAAACCTGACAGCAATGTGCATTCACCTGGAGATGAAGACATGAAGACCCCTTTATTGGATAAAAATATTTCATTTCAACATATATCTTATTCTGAAGTAGTGAAAACCCAGGCAACAAAGATCCTGCTATTGTGCATATTAATCTGTAGGGCTCTCAAATTTGGTGTGCAAGAGAATAACATGGACAGTTTGTCAAAATTAGGAACAACATGCAGCTCTAGTTCAATAGGCGGCGATTGAGAACAGACATTTGATTTTTCTAAAAATTGCTCTGATGTTTCCAATTCATATCAAGATTTAAGAAAATGACAAAAACAATTTGTTCCTCATTATGTGCAAAGTAAATTTTCCTGAGACTCTTGAAGGCATATTTCCTATAAAAGATAACGACATTTTTATCTCTCTTTTTCCCTTATCCCTCTAAGATTAGAACGGAAGACTGCTTTTTCATGTGGAAGAAGCAAGATGGCTTCCACAGTGTTGTGTCAAACCTAAAGCTAAGAATAGAGAGATTTATCTAGAAGGTATGTAGGGTTCCTTGGCAAATGCACTTGGGAAGCAGTCATGTACAATTTTAAGTTGGCTCTGTTTTTGCTGCTGTTGTTGACGGCAGCAATGTTGCTATTACCCAGCCTTGAGTATAGTTTTACAGATTGATATATTTTATAGCTCTGCTTTAGGAAATAAAAATCTGCACATGTATCCATGGATGCAAAAAAGCAAGAGGAGAGGGGCGATAACAGACCAGGAAAACTGGCAAAAAGTGATCTGCAATATAGAGAAGTAGGAGTTCAAAAGTGACAATCCACAATCAAGACTTTTTTGTGGAAAAAAGGAGAATGCCTTTGCGATTGTTAGAAAAACATTGCAAAGAGCATCTTGCAGAAGCCGGAAATTTCAAAGTTAAGTGGCATGACGGCTCACACTGCTATTTGGGCTGTGATTCTTGAAGGTTGGAGAAGTCAGAAAAATATCCATGACATTTGTAGTGACTTGGGGTAATGCTAATCAGTGAGGTGCGAAATAAGTGTGTAGAGAAGTATAATGAAAGTGACACAATTTCAGTTTAGGATTTCAGCAATCCCATAAGCAAGCAAAACTGAAACTTATAGAAAATGCATTTTGCTTTTGGCCATCACAACACAGATGTGACCTTACATGATGTGACCTTACATTTCCTCAACCTGGCCATTAGTGACATAACACCAGCAGCTTCAAATTTTGAGAGGTGACAATCCAAATCAATGCTAAGTACAAGAGTATGACAATCACTGGCTTAAGTTTGACCACTGGTTCTTTTTCCAAACAAGTGTACATTCAACATCTATTGAAATGTTGACATGAGCCTTCACCATGTACCAATGAAAGAAAATATAAGAAAATATCTTTCCTTTCAGATAGGGCCTTTTCGAATAAACATCTCCAGGAAGGACACAAAAAGAATGAGTAGAGAAGAGAAAATATTTAGTCACTCAGATCAGGTCAAATTAATGAGGTGATCAAAATTCAGCCTTCTCATAGTCAGTCATTTATTCACTCATTTCATTCATTCAACCATTCATCCATCCATTCTCATTCGTTCTTTGAAATATATATATATTTATTCCCCCCCCTTGGAACTTTTCTCCTGTCCATCCCCCTCCACCATGATTTTTGTGATTTTATCTAGCTTCATGAGGTTTTAAAAGTAATCTGTAACCTCATGGGGATCTCCAGCTTGGACTTTGGATTTCTCCCATGGACATATTATATATTCAACTGAGTCTTCAACATCTACTCTTGGATATGTAACTGGCATCTTGCAGTCCACAGGTCCAAAGTGGAACTGTTGATCTTTCCCCTTCTAAACTGCTCCTCTTGCAGCTCTCCACATATGAATTAATAGCAACTTCATACTAGTTATTCAGCCCTAAAATCTTGGAATCATCCTTGACTCTTCTGTTTCTCTCATGTCATTGTTTCAAATCCTTCAGAAAACCCTGTCGCCATTCCTGAACTGAGCCACCATCATCATTCTCCTGGATTATTCCAACTGCCTCCCAATAGTGCATACACGTATACACGTGTTCAAATCATTCAACCCGTAACAGTGATGATACATAGTTTTCATATTGTAATACAGTTTAAACCACCAACCAGGTTTTTAGTATTTCATACACTGTTTAAATTCTATGTAACTCCCTAAGAAGACGATCTGTTCTATTTCATGTAATATTCAAATTTTATGTAACCACAGATTCTAGATACTCTTATATATAATATTCAAGTTATATAATGCCACATAAAAATTGAAGAATTTAAGTAGCTATTTTTGCTTCCATTCCTTTTCTTCTACAATCTACTCCTACTCTCAACACATATGTTATGCTGTTGAAACATTAAGAACAAGTTACTTCTGTAATGAAAGCCTATCTGTAGCTGGTTGTCTCACTCAGATTAAAAGATTCAGTCCTTGTGAGGGGTTTACGACACTCTCATAGTTTAGTTCCTATACATCCTTGATCTCATTTCCAATGGCACATCCCCTTACTTACCTTTTTCCAACCACACTGGTCTCCTTGCTGAACTCCATCAACCAAGTATTATCTCACCTCTGGGCTTTTGTCCTTTTCGTTTACTCTCTCAAGAATTCTCCTCCCTTAATTATAAAATGGTTTCCTCACTTATTTCTTTTGAGTTTTGCTGAAATGCCACCTTCTCAGCGAGGCTTCTCTGATAACTAGTCTAAGTGTAATGCCTCCTCCACTTCTTCCTGTTTTCTTTTTCATATTATAATAACACATCTTATATTTTATTTATATATATATTCACTGTCTGTCCTATCTGCACTGGAATGCAAGCTCTTCACAGATTTGTTTTGTTCATTGCTGAATATCTGTACCTTAATTGCTCCTGACATATACATTGCTAAATAAATATTTCTTGATGAAGTCAATGAATTAATTCAACCTTGTGCTCTATATACAACTGTCATGATTGCTGTGAAAGTCTTAGAAAAGATACCAATAAAATTAATTGAAAATGGGAGATTACCAAGTCATGTTTTGTTTCCTTTCTTTTATATTTTCTACTGGGTGAATCTAGGTTCTGTATGTGATTAATGCTTTATTAACTAGAAACAAAATTCCTGCCAATGATTTCTTTCAGAAAGTAAACCTCATGAAGATGCATTATCAATTTTCTTTCCTGTTTAGAAGTTTCTTTATCTTATTACACAAAATTGTACAAATTGAAGCTGTTAAGAATTTTATAGAGCCGTCTGGGCTGGTTTGAAGTGGTTTTCCCTCATCACTCCTTGACTCTGTTCCACCATTTAACTCATATGGCAAATTGAACAAAAGAGCAGATGGAGTTATAACCTGTAGATGTTTCATTAGTGTCTTCATTATTCAGAGGCACTCATTTATAATACTCCAGACAGACTACTTGCTATGATGCATAGAAGATGATCGGCTAAATCTGCTAAGTTAATATGTTCAGATGTTGTCATTTTCCCCTGAATTTCTTTTCTGCCCTTAAGACGAGGGCAGTGTTTTGTACATTTTAGTTATTGATAAAGACAGGAGGAAAGCAGTGGGCAGGATATAATTGCTTGCCTTCTGTACAACAATCCAATTTTTTTCAAAGGTTTCAGTATTATAGAAATGTTAAGCATATTAATCCATAATATTATAGCATCAAGCTATTGATTGTGGCAATTTTCATTTGTTCATGCTTAAAAATTACTGATGACCTGACATTCCTACTGCCCTACCTGACTATTTGCAGTTATTTTCCGTATTTCTGTGTTTACATATTCATTTTGATGCTTCATTCCTCTAAATGTCTATACACATTAACATTTACATTATTCACCTGACTTTTATAAAACAGAAATAGCTTTTACAAGAAAAACGGGACAGATGTTATTTCATTTCTTTGTGGACATTTCCATGAAGCTAGGAATATTGGACTGAATTTTTCTTCACAGTTTCTTACAAGTATGAAAATACCGTTTCCCATGATTAGATAATATTTTGTAGGAAACAAAATCAATAAACTAATTTATGAAACCTCGTATCCTACAAAATGAAGATAATTTATGTACCATAATGCTTTCTGCATTTTTACTACATTTTTGTGTGTTTTATAAATGGGAATAAACATACTTTATTATAGCACTTACGTCAGTTATGTATTAATTTACATGTCTATCTGTTATAGCTCTTGTGCTTAGAACTATGCATGATTGAACATACTCTTGCAGATACTTAATAAATTTTATTCTAGTTAGTGAATATATGATTATTCTGCTTTGTGCTAAATAGTTTTTTTTAATCATATGTTAGGTATAACCATTTACAATTATTTTTGTTCTAAGGGATATATACCTATTTGCTTTATATTGCCCCCTTGGTTTCTAGAGTCAAACTCTAACTTTTATACCTGAAACATAATGCAGAATTCATAAGTGTCTCTCCATAATCTATTGTATTAGATTTACCCATACTGGATATTTTGATTCACATAATAAAATACATTTTTAAGTTGTAATCAAAAAATCCAAGATGTCAGCCTTCTAGCAGGGAAAAACAGTTAAAATTTTAATTTTAGATATTTTCTTGGTTAAGAATTATTATAATTTTTCCTTGAATTTAAGGGCCTAAAAGTGAGATTAAATTATACCATCTTCTTTTTGCGAGATGTCATTTTTTTTTAACCTCTTGAATTAGAAGAGACCTGAAATTCTGCCCATAGGATGAAACACAAATTTGATTTGTGTGCATTATAATCTCTCATAACTCTGGGAAGAAAATACATTGTTATGTATTTGTAAGTGCCTAAAGGTTTAGTGCAAATATCTTTAAAGTAAACATGAGTGGATGGAAAAAATATTTCCTCTCTTCATATTCTGGTCACTAATACACATGTAAGCATATTCAGTAGGCTAAATGTGCTTGAAATTCAATTTTAGAAAAGAAGAGGAATATAAGATTTAACTAAGTAGAGTCCAAAATGGTTCAAAAAGACAACTTTGATTGCTTTTCGTTAAATAAAAATCATGGTGAATTTGTGATGTTATTACATATCATTACTCCCTGAGCCATTACATCTCCAAAATTCCCCAAAGAGGCAAAGGAAATGGTATGGGAAAACAATGTACTGCTCTTTTTGATGGCTTATCTTGGAAATTAAACCCAAATGCAGAGAACTCTTGGTTAGGGTGAGTTAAAATCTTAAAATCCTACTTTCTCTAGATAAGTACATACTCCCATGTCTTTTCCTGCCCTCTAGTAATTTTATTAACTTAACAATAAAGCTCACAACTGACCAGGGGTGTGTTCATTTATACTGCAGTGCCAATGATGACAGATTAGATGCTGATTCAACTTCCTGCCTGAATTTCCTTGAATCTGTAAATAATGACTACTAGAGGGGATTTCTGCTTTCTGCCAGATGTAAAATTCCAGTTGCTACTTGTTCAAGAACTGGGCATACAACCAACATTTCCTGCCTCTGCTTTATTGGCTAACATACTTCATATTCTAATATCCCTCTATGCTTTTGAGTAGAATAATTACACCCCTGATGTTTCATGCCATTCCCACATCATACTCCAACCACATCGGAAGTTGATTAATAATGGTATTGACTATTTAACCTTTACAAAATATTATCTTCTCTATAATTAGCCTTGAAGTCCTAACCCAGTTACTTCTCTAGACTTCTCCTCATAGCATTAGCCATTATCATCTAAAATTACTTCAACACTATGAAACTCACCAACTAATGCCTGAAATATCTTATCCTGAAGTTCCTCATTTTGCCTTCAAATATACTCATATTATTTTCAACCTCATTAGATAGTCATAAAGGGGAATGGGAGTGTTCATTTATATTTTTATTTGCTCCATATTAATAAATTTCAATAATTGCTCTCATTTCTAAATCAGAGCATCTCCCTCTTCCTTGGTTAAATGTACTAGATCCTCAATAAACTTCATTAACATAATAGAACCTTTTTTCTTGGGCCAGGAATACACCCATTTTCTTTTTCATATATGTCAAGACTGGCTTTGAAGATCACAATCTGCAAAGATTTCACTTTCATTCTTCAGCACAAGCTACTTAATAGTTTTCCTTCTCCACTTCTGAAGGGAAATTGACCTCTAAGCAATATATTTCTCTTTATTTAATATATTCTACATTCTCTCTATAGAAAAGAATGACACACTCTTTTCACGGCAACTATCCACGTATTACCCAAAGCAATATATTCCTGGTATATGCTCCCTTTAGTGAATTCACTAGAGAATTGTTATCTCATCTCAGTTCTAAAATTTTATCTCCATTTTTAAATTTTTCTTTCCCATTTCTAAACTTCCCCCCAATTACAAGAAATCGTTATGTTTTGCATGCATTTCCATTTGTTTTCTTGCAAACTGTGTGTTGTATTTTATGTGCAAGTATTTTTTTGAACTCTTCCTTTTTATTGTATTATCTTTTCAATATAATATTGATATTCAATATTATTTAATATTAGTTTCAGGTGTACAACACAGTGGTTTGATTTATATAATTTACGAAGTCACCCACCTGGCACTACAGTTTTATCATATTATTGACTATATTCTCTATGCTTTACTTTACATCCCATGACTATTTTGTAGCTACCAATTTATACTTCTTAATCCATTCCTCTTTTTCATTCACCCCCTACTCCTCTCCCATCTGACAACCATCACAATGTTCTCTGTATCTTATGAGTTTTTTTTCATTTTGTTTGTTCATTGATATTGTTCTACATATATGTGAAGTCATATGGTGTTTGTTTTTCTCAGTCTGACTTTTTCACTTAGCATAATACCCTTTAGGCCCATTCACGTTGTCACAAATGGTAAAATTTCACTGTTCAAGGCAGAGTAATATCCCATTGTATATACGTACTACCTCTTCTTTATCCAATCATCTATTGATGGGCATTTAGTTTGCTTCCATATCTTAGCTATTGTAAATAGTGCTACAATGAACATAGAGGTGCATGTATCTTTTCTAATTACTGTTTTGGATTTTTTCAGATAATTACCCAGACGTGGAACAGCTGTGTCATAAGGTAGTTCTATTTTTAATTTTTTGAGGAAAATATTTCCACAGTGGCTGTCTCAATTTGCAATCTCACCAACCATGCACAAGTGTTCCCTTTTCTCCACATCCTCGCCAACACTTGTTGTTTATTGATTTATTGGTGATGGCCCTTCTCACAGGTGTGAGGTGATATCTCATTGTGGTTTCAATTTCCATTTCTCTGATGATTAGTGACACTGAGCATATTTTCATATGTCCATTGGACATTCGTATGTCCTCTTTGGAGAAATGTCTATTTGAGATTCTCTGCCCATTTTTTAATTGGTTTATTTGTTTGTTTGTTTGTTTTGGTGTTGAGTTGTGTGAGTACTTTATAAATTTTGGATATTAATCTGCTATCAGATGTATCATTGGAGAATATATTCTCCCATGCAAGATGTCTTTTCATTTTTTTTGATGATATCCTTTGTTAAGCAAAGACTTTTTAGTTTTATGTAGTCCCAATTGTTTATTTTTTCTTTTGTTTCCCAAGGAGATATGAGGTCTGACAATTAAGTTCACAAACTTGTTGCAACAATGTTACTAACTTTTTTTGATAACAGAGGTATTATTGCTATGAATTTGCACCAATTGGACAAACAGTTAACCAAGTTTGCTATTTGGAAGTGCTGAAAAGGCTGTGTGAAAAAGTTAAACATCCTGAACTTTTTGCCAACAATTCATGGCTCTTGCATCATGACAATGCACTGGCTCACACAGCACTGACTGTGAGGGAGTTTTTAGTTAGCCAACAAATAACTGTATTGGAACACCCTCCCTACTCGCCTGATCTGACCCTATTGTTGGCATGGTCAGGTGAAAGCCATCCTCTAGGTCGGAGACTTTTTGTGTCTTCACATGATGGAAGGGGCTTGGGAGCTCTGTGCAGCCTCTATTAGAGCACTAATTCCATTCATGAGAGCTCCACCCTCATGACCTAAGTACCACACAAAGGTCCAATTCCTAATACTATCACATTGGGCATTAGGACTTCAACATATGAATTTTAGGGGGACACAAATATTCAGACCATAGCACCCAAAAATGAGATGCAGCATCAAGGGAAGAATTCTTAAAAATTGTTTCCTCCAGCTTTGTTCTTGCACTGTCAACATCAGCTCCTTGCTAGTTCAGGCTGTAGGCACCCTTCCCCCAACACCTCACCTCTGCATACCCACCTGAGCAAGAGGGCCATTAGTCTCCTTAGTGGTTTCAGATAAAATTATAGGTTTATTTTTATAAATTTTTGTAATTTTTATTTCCTCTCTTCTATAATTTCTCTGGGTAACTTTTTTTATTTTTTTAGTGTGTGTGTGTGTTTGCTATAACCAGCATCTTTAAACATCTTGACAGGAAGTTAAGCATTATATGTAACAATTTCCTTTGATTTGTTTCCTCTTCTATGGCTCTACACAAAGCTATGCTCCTCATTGTCATAGAAAAAAATGACTCTTTAATGATGTTCATGCCCTAATCCCAAAAACCTGTGAGTACATCATGCTATATGGCATAAAAACTTTGAAGATGTAAGTTTATTAATCAGTGACCTTATGGTGGAGAAAGCATTTGCAATTTTCCAGGTAGGCCAAATCTAATTATTTGGGTCCCTAAAAACAGATAACCTTCTCCAGTTGCAGACCAAACAGATGCAGCAGAAGAATAAGTCAGGAAGACTTGAAGCAAGAGAAGGACTTGACTATGGTTGATAATTTGAAGATGGAGGGGGAATGCAATGAGGAATGCAGGTGGTCACTGAGTTGAGATTAACCATAGCTGACAGCCAGCAAGAAAATTGGGAACTTGGCCTTAGAACCAAGAGACATTTATTCTGCCAATAACTTAAATGAATTCTCTTTCTCTTCTTATAAGGCCACCAATTCTATTGGTTCAGGACCCCAACCTTATGACCTTGTTTAATCTTAATTGCCTCTTAAAAGCCCTATCTCTAAATGTAGTTACACTGGGAGTGAGGGCTTTTACATTTGAATTTTAGGGAGGACACAGTTCACTCTATATTAGTTTCTATGTCTGCCCTGAAAGAAACCTTGATCTCCTGTAGCCACAGGACTGACATTGCTGAAAACCAATCCCAGAGTCTCATTCTATGAGTGATTGAACTCAACACAAATTCAATTGCCAACTGCAAGGCATTTTCTGTTAAAGTGAGGTCATATATTAGGAAAGAATGGCATCCTGAATGTTGGAACGGGCACATATGGGTAGATCCCAAATAAAGCTGGGGACATCAAATCCCTAAGTTCTGCTAAGCCATCTTTGCCAGTGGAGGCACCTTTTCTATCCCCATCTAAGCAGGTTAACCCTGTTTTGCCTGAGAAATCATAATGCCCCTGCCAGGAGGTAACTGCCTTGCCAAACACTACTGATTCTGCTCTTCACCCATCCTAGTAACATTCTCTGCTTCTAGGCCTATAAACAGGCTCAATTTCCAGCAGGACTTGAAAGGTGAAGGTAAAGTAAAAAGTTTGACCCATTAGAAAGTGTGCTCCAAAAGAACTGCATAATTTTTCCACTGCAGACAGAAATATGGGGGACATACATGAGAATGGAGATCATGGATATGGGCTAAGGGTAGAAGGAACACAAAGTTGGCTTAGGCTGATTGTATTGATAATGGACAATGAAAGAGAGATTTTGGATTCAGTGTTGTAGTGAGAGTTTAGAAAGGGCTCTAACAGTTAATTTAGCCAGTTGACTGAAACATGGACCAAAGGGTGCAGGGCCTACAAACTATGAATTTTTAAAAATCAAAGTTTATTGGGTTGACAATCATTAATCGAAAATATGAATTTAAGGCCAGAATTGTACTGGTACAATGTAAATAAAGGTATCTAGAGGCTTAAGGAAATTGGAATGCTAGACAGGTTTTATCATGCAAGAAATGCTCACCCAGAGCCGGCCAAGTGGCTCAGTGGTTAAGCGCTGGCTTGGGAAGCCAGTGGCCCTGGTTTGGATCGCACATATGAAGGCCACTGTCACTGCCCTCAAAAAAAAAAAAAAAAAGAGTTTTGGGCCGGCCAAGTGGCTCAGTTGGTTAAGAGCTCACTCAAGAGTGCGAGCTGAGCTCTGAGCAATGGCAGTTTGATGCCCAGCCCGAGCTGAGCAGCCGTTGAGCCACCAATATGTGGCACACACTTCACCACAACTGTGAGAAATAAATTTGTGAGGGGAGCCACAGCATCCTTGAAGAAATATGTGGTCACTCTTCTCTGTCAAAAATTACAGCAAAAACCACTGAGATTCTTACATGGTGGTAATTGTATCCCAGAGTGGCAGGCACCAAGCCGTAGCATTTATTTGTCAAAGATAAGGTGGGCATGGTTACCATAATTGAAAGCACAGTCAAAGCAGTAATCAGAACAGTCTAACTCACAAACACTTATGTCATTGGCTAGTTAATCATGGCATTCCTAGAAGAAACAGTCTACAAAATTCTTATTCGATCTGTATACACTGAAGAATTCTAGGTGGAATGAACAGAAGTTGAACTTAAATCACCAAAACAGAGAATCATGACCTCTCAGTCAATTCCCAGGGTTGAGCCACTTTGCACACCTAGGGCTCTTTAAATAATTGGTAGCCTGTGTCCCATGTAGAAGGACCCTGCCGTGCTGCCAAAATTTTATACTGTTAATCTTTCTCTCAGCATTCCCCAAAGGGACATGCAAGGTCAGACAATTAAGTTCATGAACTCATCCTAGAAAAAGTACTACATACCTCATTGCTGAATATCACTATGGTCACCTTTGAAGTACTCTCCTTGGGAAGCTATGCACTGATGCCAGCACCTATTCCACCCTTCAAGCAATTTTGGAACTCTTTTTCTGGAATGGCCATCAGAGCTATGCTTGTATTACCCTTGATGTCCTGAATGTCATCAAAATGTCTTCCTTTCAATATTTCCTTTACTTTCGGGTAAAGAAAGAAGTCATTGGGGGTCAGATCAGGTGAGTAGGAAGGGTGTTCCAATACAGTTATTTTTGACTGGCTAAAAACTCCTTCATAGACAGTTCCATGTGAGCTGGTGCACTGTTATGATACAAGAGCCATGAATTGTTGGCGAAAAGTTCAGGTCGTCTAACTTTTCATGCAGCCTTTTCAGCACTTCCAAATAGTAAACTTGGTTAACTGTTTGTCCAGTTGCTACAAATTCCTAATGAATAATCCCTCTGATATCAAAAAAGGTTAGCAACATTGTTACAACAAGTTCACAACCTTAATTGTCAGACCACATATATCCTTTTACCAGAGTAACTGTGCTTTGAGGAAAAGGAGATAAGTTTTTTTAGTGATGATTGAACACTGGATCTAAACTGACACTAATTCCAGGAGAGCCAAAACGTCACTGTGGTCTACCCATCAGAGTAGGGGCTTATAGAGGTCAGGTGATCAATAGAGTTTTAGCTCAGACCTGTCTCACAGTGGGTCCAGTGGGTCCCCAAACCCATCCTTTGGTTATTTCCCTACTTCCCTACAGGCATGCATAATCAGAATAGATATATTCAACAACTGACAGAATTCAAACATTAGTTCTCTGACCTATGAAGTGAGGGATATGATGGTAGGATATGACGGTAGGAAATTCAAGTAGAACCACTAGAATTATCTCTACCAAGGAAAATAATAAACCAAAAGCGAAACCTCATTCCTGGAGAGATAGCAAAGATTAGTGCCACCAAGGACTAAGAGATTACAAGGCTGGTGACTCCTACCTAATCCCCATTAAATTTGCCAATTTGGCCTATGGAGAAAGCAGATGGATTTTGGCAAACAACAGTGGATTACCATAAATATAACCAGATGATAACCGCAATTGCAACTATTGTGGTTCATGACAGGCAAATTCACATATCCCTGATACATGGTATATAGCGATTAATCTCTCTAAATCACTCAGTAGAAACTACCAGAGCAATTTGCTGGCAAACCAACAATAAATCTTCACTTTCCTAACTCAGCGGTATATCAACACCCCAGATTTATGTCATAATTTAATCTGCAGAGACCCTGCTCACCTTTCCCTTACATAAGACACCATCACAGTGGTCCATTAAATTGATGACATTCCACTGATTGGACCTAGTGAATCAGTAATAGTAACAACTCTGGCCAAACTCTGCCCAAGAGTGGGGAATATATACAACAAAAATTCAGGGACCTTCCATCTCAGTGAAATGTCTACGTGTCTAGTGGTATGGGGCATACTGCGATATTCTTTCTAAGGTGAAGGATTAGTTGTTGTATCTGGCTCCTCCTACAATCAAAAAAAGTGGCCCAATGCCTAATGGGTCTCTAGACTTTGAAGGCCACGCATTCTTTATTTGGTTGTGCTACTCCATCCCATTTACTGAGTGGCCCAAAAGGCTGCTAGCTTTTGGAGTGGGGCCCAGTGAAAGAGATGGATCTGCAACAGGTCCAGGCTGCCATGCGAGCTGCTCTGCCATGTAGGCCATATGATCCAGCAGACAATTCTGCTTGAAGTTTCAATGGCAGGTCGGGATGCTATTTAGAGCCTTTGGCAGGCCCCTATAGATGAATCAGAGTGCATATCTTTATGAATTTGAAACAATGCTCTGCTATCCTCTGCAGATAACTACTTTCCTTTTGAGAAACAGCTTTTATTTTGCTACTGGGTCTTGTAGAGCCTGAACACTTAGCCATGAGCCACCAAGTCCCCATGCAACTGGAACTGCCCATCAGGAACTTGGTGTTACATAATCCACCAAACCACAAAGTTGGGCATGCACGGCAGCAATCCATTATCAAATGGAAATGATACATACAAGGTGGCTTAAGCAGTTCCTGGGGACATCCATAAGTTACATGAAAAACTGGCCCAAATGCCCATGGTTCCCATTCCAGATACACTATCTTCTCTCTCCCCACCTGAACCTTTGTCCTTATCAGGACTTAATTACTGTCAGTGGGCTGATGAAGAGAAAACAGGCCTAGTTTACAGATGGTTCTGTGTCATACACAGGCATTGCCCAAAAGAGGACAGCTATGGCACTAAAGCCCTTTTCTGGAAGAGCACTAAAGGACTGTGGTACATGGAAATCCTTCCAGTAGGCAGAACTTCAAGCAGTGTATCTGGTGCTTAATTTTGCTGGGAAGGAAAAATGGCCAGACATGTGATTGTGTACCAATTCATGGACTGTGGCCAATGGCTTTGCTGGATGATCAGGGACCTGGAAAGAGCATGATTGGAAAATTAATGACAAGAAAATTTGGGCAAGAGGTATGTGGATAGAACTCTCTGAACGGGTGAAACATGTGAAAATATGTGCATCCTATGTGATTGTTCACTAAAGGTCGATCTTAGCACAGGAGGATTCTAATAATCAACTGGATAGGATGACCTGTTTTGTGGATATCATTCAGCATCTTTCCCCAGCCACTCCAGTCATAGCCCAATGGGCTCATGAACAAAGTGGCCATGGTGTAAGGAATGGATGTTATGTGTGGGCTTCCAATCATGAACTTCCACTCACCAAGGCTAACCTGGCTATAGCTACTGATGAGTGCCCAATACACCAGCAGCAGTAACCAACACTCTGGCACCCAATATGGCACCATTCCTCAGGGTAATCAGCCAGCTATCTGGTATCATGTTGATTATAATAAATCACTTCCATCATGGAAGGGCAGCACTTTGTTCTTACCAGAATAGACACACTAGATAGAGATTTGCTTTCCTTCCACAAAATGCTTCTACCAAAACTACCATCTATGGACTTACATAATACTTATCCATTATTATGTTGTTCCACACAGCATTTTGATCAAAAAACTCACTTCACAGCAAAGGAAGTGCAGTCATGGGGCTTAAGTTCAAGGCATTCATTAGTCTTACTATGTGCCCCATAATCCTAAAGCAGCTGGCATAATAGCATGGTGGAATGGCCTTTTAAAAACACAGCTACAGGACCACATAGGTGGCAATTCCTTGCAGGACTGAGGTGGTTTTCTGCAGAATAAGTATCATTAAGGAGGTGCCGAGTTGACAAGGGATAGACTGTGATGGTTAGTTTGAGGCATCATTTTGGCTAGGCTATCGTACCTTCTTATTCAAACACTAACCTATTGTGTTGCTGTGAAGACATTTTGTAGTAGCGGTTAACATCTATAATCAATTGACTTTAAGCAAAGGAGATTATTCTTGATAATGTGGGACGGCCTCAGCTAATTATTTGAAAGTCCTTAAAAGCTAAACCGAGTTTTCCCTAGGGAAGAAGAATTTCTGCTTAAAACTACAGCATCAACAACTGCCCAAGAGTTTCCAGCCTTTCAGCCTGCCCGTCAGATTTCAGACTTGCTGGTTCCCATAATCATGTATTCAATGTCTTGAAATCTCAGTCTCTCTCAATCTCTCTCTCTCTCTCTCTCTCTCTCTCTCTCTCTCTCTCTCTCTCTCTCTCACACACACACATACACACACACACACACACACACACACACACTCATACTCTTCTGTTCCTGTGGAGAACTCTGACTAATACACTAATCCTGAATGTTCTTTTATATTATACATTAGGCACCTATTAATCTAGTGTGCTGTGTACAATTTTTTTCTGTCACCTGACTATTAATCTAACATTCCAGGAGAATGAAAATGTTCACAAGGCTGAAACTTAGTGGAGGACTGTATTTCCCCTTAAACAAATCATTCCTCTTTTATGTCACTCTTGTCTTAAAAGGTAAAAGGAGTGGAACATTTTTAGGTAGAGGATGTTTATGGCTTGAAAAACATGGATGGAGCTCTTACATTTTAAAGCCCTCAACTTCATTGTTTTTGGAGCAAGCATAATATAGACATGGATGTAACATAACATATTTAGACTGATATCACAGAAGACAATATACATTCTAAAATGAAATGTTGAACAAATTATTAGTAGAGTGTGAAAACTGAAAAAAAACACTACTGTTCAACTTGCTATATTTATAGTGTTATGTTGTATTGCTGCCTCTCATGAAATTATTTTATAACCTCCTAACTCTAACCACACATCTGTCTCCTAATACACGTAGCTAAAATTTAAATATTAAATAGTGTAAATTAAATACAGATAAAAATGATCCCATCCCTACTATACCATCCCAGTCCCAAATCTCAGATGCTCAATCACAAGCAATTGCTTCTTTATAAAAATCTTCAAATGCTTCATTTGAAGGCTGCGACAATAGCAAAGATAATTTTGAAAAATGTAAAAGAAAATCAACTATGATCTCACCAGCTAAATACAACAATTTTCATTTTTTCATAGAAGTTTAAGGTTTTTCTATGTACAGGTATTCTGTATAACTTCAGTCATAGTATATATAACATATATATAATACATTTTTATACATTTACATACTCCATAATCATTATATTAAAGGCTGCATAAAAACAGGCAATTGGGTGGGATTTGAGAGTATGAGTCACAATCAAGAAAGGGATGAGAGTGACCCCATGAAAAATCATTTTCCTGGATCTTTTGACCAAAATCTATAATGTTCATTAACATAATTTGCTATATCATATGTCTATGAATGGTTGTTTCCAATTTAATGCAATTTAGATTAAGCTGTATCATAGGTAGGAATAGCTTATGGCTACTCTTATCAGAAACCTATGCCTTAAACACAAAAAAGAAGCCTGAGGTTGTCAGTCCAGGGCTCATTTTGTTTTCTAAAGAAATATCAGTAACTTAGTCTTCTTCAATCTTCCTGCCTTTTATCCTTTTTCACATGACATACATAGTCAAGATCATAAGATAGATGCAGGAATCCCAGCTACCACGTCTAATACCAGAAAAAAGGCCATCAGCTGTTTCTTGAGAGATTTCCATATTTACAACTTGTGAGTGTGTTTATGTGTTTTATGTGCAAATATAATTTAAAATTCAGTGATCATAGCTCCAGCGTAACATATATATGAAAAACTTATATATGTGTGTATATATACCAGGGGTGCCAAAAACATGTATATGAGTGGACACTTTGGTCAACGTTGCTCAAGCAATACTTCACCATAATCAGGAGTGTCTGGACACTGATGGTAACCGCTTTGAGCACCTCTTGTCATTGCAGAAGTCAAACATGACTTGTATTCATCTTTGGTATATACAGAGGGTGCCAGAAAAAGTATACACATTTTAAGAAAGGAAAACTGTATTAAAATTGTAATAATATATATCAATAACAAAAAATGAATATATATATTATTTAACTAAAAATTAGGTAATTATTGCTCATAGAGCACATACATATGAAAAGATATAATTGAAGGAGAGACCTCCCGGAAGTTGGCAACAATGTAGGAGTGGTTAAATTAGCCTAGGAAGCCAATTACACTGTTCGGTATAAGCCTTTAGTTTAGTGATAGCAGCTAGTGCATCCCAGTAGATTGGAGATGATGTCTACCCTGAAGCACCAGAAATGGTGCTGAGTCCCATGAGTCTTGTAGATAAAGTGAAGATACCCAATAATTGAGATTTTTGAAAGTTGCCGGGATTGTCTTCCATGAGAAGCATTTGTACTTAGTTGTTATTATGTTGTAACGACAATTAATCTGGGGGTATTTTGGATGACCTTAAGATAAAGAAGATCATTCAAAAATATCCTGCTAATAATCTATTATGGTAACCCAGGTATAAGTAGAGTTCAGGAAAAGGACAATAGCAAGGAAAAAAGAAAGAGACATAATTAAGAGGAACTTCAAGGAAAAACAATCTTTCAACTTTTAACAGCCTGCAGATAGAGAACAAATTAAATACATCAAAAATGACTTCAAGATATCCAGCATTGATTGCCTGAGAAAAATGTCACGGTCCTGAGCAAAAATATACCAGCATTTACATTTGCAATTTTCTTCAGAAAAAATGTTTCTTAAATGTAAAGAATAGAAATTAATTTGATATGTTGCCTACAGGTTATACATTTAATACATTTTACATTTAAAATGATGTTTAAATCTTAAAAGTTAATGAATCCCTACTGGTTTATTCCACCTAACTGCTTTCAGCTTTCTCTAGATGGGAAGAAGATGTACCTTACGAGCTGTTTTATTCTTTGTTGTTAGACTAAGACAACCACATCCAGAAGTCTCAAAAAGCCAAGCAAGTAGATTTTAAGACATTCAGATTTCTAAGAACTGTTAAGGCTATTGTTCCTAGTTTCTTTACTGAAAATAGCACCACGGTGAGTGATTTCAAACCTCTAACTGATGATCCTTCCTGTTGTTTGGACAACAAAGTTTTATGCAGTAAGTGAATTCATCTAAAAGCCCATAGAGGAGAAGCAATCCTGCTTTGGCACTTCCATTTTATTCTGTAAGATGAGTGATTTGTGAGTGAATTGAAGGAATTCTACAGAATCATTTTTTAAACTGTTGTGTAAAATGTCTCATTGTATAGATCACCACATACCAACCAACAATTATTGGATACTTGGGAAATGGGAGAAGGAACTGTTTTTATTACTCTTTCTGTCTCTTTGAAGTTTAAAGTTAAAAATATTGATAATTTCTGGGCAATTAATACTTAATTAGCTGTGGCCCCCCCAAAAAAAAACAAACAAACCTTACAAATGATAAGAAATTTCAAATTTATTTAAACATGTCAGCTTTTTATTTCAAACTTTTATAGATTTGGATTTTTCAAAAAGTGAATTTTTCTTTCTGACATGATAATTTTTAAGCTTTATTTCCTAAACAGTGTTCTATGTAATGCCTATATCATACAAATAAGGTTATCAGAAATAGATCAGGTGGAAACTTCCTATGCCATGTGACAGGATGTATTAATACTCAAAGAAGCAAGGACTATTCAATAAAATGAGAATACCAATCACGCAGAAAGGAGGAGATAAATCACACATGGGCTGTGCAGTTACACAGTTGAAATATGCAGTCTTAAAAAGCCCAAATGGAACTTTATTGCAACACAATGGATTTTTATATTATGCTATTTTGTTTCAATATTTATATATTTGCTCTGTAATCCATAAGGTATTTAGATGACTGTTCATTATTTTCCAGTAGAGACAAAATATTTTCAGGGGATCATGCCATTTTTTGATTCTTTGCTTTTGTTTTGACATCTGGTTTTTATGGGCTGAGAATATGGCCTATAAAAAAAATCTGCGTTTGTGAAAATGCATTTCATTTTTTTCTGGCCAAACTCAAAATTGATATTTGTAAGTTCTATATAAATTGATTAATATATACTCTCTTACAGAGGGTAAAAGCTCATTTTCAGACAGAGAGTAATCACTTCTCCTTTCTCTCTCTGCTCATAAAAAAAAGTTATTGTATTGTTTAAATCCCCAGCAACGATAGTTTTTTTTTCTTAAACAAGTATATGAAAATATCCTACTATGATGATTCTGGTATATTGGCATTTTTCTAGGAGTCCTTGCTTTATGTATTTTATTGCTTTTTGGTTTGGCACATAAACACTGTGACAGTTTTATATTCTCTTCTGATTATTAATTGTGTTATTATAGAAATCTGCATTAGTTTTATATTGCTACTGTAACGGATTACAACAAACTCAGTAGTGCAAAATGATGCACATTTTTTATCTTATAGTTCTGTAGATTAGAAATCTGACACAGGTCTCATTGCATTCCTTCCTGGAGACTCTAAGGCAGAATCAATTTCTTTGACATTTCCGGCTTCCAGAGGGCACCCACATTCCTTGGTTCATGGCCTTCTTCCTCCATCTTCAAAGCCAGTAACATTACAACTCTCTGATTTTTCTTCTGTGCCACATCTCCCTCTGACTACAGCCAGGTAAGGATCTTTGCTTTTTGGGACACATGTGATTAGGTTGTACCACCCTAGATAATCCAAAATAATGCCCCCTTCTCCTTCTCTAGATTCTTAAACTCAGTCTCATTTTCAAAGTTTTTTTTCGCTTTAAGGTGACATACAAATTACAGGAATTGGACCATCTGCAAGCTGGGATGGGGAAACATTCTCCCATTTGGTCATAATTAATAAGCTTGATTCTGGTATTGAATGCTGCCTTCATTATATACTATAACCTCTTCTGATTGATTTTTGTTCATATTTGTTTGGTGAATCATTTCTCATCCCTTCTTTTCCAAAATATCAGTGTTACCTTTCCAAAGTGATTTTTTTTGACGAAATATTGCCCCAAATATTTTTTTCACCTTATTTTCTGACATTTAGGAGAAATTAGTTTATTCTACTTTATTGTGATAACTGATATAATTTTATTTCTTGCTACTTATTTTAGGTATACCATCTAACAATTTTTTGCTTTATTAATACAGTCAGAACTTCAGTGTCCAGACTAGGATCAATTTAGTTCATTAGGATTAATAACTTTCGAGACTATATTTTCATGATGAGGTGGTTTATTTCTTCAAAGATTGAATGTAGCAACTGGGACTCTTGGTCCTAGGCTTTAGAGGTGACTAAAAACAATGAACTGTAAGACCTACCATCTTGTAGAATACTCTCCACAAATGCATCTAAAATTTCCTACAAACATTACCATGAAACACATTTTAGTTATTCAAACTTTCCAGCCAAGAAATTAAAATCAAGAACAGATCAAAAACAAGTATTCAGTTCACCACATCCCCAAATTCCCTTTCTACAATCATTCTTCAGCTGACCAAAAACCAGATTTCTATTGCAACATTTTTCTGCCAAATGCAATGGGCACTATTCTGTGCTGATGTTAACTGTTGTTTGTTATTTGGTTTTTGTCTTTTTTTGCCTCATTTTGAATTGTTAACTACTTCTACCTACTTGAAAGTCCTCCTTCACTTGCTTCTAACAAAGTCATATTTTTCTCTTTGTATCTATTTTTCTGTCACATCTGTAAATTCTTTATTTTTTCACCTTTATTAGATATGATTGACAAATACAAAAGTGTACATACTTAAAGTGTACAATGTGGTGTTTTGTATAAAAAATGCCTTGTGTAATGATTACCCCATTCAAACTACGAATATATCCATCACCCCACATAGTTACCATTTGTGTGTTTGTGTTTATGGTGATAAGAAAACTTAAGTCTACTCTCTTAGTTAATTTCAAGTATACAATACATTATTATTAATTGTAGTTATCATATATTCTTTTGTAGTTCTTCTCCATGGCTATTCTTGATATATTTACATTTCTTAGACTTATCCCTATACTGTTTCTTACTCAATATATTCTCCTTGGTTGAGTTTAATCTTCTACCATATTTTTAAAACTATATTTAGCCTGGCTTGGTGATTATCTGGACATAGAGATTGAGGAAATACAATACAGGAAGGTAAGGTGATACCTATGATTCTTGATTTGGCAGTTTAATGAATTGATATTAGAATCACATAGAAAAAAACAGGTTTTTAAGAAAATAATGGTCAGTTCTGAATAAATGAACTTGAGGTGCCTATTATTCAGTTAGAGATATTTAGTAGCCAGTTGGGTATGTAATCCTGAATAGTAAAATATATTCAATTTATATATATATATATATATATATATATATATATATATATATACACACATATACATATATCCCCATTGTAGCACTTATGGGACAATTGAAGCCATGAGACTAGATGAATATATTGTAGAATAGTCTGTAGAGTAGAAGGGTAAAAAGGGAACAAAGGCCAGAGCTCTAAATAATGCCAGTATTTAAAAGTGAAACAGAAGCAAACCTTATAAAATGGCTAAGTATGAGTAGTTACAGAAATGGGAGAAAACTCAGGAAAATGTGAAATAATGAAATCAAAGGAAATATATGCTTGAGACACAGAGTTGGTTGATTACCTAATAGCCATTCCCTCCTTCAACATGATTTTATAGAAACAAATGTGTTCAGTCAGCAATACACCCAGAAAAGGGAGGAAATATCTTCAGGCTCAGAGGATAAATCATGATTGATCTAAATAAAGTGCTCTAATCTCATACTCCTTTGCTGGTGATTATTTTATAGATTGGCTTGTGACAAAATGCTGCCAATGAGAAGTCAGGGAAAATTTTCTGGAGGTTCTGAAAAAGGTCTAAAGTTCTATGGTTATTTATGAAATAATTAGGTATCTTTACTATTTAAGCCACTAATAGTGGCATTTGTTGTCACTTTTAGCCAAACATTTCTTACTTGATAAATACTTTGATTACTGAAAATTGGATGATATAAGCAACGGTGTATAAATTATAGACTATAGATGAGTAAAGCAGGGCAAATGAGGGCAAGTCATGACCCAATCATCTCAGGCTGGGAAACTTGTTACTCTTTTTTAATGAAGAAAAACATATGGTGAAATTTTCTCCTGTTACATTCTGTGATTCAAACTACATGCCAAATGATGACATATAATTAGAAGAAGTGGGAGAAAATTGCAGGGTATAGTCACGTGTGATGTCTCTTTCTTAGAGTTTTGAGAAAAGAGTGTTCAGGTTAAATATGGTTGGTCCGAAAGAGAGGTATAAAATAAAGCATGAGTAAGAGAGGAGCTATCTATCTATATCTTGAAATCTAAGTTGGCTTAATTTGCTGTGTTGGAAAAGTACCACACCAAAACTGTGTGAGAAAAGGCTTAAAAATCATAGGCTAAGCAATGGCCAACATTATGGACTGAGTTTTCTATTAATATTATGACCTTTCCATTAATCATTCTTGCTCAAAAAGGCAGAACTTGCTAGCAAAGATCTGACAAAGGCTAATGCTTCTAATGACTTGTTTCAAATTATAAGAAACTTGGAGAGAATTCTGGGAAGATGGAGAAATAGGAAGCACTAGAAATCTATCTCCCACCTAGTCAACAACTACACTGGCAGAATCCATCTGACCTAACTATTTTAGGATTATGGAGTCTGTTGAAGGCTTGCATATGCCAGGGGAAGACTTGGACAGTAAATTGTAATCAATTTCAATCACTTTCAGCTCTTAGCACAGTCACAGCTACCAATTCCCCACCCTGAGCTATGCAGCAAGCAGTTGTGCATATTTTTTCCTGGAGCATCTTGCACACAGCTGTTGGAAGCCAGAGTAGGAGAAAAGGATCATGTCCTCCAAATATTGGGGATCTGTGCCCTGATCCCTGATTGCTGCTTCTGATCACACAGGTTCATACAACAAAGTAAACAGCCATTGTTATTGTACTTCCCCCCAATATTACAAGCTCCTCCCCTCCAGCTGAAGTGACTTCCAGGGACTTTAAATGGCTGGTACCTAGCAGCCCCCACACACATTTCATTTATGTCCATTTCCCATTTTAGGGGCCATATATTAAAAACAAGCACATTCAAAAACTGTAACTCTTGAAAAAATTAGAAAGTGACCATACATGTCCAGGGAAAGGCTCAGAAAATACCTGAGAAGACATTAAGTTAACATGTCAAAATCTTAATAAAGGTAAATAGATGGGCAATTATAAAATCTAGTACTATTGAAATAATCATTGCATTGCTAGTACTATTGAAACAATAACTGCACTTTTTGTTTTTTACCTGATTTAAGGGACTAATCCATTTAAAGAAAAAAAAACTATTAGTGTAAAAGCTAATATTACTGTAACTTTGGTTTATAACTCCAAATCTTTTCTTTGTAATTTAATGGACTGGTGCAGTTAAAAGAATTATTAGTTTATGTATTGGAGCACACAATGTACAAAAATGTAATTTTGTTACATCAACAACTGAAAGGGGGTGGGGCAGAGCTATAAAGAAAACTAGTTTTTATAACACTATTGAAGTTAAGCTGGTATAAATTCAAATTAGAGTGCTATAACTTTCACATGTTAAATGTAATCCCCATGGCTACTACAAAGACAATAGTTATAGAACATTCACAAAAAGTAATGAAAAGGAATTTAAACGTTTAACTATAAGAAAAATCAACTAAACACAAATTAAGAGAGTAATGCAGAAAATGAGAGACAAAAGAAAAGAAAAACAGCTATAAGGCATATAGAAAAAAAATAACACAATGAGAGAAGTCCCTCCTTATCAGTAATTACTTTAAATGTAAATGGATTAAACTCTCTAATCAAGACAGAGATCAGCAAAATGGACAAAAACACATGATCCAACTATATGCTTTCTATAAGACACTACTTTTGATGGGAAGATACAAACAAGTTGAAAGTTAAAGAATGGGAAAAGATATTCCATGCAAACAGTTACAAAAGAGATCAGGGATAGCTATACTAATATCACACAAAATAGACTTTAAACAAAAACAGTTTACAAGAGTCAAAGAAGGACATTATCTATTAATAAAAGATTCACTACAGCAAGAATATATAACAATTATAAACATTTATGTACCTAATACACGCCAAAAAGTATGAAGCAAAAGCTCAAGGAATTGACAGTTCTACAATAATAGTTGGGGCTTCATACCCCACTTTCAATAATGGATAAAATAACCAAACAATATGTAAGGAAATAGAGGACTGAACACAACAAATCAACTAATATGTCTAACAGACATATACAGAACACTCTCACAATAATACCATACACATTCTTATCAAGTGCACATGGGACATTTCCCAGTACAGACCATATGTTAGGCCAAAAATTAAGTTTTGATCTTTATAAAAGTTATATATCATACAAAGTGTCTTCTCCAAACATAATGGGAGGGAGTTAGAAATCAATAACAGAAGGAAAACTGGAAAACTCACGAATCTGGGGAAATTAAACAAAACACTCTGAAATAACTAATGGATCAAAGAAGAAATCACAAGGAAAATTAAAAAGCACTTATAGGGCCGGCCGAGTGGCATGGTGGTTAAGCACTCTCTTGGGGAGCCAGCAGCCCTGGTTCGGGTCCCACATATGAGGGCCAGTAACACTGCCCTCAAAAAAAAAAAAAAGCACTTATAGATGAACAAACATGAAAACACAACACACTAAAATGTATGGGACATGGTGAAAGTACTGCTAAGGGGAAATTTAGAGCTATAAACACATATTAAAAAACAAGAAAGATTTCCACAACCTACCTATATAACTTAAAGAACTAGGAAAAAGAGAACAAATGAAATTCAAAGCTAGAGGAAGGAAGGAAATAATAAAGATTAGATCAGAAGTAAATAAAATGGAGAATTTAAAAAATAGAGAAAATCAATGAAACTAACGGTTGACTCTTTAAAAAGACCAACAAATTAACAAGCCTTTAGCTAGATGGAATTAAAAAAGAGAGAAGACTCCAATAACTAAAATCACAAATAAACATGCAGACATTACTACTGATACTACAGAAATACAAAGGAATATAGGAGAGTTATATGAACAAGTATACATGAAAAATTGGACAACTTGGATGAAATGGACAAATTCCTAGAAACACAAAATGTACTATTACTAAATTGCAAAGAAATGGGAAATTTGAATAGACCTATAACTAGTAAGGATATTTAATTAGTAATCAGAAATATCCCAATAAAGAAAAGCCCTGGATCTGATGGCTTCACTGGCAAATTCTACCAAACATTTAAAGAAGAATTAATACTCATCCCTTTCAAGTTTTTCCAAAACATTAAAGAGTAGGGAACATTTCCTAATTAATTGTATAAGGCCATCAATACCCTGATACTAAAGTCAGATGAAGATACTATAAGAAAAGTAAACTATGGATCAATATACCTCATAAACACTAATGCAAATACCTTCAAAAAAATACTAGCAAACAGAATTCACAAGCATTTTAAAAGAATTATACACCATGACCAAGTGGAATTGATTCCTGAGATGCAAGGATGATTCAACATATGAAAATCAATGTAATAACACCACATCAACAGAATAAAGGAAAGAAAAATGATTATCTCAATTGATGCACAAAAGGCACTTGACAAAAAATGCAATATGCTTTCATGATAAAAACACTCAATAAAGTAGAAACATAATGAAACTACTTCAACATAATAGAAGCCTTATATGAAAAACCCACAGTGAATATCATACCCAAAGGTGAAAGACAAAGTTTTTCTACCAAGATCAAAAACAAGGCAATGATTGCTATTTTTACCACTTCTGTTCAACATAGTATGGGAACTTCTATCCACAGCAATTAGGCAAGAAAAATAAACAGAAAACATTCAAATTAGAAAAAAGTAAAATTATCTCTGCAGATCATATGATCTTATATGTAGAAAACACCAAATATTCCACAAAAAAAGTCAGAATAAATGAATTCAGTGAAGTAGCAGGGTACCAAGTAAAGAAAATACAATGGATGAATCTTGAGAACATTATACTAAATGAAAGAATCAAGACAAAAAAATGTTGCATATTATAATTCCATTTGTATGACATATCCAGAATAGGTAACTCCATAGAGAGAAAAAGTATACAGAGGGTGCCAAAGAAATGTATACACATTTTAAGACATGAAAAAAAATCTATATTACTTGTAATACTCAGAATATATAGATAACAAAAGATGAATGCAAGTCATGTTTGACTTCTGCAATTAAAAGAGGTGCATATAGTGGTTACCATCTGCATCCAGGCACTTCTGATTTTGGCAAAACACTGCTTGAGCATAGATAACATCTCTTTAAATGTGTATACGTTTTTTGGCACCCCCAGTATTAGTGGTTGCAGGGGCCAGGTATTGGAGCAGAGGGATGAAGAGTGATTGTTCAATGGGTATGGGAATTTCTGTTAGGGTGATTAAAATGTTTTAAATCCAGATTGAAAAGGTGGTTGCAAAACATGATGGTACTAAATGCCATTGAATTGCATAGTTTAAAATGGTTAGTTTCATGTTATGTGAATTTCATTTAGATTTTTTTTTTCAAAAAGTGAAGGAGAAATAAAGGCTTTCTAAGACAAACAAAAACTGAAGAAATTTTGTCACAAGTAAACCTGCCCTGCAACAAAGGCTATAATATATTTTTCAAAGAGAATGCATGTGACACAGGTCAGATTCTCAAATCTATACTAAAAAGGAAAAACATTAGAGAAGGAATATATGAGGGTAAAATAAAATTTTTAGTTATCCTATCTTTATTTGATTTACCAGATAGCTGCTTGATGAATATAATTATACCAACAATGTATTGAGTAATTATAGCTAATCAATAAGTTAAATGAATGACAGCAATCTTACAAGGGATGAGAGGAAGGAATTGAAAATATTCTGTTATAAGGTGCTTGAACAATCCATGAATCAGTGGAGCGTTATTTAAAAGTGGACTTAAATTACTCATAAATATACATATACTGTAAATTCTATTTTTAAATTTATATTCTGTATTTTTGTTTTTTAATGCTTTTTAAATTTTATTAAATTTATTGGGGTGACATTCGCTAGTATAATTATATAGGTTTTAAGTATAAAATTCTATAATATATCATGTATATATTGCATTGTGTGCTCACGACCCAGAGTCAGTTCACTTTCCATCTCCATATATTTGACTCCCTTTACCCTCTTCTACCAATCCCACTGCTGCCTTTCCCTCTGGTAACCACTGAACTGTTGTCTGTGTCTATGAATTTTTATTTCTTTGTTTGTTTGTCTCTTTTCTTTGTTACTTTCAGTTTTATATCCCACATATGATTGAAATCATATGATTCCCAACTTTTTCTGTCTGACTTATTTCGCTTAGCATGATAATCTTAAGATCCAGCCATGTTGTCACAAAAGGCAGTATTTCATCTTTTCCTATGGCCAAATACTATTTCATTGTGTATATGTACCACATTTTCTTTATCCAATCATCTATCAAAGGACATTTTGGTTGTTTCCATGTCTTGGCCACCATGAATAATGCAGCAATGAACATAGGGATACATCTATCTTTACCGAAAAATGCTTTCAGATTTTTGGGTAGGTACCCAAAAGAGAGATTGCTGGGTCATACGTAATTCTATTCTTAATTTTTTCAGTAACCTCTATACTGTTTTCCATAGTGTCTGTACCAATTCACATGCCACCCAGGAGTTTATGAGGGTTCCTTTTTCTCCACAACCACCTCTCCAACACTTGTCATTACTTGTCTTGTTGATAATAGACATTCTAACAGGTGTGAGGTGCTATCTCATTGCTGTCTTGTTCTTTTTTTTAGCAGTTTCATATGTACAAAACAATGATTAGACATTTACCCCCCTCTCAAAGTGATAACCATAACAAATCTACTAGCTATCAGACATTGTACATAGTTATTAACAATATCATTGACTATATTCCCTATGCTGTACTTTACATCCCCTAACCACACACACACACACACATACATACACACACACACACACACGGTGCCAAAAAATGAATACACATTTTAAAAAAGGAAAAAAACTGTATTAAGAATTGTAATACTCGATATATACTGAAAACAAAAGATGAATACAAGTCGTGTTTGACTTCTGCAATTACAAAAGGTGCTCAAAGTGGTTCCCATCAGCGTCCAGACACTTCTGATTACAGTGAACTACTGCTGAAGCAATGTTGACCAAAGTGTCCACTTGTATACATTTTTTTCACACCCCTGGTATATACACACATATGTATACACACACATACATATATAAAATTATAGTTGAAATCCATTATTTTATATTAGTTTCAGGTGTACAGCACAGTGCTTAGACATTTATATAATCTTTTAAGTGATGACCCTGCTAAGTCCAGTTCCCATCTGACACACTACATAGACTTTACAACATTATTGACTATATTCTCCCTACTGTATTTCACATCCCCATGACTATTTTGTGACTACCAATTCATTGTGGTTTTGATTTGCATTTTCCTAATAGCTAGTGAAGTTGAGTATTTTTCCATATATCTATTGGCCGTTTGTATGTCTTCTTGGGAGAAGTGTCTGCTCAGGTCCTCTACTCATTTTTTAATTAGAGTGTTTGTTTCTTTATTGTTAAGTTGTACAAATTCTTTATATATTTTGGATATTAGCCCCTTATCGGAGGTATTGTTTGAAATGTCTTCTCCTATTTGGTTGGTAGACTCTTTGTTTTGTTGACAATTTCTTTTGCTCTGCAGAAACTTTTTAGTTTGATATAGTCCCATTCATTTATTTTTGCTTTTACTACTCTTGCCTTTGAGGTAAAATTCATAAAATCTTCTCTAAACCCAAGGTCCATAAGTGTAATACTTATGCTTTCTTCTATGCAGTTTATTGTTTCAGCTCTTATGTTTAGGACTTTAATCAATTTTGAGTTAATTTTGGTAAATTCCAGGGCCACCACAAAAAGAAATCTTCAAAAGAAGTGTGACATGCTAACAGCAGAGAAAAAAAATGTAATCATGTTAAATTCTCAATTAAAACCAGCAAAGCATAAAAGAATGGGAGACAAAAAAGGGTGGGGATAAAAAATTGTTGCAAATATCATAAGTATTAATTCAACTATACAATAATCACTGTAAATGGCAATGTTATAATACACTAATTAAAAAACAGGGAATGGCAGAGTTGATACAAAGGCAAGACCCAACTGCATGTTGTCTACAGGAAAACCACTTTAATTATAAAGACACAGCTGTGGTAATAGTAAAGGGATAAAGAAAGGTATATAATTTTAACACTAATCCAAAAAGCTGGCATAGCTATATTAACTTCAGAAAAAGCAGTCTTTAGAACAAAGAAAATCATCAGGGATAAAAGGAGACATTTTATAATGATAAACTGGTCATTTTCCCAAGATGACATAACGTAACTGTCCTTAATGTGCATGTGCTTAACATGAGAACATCAAAATGCATAGGGCAAAACTGATAACACTGCAAGGAAAAATAGATGAATCTACTATTAAGTTGGAGACTTCAACACCCCTCTGTCAGTAATTGACAGAACCAGCAGGCAGAAAATCAGTGAGGTTACAGTTGAACAGAACAGCACCATCAATCAACTGGATCTAATTGACATGTATAAAGCACTTCATCCAATAACAGGAGAATACACATTCGTCTCAAAGCACAAATAGCATTCAACAAAACAAACCACCTTCTGGATTACAAAACACACCTTAGCAAAATTTTTTTAAAAATAGAAATCATACAATGTTCTCATACTACAAAGGAATTAAACTAAAAAAAAATAACAAAAAGACAGCTGAACAAAATCTCAAAATAATTGGAAAGTAAACAACACACTTCTAAATAGAATGTGGGTCACAGAAGTCCCAAGAGAAATTTTAAAATATTTTGAACTAAATGAAAGTGAAAATACTTCTCATCAATATTTTTGTGATTCAATATACAGAGTGATTAAGGGCAATTTTAAAGCATTGAACACATATATTAGAAAAGAAATCCAATAGTCTAGGCTTCCACCTTAGGAATCTAGAGGAAGAAGAGCAATATATACTTACAGCAAAGAGAAGAAAAGAAATACAGGGAAAATGAATGAAACAATACAGGAAATCAATAGAGAAAATCAATGAAATCCAAACCTGGTCTTTGAAAAGATCAATGAAGTTGATAAAATTCTAGCCAGGCTAACCCAAAGAGAAAAAAAAAGACACAAATTACTACTGTCAGAATGGAAAGAGAGGACATCTCTACTGACCTCAAGTCATTAAACGGATAATAATATAATATTCTGAACAATGCTATGCCCACAAATTTGATAACCTAGGTGAAATGGACAAATTCCTTGAAAGGTACGGCTACCACAATTCACCCAAGGAGTAATGCATAATCTGAACAAGTCTATAACAATTAAAGGAATCGAATTAATAATTAATAATCTTCCCACACCAGAAAGCACCAGGCTCAGATGGTTTCGCTAGTGAATTCTACCATATATTTAAGGAAGAAATTATACCAATCCTGTACAATCTCTTCCAGATAATAGAAGCAGACAGAATACTTTCTAGCGCATTCTATGAGGCCAACATTGCCCTACCACCAAACCCAGATAAAAATTATTACAAGAAGGCAAAACTGCAGACCAATATCTTTAACGAACACAGATGCAAAAATCCTCAACATAATATTAGCAAACTGACTCCAACAATGTATAAAACAAATAATACACCACGACCAAGTGAGATTTATATCAAATATACAAGGCTGGTTCAATATTAAAAAAGTCAATTAATATAATTAATACATCACATCAATAAAGAGGGCATCACACTGAATATAGAAAATCAATCCTTTCTAGTAAGTTATAATACATACCATGGACCCACAACAACTTTGAATTCCCCAAACCCTTCTTGAATGAAATTGTTCTATTTCTTATTCATTATTGTATAATGAATATATTGATGGCAGGGTATGTATGTTTTTCATATAGAGGAGCCACATATGGACTTTATGAATAAGTGCAAAAACCAAACATCATTTACGTCAAGCTAGATTTAGGAACTAGATGAGTCTGCGGGCATTTGTCACTTTGCAAGCAAAATAACTATTGTTTTGTGAATGGTTTTTTTTAGAGGTGGGAAGGTAAGCCACTATGGCCAGAGCCATAAGGTAAAAGATACCGGTGGTTTAGGGATATTTTGTACTACTTTTTCGATATTTATTTTATGAGATGATACTTGGATGCTTCATTCATTATTGGACCATTAAAAATAAGAATAATAGGGCCAGCCAAGTGGTGCACTGGTTAAGAGCTGGCTTAGGATGTCAGCTCTGAGCAGCAGGGCCCCGGTTTGGATCCCATATGAGGGCCAGTGACTGCTGTGCCATCTACAGCTAAGATGGTGAACAACAGCTCGACATGGAGCTGGGCTGCCTTGAGTTGCTGGTGATGGCATAGGCTGCAGGGAGGCTGCAGTGGGCTGCCATAAAGGTACTGTGAGTGGCCAGCAGCCAGCGTGAGCTGCCAAGAGCCGCTGTGAGGGGCCTCCCAATGGCTGGCGAGTGACTACCTCACCCAGGAAGAGCGCAATGCTAATACCAACATGGGCCAGTGAAGCAACGACCTCCACAACTAGACTGAAGAACAAAAGGACAGCAACTTGTCTGTTCCCCTCCCCCAATTCTCCAATAAAATCTTAAATAATAATAATAAAATAAGAATAATATGCGGAGTGTGGCATAGGGAATACATAGAAAACAGCCTAGCTATTTGCGACCATTGCTGAGGCATTTTTCCCAAATCTGGAAACATCCAAATTTCTGGTGATACACTAATTATATGTCTTTATTGTAGGGATTTATTTTCTTTACTTGTTAATTAGGGTATAAATTACTGTGCTGTAACAAAGGGAACCAAAAATATTGTAGCTCAGACCAAATGAAGTTTTATTTTTCGAGTATGTAACAGTCTAGCAATGCATGGGCTGTCCAGAATGAGTAGGCTGCTTGGTTCTACAATGCCTGAGAAGAAACTAGGTTTATTCTATCATGTTTCTTTGTCACTCCCATCCCCCAACCCCCACCATTGTTGTTGCCTGCTCCAGCATAGTCAGCACTGACACTATGCCCATATCAATCAATCTAGCCTGGAAAAAGGTGAAAAGAGGAAGTCGAGGGAAAGCAATTTTATTTTTAAAATAATGTGAGTAGAATGTTGCACACATGATTTCAATTCATCCTCTAATAGCCTAAAGTTAGTCAAATTGTCACATGCAGTTTCAAAGGTTTCTGAGAGATGGAATCTCTTGCTGGGAGTCCAAGCCCTGCTACAACTTTGAGTGGACTGTTGGTTTTATGCTCTTCAAAAGATAAAAATGGGAAGAATGATTGACAGTTTTTTCTACATTTGTTGTAACTGAAACACTTTTTCAAAAAGAATTGATTAGAACGGTCACGTGTTTCCAAGATTTTTAACAAGATAAATGAGAATTAATTTTGAAGCTTTACCATTAAGAAGTTCTTTGCTTAATTTGAGAAAAGTAGGCTTAATAAAATAGCATAATGGAAGTTATGCTGCAGCAATTGAATTAAAAAATGTTATAAAGAATTTTGATTGTAAAATTCATAAATAAATTTGGGTATGTAAATTTAAGGCTACTGTTTTATTTTTGCTAATTTGTTAATTTTTGTTGGCATCTTTTATTAGAAAGGAAACAGGGAAAAGTCTTAGGGAATTTTGAAAGAGATACAATCATTCTCTCCTAAAAATACACATAATGTACAATATAAGGGAAGTTTGTCATTGACCAGAAGGCTACAATTTTTAAAAATGGGATGAACGAGCATCTCCCAAAGTTGGGAGATAGAAACAAATATTAATATAGTAAATTCTGTTGTCAGATATTTACATGTTTTACTATGTGATCTTTCAACAAATACAAAACTGATAGTGATTTTTTTTCTCCTTTTCATTTTATTATCGATTGATATTAGTAATATTTTATTTTTTTATCTATGGTTGGGAATCAAAGTTTTGTGATTCCCAACCATAAAGAGAGTTTGTAAATATTCCTTCTTTTTCTGTTTTTCAAATAATTTTTGTAAGATTAAAATTTTTCATGTTCAATTAGTTGGTAGAATTCTCCAAGTCCTCTGATCCTAGAGTTTCCATGTGTAGAAGTCTATTATACATATTATGCAATTCATATTTTTTAATTTTTCTTGTTTCATTGTATCAAATTTTCAAAACAAATGGCATAAATGTATTTATATCTTTTTGTCTTGATAACATCTGTATAACATTCAGTATTCCTCCCTTTGATTATTTCTGATATTGGAAGTGTGTGTGCCTTCTTTTGCTGTTCCTTGAGCAGTTATGCTAAGGAGTTACCAATTTTATTAGAAATTTCCAGTGAAAACATTTTACTGTGTTGATTTTCTTATGCTATACTGTTTTCTACTTTATTAATTTTTGTTCACATATAACTTATTTCTGTCCTACCTTCTCTGCTATATAGTTTACTGTATAGATAAACAATTATTAACTCTATTCTATTCTACTATATGCAGTTTAAAGCTATTAATTTTCTTCTACACACTGCTATAGTTGCATTCTATATGTTTTATTAAGATATATTTTCAGTATCATTTGGCTCATACTATGTTCTATTTCATATTATATTTTATCCTCGTCTATAAATCTTAGGTTATGAAGAGGTATAGTGCTTAAATTTTAAATTGTTGGAAGTTTTCTTATCATTTTTGTTTTTTATTTCTTTATTTCAATGAGCATACATAACATACTCAGAATGATTTTAGTCCTATGACGTCTATTGGACCCTACATTGCAGCTGTGCATATATTTAATTTTAGAAAAATCTATAAAGCTATAATTTTAGAAATATGCATTTTATTAGAATGTTTTTCTACAAGTGTTCTGTACAGTATTTTATGCATGCAAATTACACAAAGTTTGATAATTGTTCTGCTGTTTTTTGTATCCTTACTGATTTTTGCCTAGGAGGTACAGAGAGACATCTGTTAAAATCCCCCATTCTGACTGTTAAAGTTTTTTATTTATCTTTTACTTTAACCATTTTCCTTCTTTATATATTTTTAGAGTATATCATTAAGGGTAGTTATATGTTCTTAGTTGATTAACCATTTTATCATTACAGGGTACCTGTTTCCTGATTTTCAGAAAATTTTGTCTGAAATCTGTAGAGCTGCACAAATGTCTTTACTGTTCAGTGTTTTCATCTCATGCCTTTATTTCATTTAAAAATTTTATCTTCCTTATATTTAAGGTTTGTCTCTTTCAAACAGCATGGATTTAGGATTTTACCCAGTCTGACAATCTTTGTGATTTTCAGAAAATTTTGTCTGAAATCTGTAGAGCTGCACAAATGTCTTTACTGTTCAGTGTTTTCATCTCATGCCTTTATTTCATTTAAAAATTTTATCTTCCTTATATTTAAGGTTTGTCTCTTTCAAACAGCATGGATTTAGGATTTTACCCAGTCTGACAATCTTTGTCTTCAAATTGGAGGAGTTAGACTTCAAAATTGATGTAATTACTGATTTATTTATATTCCCTGAGTCTTACATTTGTCATTTCCATTCTGCTATTTTTTTCCTTTCAAGTGAGTTTTTTGTTAGTTTTTGTCTTTAGTTTAGTTTTTGTTTCTTTTCTTTTTTCTTCCTTTTTTTCTTATTTGTAATCGCATTTTTCATTCTAAACTTTTCATGTGATTCTTCTTTATACATTGATTTCTTTCCAGAGATATCCTTTTCATTCATTAGCTTTCAGAGAGTTTGTAATTGCTTCCTACATTATTTTTATAATAGTTATTTTAACTCCGTCATATTGTTTTCAACATCTGTGTCATCTTGGCATTTGCATCTGTTCCATGTGCATTGATATTTGCCTCATTTATGTATCATATATATATAAGATTTTATTGGGGAATTGGGGGAGGGAACAGAATTGGGGGATCAGGGAAGGGGAACAGATAAGTTGCTGTCCTTTTGTTCTTCATTCTAGTTGTGGAGGACGTCGCTTCACTGGCCCATGTTGGTATTATCATTGTGCTCTTCCCAGGTGAGGCAGTCACTCACCAGCCATTGGACAGCTGCTCACAGTGGCTCATGGCAGCTCACAAAAGCGCACACCAGCTGCCGGCCAGCCCCACTGCAGCCTATGTTGTGGCAGGTGACTCATGGCTGCCCAGCTCCAGGTGGGGCTGTTGTTCACCATCTTAGCTATAGAGGGCACAGCCTCACTGGTCCATGTGGGATCTGAACCGGAGCCCTGCTACTCAGAGCTGGTATCCCAAGCCTACTCCTACTGAACGCTCCACTTGGCCAGCCGATATCCTATATAATTTTTGTTGTTGTTGTTGTTGTTGTTGTTGTTTGTTTTTTTGGTGTTTTTTTTTGAGGGCAGTGTCACTGGCCCTCATATGTGGGACGAAACCGGAGCCGCTGGCTTCCCAAGCCAGCGCTTAACCACCGTGCAACTCGGCCGGCCCTATATTTTGAATACATTATGAAACACTGAGTCTTGTTTAAATCCTAAAAATAATGTTGATCTTTTTTAGAAGGCAGTCAACATGGTTAATTTCAACCCACAACTTCCATCCTACCTTCTGTGGGCTGTAGTTCTATGACAGTTCAGTTTTCAAAGCAGTTTTAGTGCTATTCTGATTCGTCCACTGGGTGCCATCAATCTGGAACCTGGGCTTTGGTCTATCTATTAGTTCAGTTTTCAAAGTTTTTGCTGTGCTGAATAGGATCAGATCCACTGGATGAGACATTTAAGGATGAGCCCAGGATATCACAAACAATATCATGGAGTCACTTTCCCAAATTCCTTCCTCTCAGTGATATCTCCTCTTCTCAGCTACGTATCAAAAGAGTTGGACTTTGATTTCCTGGCTCCGCTGTACACTTCTGAAATTTTATTTGTATGAGAGGGGCCAAGCTGTAAGAAGGAAGACAGAGGAAAAGATAAAGAATTTTTGTCCCCATATTCTTGGAACCACTGAACAGAGATGAAAGTTCCCCTCCATCAGCGTTTTTGCTCCTGCTGCTGCAATCACCATAGAATTAATTGGGGACTGGAGAGAGGAAAAACAGAGAAAAACAAAACAAAGATGAGGGATTTTCATTCTCTCTCTGAACTTCAGGAGTTGCCTTTCCTTTTCCTGTAACTGGAACTACGGGACTTCTGGAGCTCTATTTTTCTGGTATCACTTCCATTCATTGGATTCTGCCTGGTAGATACTGCTGAATCACAAATGATAAATTTTCCACCAATTTGGGAACATTTCAAATTCCAGTCTTCCTCACTAGCCTGACTGCTAGTACTTACATTTTAGAAAGCTCAATGGCTGCCTTATGCATTTTATCCAGGTTTTCTTGCTGCATACAGTGAGAGAAATACAATGGGACAAGTTTACGCTATCTTATCTAGAATTGAGAGTTCTGAGGGTCTCTCTTACTTCAAGCATTGATATGAACCTCCCTCTGCTTTTGCCATCCTCTTTCCTTCCCATTTTCTTCTTCATGGATTTTCTTTTCTCCATTTCTTTTCTTTTCTCCATTATTTGGAAGAAAGGGGGCTGAGGTAGGCTAGCAATGAAATTGGACAGGGAATGCAAATTTAGGAAAGAATGGAGACTTTCAATATGTAGATGATAAAAAATGAGAAATGAGCTGTAATAGTACAATGCCTAACTGAAGGGGAAGGGGCACAGTAAAATATTTTAAATTTCAAAATTACAGATTAGGGCATACCTTTAATTCTTATTGAAACTTTTATTAGTATTTTGGTCTACCTAAGTAGCTCTTTAGAAGTTACCAACAAATAGGAACTCAACACAGTGAAAAATCTCAGCCTCATATCTCAAACCATAGCATAATCTTGTGGATGCTCACAGCTATAAAGAGAATAGTACTTTGAAACAATATGACAGTATGTATTCACTGAAAAGATACATTTCAGACATTATGATGAAATAGAGGTTTTGCTTAGAGCAGAAAGAAACAATAAGTGAGTAATAATCTTTAAAAAATTCCTATAATTGTAAAAAGTTTAGTTCTATGTTAAATTTTCAGTATGATATTTCACAATAAATACAAAAATAATATTATTTACAAAATATTTAAGGCATTTTATTTTCATCATAAAATCAATAAATGGAGGAAATGCTAGGTTGAACTGTATTCTAAAAAGGGAACATAAAAAGAAAAAGCCAGTAATGCCTAGCCCCATAGGATGCTGCAATTTAAATAGAAATACTTATAAGAAAAATCATTATAATAGTAGATTAAAGGCACTGGGTGTGAGTGCAGGCCTGAAAGACCACTAGTAATATAGCAAGGATACTGCATATGTATGAAAGCACATTAAATGATAATGAAAATGAGGCCCATGTTTTAATGAAGTGTTTATATTTGGACATGCTGGTCATGACTAGAAAAAACAATACAATTAATTTCACATTCTTTCCATTCTTCTTTTTATTTATTTATTCTTTTATTTTATTTTTTTTTTTTATTTTTTTTTTGAGGGCAGTGTCACTGGCCCTCATATGTGGGACCCGAACCGGGGCCGCTGGCTTCCCAAGCCAGAGCTTAACCACAGCACCATTCAGCCGGCCCTCCATTCTTCTTTTTAAACTTGAGGATTCCACAGTGGTATTTTTAACTACTTTTGGGAAATTTCCCTGTAGCTTCCTTCCTCTTAAAATCTTTGGGAAAACATTCTTGAAGGATTTGTTGTATGCATTTGTATTTCTATGTGTTTGTGTTAGTATGGTCAATGATTTTTTCCGTCATTTGGATTCTTCAACATTTTTTTATGGTCCAGACCAGATGTTAACACCCAGAACATATCAAATTAAGAAGCAGTAATTTTAAAATTCTGATTATTATATGTGATGATTTAATAATTGTTAATGATAGTAAAGTATCATAATTAGCATATATAGTCCATTGGTTTTATTAAAATAATATAATTAAATTCTATAAAGGAGCTTTTTGAAAAATTACTAATTTTTTATAATAAATAATACAGAGTTCTATTAATTATAATGTTTTCACTAACATCAAGAGGAGGAATAGTATTACCTTGATCAACTCAGTGAAGTCACATAATATATAAACCTATGAGGACCTGGAAATGTTTGATGAATGCTTAAAGATGGGGCCATATACTTCTTTGTAAGCAGCCTCTTCATTACTTCATGACAATGTCTTTCTCACATTGTGAATTACAAGAAACTTTAAGGAAGACATATTTATGTGTAACTTCTCTCTAGATTGATAAATAGACTTATTATTTTGAGGAAAATTCACTGTGACTAGAATCCTGTCAAAAAGAAGGCAAAGGCAAGAGAGTAGGTACAATGCATATGTGTTATAAAGTATAAAGAAATGAGCAATAGCGGGAAATCCTTTTGATATAAAGACTTAAGTGAAGAACAAATGGATGGTTATTCAGAATAATTGTACACCAAACTACAGCTCTGTAATAAAAAATTTTAGAATAAATGAAGCTGGAGTTGGGTTAGTAGATTATCTGGATGAGTGCAGAGAAATGTTCCTTTCAAGAAGTTGAATTTTATGTGCAACTTCCATGATATTTTCACAATTATCCACTAATTTATTAATGCTTCATTTGCATGCCAAATTTGTGACATTTTGGAAGCAGTACAAAAGATTACTATGTTCAATCTAATTCAACAAGGATTCATGAATCCACTTATGTATTCAGGCACTACAAAGAATACAAAAGAGATAATAAAAACTGCCCTCCACCCTCAAGTAACTTCTAAACTACTGGGAATGACATATGGCACCATTAAATAAGTAAGTAACTGCTAAAACAACTGATGCAAAGATTAGGTACTATAGAATTTCAGATTGCAGAGGGAAAAAAAGACTTGAATGTTCACGAAGTTTTTATGAAAGAAGATAGCATTTTTGTTGTCACTGATAGGAATTTTCAAAAATTTATATCCAACCAACAGATTTTATCACTATCTATGTTTGAGAGGATGTGCTATATGGTGCAGAACATAAAAAAATGATTGAACCATGTCCTCAAAGATTTTGTTATCCAGACAAAAATAAGACAAGTTCCCAAATAACTGTCACATAAGGCAGAATGTTATATATCGCAAATGAAATAAATATACAAGAAAAATATAACGAAGTTCAGAGAAGGGAGTTATCAAGTAATGAAAAGATTCAGGAAAATATGTCATTTAAAACATGGCATTTCAAATGGTGTTCTAGGGAAAGCTTAGAATTTTAGCTGTCTGAAACAGAAGTAACTCCTTCAGTAAGAAACAATAGGAACAAAAGCTCTGGAGGCAGGAAAAGCACAGGGTCTATTTGACATAAAGTAAATAGTGGTAAATAGGTGTAGAATATGGAATGAATTGAACATTGTCCTGAAAAATCAGGAGCACTAATCTAACTTCTCTAAGTGATGAAGAGTCATTTGAAGTTTTAAACTGGGAATAACTTGGTTAGAGCTGTGATTTAGAAAAGTTACTGGAAAAGAAAATTTTAAGGGTAAAATGAAGAGGAGGAATATGGGAAATAAAGGGATAAATATCTTTCACCTAAAGTATTTTGGTGCTATGAAATCGGTTCTGTCTGAAATTAATATAGCTGCCCAGCTTCTTTTTGATTAGTGTTAGCATGGTATATTTTTCTACACACTTTTACTCTTTATCTATATATGTCTTTATATTTAAAGTGGGTTTCTCATAGATAACATGTAGTTGATCTTGCTTTTGATACACTATTGATCTCTGTCTTTTAACTGGTGTATTTAGATCATTAATATTTAATGTGATTATTAATATAGTTGGATTAATATTTACCAGATTTGTTGCTGTTTTCTATTTGTTTACTTTGTTTTCTGTTCTTGTGTTGTCTTCCAGTCTTTTTCTGTCTTGTGTGGTTTTAACTCAGCATTTTATATGATTCCGTTTTTTTTCCTTTCTTAGCATATTGATTATACTTCCTTTATTCCTTTTTTTTTGTTTTAGCTGAGTCATCTTGCCACCTGTTGGCAGCTCAGCAGCAGCTCAGCTCGGGCTGGGCATCGAACTGCTGTTGCTCAGAGCTCAGCTCACACTCTTGAGCGAACTGTTAGCCAACTGAGCCACTCGGCCAGCCCCTTGTATTACTTTTTGTAATATACATTTACAACTGATCCAGTCCAACTTTCAAATAACACAATACTGCTTCCAAGGCAGTGCAAGTACCTTATAATAACAAAGTATTCCTAATTCCTCCTTTCCATCCCTTGAGTTATTGCTGTCAATCACTTTATTTATACATAAACTATAATCATTGAAGACACTGTTGATATTATTATTTTCAACAAACTGTTATCTTTTGGATCAATTACAAGTAAGAAAATTAAGTTTTTATTTACAACCTCTTATTCCTTTTCAAATGTTCTTCCTCATGTAGATCCAGATTTCTGATTATCATTTGCCATCTCTCTGAAGATATTCTTTTAACATTTTTTTTTTGCAAGGCATGTCTACTAGGAACAATATCCCTTAATTTTTGTTTGAGAAAGTATTTCTCCTTCACTTTTAAAGGATAATGTCATAGGATACAGGACTCGGTTGGTGGATTATTTTTCTCTCAAAACTTTAAATATTTCATTCTACTCTTTTCTTGCTTGCTGTGTTTCTGAGAAGTCGGATGTAATTATTTTCTTTGATCCTCTATAGATAAGATGTTTTTCCCCCTTCTGACATATTTCATGAGTTCCTTTTCCCCTCCCTTTATAGGAGCCCCCTTCTCTCTCATCTTCACTGTGAGAACATGAAAAAGCTTCAGAAGTAAAACTCACAAAAGTGTGGGCACACTCCCTAACACTAGGCCACCCTGCAGTTTTCAACTGTAAGACATCTCCACACTAAGCTTCAAGCAATTCATCACTATTCATTTATGAGGTGTGATTTAAAAAATGCAGTAGAAGGGCCGGCCGAGTGGCACGGTGGTTAAGCGCTGGCTTGGGAAGCCAGTGGCCCCAGTTCGGTCCCACACATGAGGGCCAGTGACACTGCCCTCAAAAAAAAAAATGCAGTAGATGGTTAAATTTAAAAAATGTATTACAATAAAAGACACATTGCCATTAATCCCCCTCAAAATATTCCCTCTTACTTTGAACACACCTATCCCGTCGTTCTTGCCATTTTCTGAAGCAGTTCTGGAAGTCCTCTTTAGTGAGTATCTTTAGCTGTGTTGTCGTGGCTGCCTCTATGTCCTGAATCGATTCCAAAGGTGTTTCTTTCATGGTCATTTTGATTTGGGGGAAGAGCCAGAAGTCACACAGTGCCAGACTCAGTGAATAAGGTGGATGAGGACACACCGCAATGTTTTTATTTGACAGAAATTGCCATACACCAGAAACAATGTGTGACACGGAGTGTTGTTATGATGGAGGATGAAGAAAAGATGCTCACGGAAGAGGACTTCCAGAAATTCTTCAGACAGTGGCAAAAACAATGGGATAAGTGTGTTCAAAGTGAGGGAGAGTATTTTGAGGGGGAATAATGGCAATGTCTCTTTTACTGTAATACATTTTTCCTTAATTTAAGAAAGGTGTGTCTTTTGATCACACCTCATATGTTTGCCTACCTTGATACTGGTTCCTGTGAAAGTTTCTCTCATGGGTTTCTATTTGCATAAGTTATGATTCCTTGTATCTGCCTGTCTGTCTTTATAATTTTGTGGGCAGCAGTTTGCCCTGCAACCTCGATTTTCTGATGGATCTAAAAACAAGTGTTTATTTTCAGTTTATTCAGATTTTTACTTGTTGAAATGCAGTGACAACTTACAAGGTCTTTACATACTAGTTGGAAACGGAAAGACTGATAAATAGCTTTTATAATCACAAGTTCAGAATAAAACAAAAAAAAGAGAAAAATAAAGAAAAAAAAATATATATATATAATCACAAGCTCAGAAAGGAAAATGTGACAATTTAAGTTAAGATGATAAAGTATAAATAAAGAGATCAAAAAATTGGGTATAAAGGGTAATTTAGATAAAGGCTTATAGATGACATCAGATATTTAAGCTTACAATAAATTACAGAAATCAAATGGTGAGGAAAGGCTATGTTTGAAAATAATGTGAATACAGTTTGGGTTGTTTTAAGTTTGATGAAATACCCTAATTAATCATAAATCTATATCACCAGTCTTGACGTTGATCTATATTTCTTATTGTCTACAACATATATCTGATTCCACTGTCTTAATTTTGTGAATCCACCAATTCTAAGCCACTGGAAAACTATATGTTCAGACCACATAGAAAACTACATTGTATCATGCTTTAATGACATTCACTCAGGAATATATACTATAAGTGGCTAGTCCTGTGCAATGATAGAGGGTTTGTTGTTGTTTTTATTATTATCTGCATATATTTCAACTACAGACCATTCAAAACATAGAAACAAATGCTGAAGAACTGCAGGTAATTTTATAGTATGTATACATTTGACTCTTTGCACTATAATGTATTGGCATGATACAGTTACAATCAAAACACTAGAAGGATAAATGTTTAAAAAATGGTTCTAATTCTATCAGAGAAAAATAATCATGTGATAGTATTAGATAAAAGATTAAAAATGAATAATAGAGAACTTTTCCTATAAGATATTAATACAATTAAAAGCTACATATTTTAAAGTAGAGTGATTTGGTGAGAGAATACATAAATGGAGATATTGGAGACATCAGTGCATCAAAATAGAAAAGGAGGGCCGGCCGAGTGGTGCAGTGGTTAAGCGCTGGCTTGGGAAGCCAGCAGCCCTGGTTCAGGTCCTACATATGAGGGCCAGTGACACTGCCCTCAAAACAAAACAAAACAAAACAAAACAAAATAGAAAAGGAATAGTCCTTATATAATCAAGACTTCAATAAATAATAAACGTTGCATCACAAGTTATTTAAAAAAATGTAAAAGCCATGCCTAGATTATTGATAAACTAGTTGGGGAAAATTAGATTATTTTTTTTCAATATACTGAAATGAATTTTTAGATGAAATGAAAAATTAGCTATCAAAATATTCTTAAATGATTACATCTTAGAGGAAAATAATTCTAAACATACAGGTTATATAAATCATATTTTTGGATGAAAAAAATCATCCAAATAGAGAAAATAAGGAAATATATATGAAAATTAAAACCTAAGCAAATTAAGCAAATAGAGAAATAAAATGGCTGACATACATATAATATTTATAAATATAGAGACATATAAGCTGAAATATATATATATATAATATATATCTACATATTATAATATCATGTGAAAATCAATGAGAAACAAAAATATGAAAATACTACAACTAGTCACTACACAGTTAATATTTATATGGAAAAGACAAAAATTATAATAAAAGTATACTGAATCTTTCTATAAAAGCAACAGACATTAGTAATCAGTACTTTTTTGATAATTGAATATGGATGAGGAAGCATAGCTGACATACCAGACGGCTTAAAGATTTTACCCAATGATTTCCATGGAAGATGTGAATAATGAGCACTCACTTTCAGAAATTGAAAGTACCAGAGACTTGGGGATGTAAGGATGACCAGACAGGTTGAAAGAGGAGTATTTGTTGAAATATTTTACCAAGAACAGCTAAGAATCCAGATCATCACCTAAAGCTAGGCGAGCCATGTAATTACACCTTTTCTAATGTACAGACATAGAACATTTATTTGGGGGAAATTGAAACCAAAATCTCTTAACTAAAAGATGTTAATTTAATGGGATAGAATTTGGAGCATTTTAAGTCTACATACTGAATAGTGACTTACCCAGGTCCATTTCCCTACTCAGAGTTCCTGTATCAAGTGTATGTGTTCCAGAATGGATATGAGAAAATTTACCTTTGGAAAAGCTGAATGCTATATAACTGTTGTCAGAGTCTGTTTCTTCTGTCTTTCTACAGTAGTTTTCATATATTTAATACAGAGTATTTTATTGAGTTGTCTGTTTCTCACCAGATTATAAACATCTTGAAGGCTGGCATGGGGTCTTACTTACTTTTGTATGCTTGGAGATTTACACAGTACTTGACAAAGAGCAAATGTTTGTAAATGTTTTGAATTGTTATTTGAAATTTTATCAAGTCTCTCTTTGTGTATTATGGTAGAAAAAAACATATATTTTTACTTGCGAGATCAGAGCTTATACCTTCAATATGTTACATACTTACATGTTCTTTAATAGGTTATCACTCAACTTCTCTAAATCTCATTTTTAAAAATCGGTCAACTGAGAATAATAACAATGATAATCATAAATTTAAGTTTTTGACACAGCACATTGCGAAATAACAGCATATAAATGGAATAAAATCCCAGTTAAACTAAGAAGATAATCTGAATATGTCTGATACAATAAATAAAATGAATAAACTCAACATGTCAAAACTAACATTTTTATACATGCTAAATAAAGTAAGCAATCAAAATGAGGGTATCTGTATCAAACACTGCATTCTGCTTTTAGGATTAAAATAATTCTAATAGATGTTATTAGAGTTCAGTACTTTATTAAAGTGTTCTCTTTCGATATAAAATTTGTGGAATTTGCTTACGTTCACACCTGCCTTAGTTTAATATGCATACAGAACTCACCAGGGGCAACAGAGACTAACAGTAAGCCTAGTAGTTAGGAGAAAATAACCTCTGTTTCTAACATTGTCAATTCAAAATATAAATAGCACAAAATGTCACAAATCTGTATTTAACTAGAAGGTCTGCATCATTACCATTTTCTTCATTTCTTAGAATCTGTTATTGAGAAATAGGAGTTTGTAGGAATCATATGGAGTTAGAAGAGTGTGAAAACATGGGTTGTAGGTAATTAGAATAAGAATTACTAATCATTGCAACCTAATGAGAAACAATGGTAGGAATTCAGGTTTCTGTGGCATAAATCCAGTGAAATTTGAAAAGCACACATTTGAAAAATCAATCTCTCTAAACTCCAACTTTTCATCTCTAAAATCAGAAAGGTAATGCCTACATTTACTTTTTCATAAGTATGTTATGAGCCACTAATTGGAAAAGATTTTGAGATATGAAAACTGAAAAGTATTTTTAAATTTTATTTAAAATAAACAATATGTTTGGTAAACATAAAATGAATTTTCAGTTTACCAAGCTCAAGGACCATTATTTTATAATTAAATATACAATAGTAACAGAAAGGAGAGCTAAAAATCAATTTAATATTTACAGTTTATGTCTAAAACAAAAAGATAGTTATTATGCATTAGGCAATTTGAATAGGTTATTTTTAATACTATGAATAAAATATCATTTTATATATTTTACATGACAATATATGTGAGAAAAAAATTGTTTCAGTGCTTTCACTCTCAAGCTTATTTTTTAAATATTGAAATTAAATATCAATTATGTTATATTTTCTTAAATAAAATATATTCCCATCAGAGTTGAAAAATTACAATGAGCCATCAAACTAAGAAACAGTAATTTCATTAAAATATGGCCTTTTTCTATATCTAAAAATTTTCACTTTTCACTCTAGGATACAGAGATAACAAATACATCTCATCTCTTATGTGTTTAGATCAGTCATTTTAATATTATATGTTAATGACAGTGTACTTGATTTTAAATTTTCTCTAAATCAGAAAATAGATTATAAATTAATTCAAATATGTAAAAGTAAGACTTTTTTATTAAAATGGTATATCCCTTCCAATTGTCCAATGGTTTCTTTACCAGTTTTGGTAACAGACATTACAGATTTACATAACTGAATGGTTATGCATTTTCCTACATATGGATGACCACTTCATTGTCAATTTAAATATTTACCTTTATACAATACTATGTTTTCAAAACATATTTCTTAGTATCCATTTGAGTACGGTGGTATAGAAATGGGAAAAAATGATAAATCTTTTGACTGACTAAAGTCCAATGTGACACAGGTATCTACTGACAAGGTGCTCTATGTGAAGTCACCTTGAATTGAAGATTGAAATAAAATCACAGTTCACACAGTGTAAAATCACTTTTTGTGTCATCCTTGAGGTTCCTGGGATACCTCACATTTCTCTTCCATGTATTGGGCTTTAAATTCTTTTCCTCTTGATTCTGAGTCTCTCCCTTCTATCTTACCTTTTGTGTAAACCATTCTTCCACAAACTGAAGTTCCTACAGTCCTTTTCCTGGGCAATTCTGGCAGGTCAAAATTGATACTTCGTTATACAGCACACTTTAGTTCTCTTAATGGGCTCCCAGAGAGTATCCTAAAGATTCCCTCTATTGCGGTCAAGGCAGTCTTTCAAGGTATTTTCTTTAACAAAGGGCCACACAACTGAGAGTGAGATTATTCTGAGATTTTAGGAAGCAAACAAGTCTGTATCAGCTGTAACTCTAAATTCATTAATTCTATGACACCTTTGATGGTAGACGGTATCACAGAATTAATGACAGTTTTAATTGGGCAAAAGAGCAAAGGCTTGATACCATGATTACTTATTTTACATTGATTATAAGACATCCTTGGATTATGCGTTTTTGTGTATATCATTTTAGTATATGTTTATTGTACAAATTACAGTAATACTTTGGTTGGCAAGCATAATTTGTTCCAGAAACAAACTACTCATATTGCAAGACATCACTTGTTTACCAAGTTAAAATATATTAGAAATGTTTGCTCCTCTTGCAGAACACTCACAAACCATGTACTTGCATATATGAGTTTATATTTTAATATAACAGTTTTGTAAGTAGGTGCTATCTCCATTTTACAAATGAGGATACTAACGCTCTAGGTATAAGGGAAGTACCCATGTTCTCTCAAACCCTAGGTGAGGTAGAATTTGACATGGATATTCTCATTCCAATTCCAGAAATCTTTCTACTACACAATTAGAGTCAAAAAGTCAGGAAAACTTTTATGTTAGTCAATAGAACATTTATAGAGTGGTTGGAAAATGCAATATCAAGAAAATGTGGCATAGAACATTGATAATGTTATTTCTGGTAATCATTAAGGGGATACTTCACTGAGAGTGGAAGGCAGAAAATGTTTGACTATGAAAGGGAAAAGCTAAGGTGAACATTGTAGGAGAGCTATTCTATCTTAAACATAATAATACATGCTTCCTTCTGTAAGATTCTTAATTTAAAATGTATATTTACATATAGACCATATATGTACATAATCATTTTCTAGATTTTTGGATTGATGCTCTTCTATATAATCTAATCATTACTGAAGCATTGTGTCATTGTGAAATTGGTGATATTTTTTCTCACTATCTCATATAGCATCACTCAAGGATTTAGTAACAAGAAACACATTGGTAGAATATACTTTTAGGCCTCTGGGAGAAAAATGCATTAGTATAAAAAGCCACAAGATATATTGAATGAATTTCCTTATGATGCTGATGCTAAATTTTCCTTTAGATGCCTCTATCTAAAACTTTCTTTGATATGATTATACTTTGAAAATATGTTATGATATTTGAAAAGGAAAAGCAGTTGCTTAAAAATCATCTTCTCGTAATACCCAAGGTTCTTCCAGTTCCATAGCTCAGTGTTTCTAAGTTATTGAATTTGGAAATATAATTTCCATTTGAAGCTAAAAATCCTGAAGAACAGAGACAGTAGACTTTTAAACCTTTATGAAATATTGGAGAGCCCAAACTTAATAATGAAAATGGTTTGATTGATCATGGCTACGGGGTCTAGAAGAGGCCCGGCTGTTTGCCCTTTGCATTGGGAGCTAAGTATAAGAACAGTGAGACAGCTAGGAGAATTATGAGGCCCTCCAACCTGACCCAAGTCTAAGGTCTCTGACAGCAGCACTGAAATCAAGCCCGAGTACTCTGGCTCTGCTGGCTTCCAGCCTGAACACTCTATTATATCATTATCAGCCTTAATAACAGTTGTTGTAGTTTTTATTAAGTTAACCCAGGATACTAAGAAAATTTCGAATATATTCATGTGGCTTTTCAAAATCTAGTCATTTATGCAGAGAACAGTTGAAAATTAATTTGCACACTATTGTCCACCTAAGTTTATTTTAATTATAGAAATGTGTATTTTTCTCCTGAATTCAGCCACTTTGACAATACAATACCAAATAATGAATGGGAGAGGGGGAAAGATTCATCATAATGAGTGGCAGAGTAGAGAGAGGATATATTCCAAAAGGCTGTTCAGAGGTCCTGCATTTCATAAGTCCAAAGAGACTGCCTATAGAAAACCACTATTGTCATCTGTTCTTATTCATGTTTACAAAAGGTTACATTTTGTGTTGTGACACAGTCTCTCTTCCACAAGTGTAAAATTTATAATTTAGTAGACTCTAAATTTTCAATAATAACCATTAACTTTTTTAAAGTTATATGAGGTGTGATCAAACAGCGAATGTTCAAATAAAAAAAATTATTGTAGTAAAGGGCACATTGCCATTAATCCCCCTCAAAATACCACCCCCCCTTGCTTTGAACACACTTATCCCATCATTCTTGCCACCTTCTAAAGGAGTTCTGGAAGTCCTCTTTCGTGAGTGCCTTTAGTTGCGCTATTGTGGCTGCCTCGATGTCCTGAATCATTTGACTTTGGGGAAGAGCCAGAAGTATCACGGTGCCAGGTCCGGTGAATAAGGTGGATGAGGACGCACCATAATGTTTTAACTTTGACAGAAATTGCCATATACCAGAAGCAATGTGTGACACGGAACATCGTCATAATGGAGGATGGTTTATGGCACACTTTAAAGCATACCTTCTCTCAACCGTAGCTCACACCCGACTGACTGCACCAAACAATTTAAAATTTGTCACACACTGTTACTAAGGTTCAACATGTCACTTCCCATATTGAAGATCCCTGCCTTTCCATTGGATGGCACTCAGCAGCAACATTAACTGTGTGATTTGATCACAACAGAAAGGATCTGTGCCACACATCACTTCTAGTACAGCAATTTCTGTCAAATAAAAACATTACAGTGTGTCCTCATCCACCTTATTCACTGGATCTGGCACCGTGGGACTTCTGGCTCTTCCCCAAAGTCAAAAAGACCATGAAAGGAAAACATTTTGAATCAATTCAGGACATGGAGGCAGCCACAACAGCACAACTAAAGACATGAAAGAGTACTTCTAGGGCCGGCCGAGTGGCACAGTGGTTGAGTGCTGGCTTGGGAAGCCAGCGGCCCCGGTTCAGGTCCCACATATGAGGGCCAGTGACACTGCCCTCAAAAAAAACAACAACAAAAAACAACAACAAAAGAGTACTTCCAGAACTGCTTCAGAAAGTGGCAAGAATTATAAGTGTGCTGGAAGGAAGGGGGATTAATTGCAATGTGTCTTTTACTGTAATAAATTTTTATTTAAACATTCACCATAGTTTTTTTATTGTACCTCATATTTTCATAAATTACTATAAAACTCCTTTTTATTATAATTGCAATCTTTTAACATAAAAGTCTCCATATGGGTGGCCAGGTGGCTCAGTTGGTTACAGCGTGAGCTCTGAGCAACAGGCTTGCTGGTTCGATTCCAACATGGGCCAGTGAGCTGCACCCTCCACAACTAGATTGAAGACAACGACTTGAGCTGAGCTGCTGCTGAGCTGCCAGTGGCCAGCTGGATGGCTCAGTTGGTTAGAGTGTGTGCTCTTAACAAGAAGGTTGCTGGTTTGACTCCCACATGGATGATGGTGGGCTGTGCCCCCTGAAATTAGATTGAAAACAGCAACTGGACTTGGAGCTGAGCTGCACCCTCCACAACTAAGATTGAAGGACAACAACTTGACTTGGAGCTGATGGGTTCTGGGAAAATCACACTGTTCACCAATAAAGTTTTTAAAAAAGTCTCTGTAAGGTAATATACAATGAAATGATTTTTGAACATACACAAGCCAACTTTTCACCACATAGATGTTGCACCAAAAGGGAGAAAGAAAAGACCAATAATATTCAAATTTTTCTATGCCAACAAGAAATTAAGGACTGGTTATTTCACTGAGTGTTCAGTTAAATGGCTAATAAACACTTTCAAGCATTTTATGAAATTAAAGTATTTCATGATTTTAAAAATTCATTTAATATCTGAGGACAGATCTTTTTTATACAAGCTATGCTGCCTTTTCACCTGAGATGGGTATATTATTAAACAACAGACTGGTTTATAATGAGTGGAATATCCACCTCAGCCTTCCTTTAGAAAGTCAGGGGATTATGACATGCAGCATGTATGAAGATGCTTGGTTTCTCCACATCCTCTTTCTATCATTCACACTGAACTGGAAGTTGTTTCAAGGGAAGTAATGCTATTTGCCTCAATCACAGCTCCTGTTTCTGAAGTACACCAGGGCAAACGGGGACATAAGTTAACCTCTAGTTCTCTGGTCAGTATAAATATTTCACACACAAAAGAAGCTGCTACAAGCTGCTTGAAGATGTCCCAAGAAGATTCAGGCCAAGATATGCTGTCCAGCCACAAACCTTCATTATTTATTGATTATTTTGTTATAAGAGAGCTTGAATGGCATGTTGGAAAAGGTTGACAAGGAAGAGTACTAGAAAAAAAATTAATCCTGGCCCCACCCTTGCAGACTCTGCTCAATAAAATAAATGTGTACCATGGACCATAACTGTCCTCCTAGGAAGGCACATTTGTGACCATACACTGTTATTGGAGCATGGTCCCTGGGAATCATGTCCCCTTTCTCAAGCAATTTTTTTTGTGTGTGTTTTTTTAGGGCCAGCAGAGTGATTCAGTTGGTTAAGAGCTCACTCAAAAGTGCGAGCTGAGCTCTGAGCAACAGCAATTTCATGCCCAGCCTGAGCTGAGCTGCTGCTGAGCAGCCAACAGGTGGCAGGATGGCTCAGCTGAAAAAAAATAAAATAAAAATAAAAGCAGTTTTTTGTTTTTTCCTTTTCTAAGTGTTTTCTTTACAACCCCATACACTATTCTCCCTGAGAAGGATAGTGGTAAACACAAAGTTTTCCATCTTGTAATATTACCAAGGATGCTGTTCTCTGGCACCCTTTATTGATGGGTCCCTCTTGTAATTGCCCTATTGGTCTCTATTTTATTCACATGTGGTTCAATTCTTGGGTCCAAATAATCAACAGTAATCACCACTGAGACATGTTTAGTTGTGAGAGAGTTTCTACCTTTCAGATCAATATCACAGTTAAGGGAGTTTTTCATATCAATCCTTTCAATGCTAAAAGGATACAGGAGACAAAAGAGAGATGCAGAAGGGCCACATGTACAGAGAAGGAACCATCCTTATTTCTGGAGACATCTGACACAGGTTTGTAGTTAGGGATTCAAGATATTGAGTATGAAAAATGTAAAGCTGACAAAGTCTGCAAATTAATAAAGTTTCTTCATCAATTTCTGATGAGTCTACTGCCTTGTTTTACTTGGGCCAATGCTGATTTCTGCTTTGGTTACAGAGACTCCTCCTTCTTGGCAGAGAAGAAAGGACAAGAATTGTAGTTCAAACTAGCCAATTCAGAAAAGACAACACCAAAAGGAGAACAAGGTTATGTACACATTTTACTTTTTAAAGTGTCTGTCTCCTAATTGACAACAAGCTCCACAAAAACATGGATAGCATTGGTCTTTCTCATCATTGTGTCCTCAGGATTCGGTAAAGTGCTTGGTACATAGTAACTTCTCAATAAATATACATGCTGAGTTGACTGTATATTATCTGAGCAAAAATTCTGAAGCAAAGCAAATGTCATTTGCTTAATGTTTGGGGGGGAAATATTAGTTTTGATAAAATCCAAATCCTATAAATGTTTTCACAGGAATATTTGGAAACACAGAGGAAAAACAAGGGTGGTGGAGAATGGATTTTATAGGTTAGATCCTTGGGAGGTAAATTCTTAAATTGGTATTTGAGTGCAATAAGTTTACCAGGGAGTAGCCTCTGGGAGAATGAAAGAAGATAGGAAAGAGGTGTGATATAGTCTCAAGAAAGGCCTCAGCTGATCCCTGGAGCTCTGGTGCTTGAGAGCTCTCAACTCCTTGAGAATTAGCTGCAGTCAGGAAAAGGAACCTGGATTTTTTATATCCCCACCCCTGATCACTAACCAAATAAGGTTTGCCCTGGGAAGGGGTGTGTGTGTGTGTGTATGTGTGTGTGTGTGTGTGTGTGTGTGTGTGTGTGTGTGTTCTATGGTGAAACAAAATACTGTAGCAGAGGGCAAAGCCTTGAAAAGGATACAGCTGATGACTCTCAGCAGCCAACAGTCTCAGCAGCTGGGAGAACCTGGACTCTACCTGATGTTACCCACTACAGTGACAAAGGGTACAGTTCAGAAGGGGCTTCTAAAAACCATGGCTTAAGGATCAAAATTATAGCACTGACTCATGACAAACAGATACACCAAAAGAAAGCAAAGGCACAGTGGCGTGAAAGGTAATAATGTGTTCAAGAAAGTACAAATATAAATTATATATAATATTTATAATTTATGACAATGGTAGATGATAGAAGTGGAGAATTTAGCAAGTGCTAATCATGTGTCAGGACCATATAATTATTTTACCTAGACAGTAGAGTCAAATATTATTTATGGTAATCTGGACAAAAAGCACTAATGCATTAGTGTCATATTCTTTCCTTCTTCTGGCCAGATTTCTAAGAGTTTTTCTTTATCTATATATGTCCCCTGTCTCTCCCTTGCTGTAAAGAATCTGACTATCTTATGAAGAGGAAATAATGGGAACATTCTCCAAATGGAGAACAGTTTAGGGGTTTCTGTCAGTGGAGTGGAGTCAAAGGGACGGTGGGTTGTGGTTATCCAAAGTCAATATGAATAATTGTTGTGGTAATTTAACTGTTTAGTAATTTGACTGTAGTAGCAGATACAAAACCTATACATATGAAAAAATTGTATGAAACTCAGTAAACACACATAAGCAAATATGCACGCAAACATATATACATGTGAATAAATGTAAAATTGAGAAAACTTAAATAAGATGGTTGGATTGTATCAATGCCAATATCTTCACTGTGATATTATACTACAGTTTTATAAAATGTTACCATTGGGTGAAATTGGATAAAGGGCACATGAAATCTCTTTTTGTCATTTCTTACAACCAATGTGAATTTACAATTATCTGCATAAAAATTTCTATTTAAGGGCCGGCCCACTGGCTCAGTTGGTTAAGAGTTCGCTCAAGAGCGAGAGCTGAGCTCTGAGCAACAGCAGTTTGATGCCCAGCCTGAGCTGAGCTGCCGCTGAGCTCCCAACAGGTGGCAGGATGGCTCAGCTAAAAAAATATATATATATATTTAATTTTGAAAAAAGATATTAATATGAGTGGTAATTTTTAAGGGTTAAGTTCCGTTTCAAAACATATTATTGCCTACTGCAATAATTTAGGGATAAATTGAAACCAATATTGTTGGAAGTATTAAAGTATTATCTAGAAAGCATCCTTATACCTTGACTATTTTATCCAGATACTGAACACAACAGACTGATCCCTGTCTTCTGCCACCAATTCAACAGGAAGTTAAAAGTGATCAATATGTTTGAGAAAATGTGATGACTGGGCCCAGAACGTAGAACTTACGAGGCAGTCTTTAATGGTGAGGTGAAGAATACAGATTATATGTAAGAATAAAAACAACAATGGATCATATATATTGAACACTTAGGTGTCATCCATTGTATTAATTGTATGTTCTTTAACTCTTTAATCTTCAGAACAATACCTTAAGGTAGCTCTTATTATTGCCATTTATAGGGAGATTAAATAAATTGGGACTCACAGTCAGACATTTTTCTAAGATTCAGGTTATTAGCTCTATGGTATGTCATGAGCAAAGCTTAGTGAAAGCTCTGAATCTGAAATATAGGGCAAAGGATGAAGGACTATGTTTTCCATATCCATTTTATGAATCCAGGTAGACATGGTCTACCTGTGAAATATGTTCTAAGTGAAATCTACTCTAAGTGAAAAATCACAGTGTACAGGAGCTGGGCATAATTCAGGAGTTATGCATCAGTTCATTTTAACCACGTTCATTATGGTGACACCTCCAGGAATGGTGGAACAGAGCTATTGCTGAACAATGCAGTTTTCTTTATGCTGGTTTTCCCTGTTGGAAATTTAAAATAAATATATGCTTTATGTCATATGAATTACAGCTTATGGTTATAATTAGAGAGCACTGTGGGAGCCCAGCTGGGACTATCCTTTGAAAACACCATCTTTGCCTATCTTCTTCCCAAAGAAATAGTTAACACTACTGCAGATAATCTAGTGAGGAAATTGGGACTGAAGATGTAATATGAGAATGCATGCTGGTATAGACACAAACCAGGCATAAAAGTAATTGCTTTTTTTCATTCTTTCTGTTCACTCCCCTTCTACCACCCTTATTTCATGCTTCTCTCTTCCTTTTTCCATTTTTTAAAATACCTTTTGCCATTCTCTTCCATCATTTGCTTCCTCTTTCCTCATCTCTCTTTGCCTGAGTTTGCCTACCATTCTATTCCCAATCATACAACTATATTCTCTGTTCTTAAACATAAATGCAGTTACTTCATGTTTATCATTTTATCTTCATTGTGAAATATGAATGAAGACCACCCCCACATCCCCCTCTCTTCTCTCAAAATCCATTTCCCTGTTTCTAGATACTAAACCACAAATTAGATTGGAATGTATTCTTACTTAGTTCATTTTTATGAAAAAACAAAAATTGTCATGAAAATTTCTTTCTGAAATTCTTACATTTGTTTTTTATAAAATACATCCTTATGTTTATCATTAATTATAACTCATTTCTTCACCACATTTCATATTGCACATTCAAGTTTATTTTACAGCATGGACTACTTTTGTTTTACAAACTCAGAATTTTCTTCCTCTCAGCTATTCCTCAGTAATTGTCTATTCTCCTCATGTGGGGCTATCCAAACTCAGCCTACCGGAGGTTTTTGCTGGACACCATCCAAGAGGCACAGGCCATCAGCCTGCTGTGATGATTACAGATGTTCTCATTTTTGATGAAAGGGGAAAGAAGCAACAACCCACAGTTAGCTGTAAGTCCCAGTATACCTGCTTAGCTTGATGGAAGTAAGATCACCAGCTGAGTGGTCTAGAAATCTCAGGCTTAAACAGTGTATCTCCCTGGATATACATTTGGCCAATTTAGCTAAAGAAAAGTTATAATTTAGAATCATTTTTTATCCATATAAGTATGAGATAAAAGCTGCTTTTTTTTGTCCTAATTAACTTTAATGTGTTTCTTTCTTGGTTATTCCAGATGTACTTAAGCTGCTGCATCAGTTTATGTTCCTTGCTCTTTTACAGATTTGTGGAATTTAGATAGAAATCTTTCTAAAGTACTTCAAAGCCCAAATTTATTCAAAATCTACTCTTCAGAATAATCAGAAAAACATATTAAAAGTATATTCAAAAAGAGAGAAGTGATTGAAGATCGCAATGAAACCTAGTTTATAATTATTTATTTAAAGGTCATTTTCATCTGATTTCCCCAGCGGCGAACAGAAAACATGGCCCTTCAAATCCCAGCAATAATTATAAAAAAGGACAAAGTGCACTAAAGTTCTTGATATTGAGTACTGTAGGGAACACTTTTGCCCTCAGAGACATACTTTCTTCCCATATATGAATTCATAAAAAGAGATCTTTTGATTTATTTGAACTCATTGCACTTGCCAATTTAATAGTCTCTCAGCTCTATTTAACAGTTTAGAAATCTATTTCTCCTGACTTTGCCAATTGTGGCAATTATTAATCATTTTTTATTTAACAATTTCAAAGTTCCACAGACACTAAGTATATTATGTGACACATTCCATATAGATTTCTGATGCAACAGGTATTTGAAACCCTCAGAAATAAACAACCTACATTTTAAAAGTAATTATAAGTAAAAACTGTATACTTTGCTGTGATGAATAAAACAATTAACAGTAAAATAAATACTGGGCAGAGGCCAAAAAAACATGATAAATGAAAACAATGGGGGTAGAAGCAGCTAGAATTTTTCTAAACTTATAAAGAATCAAAGAAAAAATAATTACCACATTCTAATTATTACCTTGAGTAGAATCTTGGAACTTTAGCATTGCAAGAAAACATACAGCAAGGATTTCTAACTTTTTCCAGAGTCAAGATCCTTCAGTATCTGATTAACACTATGACCTCTCTCCTTAGAAAAATGTACAATGAAATACATTCAAAATTTTGCTTAACTATAGGTAGTTTAAAGAAAATCTGAAGGTCTATTAGAGATCATATATTCCAGGTTAAAAACCCTGGCTTAGATGTAGCCATCCCACATAGTTTATAAAATGCATTAATTGGCTATAAAATATACATAAATGATGATCTGATCTTTTTTGCTAGTGACAGGAAAGTTACTACTTTACAACACATTGGATTTTTTTGTCTTACTGTAATAGTTAAAGAAAAGTTCTGCCTTCTATTTAACTGAAGTCTGATTCTTTTAAAATTCTCTTTACTGCCACTTAGTTTGGAAATCTATAGCTGCATAGAATAAATCCTTTTTCACATGATAGCCTTTATACATAACATATAGCTATAATAGCCTTCTTAATTTTCCTCCTTTTGAGGCCAGATGTTCCCCCAAACCTTCAATCAATCCTTGTAAAACCTAGCTTTGTAGTCCCTAAAAATTCTGATTGCTCTCTTCTGGGTATTTCAATTTGAAAATGTCCTCCTTAAAATAGCAACCAAAGATGAGTGCACATGTGATTTTATCAAAGGAGAGTCCGTTTTCCTAACTGTATGCAATCAAAATATGAGAGTGGGAAATTGGTCACCTCTTCCTCCCAAACCCCAGTTCTTAAAGATGAATAAAATTAAGAAGGATCAAATGTAATAAGTAAACTTAGGATCTCACCCATATAATTACCAAGAACTTTGAGTCAGCAGAAGATAATGCTATTAGCTTCCTACTCTTTTCCTTAACATTTTATCCATGAAATCTCAGGGATGCAGGACAGGAATATCATTGTAGTTAAGAAAAATGAAAAAAAATTAATTATGTAGTATCCTAAGTGAGTAAAACTTGTATTAATTTAAGGGAGTAGACAATATAGAATTTTGAAAGGAAAGGAAAGAATTTCTGAATGTTTATTCAGACATTGAAGGTAGGGTGTAGGAATGATATAGGAATGGTGTAAATGAAATGTCTCTCAGGGTTATCCTTTTTTCTTTCTGATTTGGTGGTCACCAAGAGACTTTCTGATTATTCATTTGATTTCTCAAAGGCCCTGTTAATGGAAAGGAGATGCCCTGGGTAGGAAAGGTAAGCATTCTTGTCATTGAAATCTAAGCCCACCCCCTTACCACCACTATTGTTATTTAATTGAACCACAATAATGACTGATACTTAGTTTGGGTCCATTAAAAATTAAAGAACTCTACTTTTATTAGGTCATGTCTGTTTTCATATTGCATTTTTCAGGTGAATTTTGGACATAAGGATAGAACATTACCATTAATTTATGACTGAAGCTCTCCTAGAACAAAGAACACCAATGATGTTATTTGCATACAAGCTCAGTAGTACATTTGCAAGCATTTCTAGTACACAAAAAAATGGATGAGGTTGAGATTCCTTCTATTATCTAAAATTATTGAGAAACTCTCTCAGTTTTTATTCAAACACTTAATTCTTATCCACATTAAAACCATTGAAAACTATATTGAACAGGATAACACTAAGACCAATGAGATACTCTTATAATTTGAGATGCAGCTATTAAGGACCATTGGCCTTTGTATTAGTTTCCAGAGACTGCTATAACAAATAACCACACACTTGGTGGCTAAAAACAACAAAAATGTATTCTCTCACATTTCTTCAGCTTCCCCAACTCCTAGACTGGATATATATGTTTATTTTCCTGACAAAGATTCCTAGCTTGAGCAGGACATTCACATCACTATGTTAAGAGGAAACAAGAAGTGACATAGGTTTTGGTCTGTCCTCCCTGACCCTACCTTATGCTTGTGGGTTCCAATTTATTCTTGCTTTGTGCATTTTGCACCCATTCTTTACCTGACAGTCTGCTGTGGATTTCCAGTTCCATCGACATCATATTCAAAGACAGCAGCCTATCAAGATACTGCTTAACCAGCTCCCACAATTGCATAAGGTGGAGTTCAGAAGACAGCGATGAGAGCCAGGGACAATTATCAGGGAACTTTCAGCATTTTTTCCAGGTGGATTTTAGAATTTCTATGGACCAGTGAATCTTTTGTGGCTCCCATTTCTCCCCTTTTTAATAAGAGTTTCTGTAGCACTCATCTCACCATTACACATACTAGGTGTGTGAGGGAAAGATGGCTTGTTTCTTTAGTTTCACAGGTCTACAAATTGAGAATTATGCAGGAATACCTGTACTTAAGGCACTACACCCAGGAGGCTCCTCCATTCCTAAACCGAATTTATATGATGAGATTTTGGCCTTTGAGATGATGCAGTAATGTGATGAGTCTTTTACGTAACTTAAGAGGGGATGAGTGTATTTTGCATGTGGGGGAGATGTGAATAATTGGAGACCAGTAGGCAAACTCCGAGATGGCTCCCAATGATTCCTACTTCCTGGTATTTTTGTCTTTGTGCCCTTATAAATCCCCTACCTTTGCAGTGTGGACTGGATTGAGTGACTTTCTTCAGCTAAAAGAATGCGACAAATATCATGGGATATCATTTCCAAGTTTAGGTTACAAAATGATGGCAGCTTTCATTCCTGTTCTTTCTCTCTCTCATTCTGAAGAAGCAAGCTGCCATGTTGTGAGAAACCCTATGGAGAGACCCATATAACAATGAACTGATGTCTCTGGTCAAACTGGGGCCAGCCAAAAGTAATGTGATTCAGCTTGGAAGCAGTTCTTCCTCTAGTCATGTGTTCACATGAGACTACAGCCCTGGCCAACACCTCAGCTATAGCCTCGAGAGACCTTGAGGCACAGACATCAAGCTAAGCCATGTCCAGATTCCCGATCTACAGAAATATAATAAATGTTTGTGGTTTTAAGGCCCTACATTTTTAGGTAATTTGTTACAGAACAATAGATCACTAATACATTGATACTCTAAAATAATTAATTATTAGCTAAATTGGAATGCTTCTACAAATGGATTATCTTAACCATTATATGCTGCTTTTATTTCTCTCTTATTTTTATAAGTTAGAGATTCTGTTCTCAGATATTGAGGTATCATAATGTTACTCTCATGTACCAACAATATATTTCAATTAATAATGAATGCACCTAGTTTACTATTCTATAACTAATATATCTTAATTTCAAAAACTGTATTAAAATATTTTTGTAATCAATTATACATGTCCAGTAAATATCCCTTGATATAGAAAATATTTTTAAATAAACAAATATATTTACTCTCAGTGTAATGATTCCTATTGAATGTATCTTACATCCTAGGGATGATTTCCTATATTTTCAAATATTGACAAACTGTTTTATAATCCACTGTAGATTTAAAAAAAAAAACCTAGATTGCTTTTAGCTATCTTTGTGTCACCTAGATTATGTTGGATATTAATGTTCTCTTACTTTTCTGTTTTCTATGGCAGAGAAGATAAAACAAAATAGGAACTGTATAGTTTCACTTTCCCTTTTTTATTCTCTCAGTTCTTTGGTAACATTAAACCTTTTCCCCCTCCAAATAGTACCTTTCTTCTATTTTCTAAACATAACTGAAATAACTATTCTATTGTTATATTTTATGGGTTTGGTTAATTTCTTTGTTTCCACAGTATATCTGAAATGTTTCCTGCCACATTTTTCTTTGTTGTTGTTTTTGTACTATATATTTTCATAAAGACCGTTTTTAAGAGCTATTAAGACACTTATGCCTGTGCTCAAATTGGCTTCAGAATTTCCCTCCCTTCCCTTCTTAAAAAATATAATTCTTGATTATATTAATGCACATTTATTTGCGAGAGTTCTTCCTAAATTGCAACACTAGTTCACATTATTTTATGTGATCTAACTTAATTATAAAAAAAAATTATATCTTTCTTGCATCATATTTTTAGCAAACAATATAAAATCAATGCCCTAATTTATTCTCTATTCTGGTTCATAAATATACAAGCATCTATTATTGACACACAGAAAATAAAGCACACACATAGCACACAGCTAAGTATTATTTAGTGAATAACCTTCAAACATTTTTTTGTATTATTTTTTCCTCAGATTCTTCTACATTTGTAAAGAGGTTTTAAGCAACCCTCCAACCCAGATATTTTTAGAGTAACTCAAATCCTATATTGTTTCTCTTTCTTTGTTCTGGAGGTTTTCTTCAAAGCATTTGTTCTCTCTGTGGAGTTTATGTCTGCTCTCTGCATTCACACTTCTATTACCTAACATACTTATGTCCATAATCCCTGCTTCTTCCCCACTCCCCATAATCTCCCTATCAAAAGGATTGCACTCTCCTTAACAAAGCTCTCTCAGAAAAATCATAAATCTAACCTAAATTCTTAAAGCTGTAGGTTCAGACTATTCTATTGTTTATCATCACTTTGACAATAAAATGTTCTTCATTATTCTTCATCAATTATCTGTTTATATTCTGCTTACATTTTGCCTATTTTATATAGAGAGCATGCCAAAAAAATGTATGCAAATTTTAAGAAAGGAAAACACTGTATTAAAAATTTAATACTCGGGGCTGGCAAAGTGGTGCATTGGTTAAGAGCTGGTTTTGGGATGCCAGCGGCCCCGGTTCGGATCCCACATATGGGGGCCGGTGACACTGCCCTCTACAGCTAACAACAGCTCCACCTGGAGCTGGGCTGTGTGAGCCCCGGCGATGGTGTGGGCTGCAGGCCCTGCTGCAGTGGGCTGCCATAAGCTACAGTGAGTGGCCAGCAGCCAGCCTGAGCTGCCAATAGCTGCGGTGATTGACCATCCAGAGGCCAGTGACTGATCTGCCTCATCACAGAAGAGCGCAATGACTATACCAACATGGGCCAGTGAAACAACGTCCTCCACAACTAGACTGAAAGAACAAAAGGACAGCAACTTGTCTGTTCCCCTTCCCTGATTCCTCAATGCTGTCCCCCTCCCCCAATTCCCCAATAAAATCTTTTTTTAAAAAAAATTTAATACTCAATATATACCAATAACAAAAGATGAATACAAGTCATATTTGACTTCTGAAATTACAAGAGGTGCTCAAAGTTGTTACCATCAATATAATTTTAATACATTTTTTTCCTTTCTTAAAATGTGTACACATTTTTTGGGCACCCTCTGCATTTTACCATATTTCCCTTCAATCAGCCCTTACAGCATCTATATCCTACTCTAAACTTTACCAATATTGATGATAACTAATCTGAAAAACCTTGTCAGGCGAATTTTCAGTCCTTAATCATTGTACAATCCTTAAAAATTGCCAGGTTAAGATATGAATTAAATGCTTAGAGTCATATGTTAACATGATAATTAGCTCAACATCTCTATTTGAAATGAAAAATCTCCTCCAAATACCATGATGGTAAGTTGAAATGAAAACTAACAGAATGCCCTAAATAAATACGTTACCTGCTAACTAGGTGCTGATTACTCTGGAGTGTGTGTTTTTAAGGGTCCTAACTAAATGCTGTTCTACCTCGTCTCACTTAATACTTTCATCAACACTCTGGAAAAGAGAATAGCAGCACTTCATTAGACTTCAAAGTAGAAGGAAATTGGGAAACTGGAAAACTGCTGAGGAAAGAAACAATATAAACAACCTAAGAGAGGTTACCAAACTGGCAGCAAATGAAATGATGGCTAATAAAAATAAGTGCAAGCTCATAGATAAGAAAATTAGGTAATCTTTAAAGAACTTATTCATTAAACTTTTGGGGGACAAAGTTCTGGGGTAGGTACTAAAATAAAGGGCACAAAATGCAGGTCCTACCTTAAAGAACATCATGACTTAATGCTGAGCAGGTTATAGAGTCATTAAAATTAAAATTCCAACGTAATGTTGCCATATACTTAGAAATGACCCAGAATCCACTATCCCACTTCAGATTTTAAAACTAAGACCTACATTCCTCACTGAAGACTGACCTCATGAATTGGACCTCATTGATAATCAATGAATTAACTTATTTCAGTTTTAATTCATTCTTGTTCTACTCTCACCAGGAGTAAAAACAAACAGCATAAAAGATAAATATTAATGGATACTTCCTGCCTCAATGCCCTATAATTGTAATACCTCAAAAAATTTTAAATATTACAAATCTAACAATAATCTCTCAGTGTATCTGTTAACATCATTGAACAGATAAAATATCTTTGAACAAAAAGTTTTATTATGCTGAAGATCCTGCTGCTCGCTGGACAAAGAGAGACAATGTGGATGGAAAGAAAAACAGGTTGGCATTCTGGGAGGATGGCGGTCTCCTGTCCAAAGGCCATTTCCATCACACACGACCCCCCACCTCCAGAACTTCCTAAAGTTTGTATAAACCTGTAAGAAGAGGCAGAGTAAAGTAAAGGGGAAGTTGGTCAGGCAATTCCTGGAAAAGGTGCTTCCCAGAGGCTGGTTTGTTTCAGGGATAGGAGTGGACCTTATGCAGATATAAAAACTTCTTTCAAGTTACTAGAGTCCTGGAAGTTTCCTTGGAGAAACAGTGTCATTGAGCCTGGTCTGTATATGGTATGGAATAAACAGAATCGTAGAAACTGGTATGCATAGTAAACAGAACCACTGAGACTGGTATGTATATTGGATTGTCAGAAAAGTCATGATGCATTTTGTCTATGTTTTTCAAAGGTCATTTATTTATATAAAGAACAAAGATCAATTAATGATATATTGCCTGTTTTGTTCAATAACCTTTTGCCATCTTTCAGTGAGCTTCATAATTCCTTGTTCATAGAAGGACCTGTCTTTATTTGCAAAAAACTGAACAAGGTGCTTATTTACAGCCTCATCTGAATTGAACGTTATACAATGCAAGGAGTTTTGAAGAGAGCGAAACCAGTGGAAGTCTGATGGCACAAGATCAGGTGAGTATGGTGGGTGTGGCAACTCATCCCATCTAAGCTTCAATAATTTTGGGTGGGTAATCAAACTTGTGTGTGATCTTGTGTTGTTGCGATGAAACACAACTCCTTTACAATTAACAAGCTCTGGACTTTTCTGGATGATAGATTCATTGAAACTGTCCAATTGCTGACAGTACACATTCAAATTGATTGTTTGGTTCCTGGGTAGGAGCACGAAAGACACAACACCTTTAAAATCCCACCACGCTGAGAGCATAACTTTCCTCTGATGAATGTCTGCTTTCAATGTCGTTTGAGGTGAATCATCATGTCGGGACCAAGATCGTGTGAGCACCTCATTGTTTACAACAATCCACTTCTCATCACCAGTTATCAGTCACTTCAAAAAAGGATCTTTTTCCTCATGTTTAATGAGCAGATTGCAGGTGTTTATACGCACCATCAAATGAACTTCTTCGAGTTCATGCGGAACCCAAATATCGAGTTTGCTTACGTAACTCAGCTTCTTCAGGTGGTCATGAATGCTTGAATGATGGATGTTCAATGTTTCTGCAATCTTTCATGTCATGTAACATGGGTTTGACTCAACCAATGCCTTTATTTTGTCGCCATCAACCTTTGTTGGCCTCCCTGAGGAGTGTCGTTGAGATCAAAATCACCAGCACGGAATTTCGTGAACCATCATGGGCACTGACATTCTTGTACAGCATTGTCACCATAAACTTTATGCAACTTTTCACAAGCTTGATGTGCATTATTCCCTTTATGGAAATAAAACAGTAAAACATGGCAAAAATGCACAGTTTGGTCTTTCAACTTCAACTTGTAAAATCTCCAAAACTCAACCAAATTGCTCAATTTTTTTTAGAAGGAAGCTAGAGCTGTCAGCTGTCAAATGACATAGCAATAACATAGATGTGAATGGCTCTAGGACTTCCAAAAATGAACTAGTATCATTTGTTGAAAACGTGCATGATGACTTTTCTGACAAACCAATAGTAAATGTACAGTAAACAGAGTCTTTAGGATTTGGCCCAAGGAAGCAAAGAAAAGAAACTTACAAAAAGTCCCAAGCTAAAGTACACTGTTAAATCAAATTACACTAGAGGTTTAAATCTCAAATTAGAAGATATAGTGTCACCCTTACAGTTTCCCTAACATATTGTATGTTGACAAAATTTTCAGAAAGATATTTAGGTGAGAAAAATTGCATTCACCATTTCCTTTTTTTTTCTTTTTTTTTTTTTTTTTAGTTTATCCCTCTATAAAGCTCCATCTTCAAACCTGTAGAAGTGAAAACAAACTTACATATTTGTGAGATTCAGGAATTTCTTAATTATGTATAATGAGAAAAAATACAAAAATAAATTTGAAAATAATGCTTATATCATACTAAAACATTAAAGATATCTATTGAAAATATCTACAGTTATACTATCTACTGCTATCATTATTTTCCTTTTTAGATTTTTACTGAGGAATTGGGGGAGGGTTACAGCATTGAGGAACCGGGAAAGGGGAACAGACAAGTTGCTGTCCTTGTGTTCTTCAGTCTAGTTGTGGAGAACGTCGCTTCACTGGCCCATGTTGGTATCACCATTGTGCTCTTCTCTGGTGAGGCAGAGTGGTCGCCCACCTCTCACAGCGGCTCTTAGCAGCTCACACTGGCTGCCAGCCACTCACTGTAGCTTATGGCAGCCCACTGTAGCAGGGGCTGCAGCTATGCCGTCCCTGGGACTCACAGCAGCCTGGCTCCAGGTGGAGCTGTTGTTCACCTTCTTAGCTGTAAACTGGCTCTCATATGTGGGATCTGAACTGGGACACCTAGCGTCCCAAGCCAGCTCTTAACCAACGCGCCACTCGGCTGGCCCACTGCTATCATTTTTGACTATATATCAATATTATTCATTAAAGTGATAAAATAGGTAAACATTTCAACTTAACATGTCAAAAACGTAACTCTTGATTTTGAACACTAAAACCTATTCTTCCCCCAGTCTTCCCCATCCCTGAGAATGTGAATTTCTATGCTACCAGATTTTCAATCCAGAATATTGGAGGTGCTTTCCTGATAACTCATATCAAATAGCAAATTCTGTTTGTTTTACTTTCAAAAAATTAAAAAGAAAAAATCCAACCAATTCTTATCCCTGCCAATGCTACCACACTAGCTAAAAGTATCTTATCTATCTTATCCCTTTTTGATTATTTTTAAAGCCACTGGTCATTTCTTTTCTATGCTTGCCTTCTCATTATCTATTGACCCCAACACCAACCTTTTTAAACTATTCTTTGATCAGAATGTTGTTCTGTACATCTTTCAATGTCTTCCCCTCTCACTCAGGGAGAAATCCAGAGTCCTTACCATGACCCACAAATTTCAACATGATCTGAATCTCCACCTTCCTCCACCTGTGTGACCTCATCTCACATTACTGTTTTCTCCCATCAGTCACCAGGCCCCAGACACAGAAGTCTCCTTACTGTTCCTTCAATTCATTCTGTATATTGTTGCCTCAGCACCTTTGCAATATTTGTTCCCTCTGCCAGAAATGATCCTCTTCCAGACATCTCTGACTTGCTCCATAGACCCTTTTATCTTTCTGCCCAAATGTAACCTTATCAGAAAAAGCTTTCCTCAACACCTTATATAAAATAGTAAACCGCATCCCCAATCTATTAACCTGCCTTCCTATTTTTATATTATTTTTCATCATCTGTCATATTATAAGTAGACATCTTCAGTGGCTTGATATTTTTTTATTCATTTCAACATAGTGGAAGCTCTAGGAGAGTAAGGAAATCACATATTATCTTTTTGTTGTTGTTTTCACTGCTGTTTCCCTAGTGCCTAGAATCACATGTTTTAGAGGCTTCCAAAATATTTGATAAATAAATGGTTCAATATTAAAATACATGGCAGCTGCAAGAAGTAAAGTTAGCTGATAGTCTCCATGTATCACATTTGGGGGATTCACCACAATATTTATAAACTAAGGACAAGATCTCCCCAGAATTGCTTCTAGCCAATGACTGAGCACAGCAAGGGTACTAGGTCACGTCCATTCCTGCCTAATACATGACTTCTGCAGTGGACAATACGAAGAGCTGTGGTTCAGTCTGGGGCTTTGCTCTAATTTTCCTTCCTCTCCTTTCTCCCTTCGTTAATATCATATCTGATTCATGATCTGTGACTCTCCTTTCCAAATCCTGCTTCCTTGCTACATCCTCCTTCACATGCATTTCCCCCAATAAATCGTTTGCATTTCTATTTCTATCTTGGTGTCTGCTTCTGGGAGGATCTAAACTGACAGAGATTACTGCTTTGAGTTAAATATTTTTTAGGAATCAGAATTATGCATAATATGTTGTCGGAAAAAAGAATATTGTAGTTAATGAAAACAGTTGAGATAATAACATTTATGTGTGTGTGTGTGTGTGTGTGTGTGTGTGTGTGAGAGAGAGAGAGAGAGAGAGAGAGAGAGAGAGAGAGAGAGAGAGAGAGAGAGAAAGAGACAGAGAGAGATTTTACTTTCCCCTGGGACTCAGGCTTCTCTTGTGTAGCAGTTGCCAGGATCAGTGGCTGGAAGAAGGTCCAGGTACTGAGTGCAAGAGAGCATTGAGGATGAAACAAAAAAGAGCTGAACCAGTCATCAGCCAAAGGAGCTAACAACAAGCAAGTAGCAGCAACCAAATTATGATGATTAAATTAGGGAGATTTGGACATCGAAATGGGGATAAAAGGCAAGACTAGGACAAAATGAGATGGTCCAATAATTTTCTACAAAATGAACCATGAAAGAGAATTCTGATTTTGTGTTGGGTTTTAGGGCATGCTGTGGGTAAATACTTATAGCACACTCACATTGCAACATACTTCATCAAACATGGAAGTAAATAATAAAATTTAGAACACATTTTCAAGTTATATAGTGTTTATTTTAAATATCTATAGCTTTATTATTTTAGTCTCCGTTCTGGTAGTCAAAGATTAGGAGCAGTGTTCATTAAACAGAATACCAGGATTTCCAAAGATGGCTAGGAAAATTCTAAGAGTGCCCCAGAGAACAAAAAAAAAAAACAAAACAAAAAACAAGACATGGCTTCCAGCTGCTACATGATGATACTGAATAAAGTACTTGACAGCAGAGAACCACATTCATAAAATTTTCAGTGCTCTTGGTGCACTCTTCCCTAAATATTTTATTTTGAATATAATTCTATTAATGGACATTGAATCATGCACATACCAGCAAGCTAATTCACAGACCAGTTTGAATATAACGTGGCAGTAATATGAACCACACCGTCTTAAAACAACGAGAAAATTTAAGTTGAAATGTGAAAATTATCGACCTGATTTATAAGCAATATTGGAAGAATCAAAATTTTCAGGGTGAATAGGACATAAAAGGTTTTTTTGAGTCCAACAATCAATTTTATATTAATTAATTCATTTGAAAACATTTCTGGACACATACTTTATGCTACAGACTGCTGATCTGGGGATGTCAAACAAAACAGAGAGACCCTTGCCCTTGTTGACACTTCGTATGCATTTTGAAATATTTCTCCATGATTCTGATGCTGTACCAATTAAGTTGGGGACATAATTCAAACTCTTAATATCATTTTTCCAAATGCATTTAGTTGTAGAAGAAAATCACATATAAACACTGGCTAGTAATATTGTAGAATGTAAAAAATACTTTCTATCAGTTTGGAGTATTAAAAACAAAAAGGTAGTCTACCAGAAAGATGTTATTGGGAGGACATATTCTGTGGAATGTGCCGGTATTTCCTTCAGAGAAGTGAAGCAAACAGTTTAATGTTAAACATGTTAGAGGCATTCTGTAGGACAGAGCCTCATGTTTCAATAAAAGTTTCTCAGTGTTACTGATTAGCAGGATGCTTAATCCAAGAGAGTTTAAAACTGTCAATGGGTTAGAAATAATTGATGGTAATGTAGGAAATGCATAGAATAACATTCAATACAAAAGAGATTTGATACTAACAGTGTTATACAACATTAATTCAGTCTTAGGTAATAGTCTTAAATGTCTGATAGAACAACAGAACATTCAAAGTGTTACAATATCTGACAGGCAAGCTATGAAAGATGTATGAAGTCTGACCACTACGATTGCAAACTCATCCTAGAAAAAGTGCCACATATCTCATTGCTGAATATCACCATGGTCACCTTTGAATTACTCTCCTTGGGAAGCTAGGCACCAATGCCAGCACCTAGTCCACCCTTCAAAGCAATTTTGGAACTTTTTTTCTGGAATGGCCATCAGAGCTGTCATCACATTACCCTTGATGTCCTGAATGTCATCAAAATACCTTCCTTTCAATATTTCCCTTATCTTCAGGTAAAGAAAGAAGTCATTGGGGGCCAGATCAGGTGAGTAGGGAGGGTGTTCCAATACAGTTATTTGTTTACTGGATAAAAACTACCTCACAGACAGTGCAGTGTGAGCTGGTATTTTTCCTTGAATGCAATACACTAGATAAGAGTAACAGACAATGGGATCAGTGATTTGAATACTTAGGCCATAAAGATCTTGCTGTGAAAGCAGAGTACTAGTGATGCTTAAAAGGAAGTTCTTGGGCCAGCCAAGTGGCACTTTGGTTAAGAGCTGGCTTGGGACACCAGCGGCCCCGGTTCAGATCCCACATATGAGGGCCAGTGACACTGCTCTCTACAGCTAAGATGGTGAACAACAGCTCCACCTGGAGCTGGGCTGCTGTGAGTCCCCGGAGATGGCATAGCTGCAGCCCCTGCTGCAGTGGGCTGCCATAGGCTACAGTGAGTGGCCGGCAGCTAGCGTGAGTGGCTGGCAGCTGGTGTGAGCTGCCAAGAGCCGCTGTGAGTGGCTGTCCAGAGGCCGGCAACCGATCTGCCTCACCCGAGAAGTGCACACTGACTATACCAACATGGGCCAGTGAAGCGACGTCCTCCACAACTAGACTGAAGAACAAAAGCACAGCAATTTGTCTGTTCCCCTTCCCTGATTCCCCAATGCTCTTCTCCTCCCCCAAATTCCCCAATAAAATCTTTTAAAAAAAGGAAGTTCTTGTGCATGTTGCACAGACATAAATACACACATAATTATCTAGAAAGTGGAGCTAAAGAAGAACACAGAAAATATGGCAGTGACAGGGGCTTCTCTTGCTTCATTTGAAGGGGTTATCAAACCAGCATTTGTCAAAAGCCAAGCAGGCCATGGACGTTATATGACAAAGTGCTACCATAAAGTGGAATAATCCAGTGACTTGGCTGTTAGGAGACACAGGCCTGTATTCCATAGGAAGTGGCTACTGACCGATGATTTGATTCTTTTTAGAAGGCCTGGTGTATAGTGAGAAGACTGAAAAGATTTTAGATAAATTTAACTTCCCCTTTATGAGATGTACTTCCTTGGTAAGATGAATGGAGTTTTAGAAATGGCTAAATGTCAAATCACGAAGAAATGTGATGACATTTGTAAATCCAGGCTCAGCTGTGTAGTGACGAATGCCATTTATAGCCTTCTAGTGTGCACCCCCTAATAGGTCTTTACTGTCCGCTTTATCAGTGCAAGCTCTTTTCATATTCGTTATACAAGTCTCTCAGGGCTCCACACTATTAATCTTTGGGAAAACTTGCTACAGAGACTTCCCTTGAAGAGATGGAAATGTTTAATGTTTTTAACATGAGTCCAGCATTACTACACAAGAGTACATCATCGAGGTTTGGAAGCATTGGATCAAACGTCACAGATAAGCAATGTATCCCTCCTGCATGGCAAGTCAAAGAGAAAGGGGCATATATAGGTGTCAAAGAGTTGGTAATGGTGATTGAAGTTTCACTACAAATAAGATTTTCCATCCTTCTCTATTACCATGAAAGCATCATAGATATTATTAACTTTTCTTTCTAACTGAATTGGGTAAACATTTTGTTAGTTTGGATTCTTTCAAAATTGAAGTCTGAAACAAGTACAGGTAATTGATTTGGGAGGTGATGTGAGGAACCAACATGAATGAGGAAGTATAGCAAAAAGTGAGAAAATGTAAAAAAAAAAAATTGCGGTAATGAGTATGTTTTTGCTGAAGACAACTGGGGCTTAATCCAAAAGGGGCCCTCTGAGGTACCATGTAAGACATGCCTTGAGATTGCATCACTGATAGCCTGGTGGCTGGGTTAGCTGAGACAGATTGGAAATGGGGGCATTTATTCATTGATTCTTATCCCTCATTGTTTGAGAGTTGTATGGGGAGAGGTGCTTGGGCTTATATACCTGACATGATCATCTTGTAACTGAGCAAATTCTATAATCCTGGAGAAATCCTTTAGACCAAAAAGAGAAAAGATAGATGCAGGTGCTTCAAGTGAAGGCTTTCAGCATACTAGTAAATGGAAGGGATATCAGTACATACCTGTTTTGTGACTTTTTTCAATTGTATTTAGAAATCTAAATATTATACTACTGTGTGCCAATAAAATGATATAATAAAGAGCACATATTTGTAGGAAAAACATCTGTTTTTTTTTCCCTCTATTAATTATTTCTTGTTGGGTCCTAGCTGACAAGGAAACATTTTGCCTGGTAGGGGGAGGAAACATATTTATAGAAGGGCCCTGACTTACACATGTTCAACCAGATGGTTCTACTTTCTGAATAGAATTCTTTAATAGAGCTTTGGTCCTGTTTATTTTCTTCATTTTAGAGATATCTGCCTGATCTGCACTGATAAAGACTCTATCAAGAGCTTGAAATGCCAATGTAAAATGTTTCATTTTAAATCTTAGGAATATTGAAATGCTAGAGTGTTTCAGGCATGGTTTAATGTATTGAGGCATCCAGACCTAGATGTCACTTAAAATTTAGAAACTAACAAGTTTCTAGAAAAGAGAGAGATTCACTCTAAAATTATTTTGCATTGCTTTTATCTGATTGGAGAACACTCAGGTATACACACAAATAACTCACATACACACACCACACACACACACACACACACACACACACACAAAGGTTGTTTACTTGAACTCGATATTAGTAAGATTATGTGATCAGTAAAACATAATACCCACTGTAAAAAATCAATAGAAAAGGACTTTTTAAACCTAGAAATGAAAGAATTTCTGAATAGCTCAAAACAGCAGCAAATGGGTAAACCTGCTTATATTTACTTAATTGAATTCATAAAGTATATTTCTGATGTTGAAAACATCAGAAGTTCAGAATACATACATTTCTGGGCACTCTCTGTATATTTTCCAAATTTCAATTAGTGAAAACCTTTAAGGTTTCTGACTAGAAAGACTGGTTGTACGTCGCTGATAAAAGTATACAAAAGGAAAATTACTGTTTTTTTATGGAATACATTTGTCAAATTCGGATAAAATTTTCTAAATTAAGAATTCAGTAGATAACAGTTTAGAGCTGTATTGAGTTTCCATAAGATGTATGAAATAGTAAGGGCCAATTTTATAGGTAAAATGTTTACATTCTCATCTTCTTTCTAATTATATATACAAAATATTTAATGGTGAATATCTACAGTTTCTGTGTATATAAGTTCGGTATTTTTTTTTCTTTAAACAAAATTCATCTTCCATGGTGAATGTTTACATTGTTTACAAATAAAGATGGCTGTTAAAAAAAAAACAACTTTTTGCAGGTGTCTATTAGATTGGGGGAATCACAAATATGACTAGTTCTTAAAATAGGTAAATGACAAATCTATAATGTAGAAGCAATTTTGTATATGTTATACCAAATATTTTGTCATCTGTATTCAACCTACAAAGAGACTTACTAGCAAAATGATATACCTTACAATTGGTTAGTGTTCATTTTATTTATTTTTTATTTTATTTATTTATTTTTTTTTTTTTTTGAGGGCAGTGTCACTGGCCCTCATAAGTGGGACCCGAACCGGGGCCGCTGGCTTCCCAAGCCAGCGCTTAACTGCCGCACCACTCGGCCAGCCCTTGTTCATTTTATTTAAATGTAACTCAAAGCTTGAGGTTTTGTTGTAGCACCAAAAATATTTATTTCATATATATTAAGATGTTTTCATTGGACCTCTACACCTATTAAAAGTTCTGCAGACTAGGTTGCCATTTCTCTTAGAATCTGAATTTACTAAAAATTGTATTGTTTTAGCAATTTTAAATAGATCCATTAAGATCACTGATGAATCAAATTGGTTGGGATAACATTTAAAATATGTGGAACAGGTGAAACGGATCCAAATGTACAAAGCCAATTATAAAAATATTCACAGGATGTAAAGTACAGCATAGGGAATAGAATCAATACTACTGCAATAACTATATATGGTGTCAGATGGGTACTAGACTTATCAGGGTGATCACATCATAAGGTACACAAATGTCCAATCACTATGCTGTACACCTGAAACTAACATAATATTGTGTGTCAACTTAAGGTAGCCAATTTGCACTTAATGACCCAAAGAAGAAACCACCTAAAAACACAAACATAAGATTTTCTGAAAGAAAAGGACACAATCCATCCTATCTATGTTTCAAATGAGTAATTTCTATGATTATTTCGTTAAAAGACAAGAGGGTAAGGCATGTATATGTAAGGTATGTACATATATGTGTGTGTATGGGGGGGTATGTGATTTTGACTACTCTGGATATCTTAACAACTAAGACATCATACAAAAAAAATTAAATCTTCCAAAGTGCTCAGATGTTTTTGCTATTGAAAGATTTGCAAGCTACAGGGTACTTTTATATTCTTAATATTGTTTTCTTCAGATGGAAAAGTTGAGTATTTCACATTTCATCTCATTTATTTTTTTAAAAGTTCGTTAAATTCAGATTTTCATCAAATGAAAGTCCTTTCAAATCAAGTGAACTCAATGAAACCATGGGTTAGCTATTTACTTGAGAGAAAAAATGGTGCAAAATAGAACAAAACAGGTTTCAGAGTAAGAGAGAGCAGGGCATAAATACTGGATTGGCTAGTATTTGATATGTATTATTAAGCAATTTACATAGACAATATCAGTCTCTATTTTTCATATATGTATAACAAGAATAATTATGCCTAACTTGCAACATAATTATGAAAAGATCAAATAACGTCATGCATACGATTGTAAATCCTACTCAATTTGATTATTTATGTAACAGCATGAACTGATGAATTTTTATTTTCTTTAATCAATTATAACTCTTAAATATTGTGGATGGAAAAGGGACCACATATTAAATTTGACAAAATAAGGAGACTGAAAATAACCACATAAGATGGCATGAGCATAAAAAAAATTCATAAATAAGTGAGCCATAGTGGGAAGTCATATCTATGGCCAAAAGCTTTCTTCATAAAGTTAATCTGTACCTTTAAGTGGGCCCATATATTGTCTTTTTGCACCTAAGATGACATCTTTGGAATGTCAGTAATCCTTTTTCAGGACCAGAGCTGGAAACTGCAAAATCCCTCATTATTATTCTTGTTCCCTGAGTACCATCTCTGTGCTGTAAGAAGCGAACTACTGGTTCTTCAGAAAAGTCACGATGTACTTTGTCTACGTTTTTCAAAGGTCATTTATTTATATAAAGAACAAAGATCAATCAGTGATGTATTGCCCGTTTTGTTAGATAACCTTTTGCCATCTTTCAGTGAACTTCATAATTGCTCGTTCATAGAAGGACCTGTCTTTATTTGTGAAAAACTGAACAAGGTGCTGATTTACAGCCTCGTCTGAATTGAACGTTATACCACACAAGGAGTTTTGAAGAGAGTGAAACAAGTGGAAGTCTGACGGTACAAGGTCAGTTGAGTATGGGTGTGGCAACACATCCCATCCAAGCTCCAATCATTTTTGACGGGTGATCAAACTTGTGTGTAGTCTTGTGTTGTCGCGATGAAACACAATTCTTTTACAATTAACAAGCTCTGGACTTTTCTGGATGATAGATTCATTCAAACTATCTAATTGCTGACAGTATACATTTGAATTGATTGTTTGGTTCCTTGGCAGGAGCTCAAAAAACACAACACCTTTAAAATCCCACCACACTGAGAGCATAACCTTCCTCTGATCAATGTCTGTTTTCAATGTCATTTGAGGTGAATCATCACGTCGGGACCAAGACCATTTGCACACCACATTGTTGTGGACAACCCAATTCTCATCACCAGTTATCAGTCGTTTCAAAAAAGGATTGTTTTCCTCATGTTTAATGAGCATATTGCAGATGTTTATACGTGCCATCAAATGAACTTCTTTGAGTTCATGCGGAACCCAAATATCGAGCTTGCTTACGTATCCCAGCTTCTTCACATGGTCGTTACCGCTTGAATGATGGATGCTCAATGTTTCTGCAATCTTTCATGTCATGTAACGTGGGGTTCACTCGATCAATGCCTTTATTTTGTCGTCATCAACCTCGGTGGGCCTCCCTGACTGAGGAGCATCATTGAGATCAAAATCACCAGCACAGAATTTCGTGAACCATCGTTGGCACTGACGTTCTTGTAGAGCATTGTCACCGTAAACTTGATGCAACTTTTCACAAGCTTGACACGCGTTCTTCCCTTTATGGAAGTAAAACAGTAAAATATGGCAAAAATGCAGTTTGGTCTTCCATCTTCAACTTGTTGTAAAATCTCCAAGGCTCAACAAAATCGCCCAATTTTTTTTTTTTAGAATGAAGCTAGAACTGTCAGCTGTCAAATGACATAGCAATAACATAGATGCGAATGACTCTAGTACTTCCAACAATGAACTAATGCCATCTGTTGCAAACATGCGTCATGACTTTTCCGAAGACCCAATATTAAGTATCCTGCACCCACCTATGTAAAAGAAGTACCTGTCTCTCCAGTTTACTTTTATCCAATCCCTGAGATTTCCCCAATTTGCTTTCTCCCACCCCTTTAATCTATCACCAATGGATTTCATGTAACCCTCCTCCTTTGATTCTATGTGTGAAATAAGCTGCAAGCCACCATTTCGTGGAGCATTTTCTCAGTCCATTGAGATTTTGCTTCCTGGCAATTGTCTTCAGTTTGGCTCAAATAAACTCTCATTAGCTTTCTCTTAGGCTGGATGTCTTTCATCAACACTACTATTATTTATTTTGATATTCACATTTTCCCACATTAGGCTTCTGTGTTCTTTTGCTATATCCATGTGTCTTTGAGTATTTATTAGCCTGTGCTGCAAAAGGATGTTCCAGGCTCATGTTTGATTTTCTTTACCCCAGCCCTGGAGAAGTTAGTAATTTCCACTAGGAGCTCTGGTTTCTTTTAGTGAAAAATGGTATTTAAAAGCCAAGGTCAAGGTGCTACATATGTTCATTGCTACTAGTATTTCATCGCTTCTTGGCCATCTTAGCAAATAGCTTAAGTTTATGTCGATACTCCCAATTCCAGTTCAGTACTACAAGGTACATTCTAGTCTTCCTTTTTGTCACATCTGAACCCCATTATCCAAAGTAAACCTGCATCCCATTATCTTCAATATATTTACATGTTTAGAATACACAGAAAGTAATTTCAGAATTATTAAGCTCATGCCACTGCTGAAAGTAACCCTACAAATTACAGTTCAATATTTATTTATTTTTAAATACGGTGAAAGGTAGAAATTTTCATTGTACAATTTTGTACAATGAGTTTTGACAAATGCATGTAACTGCATAACCTGCAAATTGTATTAAAATATAGAATATTCTCATCGCCCCCTGAATATTCCCTTGTGATTTTTTTCAGTCAATTCCCCATCCTAAAAAAACAACAAATTTGATGACTACTTTCAACATAGATTATATTTGTCTGTACTAGAATTTCACACAAATGGTAAACAGTATGGACTATTTTATAACTGCTGTCTTTCATTCAGTATGATGTCTGTGAAATTCGTTACTGTAGTGGAAGGAATGAGTAATTTGTTCCTTTTTTTTCTGAATCTTTTTTTCTCATATCAATATATTACAACTTGGTTTATTCATTCTCCTGTTGATGGAAAATTGGATTGTCTATAAAGTTTTCTATAATTAGGAACAAAACTGCAATGTGCTTTCCTATACAAGTCTTCTGTAAATCTATATATACTTTAGTATTGGGTAAACACCTACTGTATTTTGCCGATATATAATGTGCTTCCATGTATAATGCACACCCGTAAGTTTGGCTCAAATTTTCAGGGAAAAAAATCTTTTGTTTTAATTCAAATTTTTATTTGTTTACATTTAGGTACTTGTTTTTTGTATTATAAGAGAATTTTAGCATTTACTTTTTAACATATTATGGTTCAAGAAATTTTGCATAACAAGTAATTACAAAACATAAGAACAGATACAAGGTACAAGAAATTTTATGTATCGGTAATAAATTTATGATATTTATGCATCATAGAAAGCCAAGAACTTCATCGTTGCAAGTGTGTCATAAGTTCAACGAAACCAATTATTGTATTCCAGGGTATTATTTTGTATATGGATAATGTTATTTCTAGAGTTACAGTTTTAACCCATAAGCATAAATAAATGAATTAAAAACATTTATATAGATACAGAATTAGTACTACCCACTGATAATGCACATTCTTATACTGCCCTCACATATTTGGGCAAAAAATTCTAATTATACATGGCAAATACGGTATATTAAAATTGCTGGAGCCTAGGTTGGGTGTATGTTCAATTTTATAAGAAACTATTCAATAGTATACCAAAGTACTAATACTATTTTACTCTCCCACTAGCAATGTATGAGAGGTGTGGTTGCTTCATAGGATTATTACCATCATTGAAATGGATTCTATGTATCTATATGGAAAGAATTGACATCTTAAAAATAATGTCTTCCAATCTTTGAAAATGATATATCTTTTCATATAATTAGGTCATCTTTAATATTTTTTCAGCAATGCTTTGTAGTTTTCAGTATAGCAGTCCTTTTGGAGCTTTCACCGCTGGTATAAGGAAATATGATTAATATTTATATGCATGTTGATGGAATAAACTGTGACTATGCTAAGTTCACTTATAGTTATTGCTTTGTAGATTTCTTAGGAAATCTTAGGTGTTTTTCAATCACCAATCAAGGTAAACTAAAACTTCACATTTGTGGATTTGTCTGCTGTGATTGTCACTTTTTTTGCTTCATGTATGTATTAGTTTCCTAAGGCTCCCATAATAAAGTACCATAGACTACATGGTTTAGAACAACAGAAATTTATTGTCAAACATTATAGAGGCTAGAAGTCTAAAATCAGAGTGTCTCAGTGTTGATTCTTTCTGAGCGATTTGAGGGAGAATGTGTTGCAGGCTTATCTCCTAACTTCTGATGATGGCCAACAATCCTTGGCATTTTTTGGCTTGTAGACACATCACTGAAATCACTACCTCCAACTTCACCTGGTATTCTCCCTATACCTCTGTATTATCATATGTCCATCTTCTTATGATAACACCAATCATATTGGATTAATGGCCCATCCTAACCCAGTGTGACCTGATGCTAACAATTATACCTGTGATGACCCTATTTTCAAATAAGGTAACATTCTGAGATACTGGGGGCTGGGACTTCAACATATCTTCTTTTTTTTTGGGGGGGGAGTGGAGGGGCACAATCCCACCTATTACAATGCATTTTGAAGCTCTCTTAATTTTCATATACACATTTGTCATTCTTATGATTCTCTTATGAATTGACTGATCATTATGAAATATCTTACATTATTTCTGATATTATTCTTTTACTTTATATATTTTTATTTGCATCTATCATTTTGCCATTTATATTCTATTTATCTCACCTGTTCCTTATTTTCTGTTCCCCCTTAACTGCCTTCATTATGATTATCTGAATATTTTTTAAATTCCATTAGAATTTATTTATTGGACTTTAGCAATTCCCCTTTGCATTACTCATTTTCATTGTATTTTTTCCAGGAATTAAAATATTCATCCTTAAGTGAGAAAGTTCTCTCCAAGTCAATAGTCTTCCAATTCACATAAAATTCAAGAACCATTTAGCCCCATCCATAATATATGCAGTTTTTTTAGTATACATTGCATCTACATACATTAAAAATCTCACAATATTGTGTTTTTACCCTGAAATTTATGTTTTCAGCTATGAATTCTTTATATATTTCTCTATCCCCTTTACTTTCTTTTCTCCTTTAAAGAATGCAAACATGTACATTAAATTATTTGATATTGTCCTATATGTCACTGAGGCAGAGTTCATTTCTTTTCAATGTTTTATCTTCCATTTTCTTCAGAGTTTACTCTTTCTGTTGATTTGCCTTTAAATTCACTGACTATTTATTTTATCTTCTTTTTCCTATTTATCCTATCCAGAGTTTTTATTTTTGTATGATATACTTTGATATCTAGAATTTCCATTTTTTAATATATCCATTCACTCATTTGAACATATCCACTCATTTTGACCATTTTTTCCTTAAAATACCTAAAGACATCTATAATAGTTGTATTAAAGTCCTAGTCTGTTTGCTAAAACATTTGAAATAAACCTCAGAGTCTGTTTCTATTACCTATTCTTCACTATGGGTCACATTTTGCCATTTCTTTGCTTGACTTGAAGAGGTTACATTGTAGATACTCTGACCTTATCTTCCTCTGAAAAGTGTTGATTTTCACTTTTCTTTTAAAAGGTTCTTAACTCCGTCATCTTTGTGGTGGGCGGTAGCTGAAATGTCTGCTCAGTTCCCTGACCCTTCTATTTCTTGCTTTCTGTTCCGATCCCATGCATATTTTGGTGCTTTCTCTTCTGTGGTTCCTTTTGTTTCCTAATTTTCCCCATCACATTTTAGATGCTCCTGTAGCCATGATCTTCATTCTCTGACAGTTCATTCCAATAAGATTACAGCTTTATTTGTGAGTTCTAGAAACTTCACTTGTCCATGAACCAGGTTGTCCCCTCATTGAAAGCTGTTTAAACTCAAATGCTACCCAACATAAATTGCTTCTTTTAAATGTGATTCCTTCCAGTATTTGGAAAAAAAAATAAAATATATATATATATATATATATATATATATATATATATATGTATATATGTAATGTTTGATCTAATGCAAACATCAATTTCCAAATTTGCTAGGGTTCATAGATTTATAATTAATATCATAGGGAAAAACAACAAAACTATAACCACAATGGATACATAGTCCTGAAAGGGTCTGAGAATTATAGTTATTATTTTCCTTCTCCAATTTTTGATAGCAGTTCCAGAACAATTGGGTCACATCTGAACAGAAAGAAGTAGATTTCTGATTTTTAATTTAATAAGTTATTCCTAGCAAGCCATGCTACACATGAGAATGGATCAGAATACAGCTGAAAAAAATAAATTAAAGGAAGGAGAAATAGGTTTGATATGGTAAAACATAACAGAGAAGAAAACTAGGAAGGAGGGGCATACTAGTCAAAGTTAAATGATAAGACAATGGTAACTCAGAAAATATATCTGAGGAGAAAACTTTCAGACAGATGTTATTTTTAAAAGTAAAATTTCAGAAATGTGAAATAATCGTGGAATTTTTTTAAGCTCTCTGGAGGAAATGTGTTATATAAGTGTGACTTATTTTATTTCTTGCTATAAGGCAGAATATTACATGAAAAGGGAGTCTGAGGAAGTGTAATAGATATATATGATATGGGGGGGAGGAGTGGGGTGGCCAAATGGGGGAGGGGGGGTTGTCACTTTGAGGGGTAAAATGTATAACTATTGCACTGTGTTGTACACCTGAAGCTAATTAAAAATTAATTAATTAATTAATTAATTAAAAAATAAATAAAATAAAAAAAAGAAATTGTGATACTTATATACCTATGAAATATTATAAAAATTTTAAAAAGTACCTTTAGCATACGGAGATTTTTTTGAATAAGATATGGAGGTCATATTAGCATTTCATATCAAACTTTACATGTTTCAGCTACTTAGAGAAAATAAAATCCAAAAGTCCAAAAGAAGTTTTTATGACCTTCTGTAAAATTTTGAATTGAAAATATGATAGTTGTAACAAAATTCTCAGTATCTTCCCTAAACCATGGGACAATGCACATAACGTGAAACTTGAAATATTTTTCAAAGTCCCAATTTCTTATTTTCTCTCTAAATATAACACATTGATCTCATTTGTGTTAAATCTGCATTTCTATAGAATTGGGTGTTACTGAATAAGTTATATCTATGTTGATATTTTATTATTATTTGAAAAACAATATATTGAAGAATTAGATCTTTCTTTTTCTATTACATTTATTGGGGAGGCATTGGTTAATAAAATTATATAGGTTTCAAGTGTACAATTCATTATCTGTATGTTGCATTGTATATTCACCAACCAAAGTCAATTCTCTTTCCATCACCATATATTTGACCCCCTTTACCATTTTTACCTCCCTACTTCCAACACTTTCCTTTTGGTAACCACTAAACTGTTGGTTATGTCTATGAGTTTTTGCTTGTTTGTCTTGTTCATGTCTTGCTTTCAGTGTTATATCTCACGTATGAGTGAAATCATATGGGTTTCAACTTTTTCTGTCTGCTATGTTTTGCTACACATGATAATCTCAAAATCCATCCATGTTGTCACAAATGACGGTATTTCATCTTTTCTTATGGCTGAGTAATATTCCATTACATACATATGTGTAGCACATATTCTTGATCCAATCATCTATCAAAGGATACTTCAGTTGTTTCCATGTCTTGGCCTCTGTGAATAATGCTTCAATGAACATATGCTTTCAAATTTGGGGGTAGATACCAAGAAGAGGGATTGCTGGGTCATATGGTAATTCTATTCTTAATTGTTTGAGAAACCTCTATACTGTTTTCCATAGTGGCTGTACCTTTTACATTCCCACCAGCAGTGTATGAGGGTTCCCTTTTCCTAATAACCTTTCCAACACTTATTATTACTTGTCTTGTTGATAATAGTCCTTCTACCAGGTGTGAGGTGGTATCTCATTATGGTCTTAATTTGCATTTCCCTAAGGGCTAGTGAAGTTGAGCATCTTTTCATATATCTGTTGGCCATTTGTATGTCTTCCTGGGAGAAGTGTCTGTTCAGGACATCTGCCCATTTTTTTTTAATTGGGGAATTGGGGGAGGGGAACAGACACGTTGCTGTCCTTTTGTTCTTCAGTCTAGTTGTGGAGGACATTGCTTCACTGGCCCATGTTGGTATTATCATTGTGCTTTTCCCGGGTGAGGCAGATAGGTCACTGGCCTCTGGATGGCCATTCACGGCAGCTATTGGCAGCTCACTCCAGCTGCTAGCTACTCATGCTGGCTGCCGGCCACTCACTGTAGCCCTTGGCAGCCCACTGCAGCAGGGGCTGCAGCCTACACCATCACCGGGACTCACAGCAGTCCAACTCCAGGTCGAGCTATTGTTCACCATCTTAGCTATAGAGTGCAGTGTCACTGGCCCTCATATGTGGGATCTGAACTGGGGCTGCTGGTGTTCCAAGCCGGCTCTTAACCAATATGCCACTCAGCCAGCCTCCTCTGCCCATTTTTTAATTGGGTTGTTTTTGTGTTTGTGAGTTGCATGAGTTCTTTACATATTTTGGATATTAGCCCCTTATACGAGGCATTTGCAAATATCTTCTCCCATTCAGTTGGTTCCTTTCTATATTATAGTAATTTGCACTTCTCTTGCTAGCCTTTCTTTTTAAATCCATTTCTTAACTTTATAAACAAAAGGCCTTTTAGTTCTATGAAAGAAATCTCTACAAAAGAGGGAGAAAAATAGTCCCTCTCTACAGATAAAAAAAAGTACACTTTTCTGCATCTTAAAGCGTTACTCGCTTAAAGTTTTCCATACAACTTATGCACATCTATTTTACTCTTATGCGACTATGTCAGTTGTAGCAAAATTTTCCATTTGTTTTGCAGGTTTTGTTAGGTTTTGTTTTGGGTTTCCCCCCTGGTTTTCAGGGTATCAGCAGAATCTTCTCTCTGCTCTCTGTAAAGTAGGCTTTAAAGTCTTCTCTATTTTACTGATCATAATCCAGCCTTTACTTGCCAGGCAAACTCAAGGAAACTATTTAACTCTGAGCCTCAGTCTTTTAATCTATTAAATGATGATAACAAGAGCTTTCTTGTGAATTATTTATGAATATAATTAAGAAAAACTGAGATAACCTGAACATATTTTGAGATGCAAGGTATTATTTGGTGAAATATTTATGATAACCAAGCATATTGAATGTTGAATACAATAGCTAACAATGTGTGCCTACTATACAGAGCTGAGTGATTTAGATGTATTTATACGTAAATACTTTGCTATAATTAACTAAGAATACAGAGGAAGATAGGGGTACATAGAACTAGAATCAAAATGGTGGAGGAACTTAAAATGTGCAAGTGGAAATTTTAATTTGTCATCACAGAATACTAATTTACCTATTTTTCCTTATAGTACAAAATGGAGAAAGCCAGGGTTTGAAGCCTAGTAGTCCAATTCTTGACTGATACATTAAATTGCCAATAAGGGAACACAATTTCCTCAGAATATTATGCAAACATGTTGCATGGTCAAAATTATTTTACACTTAACTCTTGTTTCGGGGCACTCTATCTCAGAGTTTGTATGTAAAAAATCTGATTTATGAACAAATGGAGTGTCACTTGAATAACACCAGGGGCAGCATAATGGATGTGGAAACTACGGTGCTCAATTTCATATTGCTTTTCTAGAGGAAAAAAAAGAGTTTACAAATACAAGTATCTGGAATCTATTTATGTCAAATATTCATAATCACAAAGAAAGAAAAACAGCTTTTTCTCTACCATGGCCCTAAACACAATACCTTACACATACTAGGTACTCAAAGTTTATGGTATCCATAGGATATACACAAACGGTCACTCACAAACCCATGTATAATTTTTTAGTGTTTAAATCTGCGATACAACTTTTTTTTTGCAAATCCAAATACTCAAATTAATGATTCATGAGTAAAAAGAAAATATGTATACCCTTGAAGGAGATTCAAAAAATGCTTTGCTTTCTGCTAGAAGAGCAATCACATACGGATTTACAGATAAGATGCATAACCTAATTCAACAGACTGCCTAATGTCATGTGAGGGAAAAAATGGAATGAGTTTTAAAAGTTTGATTTATTCAGAGATAATACAACCAGATGTCAAGGAGTGCCACAGTTGAAAACAATCTCACATTTGTTAAAATGAAAAATCTGTAGTAAAGAGAATATACTCAAATTAGATGGCTGGCAGATTATGGACTGTAATAAGCACTTTTTACAGTGAAATCAATTGGAAAAACAATCATTGGAAATCTACTACATATGACATAATGATCTAGGGCCAGATATCATTTCTTTTTTTTGTTTTGTTTTTTAGCTGAGCCATCCTGCCACCTGTTGGCAGCTCAGTGGCAGCTCACCTTGGGCTGGGCATCAAACTGCTGTTGCTCAGAGCTCAGCTCGCACTCTTGAGCGAGCTCTTAACCAACTGAGCTATTTGGCTGGCCCCAGGAATCATTTCTTATCCTTTTTTTAAATTAAAATATTAAGATGTTATTCTTCATGGGCAGAAATACAAATGAAAAATTCCTATAACATTAGCAATTTGGGTTGATTCAGTCTAGGAAACAAGAATGCCCATGGATTCAGTTATCTAGTTTATATCTGAAAGCACATATAATTTCAGTCCCCACAAAAATCTACATGTATTTGGTCTCAATGAATACCTAGTAGTGACTTACTCACACATCCAGTTAATTCTTTTGGCATTTATAGCTTTAAAATTGTATTAAAATGAGGATAATAATTTTCATGTTTAATATACTGTAGTATCTAATAAGTGTCATCTCTAATCTTTGTAAACTAGTAGAATCCAATAAAATCTTAGAATTATGACACAGCTCTCCAATAACAACAGTGCTTTATTGTACATATGCTAATGGAATGTCAGATGTTAATGAACCTTCATTTTATGTTGAATATATTGAACTGAAACCAAACCAGCTAAATGATATTGACTGGGGAAAACCCTTTCATTTCCCCCCACATCATGACATTAATTTATGTGCTTCTGTAGACTTCAGAAATGTTAGATACCAATATACTAAGTACAAAAATAAATTGGAGTTTTGATTGAAATTTTTTAGTTAATAGACAAAATCTAAAGAAAAGTAGCTCAATTATTTTTCTATGTAGCCTGTTTAAAGTTCTTTGTAAGTTATTCTGTTCTCAACCATTTCAATTGTATTTACCAGGCATCCGTACCTTCACCTGAATCTTAGCACTTAGTCTTCCTTCAGTCTAAATTAATCCAAATAATTCTTCACCACTGAACAAACATATGAGAACCCCAGGGCTATCCATTGGATCATGCGTGCCTTGAATCAAATCCAATGAACTCCCTATCCCCTTACTATCTAATAGATTCATATTAAAAATATGTAATAAATTGTATACAGTAAATGATAATAGTGAATGGCCATAGTAAGTGTGCAGGAAAGGGTTAACTCAGTTCAGTTGAGCAAGCCTGAACTGCTCAATCCTGCACACATGCAATATCTTCAGCAGTGGCCCTTGGATTGGCTCCTGGGAGATGACCTCTGAGCCTTTAGAGTATCCTGCATGATAAGAGTGCTTCTGTGTATCTGAGACCTTGAGCTGTGGCAGACAATTTATGCCAGCATCTGTTTTTTATGCCTGTGTCTTTGGGCCATACTACATCAGTCAGTCGTGTGGAACATGTTGCATGACTAATATAGTCTACATGAATAAACTTCAATAAGAAGCTTGGACATCAGGGGCCTGGTGAGCTGCTCTGCTTTGCAAGACCTCTGAGTTTACACATTGTTGCTGGGAGAGACCGCTGTCTACCAGACACCACTGGGAGACGACAGCAGGAAGCTTTTTCCCGGTTTCTCCCAGGTTGCATTCTCTGCCCTTTACTTTTGCTGAAGTTCATCTGTATCATTTCATTATAATAAACCATAACAATAAAGATACTAGCTTTTCTGAGTCCTGTGTATCCTTCTAGCAAATCATTGACTTGAGTCTGGACTGCAGACTCTCAGCATGGTAAGTACATAGTAAATTATGGTTAAAATAAAAAAATATATATAATATGATATATATGATCCATATCGTATACGATATAATATGAAGGAGCCATTGAGTAGAGCCAAGGGACCCAACAAAAACAGTATTTACTGTGTATAAGGTATTTTATACATTCTGTCTTTTTAATCTTCAAAATAACTACAGTAGAAAGTTATTCTTATCTCTATTTTAAAAGCATGACAATGCATGGTCAGAAAAGTTACAGCAAATAAGAAATGCAGAAGACAGTTAAATCTATTACTTTCCTGACTTCAAAATTACTGTTCTTTTCAATGCTGCCTTAATTTACCTTCTGTGGCTGGTTGCTTGTTTTTTATTTCAAATAAATTGGAAATACCACCTGATGTTTAATTTTGGTAGAAAATATATTACACACCCAAATCTGAATTTGGGTGCTTGTAGAATTTTCTCATTGGAGTATTTTGAGAATTCTTGCAGTACCAATTGCAATTATGTACCTGGTACACACACAGAACATAGGTTCTGAAAGAGAGAGACCATAAAATTCACTGACCATAGCAGCACAATTTCAGAGAGTAAAAGGAAGTGTTAAGATATTCAACATTATGAAATTTTAGAAATAGTCATAATGGCTTTTATAGTATCAGTGCTTAAAGATAGTTATATGCAAAAACAATTTTCAAAAATAATTTTACAGGGCCGGCCGAGTGGTGTGGTGGTTAAGCGCTGGCTTGGGAAGCCAGCAGCCCCGGTTCGGGTCCCATGTATGAGGGCCAGTGACACTGCCCTCAAAATAAATAAATAAATAAATAAATAAATAAATAAAATAATTTTACAATAAAATGTATGTATATATGCATAATCTAAGAAATTATGTTTTCTGTGACATAAACAGAATAATTATCATTGGTCAAAATTGTACAGTTTCCTAGTTCTATTTTCTCTATTATTATTGTATTGCTCTTTAATATAAGCAGATCTAAGTGTAAAGAATCTAACCATGCAAGTAGTAAAACAAAACGTGATTGCATTGCTCTTTAACCTCAGTTTAGGGAAATGTTTTCTAACTATGACTCAAAATCCAGAGACAAGATAAGAAAAAATTGATAAATCTGATTACAAAATTTGTTTGTACAGCAAAAGGTGCTATGAAAATGTCAAAATATAATTATCAAACTAGTGGAAAATGACTGTAATATATAATGCAGACAAAGAGCTTATACCCCTAAATATAAAGAACCCTGAAAATTGAGGAACAAAGGGCCAGAAACAACGATAGAAAATTGATAAAAAGATATGTACAGACAATACACTAATATGATGTGGAAATGGTCCGTAAACTATGGAAAAATACTTAAATGCATAATTAGAAAAATGCAAATTCAAACAATACTGAGATACAATTCTTACCATCAAATTCGGAAGAGTTAAGGTATGGTAACATATTCTGTTGTTGACACTGTGGGGAAATAGGCACTCTAACGCATTGCTGGTGAAAATGCACACTAACTCTTCTTTTGGGGATTTTGGTTAACACCTAACCAGACTACATACACATTTACCTTTTGAACCAGCAATATTATTTCTAGGCATTTACTTTGAAGATACATCTATAAAAATATACAATAAAAATACATGTAGAAAAAGTTACTCATTGAATAGTTTTATAATTGCAAAAAGAGTAGTTGAATATACTATGGCACATACACATTAAATGATTACTATGAAACTGTAAAAAAGAATTTTGGAGACTTCCATCAACTGATATGGATTAATTTTCAGTATCTATTGGTAAGTAAAAAAAAATCAAAATGCAAAAAATACCTACAACAGGCTGTCATTCATGTAACAATGAGGATACACACACACACACACATACACACACACACACATACACACACACACTCAACATTTCAACATAACTATGGAAAGGACAAAGCAGAACTTGATGAGATTGGTTACCTATGAGAAGTGGGTGGTTGTAAGAATAGAGGAAGAGAACTGGGTAATAAGAATTAAAGGGTAATGATGCCTTTTTGTATAGCTCTGATTCTTTAAGCCATGGTAATATTTCACATACCCCCAAAATAAATAAAATAAAATTAAGACAGAATGAAAAGCAACCCAAAACGTGGGAACCAAAAATAGAAAACAAACAGTAACTAATGAACCTAATTCTACTGTAAGCAAAACTCATAGTCATACTGAAAGGAAAAGAAAAGAAAACAAAACAAAAACAAAAAGGAACCCAACTAACTTTGAAAAAACAGTAAATGTATCCTGTAAGACAAAACAAAACTAAACAAAAAAGAAACCAGTACACAAACATTCTAATTAATAAATGTGCACTCACAGGAATGTGAGTTAGAAATATTGAAACTATGTGCATACTAGAATTAAGCAAATAAATGCATATATTGTGGATAATGAGAATCAGGTTTCTCACTGTCTGAGAAAGTTGTTACAAATAAGGAAAGAGAGAAGACTATAATGGACCCTATGTATTCTATTGGAATTGGATGTCAGTAAGAAGTAATGGACATACTGATCAACAGATTTAGAAATTTAGAAATATATAGGGATTTGTGTGTGAGTGTATATAAATAGATAGATGATAGATAGATAGATAGATAGATAGATAGATAGATAGATAGATACATATGAAGTATGTGAAATATTACCATGTCTTAAACAATCATAGCTATACAAAAAGGTGTGTGTGTGTGTGTGTGTATGTGTGTGTATATAACAGTGACAACCCAGTAGCAATAAATTGTTAATCTTAGTGCCATTATCTTAGTTTTTAAATTCTCTAATTATAGCAACCAAGGTTTCTTAGAGAAATAGTTGATACCAGGCCTGAGGTAGGGAGGGAGAAGACAAGATGAAACAAGATGATCTTGTGGTACCAGGAAGTCAGAAATTGCTCACAAGTGATGGGCATGCAATGGACTGAAGGTGTCCTCTCAAAATTCAGATGTTGAAATCCTGCCCCCCAATGAAATGGTATTAGGAGGTGGGGTGTTAGGGAGGTGATTAGGTCCCGAGGGTAGAGCCCTCATGGATGGGATCGGTGCCCTTATGAAAGAGACCCAGTACAGCCTTCTAAATCTCTTTTCACCATGTGAAGATACAATGAGAAGGTGGCAGTTTGCAACCTAGAAGACGGTCCTCACCAGAATTAGGCCATGCTGGCACCCTGATATGGGACTTCTAGTCTCCAGAGCAGTCAGAAATAAACTTTCTATTATTTATACACCAGTTTATGGTACTTTGTTATAGCAGACTGAACAGGGTGTAAAAAGAAAGGTACACAAGAACCAACTTGTTGGAACTCCTAATAACCAAATCTGGAAATAAATCTCTATGAGTCCAAACTTACATAAATAATTATGTCAATAAATAGATGGGGGAAAAGGGACAGCTCTTCCTTGCAATAGAATTCCAGCTTGTAAATATAAGAAAAATAGTAGAAAGAGAAAATCATAGTTAGGTAAATACAACAATAATAATTGTTATAAGCAATAATCACTGATAGTTACTAAAAATAGTGGATGGAAGCATAAGAAACAGGATATTTACATATAGTCCCAAAGTATCTCCATAAAATATATTTATTAATGACAAAAGGGTAAAAATAGTAACTTCACAGAGAAAAAAATTGTCCAACACAAGCTAAAGAGACTGGAAATAACATAACCAATAATAATACATATTGACATCGTGTAGCACCAGAAATGATGCACTGGTAAGAGTACAATGTCACTTCAATTGTATCTGTGCCAAAAATTCATAATCTCTATCTAATCTATTTATAAAATAACTGGCTAGTAATCTTCGAAAGTGTCAAGGTCTTGAAAGACAAAGTAAGACTGAGGAACTATTACATTTTAAAGGAGTCTAAGGAGACATGATGAACTGAATTAGAATCTAGACTAGAAAGAGACATAAGTGGACAACTGGAAAAACATATCTCAAGTATGTAGATTAGTTAATAGTATTACATAAATGTTAATTTCTTCATGCTGTAGTAATGCCATGTAAGATGCTATGTAAGCTGAGTGAAGAAATTTAGGTACATTCTGTACTAGTAACTTTCCTGTGGATTTTAAAATACGTAAAAATTTAAAAACCTAAAAATTTATACTGTGTTAAAAATTGAAAATCTGATTTAAATGATAAATCAGATCAGCCTCAAGCAGAAGACATAAATCATGATTTTCTGAGTAAACTGGGAATATGTTCTCTCTACATGATGAGCCTTTAAATTTTTATATTATTAACATAAAAAAATATTTTGGAGAATAAAAGTTACCATAACTAAAAATTACACATGTGATAAAACTATATTTATAACAATGTAATTCATATTCAGTAAAGGTGAATCATTATAGAAAGATGTAATTCTTCATTACTCATTTTATGAGGCTAATATTAACCTAATACCAAAATCTGGTAATACAAAAAAAGAAAACTGCAAACATCTGATTAATACAGATGCCAAAATACTACCAAATTGAAACAATAATATATTGAAAATATTATACATCACTATCAAGTAGGGTTCATTTCAGGGGAACAAAGATGATTCGACATATGCAAATTGACCAACGTGATACACCACATAAAAATGTAAATAAAAAAATCATGTAAATAAAATAAAATGAAAATAAAATAAAAAATTATGTGATCATATCAACAAATGCAGGAAAAGCATTTGGCAAGACACAGTATTCATTTATGATTAAAACACTTAATAAAATGGATACAGAAGGAAAATACCTTAACATAATAAAGGCCATCTATGATAAATCCTTAGCTAATTATCATAATTAATGGTGAAAAACTGAAGCCTTTTGCTCTACCTTCAAGAGCAAGACAGGGTTGTTCCCCTATTACCACTGCTATTCAACATAGTATTGGGAGCCCTAGCCAGAGTAATCAGGCAAGAGCTAGAAATAAAAGGCATCCAAATTGGGAATGAATGAGTCAAATTGTCACCTTTTGCAGATGACATAATTCTTTATATTGAAAACCCTAAAGACTGCATGAAAAACCCATCAGAAACAATAAACAAATACAGTAAATTTGCAGGATACAAAATCAATGGACAAAAATCCATTGCATCCCTATATATTATACTAACAATGAAATTTCAGAAAAAGAAATAAAAAAAATTTCCTTTTGCAATTGCAACAAAAAGTATAAAATACCTAGGAATAAACTTAACAAAGGATGTGAAGGAGCTATACACTGAAAACTACATTATTAAAATAAATTGAAAAAGAAATGGAAATATATTCTGTGTTCATGGCTTAGAAGAATCAACATAGCCAAAATGGACATATTACCCAAAGCAATATACAGACTTTGTGCAAGCCCCATCAAAATCCCAATTGCATCTTTTAAAGAACCAGAACACAAAAATCACAGTATTTGTATGGAATCACAAAAAAAAAACCCAAATAGCCAAAGTGATCCTGAGAAAAAAGAACAAGTCCGGTATTATCACACTCTCTGACTTTATACTACAAAGTGGCAATAATCAAAACAGCATGGTATTGGCAGAAAACCAGACACACAGACCAATGGAACAGAAGTGACAGCCCACAAATAAACCCACATATACAGAGGGTACCAAAGAAATGTACACACGTTTAAGAAAGGAAAACTGTATTAAAATTGTAATACTCAATATATACTGCTAACAAAAGATGAATACAAGGGCCGGCCGAATGGCGCTTTGGTTAAGAGTTGGCTTGGAACGGCAGCTCTGAGCAGCAGGGCCCCAGTTTGAGGCCCACATAGAGGACCAGTGATGCTGCGCCCTCTACAGCTAAGATAGTGAACAACAACTCAACTTGGAGCTGGGCTGCCGTGAGTTGCTTGCGATGGCATAGGCTCCAGTGAGGCTGGCCGGCAGCTGGCGTGTGCTTTCGTGAGCTGCTGTGAGCTGCCGGGAGTGGCTGTCCAATGGCCAGTGAGCAACTGCCTCAGCCGGGAAGAGCGCAATGATAATACCAACATGGGCTAGTGAAGCAATGTCCTCCACAACTAGACGGAAGAACAAAAGGACAGCAACTTGTCTGTTCCCCTTCCCTGATCCCCCAATGCTGTACACTCCCCCAATTCCCCAATAAAATCTTTAAAAATATATTTAATGAATACAAGTTACGTTTGACTTCTGCAATTACAAGAGATGCTCAAAATGGTTACCATCAGTGTCCCGGATACTTCTGATAACCGCAAACTACTCCTTGAGCAACATTGACCAAGGTGTCTACTTGTATATATATTTTTGGAACCCCTGGTATATGGGCAAATAATTTTCAACAAAGGGGTCAAAAACATATAGTTTAGAAAAGAAAGTCTCTTCAATAAAAGGTGCTGGGAAAATTGGAAAGCCACATGCAAAAGAATGAAACTAGACTGCTATCTGTCACCATACATGAAAATTAATTTAAAATGGATCAAAGATCTAAATATAACTCATGAAACAATAAATTGCATGGAAGAACACATTGGTACTAAACTTATGGATCTTGGTTTTAGAGAGGATTTTTATGAATTTGACATCAAAGGCAAGGGAAATAAAAGCAAAAAAAATGAATGGGACTCTACCAAACCAAACTAAAAAGCTACTGCACAGCAAAAGAAACCATCACCAATCCAAAGAGGCAACCAACCATATGGGCAAAAATGGGCAGAGCAAAAGCCTCTGATAAGGGACTAATATCCAAAATATATAAATAACTAGTATAACTCAACAACAAAGAAACAAACAATTCAATTAAAAAGTGGGCAGAGGACCTGAACAGACACTTCTCCCAAGAAGACAAACAACCAATAGATGTATGAAAAGATGCTTGACTTCACTAGCTATTAGGGAGATCTGTCACATATAAAATTTTGTCTTCATCCATTTTTTGGATAACATCACTTTACTGCAATTGGACAAGAACTACAGAAAGGATACTCTTGTTGCTTACTTACTCCTTTGGCTTAGTTTTTTAAAATATCATATTGATTTACAGAAATGTTGCTTGTTATAAGACCTTTTAAGCATATCTCACTGAAATGAACTTGGCCCAGGAAGAAAAATGTGTTTGTGTCAGAAAATATTTAATTAACACATAGAATGTAGGTTTTGTGACTTTCATTGTCTTATCTTTTCTCTGATCTCATAAAGTGATTTTCATACTTTAATGGCAAATTCCAAGGTAAAAGTAGTATAATTGCCTGGAAGCTTTGGAGTGTCAGAAATGTGACATCATTCTGTTCAGTGAGTCTGACCCCAAACCCAGCACATTATAAATTTTCTGTATATATGCCAGGAAACAGAATGGTAATGGTAGAGCTGCCATTTTTAAGGAAGTTATAAATCAAGGCTCTTTCTGCTTGACGATATCTCAGTATTGTTTTGATACCATATTGATACCATGTTGTTTTTCACTCCAAGTTAGATTGTAAGCCCTGGAAAATTCAAACTTGTCAATTTTTGTCATCATTCAGGGAAAATCTAGTTGTGCTCTGTTAGAAAAAGCGACCATATTGAAGCAATAGATAAGACATTCTGAAGTGAATTTTGGCTCATATTGTTAAAGATGCAAAATTATCCTCATTTGGTTGCTGATCTTCAGCAAAACTGTGTGTGTCAAGTGTTTAATATTCTACATTCTTAGAAGTAAAGAATGTGACATGTGCTACTATCTGAGAAAGAGAGGGAAGGTTACTCCAAAAGGCCATCTGTGTGCTAGAATGAATCAAACCATTCTGTTGTTTGTCACTACTTTTAATGTACTAAAATTCACGATTTCATAATATGTTTTTTAGTTATACTGATTCTGTGATCTACAGTGCTAGAAAGCCCAGCTTATGAGGCTTTATGCTAATCCATGCTTTCTGAGTGTGCGTCTCACACTGCCAGCCATTTTGTGAACAGAATCTAGTTGTCAAAATACAGACATGGGAAGTGTAGATTGATATTCATCCCATGTGCTGAAAAAATTGCTGAACATGGAGATTTTATTAAAAGCATCTGCAATACCATCTTGAAATATTTTTTAAAAAATGATACCTTGGAAAGTCATAAAGAATTGCTTCAAGTTCATTGTTTCATTTTCCTCAAGTACGCTTATGTTTACTCTCTGAATAGAAAGAAAAAAAAGAAATATCTTTGACACTACCTGCAATCTAATTCCCTAGAGCTAGCTATTTAAACAACTACTGGTTCTGGCCCTCTACTGCATATGCATTTAGAAAACTTTTATTTTTTGAACATATATTGTGTGCCATGCTCTATGTTACACACAGGGGAAACAGCAATAAAGAAGGCAGGTACAGTCAAGAAATCAAATGTTACTACAATCTAGTGACTCTGCAAAATAGTTTATAACATGAAAATACACACACACACACACACTCACACACACAAACACACACACAAATGTAGTTGGTATAAAACCAATGACAAAATAGCAAAGTGTCACTTCAACTGATGAGTCCAAGTTCAGTCCCTTTGGCAAATAATTCCCTGGCTGTTTGAAATGAGACAAGAAATAACTCTAGAAGTAAAGAAATTTGAGTGATAGGGATGACCTAGAGAAGCTCTCAGCCTGGAATAATACAATTTGCACAAGCCAGAGAAACATATAAATAGGAAGATGCTGTTATTATGCTCAACCAGAATGGTGAAATAAAACCTGGTGCAGAAAAGAAACAATCTTAGTCACTCAATACTAAGGATTTTGCCAACACACTCATGAAAGGTATTAATAATTAACAACAGAATCATTGAAATACAGATGGCAATTACGATCACTCTATTATTTCACATTTATATATAATTGATTCAAACCTAACACCTCTAATTCTATCAGAAATTTATTTGCTTTTTCCAGACATGCAAATACCCTAGAACTCTTTATTCTCATGGCAAATTCTTGTTCTCTGTACATTTTACCAGCAAACTATAGATCTCACATTTTACTACAATTGTCTTCCTTTTGCTACGTAATGGGTGGATGTGCAACTCAATCTGTATTCCTTGATTATTAAAAAAAAATCACTTGCTTAGATCATCCGTGTATATAGCATATTTTACAGAAAGTTTGGAGTTATGAAGATTTGTATCAAACAATATCTTAAATTTAGATATTAATTTCCATTTGCAAAAGTTTTTAAAACCCTTTTGACAGGTATTTTTCTCACTGGCTACCTTTCTCAAGATATATGTTCTAAAAAGATCGCTGAGTGTCTTCAAAGAAAAGATAGGCATTGTATAAGCTCATACTTCTGGGTGTTCTGATACGATGGATTTGCTCTACCTGCCTTTCTTATCTTCAAGCTCCTTTAAAACTCTGTAAGTTGCACAAAACGAACATCAATACAAATGATTCTTGTCCATAGACATCCAAATGAATTTTGTCAACTAGAAATGCAATTGATCTCTCCCACTATAAATATCACTTTTACATCTCATCATAAATGTTGTTCAGCATTGCTTATTTCTTATATATGTGTGGTTCTTTGAATTCTCTTTTGAACTATAATAGCTGTGACATCTTACTGATGTTAGTTAACGAGTTAAATAATAACTTTGACAAGTTTCATTTTATATTCGTGTGAGAGTCATGATTATAAGCTATTTTGAAACTTAACCTTTAAGAGGCTCCAGAACAATTTGCTACATTCTTTCTTCGCCTTTCAGACTACTCATCTCTCCTTCCTCCCTTATTTTCAGGAACCCTTTGTGCTTACTATCAGAGACTCAATTACCATTACCCACAGTCCCCCTTGTGTATGCAAGGACTGGTGATTGTTCATCCTTTGACAAAGGGCTATAATACCTGGAATTCAACTTTCAGCAACAGAAGAGAATATGAAGAAATTTAAAAATTCCATATCTTTTATTCTCTCCCCCACTGGTCTCTGTAATTTAACGAGAACAGTATAGATTTTTTACTTCCTACGAGCATGGATTATGCCATGACTTTAGAAATCAGAATCAGCAATCATGCGGTTTGACTTTTTTGCCCTGCTGTATATCTGTATTGTATATTGAAGTTAAAGATGTTAAGTATTTATACATGATTCATTCCCTAGACTGCAATAAGTACTTTGTAAATTTCTATTACATTTATAATTTCTAGAATTAAAAGAATCTCTGTCATTCTTAAGGAGATGTACTTTAGCCAAGGGATCCACAAATATAATCCAACAATCAAAACAAAGGAACATATCCTTCTTAACCTTTTTTCTTTTCTCTTATAAAAGCCCAATCTAGAATGACTTATAACCAATCTAATTCCTGGCATTAAGAAATTTGACTACAAAATCAAGGTCTGTATCATTCTGGAAAGTCATAAAAAGTTATGGCTGAATCATAACTTTATAGTTTGGAACATTATTCATCTATGATTAAAAGCTCAAACTTTTAAGTTAGAGAGTACATACTCATAGAAAGGAACAAGTAACAGGATGGATGAAATCTCATGTGAATTGAAAAGTCCTTGTTTTAAGCAAGTGTAATCGGTGTAACTGAACCCACATCAATGTTCACTTGGTTCATGAATAGAGTAGTTGTATAAGAATTATAGAAAAATATAATGGAAAACATATTTAACTTTTATGGATATTCCATTCCTTTAAGTAATTTTCTATTAAACAAAAGCTAAAGGTATATAAAGATGTGATTAGGAAGAATATGGTAAGAATAATAGTCTCTTAAGACAAAGAGGTACATCTTCTTTCTGCCTCCTTACAACATATTAAAATAAAAAATATAAACTGTATTGGCTCAAAAGCAACTGCAAAAATTTATTTATCCCGTGCTCAAACAACATAGAGTGATGCCTTAAATCTTGGATTTGCATAAGACGTGCTCCTCGAAAAAGTAGAGCTATTGCTTAGAAAATCTAAGGAAAAAAATCTATTATTCAAGTTATAAAACCTATGATTATATTTATCTTCAAACTTTCACAAAGAAAATTGTCCTAGTGCTAATGAAAATGAGAAACAAGGATTGAAATATTATATTATTATAGTCAAAAATGAACTGCATATAATTTATACTGATTCAAGAGTCTATTAATGTAAAAATATGTAATTGGGTCATTATTATTTATAAAATATAAAACCAAATGAAACATTTAGCTTAAAATACTTACTGTGTCCTCACAGCATACAGTAAACTGGGAAATAACTGTCCATTCATAAATATAAATAGAAAAAAACAAATAATATGGAATCCAAGGGGAAAAATGAACAGCACATCGGCTGGGTCAGTATACATGCAGACTGTGACACGGCTGATTCAAAAAATTCCATCTTCAAAATCTGTACTGGACTAATCATGTAATAAACTGCAAAGATTATAAATATAGCTAAAATAATCATAAGGGTCAGGAGGGTGACCCATTAGGTTTGCTTATGTGAATCTGATCAGAATGCAAAGAAGTTGGCCACAATGAGTGGAATCACCTAGTAATGTAGATCAAAGCAGATAATCAGCGTGGATAATTCAGACCTGAATATAGATGCAAAATATGGACTATGAATTTTCATAAAGGTTCCTGCTAATCCTGTTTTGTCAATGTACATTGATCCTCCAAAAGGATTTTCTTACACAGGGACAACGTGGAAGTTCCCAGAAAAACTGACTGAAAAAACCATAACATCTCTTAGATAAGGATTAATCCTTTTTCTTTTTCTTTTGAAAACGAGAATGGAAAGTATTCTGTTTTCTTTTCCTCAACACTACACACACACACACACACACACACACACACACACACACACACACTCATAATATTCTTACCCTCTGGTGTTGTCTTAGAGAAGAAAACTAGGTCCATAACCACAAACAATCCCCATGTCATTATGTAAGTATACAAAATAGTAATGTGGATTATGAAATTTAAAACTTCAGAATTGATTTTAAGAAGACCATTTCCTCTGGGCAGCCATATATACCAAAATGGTTTTATTTCTTTGTTGGATCTATGTGAAAATCAGTGTTTTTTGTAATGAGGTAAAATTTGCATGCAATAAAATACGCAGATCTTAAGTGACAGATTGATGAGCCTTGACAATAGCTTCCAGTACATGGTGTAATCCACGCAGCTATCAAGATATTGACAATGTTGATTTTTACCCAGGCCCTGTGATTCTATAAATAGATACATTTAAAGAAATCTCCCCACCCATTTGTGTTCCAGGAAATAGCTTACTGCAAACAAATAATCTTCTCTCTGACTCAGGGATGCTACCCTTGTTTACCTATATGACAAGGCCAAACACATTTCCATTCTTTGCCTCATAAATTATTAGCTTAACTGTTTTGTTCCCACTGATCATTTAGAACCAAATGGTTTTTAAGTAAAATTGTTTAAGTTTCTCTCCTTCCCTGGGCCCCTGGTATTTGACCCACCTTTACCCTGAGCCAGCATACAACCTCTCCTTAATGGCCTCCTCTGACAATAAGCTCACTTTAGCAAAAAACAGTCTCTGATCTGTTGTCCAATCAAACCACTGTCTCATCACACTTGCCCCTACATTTTCTAGCCTGAGCCTTGTTTATTCCTCCCTAAAAAAGAAAACGCTTTCTGCACAACCTTTGAGATGACTACAGATCTTATCGTGTGATGACTCTCCCTATTGCAATAAATCCTTTTAAATAGTCTCTCCTTACCGAAGTCTGGATTTGTTTTTTTTACTTGACAATTATTGGTGCCATCACTCCTATGGAGATTGGGCCTCACCTATATACTACAATCATCAATGCCCAAACAATGGCACCTTGTGTCTCCTTTGAACACCTCTCCTGCTCAGCAACTCAACTATCTTTTGATGAGTTCAGACTCTCAAACCAGTGTTTGGACATTCTCTCTGTTGTAAGGAGTTACTTTGTTTCCTTAAGGCAAAGAAACTTTCTTTGGCCTTTCTGTGTGTCCTCTTCTGGTCTTATCTCTGCTTTCTAATTTGGGGATCACATGAGAGAATTTCCTTGGTGGGGCTGGGAGGTTGGCATCGGGGCTCTCTCTAACCAGAGAATTGTACAAGACAATTAATCAAGCAGAACTATCCACTGTCTGATTTAAGATCTTACATATGATTTCATTTTCTAATTTTCTAGCGGGTAACTCCAATTCTATCCACCTACTACATGCTTCATCATTACAGCACTCATTCAGTTAAGTATCTCTAAATATAGCATAATTTCTCTAAGGTTGTTTGGAAGTGCAGTGACTCTGGGTTTCATGGGATCTGCCCACATTTGTTCATCTCCAAGGGCCCTTGAATCCTGGGGATCCCAAACTCCCTCTAAACAATTTGCTTATTTCTCATAGTATGAAGGAGCTGGAAACAGTCATGTGCCATTTAACAAAAGGGATGCGTCCTGAGAAATGCATCATTAGGAGATTTCTTTGTTGTGCAAACACCATAGAGTACACTTACACAAAACTAAATGGTACAACCTACTACACACCTAGGCTGTATTGTAGAGCCTATTATTGCTCCTAGGCTATGAGCCTGTACAGCAGGTTACTGTACAAAACCATCGAGATTAAATCAAGCACAAGAGGAAAATGACGCCATCAAGAGACGTGGTAAACATGAGATGCATGAGGCTGCTGCCTGCATAAAATGGCATACTGTTTTACAGCAAACAGTTTCTTATAAGGAGAAAGAGTATACTCTAAAATAGCAATAAAATTATATAGTATTGTAAATACACAAACCAGTAACAGAGTCATTTATTTTCATTACCAAGTATTATGTACTATACATAATTGTACATGCTATACTTTTATACGACTCGCAGTGCAGTAGGTTTCTTCACACCAGCATCACCAGAAGCACGTGAGTAATGCATTGCATTACAACCTTAAGACAGCTACAATATTATTAGGCGATAGGAATTTTTCAGCTCCACTATGATCTTATGGGACCACAGGTTGTACGTGTCATTAGTCATTTACCAAAATATCATTATGTGGTGCATGACTGTAATTACTTTCCTGGTCCAAGATTAATCAGGCCATTTAGCAATATCAGTCTATCTTACCTGAGGTTATTTGATCTCTGAAGGACCGGCTGCCAACCTCCACTGTTGCTTTCTCACCCACTCCAAACTCAAAGGCACTCACATCTTCCTTAATTCCCTCTCCTTCCTCAGCAACTCCAAACGTGTTTCTGTCGCCTTCACCGCCAGGTACCAAGGCTCCTTGTATTTACCTGTCTTTCCCTGAACCTAACACTATTTTGCCACCCTTCTCATTTCCGATAGTTATTCAAGACCTTGACCCTGCTCCCCTGGTGACACGTCCCCAAGCACAAGAGTCTACAGAACCTCAGTGGCCAATCCCCAACAAGTCAACTTTTAGCCTTGGGCCCATGTTGATTTATATGCCATCATAAAGAATATTCCTTATCCAAAAAAGAACAGTAATGAATTTTCCATAAAATGTAAGTTAGTGTTATGGGCATACTTTCCAGGGCTTACTGATCTGTGCCACTTAGTCCAACATCTTAAAATACCTGAAGATACCCCCATATGGTCCTATGGCCTCAAGGTCAAATGTGTCCAAGTTAATAAAGACTTGCAATTAAACCAAAATATAGGCACAACATATCACAGAGATAAGGGCATTGGGAAAAAAATTAGATTCTATTCCCATCTAAGAGCTGCTGGTCAAAGATTTGGGAGTGCAAGACAGCAAGAGGATAGATCAGTCTCTAACTATAGGCACTGCTTAGAAAACATCTGGAAGGATGACATTCACTTTAGTCACCAGTTTTGTTCATGGGTCCTGTGCTGAATAAGAGAACATATTGAAAATATTGCTTGAACTGCCAAAATGCCCTTTTCTCTGAGATACATGTTTTAGTAAAATATTATGAATATGCACAGGCTAATAAAATTAAATCTAAACAACATTTACTCACAGCTCTTCAACTGAAAACACTTGAGGGTATTCACATGAAGGACATCAAGTCACATTTGGTCTCCTTCCAATCACCCATAGATCAGAACACCTGTAAATACAATAAGAAAAAAAAACAGTTATTGGACTAAAGATTAAGCAAAAAGAAAAAGAATCCAAATCTCAATGACTCCCCAAAGGGATCTGCTTCTGTCTGTCCTCAAGTACCCCTAAACATACTAGATGAAATAATAATCTCAGCCAGTGGTCACTCGCCCACTTTTCTAGTAGACACTGGAGGTTCTGATTGATTGTATCCTTAACACTTCACATTTCTCCACCACGATTCCCTTGGAGTACACAAATCCTCTTGGTGATGGTTTTAGATAACTTACCACACGATTTGCCCTTTTTATTTTCTGTATCTCTTGGACTGCAACATAGATTTTTGTTAAATCCCTATTAATCTGTTAGGCAGACATTTACTTTCTAATTTGAATGTTAGTATTTATGTTATCCTGAAGGACCAACTCTCGAAGGCCTGGAACCCTCCCCTATTCACCTTTGGCCTATAATAGCTTTGATATGTCACCTGCATTTCCTTACTCTTTATACTTCCCCAATCCCTTGACAGTCCCTCCATTCAGAATATGTTCACTAATATTCTTGAATCCCTTTGGACTATAGGATCAACAGACACAGGATATATTTGGAAAACAGAACCCTTGAAAGTGGAAATAGGTACCATAATGCCCCTCCCTGAAGGGGAGTATCCTTTAAAACCTATAGCAACTGAAGGTTTCAAACCTATTATTTAAGGACTTCTTGACAAAAGACTCCTAGTCCTCACTCCAGCTTCTGTAACAATCCTATGCTCCCTGTGAAAAAACCTAACAAAAAAGGATAGCAATTAGTTCAAAACCTGTGGGCTATAAATGACCCCCTTGAGTCCCAAAATTTAATAGCCTTGTCAATTCTATACTCCCTGATACCATCATTTTACTCTTATTGACTTATGTTCCAGATTCTTCAGTATATCCGCCACCATGATTCCCAAGACCTGTTTGTTTTCACTTTATAAACAATGTGTTTGGACTGTTATGCATCAGGGGGTTATGAATCTATTTTTCCTGGGACATTAAACACACATTATTTATTATGTATTTACTTATTTTCTTAGCTGAGCCATCCTGCCACCTGTTGGAAGCTCAACTGGGGCTCAGAATCAAACTGGTGACCCTGTTGCTCAGAGCTCACACTCTGCAAGCTCTTAACCAACTGAGCCACTCAGCCAGCCCTTAAACACAAGTTTAAAGGATTTGGTTTTCCTGTGTGATTCAATACTCATTCAATATGTAAATCACCTCATTCTTTGCTCCAGTGGAATTGATAGCTCATTGACAGCTATTCAATACCTATAGAAACTCTGACTTGAAAGGGCATGAGGTTTTGAGAAACAAAATACAACACTGCCATCCTCAGGCTCATTATCTAGGACATAACATCTCCCCTGAGAGAAAAACTTTGTCCCCAGAGAGCATTCTCAATTAGCCTTTACTTGAAATGAACAGATAACTTCTAGACTTCATGGGATTGATCAGCTGTTGTAGAAGTTGATTCCTAATTTCTCTACTATAGCATCTCCCTTTTATGATTACGGAAATAGTGTCTGAACCCATACAATTGGTCTCAAACTCTTAACAGCATCTAAATGCTAAAACAATCCCCCTTTCTTCTGACTCCAATTTGGGGCTCTCAAATTTCTTGCCTTTTATCTCTTTGTTTGTGAGAGAGAAGGACATGCCTTAGGCATCACAGAAACATAATGGAGACCAGAGGCACATTGGATATTTTAGCGTCACTCTAGATCTGTGCTCAAGCCATTATTGATGTGCTAGGTCATACCTTAAACATTTGGATACCCCATGTTGTTCAAAACTTTCCTGACTGAAATAATACAACATTTTCCAACCTCTCCCCTTATCTCTTGTGAGATCCTTTTGCTTTCTATTTATAACATTATTCTCCATTCCTTCTCATATTCCTATCCAGTGTTGTCAAAATCTTTGTCCCGCTAAGTTTCTTTCTCTCCTGACTGAAGAATAATCATAAAACTGCATTGCAGCTATTCAAACTTTAACACTTCCCCACCTTAGTCTTGCTGAAATTCCTCTTGTAGATCCATATCTCATTAGCCTTTCTGATGGTTTATACCTCCGCACATCAGAAGAGGGTTTCCAGGTAGGATATGCCATTACAGATTTTCAAAACCCTATAGCACATTAGCCTCTACCCAATGCAAAATGAACTCAGATAATACATTTACTGGCTCTGGCAAGAGACTGTACTTTAGCTACAGATAAGAAAACTAATATCCACATAGACAGTAGATACACTTTTGGAGTAGCACATGACTTTGGTATGCTATGGAGAGCCAAGAGATTTATGACCGCAGCTGGAACACCAATTAAAAATAGAAAATAGGTGGTCGACCTTCTAAAGGCATTATTATTACCACAAGAGGTGATTATACTCAAAACTCAAAGCTCATGTGGGCAATAAAATACCTGAGGCAAGGGGAAACTCATTAGCTTATAATATGTAAATTAACAGTTTATAAATCTGTCCCAATCCCATTGCAATCAGACAAGATATTATTTATTCCGCTTACCACCTGATCCTCTAATCAAGGAAATCAAAATTGCTTATTATAAGGCTCCTGAAAATGAAAAGGCCAATTGGAAACAAAATGGATATTTTATTCTCTCAGATGAGATTCTGAGACAACGAGAAACCATTTCATCTCTCCTCAGTCCCCTATTTGAAATTTATTCTATGACCTTTACAAGATTACCTATCATGGGAAAAAATCAACTACTCGTCCAATATTTGTGGGTAAACTTCACTCCTTATCTGGCATAAATGGTACACACTTGTGCCATCTGCCAAAAAACATAATTGTCGCAAAACTGTAAAGATAGGGCTAGGAAGAGAGCTACTTCCAGGGGAACCCTTTCTCTATTGTAAATTTAGGTTTTATTCAACTCCCTAAGTCTCCTGGCTCTGAATATTTCCTTACCATTATTTGCATGTTCTCTTATTGGCTAGAAGCTTCCCCATTTAAAAGGGTCACTGTTACTACTATTACTATATTTCTGTAGAAGGAATTTTCCCCACTGAGGATATTCACTTGCCCTCTCAAATAAACATAGAACCCATTTCACTGGTGAAGTCATCCTGAGTTTTTCCTTTGTCCCTCAAATTACACTGCCCTTACCATCCCCATTCATCTGAATCATCTGGAATGATTCAGTGCAGAGACTATTCAAACTAAAATTTGAAAAACTCTTAGAGGAACTCAATCTTTCAGGGCCCAAGGTCTTGACTTTGGCCCTGATTGCTCTCTGGTCCTCTCTTACTGGACCTAACCCGTAGTCCCCTATGAAATAATTACTGGCAGGCCTGTAAGAATTCCATACTAAACATGAGCAATAGAAGAATTCAATCTAGTTAATTCAGACATTCTGGGACTTATTAACTATACCTACATTTATCAACAAGAGGTTAGAGTTGGTTTTCCTCCAGTCATCAAAGCTTTTCAACAATCTAGAAATTGGAGATTTGTTCTCTGGAACAAAAAAATAACCTTGAAATAACCAAAAAATAACCTTGAAATCCCCCAGTAAGGCCCCTGTTTCCATCTTCCTTACCAGTAACATTCCAACCAAACTTTGGGTGGTCAGACCCTGCATCCACCATTTTCTTTCCTTGTGATGAGAATGCTAACGGTCTTTTTGATGATAGCTATTGTAACAATTGTGAGATCATATCTCATTTGTGGCTTTGAATTACATTTCCCTGATAATTAGTAACATTGAGTATCTTTTTACATACTTGTGGTCCATTTGCATTTCTTCTTTTGAGATGTCTATATAGATTCTTTGCCCATTTTTAATTCTTTTTTGTTTTGTTTTGTTTTTTGCTATTGAATTATAGGAGTTCATTATTTATTTTTGATAATATTCCCTTACAAAACATATGGATTACAAATATTGTCCCCCATTCTAAAGTCATATCTAAAAAATACAAAAAAAATTGTTGCCAAAAACAATATCAAAAGATTTCCCGGGGGTGCTGGTTAGCTCAGGTGGTTAGAGCACAGGCTCTTAACACAAAGGTTGCCTTCGATTCCCATATGGGCCAGTCATCTGCACCCTCCACAACTAGATTAAGGACAACGACCTGAGGTGGAGTTTAGGTGCGCCCTCCAAAACTAGATTGATAAAACGACTTGACTTGGAGCTGATGGAAAAACACACTGTTCTTCAATAAAGTTTAAAAAAAAAAGATTTCCCCTAGGTTTTCTTTTAGTAGTTACACTTTCAGGTCTTACATTTAAGTCTTTAATCCATTTTGAGTTGACTTTTGTTATATGTTGTCAGATAGGGATACAATTTCATTGTTCTACGTGTGGATATCCTGTTTTCCCAACACCATTTATTGAAGAAACTATCATTTCCCATTGTGTCCTGGGTACACTGTCAAAGGTCAACTGACTGTATATGCATGGGTGTATTTCTGAAGAAGGCCCTGATATTGTAAATATCCCTGTCTCTTTAGTTCATGGAAATATTTGTTTCTATAGCAATTTCACTGAAAACAGCTTGTTGGACCTAAACCTGCTATCTAGATCACCTTAGTTGCCCTTACTGGATCTTTAACCAGACTGCCTTTTCTCACATCCTAAACATTCTATCTGATTTAGGTTTTTCTAGCCCCAAGAGAACTGAGCAATCTACAAAACTCACAATGTGTTATAGACAAAAGCTCAGGTGCAAGATTGGAGCTCTCAAAGGAGACTGTGACTCTCCCTTCTCCCTTTTAATCAGTTTTTGGAGTCCCTGAAATGCAAAGCCAAAGGGCTATGAGTAAAACTAGAACACTTAACCACTACAAGGACTACATATGGAGATAAAAACCCTCCAAATTTCCATTCTTTGCCTTATACATGACTAGCTGAACTGTTTTGTCCCCACTGATCAATTGGAACAAAGTGTTTCTTAACCAAAATTTGGTCAAGTTTCTCTCTTTCCCTAGACCCCAGAAATTTGACCTACCCTCACCTTGAACCAGCATACAACCCCTCCTTAATGGTCCCCTCTGACAATAGGCTGACTTTAGAGCAAAACAATCTCTAATCTATTGTCCAATTATACCACTCTCTCTCATTCCACTTCCCCCAACTTGTTCTTTCTAGCATGAGCTTCATTTACTCCTCACTATAAAAGAAAAACCCGTTTTCTGAATAACCACTGAGACACTTGCAGATCTTATATTCCCAGTGTTCCCCCTATTGTTATAGTCCCTAACCCCTTACTGCAGGATTCCTTTTGAATGAAGTCTCTTCTTACCGAAGTACAGATTTGCTTTTTGTTTTTTTGTTTTGTTTTGCTTTGTTTTTGATTCTTTTTTATTAGTTTCGAGTGTACAAAACAGTATAATAGTTATACTTTTTACCTCTCACAAAGTCATAATCCCCCTCCCCCAATCTATTGCCTCTCTGACGTCGTATATAGCTATTACAATTCCATTGACTCTATTTCCTATACTATATTCCATATCCCATGATTATATATATATTAAATTATAGTTGACATACAATATTATTCAGCTTCAGGTATACAGCTCAGTGGTCAGGCATCTACACCGTCCATGAAGTGGTCTCCCTATTAAGACATATGCCCAATATTTTTTTATTTGATATGTTTTTATTTGATAACATAGAACACTTCCTTCACCGCAGAAACGTCCTTCATTTTCTTCCCAGTCAATTCCTGTCCTTTAAAGAAGCAAACTTCATTCTGATATTTTTCACCACAGATGTTTCACCAGTTCTAGAACTTAAGTAGAACAATAAAGTAAGTACTTTTTTGTCTGCCATCTTTTTCTCAGCATAATGCTGGAATTCTCAACAAGCAGCACTATTGACATTTTGGTCCTGTGCAATATAGGATGTTTAGCGACATCCCTAGCCTCTACCTTTTAGATGCTAGTAACATGTCTTACCTCCACCCCCTCGTGACAACCAAATATGTCTCCAAACATTGCCTAAGTCCCTGGGGTGGGCAGAGAAAAACTCTCAAGTTGACAAACACTAATTCATGGTTTGAGGTTTGCCCGCGATGTCGTGTGTACTGGCAGTTCTTTCCTTTTTAATGCTGAGTAGTTTCTTTTTATGGATAAACCACATATTTTTAAAAAGCTATTCTTTTGATGGACATTTGGGTCGTTTCCAAATTTCAGCTATTTTAAATAAAGCTGCTATGACCATACATACTTCGAAACATCTTTTTTGTGCATAAGTATTTTGTGTGTCTGTGTATATAAATACAGAAAAGTAGATTATGCTTAACTTTATGAGAAATTGCAGGCAGGTCATGTTTCAAAGAGGTTGTACCATTTTACACTATCCCATTGATATGAATTTATCATATCAAGGTATGATCAATGCAGTTTCTCACTACCTTACCAACATTAGGAGTGGTCAGTTTTCTTATTAATCACTCTATAGTATAGTATATGTAACGGAATATTATTATTTGCATGAAGACTAATGATGCCAAGCACTTTTTCTTATCCCTATTGATTATTTATACATCCTTCTTTTCAAAGTGCATTAAGTCTTTTAACCTTTGACCTTTAATAAATGTATTTATTATCTTGATATTATTGAGCTCTAGAAGTCATTTGTATGTGATGTCAAATACATATTTTGCAAATATTTTCTTACAGTCTGTAGCAGGTATAATCTTTTCTTCAGAGTGTTTTTATTGAGCAAAAGTTTTTATTTTGATGAAGTCCACTTTATGAATTTTTTTTTGTTAGTGCTTTCTAGAGATATTTTGCCTCCTCCACGGTTGTGATGATACTCTTCTGGTTTTACTTCTAGAAGTTTCCTATTATCAGGTTTATGATCTGTATCAAATAACTTTGTGTATGGTTTGAGGTTCATTTTTTTCATATGCTAAAGCAGTTGTTTCATCTCCATTTTTTGAAAATATATTTTTCCATTCAAATGTTTTGTTGCCTGGTTTTTAATCAATTAGTCTTATAATTGTTGGTCTTTTTCTGAACTCCATATTGTTCTTTTATATTTTTATGCAAATACCACACTTTTTTGATATCAGTAGTTTTATAGTAAGCATTGAAATAAAGTAGTCTAAGTCCTCCAATTCTCTTGTTTTTCATGATTGTTGTTACTATTCAAAGACCTTTGCACTTCCATATAAATTTTAGCCTAAGCTAGCCATTATTTTGATTGGCATAGCAAAGAAGATTTTTAGAGCAGTGAAACAATTCTGTATGATATTATACTGGTGGATACATGCCATTATATATTTGTCAACACCCACAGAATATACAACACCAAGCAAGAATCTCTACTGTTAACTGTGGACTATGGGTGATTATGATGTGTCAACGTCAGTTCATCAGTGGTAAGAAATGTGCCACTTGTGGTGGGAGATGTTGATAATAGGGCATGCTGTGCATGTATTGAGAGGGTATATGGGAATTCTGTACTTTCTGATCAGTTTGACTATGAACCTAAAACTGCTCCAAACAATGAAATCTATTTCTTTTAAAACAGCATTAGGAAATGACTTTTCCATTACTTTGTTTGTAATTGTTAATATCATTTTATTCTTAAAGTATAATTATATTGGGAGGTCATAATACTCAGAACTTAGCACAAGAATTGTTTTGTGTGTGTGTATATATATATATTGAGGAATGACTTACACTGTCAGGCTTATGCTAGGCTTCTAATTCCAGTAGCTTGTTTGTTTGTTTGTTTGTTGTCTAAGATGGATAATTGCTTAAGAATTCTTGTCTTACTGCCTATGTGGTAAGGAACTTGGCCTCATCCAAAGAGAGGCTTGGCTTTTGTCTCTAGCTCCTGGAAACTTACCTCTTAAACTTTGGAATTTTTCAAAAGATAGGAGTATCTTTTCATTCATGTAGAACCTCTAGGACACTATCTGAAGAAAAGAGTGGGTGGGGGGGGAAACTTGCCAGACAATTGTTGGGATTTGCATTAAATCAATAGATCAACTTGTAGAAAAGAATTTATATCTTAATAATGTTGAATCTCCCAAACTATGAATTTATACTCAAGAATTGTAATTGTTGATGTTATTGTAAATAATATTTTATTTTTCTCATTGTTCATTGATATATAAATGTTCCTGATGTTTTGTATATTGACTATGGATTCTGCAAACTTGCTAAATTTACTTAATAGATTTAGTAGTTATTTGGTAGATTCTTTAGAATTATCTATGTATATAATCATGTTATATGCAAGGAAAAATGTTTTATTTCTTCCATTACTGTCTATTTACCCACTGTATCATTTTCTTGTCTTATTGCTTTTACCAGAACTTCCATTAAAATGTTGAATGAAGTTGTAGTAATGGACATATGTTTATTATTTCTAATCTTACTGGTAAAACGTTTAATATTACACCATTTAGTAAAATGTTAGCTGTAGTTTTTTCACAGTTGCTGGAAGCAGATTGAAAAATCCCCTTCTATACCTAGTTTTATGAGATTTTTTTTTTTAATTATAAATGAGTATAGAATTTTGTCAAATGCTTTCTCCTCACTGGGAATTTGTTATGTTTTCTTATATTCTATAAATGTAGTAAATTATATTAATTGACTTTTGAGTGTTAAAGCAACTTGAGATTACCATGATAAATTTATCGTGTTTATGATATATTATAGATTTGGATGTTAATAGATTTAACTTGATAATATTTTGTTAGGGTATTTTGTATCTGTCTTCATGAGGAATATCAGTCAGTTTCCTTTTCATGTAGTACTTTTCTGGTTTGGGAATCAGAGTCATAATGGCTTCATGAAGTTATTTCTGAAGTATTTTCTCTATTTTTTTAAACAATGAGTAAGATTGATATTATTTCTTTTTTTTTAGATTTTTTTATTGGGGAATTGGGGGAGGGGAACAGCATTGGGGAATCAGGGAAGGGAACAAACAAGTTTCTCTCCTTTTGTTCTTCAGTTTAGTTATGGAGGATGTCGCTTCACTGGCCCATGTTGGTATTATCATTGCACTCTTCCCGGGTGAGGCAGTTGCTTGCCAGCCATTGGATGGCCTCTCACAGCGGCTCACGACAGCTCACAAAAGCGCATGCCAGCTGCTGGTCAGCCCCACTGCAGCCTACGCTGTCACCAGCGACTCATGGCAGCCTAAGTCCAGGTTGAATTGTTGTTCACCATCTTAGCTGTAGAGGGAGCAGTGTCACTGGCCCTCTATATGGGATCTGAACTGGGGTCCTGCTGCTCAGAGCTGGCATCCCAAGCCAACTCTTAAACAACATGCCACTCAGCCAGCCCTGGTATTATTTCTTTTTGATATAATAGGATTCACTGGGAAATTCACATGGGTTTGGAGTTTACTTTGAGAAAGACTTTTAACTACGTATTTAATTTCTTCAACAGATTTAGTGCTATGCAGATTTTATACTTTTTATGTCAATTTCATAATTTATGTCTTTTAAAAATTGTCCAATTCATGTAAGTTTTTAAATTTATTGAAATAAAATTGTCAGTATTATGACCTTTAATGCCTGTATTGATGTCCAACTCCTCTAATATTAGTAATTCCTACTTTTATTCCTTATAACTCCTGGTTGGGTTTACCTATGCTATCTATCTATTTAATATGTTAAATAGCCAGATTTTGTTTTCTTTTTGTTGACTTTATTTTGTGATATAGATTTCATTATATTTTTATTTGCATGATCTATCCTTTGCCATTCAGGTCAATTTTCTCTTCCCTTTCTACTTCTTAGGGTGACAACTTTACTAGTGATTTTAAACCTGTCTCCTATTCTATATGTGCATATGATATTTCCTTTAAGCACTGCTATAGCTATATCTTGCAATTATTGTTAGTTTGATTTTACTTCAGGTTAGGCATCATATTTCCCTATTTCTTCATATGTATAACAAGTTGTGATTATATATGGACAATATTGATTCATATTTGAGTATCTGAATTTTATTTTCTTCCATAATCAAGTGTTGAATATTACTTAGTTAGCTAATTTACTAGTAGATCAGATTGATTATCTTGAGGCTTGTCATTATTCTTCATTAGGGTAAGCTAAGCTAGTGTTTACTCCAGACCTAGATAAGTCCAACTTTCTTCTTTGCTTTTTTGAGATCTTTAACTGAATGCCATGTGTTTTCAGCAAGGTCTCTTTACTCTGGCTCTTCAGAACTCAATGATGTCCCAGTACTCTACAACCTCTGGTAGTTTTCAGCTGACAGATCCTTGGTAATAGTCCTTTTCCTGATAGTGCTGTTTGCCTGGCTTTCTGTATTTTCACTCTGTGCATATGTCAGTATTTGGCTACATACTCATAGAAACTCTCATGCAGCTTTCTGGAGCTCCTTCTCTGGACCATTTCCTTTCTTGTCGGTATCCAGTCCCTTCAATTAGAGCAATGTCAATAGCTATGAATGGTGATCTCTTTCTGCTCTGTTCAAATAGTCTATCTTTCATTGTTTGAGCTCCACTTCTTTGGGCTGTAGTCTAGAAAGTGTCTTCTGTCAGAAAGTTGGGGTGATGGCAGACATAATTTTGTTGTTTCTCTCCTTTCAGGGATCACAGTTTCACTCTTCCTCTTGTCCAATGTCTACAAACAGTTATTTGGTATATTTTGTTCATTTCAAGGGTTAGTACAATACCATTTTCTCCTTCATAGACAAAACTCCCATTAAGTATATATTTAATGGGTTTTCTATTTCCCCTAATAAATCATTTCAGAACCTTTACAGAAAGATATTTGGGTCAATTGGATGCACAAGTGAAAGATGATGACTTGGAGTCTTTTCTATATGTTTTAAGATTTTTTTCAATGTAATTTTTATGATTTGCTTTTAGTCTAAGATTTATAGGAGTAGGTTTACAATCTTAGAATACTTGTTAGAATTACACATTGATTCTTTTTCTTTTCAATCTGATTGGCATTTACTCTTTCTCCAGAGTATAAATAGCAGTCCTCCACCATGAATACCTTCTACCTGGTTTTCTTCCTATATTTTTTCTCCTTAGCACTTTTCATTATATAACTTCCTGCCTAATATACCTATTCATCCTGTTAATTGTTTGCCTTCTCCACTTGTATGTAAGAACTTAGAGGGTAGATATTTATGTTTTGTTCACTGTTAAATGCCATCTGCTTGGAACAGAGCCTGGCAAATAATAGATTTGGGTAAATAAGTGAGTGAATGGATAAAAGAAGTTATGTCACTTGCTCCTTCACATAGTACCATGTGGATTTTTCACATTAATCAACATGAATAATAACTTATTTTAAAATCAGCCTGCAATATTACCTGAAGACAGGGAACTTCCTATGGATTCCAGTAAGGATTGAAGCCCAGTATCTCCTCAAAATCACATGGAAATTAAGATGATGGTCTAGTTTTCTATGGACTAAGAAGAATACAGAATAGATTCAATCATATTGATTTGTGTATGACAAAAGAAATCCTCACCATAGCACACATGCTGTCATCCAAAGAGAATGTTCTCAAAGAATCCTCTCTGAAGACCCAACTTATTCTGCCTTAATTTTTTTCTAAACCAATGTCCCAGAACACACAAACACTTAACCTGGGAAAAAACTGCACCTTGACTTTAACGTTGCCCTCCTAACTGAATAGTTTAGAAAGCAACTTTCCACCTCAATCTCTTATAAAAAATTACAAAGTATTATCTATGGAAACATTAGTTGGTTTCCTCCGTTATTTTCCTTCACCAGCTTGGAGGAAACGTGGTGATACCTATTACACTCTATGCACATAAGCATTTGGCAAACTACATATTATATATTAGAGTGAGTTTATAAAAAATGTTTTAATAACACATTTTGATATTGTTACCTAACATTAAGTGAAATGTGAAATTTTTCTCTGGAACCATTTTTGTCAGTCTCCCTAACATTTCAAATAGAAATAAATCACACTGGTAAATAGACAAAAATGTCCTCCCCAAATTCATTTGTTATCCTTTTGTGATATGTTTTAAAATTTAAGAGCCGGCCGAGTGGCACGGTGGTTAAGCGCTGGCCTGGGAAGCCAGCGGCCCCGGTTCGGTTCCCACATATGGAAAAAAAAAAAATTTAAGGTCTCCTACTAAAATAATGAAATAATAATATAGTCTGTGATTCTTGATTTCTGGCCTGAGATGAATGCTGAATTGTTTACTCATTCTAGTGTCTCTGTACACAAACAATAGATTTAATTATGTGAAGAAGCCACATACAAATATCAGTACTACTATTAGAGTACTGCTGTCTTCAAAGAGAAGGAAAGCATGCACCTTCAATTCAAGCCATTTCAGGTTATATTCTTAAGTCTGATAATTCTAATTTTCCAATTTATAAATGAGATCAATATCCTACTGAGACTCTTTGAACTATAAAACAATGATACTATTATAATTTTTTGACAGGGTATAAACATTAGAGACCCCGTCAAGATGTAAAAGAAACTGCACAGCTAAATGTACCCTCATCAAATCATGAGTCACAGTTTTCATCATGAAAGCTGCTATCACCTGCTAGACTCTGTTTTCAGCAATACTTAAGGAATTAGAGTTGAGAAGGTAACAGCCTCCTCTCTTGCATATTCATGATCACTACTTTTCTATATAAATATAGACCAAAAATCAATTAATTACAATGAAGTAATGGAGTCAAACAATGATACTGGGAGGTAACAAAACAAAAATCAGAAGTTAAGCAGCAAAAAATGAATTCATCTTAATTTTCTCATTTTTAATTATATTGAAATGTTTGCTCTCAGTATTTAAAGTAGACATGTGAAATTTAACTTCAAAGTAAGTAACTGTATATATAAAAATTAATAAGGGAAGTTATATGGAAACCCTACCACTGAGTGTGTTTTAAATGAACACAAATGACTGATGATAAAATATAAACGAATGTATGGTGATGGAAGGAGAACTGACTCTGGGTGGTGAACACACAATGTGATATATAGATGATGTATAACAGAATTGTAAACCTGAAACCTATATAACTTCACTAACCATTGTCATGCAATAAGCTTTAAATATATATATATATATATATATATATATATATATATATATATATATTTTAAAACCTTGGATTGCGAGTAACTTGGTTTGCGAGTGTTCCAAAAGACAAGCAAATATTTCTAAGACATTTTAACTTGGTAAACGAGTGATGTCTTGCAATACGAGTAGTTTGTTTTTGGAACGAATTATGCTCACAAATCAAGGTATTATTGTATATATATGTATATGTATATGAATGTACAATATTACAATACTTTGAGAATATGATAAATTTCTGTACAGCAAGGAAAAGTATATAATACACATTTTCACAAAGTAGTCATCAACAGAACACATTAGAGCTTGCTTCTTGACATAAGTTTTACTGATTATATATGTTTGATTCAACAGGTAATTTGTAGTTTATGAAAATCTATATTTACACTATGAATCACAATATCGTTCTTTCAATTGGATAACTCTTATTACCAACCCCACAAATATTTTCCTCCATATTCTTGTCATGTGGACATCCTACATATATAAAAATGAATTCATTATTTTACTCCAACATGTGTTTCTCTGCCCATATTTTAAAAATATTGCTCCATGCCTTTACCATATGTCTAGTAGAACTGAGACATAGAGCAGTATCACAGTAACAATTAGAAAGGTAATATCAATAAGCCAGTGAATTAAATCTGGTAGGTAATTAAAATGTAGTGTTCAACATGGCTATAGAAAACTGGGGATAAGACCATTAGGGATCAGAAAGCTAAGAATATAAAAGTGAGCTATTACTCAAACAAGCAAGGGAGGAAAGTAGTATATTTATTATACATGAATATCAGGCGCCATCGTGCCCAAGGTACACTTTTACAGACTTAAATGTGGTATAGTTTTTAAAAGGTCCTGGTTCTGTGGAAAATGACAACACCCTTCATTTAAACAATTGTTGGTTCCTGTTAATTCTGTCTTCATAAAGTCTCTTTAATCCATTCCTTTCTCTGCATTCCTATTACCAAAGTCTTATATCTCATCTCTTCCATGGTGGACAAAATAGTCCCTTGCCAGGGTTCTGTTCTTTTCATCATTCCTCAATCTAGTGTACCCAACATATTGCTGAGAAATTTAGATTCTGTAGCTAATCCCCTTCCCACAAACTTGCAATGTCTTCCATCCAACTACAGAATAATGACCATATTCCTTAGCTTGGAAGTATAAGCTCTCTTTCATTTCAGGCCAAATATCCTTTTCTTTATTCTCATACTCCAGCCAAACCAGACTACTTACTATTCCACAGATATGCCCAGAAGTGTGATACTGATGTTCCTTCTCTTGACCTACTCCCACCTAACCTTGCTTAGAAGGATTTCTCCTCAACAACACTTGAGAGAAAGAACTGAGTCCTAGTTACCCTTATATTCCCAACATAGCCTAGTCTTGTTTTGCTGGAAGCTCAGAAAATGTGTTGAAATAGAGTTTCTATTCTCAGTTCTTTAGAAAGAACAATTTTTATGATGCGTGATAGCTCAAAGCAAGGTGTTGTCTCAGTATAATGAATGAGTGAGTTAGGTTCTAGCCTTTAGTGCCATTCAATTCTAGGCCAAGCACAAAATTGCATGCAACATAATGATGAATTAGAAAAAGAAGAAAAGATTTCACCAAAAGATTAGAAAGCATGAGAAATAACAAACTAAATTACAATGAAAGAAAATTTTACTTTTGAAAGGAGTAGGACAAGTATCAGTGTGACACTGAAGATCTCACTAGGAAAAAAAAATAAAGATCCAGAAAATTATGTGACTTACTGCTGAGAGGCTAAATTATTAATGGCTTAATATTACCTGTGACTATTTTGATATATATGAACTTAATATAGATTATGTTCTATATTTTTCACATAAGTTTGCTAAGTCACATGATTACATGTTATTTATAAAACATTCTCATATGTTTACTTTATGATCAACATTAAAACTTAAGAAAATATAGGTGATTAAAAGTTTACTTGCTTTAAAAATAAATTAAAACCAGATAGACGATCTTTTCATTTTCCAGGAAAGTATTATATGGACTTCTGCACAAACCAGGGGTAAGTCAAGTAGCAATACTGTCATCACATTCTCTAAGTCCTAATTCTGAAAGTCAGCCTATTTCTGATGTGCATCTGTAAACAAACGAGGACATCTTAAATAAAATTTTAAAAAGAAAAAACCAGAAAACTTTGAAGGGTCTACATTTGGTAGTCTCTGCAGATCCTTAAGAAGTAAATAGAAACTACTGCAGGAGAACAGGAGGCCTGCAAACCAAAAACATTGGCATTGGTTACAGATGGAGCCTAATGTAAATAGCTGGCAGAGAACAGAGGAAAAGCTTTTATAGAAACTAAATCCCAGTCAGTCTTCAGTATATGTCTAATCATTTTAACACAAACAATATATCTTCATAAAAATCAACAAGGAAAAGGATTTCTAGAAATATAATAGATAATAGGAAATAGGCCTGAAAGGCAAAGATAAGACACATGCACACAACAGTAAAAGCTGAAAAATATTTTAAAACTAAATTTAGCTTTAATCTAAAACCAGGTTTTGGGGGAACAAATGCTTGCCCAGACAAAACAAATGAAAATGTATTTTATGTTTATACTACGCATGCATGAAAGGTTCGCTAGTTTTGTGTACATAAGCAATCAATAAGACACTGTCACCGACTGTGATAGATGTGTTGGTCCCCAAATGGAGAGTCTGTTGTTTTGGCATAATTCCAAGATTCAGATTTGAAGAAGTTACCGTGGTCTTTGAAAATATGTTTACACTGCCTAGGCAAGCAACAAAAGTACACACCCAGTAGGAACACACCACTATGCCAAACCTTCAGAGCTTTCAGCCTTTGAAAAATGGGGGTTGTGTTACCAAGGAAGGTCATCACCAAACCTGGTTAAACCATCAGCCTTTTCTTCCAAAAATGCCAGTGTCTGAAGCTCTACTTGATTAAATGGTGCAAAAAATAACATCTGTGTTATAAAACCATAAAGAATGGGCCTCTCTGTTCTCAAGATTCCATGGATGACCAAGTGTTGGCCAGGGCCAGAGAATTCTGAGAGCTAATATCCTGTTTTAGCCTAACATTCAACCAGCCATGGCTAATGGTATTTTCTATGAGAGGTCATGTTTTTTGTGTTTTTTTTTTTGTATTTTTTAGTAACAGTAGCTTGCCTTGGCGTTTCCTCTTAAAGAAGGCATCTACCAGGTGTGATTCAAAAACATGGTGAATGCTGCTGCTGAGTGCCATCCAAAAGAAAGGCAGGGATCTTCAATAGGGAAAATGTCACTTGGAAACTTAGTAATAGTATGTGACAAGTTTCAACATGTTCGGTGCAGTCAGTCAGGTGTGAGCTACGGTTGAGAGAAGGTGTATGTTAAAGTGTTCCATAAATCATGGATCACAAACAACACATTAAAATGAAATGGGCCAATGGTTTCATCCCCCATCATGGCAATGCTCAATGTCATACATCACTTCCGGTATGGCAGGCAGTTTCTGTCAAATAAAAACATTACGATGTGTCCTCATCCACCTCATTCACTGGATCTGGCACCATGCAACTTCTGGCTCTTCCCCAAAGTCAAAATGACCATGAAAGGAAAAGGTTTTGAATCCATTCAGGACATCAAGGCAGCCACGACAGTCCAACTAAAGACACAAAAGAGGGCTTCCAGAATTGCTTCAGAAAGTGGCAAGAATGATGGGATAAGTGTGTTTAAAACAAGGGGTAGTACTCTGAAGGGGATTAATGGCAATGTGTCTTTTACTGTAATATTTTTTTAAATTTAAACATTCACTATATTTTGTGATCACACCTCATACTCCTCTTAAGAATGAGTCCTACAATCCTTCATCTTTATCTGTATTACCTATTCACAACATGATCCCCATATACCGGGAGTCTCCTTTGTGAGCCCCCAGTGTTCCTTACTTCCTCAAAAAGCTCCTGGACTTCTCACTGGGAAGAAAACTTAGTTTTGATCTTTTCCAGCACAACCTCTAAAAGGAAACACATGACATATGCCCTAGGGTCTTTCTAGTGCCAGGTAAGACTCTCAATGAATCATGTTCTTAAGAAACATATCTAAAATCTTTAAACACTACATTAAGGATGAGAATGTGAGCTACTTCCACTGGTATTAGTTATATTCCCAATTGCCCCCAAAATACCTGGTGCCTTGAGATACTCTGTCTCGTGTCATGCTTTAATTGGTAGTTGTTTCTATTCATAAAAGGAATTCATGTTTTTGTAGATAATTTGAAAAATTTTAAAAGATTCAAAAAGAAGTTTCAAAGAAGAAACTAAAAATTAACAATAATATCATCTATTCATATCTATTGCTAATTTTAGGGTATTCCTTCCAGTCTGTGTGTGTTTGTGTGTGCTCACTTAACTGAGATCCTGTAATATTCATAGTTTTATATCTTGAGTTACTTAATGAATGTTTTCAAGGGTATTTTTAATATCATTTAAATTAAAAGAATCAGGAATTGTTTTAAAGTATTATTCTTAATGGTTAATATAGTTTTTTTTAATGACTTCAGCTTTTACCATTTAAATATTATTCATATATTTCTTAAAATATATCTTTGTATGCATCTTGAATTACTTCCTTAGGAAAGTAAGGTCTAATCCAGAGATATGCACTCATTATTATTATATGTAGATGATTAAAAATATAATTCTTTGTTAAGAAGATACTAATATTCTTAGAGTTAGTCAATGTACATTAACTTATTTATACCCTAACCAGGATAATGGCAGAATGCCAGATGCAAAGTAAAATATCTCAATCTTACTTAGGTTCAGGGTAAACATTCATAGCCCTTAAGGTAAGCCATTCTGAGGCTATGGCTAAATAGTCTCTTTTATCAATGTTCAAACTTGGCTTTCTGGGTCACTATACAAAGTCCCAAATTCCTCTTTCAATATTGTTCCCATAATACAGCAGCATATCTAACCACATCAAGTTTCAGGTGTCTTCAGCATCCTAGAGTAGGTAGGGGTAGACAAACTTTTGAGACGTAAGAACTTCCAGGGGTCAGCAAACTGCAGCTCACGAGCCACATGTGGCTCTTTGGGTATGTACATGTGTCTCTGAAGTAAAATTGAAAATGAAAATAAAACTATCATAGTTTCATTTATAAAAATTTTAAAGGGTATTATTCACATAATGGTGATTTCATTTGTTTTATGGATCTCACAAAACTTTGAGGGACAGGGTTGGCTCTTCCAGGGGTCGGCAAACTTTTGAGATGGAACACACCCAAAGAGCTGCATGTGGCTCGCAAGCCGCTGTTTGCTGACCTCTGTCCTAGAGTTTCCTAAACTTCACATATAAACTAAATCTTGTTTTGCACTGAATCTCGGTATAAAGACTCAAATAAAACAACAGTGATTAAGGAACTACAGACAAAAGGGTATTGAAAAGCCATCATGAGCTACATCCAGTAGAAAGATAATGTGCCAATGACAACACTAAATGTTTAAGGACTTAAAAATGTAGTTGTAAGCTCAAAAAAATGTTCTAGATTCAAAGAAGATGCACCTCACCATTGATCCTATAGATCCATAGTTCCCAACTATGAGTGATGTTGGCCTCCAGTGTACATTGGCACTGTCTGAAGACAGTTTTGGTTGTAACAACTGAGGGTGGGGAGGCTGCTACTGGCATTTAGTAGGTAGAGGCCAGGAATGCTGCTCAACATTCGCCATTGTATAGGACAGTCCACCCCCCCAACAACAACAACAACAAATTGCCAGTCTAAAATATCAATGCTTCTCAAGTTTAAAAGCCCTACTATAGTCAGGGGGTGCCAGAAAAACGTATACAAATGGGCACTTTGGTCAACGTTGCTCAAGCACTAGTTTGCCGTCATCAGAAGTGTCTGGACACTGATGGTAACCACTTTGAGCACCTCTTGGAATTGTGGAAGCCAAACGTGACTTCTATTCATCTTTTGTTATCGGCATATATTGAGTATTACAATTTTAATAGTTTTTTTTATTTCTTAAAATGTGTATACATTTTTTTTTTGAGGGCAGTGTCACTGGCCCTCATACGTGGGACCCGAACCGGGGCCGCTGGCTTCCCAAGCCAGCGCTTAACCACCGCGCCACTCGGCTGACCCCGTGTATACATTTTTTGGCACCCTCTGTATATTGACTCCTGAGTCCAAACTTCTCTTTGTGAGGATTACTTTGAGTGCCCAGTGCATCTTCCCTATCAATTGTTGTTGATTGTTGATCCACAATGAGAAGGCAAATATAAAAGGGAACATATAAAGTCATCAGCTTCAAATTAGCAACTGAAGGTAACTAGAAACTCATAGAATTGATGAGGAAAGGCAGATTTTGAAATGTGAAATTGAAACAGAGTCATTAATGGTCAGGAATTAGAAGTGGTGCTTGAAGAAAACTATTATAGGAATATGCAATAAAGCATCAGATCAGAAGAGACAAGAGGACAAGGATAATGAATCACTGTAATGGTGAATGAAATTAAAAGAGGCTTCTGAGAGGGGAAGGACAGCACTGATGCATTAAGTATTAGATATAAATTGGAACAAATAAAAGACAAGGCTCCAGTTGGGTACTGTAGCATGTCTTTGTCTAAAACTGCTTCTTTGCTTTAGCATATGAAAAAGGAAATTATTTGTTAATCTTATTTTAGGTAATATAAAAAATTCTGTTCAAAGAATTGACATTGGACAGCATTTTAGAGACAGTCATAATCCTCAAATTAAATGAAGAGACTCTTGGGGTTCATTGAAATTTTTCAATTTATCTCGGTATATTTGCATTGATAAATACACACATATATTCCATGCCTCTGTACAAACCAGGGCAATAGGAATAATATGAATGTCATAACTAGAGAAATACTTGTGAGATATGCATCAACATGACTGATACACAATGCAGTATTATGTAAATGCTAAAGAATCATTTGTAATTTAAACTAGACCTGATACTAGAAAGAGAAATGGCAAAATGGTGATTCTCATCAAAGTAATGCATTTGCTGCACTAAAAATCCTGAGAAACTGGTAGCAGGAAGGCATAGATAAATAAAGTGCGAACAAAAAAGAACCAGAAGGCTTACTGGCTCATAATTTCAGCTTATCATCATATTCCGAAAAATCAAATGTTGCTCAGGTAACAATAAACTTTACAGTGATTTGAACTCTTCTTTAAATAAATGTGGTTTCATTTTAGTTTTAAGATTTGGGCAGGAGTAATGGTTATCTTGTAAGTTTAGAAACCTGTGCTTTGTGGTTAACCACATATGTAGTCACATTAGGAGTAGGTCATTTTTCTATCATCCAAATTATCTTAAATGAAAATAATCAAATGAACTATAGTATATGGATAGCTATAAAAATGTGGATATCATAGAAACTAAGGCTCCATTAAAACTACTTGTATACTCTCTGATTGAGGCAGAGATGAGTATAATCAACTCCCACCTTATTACATGTTATTCAAAAAGTTCTAATTCTAGCTCTGGCTATGCTTTCCTGCAGTCCCACATGTCTCTAATGGAGGCTAAATTGCTCAAATTGATTGTCTTACTATCTTCCTCAAATTCAAGTTATCTAAAATCTAGCCCTTACCAGAAACAAGCTTGTATTCTGGCATAGATAGATGGATGGATAGATGATGATAGATAGATAGATAGATAGATAGATAGATAGATAGATAGATAGATAGATAGATAGATAGATTCATTCTTTCTTTTATTGACTCTATCACTATTCTGTTTACTCAGGATTGAAACTCAAAATCCTTCTTTGGCTTCTCTTATATGTAAAAGTGCTTTGTAAATTTGAAACCCTACAAACGTAATTTATTTTACATAGGTATAGTACAAACTGGCATGGGCCTTGTTATTTTTTCCTTTAATATCTCTTGAATTTATTGTTTTCGCTCCATTTCCTCTGCCTCTACCCAAGTATGGGTACATAACCTTTTAGCTTGTTACTACAACCTCCCAACTGGTTTTCTCTACTTCCAGCCTTCTCCTAGCCATTTCATCTTGCACAATGATTAAAAAAATAATCTTCCTGGCCAGCCGAGTGGCTCAGTTGGTTAAGAATTGGTTTAAAGTGCATGCTGTGAGCAACAGGGATGCTGGTTCAATTCCCACATGGGCCACTGAACACTGGGCCCTAGCTGAGCTGTCACTGAGCTGTCAATAAGTGGCAGGATGGCTCAGCTGGTGTAACAAGATTGACTGTTCAATGGTAGGCTACGCCCACCCGCAACTAAGACTGAACTCAGCACTGAGCTGAGCTACCACCAGAATGACTCAGAGGATAGAGTGTGCGCTCTTAACAACAAGGCTGCTGGTTCTACTCCCGCATGGGTGGTGGCTACGCTCACCCACAACTAAGATTGAACACAGCACCTTGAGCTTAGAGGCCATGAGCTGCCAACAGGAAGCCAGATGGCAACTGGTGCCCTTCACAACGAAGACTGAAGAACAACAACTTGTCTGTTCCCCTTCCCCAATTCCCCAATGCTGTTCCCCTCCTCCGAATCCCCAATACAATCTTTTTTTTTAATCTTCCTGAAAAATAAATAAATAATCCTCTTGAAACACCTACAGAACATATCTGAAAATCCTTAATTTGCCAAGAGTTCAAAAACTCTTAGTCTGGCCTTCATCTAGATTTCCAGCCTCATCGCCTATTATAATCATCCAAGAAGTTTGCTGCCTATTAACTTCTCTCCTGAGGGATTCCCAAAAGACACCACTGTTCATTTTCACCTTCCTCCTGAAATGATGCTTTTTGTCTCTACATAAACAAATCTTACCCATCCTTGAAAGCCTTGCCAAAGTCTACTTCCTCTTTATGCCAACTCAAATAATAATGTATTACTAGTCAGAGGGCAGTTAATATTTACATGGAAAAGCAATTCAGTCAACTTGATTTATTGATCGAATTTATGAAGTTGCCATGAAAATTGACAAGAAATATGCAGCTGAAGAGTTGGTGCTAGAATTAATATTTTTCTTTAAAAGATTTTATTGGGGAATTGGGGGAGGGGAACAGCGTTGGGGAATCGGGGAAGGGGAACAGACAAGTTGCTGTCCTTTTGTTCTTCAGTCTAGTTGCAGAGGACATTGCTTCACTGGCCCATGTTGGTATCGTCATTGTGCTCTTCCCAGATGAGGCAGATGGGTCTCCGGCCTCTGGATGGTCACTCACCGTGGCTATTGGCAGTTCACACTGGCTGCCGGCCACTCATGCTGGCTGCCAGCCACTCACTGTAGCCTATGGCAGTCCACTGCAGCAGGGGCGCAGCCTACACAGTCGCCCGGGCTCGCAGCCCAGCTCCAGGTGGATCTGTTGTTAGCTGTAGAGGGCAGTGTCACTGGCCCTCATATGTGGGATCTGAACCGAGGCTGCTGGCATCCCAAAACCAGCTCTTAGCCAATGCACCACTCGGCCGGCCCTAGAATTAATATTTTTAATTAATATGGTTTACCAATAAGTAGTCTGGAACACTAAAATATGGACCACAGGTGCATATTTAATAAAAAGAGAATTATATATAAATTATATATTCTAGTTCAATGCAGGCTACAAGCAGAATGCTATACTGATCAGAGCAATACCAACTAGTCATCAAAGACATTGAAAACTGCCAAATGTAGCAAAAGCAAAATGGCAAGTTATCCAATGACATGATTTACATGTAAGTGGTTTGTAAAGAAAATACATTCATTTAATTGTTCAGTTCAGTGTTTGATTTATGCCCATAACTTCAGTTGTGAAACAATCCTACATTACCAATTCTTCTCACAGTTCTCAAGTATTTTTCACAGGTCAAAGCTAGCATTAATGGCTAGAGGAATAACAAGAAGGAAGAGATTTTTAGTTTGTATGGAATCAGTATTTCGCTTGAATGAGAGAAAGGGGAACAGGATAGATTTAATATTCCCCAAACCTCTCCATTAATAAATGAAAAGATATTTGTATATAGTCCCACCTTAACCCCAGTCCAAATTTCTTCTATTAGGTAGAGATGAAACACCCTGGCTGCTAAAATTTATGGATAAGAAGGTAGTATATTGTAATATTACTGCAGAATAATTCTCTTTCAGTAATATCCCTGAGTCACTATATCCTGCTGGTATTCAATCTTACCATGACAAATAAACTTTCATTATATTGAGCTACCTAATGCTGGGATTTTTTTTTTACAACTGTCTGGATTATTTAAACAGGGCTATAGATAGTGCCAGGCAATTGTTCCTTTATCTCATTTCCAGAAATCCTGACCACCACCTGAGCATCATGCATACAGCCATAAACGACTCATACTCTGGACCTGAGTATTATGGTATGAATATTCTAGGAGAAAAATGTGTGGCATCATGGATGGGGTGAAGAATTCATACTTGAATGAGAATAGTTTAAGGTGCTCTGGAGTATCCTGAATGAATAGGCTTTTATTCAGGAGAAGCAGAATCATGGATGTACTTTCATCTGCAGAATAGCAGTGTTACTTCGTATTACACATAGGGCACTGCAGACACTCTGTAAATGCCTTCCTTCATTGATGAAGTCCAGCAACACAAAAATAATAGCTTGTAGTTATTAGGCTATGCAGGGTTCCAAGCAATTTTTAAATTATCTTATTCAATCTTCACAAATACAATTATGATATATATATATATATATATATATATATATATATATATATATATATATAGGGTTGTCAGAAAAGTCATGATGCATTTCTTCAATGAAAAACATCAAAAAAAATACGTCATGACTTTTCTGACAACCCAATATATTGTTTTTGTTTCTTCTTAAATTAAAGATAAAAAAATAAAGTAACTGACCCAAGGACATGAAACTGTAAAGAGACAGTGTTGGAATTTCAATCTACATATCTGGACACTAAAGCTATCCCCATAACTACTTTGCAAGTCTGCTGCATAAAACATACGTGCAGGTGGAAATATCTGATGGCAACATGCTACTGATCCATGGGAACTTTTCATCAAGGGGCACATGGGAAGATGCTATAATGTTGTCTACAATCTTCCCTGTCATAGAACAGGGAACATACCACCTCCTTTAGAAATTTAGTATTCTATGTAAATTGGTACAGCCACTGTGGAAAACAGTATGGAGGTTCCTCAAAAAAATTAAGAATACAATTACCATATGACCCAGAAATCCCTCTTATGGGTATCTATCTCAAAAATCTGAAAGCATTTATCCATAAAGATATATACAGAAGGTGCCAAAAAATGTATATCCATTTTAAGAAGGAAAAAGCTATTAAAATTGTAATACCCAATACCAATAACAAAAGATGAAAACAAGTTTCATTTGACTTCTGCAATTCCAAGAAGTGCTCAATGTGGTTACCATCAGTGTCCAGACACTTCTGATTATGGCAAACTACTGCTTGAACAACATTGACCACAGTGTCTACTTGTATACATTTTTTTCGCACCCTGGTACATACACATAAGTTCATTGCAGCATTATTCACAATGGCCAAGACATGGAAACTAAAGTGTCATTCTATAGATGATTGGATAAAGAAGATGTGGTACATATATACAATGGAATATTACTTAGCCATAAGAAAAGATGAAATACTGCCATTTGCATGGATCTTGAGATTATCATACTAAGTGAAATAAATCAGACAAAAATAGTTGAGAACCATATGACTTCACTAATATATGAGATATAAAACTGAAAGCAACAAACAAACAAGACAAACAAGCAAAAACTCACAGAGGCAAACAACAGTTTAGTAGTTACCAGAGGGAAAAGGGAAGGAAGGGAGGTAGAAGAGGGTAAGGGGGGGGTCAAATATATGGTGACGGAAAGAGATTTGACTTTGGATGGTGAACACACAATGCAATATATAGATGATGTATTATAGAATTATACACTTGAAACCTATATAATTTTATTAACAAATGTCACCCCAATAAACTTAATTAAAAATAAAAAATAAATTTAAAAAATAATTCTAATACCAGCTTTGCCCTCAGTTTCCTGATTTATCTGCTTCATCTTATCTATTCCCTAAATTCCAATACAAGAAAACTTACAACTTGGTTGTGATCTCATATTAGGAGGTAGAATAAATCTCTATCCGCTAAATTTGATAATGCACAATAGGCCTGATTCCCCACCTGCAAGATCCCCATTGAAATGAATATATCAATCAGAGTTTATACAGCAGTATACTCCCAGATTTCATAAAAAATACATCTACAGAGACACTCCTTCCAAGAGTGTTTTAATTCAATTTCCAGCTGTGTGATTACTGTCAAAAGTTTCTCAAACCCTCAGACACCAATACCAATTCTGAGAAGCCCTAGTGGCCTCACAAATGGACATCTTCATGCTCAAAACATCATTCACTACCAGGAGGATAAAAATTTCAGAGTAGTTTTCTAAATATATCCCTCAGACTACCTAAGTACTTGGGAAAGCCTGCTAAACTTGCTGGAGTCCACTGTCTCCCTAAAACAGATTAAAACATACATAATCTCCTGAAATGGGGCTTCATTATCTACCTAGATCTTTGGTGTTCAGGAATGTGGCAATGTTTCAGCTCCACAAGTTAATAACCAAGTTCACTCTGTTTTTGCTCAGTCTTCAGATTGAAGCTTCTATTGTCACATCAGTGTATATATTTGGACTAACTATAAATACGTCATTGATTAAGATGGTTAGAACTTTGCAATGATATTTATTCTGAAAATCAGGCTTATGTATAGCTGCTCACATAAAACTATGGAATATATACTACACTAGCACAGCACATATCCACAATGTTTCATTAAATGAAAGGCAATACTCCAGCAAATCTTCTCAGTAGCTGTTATCATCAGGGAATAACATTCAGATGCCTGGTTAGCCAAGATACAAGCCTTGATAAAAGCACCTTATAATGTAGTGCTTACTGGAAGTGTGGGATATATCCTGATTTAAAAGTATATGACAAAATATGATCTTATCTATTTATAATGACTAAAATCCAATTTTTAAAAAATTCCCTGCTTCTCTTCTCTTTTTAATTTTTATTACATACAAAAAGTTATACATAATATATACAATTTGATGAGTTTGGATATTCTCTTTTTTAAAGGTTCTGTATATACTAAATCAAAGAGTATAGTATAGCTGTAAATTAAGCCATTAAATATTAATTTATGTTAATGGAGGTATATATTTATGCCAATAAAATTTAATATTAATATTTACAGCACACATATATAGGACATTGCATCCAACATTAGCAAAATACACATTATTCTCAAACATGCATGAAACATTCTTCAAGATAGATCATATGACAGGCCACAAAACAAGTCTTATCAAATCTAAGAGGATTGAAATCATACCAAATATATTTTATAACCACTATGGTATTAAACTAGAAATCAACAACAAGAAGAAAACTGTAAAATTCAGAAGGATGTGAACATTAACAACAACACACTCCTGAACAACCAGTGTGTCAAGGAAGAAATCCAAAGGGAAATCAAAAACTGACTCAAAACAAAAGAAAATGGCAGCCTAAGTCATTCCTCATTTCAAACCAAATTCAAGAACACATTAAAAAGGATTTGAGGGCATATTAAAAGGATTATACACCATGATCAAGTGGGATTTATCCCTGGGATATAGGATGGTTTGGCACAAATCAACAAATGTGATATACCACATTAATACAATGAAAGACAAATATCACATGATCATTCCAATAGATGCAGATAAATCTGACAAAATACAATATCCTTTCATAATATAATAAAAAACCTCAACAGATTAGGTATCAAAGGAATATACTTCAATATATTATAATAAAAGCCATATATGACAAACCCATAGCTAACATTCTATTCAATGGTTAAAAATTGAAAGCTTTTCCTTTGAGATCAGGAACAAAACAAGGATGCCCACTCTGAAAACTCATATTCAATATAGTATTAGAAGTGCTAGCTGGAGCAATTTGGCAAGACAATGAAAATAAGGCATCCAAACAGGAAAAGGTAATGTCATTATTTGCAGAAGACACGATATTATATATAGAAAATGCCAAAGACACAACCAGAAAACTGTTGGAACTAATCAACAAATTCAGTAAAGTCACAGCATATAAAATAAATGCACAGAAATCAGTTGCATTCCTGTATGCTAATAAATTGTCTGAAAAAGGAATAAAGAAAACTATCCTATTTACAATACATCAAGAAACAATAAAATACCTAGGAATAAGCTTAACCAAAGCAGTGAAAGATCTATACAATGAAAACTATAGGAATTTAAAAAAACAAACAAACAAACAAACAAAAAAAAAAACTATAGGAATTTGCTGAAAAAAAATACACAAACAAATGGAAGGACGTCCCATGTTCATGGATTGTAAGAACTAATATTGTTAAAATGTCCACACTATTGAAAGCTATCAATAGATTCAGTGCAATCTCTATCAAAATTCCAATAGCATTCTTCACAGAAATGAAAAAAAAAGAAAACAACCTCAAATTTGTACAGAACCACAAACAAAGAAAACAAAACAAAAACTAGTAGTCAGGCAATGCTGAGAAAGATGAGGAAGACTGGAGGCATCATACTTCCTGATTTCAAACTATACAATAAAACTATAGTATTTAAACTGGTATAAAAATAGATACATATACCAATGGAACAAAATGGGAAGCCCAGAATTAAACCCCTGCATATATGGTCAACTAATATTCCACAAGGAAGCCAGGAACATCCAATGAGGAAAAGATAGTTTCTTCAAAAAATGGTGTTGAGAAAACTGGATAAACACATGCAGAAAAATGAAATTCAACCTCTATTTTACACAACTCACAAAAGTTACCTTAAAATGGATGAAACTCTTAGACATAAGACTTAATACCATAAAACTTCTATGATAAAATATAGGTAAGAAGCCCCTTGACACTGGTTTTGGAAATTAGTTTGGATATGACACTAATAGCACAAACAACAAAACCAAAAATCAACAAGTGGGACTACATCACACTTAAAAGCCACTGAATAGCAAAAGAAACAATTTAAATGAAAAGGCAACTTACAGAATGAAAGTTTTACAAACCATATGTTGAATAATGGGTAAATATCCAAAATAGATAAAGAACTCATACAACTCAATATTTTTTTAAAAAACCTGGTTAAAAACTGGACAGGGGAACACAATAGACATTTTTTTTCCAAAACAGACATCCAAATGGCCAACAGATATATAAAAAGATGATCCATACCACTAATCATTAGGGAAATTCAAATCATAACCAAAATGAGATATCACAGCACACCTGGTACAATGGCTATCATCAAAATATAAAGGATAACAAGTGTGAGGCTATGGAGAAAAAGGAACACTTGTGCACTGTTGGGGACGTGTAAATTGGTACAATCACCATGAAAGATAGTGTGGAGTTTCCCCGAAAGAATTAAAAACAGAACTAATATAGGATCTAGTATTCCCATTCTTGGGTATATTGTATGCCCAAAGGAAATGAAAACAGAATATCAAAGTGATATCTGCAGTCCCATGTTTGCAGTATTAATCACAGTAGCCAAGAAATGCAAACAACCTAAATGCCTAGGAATGGATTAATGAATAAAGAATATGTGAGATTTTACACACACACACACACACACGAATATTATTCAGCCATAAGAAGGAAGGAAGTCATGCCATAAACAGAGTAGAATGGTGCTTGCCAGAAGCTGTGCACAAAAAAAATGGTATTTACATGAGATGATGGAAGTGTTAATTTGTGCTACTGTGGTAATCATTTCATAGTATGTAAGTGTATCAAATCAACATGCTGTACACCTTAAACTTACACAATGATTATGTCAATTATATCTCAATAAAGGTGGAAAAGGGGGGAAATGTAGTATAGCTATACAATGGTATAGTATTCAGCTATTTAAAAATGAAATATTGACATATGCTACAATATGGATGAATGTTGAAAAATTATGCTAAGTGAAAGAAGCCAGTCACAAAAGACACCATATTGTTTGATTCCATTTTAATGAAATGTATAAAACAGATAAATCTATAGAGGTAGAAAGTACATTAGTAGTAGACAGAGGCTGGGGAGTGATTTGTAATGGATTTCTTTATATGGTAATGAATATATCCTGGAATTACATTGTGGTGACTGCAAAACCTTGTGAATATACAAAAAAAAAAAACACTTTAAAGTGTGCATTGCACACTTTAAAAAGGTGGATGAAAAGGTATATGAAAGAGGACAGGCAGAATACATGTGTCAGTTTTGAATTGATTAGATCTGTAAAAAGAGACCTAACCACAGTGACTTAAATAAATAGTGTTTAATACTTGCACACAACATGCAAAAAGAAACCCATAAGGCAAGAGTTCAGGAATAGTTAGTATGATGTAATTACAGCCCTCTATAGGTGTCCACATTCTAATCTCCAGAATCTGTAAAGATATTAGGTAATATGACAAAGAAAAATTAAAGTTGCAGATGGAATTACGTTTACAAATCAGCTGACATTCAGATGGGTAGAGTATTCTGAATTATCCAGGTGGGTCCAATGGAATCACAAGGGTCTCTATAGATGGGACCTTATAAGAAGGAGGCAGATGAAGCACAACCAAACAGATAGCAGTGTGAGAAGGACTAGACTCAATATTGCTTGCCATAAAGATCAAGCAAGAGGGCCACCAAAGAAGGAATATAGGCAGCTTGTAGGCGGTGGCTGGCCCTGGTGTGCTATGAGACTTTTGTTGAGTAGCTCCAGGCTCAGCACTGTCACCAAACCAGAGTACACATTAACCAGAGAACACTTGTCCCAACCTGGTGGCTCCCTGAGACACTGCCTCACCCAATTAACTTACAGCATAAGGCTCTATCAGCAACTGAGCCTTATGGGAGCTGGAAGGGGCAACAAGCCTAAGGACATCCTGGTCTTATTGCGGACCTACCCCAGGCCCAATACTGGTGGCAACCATCGTTGGTTTGCAGAATGGTCTCTTCCATGTGCCTCCAGTTCCAGCACAGGTAGCGACTAACTACAGACTGCTTTGTAGCTCCTACCAGGTAGTCCCTGGCCAGTCACACTGGAGCCCCTCCAGAGAGGCCTCAGAACAAACAGACCTGGAGGTCGACTTCAGACAACAGCAGAGCACCACTCAATTAGCCCCACAAGTGGCACACCCAAAGTGCAGTCTCAACATGCACCACAGCCTACTGGAGTGAATCCTGCTCCATGGAATAAGCCACCCACACAGTAGCCTGTACACTGTGAACATGGCTAAACACTATAGCCAGTCAGCCTGAGGGTCAGTCCTACATAGTGACATGCCAACAGCAATCAAATATAACAGGAAAGCACACACAAGGGACAATCCTGAAGAACCCAGTGCAGGTGTTCAGGGAGATTATGCCAGGACCCCACAGGGCACTTACTAAATGAGGCCACCTGACCAAGAGTAGGAACCTTAACAGATCTACGTAATACATAGAAATAAACATAGAGAGGCAGCCAAAATGGGGGGAAAATACATCTCAAATGGAAGAACCGGAGAAAACTCCAGGAAAAGATCTACAGAAAATGGAGGCAAGCAACCTACTAGATACAGAATTCAAAACAATGGTTATAAGGATGCTCAAATAACTCAGTGAGAACTTCAACAAAGAGATAGTAAGCACAAAAAAAGGATATAGAAACCATAAAAGAACCAGTAAGAAGTGAAGAATACAATAACTGAAATAAAGAATGCACTAGAAGGAATCACCAGCAGACTAGATGAAGCAGAAGATTGAATAAGCGATTTAGAAGACAAGGTAGCAAAAAGCACCCAATCAGAACCGCAAAAGAAAAAAAGAATTTTCAAGAAATGAGGATAGTTTAAGGACCTCTGGGGCAACATCAAATGTAACAACATTTATATCATGGCAGTGCCAGAAGGATAATGGAGAAAGCAAAGAATTGAGCCGCTATTTGAAGAAATAATGACTGAAAACTTTCCCAACTTGGTGAAGGAAATAAACATATAATTCCAAGAAGTGCAGAGAGTCCCAAACAAGATGAGTCCAAACAGGCCCACACAAAGATACATCATAATTAAAATGCCAAAGGTTAAAGACAAAGAGAGAATCCCAGAAGCATCAAGAAAAAGGCAACTAGTTACCTACAAGGGAGCTCTCGCTCTCATAAGACTGTCAGCTGATTTCTCAACAGAAACTTTGCAGGCCAGAGAGATTGGCAGTAGGGTGCCAGATGGGCACTGGAGATCACTTCATAGTCTGTGTAGATGCCTGACCATTGCACTATACACCTGAACCTGAAGTTGAATAATATTGAATGTCAACTATAATTATACACACACACACACACACACACACAGTCATGGGATGTGGAGTACAACATACAGAATATAGTCAATGGTATTATAACAGCTATATATAATGTCAGAGGGTAGTAGATTGGAGGAGGAGGGTTATCACTTTGTGAGGGATGTACATGTCTAACTATTACACTGCTTTGTATACCTGAAACTAATTTTTACAAAGTGTTAAATTAATAGAAAAAAAGAAGAGATTGGCAGGAAATATTCAATGTGATGAAAAGAAAGGACCTACAACAAAGACTACACTACCCAGACAGGCTATCATTTAAAATTGAAGGATGGATAAAGAGCTTCCCAGACAAGAAAAAGCTAAAGGAGTTAATCGCCACCAAACTAGTATTACAAGAAATGTTATGAGTTTTTCACACAGACAAGAGTTCAGTGGTTACCAGAGGGTAAGGGAGTAGGGGGGAATCATAGAAGAGGGTAAAGGAGGTCAAATATATGGTGATGGAAAGAGAACTGACTCGGGGTGGCAAAAACACAATGTGCTATATAGATGATGTATTACAGAATTGTATACTTGAAACCTATGTAATTTTACTATTGTCATCCCAATAAATTTTAACTTAAAAGTTTTTTACACAGAAAATAGTTCAATGGTAACCAGAAGATATTTATCCAAAGAATACAAAACTCTAACTTAAAAAAGATATATATGCACCCCTATGTTCACTGCAGCACTATTTGTAATAGCCAAGATATGGACAACCCAAGTACCCATCAACAGACGATTGGATAAAGAAGAGGTGGTACATATTTACAATTGACTATTAGCCATAAAAAAGAATGAAATATTACCATTTGCAACAACATGGATGGATCTAGAGGGAATTATGCTAAGCGAAATAAGTCAGACAGAGAAAAACAAATACCATATGATCTTACTGATATGCAGAATCTAAAGAAAAAATAAACAAATAAACAAAAGAGAAACAGACTCACAGATATATAGAACAAACTGATGGTTGCCAGAGGGGAGGGTGGTTGGGGAGCTGTGTGAAAAAGGTGAAGGGGTTAAGAAGTATAAATTGGTAGTTACAAAATACTCACGGGGATGTAAAGTATAGGGGATATAGTCAACAATATGGTAATAACTATGTATTGAGCCAGGTGGGTACTAGATTACACAGGGGGATCACTTTTCAAATTATGTAAATGTCTAACCACTATGCTGCACATCTGAAATTAATATAAAATAATTCTTAATGTCAACTGTAACTGAAAAAAAATTTAAACCACCAAGGGAAAGTAGAGCAACCCATTAAGAGAATTCCCCTAGCTACAAAACTTCACAACCATTAGAGCTCACCAAGTTACTTAAACAGTTACATCAAGCAATTGCTTCTACATAACAGTGTCTAACTAGAAATGTAGAGTCATCCTAAAGGTAATCTTTAAGATATAGGTCCAAAACAGCTGAATATATATCACAGAGGGAGATACCATCTCTCAAATAATGCTCCCTTACATGCTGCAGCCCACCGGAACTTCATAGCCTGATTCCAGAAAACATGTTTACCAAACCCATGTTATCCACAAATGCACCAATGCACCTCCTTTTTCTGTTACACCAATGGCCAAACTACATAAAGGTCTCTGTTGAAGACAAATATGACTCATCCACATCATACTATTCCCATGGAATTCATGTATCAACAATTGCTACTTGTCTCCACCCAAAACCCACAATTTCCTATGACTTAGCGCTTTCACGCTTGCTATTTTGTGCAACATCAAAACCTGTACTATCTCTTCAAATCAATCAGAATCTGGAGGGGTTCAGGACATCTATTAATTCCTGTAAGACATCTTTTAATATACAAATAATCAACATAAACTCTCTCCAAATACACCCCAGTCAAAAGGAGAAATTCCTGGATCGTAAAATATTTACTTCATCCATCTCTCCCAAACTCTGAACAACAGTTTAATGGATCGTGCAAGTTTATCAAAGTAATCAGCTATATCAGTTTTTTCATTTCTTCCAACTATTCCTATCAACAGAGCTCTATCCGCCTCCATCTTATACCTCAGCATTCAGCACCAACGACCCAACATAAAATGTAATGAAAGACAAGAAGCCATCATACATAACTGTGAAATAATATTTCACTGAATTCACAACCAGTTCAACATATGGAACAATGGGAAGATATATATCAACAGTCTGGCCAAGGATTTCAACAGGTAGGCTACCTGTGCCACTCTAGACTAGACTGAATGAGTTTGAAGGAGTAAGGTTTTCAGTTCTATTTCTGGCTTCTTTAAGCCATAAAAATCCCTTCCTGTATCAAGCTTCTGACAGGCATGATTTAAAAATACTTTCTCCCTTCTGCATTCTATTGGTCAATCTCTATCCAAATCTAAACTCCTGCCCCAGTGATCTTGGTCTCAGAATTATTGTTCATTTTTGACTCTTTGTTGTTGGAACTGACAAAACACAACCTAGAGAAGAATGCATAGCAGTGAAATAATAGAAGCTGCATTTCAATTTTTCCCCTAGGAAAGATCTCTGTGAGTATTCTCTTGAGCACAGAGATAGATATTGAGCAATATGAGTGTTTCCTTTTAATCTGGTTTGTTCTTTTTCTATGTATCATATTCCAACTGATAAAAATAAAAATAAAAATATGCAAGCTAGATGTAGTTCACAGGACCAGATCTAAATATAGATCAAAATACAAGTTTGCTATTCAATAATAAACATTTATTTCATTAAAATTCTCAAATTAGAGAATGAAATTACAGAATTACTTAGTTTATTAAATGTTTTAGGAAATACTCAAATTGTTAATTTAAAAATTTAAAATATCTTCAATACACAGATATATAAACATATGCACTCTTAAAATAAAGAATTAAACATTTCAAATAATTATATAAACTCCACACCTGTAATACACTGTATTGAGTTGCAAGATCCAATGATGAGATTAACATATGATCATGAATATCAAATTCCTAGTAAGAAGAAAAATGTGCACAAGTATATACTCTAAGTTCTTTCATCATTTTATCTATAATGAATATGTAAAAGAACCATACAGAAATTCCAAAATTAGCAGATATTGGGAAGTTTTGTTCCTAATTTATTTTCCTGAGTGTCTTAAGAGGATTCTTAAAATTGTTTTATGATATACTCATATTATCAGTAATATTAAGTCTCCTTCATACTTTAACAGTAAAGCAAGACAAATAATAAGAATATCAGTTAAGATTCTGTGTTCTTGGTAATCCTCTTCTGTTCCTCCCTAATGAAAATGACATAGATCTAAGAGTACTGAGATTCTAACAAGTGGAAAGCAGTTTAAAAGAAAAACTTTTAGTTGCTTTTCCAGGAGTACAGTGGGGCCCATAATTCCTTAACAGTACTTGAAATATTTCTTTTTTACTTTTTGCTTTTATTTCAGCATATATAATTTTAAAATATAACACACATATTTCATAAGACAGTTTAACAAATAGTTATTAAGCAAAAACTCATGTAACCACCATTCAACTCAAAAACAATATCACCAACCAGCCAGAAAGTCCCCTTTTATCCTTTCCTGATCTGAACAAATTCCTCAACTTATCCTGATATTGTGGTAATAATTTCCTTATTATAATTATCATTTTGTACCCTGTGATGCATCACTGATATTTTATTTCTATAATAAAATACAATGTATGTGTTGTTTTGTGTTTTTTTCTCTCAGTAATTTACTGCTGAGATTCATCAAGCGGTATGTATCTATAGTTCATTCATTTTCATTGATAAATATACTCGTTTCATTGTGTTTATCCAATGTGTTTACCTATTCTACTGTCAAATAGTGCTTGAAATACTTCCAGTTTGGGGCTATTAAAGTCAATATTAGGAATATTCTGTGTATGTGTACCTAGTACATATATGAACTTAGGTGTCTAGGGCTGCACTGTCTCTGTATTGACGGAAATGTTCTGTTTTCATTGTCCAATAGAGTGGCCAGCACCCAATTGAGGTAATTGAGCATTTCAAATATGGCTAGTGAAATTGGGGAACTGAATTTTTTATTTTATTTCATTTCATTAAGATTAAATTTACATTTGAGTAGATACGTATGAGTAGTGACTACCATTAGACAGCACAGATGCACTTGACCATTATGTTAGCATTAATGACCACAAGGGTTGAGGGAGAGAATAACTACTTCTGATTGCACTGCAGAGCTTATAGAAACAAAATGAAAATTCAGGGCTTTAAACATTCACTTCAAGTCACAGTCAGATGAACAGACAGCCTTATAAGCAATCTCTTATTTCTTATAATATCAGATGTTTCTGAAAATAGAATCCCAAATTAACTGTATTATTTGTAGGATTACAATGAAAGTTTCATTCATAGATTGTCAAGTTTCTAATGTAAAATTTATAATATCAATTGAAAAGGAGTGGGACTCTAAGAATTAGAATGTGGATCTCTAGAGAAATAAGATGGGAAATATATGAGATAAATTTCCAAGTCACTGAGGTTTCCTTGCTGTAGGAAGCAGCCCCTCCTTCCATGTCTGAAAAGACTAGGCTACACTTATATTAAGGAAATATAATACCATCAACTGAGGCAATTGTCTTGCAAGCAGATGTATATTTTGTTCAAGCTCTATCACAACCAACCCTTATTAATTGTAGAACTATAAATAGATTTAGCCATTGGCCTATTCTGGAGAACAAATATTAAGTCAGAACCAGTGAGAAATAATTTGTTCTCCAAAAGTACTTCAGAAATATGGGGAAAATACACACAAGAGTAGATTCTAAGGGAATCTTTTCTCTAAGCCAAGTATGATATTATAAATTATTGGACCAGGCTAAATTCATTGATAGGGATACTCCTAACCAAGTTTTGCTATTAAATATGTTATGTTGCATTGGAATTGGCTTTAAGAATATACCTGATTGGTTTATTGAATCTTGGACATGCAATGGCTTACATTCAATGAAGTTGAGATACTAGAACTTCCATTGCATACTGTAGAAGAAATACAAGAATTTAAGGAGATGGGGATATTATAGTGGATTTATCACATGGATCCTGCATATTCACCCCAAACATTATAACTTTGATAGAGCCCAGATGACATGCCATTCACTAAGGCATTGTAAAATACCTTCAAATGGGAACATCTCCTTCTTGTAAATGTTCTGGGGCAGCTTTCTTCTGTATAGAAGTGCAGAGAGTAGAAGATACCACCAGTGAATGAGTCTCCCTATTTCAGTGGAGATAATGGTATTCCATAGTGACAAAGGCCAAGTATTTAACAATCAGGGACAAGGAGGGTGCATTTAACAAAATGGGCAGCAGGGACAAAATGATAATCACAATATTTTGAACTATGAGATCTTTGGCAGTAGCTTATTAATAAAAAATTTTACAGATGGATAGTCTATGAAAATATTATTTCATTTCTATAACAGAAAATAATCTCTGTCTTTTAGAGACATGACTTGAGTTGCCAAGGAAAGTCACTAGACTTAACCCAGTTCATGGACCTAAAGCCCTTTGACTGATATAGAGGCCAAGTGTTCTTGAGGAAGAGCCCTGCAAGATCATGAATCATTCAAGTTTTTACCAAAGTGATCTATAGCAATTTACAAAGGTTATTTTATACTGGAAAAAAAGGGAAGTAGTCCACATATTTCATAGATTACTAGATATTGATCTGAACTGACAATCATTTCTGGAGATTAAAAAAATTTCACTTTGCTCTATTAGTCAAAGTGTAAACATGGAAGTCATGTGATAAAAGTAGAATTGGCCTAAGTCAGTCTCCCCTAGGCCAATGGAGCCAAAACTCACACTGTGGTTATGTTTTCCACTTCTTGTATATATAATTGACTCCTTGAATAATGGGTGACAGTTAGAAAAGGAACGGTTAAATGCAGACCTCCTGGCTTTTTTTCACTACCTACAAAATAAACGCAAAGCAATTCTGATTCTTAGAGAAAACTGGGAAATGAGTCCTACCATCAAAGACTTGATAATGCACATGCAATTTAACTCACTTGTTTGGCCTATGCATATCTTGGAAACTGACTGTGAATTATTGTAAACTTAATCAGATGGCTATTTAATTACAGTTGCTGTTACAGCTGTGGTATTTTTACTGGAGAATATCAACACAGCCCCAGCAAGGGTACATAACTATTGATCTGGCAAATGCTTTTATCTCTATACCAATTTGCAAGGAGCAGCAGCAGAAGTTCATTTTCACTGCACTGTTTCAGGGCTATGTCAGTGTGCCTACTTTCTGCCAAAGGGAAGTTGACAGAGATGTTCATAATGATATCTCAGAAACTTAAGGTAGTCCTCTATATGGATAACATCAGGCTGATTGGACCTGATGAACAGGAGTTAGCAAGTTATTTTATGGTAAAGTTCCTGGATATTTGGGACCTAACATTGAGCCAATGAGCAAATAAGGGGGCTACTCCACTGGCTGAGGTTGTTTTTCCAGATTACTAAGAACTGTGGACACTGCTACATGATGGGAAAGGATAGGCTAAGCCTGCAACCAAAGAGATTCTTCAGGGTTCTCCATTACTTTCTTGTACAATAATAATGTTAACCGAAAAGCATAGCAACAACAAAATAACCTGCAGAATAACTGAGGATTCAGATCTTTTAGTTAGGAAATTTTGGATCATCCTGCTGGGTAAAGAATCCAGATTAATTAAAGTGTTTGTTGAGGATAAAGATAATATGAAATGGTGTGAAAGAAGGAAATTACAATGATCAATTCTGGCCTCATGATCACTTACAAAAATGACAACTACATCAGATATGCATATTTTATTTGTTGATTGTTAGGTGTGTGTATATATGCACCTATATTTTTCATTCTTTATCCTTTTAAATATAATTTTATATGAGGACTTTGGGGTAGATAACTTTAAAATGTACTCTTTTGATTACAGAGCATTCAGACAAAATTGTGACTGATCTGGAAAGGTTAACTTCCCAGGGATAGATACACTATCTGTTGGGACATAGTATGTCCTCTTTTAGGAAAGAGGATGTGAGTATCTTTACGTAAAGGATTGGCAACTTGTTAGCAGAGGCAAAGTTAATAATGCTGCTGTGTGGAAGTCCAAATATGTGGCATGACTTGCAAATTAATGCCGCATAGTCAAAGGGGAAGACTGTGCCAATCATATCCCAATCAAAATCAACTCTTTAATAATGTTCTAGATGGTGCTGGAAATAGGGCTGCAAAAAACACTTGCCTTTTACCTGTAAAGGCACCAGAAAAGGTGGGAAGAAGGAGGAAGGAGTGTCCTTCTTATTGTTTGCTTGCTATTCCTATCAATGTCATCCCAGGGTAACCATTTTGCCTGGAAGCTGCAATTGCTTTCAGGCTATGCATACTTTTCTGTGTTCCCAGAGCCATCACCATTGTGCACTCCCAGTGGTGTTGAATAAATGTTGCTTAAAATAGGAATGAGTAAATAAATGAATGTCAGAATTGAAAGTAACTCAATATGATAGTCCAATCCCTTTATTACACAGAAATTCTCAAGAAAAGTATTTGGTTACATCAAGTAACCATGAGAAAAACAAACACATCAAAGAATAACAAAATTTAAGTAAATAAATATCATGTTCTAGAAATTTCCTATTTTTCATTAAAATCCACATTAAATTATATATATATATATATATATATATATATATATATATATATATATATATATATATATAAAAAGTACACGTGGTAGCTAGGAAAGAGTTAAACAGCAAATTTCAAAGTATAGCAAACAGGGAAACACAAATTTTCACAAAATCATGAAAATGCTGTAAAGAAAAAGACTGTTGAATTATAGGAATCTATTTATAGGAAATAGTTTCAAACATATTCATTTAGTATATTAAATAAATTAGTTTGAAATATGTTTTCCCTCCACCTAAAAACATGGAAATTTTATAACGCTTCTTATGGAAGAGTGTTACTTAAAGGAGTTACACAAGTGAACCAGATTTGTGATTTCTGTACATTATTGTGCTGCAGAATCTTTCACCAGAGCAATTAATAATGATAAATTTCAATAGAAACACACATGCAAAATACAATTGACAAATTTTATGCAATCAAAATAGAAGACTGGTACTGAGAAATTACAGAGGAGAAGTGTTCCTAGGTCTAGCAACACTTAGAGCAACCACTTTGGGATTGACTAGAAATAGACAGAACTGAATGAACTGGGTTATTAGAGACAGATCCAGGAATGAAATACTTCAGGTGTCCTGACTTTCAGTACAATGATGCATAATGTAGGCATAGTATTTACAGTACTTACTGGAGAACCTGAGAAAATACAGATTCTTATTCAGTAGATTCCACATTTCTAACAAGTTCTGAAGTCAAATGGATGAAGATGTATGGGACTGTGTCTTACCTTTCTTTGTTTTCACAATGTATAGCACTCTGTCCAGCAAATGAGAGAGAGTAGATTATTGATGGATAAAATGCATAATACAGATAATATTGATGTATAATACTGATGCATGAAAAATGACTTTACCAAAAATGAAGTACTTTCTAAAGATATAAATAAATACATTTTGGGATGCCTCCAAGCCTGGGTGGTTTTGTTATTTTTTTCCTTTTTTTTTTTTAGATAATTTAGCAGGAGTAGGAATCTGAAATGCTTAAATAATATGTAACTTCTTCCTCTGGTTGTGGTTGAACAGACATCTGATCCAAGCCAGGGCACATAGTTTTTGTTCCTTGATAATTTGCAGACAGAATCATTTATAAGTTATGTGTGAGTATTTGGTGTAGGAGGTCATGTAACCTCAGGGGCTGAGAGTGACCTCATTTGCATTTCACCATGATGGACTGTGGTCAAGAAAAGACAAGATAGGCATGGTGCAGAGAGAGGGAAACAAAACAGACACAAATAAAAAAGAGGCAAAACCATAAAGAAAGCCAACTAAGATGAAGGGACGTTGGTCACAGAAGACTTTTCACATTCTAATTTGAATTGCAGGTGAGGCTGTTTTTGCTGGTTTGATTTTCTTAAAATCCCCTTTATTTTTTGCTTCACTTTAAATCAAGTGATTTTATTCTTTTTTTAATCAAATAATCCTATCACAAGAAAGCTCAACTTCTGTCATTCTCTTTCCAACAGAAGAGGAAACTGAGGCCAATAGACATTTTGAGTGATTCTTGCCCAAGATCATGTGACTGAGAAGTTTAGCCACTCCTCACACCCCTAATCAGAAAAAATGTCATTCTAAAAAAAAAAAAAATGTGTACCCATGCACTCCCACACAGTGAATTCATGTCAAGGAATTTATGCTGGAGAAAATTATAAGCAAAACCTGTTCACTGGAGGGTTGGCATGGTAACAAAAAATGGGGGAAATAACCCTCAATATAAAACAGCAGGAGAATGGTTATTTAAATTATAGCATAAGAATCCCATTACATTTAATGCAGGCATTGAACATGATTGTTATAAAATGATGCAACAATATTGACATTTCTGTGACAAAATGTTTAGTTCATAAAACAGAAAACCACAGTTTATTAAAGATATTGCAACCTAGTAAAATTTTTGTGTGTATAAATAAGAATGGACGTAAATAGATCTTTTACTATTTATTTTGATTTATGGAATGTCTGGAAATAGTTACAAAATTGCTTATTGCTACCAATGATAATATTAATATGTGAAATTTGGCTTATGAGTAAATTTATATTCAAATATATGTAAAGCATGATCTTAGTTGGGAAAATACCAAATATTTCTATCTTCCAAAATTTCACTACACAGAAAATATTTCGGGGTGCCAATCATATGAATATAAATAGTGAGAATTACTAGGGAAATATTAATATCATCACCAGTGGTTACACTTGTTGAGGAAAAATTGAAAAGAAAGTGAAATCTACAATGTGATTTAGTGTGTGAGTTATAAACGTAAATTACTTAATTTAATGCTATAAATATTTGTAAAGTAAACAATGTGCTTAGAACTAGGGGAAAAGATAATACATAATATTTATGCCCAAGAAATTCATAGCTAATTAGGGAAAATAGATAAAAATAATTTAACATAATATATTGGGTGAAATAAGATTAATGTATAAAGTGCACAATTCCATTCCTTAGATTTTTGAATAAATTTTCTGAACATCTGTGCCGTTGTCTGACTGTTAACTAAATTGTATTTTCTCTTTTAAAACATGGTTTTCCTTTCATTATGTTTTCACATTTATGTGTTTGTCAAAGAGATTTCCTTCTACAAAATGTGTCCCATTTGTCCATTGAGGTATCTAACTAATAATTCTCATTCCAGCAACCATGCTGTTCAAATGACTGTGACTGATTATGAGGCTTAATTAACTTGTCAAGGGAAAGATAGTAATTTTCCATCCATTTTCACTTTTCCATATGGCTAAAAAGGAAAAGCCTATCTCTAGCATACACTTACACATACATGTGCTATACCACAAAATGACTGTAAATTATCCAAACTTACCTTTGTAACTCAGAATGAAGGCTACACATAAATAGTAATAAGCATCAGAGTTTTCTTTTAGTCTGTATGGATTTTCATCATGTCAGTCTTTGATAGCAAGAATATGTAGCAGTAGATGTTACTGGTTGCTTATCCAATAAATGGATGCCTATGCAGCCTCCATTTCCCCGTCCTATTTCTAAGAAAGCTCCAAATCGTTTTAGGTATCTTGTGGGTAGCGTGCATCTTGTATGCCGCAGGTGAAGCTGACCACACTCCCAGGATGACTGGTTAAAGAGTAATTCCATCCCATATTCTTGGCCAGTGTTAGTTTCAGAAATGGACATGTAATGTGATTTAGAACACTGAGACACAAGGGAGAGTTTTACTGGGGAGTTCTGGGAAAGCTCTTCTATAATCTTTTGAGTTTTATTTTCAGAAGCAGCTCTCTCCCTTTTCTTTTTCGCTGGTCATTTTACGATACAAGGCCTGGGTTTGAGTAAGCCATCTTGCTCCTAATCTGCCAACCATTCATTAGCAGAGAATAGAACCAGGAGAATCACTTAGAAAGGGATCATAACTAATTGTCAACCATGAAGACTGCTCATGTGTTATGAGGAGACACATTTAATCATGTTTAAGAGAGATTCACTTGGGCTTTTGCTGTTTGATGCAGCTCCATTCATTCATTCATTCACTCATTCACAAATATTTACTCAGTAATTATTAAAAGCTAGAAAATGTTCTAAGCGTGGGGTGATACAAGTAGTGAAAAACAAAAAAAATTATTTCCACCTTCATGGAGACCACATTCTTTTGAAATATAATAGTCATTCTACCTGATGGACATGCATAAGGGTTATTTAGAAAAAAAAACCATCATGATTTGAAATAAGTCCCAGGGCATAGATAAACTCTAAAGTGTAAGGCTTTTTTATTTTATATGAGAGAAGAAATAATATTAACATGATTACAGCAGTTGTTTGTGGCCTCCTTGAGTACCTATGTATGTCTATGCATTACTGTATCTATCCTCTGAGTATGGGAATCCAGAAATGCCATGGGAGGAAGTGAATGCCCCAATGCACTCTCCAACCAAGGAAGGATGGGAATTAATGTCTATCCCTCAGTAGAAAAATCCCAAAGTTTATTCTCCCACAGCTTTAACCTGCTCATTAATGCACCCTTTAGAGTCCTTCTTTCCTTCTTGGTTTTACTTCCCCTTTCCATCCCCATATTTCCTGAGATCACATCTCAAATAAACCACTTACACTCAAATCCTTATCAAAGATTGCACATTTGGGGGAACCCAAACTATGACAATGGTAAATATAGCTATCAGTTGCTTATCCCTCCTCCTCTTCATGCTATTTCTTGAAGTTTGGGCTTTAGCTCTCTCCACTAAATACCAAAATACATCGTAAAACCATGGAAGGGGAATCCTGATGCCTTATCTTTCTGGTATTAAACATCACCAGTAACTAAAGAGAACTATTGTGTTGTTTAGATACATCTGTTCTAATTTTAAGTAATGGTGCACTATATTCTTTGCACATCCTTCTCTGAACTTTTTCTTATAAGCATCTTCTGCCTTCCAAATGAGTTTCTTTTTGTAAATTGAGTTTATCAATAACACGCTTAATATCCAGGGCTTCAGAAATATGGTTCTGAATTTATTTCTTCTTCTCCTTCTTATCTTCTCAGGCCTTCACATTCCTTTTTGTTGAACTGAATTTATATTTGATTTGACTTTCTCTTCCCCTGTTCTTTCTTCCTTCCTCCTTTCATCCCTCCCTCCTTTCTCTCTTTCTGCCTGTTTCCTTTTCTTCCTTCCTTCCTTCTTTCCTTCCTTTCTTCCTTCCTTCCTTCCTTCCTTCCTTCCTTCCTTCCTTCCTTCCTTCCTTCCTTCCTCCATTCTCTCATTTGTTTCATTCCCTTTTTTAAAAATTTTCAGCCAGTATACTAGGCCTTATATAAATATCCACAGTATTCATTAGGCTTGTTCTATTTTCTGTTACTAATTATTCTCATGTGTCTCTATGCCCAAGATATGTAGCATAGAATATAAGCCACAGAGAAGCCTTCAATCACAGGGAGCCAGTGATAATGTGCTAGGATGATTACATAGCTATCATACCCATCCTGTATATACGGAAGTGTGATCAAAAAATATGGTGAACATTTAAATTTTTAAAATTATTGCAGTAAAAGACATATTGGCATTAATCCCCTTCAAGATACCCCCCACTCACTTCAAATACACGTATGCCATCATTCTTGCCACTTTCTGAAGCAGTTCTGGAAGACCTGTTTAGTGAGTATCTTTAGTTGTGCTGTCGTGGCTGCCTCGATGTCCTGAATCAGTTCAAAATGTTTTCCTTCCATGGTCATTTTGACTTTGGGGAAGAGCCAGAAGTCGCACAGTGCCAGATCTGGTGAATAACGTGAATGAGGATGCACCATAATGTTTTTATTTGACAGAAATTGCCATACCAGAAACAATGTGTGACACAGAGCAGTCATGATACAGGATGAAGTAAAGACACTCACAAAAGAGGACTTCCAGAACTGCTTCAGAAAGTGGCAAGAACAAAGTGGGGGGGCATATTTTGAGGGATATTAATGGCAATGTGTCTTTTATTGTAATACATTTTTTTAATGTAAGCATTCACCATAATTTTGGATCACACCATAGAAGCCCAATGCCAGAAAAAAAAATTGAAATCAACCTTCCTGTGGGGATAAAACATTTTGGGTTATTTTTAAATTTATTTTTAATCAGAAGACAGAAATCAAAGCTATATCTATAACTGCTTAAGATATTTTCGGGAAGGGGGTCAGTTTTATTAAGATCCAGGTTATATAAATACATGTTATTTTCCTTACCTATATCTTATGGTCCATAACATTTTTAAAGTATGCCAACTACTTTTCTTTTTCTATATTCCATTCTTCCCCTCTTTTTTCACACTAGAATAGGGCTGACCTAACTCACTGAAAATATTCAATAAATTCAAGGTTTTTTTAAAATCTAAAACACTGGCATTCTTTCCAGTTCTTTGAGCAAATTGTACACTGTACAAATGTTCTAGTAATTGTGAAGTTAAGCCGAGTTTACACAGGATAGTTTCTACTAAATTGCTAAATACTAAATTGAGAATAATTCTAAGGTGTGTGTGTGTCCATCTGTCCATGAATGATCTTAGGCATGTGTGTTGGGAGGACAACATGAGGTGAGAAAGGCATTATAGCCAAACTTTCACAGTATTTGGATTAAATTAGTATATCTTAAAAGGTAATAATTCTCCCAATTAATCAAGCTAACCCTAGGTAAAGTTTGTATATTATTGATTTTGACCAAATGGGAAACACTGTCCTTACTTTTCATAACTATTAATCTCTGCTGTTCCATCAAAGGGGCAAAGATGAAGGGCTTGAAGAGCTTCCAATTTCAAATTTATCATTTTTAATAAGTTATTAGGACGGCCTCCAGAATCAAGGTACCACTTAAAAAACCATACAAGTACTTATGTCTCCCAAATGAGCTTGACCTCCACCCACAAAAAAACCTAAGAGCTCAGGCCATAATGACTTGGGAAGTTGGTGTTATTCTAGTTGGTATTTTAATGAAGTGTATGCCCTGACCTAAGAAGAAATCAACCCCAATTGTAAAGCAAATGTTAATGAGGGTGGGCCTCAAGCTTTATAATTCCCAAGGCCCAGTGTCTGCAGATGGTATCTAGAAATCAGCAAGAGATGCTCAACTGCATGTTACTGATCTTTCATATTAACTATGTGCCTGAGAAACTGAGAGCAAACAGGCTTACTGCCTACAGCCCTCGAAGTTCATAAACATGCATAAACCTGGATAACTTCTACCAATTGTGATTAATCTCCCCCTTTGGACTATTAATTTGGATCCCATGTAAAGAAGCCACTAACTCTACTTACATTTAGGACTCTGAAGGATAAATACCTTCAAAGCAACTCCAGTTAATCGTATTCTTGTCAGTGGCTATCCAAACCAGGTTCTGTCATCAAGCCAGACTCTTGACTCTAATATAGAGACCTCAAGGGACTGGCCACCATGCTGAGTACCTTTTAATCAGGCTCACTTAACCAGGTACTGTGGAACAAACTATGTAGTTTAATCTTGTTTACTACAACTCAATTTGCAGGAAATTGTCTTTAAACCCTCTAGTTGTTTCCACCCCAGTCTTTGTTTTATTTCTTATTGTCGTCTAACTTTCAAAACAATCACATGATACATATTTTCTCCTTGAAATCTCATATTCTGTGATTATATATCTAGCTGAGATACAGGCCTGGCTTAACATCCATCCTGTCAGAGATATCAGACAAGTTACTACATGATACCAGAAGGAAGTATCCAAAAGTAACAGTCCAGTTTTGTGCAGGAAATTAAAGTCTCCTCCCCTTTAATGCATGTCTCCAAACTTCAAAAAACAATGGGAACATCACTGTATAAATGGATGCTGTTTAATGTCCAGTGCTCAGTTCTTACATATTTTATCAATGAAGAAAAATGACAGCAGTGAAACCACCAAAGAGAAATTTAATTTGCTTGAACATCAGAGCAGGCTTTAAAAAGCAGGATGAAAGTTTTCAAAGCTATTGCTTTTTCTCAGCTTCCCCATATTACTGTGGAAAAATTGCTGGCAAATACCATGTCAAAAGGTCATTCAACTTTTTAGAAGGTGCTTGTCTGAAAATTCTTATTTCTCTCCATCTCTATGGATCCCTTCATCTTAAATATTTTTGTGTCTAAAATGAATTTTAGTATAAAGGAAAAGTTTTCTACAATAGACGAAACAAATCCAATATATTCAGAAAGGGCCACTGAAATACCAAGGATTTTTCTTTCTTGTTTTTCTTGCTTTTGATAATGACTACAAAAAAGTAATGTTTATAATAAATCCAGAGACTTTCAATTGTTGACTTATAGCCCACTGAAAATATAAGTGTACTATTATGAAATACAGATGTCAAATATCTAGTACACAATCAAAATGATTAATCCCTTTCAATACGCCAAATATTTTTGTTTGTTTGTTTTTTTGAGGGCAGTGTCACTGGCCCTCATGTGTGGGACTGAACCAGGGCCGCTGGCTTCCCAAGCCAGCGCTTAACCACCGCGCCACTCGGCCGGCCCTCCAAATATTTTTTATATTTACCTCAAAACCAGTTTGTTCATGTTACTACCTCACAAACATGCAATATTCCATTTAGTTCCATTGAGACTTTATCAATTCTGGACCAATATACACTGCAAATTTTGTGATTCTATGATTTTATCGCATTATATATTATATAATTACATTTTTCCGACTCCAAAGTCATTTTTTAAGTGAATCACACCATTGATCTCTATGAAATAATCAAACTAGTTAGATAAGCTTCTGGAATTTTGATTCACAGTATGCTGCTTGCACAGAAACATTTTTTTGTGTAAAGCAACTCAAAACTAATTGATGTGGTCAATATCAGTTGTTTAATTAAATAAAATGACCATTATCTCTTTTCTTACAAGATGCTGCATAATCAGTTGTTCTGATCTGTTCTTTTGCCCAGTTGTTTTAGATATATGTAAACACAGCTACAAATCTTATTTTGAATACATTATCTATTTGATAATATTTTTATGCAATAATCACTATTACCTCATTTATCTCACATCAATAATCCTAAAAAACTGCATGATATCTATCCGAAGAAAATGAAAATATTAATTTTAAAAGATATATGCAACCCTATGTTCATTGTAGCATTATTTACAATCGCCAAGATATGGAAACAACCAAAATGCCCATCAATAGATGACTGGATAAAGAAATTGTGGTACATATATACAATGGACTATTGCTCTGCCATAAAAAAGAATGAAATCTCACTATTTGTGACAACATGGATGGACTTAGAGGGTATTATGCTAAGCAAAATAAGTCAGACTGAGAAAGACAAATACCATATGATCCTATTTATATGCAGAATCTAAAGAACAACACAAATAAATAAACAAAACAGAAACAGACTCACAGATAGAGAACAAACTGATAGTTGCCAGAGGGGAGGGTGGTTGGGGAGCTGTGTGGAAAAGGTAAAGGGGTTAAGAAGTACAAATTGGTAGTTACAAAATAGTCACGGGGATGTAAAGTTTAGGGGATATAGTCAATGATATTGTAAAAACTATGTATAGTATCAGATGGGTACTAGATTTATCAAGGAGATCACTTCATAATTTATAAAAATGTCTAACCAACACACTGTACACTTGAAACTAACATAAAATAATACTGAATGTCAACTATAATTTTAAAAATAGTCATGGGGATATAAAGTACAGCATAGGGGATATAGTCTATAATATTATAATAACTATGTATGGTGTCAGATGGTTAATAGACTTATTACTTTGTGAGGTATATAAATGTCTAATCACTGCATTGTTTTGTACATGTGAAAATAGTAAAAAAAATTCTAAAAAAATAAAAATAATAAAAATATAACTTTTGAGATGGCTTTGAATGATGACCAAAAATTAGCAGGAACTGAATGATTTGAATGCAACTGCCCTGAAATTAATCACCAGCAATTTTAGCTGTAAATAAGTCCAAGTCTATAAAAGGCTTTATAAAAAATCATCATTTGACTTGGTCTTTATACCTATTTATATTTTCTGACTTCCAACATAGTCTCATCAAACTTCTTCCCAAACCACGTTAATATTTTTTCTTACCAGTGTTCATATTACTTACTAGTATTTCTTATTCCTTCTTCATACCATATAGGCTTATTCTACTTGGAGTCAGTGTGTGATTTTTGACACAGTTGTACTATTCTTTTTCATCTTGAAATCTTCTTGTCCCTTGATATCTGGAACACACACTTATTTTCCATTCACTTTAGACCACTCTTTTTCATTCTCCTTTATTGTTGCTGTTATTAGTTATCTATCACTGCATAATATTACCATAAACTTAGTGAGTTAAAAACAACACCTTTCTTCTTATTTCACGGTTTCTCTGGGTCAGGAGTCTGAGCACACAGTTTAGCTTGGTCCTGTACTTTAGGATACCAAAAGGCGAGAATCAAAGTGTTGGCAGGGTCTGTTGTCTCATCTGAGGCTGGATTGGAAACGAATATGCCTCTAAGCTCACATGGTGGTTGGAAAAATTCACTGCCCTACAGTATGAGCAAGTGATGGCCTGTTTTTGCTGGCTGGAGTCTGCTCTACATTTCTGACCATGTGGTCTCCCCAGAATTAACACTTACTTCTTCAGAAACAGGCAGGGAGAGAGTCTCTTGGCAAATGGGGCATTCCAATCTTATGTAACAACCTTATGTAATACAATCACATAAATTCAGTCATTTTCGGTTAGAATCAAGTCATAGGTCCTGCCTATACTCAAGAGGAGAGCAATATACAAGGGCATGAATGGAAGGAGGTGGGGGTTATGGGGGCCACATTAAAGCCTGTCCACCTTCTTCTACTATCGTGGGTTCCCCAAACTTGTTTTAACCTTCTCTTTTTATAGCAACAGTAGACTAAAAAGTCAATTATCTATTGGTTATCCCATGGATACTTCAAACAAACATATCCTCAATCAACTCCATCATTTTCAACCTTTTTCTTTTCCCACAAGCCTGATCCTTACTCTGCTTGTCTTAAATATGTCAAAGAATGACATGACCAGCTACTCAGTTAAAGGAAACTGGAGTCATCTCTGTCCCTTTTGTCTATTATCTGAAATCTTTCTGGCTCCATTGCTACTGTTTTTCATGGATTTCTTCAGTTTCCCCCTAATAAAAAAATTATTACTACATGCAGATAGTATGATTGTATAATCAGAATGTCCAAGATAATCAACTAAAAAACACTAAAAAAAATGAACTCCATCATTTTGATGGGCAACATTCACGTATTTATATGCAGACATCAATAGATTTTGTGTACACCAAGAATAAACAGTTGAGAGATATAATGTAAGAATATCTCTCTTTGAATTTATTAAAAACTGAATTTATTTGGGAGCCACAAATATAATGGCAACAAAAATAAATTTAAATACAATGTAAAGCATATAAAGAAAAATATACAACTTAATTGAATGACAAAATAAAGATCTGCACAAAAAGGTATCAATTTTTCTCTAAGTAATTTAAAACTTTCACACAATTCAAATTAAATATATTAAATGGTTTTTGTTGAAAACTTAATCCTTAAGTTCATTTGTTAAATTTTAAAATAGCCAAGAAAATATAAAAAATAAAAACAGTGAGTAGATAAATTAAAACAACTAAATAATTATACTGGTGTGGTACCAGCATAATTTCATTTAATATGTTATAAATTTTGAATTTTTGATCAATGAAGAAATTACTGACTATTCAATAAATCAAGACTATTCAACTAGATCCTTAAATGCAAAAATAAAATGTTCATATCCCATATCATATATAAGGATAATTTTCAAATGTATCAAGAGCCTAAATATAAAGAATAAAACCATAACAGTACTAGAATAAAACATCAGAGAATCCCTATACTGCCTTGGAATCGGGAAGGCCTACCTATGACCATGCTTTAAAGGAATATTGCACATTTTAAAGGAAAGATTGAGTATTGAAGCAAAAATTATTTTGAAAATAAACATGATATGGACACTGTAGGAAAAGTCAAGAGAAAATTGACAAGTGAACATGAAAACAATATTGATACACCACTTCTCCCCTGAACAGACTGGCAACATTCCAAATTTAATAGCATACTCTGCTAACAAGAATAGCTGTGTGAAATAAATACGTCCTTATACATTGTGCATAGAGTGTACATTGGACCAGATCCAATGTGGGGTACTTGGCAATATTTGTAATAGTCCCAAATATTTTTCTTGATAATGCCCCAAACCCTTACATTAGTACACAAAGCATGGCAGGATATAGGCTTAGTTTACCTCACTTGTATCATCTCCCTTCACTCCCTTTAACAGAAATTCTCATCTCACCCTTTCATATCTTTATAGATGCAATTATGTCTGAAGGGAAATTCCTTCCTAAAATCTCTTACTTGTACTTTTACCTAAATCCTCCTCACCCTTCAAATCTCCAGTCAAGAGGTATCTTATCCAGGAATCCTGCCTTGATGCCCTCTCTCAGATCCTCTCTTTGGTTCCTTCTCTGATTATTCTCTCACTGCAGTCTTCCACACATATTAAGTATATCTCCATCAAAGAATTTACTAGACTCTTCTGTAAATATTGAGTTTGGTATCCCCAGCTCCTAGCACACTATGTGATGCAGAGTGCAAAGTCAGTGCCAGCCTAATTCATGAATTGATGAACATTGTTTTTTGACCCCCAAATGGACCACATTGCCACACAATAGTTTAAAACATCCATATTATCAACTCAAACTTTTGAGCAGCATCGTAATAAACAATTCACCTTCTCATGTTCTTTTGGCAATGACTATGCAGTAAAAGTACAGGCATAATTTTTTATTCAAGGAATAACCCTACAAATATCTGACACCGGCATTTAAAGTAAAAATGTGATCCACCAAAGATGACCAGGAACAAGACTGGAGTCAGAAAAAAATGGGATTTATTGACTCATGCAGTAAGGGAGAACCTTCCAGAGGAATGTCTTTCTGGAAGATGGAAGCATCCTTTTTAAGGGTGGGGTTCCTGCTGAAGGATTAGGAGGGCATCAGCTCTGGATTTGATGCTGTTTGTCATGTGGGATTTGGAGAAGGTGATTAACTAGGGATTCCATGCTGTCATAACACCTTAGTAATGAGGGATTCCCAGTACTTGATGGGAATAGCAGAGCAAATCTGGGCCATCACTGATAAGGAATCACTCAAAGAGGAGGTCATTACAACATTTTACAGCTATTACATGAGCTTAGGAGAAACCATGATTCCTATAAATTTTGCATCTGGCTTTGCCTGCATCTACCCTCCCGGACTGATTTACTAAAGGACTTTTTCTTTTCAGTCTGATAAAAAAAAATTTCTTTTTTTTATTGGTTTCAGGTGTACAAAACAATGTAATAGACAGTTACACCCCTCACAAAGTGATAACCCCCTTCCCCAATCTACTACCTCTCTGACATCGTATATAGCTGTTACAATCCCACTGACTACATTCCCTATATTGTACTCCGCATCCCATGACGATATATATATATATATATATATATATATATATATATATATTTATAGTTGACGCTCATTATTACACTAAGTCCCCGACTTACAAACATTTGAGTTGTGAACTTTCACGGATATGAACGGACTTCGCATTACAAACATTCGTAGATGCGAACAAATCGCTGAAGTAAGTAGCTCATATGTCTGCCGGACATTGTCGCAATTGTGCTGCTGTGTGCTTACTGTACATGCGATAGTGTGCAGCAGGGCAGTGCTCAATCGGGGCCCAGGATGTCCGGAAGCAAGAGCAAAAGCAGTGGTGATGTGGGGGGGATTGCTAGGAAGCGCAAAGCAATAACCATGTAAACAAAAGTGAAAATAATTCAGAGACAGGACCGAGGCAAAAAGATGGTAGACGTCGCTCGTTCTTATAACATGAATTGTTCAACCATTGGTTTTACATTGTATATTTGTGTCAAAGGTGTATAAAACTCACTTTGTCGGACTTATGAATCAATCTGACTTACGAATGTTCTCCCAGAATGGAACTTGTTTGTAAGTCAGGGACTTACTGTATTCAGCTTCAGCTTCAGGTGTACACTGCAGTGGTCAGGCATCTACACCGTCCATGAAGTGGTCTCCCTAATAAGACAAGCATCCATAGGATACCCTAAAAAATCTTTACAACATTATTGATTATATTCCCCAAACTATCTTTCGTATCCCCGTGGTAATCAGAAAACTGGAAATGGGGCTGGCTGAGTGGCATGTTGGTTAAAAGCTGGCTTGGGATGCCAGAGGCCCCGGTTTGTATCCCACATATGAGGGCTAGTGACACTGCCCTCTACAGCTAAGATGGTGAACAACAGCTCCACCTGGAGCTGGGCTTCTGTGAGTCCCCGGGAAAGCATAGCTGCAGCCCCTGCTGCAGTGGGCTGCCCTAGGCTACAGTGAGTGGCCGGCAGACAGCGTGAGCAGCCAGCAGCCAGTGCGAGCTGCCAAGAGCTGCGGTGAGTCACCCTCCAGAGGCTGGTGACCGATCTGCCTCATCCAAGAAGAGCACAATGATGATACCAACATGGGCCAGTGAAGCAACGTCCTCCACAACTAGACTGAAGAACAAAAGGACAACAACTTATCTGTTCCCTTTCCCCAATTCCCCAAAGCTGTTCCCCTCCCCCAATTCCCCAATAAAAATCTTAAAAAAAAAAAAAAAAACTGGAAATGGAACTACCTTATGACCCAGGAATTCTGCTCTTAGGTATCTATCCAGAGAAATTCAAAACGCTAATTCAAAAACATATGCACCCATATGTTTACTGTAGTGCTAGTCACAATAGCCAAGACATGGAAACAACCAAAATGCCCATCTGTACACGACTGGATTAAGCAATAATGGTTTTCACTCTTTCAGTCCTGGGTGTGTTTGATCTTTCCATAGTTCGGCATTTACTAAAGTCAATTAAATTTTCCATACTTCAAATACACCATATGCAAAATTTGATATTAATATTTGCCTGAAAGAATTATTAAGAATTACATAATCTAAAATATTTACATGCATATTATAGTTCCTCAATATAATAGTTATTAAATATATCATAGCCATTATTATTAGTATATTTCAGAATAGCTAGCAGTGAAAATCAGATTGTAATTGGACTCACTGTAGTTTTCCAAAGACAGCCTTTTTTTTTTTTTTTTAGAGGCAAAGAAAGTCTGTAACTGAATTTGAAGGGGTAAAAGACTTGGTGGGATAAGCAACCAAGTAAAATGTAACTTTGAAGGTCAGAATGAAAAGTTCAAATTCAGTCTTCAAGATTTTTGAAAGATAGAAAGCAATGAGCACTCTAAGAGAAGTTTCAAATGCCATCCCAGCTTGCCTGAATGATGTGACCATTACATTTTTGTTAAGTTTGGCACCATCCACTTATCTCATATCATCAGAGCATTATCTGAAAAGAATAGGCTTTTCCAGAGTGCCAACTTGTTAAAGTGTTTCAATCCTCTTAACAAAACTGTTGTATTTAGCTCCATGATACCTCTGTATCTTTGAAATAAGGTCCTATGCTACATATATATATATATATATATATATATATATATATATATATATAAATTCACTATATATATATAAAGAAAGAAAAGGAGAATGTTTCCAAAGAAAATAATAATAATAACCCCAACTATTCCCAGCCTTGATTACACTTTGTAGCTTTCTCTCTGAATATGCCACATTTTTTTTTTTGGCTCTTTAAGTTACTAAAATAAAATTCATTTCCCACTTCAGAACCCTAGGCTTCAATCAGTCCACAGTTCTGGTTAACTGTTAGCTCTATCTTTAAGATACTTCATTTCTTTCTGAGAACTAAGACTTATAATAGGAAAATACAAAATTCCTTAGAATATATAATGATCTTTGGGCTCCAAGCCAACTTTTAAGATTTACCAAGTCCCAATATTTTTTAAATTGATGAAATCCACAGTGCCTAGTGTGACTGATGCACTCTCACCCCAAAGGAATTTACATCTTAGGAGTTAACTTTCCTTTATCTAGGCTGTAGCTTCCACTGATCCTTCTTCCTATTATGTTATAGTCAAACAACCCCTGAACCTATTTATTTGTAGTGATAAGAGAATTATAGACTATTTTATCTTCTAAAAAGACAGATTAGTGACGTGCAATGTGATAAGAATTTATGGCATAAAATCATATCTTTAAAAATCCTACCTTGGGCCGGCCGAGTGGCGAGGCGGTTAGGCGCTGGCTTGGGAAGCCAGCGGCCCCGGTTCGGGTCCCACTTATAAGGGCCAGTGACACTGCCCTCAAAAAGAAAAAAGAAAAAGAAAAAAAAATCCTACCTAGAAGAAATTTAAAGGTCATTGGTTCTCATAAAATGTAAATAGCTGTTGTGTAGTTTAATTAAGGCTTTCTATAATGTGACAAGTCAATCATTGAGGGTTAGGTTAGCAGACAATCAAAAAAATTATCTCTGTGAATTCTGATTTCAGTGGAATATGGCCAACCTCTCTATATATCAGCCTGTATGGTAGTGGGAAAGGCTGAGGAGGGGAGCTATTTAATGGTGTCATGCAGGATACTTTTTAGTGCACTTGCTTCTACTCAAAGAGGAATGTGTTTTCAGCTGGGAATCAGATGAGGGAGAGATTATATTTTCTGACAACAGGAGATTGAAATGACCCTCTCAACCCAGAACAGAGCAGAGCACAAAGATATGAAGTGCTTGAGTATCAATCAGTCAAGCTGCCCAGATTCCAGGCATTTCAGGGTTGGTATGAAAAGTAGGCAGGAAGTAGTTTTGAGAAAATTCTTAGCAGGACAAAAAAAGCCTTCTTAGTAATATCACAGATGAAGAACACAATTAAAGGAAAATTTGACCAACTGTATGGGGAAAGACTAAAATATTTTTGTAAATAGAACCCCTGAAATAACAAAGTGATATGGAGAAGACAGATGTAGGATATTAGAAACAGGACAGGAAAGATAAATTTTCAGCCTGGACTACAAAGGATACTACAGCTTTGGGGCCGGCTGAGTAGCCTGTTGGTTAAGAGCTGGCTTGGGACACCAGCTCTGAGCAGTGGGGCCCCGGTTCGGATCCCACATGTGAGGGCCAGTGAAACTGCCCTCTACAGCTAAGATAGTCAACAACAGCTCCACTTGGTTGCCTGGATAGCTAAGATGGTGAACATTGCCTCTATAGCTAAAATGGCCGGTGATGATGTGGGCTGCAGCCCCTGCTGCAGTAGGCTGCTATAGGCTATAGTGAGTGGCCGACAGCCACTGTGAGCTGCCGGCAGCCAGTGTGAGCTGCCAAGAGCCGCTCTGAGCAACCATCCAGAGGTCAGCGAGCGATTGCCTCACCCAGGAAGAGCGCAATGACAATACCAACATGGGCCAGTAAAGCAGCAACGTCCTCCACAACTAGACTGAAACAAAAAAGGACTGCAACTTGTCTGTTCTCCTTCCCTGATTCTCTTACACTCTTCCCCAACCCTAATCTTTAAAAAAAAAAAAAAGATACTATTGCTTTAGTTACTCTAGTCAGAGGCTTCCATCATTTCTTTCAAGAGGCGAAACTAGAAAATTAATATCTGAGTACACACACAAACACATATACACACACGTTGAATATATATGTTGGATTGTCAGAAAAGTCATGACTCATTTTTGCAACGAAAAATATAGAAAAAAAACATCATGACTTTTCCAACAACCTATTATAATATGATATATCACATATAAAATTTCATTAGTATAGGAGATACACACACCTAAAAGTAATACACATTATATATATATATATATATATATATATATATATATATATATATATAATTGTATAATATATAATGTGGTATTGTGTAAAGTAATTCACATTTATATATAATTTGTATTATATTTAGTTTTTGCATGTGTATATGTGTGTGTATGTATCCCATACTATGGAATTATATATATAATATATTAGATATATTATTATTAATGTAAATTAGATATACTAATATTATATATATACACTATGTAAATATACATGCAGATACATATAAATACAATTTCATAGTATGGGTTCGAATTCTCAATTAAAATGTGTGTTATCCTTATGAAGTCTGGGTTCAAAAATCATTTCATATTTTTAGTTAGAGAGATGGACACATGAATTGATGACTTACTGAAAACTACTAAAATATTATTCTTCATATCAACGCACATAATCTGGAATATATAATAGCACATTTAGTAAGCAATGCTTGTAACTGTCAGGTTTGGCCTAATTAAGTCATTATTCAAAAGAATGTAGTAAGTCAAATTTGTATTTTCAAAATTATATAGAAAATTGAATTAAATAAGTACCTATAATACAGTGGTAAATTTTAAACTAATTAGACAGTTGACTTTGAGTAATTCACATAAGTTTTCTTTGCCCCTGTTCCTTCATTTCTAAGATAGGCATCAAATTCAAATAAAATGTATTAAGAATCACAATACATTATTCAAAATTACAAAATATCTGTACTCAATTTTTTGCTTTGATCGAATTGCAAAACATTTAAATTTCAAACATTTAAAATATTTGTAACACTTTGTAGCATTAAGAAGAGTTATTTTTCTGTCATTACTCTAACTTCAATGTAGTGTAGTCATATCACTACCATAATAATAAAATACCTCAATATTCTAGAAAGTGGCATATTCTCTTTTGTCTTTCCACCAGCTCTTTCCTCAGCCTAGTAGGCTCGTACTCTCCTCCACTCAGCCTGGCTACCACTTATCATTCAGAATTTTGGTCTGAAATTACTTCTTCAAAGGAAGCTTTCCCTGACCTCCTAAGCTGAATGTTGCCATGTGACTGAGTTCAGAACATATAAGAGAGATATATGGCATCCAAGAGTGACTCATTGGAACCACTCCTATCTTCTCCCCACCACTGATTAGATGTGGATACCCAAGGTGGCCTTGGAAGGAACACATTGAACACATCAGACACTTCATCAATCTGAGTCCCCAAATCACTGCCTGGAACAGAGCAATCCCTCCTCAGCCCTACCACCCCTTGGGCTTATAGGGGCAGAAAAGAAGTTTCTATTATGTTCAGCTACTGGGGTTTGAGGGTTTATCTTCGTGTTTTTTTTGTAAGTTTTTGGGGGTGACAATTGTTAGTAAAGTTACATAGGTTTCAGGTGTACAATTCAGTAATACACCATCTATATATCACATTGTGTGTTCACCACCCAGAGTCAGTTCTCCCTCATCACCATAAATTTGATAACTTTTATCCTCATCTACCATCAGCCCTCCCCCCTTACCCTCTGGTAACTACTAAACTATTGTCTGTGTCTATGACTTTTGTTTCTTCACCTGCTTGTCTTGTTTTTTTGTTGTTTTCAGTTTTATATCCCACATATCAGTGAAATCATATGCCTCTCGACTTTTCCAGTCTGACTTATTTTTCATAGGATAATAATCTCAAGATCCATCCATGTTGTTGCAAATGGCACTATTTCATTTTTCTTATGACAGAGTAGTATTCCATTGTGTATATATACCACATTTTCTTTATCCAATCATTTATCAAAAGACACTTTGGTTGTTTCCATGTATTGACCACTGAATATTAAGCTGCAATGAACATCGGAGCACATATATCCTTATGGAAAAATGCTTTCAGATTTTTCTGGATAGATACCCAGAAGAGGGATTGCTGGGTCTTATGGCCATTCATTCTTTTTTTTTCCTAAAGATTTTATTGGAGAATTGGGGAAGGGGAACAGACAAGTTGCTGTCTTTTTGTTCTTCAGTCCAGTTGCGGAGGACATTGCTTCATTGGCCCATGTTGGTATCGTCATTGCGCTCTTCCCGGATGAGGTAGATCGGTCGCCGGCCTCTGGATGGTCGCTCACCGTGGCTATTGGCAGCTCACGCTGCCTGCCAGCCGCTCTCGCTGGCTGCCGGACACTCACTGTAGCCTATGGCAGCCCACTGCAGCAGGGGCTGCAGCCTACACAATTGCCAGGGCTCACACAGCCTAGCTCCAGGTGAAGCTGTTGTTCACCATCTTAGCTGTAGAGGGCAGTGTCACTGGCCCTCATATATGTTATCCCAACAGGGGCCACTGGCATCCCAAAACCAGCTCTTAACCAATGTGCCACTCAGCCGGCCCCTGGCCATTCATTCTTAATTTTTTGAGGAACCTCCACACTGCCTTCCATAGCAGCTGTGCTAATCTGCATTTCCACCAACAGAGTATGAGGGTTCCTTTATCTTGAGGGTTTATCTTCTATAACAGCAAGTATTACTCTAACAAATACAATATATAGTCCCTATTGTGCCCTACTGTAGGCTCTTTACTTATTTAAACACCCATTAGCCTATTAATTCCATAGAGTTCATAGCATTTCTGATTTGTTCAGCATTGAATCTTCAGGGTCTAACAAGGAATTTAGCATACTTGTCACAAAATATTTTCAAGAAAATAAATGAATAATTAGGGGTATAATTATACCTTTTATAAGAATCTCTCTTGCTACACTATGCCTTACATATGAGAACACCAATTACATTGAACAAGACAATGCTATTTTCTCCCTGTGAACCATATTTTTAAGCACTGTTGGCACAGAATTATATTAGGCAATTTAATTAACAAAATATTCAGCATCTGACAATATTAAGACTATAGCTCATATGTAAAACTGACAAGTTCTTTTCTATTGGCACCATGCTCCAAGTCTTTTTCAATATGCATTTCATAAATGAACAATGACTGTGATTGTGAAGACATTTTCTGTTCTGGCCCCAGCTTACTTGCATGGTCTCCTGACAGCAACCTTTTTGCTTCTCAAGTAGAGAGGGATTGTTTAATTTCTATTTTTCTATGGTTTTTGATGAATCTTCTTTCAATTCATTATCATACATTTATAACTTCATTTATTCCTTAAATATATATTTATCACCTAATATATGCTAGCACTGTAGGTAAAACAGGGAATTAGATGTTCAGAACACCCAACCTTGATGGAGCCCTTATTACCTTGTAATCAGAAAAGTAATCATGTATTTACAGTTTACCATGATGAGTGTTTTATGACAAGGGAAGTAAAAACTTAAAATGCTAAGGATCATAGGACTTTCTGGGGAAGATGAAAGCCTATCTTTGTGGCCCTCTCTTCCAACTTCAATCCAACTCCAAACTGTCACTTACATACAGAATACTTGCTGGAGCCCACAGACAGGTGGAGAGCAGTGCGTGAGATACTGGGCATGTGTTCCGCTGGTGTCTGATCTGAAACAGAGCTGGCAAAAGACTTTGCCTCTCTGGGTGAGACCAAGGTCTGTGAATGACTGGTGAAAGCCTTAGGAGGAAACTCAGGATATCATAGTTGCTTGGTAGAACTTGCCTTCAGAATCTATACACAAGTGGACTGATGATGCTGGCTGCTGTAAGTGTTTCTGACAGACCTAGTGGTCTCCATAATTACTGAAGTGTCTCAGAGGAGTGGTCTCTAAATTCTTGATCTTTGTCACTGAATAGACAGCAGAGAGGCTTCCTTCTGGTGATTCTATGGGGAAGTGACAATTTGTGACCTAGGTTACTGACATCCCCAATAGCCAGAGCCTTCTAACTCCTCACCACTGTAGAGAGTGCCTCTGCGTAAAGTACCCAGGACATCAGACATGACCCCAAGTCTGATCAGAGCCAAGAGAAAAATAAAGACAAGTAACAAAGCCCAAAAGAAACCCTGAGACCTATGAGGAAAAACAAATAAGACAACAAGGATTGGAGTTAGGCAAAGATGATTGCATAAAGGAGACCGAGTTGAAGCATAGAGTCCTGAAACCAACCAACAAACCAAACAAACAACCCCAAGATTTTTAAATTTAAAAGTTCAGCACAGAAATTTTAACCAAGAAAAGCTTCACTATTCAGACATGAATTAATGGCTTTGAAAAATCAAGAGAAAACATATTTGAAAATAAAGATATAAAAAATGGATGGTAGTTCCAGAAGAAGAAAAAAAAAAGAGTACTAGATATCAGATTTGGAAGCCCAATATATGAACACAAAAAGTTCAGAATGAGAGAACAGAAATGTTGGAAAAGAAAGGATGATTAAACAATAACAAAACATTTCCCTTAGGTAAAGAAAGACTTAAGTGTGAATATTGAACAGAATCATTGAATTTTAGTTAGGTTTGATAAGAAAATTTATCCATTTAAGCATATCATGGCAAAATTCCTGAACTCAAAGGATAAAGAGAAGTATCTTACAAAATCTAGAAGAGAGTAAGAAACAAAATGTATTTATAAAGGAAAAGTTCAGGCAGGCATTTGACACTTGAAGCTACAAGAGCCATTGCTAAGCTACTGACAAAAAAGATAATGATTTCTAAATTTTATACACCTATCAAATATTTTTTAAAATTCAGTTCTTATTTATAACATCAACACACTCTATATGAGGAAAATACTTACCTAATCAGATAATTATTGACTCAAAACTGAATTAAGATGGGAAAGGTGAATACATGCGTAGAAGAGAAAATAATGGGAGATACAAGATTTTTCATCCATTTTTACTCTGTACACATATGTACATATATATTACACATTAATATATAGATATAAATAATGCAGTGATTATAAGATTTAAGTCAAATAATATTTTGAAAATTGAAAATAAAATGTATAACATTTAAGTCAAATAATCATACTATAAAAAGATTAATAGTTAGAATTTTAGATGTTTAATTAATTAACCAAAATTCAGGAGTTGAAGGGAAAGCTAGTAAAAAGTAAAATGTTTTCAAGGACATCTAGTACAAAGATGTTTATTCCAGCACAATTTGTACAGTCAATGAGGTGGAAATAGTAAATATTTGAATAAATCATGGTACAGACACACTATGAACATTATGTTGCCATTAAAAATAATGAGTAGGGCTGGCCGAGTGGCACGGTGGTTAAGCACTGGCTTGAGAAGCCAGCGGCCCTGTTTCAGACCCGCATATGAGGGCCAGTGACACTGCCCTCAAAAAAAAAAAAATAATGAGTAGAAGCTACCCTCATTGTCTTGAATAGATTTCAAAAATTTATCATTCAGTCTAACTTATTTCGCTTAGCATGATAATCTCAAGATCCATTCATGTTGCACATGGCATATTTCATCTTTTCTTATGGCAGAATAACATTCTATCGTATATATGTACCACATCTTCTTTATTCAGTCATCTATCGAAGGACACTTTGGTTGTTTCCATGTCTTGGCCACTGTGAATGATGCCGCAATGAACTTCAAGGTACATATATCTTTACGGATGTTTTGAGATTTTGGAGTAGATATCCAGAAGAGGGATAGCTAGGTCATATGGTAATTCTATTCTTAATGTTTTGAGGAACCTCTATAATGTTTTCCATAGTGGCTGTATCAATGTACATTCCCACCAGCAGTGTATGAGGGTTCCTTTTTCTCCACAGCCTCTACAACACTTGTTATTATTGTCTTGTTGATGACAGCCATTCTAACAAGTGCAAGGTGGTATCTCATTGTGGTTGTGATTTATTTCCCTAATAGCTTGAGAACCATATGACTTCACTCATCCGTGGGATATAAAACTGAAAGCAACAAAGAAACAAAAACTCATAGACACATACAACAGTTTAGTGGTTTCCAGAGGGAAGGCGGGAGGGTGTAGCAGAAGAGGGAAAAGGGGGTGAAATATATGGTGATGGAAGGAGAACTAACTCTGGGTGATGAACACACAATGCAATATATAGATAGTGTATTATAGAAACATACACTTGAAACCTACATAATTTTACTTACCAATGTCACCCCAATAAATTTAATAAAAATTATTTTAAAAAATTTATCATTCAGTCAAAAGACAAGATACAGAGTTGGATATATGAAATTAATGCCTTATATCTTTGAGTGTGTGCATGCATGTGCATGCACCTATGTATATGGTTGTATGACCATTGAGATGAATTTGAAAGGATAAATACCCAGCTGTTAATATTGGTTACCTCCTTGTAGGAGTGGCAGGGAGTCAGGAGAAAGAGGGGGAGGGAATATAAAAAAAGAAAATTGTTTTTAAAAATGTACTTGATTTGAAAATGATGTATTATGGAAGACCACTTTTGTAAAAGTATATACATCTGTATGTATGCATATATTTTTATGTATGGTATATACAAAGATACATGAAAAGATGGTTATTAAAACTAATGGAAGCTTTCTTGAGGTAGTGTGTTTCAGAGTATGTACTTTCTTCTACATTTACATATATAAAGATTTAGAAATATCATAAAGCTATCTTTATTGTGATAAATTCACAAAGGGATATTAACGTTATCATAATTTTTTCTTTTTTTTTAAGATTTTTATTGGGGAATTGGGGTAGGGGAACAGCGTTGGGGAATCATGGAAGGGGAGCAGACAAGTTGTTCTTCAGTCTAGTTGTGGAGGATGTCACTTCACTGGCCCATGTTGGTATTATGATCATTGCACTCTTCCCGGGTGAGGCAGATCAGTTGCCAGCCATTGGACAGCCGTTCACAGTGGCTCAGAGCAGCTCACGAGAGCCCACGCCAGCTGCCGGACACTCATGATGGCTGCCAGCCACTCACGGTAGCTAATGGCAGCCCACTGCAGCCTACGCCGTCACCTGCAACTCAACAGCAGCCCAGCTCCAGGTCAAGCTGTTTTTCACCATCTTAGCTGTAGAGGGTGCAACATCACTGGCCCATGTGGGAACCGAACCGGCAGCCCAGCTGCTCAGAGCTCACACTCCCAAGCCAACTCTTAACCAACTGAACCACTTGGTCAGCCCCCCATAATTTTTTCTTTATTGAGCACAAGCATGATGTCAGTAACTAGACAAACAGCTTTACATATAACATCATATTTAATTCACACAAAACTGTAGCATATTATTACCATATGACAGTTAAAGAATCTGAGTTTAATGAAGGTTATAGCTCTCATGAAGACGATGGAGCTAGTGGAGAAATCTGTCTCTCTCAAACGGACTACTTTTGAATACTACTCAGTGCTTACCTGTTTCTGTCCCTTATCCCTTTGCTCTCCTTACCCTCCTTGGCACACTTTCTTCCTCTCCCTGACAATATCCTGTAAAGTGGCTTTATGTCAAGAGAGTTTCTTAAATTTGTACACTAACAATTCTCGCTTGCACTTCCTGTGCATTACTGGGTTTCCTAATTATGACATACTGTGACTAAACTTACTATCACCTTCACATATTATTTACATTTTTCGTGACATTTCCTTATGATTTTACTTTACATAATATAAATTTTTAAAAAATTATTAGTGTAGAAACTGTGTGAATATATTTAATAAAAACAGATGCTAAACAAATTTTACTCACTCTTAGAGTAACTTTTCAGATTTTTCAAGATGCTTGAAAGTAACCTTAGAAACTTTAAAATTTTTGCACCTGTTTCTCATGTCTAAACAGACTGAGAAATTGCTTTATTGGGGGTGTTCCAAGAATACTATTTCTTTTGTATCAGTCTATCAATTTGAACATCGATTACCAACCAGAATTTTTTATTTAAAGTTTTTACTGAGAGATTGGAGGAGGAGAATAGTGTTGGGGAGTTGGGGAAGGGGAACAGACAAGTTGCTGTCCTTTTGTTCTTCAGTCTAGTTGCGGAGGACGTTGCTTCACTGGCCCATGTTGGTATCGTCATTGCGCTCTTCCTGGATGAAGCAGATCGGTCGCCGGCCTCTGGATGGTCGCTTACCGCGGCTATTGGCAGCTCACGCTGGCTGCTGGCCGCTCACTGTAGCCTATGGCAGCCCACTGCAGCAGGGGCTGCAGCCTACACCGTCACCAGGCTCGCACAGCCCAGCTCCAGGTGGAGGTGTTGTTAGCTGTAGAGGGCAGTCATTGGCCCTCATATGTGGGATCCGAACCGAGGACGCTGGCGTCCCCAAACCAGCTCTTAACCAATGCGCCACTCGGACGACCCCCAACCAGAATTTTTAAACATTGTTTTCTTCCTTGAAATATTAACTGGAATCAGGTTAGTGATTCAAAAAGCACAAAGTGCTTCCCCAGAAGATCATTTAATAATCATTAATACTTATAGAACACTCACAAGGTTTGATATTATACCAAGATACAATCTTATGATGAGTTCAGCTTCAACTGAAGTAGTTAAGACCTTTACAAAAATCTAGTAACAAATATTTTTTCTCTTAAACTAGATGATACAGTAATTGCTTGAATTTATTTTGATTTGCTACCAATAAAATACATTATTAGAAAACAAATTTTAAATTTAAGAGATAATAAAGGTGATTTTTTGTAATACATCATGATTCATACAGAAATGTGCTACCATAGAGAATTTATGCTATTGGTAGTTGACACATGCCCTACCCCATTGAACATACTCTTACTATCTAAATATTTGCTCTAATAAGTTATTTCAAAATTTACCTAAAATTCAATGTTTAAATTTAAAAATACATGTATGCTGATTTAATAAGGTATCCAGGAGAGATATATAGTGTGCTGTAGTCCTAGCTCAGCTGTTCTCCTTGTAGAATCAAGTCTGATGTTCAAGTTGTTTAAACTTATTGTGTGTTATTTTCATCTTCATCGACTTTTTCCTGAGTCTTTAGTCTTTCAAGGATCCCAGTATTTAGTTCTGGCAAAAGTCTGAGGACAGTACTAATCTAGATACAAATTAGATAGTGACAAAGTAAAACAATGCCTTTCCAGGCCTTGCTGTGCCTAACTGAATGCATACAATGCTTACAGAATCTAAAACAGGACTCAAGTAAGGCTACTCAGTGACCACACCTGCAGAGAACAAGACAGAGATAAAGCCAGTCTGCAAAGCACTACAGAAACTAGAGATCTCCATTTTCTGATGGAGATTGCTGCTTCTTTACCAATGTCAACTACAGTCCTGCTTTAATCCTCCCATCTCCTAGATATATACACCAGGGGTGCCAATAGCATGTATACAAGTGGACACTTTGGTCAATATTATTCAAGCAGTACTTCACCGTAAACAGAAGTGTCTGGACGCTGATGGGAACCACTTTGAGCACCTCTTGTCATTGCAGAAGTCAAACGTGACATGTATTCATCTTTCGTTATCAGTATATATTGAGTATTACAATTTTAACAGTTTTTTTTCCTTTCTTAGAATGTGTATACATTTTTGGCACCTTGTGTGTGTTTGTGTGTGTGTATACACACATATATACACATACATATACATATATAGTATATTAGATTATACGTATATATTTCCTAGGGTGCAGTCCCCTTTGCTGTAGCCAGCATAAACCTAACTTTACTGGTCTGCAGGTGTGTTCCTGGTGATGGGTGATGTTTGGTCAGGTAATATCATTTATATATTATTGCATTGTTTCTTTACCTATAGTATATATTTATTGAACTATAGAAAGAAAATGTAATTTATATCCACTACTGTAAAGCATTATAGCAAACCATATATAAGTATATTCATTAATGAGCACATTAAGTTAAATATTTAAAGACTAGGTGTTATGATAGGTTCCTATTATGAAGAAATCCTTGATGGATTGCATTATTAGAGAAATTGTCTGCATGGGCTGGGAATACATTATTATGTTTCCCACTAAAAATGCTAAAATGCAAATTCACACTGTCCAAACTTACACTCCCCAAATATTTACAGAAACAGATGAGGATCAGATATATATTGGAGCCCCTTGACTGGGATCCTGGAGGAGGAAAAAGACATAATGAGATGCATTTTTTGACATTTTCTTGTCTTTGAATATGTGTAGTTGAATTACATGTGTTACAAATACAAACAGAAATACAGTAAAACCTTGGATTGCAAGTAACTTGGTTTGCAAGTGCTCCCCAAGAAGAGCAAACATTGCTAATACATTTAACTTGGTAAAAGAGCAATGCCTTGCAATACGAGTAGTTTGTTTCCAGAACGCATTATGCTCACAAACCAAGGTATTACTGTATTCTACCTTACCAACCATGATGTTCTGAATGAGCAATTATTTCGATGGATCATGAGTGAAATGGGGATTGTATCAGAAAGCAACATTTTTATTTTGCACTGATGGTGTAAGAAACGATAAAAGCATGATCACCTCAGGCCACATAACAACCTAAGAAAGCAGGAATTGCTTTCTCATTTTATAATAGGAATTAATAAGAAGCTATTCAGATTCAGAAACTCTTATATCTGTCATTACACCATGTTTTAATGATAGTTAATTCATTAAAGGCTTTTGACCCACCTCTTCAGTGTTCCATTGTGGCTGGAATGTAAACCAAAGGCGATCAAAGTGCCAACACTCAAGATTATACCTTAATCCTGAAACTCTAGACATAATGCTCTTAATACAAGGTGAATCTGAAAGAAAAGGGTGATGCTTTGTGAAAGAATGACATAAGGACTAAAATAAATATGCTGAAGAAGAAATGTGGTTAGGAGAAAAATGTGGCTCACAGTTTCATAGCCATTTGTAACCACTTTTGTTCCTCATGCTAAACCTGTATGTAAGGAAGCATTCCTGAAAAGGCATAGAGCATTTTGACGCAAAATTACAGTTTAGTCATGAGCTAGTTTTACAAAATGACAGAGGTGCCCTCTCCACCACTTTTTCTTCTCTGAGATCCATTCTCTTTTTTGAATGACTGATATCAAGGATATCCTTCCATATTCAGAGAAAAAGTTCCTATCCACAAAAATGAAATTGTGCTCTGCAGACCTCAGCAGAGTAATCAGGATCTCAACACATTCAATTAATAAGCGCAATATACCTAATATTCATATAAGAAATACACACAGGGAGCTACCAGTGGTTTTTTCATTAATTTCCTGTGCTTCCAACTGGCCCAACATTTGCAACTATCAGTCCCCAGGTCCCATCGCTTCATAAGCCACAGCTCCTCTAACTCTGCATTTACCTAAGTCCTATTTCTAATGAACAAAACGCTTAGCCTTTAATACTCCTCCTGCTGCTTTTGCTGCTGTTGTAAAATTATATCTTTCTTCTGTATCTGTCTCTTTGTATTCGGCACTTTTGTGCGTTTACATTATTGTGCTGAGTGGGAAATGTTTTTGTCTAGTCTCAATACTTTAGGCCTTTTATCTTTTGCTCTTTTCCTATAGAGCTGTAGATTACACTGAGCTAGGTCCTGTTATTCTCATCTACACTAGAGCGTCCTCATGTGTGTCAACCAGGCTAAGCTAACTTAAGCTATCATAAGAAAAAAGCTCAAATCTCGGTTGTAGAAAACAACAAGTATTTATTTCTAACTTCTGCTACATGTCCACTGTGTGTTGTCAGAGAGGCTCTGCTCATCACTAAATGACCCAAGGTGATGGTTCAGCCATGTTTTCAGATGTGGTTAATCAATTGCTGTGCCACAGAGAATGTGACATACCTCACTTTCTTTCACAGACCATTGGCCAAAGTTAGTTACATAGCCCCACCAATCAAAATGGTGCCAGGTAATGCAATCCTAAATTTTTCTGGGAAAGCAGAGAGCTAGAAATAGTTGGCAAACAGGATTAGTGACAACTACACTAAACATGTAAAAAGGAAAACATTAATAATTCTGAATTGCCTACTGTTATATTTTTCATAAAACTGCTTTATTGGGCCCTAGTAAGGAGAGCAGAGTTTTGTTTCATTTTTTTCCCCAACATGTTTGTTTGTTTTTAATAAACTTTATTTTTTAGAGCAGTCTTAGGTTTATAGGGATATTGAGCAGAAAGCTCAGAGATTTTCCATATACTTCCTGCCCCTACACATGCACAGTCTCTCCAGTTATAAATAATATTCCCCACCAGAGTAACACATTTGTTACAATTAATGAACCTACACTGAAAAATCATTATCACCCAAAGTCCATAGGTTACATTAGGATTCACTCTTGGTGTCATACAGTCTATGAATTTGGACAAATGTATCATAACATGAATCCATTATTTTAGTATCACACAGAATAGTTACACCATTCTAAAAATCTTCTGTGCTCTGCAAATTCATACCTCCCTTTCCCTAACTTCTGGCAACCACTGATCTTTTTACTGTCTCTATAGTTTTGCTTTTTCCAGAATTTCATGTAGTTGGAGTGATACAGTATGCAGCCTTTTCAGATAGGCTTATTTCACTTAGTAATACGCATTTTAAGTTTCCTCCATATCTTTTCATGGCTTGCTAGCTCATTTCTTTTTTAGTACTGAATAATAAATATTCCATTGTCTGGATGTCCCACAGTTCATTTATTCTCTCATCTACCGAAGGACATAATGGTTGCTTCCAAGTTTTGGCAATAATGAATAAATCTGCCATAAACATCCATGTGCAGGTTTTTGTATGGACATAAGTTTTCAGCTCCTTTGGGTAAATACTGAGGAGTGAAATTGCTGAACTGTACAGTAAGAGTATGTTCAGCTCTGTAAGAAACTACCAAAGTGCCTTCCAAAGTAGCTGTACCACAGGATTGATACTTACTAAATAAATACTATGTGCTATACCTTGTTCTTGGTTATACCCATGGGATCTTATTAAATTTAATACCATTCATTAGAAGCAATTATTTCAAGAATCAGGAGCAGAAGAACTCAGTTTTACAGAAGTAGGAAAACTGTGCCCAGTATCAGACAAAAGAACCCTAGATTAGTCATTAAATGGCTCAATATCAGATAACACATATTAATCTTATATCACTCATATTTTACCTTTGTGGACTCTTGCTTTATCTTTAAATCAAAGTCTTGTCTTCTACATTTTCTGGCTTTTATGTGCCCAGAGTGTTCTTGGTGCCTAAAACCCGGCTAGGATTTTGCTAAATCTTTCAGTTTCTATTAAATAGAAGATATTTATTTCACAGTCTCAGTGCCCCTACCCTTGACCAGGCTATTTAGGAAGCTAGCCACTCAAATGCCCATGCTTTGTCCTCTGACTTCCATTTGACTATGCTCATCACTCCTGACACTGTTCCTGTTTGTTCCTTTGATCTCAAACCCGGAGGTCCCTAGACTGCTTTGTATACTAATGACAACACGCAAATTTTTCAAACACAGAGAAATCTATGTAGATCATCAGTGAGTCCTATCTCACCATTAGGTGACTAATTGCCCTACAGAATGATCGTTACCATGCAAGTTCAGGAAATAACAAGCCATCACATCATATTTCTTCACTGACCTATTAATGTGATGAATTATATTCATTGCTTATGGAACATTAAACAACCCTAGCATTTGTTAATAAATCTTTTTGGTTAATGTTTTGATTTTTTAAATTTATTGTAGTGTTTGATTTGCAAGTTTTTCACCTCCTAAGTTTTCCACACACACAGTGATATAAGTTTGGCATTTTTTATATTTTTCCAGTTTTGCTTATCTTTGTGAAGTTTAGGGAGCTTTTTCTAAGTAGGAAGAGTAGAACTGGACAGAGATGTCTCTAATCTTATTTTATTTACTCTGAAAAGGGATTATGTAATGGAATGAGCTCACACAGTGCCTCTTGCTCTGATACCTCTGGCTCTAGGAAACACAGAGTATAGGAAAGAAAGTGTACCACAGGGATCACAACTTTGAGAACCCCCAAAAAAATCAGGGAGAAGGAAAATACCATGCACTATCAGTGGCAGAAAAAGTATCTTTAAACCTGACCCATCACAGAATTCCTCATATTGCTTTAGGGATGGAGTAAAGAAAAGGGAAGGGAAGAGCTTAGGATTCCCATAGAACTTGACCTACTGTACAGCTAACTGGAAAAGCAGGCATACCTCTCCAGAACCCAGAATATTGTAAGGCTATGAATACCACACTATAGGCATATCGTAGAGAGTTGTCCTTATTAGCTGTTTTGAGCCTTAGTAGTCCACAGGGATGAATGTCAAGTTGGTCACTCAGGACTCAGCTAGATAGTAGAAGTGTTAGCAGCTTTCTCGAAAACCTGATCCTATAGTATACAAGTTAGGTGGCTTAATTTATGAGCAAGTACATACAAAATGTTTAATGGCTAAGATACAATATGAATTTACTTTTTACTCATGTAAATCATCCAAGACAGTTCACTAAAACGCTTCTCAAATTCTCAAATTGAAAATGTAATGGGTTTTATTGTTGTTTTGACCAAATACCAGTATCATGCTCTAATTTCAATCTGCACTATTTTAATAACTTTTGACACTCTAATATGGAGACATTGAGCTCTTCACAGTTACTCAAAATATTAACCAATCCCACTATTTTTCTTCTATTAATATCATGTAGAAAATGCTAACATAGGATAGTAAGCAATGGCATGGTACTTTGAAAAATGTTGGTGAAGTTAACAAGAGTTTGAAAGGACGACATCTCTCTCAGCCTCAACACACAGGTATTTCTCAGTCTCTTTAACAGTGGTACTGAATATAATGATCAGCATATAAATATTATGAAATATATAGTTTATATGCTATCTGTTTATTGGAATTTATAGGTTAGATTTCTCTGTGCAAATGAGACAAAAATATTCTATAAAAGTACGCACTGTGTCCCTGGTTTTACTCAAATGGGGCATAAGGAATGAGTGATTTTTCATTTACTATTGGATTAGTGAAACTAAATAAGCTTGGAAACACGGCCCCATTTGACTAAATGCATGCTCATTCTACCTGATCTCTCCCTTCTCATAAATAAGAGAGGATCAATGCTGAAAGAACTGGAAATTGTACTGGCATGTTATTTTGCAGGCAATATCTTATTGATGTGGGCTGATGTGAGAAAGAAAGAATAGCACAGAAGTGTGAAGGTGACTCATAACGCCATGTTCATATTATTTTCTATAAATAAGAAAGATAACATGCATCATCAGTATAGCTGAGGGAATCAGTTTTATACCCTAGTACCAGGCATATTATTTCACATTTATACTATTGTTATGAATATGAACTTTGAAAGCTCCAGTGGAGAGTCAAAGTGATTTTGAAGATATGCATCTTCTCTTATACAAGACATTCAATTTTTCTTCTTTTAATGGCCGTTGATGCTAAAATACAAAATGCAGCCGGATAAACATCTAACCCACTAAAATATGATTCCACTTATGCAGAATGATTTGGATGGTACTGCTTATTTTTTAATATATTTCCTTCAGGAAAGAAAAGAAATGCTGGCATTGCACACCATTTCATTTTCTATTATATATAGTCAGTGAATTTATCATCTTGCCATAAATGTAAAAGTTAAGCAACAAAATAGAATGACTGGAAATCTTACAATTTTGTTATTCCTTCCCTGATTTTCTGGGGTTGAGGTGACATCGTAATATGGCAACCTGCCATTAGAGAAAGACTTTTGTCAGCAAGAAACCTTGTTTAGGACTGTATTGAACAACAAATGAACAGATTTTTGGTAAAGATAGAAAGGATGACATTTCCTGTGTAGTTCCCTCTGCTTTAACTTTTAGGATATATCTTCTTTTTTGCCTTGGTATTGTCATTGCCTCCTGGCATCCCTACTCTCACTTAACCAAATTCTTTCACTCTGCTCATTACATAGCAACTGGAGTAATCTTGGGGAGGGGAAGGGTAGGAATCAGACAACTATTTAAAATGTTTTAAATGCTTTCCATTTCACTTTGAAAAAAATCTAGTTTTTTTTCAATATGGCATAAAAGGGATTACTTAGTCTAGTTTATTATTTGTCCTATTTATAATTTATTATTTTACTTTAGTACAAGGGTCGGCAAACTTTTGAGATGGAAGAGCCACCAGGGGTCAGCAAACTGCAGCTTGCAAGCCATATGAATCGTTTTGGGTACTTACATGTGGCTCTGAAGTAAAATTGAAAATGAAAATAAAACTATCATAGTTTCATTTATAAAAATTTTAAAAGATATTATTCACATAATGGTGATTATGTAAAAATATATTTATGGTTCTTGAATAATTTTTAAATTGTTGTGAGGGACAGGATTGGCTCTTCCAGGGACTGGCAAACTTTTGAGACAGTACGTACCCAAAGAGCCACATGTTGCTCGCTAGCCGCAATTTGCTGACCCCTGATCTAGTATTCTGGTGCTCAAACTGTCCCTGATTTGTCCCACAAAAAGTTTCTTCGGGCTGTGTCTGTTTCATTTTGAAAAGTCTCCCAACATTTTTTGAGCACTTCTCACTATTTTTTTGCATTTCATATCACAGTATTATTATTAATAGTTGTACTGAAATAGTCCAGTATGTGTTTGGCAGACCTTTAATTGTACTTCCAGCTTCTGCCATGGTCTTATTTATGTGACATATAGGTGCAGTTCAAGTCGTCCTCCCATCCACATGTGGATAAATCTGAAAAAGACTGGAAAGAACCTATTTTTCTTTCCATGACTCTTTAATTTCAACATAATTCAGAACTCCCTTTTAAAGGACTCCCACTGACAGCCTGAAGGGAACTCAGCTGAAGCTAAGTAGTAACAGGAAACTGTTTCCCATCTACAATTACTGTAGGAGGGATGTTTAGTAGTATCACCACCCAACCTGCCCATGATATGACTTGACTACCAGGCAGCCATTTGACAGTTCAGTGGAAAACTGAGGAAAATATAGGTTAAGTATATGTAAATTATGTGCAGAAACTAGAGGTTTAGCAATCTTGCTATAGAGCATATAATGGTTTTTGACATTTATTGTGTGGAATAAATATACAATTATTCATTTACATTTGTTTGATAATGCTCTTTTCCTTATTTTTATTTATTTATTTATTTATTTTTGCAATAAGCCCTTTAGACACAAATGTGCTTAAAAAGAAAGGGAAAGAAAGCAAAAAAATTAATGAAAATTTTCCTATTGAATTTCTATTTTGCAAGAGACTTGACTTCTTGCATAGGTAAGTAGCATAAAATGTTTCCTGATGCTCAGTATCCATGCAGATGATACAAATGAGCACATGCAAATAACAAGACACAACTCTATTGAAGACCATCAATATACTTCAAATGTGAGAAATCAATTTGAGATGGAGTGCTTAAAGATGATGATTTAATATGTGCAGTTGCAGAAGGTGTGATAAAATAACACTGCAAAAAATTTTATTTAGATCAAATGACTGCTGATCACCTCCTAAAAGTAAAAGTCCAGGGCCAGATGGCTTCCCTAGTGAATTCTACCAAACATTCAATGAATATTTAACAAATACATTTCTCAAGCTCTTCCCAAAAATTGAAAAATAGGCAATACATCAAAAATCATTTTATGAGGCCAACATTTACCTGATAACAAAACCTGGCAGGGAAAACACACAAAAAAGATAACTACATGGGATAGCTGAGTAACACGTTGGTTAAGAGCTGGCTGGGGATGCCAGCGGCCCCGGTTTGGATCCCACATATGAGGGCCAGTGACACTGCCCTCTACAACTAAGATGGTGAACAACAGCTCGACCAGCTCGACGTGGAGCTGGGCTGCATCAGTCCGGCAACAGTGTAGGCTGCAGCCCCTGCTGCAGTGGGCTGCCATAAGCTACAGTGAGTGGCCAGCAGCCAGCGTGAGTGGCCGGCAGCCAGAGTGAGCAGCCAAGAGCTGCCATGAGCGGCCATCCAGAGGCGGGTGACCAATCTGCCTCACCCAGGAAGAGTGCAATGATAATATCAACATGTGCCAGTTAAGCGACGTCCTCCACAACTAGAGTGAAGAACAAAAAGGACAGCAATTTTTCTCTTTCCCTTCCCTAATTCCCCAATAAAAATCTTGAAAAAAAAAAAAAGATAACTACATACCAATATCTCTGATGAATACAGATGTAAAAATCTTAAACCAAATATGGGCTTGTGGGAAAAGTCATGACGTATTTTGTCTATGTTTTCCAAAGGTCATTTAGTTATAAAAAGAACAAAGATCAATTATATATTGCCTGTTTTGTTTGTTAACTTTTTGCCATCTTTCAGTGTGCTTCCTCATTCATAGAAGTAACTTTATTTGCGAAAAAGTGAACAAGGTGCTGATTTAAAGTCTCATCTGAATTGAACACTATGCAAGGAGTTTTGAAGAGAGTGAAACAAGTGGAAGTCTGATGGCGCAAGGTTAGGCGAGTATGGTGGGTGTGGCAACACATCCCATCCAAGCTCTAATAATTTTTGACTGGTGATCAAACTTGTGTGTGGTCTGACGTTGTTGCGATGAAACACAATTCCTTTACAATTAACAAGCTCTGGACGTTTCTGGATGATGGATTCATTCAAACTGCTCAATTGCTGACAGTACACATTCAAATTGATTGTTTGGTTCCTTGGTAGGAGCTCGAAAAACACGACACCTTTAAAATCTCACAACCCTGAGAGCATAACCTTCCTCTAATGAATGTCTGCTTTGATGTCTTTTGAGGTGAATCATCACGTCAGGACCAAGACCGTTTGCGCATGACATTGTTGTAAACAATCCACTTCTCATCACCACTTACCAGTTGCTTCAAAAAAGAATTGTTTTCCTCACTTTTAATGAACATATTGCAGATGTTTATACACACTGTCAAATGAACTTCTTTGAGTTTCTGCGGAACCCAAATATCAAGCTTGCTTACATATCCCATCTTCTTCAGGTGATCATGAACACTTGAATGATGGATGTTCAAAGTTTCTGCAATCTCTCATGTCATGTAACATGGGTTTGATTCGATCAATGTCTTTATTTTGTCTTCATCAACCTCGGTGGGCCTCCCTGACCAAGGAGCATCGTTGAGACAAAATCACCAGCATGGAATTTGGTGAACCATCGTTGGCACTGATGTTCTTGTAGAGCATTGTCACCATAAATGTTCTGCAACTTTTCACAAGCTTGACACGTGTTCTTCCCTTTATGGAAGTAAAACAGTAAAATATGGCAAAAATGCACAGTTTGGTCTTCCATCTTCAACTTGTTGTAAATCTCCAACACTCAACTAAATCACTCATTTTTTTAGAACGAAGCTAGAACTGTCAGCTGTCAAATGACACAGCAATAACATAGATGTGAAAGACTCTAATACTTCCAAAAATGAACTGTTGCAAACATACGTCATGACTTTTCCAACAACCCAATACTTTTTATCGTGAAAAGATGATACATTAAAAAGATGATACATAATGATCAAGTGGGGTTAATTCCATGGGCACAAAGATGGTTCAACACAGACAAATTGAACAATGTGACAGACCATATAAACAAAATAAAGTATAAAAGTCATAGTATCATATCAATACATGCAGAAAAAAGCATTTCACAAGATACAACATCCATTTATGATAAAAACACTCAATAAAATGAGTATAAAAGGTAAGTACCTCAACATAATAAAGGCCATATATGACAAACACTCAGACAATATCATATTCAATGGTGGAAAACTGAAAGTTTTTCCTCTAAGATCATGAACAAGACAAAGATGCTCTCACCCTCACCCTTTCTTACATAGTGTTCAAAATCCTAGCCTGAGTATTACGAAGGAGAAAAAAATAAATAGGCACACAAACTGGAAATGAAAAAGTCAAACTGTTATTTTTTGCAGACAGTATGTTTTTTTTTTTTTAAGGCAGTGTCACTGGCCCTCATATGTGGGACCCGAATCGGGGCCGCTGTCTTCCCAAGCCAGCGCTTAACAACTGCGCCACACAGCTGGCCCAGTATGATCTTTATATTGAAAACCCCAAAGATTCCACCAATAAAAACTATTATAAATAACAAATACAGTAAAGTTGCAGGATACAAAATCAATGTACAAAAATCCACTGCATTCCTATACACTACCAATGAAATTTCAGAAAAAGGAAGGGAAAAAAAATTACCTTGCAATTGCAACAAAAAGAATAAAATACCCAGGAATAAACTTAACAAAGGATATGATAGAAATATACACTGAAAACTACATGACATTATTAAAACAAATTGAAGAAGACATAAATAAATGGAAAGATATTCCATGTTAATAGAGTGGAAGAATCAACATAGTTAAAATGGCCATATTACTGAAAGCAATATACAGGCTTAATGCAATCCCCATCAAAATCCCAATGGCATTTTTTTTTTAAGAAATAGAACAAAAATCATCAGATTTTTATGAAACCACAAAAGACCCTGAATAGCCAAAGCAATCCTGAAAAAAAAGAGAACAGAGCTGGAGGTAATACCCTCCCTGACTTCGAATTATAATACAAACTGACAATAATAAAAACAGCATGGTATTGGCAGAAAAACAGACACACAGATCAATGGAACAGAACTGAGAGCCCAGAAATAAGCGCACAAACATGGGTAAATGATTTTCGACAAAGAGCCAAAACATTCAATGGAGAAAAGAAATCCTCTTCAGTAAATGCTGCCGGGAAAGCCACATGCAAAAGAATGAAACAGAACTGCTGTCACCATATACCAAAATTTACTGAAAGTGGATCAAAGACTTAAACATATAAGACCTGAAACAATAAACTCCATAGAAGAAAGCATAAGTACTACACTATGGACCTTGGGTTCAAAGGGGATTTTATGAATTTGACCTCAAAGGCAAGGGAAGTGAAAGCAAAAATAAATGAATGGGACTACATGAAACTAAAAAGCTGCTGCACAGCAAAAGAAACTATCAACCATTGACAAACTAAAAAGACAACCAACCCAATGGGAGAAGACATTTGCAAACAATGCCTCTTATAAGGAGCTAATATCCAAAATATATAAGGAACTCATACAACTCAACAACAAAAAACAAACAATCCAATTAAAAAATGCCCAGAGGTCCTGAATAGACATTTCTCCAAAGAGGACATACAGATGGAGAACAGATACAGGAAAAGATGCTCAACTTCACAAGATATTAGGGAAATATAAATCAAAACCACAATGGGATACCACTTCACATCCTTTAAAATGGTTATTATCAGCAAGATTAGTAATAACAAGTGTTAGAGAGGTTGTGGAGAAAAAGGAACCCTCATATACAACTTGTAGGAATGTAAATTGGTACAGCCACTATAGAAAACAGTATGGAGGGTCCTCAAAAAGTTAAGAATAGAGCTACCATATGACCCAGTAATCCCTCTTCAGGGTATTAACCACAAAAATTTGAAAACATTTATTCATAAAGATATATGTATCCCTATGTTCATTGAAGCATTATGAGTATTCACAGTGACCAAGACATAGAAACAACCAAAGTGTCCTTCAATAGATAATTGGATAAAGAAGATGTGAGATATATATATATATATTATATATATATAATATATATATTATATATATATAATATATATATATATATAGTGAAAACATGGATGGACGTTGAGAACATCATGCTAAGCAAACTAAGACAGAAAAAGTCAAGAACGATATGATTTCACTTATATGTGGGATATAAAACTGAAAGCAACAAAGGAGCAAGATAAACAAACAAAGAAAGAAAAACTCCTAGACACAGACAATAGTTTAGTGGTTACCAGAGGGAAAGGGAATGGAAAAGGGACCAAATACATGCTGACGGAAGGAGATGTGACTTCAGGTGGTGAATGCAATATATAGATGATGTACTATAGAATTGTACACTTGAAACCTATATAATTTTATTAGCCAAGGTCACCCAACTAATTTTAATAAAATTTTTTAAAAATGACTGCTGATCTAAATTAATTACATTAATGTTGAACTCCAACTTTTCTTGTGCATGTACCCCCTCCAAAAAATCACTGTTAATGTTTTGGTTCCATTAGCAAAAGAAATTCACATGCTTTTAAAGAATGCCAAATTTGTAATACAGTCATATTCAGATGTTTCAAAAAGAAATCATGAAGCTAATGTTGACCAAAGAAAGAAAACAATCTTGAATTTTGGCTTAATATGTCTTCTCTCTTTGCTGTCTATCTTGAATCTTTAAAATGTTTAACATTTTAAAGAACTATTTTGTAAATTATTCAGCTTTTTAAATAAACAATCCCTCTTATATTTTGGCTTCATTTTGTTCATATTTAGTTGGATATTGTTAATAAAAAAGATTTTTAAAAGTAGGGCCCTAAATTATCACCCTTTCAAGAATTTATTGAGTAGCAATCATAGGAAATAAGTCTTAAAACCAGAATATATTAAAATTTATCCCTAGAGAAGAATTGCAAAATATTAAATAAGAACTCAAGAGTGTAAAAAGATTTAATTTTAAAATTCTATCTTTGTATTTTTCAATATCTTGACTTATTAGAAGAATCTTTTGATGGAGTGTCTATTTTTAACTGGAGAAATTTATATTCTGTATTGAATGGAATGAAATTGAGACAATCTATGGTTTTGAAGTATCTAAACTTGGAGAAACATTCAAAAGATTTTAAATAGAGAGGAAGTATTTGACAAGCTTGTAAAAATAACTGTACTAGAAATATTTAAGCCAGTGTTTATATATTTTAATGAAAAAATCAAATTAATAATATCTTCTATTTTGCATAATTTGCTCTGAATGTACCAGATACTTAACCCCTCCATTAAAAAAATATATTATGTTTAACAGAGGAGAGTCAATAAAGGTATCAAAATATTGAATTTATCAACCATAAAATAAATTCAACTCTGCAGATCGAAAGTGATTTTATGAGGATATATAAATCAACAATATCATATTGAACAAAAATATTTTTCAGATAAATATCCATGAAAAAAATATTGGAAATGATGTAAATATTACCAACAATTATTTTATTTTAATGTTCATATATCATTATAAAATTTTAAAATTTAATGTACATGATTATCTAATGTTTATTATAATAGAATTTATCTTTTTTAAATTAATTTGAATAGAATGATTGTATAGGTCCATTAGTGTAATAAAACCAATTTCCCGTTAATTATTAAAGGTGATCTATTTGGATGATAAATTAACCTCTTATGTTTCACCTATGGGCTCAGTATCATCCCATATATCAGAAGTCATCATGCGGTATGTGAAATATAACATTAAGAATTCTAGGCCTGTTTCTATGGATTCCGTCTCCAGCCAGCCTTGTGATCAAAGTTTTGAGGTATTATTCCCAAAGGCAATAGTGGGTGGTTGCATCATTTTCTATGGCCAAGTCCTTGCTTTGACTCCAGTAGAGTAGTTGCCCTCTATTTTATTGCTTTATTTCTAGGTATTTTCCTGGGTACCCTGGAGACGGGTTTTCTCCTTCTCTTACTTTTACACAGTTTCTCAGGTCCTGGTCACCAATTACTGGATCTCTGTTCCTGCAGCCTTACCACACTTGTCACTAATTTCTTACTTGTCACTGATGTTCCCCTAATGCTTCACAACTCTCTCCTACTTGCTCCCTTCTGCTAATTTTGCTTCCAAGTTAGTCTGGTCTCCAGGTCTATGTTTCCCACCACCGTTATCCATGATCTTGTTTTGACAGAGCTAGAAGTTGGTTGGGAACAAATTGTGAAGCAGTAAAAAACTTTAATTTTTACACCTTTCTTTATTCAGAGCTTTGGGCTCAACTTCTCTCTAGCAAAGGGTTGGTCCTGATTTACGTTTTTGTTTTTTGTTTTTTTCATTAAAACCTAGATCCATTATTAATTTTCCCTACAGTAAATACTGTACATTTTTTTATTAGGTAGTTCACCATTAGGCAGAAGACCTTGCTTTTAATTTTTATAATATCACCTTACTTTCTATGTGATAATGAGCAAACCAATTAATATCTGGTTAGGCGTTGCATCCGTCTTTTGTAATAAACATTTTTTGTGAGTATCAGATAAAATATGTGAAGAGCTTTGAAAAATGCAAAGCACAGGGTTTTGTAGGCTTGTATTAAGTGTGAGGTCTATTAATATAATTGTTTTTGGTCTGATGATTAGCAAAAAAACTCATCTCAAAACTTCAACTAATAGGTCAATGTATACCCTTTGGATCCTGCCTTCCCATGATCTTTATGCAATAGTGGCAAAGAGAAGTAAGCCTCCACAGATTATTGGTGTTGGAAAGTGGAGCACTGCAGTATTCTATTCTTTTAATAATGCCTATCTTGCCTGAAGCATTAAGAAAACAATTTGAATCTCCTAGCCAAGTGTTATTTTCTATCAGTCTGTACTTATCATGCCACCTAGTGTTGTCGTTCTAAATAGCAATGCTCTCACAGTGAGTTTTAAATCACCTAATTAATTACATTTGCTTTCATTTGGAGTAGAATTTTCTCCATGCTGTCAGGACTGTGTTTTCTTGAATGTTTTAGATATCATTTCAAGTGAAATATAAATTGAGATGTTCTCAGTATCTTGTAGAGAAGTACTTGACAATGCGTTGAGTATGACTCTAGAAGTATCAGCTGTTTAGCACCTTGAAAATACAGAACAAAATAATGAAAATATTCTATAGTATCCCCCTAAATGCAGGAAATTGATATGTTTAGGACTGACCACATTGTTATTAATATTTTGTTTTCATGGGTATCAATGAAAGTTCCTAAAAATCATCCCTGTATTCATATTTTTACACTGTAAACTCTTCCTACTATTCGCCCTTTTAGATGTGCATGTAAGTTTGACCACTAAATATTAAACCAACCAAAACAGCTATTTGTGAGGATGAGGGATTTTATCTAAAAGCACAGATTTTCTCCTCAGAAAATGTGAGGATATTGAACATAAAAGCAAGAGGATGAAATAGAACAAAAGAGGAAAACAATAAGGTGGTAAGACTGCGATGATACCAGAATAGCTAGTAAAAGGTCAAAGAGTCATGGCCAAGAGAAATAAAATCTAAGACAAGGACAAAAGCAGTTACATTAACAACTCTACTAAGAGAGAGATGTTTTCCTGTAAGAGCTTTCTTTATGAGAAACAAAAACAATAGAAAAAGCATTGTGAGAACCAAACAAAAAAGTCAAGAAAAACATTATGATGAACATATGAGATACATTCTTGGGAATCTGAGGACTGAAAAGTACTTAAAGTTAGTAGGGAAATACTCAACCAGTGTAAGAGGGGTGAGACAGTTCTTTATATAGATTTTACTTTTTACTTTATTGCTACTTATTAACACCATATGTTGTCATTTCTCTTATCTCCACTTTATATAAGAGGTACTTATTTTAGATTGTACTTGGCTATTGGTGGTACCTGGATTGAACCTAGGCATTCTGACTCAAAGATGCACTTAAATTGTCATGACACCACTGACTCCACGGAATGTACTGTGTGTGTGTGTGTGTGTGTGTGTGTGTCTGTACTAATTTTTACTTGCTTTTTTTTTTCTTTTGTAGGAGATGTGGAAGTCTAGGTGTGTTGAATTTGCCAATCTCTCCTATATGCCTGGTAAGCAGCCCAGTTTTAGCTAGTATCCTGGCCAATACTGTAAGATTTAAATGTAATGAACACAGGTATCTGTGTTGTAAATAAGGGAGTAAGTCTCCCTTGCAGGGTCTTTAAGGATCATTCCTACATGGCCAGGGAAATTACATGTGGAGAAGCAGATGAAATGAAAGGATTTATTACTCTCACAGGTCCTAGAGAACAAAGCACATTACACAGGCAGTACATGAGAAGAGTTCCAAGGAAGCAAACTCAACCAGGCAGGTGGGGAGCCAAGGGAGGGTGAGAACAAGTGCCTTTACTGGGGGTGAGGGTGGAATACACAAGCAAAAGGCTTGAGGGAGTTCCATTGCTGAGTTTTCATTACTAGTCACAGGGAGGGAACAGCAAGAAGAGGAACTTGTCAGGGGGACCAGACTTATCACACTGGAAAACCTGGTCACCTAGGCTGGGTGCTCACAGCCTGTTTGTGGGGACTTTGAGGCAGCAAGAAAATATGACATTTTAAAATATACAATATAAGGGCCGGCCGAGTGGCGTGGTGGTTAAGCGCTGGCTTGGGAAGCCAGCGGCCCCAGTTCGGGTCCCACATATGAGGGCCAGTGACACTGCCCTCAAAAATAAATAAATAAATGCATAAATAAATAAATGAATAAATAAATAAAATATACAATATAGTATCATGCTATTATTTTTTTGTTATTCCATAGCCAATAATAAATAGCTTCCACAGACCTGGTGCTAGGAATGCTGTCACTCAATAAATACAGAGGGTGCCAAAAAAGTGTATACATATTTTAAGAAAGGAAAACTGTATTAAAATTATAATATTCAATATATACCGGTAACAAAAGATGAATACAAGTCACGTTTGACTTCTGAAATTACAAGAGGTGCTCAAAGTGGTTACCATCAGCATCCAGACACTTCTGATTATGGCAAACTACTGCTTGAGGAACGTTGACCAAAGCGTCTACTTGTACACTTTTTTTTGGCTCCCTCTGTATTTATTGAGCAAATGAATGACTGGTTAATGCAAGAAATACTCTTCATTTTCAACACTGATTCCCCAGTTAGGCCTTCATCTCCTCCACCTCTGGAATCCTATCCTTCATAAGTAACACTCACAACAACAAAAAATAGCCCTTAATATAAATTCTCCTTTAATGTCATCATAATTTTAGAAAAGAAAATCAATATTCCATTTATCAACTATTGTATGACAAACCATATCAAAACTTGTTTAAACATTGATCTTAGAAACCAATGTATTAATTTTCATCAAGGGTCTGTGAGTTCATTGGTCTCAGCTGGGTGGTCTTTGCCTGGGCCCTCACACATGTTTGCTGGACAGCAACTGGTACTGAAACAATATGAAATGTCAAAAGACTTGATGGCCAAGATGGCTCAACATGACTGGCAGTTACTGGTAGCTGTCAGCTGGAAGTACAACTGATCCTGTGAACTAGAGTGCATATATGTGGCCTCTCTATGGCTCAAGCTTTTCAAATCATGGTGACAGGGTTCTTAGAAGGAGTATACGAAGAACAAGGGTTTCAAGAGACAAGAAGTGGAAAAAGGTCTGGGTCTGTAATTTGGTGCATCATAATTTCTGCAATAGTCTATTGGTCAAAGCAACCACAGAACCTGCCCAGATTTAAGAGGAAAGGAAGCAGGTTCCACCTCTTGAAGGGAAGACAGGGGATTGTAGAAACCATAGTCATCCCAATTTGCCTAAATCAACAACCATAAAATACTAATAAAAGATATATTTATTATTAATATTATTATTAATAGTATTTCCTATATTTCTCATTGATCCTCAAATCTTTACATAACCCTTTATCCTCATTTTGCACATGAGGAAACTGAGGATGTTAATAGTTATGCTAGGCAAAATAAGTCAGACACAAAAAAGTCGAGAGCCATATGACTTCACTGATATGTGGGATATAAAACTTGAAAGCAACAAAGAAACAAGACAAACCAATAAAGAAATAAAAACTCATAGACACAAGACACAGATAATAATTTAGTGGTTACCAGAGGGTAAGGGGGAGTGGTAACAGTAGAAAGGGGTAAAGGGGGTCAAATATACGGTGATCGAAGGAGAACTGACTCGGGGTGGTGAACACGCAATGTTATATACAGGTGATGTATTACAGAATTGTACGCTTGAAACCTATGTAATTCTACTAACCATTGTCACCCTGATAAATTTTAATTAAAAAAAACAAACAGTTATCTACAAACTCATAGATACAGAGAACAAACTGATGGTTGCCAGACTGGAGCAGGATTGGGGGGCTGGGTGAAATGGGGAAGGGATTCAGAAGTACAAAGTTGCAGTTACAAAATATTCACAGGGATGTTAAGTACGGCATAGAGAATATAGTTAATAATATGGTAATACCAATGTATGGTGTCAGGTGGGTACTAGACTTACCAGGGGGCATCACTTCATAAGTTCCATAAATGTCTAACCACTATGCTATATACCAGAAATGAATATAATATTGAATATCAGCTATAATTGAAATTTTATAATTTAAAAAAGAAAATAGTTATCTAACATGTATAAGTCACACAGTAAGAGTTCAAACACAGATATGCCTCTGCCATTTTGTTTCATCAGCATTTTACTTTACCATGAAATTTGCTATGATTCCCTATGTCCTCTCATATCAAAGCTAAATTTCTGTGTTTCTAACATATTCATAACCTGCCCTACTCCTACCTATGCACTCTTACATCTCTCTGCCTCTTCTGTATCCTCCTTCCCATAATGTCTTTGTTCCTTTAATCTGTGATGCCCCCATGCCACCCCTTCCAATCTTATCCTACCAACCATTTGTAGTTCACAGACCACCCATATTTTCTCTGAATATCTCCCTTACTATAGCAGCCTGTAATGACTTCCCCTCCTGTGGCATTAAAGCATATTTTCTATGTAATATTCCATGGAGTTGTTGTTTTCATGTGTTTGTTTTATCTTTCCAACTATACTGTAACTTTTTGTGGCTATGATCTAAGTCTCCAAGACTGATAATAATGCCTTGTCTCACCATCTTAAAGGCTGGTTCACCAGAAAATTGGCAATAAGCTACACCATGTTGCTTTAGCTATGATAGAGTCGATTGGAGCCCTCCATATAAAATTTTTCAATGGAAATAGTAGGCTGAAGTAACTAGCTTGAACATAGTGAAGTCAAGTACAGTATGCAGACCACATCGTCATGAAAATTTTGTGCTATGTTCACCCCTGAACCTTCTCAGCAAATTAAAAGAAAAACCCATAGAGTAAAGTGGCCCAACAAAGCCGCAGAGCTAGCAGCTACATGCTGTGATTTCTAAATTTCCATTAAAGAGCATTTTCCTTTCTGCTAGGTAGAGACTGAAATGCCTTTGATAGGATAATTCATTCCACAATTAAGAATGAAGCTTAAGGCACAAGTTCACTAAACTTGTAAGATCTTTTCCAAAGCAGGTTCTGATCTGTGTTATAAAAGGTAGAGGAATAAGAAGTTACTGAGTGGGCTGGCCTGGTGGCTCAGTTGGTGAGAGCACGTGCTCTTAACAACAAGGCTGTCAGTTCAATTCCTGCATGGGATGGTGAACTGTGCCCCCTGCAACTAGATTGAAAACAGTGACTGGACTTGGAGCTGAGCTGTGTCTTCCACAACTAAGACTGAAGGACAACAACTTAACTTGGAGCTGATGGGTCCTGGAAAACCACAATGTTCCCTTCCCCAATTCCCCAGTATTGTCCCCTTCCCCAATTCCCCAATAAAATCTTTAAAAAAAACGAAGTTACTGAGCATATTGTAGGGAAGCAGGTTTCTCAAGAAAGGAATCAAGATAAAATGAGGGAAAGGCCAGGATACCTGTTTGCCTGGCTACTGTTTCTAACTTCCCAAAGGAGAAAAGAGCAGAAGTCCTCCAGGAATCAAGTATAGAAATTCTACTGATAGCCTGTGAGATCCCAGCCATCAGCATCTCCTCCTATATACTTCATACATACATATCACCACTCGCTGCAGCCTGGATATTTGTAAAATGCTGGCTTGAAATGTTGAGCACTGGAAGGATAAAGCAGGACAGTATTTTACATCATCCTTCCCTGTACCACCTTTCCTTACCCCACACAATTACCAAATGCTTTCCTAAACCAAATTTTCACATTGAAGTGTAACTGAGCCACAAGTGTTATTTTTTTTTTCTTTAACGTACCACAAGTCTTAAATAACAAAATAAACAGATCAAACTTCCCATGGTGGTAAGTCCTCGGGTAGAGATTTGGGGAAGTAGTTTAGGAGGCCAGCTAAGGAATATAGCCAGCAGATTATGTTACCAGTAACTTTATTTCCTTTATATCAGGGACAGGTAATCGTGTTCCGCTGCGCATTTAGTCTTAACAAGCCAACATGAAAACCCTAATGGGAATGCTAAAAATCTCATTTCTGAGCATCAGATGATTTCTGGTTACCGGAGGCACAATATTCTATCTCCAACTGGCCAGGTATTTGACATCTACTGGGGTGAGAAAAATGAGTTTATAATGGGGAGCTGAACAAATTGTTTGGGGTTTGTTTTATTTGTCTTGAGAGTAATTATTACTAGAATTTGCTTGTGTGTCTTTTGCCTGCCACATTGAAAAATTTATTCCAAAACTATTAAAAAAATGTTCCACAGAGTAAGGCAGGTGGCTCTGCGAAGAAAATGAAAGGCTTTTGAAATCATCTTTCTTGGCATCCCTTGGCATCCAATACTTTTAGAATTGGAGTATTAAGAATATTTACAAACTATTTAAGGAATCCAAGCCATCTAGCTTCTCCCAGAGAAACCATGTGGATAATCCTTGGCCCAACACAGCAGTGACTTGGCTGCTTTATGAAGCTTTTAAGCTTATAACATGTCACTCCTTGACTAAGAGTACAGTTGAGAGGGTAGTAATGGTTTTTCCTACTATGGTTTCAGTGATGGAAGGCAGACCCACTGGTTTGGTCACATACTATCCCTGTTCCTCCAAGTCTTTGGCTTAAACAGCCAGAAAGACTGCTGATTTGGCCTCTGCACTCTGTTCAAGAAAGGCACAGAGAGAGTGCTGTGCATCGTCTACCTAAATCCATCTACAATGGTTGTAAGGAGCAAGCACTGTGGGCTCTTTCCGTTGCAGTATAGGTAAAGAGGCCCACCTTGTCTCCCACTGCACCCACAAATATAGTCAAGCAATAGCTAAGGTAGTCATAGCAACAAGTTAGGGGAGGAGTGAATTATTTTCTTGTATCAGATGTTGAACAAGCTGCCCATAAAAGGGAGTTTGTCTCTGCACCTGTGTCATGCTTCCCCTCAATCCCTCATTTTTTTCAAAAGATTTTATCAGGGAATTGGGGAAGGGGAACAGCCAAGATGTTGTCCTTTAATCTTAGTTGTGGAGGGCACAGCTAGCTCAGCTCCAAGTCCAGTCGCCATCTGGATGCCCGTGGGCAGCTCGTGGCCGCTCAGCTTGAAGTGCCATGTTCAATCTCAGTTGCAGGTGGGCGTAGTCCACCATTCCATGCGGGAGTCGAACTGGCAACCTTGTTATTAGAAGCACATGCTTTCACCAGCTGAGTCATCGGGCCGCCCGTCAGCAGCTCAGGGCAGCTCAGCTCAAAATGCCATGTTCAATCTTAGTTGCAGGTGGGCATAGCCCACCATCCCATGGGAGGGTTGAACCACAAACCTTGTTGTTGGGAGCACATGATCTCACCAGCTGAGCTATCCTGCCACCTGTTGGCAGCTCAGCAGCAGCTCAGACACAGCTCACTGGCCCAAGTGGGAATGGAACCTGCGACCCTGTTGCTCAGAGCACCCGCTCTTAACCAACTAAGCCACTCAGCAGGCCCTCCCCACCCGTTGTTAAGGTATTTTGAAGAGTATAGGTTAAATAATTGGATGGTTCATCCAATCTCATCGCCATCTGCTCTCCCAATAAGATAAACAGGCCAGAAATATATCAGTAAAAGAGCTGACTTCAAAAAGCCTCTTTTGGGCCGGCCGAGTGGCATGGTGGTTAAGCGCTGGCTTGGGAAGCCAGCGGCCCCAGTTCGGGTCCCACATATGAGGGTCAGTGACACCACCCTCAAAAAAAAAAAAAGCCTCTTTTCCCAAACAAAACAAATATAGTTTCAAAATAAGTATATTATCTTAATGAATTCTGCCCATATTAATTTGACTATTATCTCACATGTAAAAGAAACTCCAATTTTTTTTCAGGCCAGCTGAGTGGCTCAGTTGGTTAAGAGTTGACTTAGAGCACCAGCTCTGAGCAACAGGGCTGCCAGTTCGATTCCCACATGGGTCAGTGAATGCTGTGCTCCAGCTGAGCTGTCACTGAGCTGCCAACAGGTGGTAGGATGGTTCAGCTGGTGTAACAAGATTGCCTATTCGATGGAGGGCTATGCCCACCCGCAACTAAGACTGAACTTGGCACCTTGAGCTGAGCTGCCACCCTGATGGCTCAGTGAATAGAGCGTGCACTCTTAACAACAAGGCTGCTGGTTCGACTCCCGCATGGGATGGTGGCTGTGCCCACGTGCAACTAAGATTGAACACAGCACCTTGAGCTTAGAGGCCACGAGCTGCAGACGGGAAGCCAGATGGCGACTGGCGCCCTCCACAACGAAGATTGAAGAACAACGATTTGGCTGGTCCCCTCCCCCAATTCCCCAATAAAATCTTTTTTAAAAAAAGAAAGAAAGAAACTCCAGTTTTTAATTGAATCTATGATACTATTGGGTACATAAAAATAAATATTGAATTAATTTTAAGACAGAGTTGCCTTAAAAATGGTAACATAGATAGCTTCCTGTCATGTACTTGTACACATTTGGTTAGCTACCAGGGGAGCATAAGATATTCCAGGCTTTGCAGCCACATTTATATCCCAAAGTCATGTAGATGCCTAATCTTAACTTTTTAAACAGTCTAAAATATAAAATTTGAAGTTCCTTTCTTAGCATAAAATCAACCATTCTAGCACTTGTTTAAAATTTTCAAATGAAAATAAAGAAGCAAAATGATATAGCCAGTCTAAGAAATATCACTTCTGATGTGTGTTTCTGAAAATAATTGCACTTATTAACAGGTGTTATTTATTTATGTTTGGAATCCCCTCGTACTTATTTTTTTACTTTTCAAGTGAGATATTGAAGGAACAATACAAAGAAGCTGGGAACCAAATTTAATACTAATCTGAAATATACATGTAAAACAAAAGCCAAAATGTTCCTTATTTCATAGCTGAGTCCAGCAAGAAGAAAGAATGAAATGTAGTACACCCAGAATAAATCTCAAAGAAGACAACGTTAAATATAAATGTGTATTGAGTTTCTGAAAAGGAAAACCTACAGATGATAATAAAGAAAAAAAAGAGCCAGTAATTTTTAAGACTTGTGCATATGAAAATTAACCTCCCACTAACTCATTTCTTTTGTGGAGGCTGATCATGCCTTTTTCTAGTTCTCCTGCCCTTGCCTATGTGTAAAAATCATCAAAACAGAGAATTCAAAAGTAAAAATAATTAATAGAACTTAAAATAATTAATAGAACTTTTCAAGCGATGTCAAACAACTGTTTGAATCATTCTTATAATAAAATCACTAGATCTACTAGTGGTTTTTGTATAAAAACGAGATAGTCTTAGAACATTTTCTAAGTAAAGAGAAAGTTAAGTTTTGGACTGGGTTAGGTAGAAAAAGCCAGTTACCGGGCTTTTTTGAAGACACCAGGATTTGTTCCATTCTGCAAGTTTTGGACTTTGGTGCGAATAAGTCATTCATATCATCAGCCGTGCTCTGCTTCTATGGCATTAGGATCTCTGGAATATCATTTTATAGGTGAGCAGAATGAAAGAGCAAAATGAGGCACAAAATTTAGAAACTGTGGCACTTGAGAAAGGTATTGGGCCTTGACAGCCTAAGTGGGAAGCAATATTTTAGGAATCTTAACTACTTTATATTAAAGGGTAATATTGCCAATAAATAAACTAGTGAAGACTCTATTGCAAAATGCACAAGAGAGGAAGGTTATTAAACCATATTTTATTTATATATATTTTTTTACTTTTCTCTTGGTGTTCTCAGACTTCAATGCTTAATGTGAGGCATTAAAATGTTATGGTTTGTTCAGAATCATATTAACATTCAAATACCATATATATGTAGTCTAAAATGTATTATTTGAAGTATTATTTATTTAAGAACATTTATATATTAAAACTGATATTTAGTGCAATAAAAATGGATGACACTCAGTTATCAATCCTTTTTAATGCATCATTATTTACCATTTTGAAAGAGATGGTTTTGTAACATTCTTTACATTTTTGTACTTGTGTTCTGCTTTAATCTCCTATATATAGTGATTTCAAAATAGATCCATTTAACTGTTAGCTAAAATGCACAAACAGTCAAAATTAAACCACTATGGTTTGCTGAGTGCAGTAAAGATAGCAAATCTCACTTTGTTGCAGAGATTCTGGCTCCATTCAAAAGATGAAAAGGAAAACTAATATAGAAATCTCAAGATTGATAGCATTAAAATATATTTTTAAGACTTACATTCACTTTTGTTACCAGATTATTTCTCAACAAAATTTTACAGTGAAGTTGAACTAAAATAGACTTCATCAACATATGTGGTTAACTCCCAGGATAAATCGCAGGCAAAAGTGATTAAGTATCTAAAAGTAATTACATAACCCAAATGTCTGTTATCCCATGACAAATTCAGAAAAGGTAAAACAAAATGTAAACAGACATACAAAGTGACAAAATGGAATAGAATAAGAAAAAATAGAAGAGAATGACCACATAGCTTTGCTTTATATTATAAAGTTGTTGAGTCAGAGACTCATGGCCTCCACTTTTGGATTTTCATCATGATTTATAATAACTAGTTTCTTAGGGCATTAGCTACTGTTTCTATACTGGTAAAGAGGAATAAATGTTGATATTTCTATTGAGAGTATTTCAAAAATTGTATTGTTTCTATAAAATAGGGTTTAAATGGACCCCAGATTCCTTTGCTTTGACCCTTGACTCTTTTTACCTTTTCTCTCTTTTCTTTCTCCCTTTCTTCTTTTTTTGCTACTTCCTTCCTAGTCATGTAACTGTAAGGAAAATGTAGAATTGTGGCAAAAAATAGTGGTGTAGGTACCATAAAAAGTCACAAACAATAGACTATAGAACTTCAGTGGAGGGACAGATAGGATGCAAAGGGGTTTATAAAAAGACATCATGAACAATACAATATCGGAGGTGGTCTCTGAATACTGCATACAATCTGTAATGAATGGGAAGAATTTTATGCACTGAGACCAGTATTAGCAATCACATAGAAAAAAAAGATTAGTGAACATATCTGAGAAAATTAGATTTGGCAAATTTCATTAGAGCACAAATAATATGTGGAGGATGAATAGGAGGCTAGACTATAACAATAGCATGTGGGGTGGGGAGGACAAAGTAGATCCTTGAAACTCAGGGTCAAAAATGCACATAAGTCGCAGGCTTCAGGAGGAAGCAATTGAAGGGTTGATTAGAAAAGTGGCAAGATAATTCTCAGATCTACTGTTGCAACCTTAGGGTATGTCTTTTTCATGAAATATTTGAGAATTCTTAGCGAGAGTAAATCTGATTTTCTTCACTTTTAATTTAGGAAAGAAATATTGATTTCAAATATCATATTTCTATTGCACCAAAGAGTAGACATCTCTGACTGCACCATAGAGTAACCCAATTCCAAAAATATTTTCTTGGCTTCAGTCTTTGGAAGTTCTCTCTTCTCAAATTGGTGAATGACTTCTGGGATTCTAAGCAAAATCTCCAAAATGAACCCAACATAAGCAGCCTCGGGGCTGTTGGAAAAGGTACAGAATAGCCATGATCCTTTGTCTCTCATTCCTTTTATCGACGGCTGGCATGTGGAAAGCATGCCTGTTCACTGCTATTGCAACTGACAGGTGGACAGCTTTGACTTTTACAGTGCACACACTGTAGCTCAGCCATCCTTGTTACCCAAAAGGAAACTCATTTGCTAATGTCCTGATAACAGGACAGACAGAAACATTTCATTCAGGCTTTGGTGAGGAAAATAAAGAGGAAGAGTGATGTTGCCACGAAATTGATAGTTGTCACTGAGTTCATTAAGAGGTGGCTCTTGCAGGAATAGCAGTATGAAACAAATGCAGGCAAACCAAAAGACAGTTTATAACCAAATGGAGCTTGGAAGGTTTCAGATCATTCCATTAAATCAGGGGTAATCTAGAGCCTTAGCATGGACTCTGACTTCCATGAAGATGAATAATAAAAACAATTTAACTTTATGGAGCACTTACTATGTGCCAGGCAGCAATATACATATGAGATGTATCCTATTTATTCTTAAAGAGGCAAGGAAACTGAAAAGAATTTAAGAGCACAAATCTAGAATTAGAGTCAGGATTTGAACTGAGATATTTTCTCCCTCTTGAATCTGTGCTTAGCTATTACTTAGACTGAATGTATTGGCCCCCCACCAAATTCATATGTTGAAATCTCAAGCCCTAATGTGATGGTACTAGGAGATGGGGCCTTTGGTAGTTAATTAAATGATTAGGGTGGAACCCCCATGAATGGGATTAGTGCCCTTATTAACGAGACCCAGGAGAACTCCTTCACCCCTTCCACCACATGAAGACATGGTGAGAAGATGGCCATCTATGGACCAGGAAGTGGGCCCTCACCGGACACTGAAGCTGCCAGTACCTTGATTTTAAATTTTCCAGGCTCCAGAACGGGCAAATAAATTTCTGTTGTTTATAAGACACCCACACTAAGGTATTTTTGTTACAGCAACCTGTACAAATTAAGATAGAAATTGCTACTGAGAAGTGGGGTGGTGGTACAACAAATACCTAAAAATGTGAAATTGGCTTTGGAATCAGGCAATGGGTAGAAGCTGGAAGAATTTTGAGTTTTATGCTAGAACATGCCCACATTGCCAAGAAAGGTCCTTTAAAGGCAATTCTGGTGAGAGCTCAGAAAGCAAAGAGGAGCATTGTAGAGATAACCTCAATCTTCTTAGTGAATATGTAAATAATCCTGAACAGATGTTAGAAATATGGACGATAAAGGTCATTCTGCTGGGGTCTCAGGCAGAAATGAGGAATATGTCATTGGAAACTGGAGAAAAGGTGATCCTTGCTATGAAGTGGCAAAGAACTTGGCTGAATTATGTTCAAGGTTCCAGTTTCAGTGTTTTCTGGAAAATAGAACTGGGGAACAATGAAACTGGATATCTAACTGAAGCTATTTCTACACAAATTATTGAAGGTACAGATTGGCTCCTGAATTCTTATAGTGAAACGTGAGAAATGACCTAAGGATGGAGTTTTGAAGCAAAAGAGCAGCAGAATTCAAAGATTGGGAAAATTCTCAGCCTATCCATATTCTAAAAGCTGAGAAAGTGATTAGTGATGTTGAGCATTTTTTCTTATATGAAGATATATGTGCTCTGATGTTCACTGCAGCTTTATTTATGGTGGCCAAGACATGGAAACAACCAAAGTGTCCTTTGATAGATGACTGGATAAAGAAGTTCTGGTATATATACACAATGGAATACTATTCTGCCATCAGAAAAGATGAAATAGTGCCATTTGTGACACCATGGATGGAACTTGAGATTATGCTAAGCGAAATAAATCAGACAGAAAAAGTCAAGAACCCTATAATTTCACTGAAATGTGGGATATAAAGCTGAAAGCAACAAAGGAGGAACTAGACAGAGAAATACAAAAACAAAAACTCAAAGACACAGACAATCGTTTAGTGGTTAGCAGAGCGTAAGGGAGGATGGGGGTGGTACATGAGGGTAAAAGGGATCAAATATATGGTGATGGAGGGAGAACTGCCTCTGGGTGGTGAACAATGTGTTATATAGATGCTGTATTACAGAATTGTACACCTGAAACCTATGTAACTTTACTAACAAGTGTCACCCCAATAAACTTTAATTAAAATAAATAAATAAATAAATAAATAAATAAGAAATTGTGGTCATAAGAGATTATTAGTAAGGGTGTAGCTAAACGACAGAAGATTTGTCTGGATCAGTCACCTCAAAAGAAGCTGGGACCTATTCTCTAAAACAATGGAAGAATAACCCTGAATGCAATTCTGAGTTCATCAGAGCTGCCACGCCCATCACAGGCCCAGAGTAGACAGGTTCTCGGAGCAGAGTAGTTTCAAAGGAGAAGTCACCATTGCCTGCAGGACCTTGGCGATGCTGCCTGGCACCACTTCACATCCCTGGCTCTGCTCCCCACTCTCCAGCAGATTGGTCTCCTGTCACTCCAAGCTCCAGCACGCTTCGGTACAGTGCAGGCCACAGTGTCCACCCCTCCAGAAAGCACAGGCAACAAATTTTGGTGCTGTGAGCATGGTATCATCTCTATTGGCATGCAAAGAACATGAGCTGTGGGGTAATGGCCGCCTCCACTTAGGTTTCAAAGGATGGGACTACAAAGAGTCACAGACTCAGGACTCTAGCCCAGAAGAGCCACATAGGGCCCATGTAGAGAACTGCTTCTGGTCCATCCTGCTGAGCCTGCAGGGTAGAGCATGAAGCAAAGGGGATTACTCAGGATCCCTAAGATCTCATAGAGTTGGCCTTGTAGTTTGAACTTGCCTGGAATCCCACATCCCTTTCTTTTTTCCTATTTTTCCCTTTTGAAATGGCGATATCTATTCTATGCCTGTTCTACCATTGTATTTTGGAAGCGCGGAAATTGTTGGGTTTCACAAGTTTACAGCTGGAGAAGAGTCTGCCCTAGAATGAATTGGACCTTGAATCTCACCCATATCTGACTTAGATGGTATTTAAATGGGACTTTAAATTTTAGAATTTAGATGATGCTGGAATGAGTTAAGACTTTTAAGGCTGTTGGAATGTAATGAGTGTATTTTGCAGACAAGAAGGACTTGACTTGGGGATGAGCAGGGGCAGAATGCTATGTATTAAATGTTGTGTCCCTCCAAAATCCATATGTTGAAACTTTAAACACCAATGTGATGATATTAAGAAGTAGGACTGTTGGTAGGTGATTAGGTCATTAGGGTGGAGCCTGCATGAATGGGATTAGTGCCCTTAGATTAGAGCTCAGAGACCTTCCTTGCCCCTTCTGCCATGTGTGGACGCAGCAGAAAAATGGCCATCTACGAACAAGGAAGCGAACTCTCACCAGACACCACATTTCTTGGTGCTTGATCTTGGACTTCTCAGCTTCCAGAATTGTGAGAAGTAGATTTCTGTTGTTTATAGCCTACCCAGTCTAAGATATTTTTGTTATAACAGCCCAAATGGACCAAGACAGATGTATTATTCAATGTTATCTTTTGAGAATACTTAAGGAGGCTTTCTGTTTTTACTTCAATCTGTATGCTTCTGGTGTGGCAATCAGAAGACTCCCTGTAAACATGAATTAGTGTCTCCTGCTTCAAAAAGGTGACATTACCATGTTGGGCAAAGACTTTTTTATGCTGAACACAATTGGCATCCATTACATTGTGCCCCACACCAGTGAAAGTAATTGTGGAATCTTTACAAGGCTACAGCTGCTATATATTTCTCAGGAATCTTTCAGTGATATAGACTGTCACAGTAGAGAAAACGGGGAAACTGCATGGAAAATACCAAAGTGCCCTCTGGTATTTTCCAAGCAAAACTGATTTTGAAGGCCAGCATTATTGAGTCAAAGGGCTTTGAAAAGTGTGAAGAGCAATAAGTGTAAACAATTTGGCATATAATGACAAGGGAAGGGGGAAAGGCACCAGTGATTAAATAATGGAGCAAGGACGGCAGAATCCTGCCAGGGCAGAAATGTTTTTGCACTCAGCCACGAAGGGGTCCCAAACAAAATCGGAGATTGTGAGTCAATAATAGAACATGAGTAGGTTTCTCAGAGAGATCAAGAAAAAGGAAAGGGGAAAATCCTTTCATACCAGGAGTAATAAAGAGCTAGAAATAAGTGTGAGGGCCAGTCTGCAGGGAAGTCAAAATCTTACAATGACTCCCATTTCACTTGGAGTAAAGCCCAGAGTCCTTATTATGACCTACAGTGCCCTATATATTACTGCTTATTCTTTTTCCCTCTAATCTGACTTCTTACTGCCCTCCATCTTGCTCATTTTACTCCAGCCACATGGGCTCTTCTGTTCTTCACACATGCTGAGTATGCTCCTGCCTGAGGGCTTCACGTTAACTGTTTCCTATATCTGAGAAATAAAAAAATAAAAAAACCAAAGGAGGCATTATGCTGCCAGAAAAATCTCAAGGAAAAGTATTGCAAGCAACAGTAGTAGCTGTTGGATCCGGCTCTAAAGGAAGGAGTGGAGAGATTCAACCAGTTAGCATGAAAGTTGGAGATAAAGTTCTTCTTCCAGAATATGGAGGCACCAAAGGACAAGGATTATTTATTATTTAGAGATGGTGACATCCTTGGAAAGGATGTAGACTGAAATCAATCACTGTTGACATGGCATCACGTGAAGCTGCCCATTCCACTGAAGTTCTGAAATCTAATCATGGAAATAATTTCCATGTTTCTCTTTTGTAATAAACTAATGATATCCAAAGTAATGACATCCAGCATCTCTTAAAATTTAGTTCCACTGTACTGATATAAACACTTCCAAATAAAAAATATAACAATAAAAAAAAAAAACTAAGTGGTTCCTCCTCCAGTTATACCCATGGCCAACATCATTATCTCACCTGTCTCTGATCCAGCTATATTTTTTCATGAAACCTACCTTTCCAATCTATTTTAAATTGCCACCTGTCCTGGTCACATGCCCCAGTTCTTTACACTCATGAAAAGTCATTAGAATAGTTTAATAGAGACTCGATGTCTCCTCTACTCAGGAGCAGGAAAGAACTCGGCTTCACACTTGTAAATTCAGCTTGCTCATGTGATATATTTTGGTACATGAAATATGAACATGAATGACATGTATTGCTTCTGACTGGAAGCCTTTAGGAGCCAACCCTTCATGTACCATGCTCCCTCCCCACTGCCACAGGAACCAAACACTCTCCAAATGATGATTTGAGAAATAAAATATGTGTTGTTAAAGACATTAAGATAGCAAAACCTATCCTCTTCGAACAGATATAGTTAGTATTTTTTTTACCCTAAAACTTAACACTTTCTAACATACCAGATATAATTTACTACATTAGTAAGTAGAGTAGCAAATAAGTAAATAAATAGAAATTCATAAGCTTTAACCCCTGTTAGAACACAAATTGCAGGATAAAAAGGGAGTGTTTTTTGTTTTGTTTCACATTGTGTCGCAAATACTTAGAACACTATGTGCCTGGTATATTATAGGGACTCAATAAGTGTTTGGGGGAATGACTCTGTTAATCAATGGTGCAGTTTTCAAATATTACTAGGATGCATAGGGAATGAAATTACTAGGAACAATAAGAATAAATTAGAGTTGTTCTAATGAGATGACAGGTCTGGCATTCACTAAAGAAAAAATTTATTTCAATAGAAAGGAGTTGGCTTCCATACTCTAAGCCACAAGGCTCTAGTAACTATACATGACAATCCAGGTCAACAGCCCATTCAGAAATGTGGGGGATAGGGCTTTTGCTGGGATTATGTAGACATGTAGAAGACCCCTTGAATCAAATATTTATACTTGTTCAAAAATTATTAATTTATGGAGCTCATCAGATTCGATTTGAAAGACAGACTGAAATACAGTAGGGACCTATTATCCACAGGGCATACATTCCAAGAGCCCCAGTAGATGTCTGAAACTGCAAATAGTACCAAACTCTGTATATGCTATGTTTTATATTGTATGTACATACCTATGATAAAATTTAATTTATAAATTACACACAGTAATAGATTAACAATAAGAACACATAATAAAATAGAACAATTATAACAATATACTGTAATATATGTTATGTGAATGTGTTCTGTCTGATAACTGATCTGATAGCCAAGATGGCTACCAAATGGCCAATAGGCAGGTTGTGGACACACTGGACAAAGGGGTAATTCACATACCGGGTGGGAAAGAGCAAGGCACTGTGAGATTTCATCATGCTACTTAAAACAGCACACAATTTAAAACTTATGAATTGTTTATTTCTGAAATTTTCCACTTAATATTTTCAGACCATGGCTGACTGTGGATAACTGAAAACATGGAAAGCAAAACCACAGATAAGGGGAGGCTAGTGTATGCCAATCTCATGTAACAAACATTTTTTTAAATGCATTATGTTCTTATATAACATACATGGCACTCTCCAAAGCTTGGTCTGAGATAGGTTGAAGGAAATTAAAATTTCAATATTTATGTTTATTCTTTGTATCACTAAGAGTGAAATCCTAGGGTTGATGACCTTTTGTTTAGCATACACCATAACTATTTTCTTTCTTATGCAAAGGTAGCCTCACAAAATATCCTAGAATAGAGGTTGAGAGTTAGATTACTCTAAGGATCAAGTAGTAGGCTTTAGAATCTGTTCTTGGCCAAGCTAAGGTCACAGGGTTTGTGGAGCCTTAGAATAGACAGAAGAGATGAGAGGAGGTCGTGTAAGTACAGTTTAAGGGACAGAAATGGCCATTGAGATATATCATAGCAGAAATAGAGAATTTATTATTATTATTTATTCATTTATTTATAGCTGAGCCATCCTGCCACCAGTTGGCAGCTCCGCGGCAGCTCAACTCAGGCTGGGCATCGAACTGCTGTTGCTCAGAGCTCAGCTCGCACTCTTGAGTGAGCTCTTAACCAACTGAGCCACTCGGCCGGCCCAGAAATAGAGAATTCAAAGAACAATGATTCCTTACTTTTAATTGTAAGTGAATTCCTATTCTGTACTATTCTGTGTTCTCCATTACCATAAATGCTATTCCACATAACAGTCTATGTTTGTGCTGCTTTGGGATACAAAGGAGACTGGTGAAGTGATGAAAACTGAAATGTGGACTAATGGGAGTGGAAAGAGGGTCATTAGTGATAGAACAAGCAAGAACCAAATATTTTGGGTGAGCAGAAACTCAAGTCAAGGAACACTTAAAGTCCATGACTATCTATAAAACTCTTAAGAAATACTCTGAACTTCCAAATTCAGGGTAAAAAATATAAGATAAAGGGTTATGGCTTAAGTTAAATCCCTAGTAAATGAAGTAATTCATTTACTGACCTACTTTTAAAATTAGAAAAAGATAGTTTTTATACTGACAGAAAGATTGTGACATATACCCAGAGGGTGACATACCTTATATGAATGCATAAAAGCTCAAAGTGAGGTGTCTATAAAATAACAAAAATTGTAAGCCCTCTTTTTCCTATCTATTCAAATTTACCTCAGTAAATGGCACATTATGAATGAATTTAAAGTGTTGTAGATTGTGTTCTCTGGGAAGCAGATCCTGAAACAGATTGTTGTGTGAGAGGTTTATTAGGAAGTGATCCCATGATCAACATCTGGGGAGAGGAATGAAAGATTCAGCCATGGTCAGAGGGGGAAAGTGGGCTATGGTGCAGTTTTCAACCAAGGCTAAGGTCAAGCCCATGGAGAAATCTAGGATGACCTTTCACAGTTGTCCTGCACTGCAGTAAGGAGCCTGAGCATTTCCACCCTGCCAGTGACTAGTTGTTCTGTGCAGGCCCTGAGATCTTGAGTGAAGCAGGACTTTCTACCCAAGGGCAAATTCCAGAAAAGACAGAGCCTACAGGTGTCAGCAAGCAGCCCACCCACTAAGAAGCTGGAGGGTGGGGGGAAATCATTCAGTTTAAAGCAGGATTCTGGCAACGAATAACAGCATTCATTATAGTGCCATCCTAAATATCCTATCCGTACATTTTCTAGTATCATATGACATAATACAGTTAATAAAATATAAAATGACAAAATTATAAACAGACTCATAATACTTATTGTTCTATTAGCTTTTTATTAAATAAATCTTAGAGATCTCTATTTTTGCATATAGAGCTCTTACTCATTCCTTTAAGCAACTGTTTAGTATTTCATAGTATTGATATGCCCTAAATTTAGTTAACTCTAATTATTTAGGTTTGTGTATATGTAGGATTTTTTTTCAGCATACATTCCTAGAAATGGCATTTCTATATCAAGGATATGGACATTTTAAATTCCAGTATATGATGCTAATCCCCCTTGAAAGATGATAGGCTGAGTCACCTGCTCCTTTTTTTTTAATTTTATTGGGGAACAGTGTGTTTTTCCAGGACCCATCAGATCCAAGTCAAGTAGTTGTTTCAATCTAGTTGTGGAGGGCGCATCTCAGTGGCCCATGTGAGGATCAAACCAGTAACCTTCGTGTTAGGAGCCTGCGCTCTAACCACCTGATCTAACCCGCCGCCCTCACCTGCTCTTAAAAAGTATATGAAAATGTGTATTACCTCACAACCTTGCCAAGAGTGCATGATGGTATTCTTTTTCATTTTTACCAATGTAATAGAAAATAAAAAAAATAGTGTATCATTGATGTTTTAATGTGAACTACCCAAATTCATTGTGTAGTTGAATTGAATTTCATATTATTGTACATTACTATTTGACATTGCCCAGAGTCACCTGGTCATGTTATTTGCCTATCTGTATTTTGTATTATTCCAAATTTTTTTTTATATGTGGGCTTTTTGTAAAGCTGTTAACTAAATCTTTGATTTTATTCTACTCAATAGTTTATATTTTAATTTACATTTATAGAATTGTAGGGCATGAGAAAAATATTTTAATTACAACAATAAACTGAATACTGCAATACAAAAATAGCAATGAATCAAACAGGAACAATAATAAATAGTAATAACCAAACGGATTTTTTCTCTTTACCATAGTTTGCAAAACATCCCCTAATCAAGTTGTTACAGCAGAATACGTTCCAAGCAAGAAACAAATCATGTTAGGTATTTCAAATAGTGGGGATTTAATGATGGAGTCATTTATAAACCATGTTAATTTAGGTTTAACTTTTCATTTGATGGTGAAAAAGGCAGAAAATAAACAATGAGTGGCCCCTCTCCTTGAGTCCCCAGTATTGTTTTGTTAGGCATATCTTAAGCCAATCCCCAGAAATACTGTTCAATAAATTGTTTGTCTTTAGTTTCTTCTCAATCCCCCTTTTGTACTGAGCACCCCACTTATAGGCTCAAAATAGTTTTCTTCTGTCAAACACAAGGTCTCTAGCAGTTTCTTTGTGCCCTGAAGCCTTCTGATCTCAGAAAGAAACAATCAAAAACCCATTTGTTTTGTGAAGCTATTGGTAAGATAATGAGTCAGCTCTTTCCAACACAGCAATCTCTTAAAGAACCACAGTAAAAAGAAATTACTTAAATCCCCAAATTAATTTCTTCTGGAGGAAACTGGGAAACTGAGCATGGGGTGGGGTGGGAGGGAATCCAGACAACAAGTAGGTGTACATATGTTTGTGAGAGCAGTGCTTCACCATTCCATGCACATGTGTCATTCACCCCCTCCCACAAATACATAAAATTCAGGAAATCATCCCACAAACCAAAGATAGCTTTCCTTTTGCCTTGTAAATTGGAAGACTTAGAGAAAAAGCAGGATGGCTACAGTTACAAAAAATAATGCTTTAGAGAAAGAATAGCAGAATAATTTCAGGAGAAGAAAGCCATACAAGCAATATACAGATGATGTATTATAGCAGTGCACACTTGAAATCTATATAATTTTACTAACCAATGTCACCCCAATAAATTTAATAAAACTTAAAAAGAACTAGGAGAGAGAGAGAGAGAGAGAGAGAGAGAGAGAGAGAGAGAGAGAGAGAGAGAGAAACCATGGAAGTTAAAGATTAAACTCAAAATCTTAGTTTCAATTGTCAGCCCCTTGTACTGCCACTTTGTCACCATAAAAAGGATTCATACACCCTTTAAACCACTCTCTACATGGATAAAAATGTGAAGATTTGACAAAACAAACACCAAAATCTCTGTCAGATTTCAACGTTCTGCGGTCTATGATCCTGGCTTTCTAGGTCCCTAAGTACACAATCACTCTACTCAGATTCAGAAATCACTTCTCCCACTGCTTTAGAGGAATTAAAGAGACACCAGTTTAATGGGAAGTGTTCTGATCAGTGAATCTAGAACTTTAGAGTGCATAAAGTCACTCTGTAATCTTACAAAAAGACAAAAGCTTCGACCCCTTACTTCAAAATTCTGACACAGTAAATTTCAGTGTGGTCCCCAACAACTGCAATTTTAACAAGATTATTATTAGGTGACTGTGATGCCTACCAAAATCTGAGAACCATTCGGTTTAGATCTTGGCATTTATATGTAATTTCTGAGATATACATTAGTCTAACTTCCACATCAAGGGGTTAGATAGACTTAACTGATTTTTCTTTCTATAATTTTTCTCCCACATATTCTCCCTCTCACAGTAGAAATCTGTATGCTAAGTAAACTTGAAAATTATTCTTTCTATGGTGGTAGATAGACCCTTTGCAAATTGTTAGCTACTCTGGATATAATTTTGTGGTTTTGAAAACTCAGGGTATGAAATTCGTTTTGCAAATGTGTCCGAGAAAGGCTGCTTCAAAAGTTGAGAAGTCCTTTGTGGGAGGCCCTGAGCACAGTGAGCGCAGAAGTGGTGCTGCCCACAGCACACATTATGCCAGAATGATACTGATTAGTATTTATATCACCGGCTTTAAAACATTGGAATTTAAGAACTACCATCCATCCCTGATAAAATGTAAGATGCATCTTTTTAAACTTTTATTATTATTATTATTATTAGTTACAGATGTACAAAACAGTGCAATAGTTCTTTTCCACCCCTTACAAAGTGACTATCTCTTCCCCCCACCTTGCCCCCCACCCCCGATATCATACATATCTATTACAATTCCATTGACTCCATCCCCACACTATATTCCACATCCCATGACAATATATGTGTTAAATTATAGTTGACATATAATATTATTCAGCGGCAGCTTCAGATGTACAGTGCAGTGGTCAGGCCACTACACCATCCATGAAGTGGTCTCCCTAAAAAGACATGAGTGCATTTTTGATACTAATATTGAACATATTCATGCCTCTGCATTTCTCATTTTCCTGCCATTTACAAAGAAAGGGACATCCCTCCTCCTGAATAAACCTAAGTGACCCATGTCCAAATTCAATCCCATTCAGTCCTGAATTTTATGACCTTGTCCCACTCTCATCCTATTCTAGCAACATGTCTCCCTGTCTTCCCCCAACACACACACACACACACACACACGCACATCTCTCCCTCATTTATGATCATTTATCTCTACTTGAAGATATGTATTAGTTTTCTCATCATGTGGATGGGAAAAAAATGAAAGTTTACCTACATCTGATGCTTCCTAATGCTCTTCTATTCTTCTCCATTTTTTTTTTACAGGGCAGTGTCACTGGCCCTCATATGTGGGACCCGAACTGGGGCCTCTGGCCTCCCAAGGCAGCACTTAACCACCGCACCACTTGGCCAGACCTTCTCCTTCCTTTTATGGCTAAACATTGCAGAGGAGAGTCCAGGAATTCCTTAATCACACATTTCCTCCATAACATGCTTATTTATATTATTTTCTTAATACAAAAATAAATGTACAAAATTTTCTCGCTCTTGCTCTCGCTCTCTCTCTTGCTCTCTGTACATATACATATGTATGTATAGGTAGACAGATATTGATATATCTAATGAGCTAAATCCAATGTTCTTGCCTCATTCTTCACATACTTTGCATTTCTGCTAAATGTGTCATTTTCCACCCACCCACTCCGGTCAGTGAGAACAAGTTAAGATAAGTTACAATAGTGAATAAATTAAGAGGTGTGTAGTTGCAACTAACTACAAAACTTTAACGACTTAAAACAGCAGATTTATTTCTCATGAAGTAAAATAATCACGGGTTAGTGCAAGAATGGGGGAGTAAGCCTCTCGTATCACTCAGGGACTCAACATGGAGGAGCAGCTGCCATCTTGAACATTGGGATTTGCCAAACTAGATGGAAAAAAAGAACTCTGAAGTGTCTCACACCAGTTAATTGCTCCAGCCTAGAAGTGACATGTGTCAAGTTCATTCATACATCACTGCCAAAACTATATGTCCCATCAATCCATACATAATCCAAGAAATGAAATCTTCTATCTTTTCAGAAAACAGAGAGCCAGAAATATCTGGTGAACTGTATAATTCATCTTATACATTTTCAAACAAAATATTTTCTCCTTTAGTTCTCATATAGTCCACTTTCTGTTTTACTCCTCTTCATCTTAAAACAATCTCCAAATACTGTAACAACCCTATATTCTACACTCTCTGCACTACCACTCCTATAAACCTTACTGACTTTCAGGTCTTAATTATCTCTTCTAGATTGGTAATTCCTTAATCTCTATTTTCAGATCTTCCTTCTACTACTTCTATAGCTGAATAGCTAATAGGGACATGTGAGGTATGATGGAGTCACATTATTAAAAGTTGCTTTATAGAGGGCTATAAGATCAATAAGCAAAGGCTTTAGAATGAGAGCTCTTCAATGGAAACATAATAGGAAATACCAGTCTGGAATATAGGGAGATGGGTGGCCACATTCTTCTCTTCAACTTTTCAAATAATAGATTATATTATGTCTGATCAAGGAAGATTTTGACTCAAATCCAGCAAATATATATCCACATATACTGCATGTTAGATCTTGTATTGAAAGTATCCACATTTATTATCTGGTTTCATTCCCACAGCAATAAAAATCTAATGCTTTGTATTAAAACTATAGAGGTTTAAAATTAAGAGTATAAGATAGATCTTAGAAAAAAGCAGAAATACTTAAGAATTATCCACCACAGCTAAGTGCTTCGCAATTATTATAAAGACAGATGGTTTGAAAACCAAGATCTCTGATTGTAGACATTCCCATGGGTGGCTGCTTTCTTGGGTCTAATTCAACGCTTTTCATGGTCTGGCATTAAAATTGCTATTCAGGGCTGTAAACACAAAACCATGAATACTTCATGGATTATTTGAGGAGTTTTCAGTTAATTTGTACTACACATGAGTTTTTTTCACTCCCATTTCTACAAGTTAATATGCAAATCCATTATGTGCATATGATATACTTCCTATAATTAGGAAAAGTAGGATCCCCACTTCAATAGTGACATTGATTTGTAAACTTTTTCCATATGTCTATACAAAATAATATCCTTGATATCAGTTGCAGTATAATTTAAAAATGCCATTACCTCCTTAATATTTTTCTACTCCCACCAGCAGCCTCAAATAAGAATCCAATAAAACACAGAAATATTTAAAAAGAGACAAAGTGACAGCTAATATACCATAAATAAGGGGAATCCATCTGAATAGAAGACCAAGTATAACTTCTGACACATTTCCACTACTCAGCCCTTCTGCAAATACAGACACAAGTTATTGGTTTCAGTCTGAGAAATTAGTGTCATGAGGCTTTCCCCTCTTCTTGTGCCTCTAATCTGTTATACTGCCATTTGCACAATTAGTCCATCTGAATACTACTATTTTGCTCTCTGTACTCCCAGACCTATTGTAACAGTTCCAGTAGGAGGATAAGAGGTGGTTCAAGGTGTATGGGACTCTATCATTTCAAAGAAATAGTAGCACTGGTTCTTAATTGAGCATTATGGCAGCTACAGGTGAGGAGACTGAACCGAAATGTATGTTCAGGTCATAAACTGGCCTTTGACAACGTAACCAATTCAAACGAGGATACCCAGCAAAATTTTAGCCTTTCCATTTTCAGTTGTGAATGGATATAATTTTCAGTGCAATAGTTACAGGGCTAAAAATATAGTACCCAAAGAATGTGTTCATCACATGTTGAAGTCTACAGAAATGGCTGCCTTAAGAACAGCAAATTTTGCTGCCAGGATCATGAATCATCTTTCTCCCTACTTTCCTCTCATGCTGTAGTATTCTTTCCTTATCCTCAATGATCTTCTTTTATTTCTATTACTTCTCTGCTATGATTTTCCTCCATCCTGACAGCATTTCAATACCTTCTACCTTCCATTTTTTGGCTAGTTCTCCTAACATCCGTTCTCACCTACCTCCTTTGGTGTAACACTTCTATGGGTAAATCCACCAGTAATGATATTCCTGTTTAAAAATTCTGTGACATAATGGCTTGCATGGTGCCCCTAAAGGTGGCTCCTCTAGCACAATACAGTCATGTGGGCAAAGAATGAAGGCAACTATAGTCCTCATCACTCTTCCTTCAGTGTACCTTGTACATCATGGTTGTATCATGCCATTAAGCACAGCTTCTGGCATTTGATACTGTTGAAGTTTGTGTTTTGGGTATTCTGTCATTAGAAAGCATAAGCTAGAAATATTCCACCAGACTGAATATTTTGCTGAAAATTGTTTCCATGCCTTATAAAGAGTGTGGCTAAAATGTGTAAGAGCATAAGAACTAGAGGTAAATAAATTTGGATAGGTTTAAATTCCAGCTCCACCACTTACTAAGTTGATGCTTTCACTCCCTCATCTGTAAAAATAGAATAAAACATACTTCACATGATTATTGTAAGGACCTATTTAACACATTTGGAAAGCACTGGGTGCCTGTAGTCTTTACAAAATTGGAAGGCATGTTACTCTAGTGAAGCATCAAAACCAGTTAAAGAAATTGTTTCACGGCCTGAAGGAGGCGACTCTCTGACATCTAAACATGTAAATAACTTATCACTACTAGAATATGGCTGAAGATTGGTTCCTTTAACAGGGATGAAGCAGAGAAAATCAGTTAAAGGAGAATGCGTAAACTTGATCCTTGCTATCTGTTCAAACTGGACTATATTATAGTGAATCTTTATAACAGAAGTCATTGTTTTTCTCCTCTGTGTGGCCTTTGCAAAAGTAGTTTATTCTGGTTTGAAGTTTACACTATACACCTAAGGTATAAATGGTGGGAAAGACATTATAGCCTATTATAGCTTAGCTTCACTGTATTCTCAATAAAGGAACGAGAATATTGGCTTCACTTTTACCTGATGCCCTGCCCAATGAGTTTTGCACAGGTGGAATTTTAAGAAAAAAAATATATGCATACACATAAATATTCATATCTTTTGTCCATAATAAACCTATTTTTTACTGTAAAATAAATTAATTGTAGAGTTCTTGAATTTACCTAGACAGATGAAGAGCTGTATTGGTTAGGTCCAAGAAAAATCAGGGGGCTGGATAGAATAAGAATTAGAGAACTGGATTTCAGAGCCAGGAATGAGAATTCAGTTAAGGCTATATTTATCTTATATTTATTTTTTAAATTCAGAAAATAGGAAGAGCAGTAAAACATATTTCCAGAAATTAAGTGATAAGATACAACTTAAGAGCGAAGACTGAGCACATGCTATTGAATTTATCTGATGTGATCCATTATGTACCTATAATTTCCAGTTTTTAATGTGTCTTCTGGGGCATCACGAGACATTCCGAAAGACCGATAAAAGCATCAAGAGGATAAGTCTAACTTACAGTCTCCTTGCCCACATATCCATTCATTTTGTTTTGTTGTAACACAGATGACATCCCAGTTTGGTGCAGCCACAGGTGTTCCTTTTTCCTCTCACTCTGGAATTTGCTGCCTCTGAGTCCATCCTCCTCCCGTTGGGATTGTCCTTCTCAGTACTGACCAGCAGTCCTCTGCCTGCCCTCACCATTCTCAATCTTATTGTTTGTTCGTTTGCTTGTTTTTGACTAATGGATAAAGGAGCACAGAGAATAAAAGTGTTGCAAACCAAGGACAGAAGTGAATGATAGTACAATTGGACTACCTATGGAGGTATCCTTCTTCCCCAACTGAAGTTTTCCACCATTAGGGATATGTGGTTTTAAAAAAGGCTGGAGAAATTGTCAAACAAAGAGGAAACTAGATGTAAGGAAGAAAAGGAAAGTTGCCTTTATAACACTCTTACTCTAGTCCCTCTTCCCTATATTGTGATTTCTCTCTTCTCTGTCCTGGATTTTCCTGCTGAGACAACCTTATTCTAAATTCCCTCTCACTCATGGAGCCACCATTATCCCTCCCAATCCTTGTCCCTGTATTGCTAGAAGCCAATCTCAGGGCCATCTGCCAACAAGTTTTTTTATTAATCAGCCATGAATAATAAGGTTGGCAAAATTCCAAGTGATAAAAAATACCCTTGGGGATTGCATATATAATATAAATTTCCATACCACGTTATTATGTAAATGGTATGACTGCATGAAGACAGTTCAGCTCTCTGAAATAATGATAGAGCACTATAAAAATGCATGACATGATTACTATAACCATCTTTTTGCTTTCAAATATAGAAAGGGCTCAGAAATAACAGGTGTCTACTCAGCTAAGCAACTTCTCATAGCTACACATGCTAAAATACTGAAAGTGCAAGAGGTAATTATGAATATGTATAAAACTATAAAAAATAGGGAAAACCCCATTTACTAATCTCATGGAGCTAAAATTTATCCAAGTTATCTTATACGATCTCCTTAACCAAGAGCCGACAGGAAAATTCATAAATTCTGAAGATTATAAATCCTAGCATGTCACAGCACATCCCAAACACAGTTATGAGTTTTTTTCCATTTATCAGCAAAGCTACAGTAGAGTTAGTGATTAATCGAATCTTTCAATCATTCAACATATTTTCATGAAGTGCTTTTTCTGGATAGTGCACAATATTAATTCCTATGGGAGATCCACAAATACATAAACAAGAGTCCTTATGCTCCGGAACTTTATAGTCTAGTTAGGGGAGATGGCATATAGTCAAATAAACACAGAGATGAATGTCAAATAAATAAATCAGATAATGTACACTGTAGGAATTTAGAGTAGGAACAAATCACTTTTAGAGGAAATGACCAGATAAGTTTATCTGGAGCTTATGACATTTGAGCTGGACATTGAAATACGATTCGACTTGGCAGAATATTGAAAGGTAATTATAATAATAACAGCATTCAATAATAATAACAAAAACAATCACAGGATGGTTTTCATTTGGGGAACACACTCTATATATCAAGTCCTATTTTGAATACTTTATCTGTCTTATTGCATTTATTCTTTAAAACAATCCAATAAGATAGGTACTTCACTTTATATTTATTTGAGAGATGAGGAAATTGGGGCTTATGGAAGTAAAGCTGGTGGTAAAAACTATGGAGAAAATAAATGGGAAAACTGTAATTTTAAAATAGGCCATTATCACTCGGTTTCCCCAACCTTGCAGGATGCTGCCAAAGAGCCCCATTTCTTTCTCACCATATCAAAAGTACTGAATAGTAAGCTGTATGAATGGGGGTTGGGAGGAGGCTGGGAGAACAGAAAATAGGACTCTCAGAAGGCATTAAAGGGACACAAATCCTACTAAATGCATCTTAGTCTGCCCAAGAGCTACTGGGGATGTCTCACCCGTGCATTCCCCTCAGCTGGCCTACAGGCACCCCCAGTGCTCTGTGTGCCTCACCCACACACATCCCCACTTTGGCTGCCTCCCTGTGTGTGCTCCCAATGGCAGTGGTGAGAGAGGGATTTATTTGGTGGATGGCTAGCAAGCACACAGGAAGCCAGCTTAACTCTGTGGGCCAGGAAGAGAGCACAAACTTGAGTATTAGCGCCACCTTTGGGAAAATAAAAGGGAAGCTGCCAGCATGTGGGCTGGTACCTCGGCGGGATCCAGAGAAGGCATACAAGCTTAGGAATTCTGTTAGAAGAGGGAGCAAGAAACATGGAGCAGGCATATCCACAGAAGGACTGAGAAAGGCTCAGAGTCACTTGTGGGGCTGATGAAAGGTATTTCTCTCTCAAGGCATGAGTAAAAACGAGAGAAGGTGGCTGTTACTCCAAATGTGAAGGCAGCAGTGCAAAACTCCAAGGAACAAGAAAAAAAATGGTGAATGTTATTTAACAGAGTGCTTGAACATGAATGGATTTTCAGTGAAATGTTTAATAAAAGAAATAAATAATTGTGAAAAAAAAAAAAACAGCTCCAAGGTACGTGAAAAATCAAGGTCACATGACACCACTAAAGGATTACAATAGTCTTCTAGTACCTGATCCCAAAGACATGGAGATTTGTGTGTATTTTATCATCTAATAAAAAATTCAAAAAACAAATTCAAAACACTTGTTTTAAGGAAGCTCAATGAGCTACAAGAAAATGCGGAAAGACAATCCAACAAAATCAGGAAAACAAAACATGAACAAAATGAGAACTTGAACAAAAATATAGAAATCCTAAAAAATAACCAAACAAATTCTGGAGCTGAAGAATACAATAAGTGAAATTAAAAATGCAATGGAGAGAATCAATAGCAGAAGAAAGAATCTGTATCAGAAGATGGGAACTTTGAAATTATCTAGTCAGAGAAGACAAAAGAAAAAGGAATGAAAAACTTCCAGTTATATAGATGGATATGTTCTGAGGATCTAATGTACAGCATAGTAATTATAGTTAACAATACTATATTATATATATCATATACTTGAAAGTTACCAAGAGAATAAATCTTAAATGTCCTCACCACAAAACAGAAATGGTAATTATGTGAGGTGATGAAAGTGTTAACTCACCCTTCTGTGGTTAACATTTCACAATGTATAACATATAACAGGTTGTACACCTTAAACTTAAGCAATATTATATGTCAATCATATCTCAATAAAAGGAGAAAAACCATAAAACAGGCTGCTGTACTTGTATAACATTTAAGCAAATGTGCTGGTTCTGGCCTGCTTTTCCTTGGATTCACTCATTGCTCCTTCCTGGCTCTGTTTTGTTTCACACGACAGGAAATTCACACAAGCAGCTTATTCTGCTCAGGTGCAACCAAAAAGAGGCATTGACAGTCTATGGGAGTTTAGGAAGAAGCTAAGAAATTTCTCCCCTTCTCTCTACTTTGAGAAGCTCCTCCAGCAGCGACTGTGTAACCTCCATGGCTCCAGCTCCTGTAAAACAGAACTGCTATGGTCCAACACTGATCAGGTAACCTGGCCTTGGGCTCCTTTACAAACATATCTTGACTTTGGCTTTCCAATACAGAGGTAGAAGTGTTGGGTTGTTGGAAAAGTCATGACGTACTTTTTCTCTGTTTTTCGTTGTAAAACTGTCATGAGTTTTCCGAGAACCCAATAGATTCCTGTTCCTGCTAATCACTGTGTTATCTCACTGGCCCTTCTTTACTTCTCAGCAGTCTCATCACTAGTGTTATTAATTCCCTACACTAAATTTCTCATTTGTAAAGCAGTGAAGTGATTACTGTTTTATTTGTGTTATACATGGGCAGATACAATATAATAAAATTTTCAGATATTAAAATATGTTAAAGAAGGCATAAACAAAATCTCAAATTGGGGAAATATTAGCTACATTTAGATAGGTAATGTACTAATTTTACCGGAGGAGGGAATTCAAGAAGTGGAAGATAAGACTGTGTTTGGAAGGTGCAAGACTGTAGATGAGTTTCAATGGTAGGCTGTATGCCACAGGAAATATGGAGTGATTCAAAGTTTTATAAACATTAATCTGAAAGGCACTCTGGAGTTGGTGATAGAGTGATAGCAAGGAAAAATGGCATCCGATGGTTAAACAGGCAAGGAAGGTTTTATTAAGACTATTACAATAAGGGTCAAGACAATTGCAGCAAGGGAGAGAGACTGAACTCAACTCTGCTGAAATAAAAAAAGGCAGTAAAGTTTTTAAGCATGAGCTGTAAGGAAAGTGCTGGAAAATGTTGGGGGACAGGTTGGTCAGTGTGATTAGGCCATCTGTGTTTGCTAATTGGCTCTTATTAAAGTGAGGCTCCTACACCAGTCACACAGACTGGGAAGTAGGGGACCTATCTGTCTTGCAGTTTTTGTTTCAAAGAGATGACTTCCAGGTCCTCGACATTCCTGGGTTGTTAATGTATCAAGTTACTAGGAGAAAATTTACATCTCTAAGGAGAAAAGAAAAAATTTACAGTCCCATGTTTCTTAAAGTAAATGCTTTCAGAAAAGGGAGGTCAGGGGCCTACAGTCATGAAGAAACCTGTCTAACGTTTAGTCAAACTGAGGGGAACATTAAGGCCATCTGAGTCAGTGACTAAAATTAGGGAGATTTTCAGGAAGGTTATTTTATGAGGGCATAATCTAAAGGCGTAGAAGAGAAGCAATGCTTGAGAAACTTTTTAAGAAGAATCCAAAGTAATTATCTGCTGGTTAGACATAGGTCAGGAATAATGAGACAGGGCAGTTACAAGGTAAATTCAAATAATGTTCTCAGGGATGTAGCTTTAATAACGATGAAATAAATAGAAATAATAATCCAATGATACAAAGTAAGAGCCAATTGGATGGATTTTCGTTATTCATTCTAGCCATTACCCAGTCAAGGACTAACAAACATACAACATTTATTAGATATATTTCTGCCAGGGGATTTTTATTCCAACTTAATCACTATTTTATTTCTATGAGGTTTTGAAAAATACACGCTGGGGACAAGTAATATCAGAGTGATATGTCACCAAAACATTGAAGTTAATGCCCTAATTAGATCCTATTTTTCTCTTTCTTGATGTAAGGTGGAGGGCAGGGGATTAGTACGAAAAAAAGAAATGGATAGAAGGTAATATTTACCCACCAGTCATTGTGGTGTTTTCATATATATATTTGTCTCATTTAGGTCTCACAAAACTGTGAGACATGAGGAAGATATTATTTACCCCATTCTTCAAATAAAACTCTGTTTACAAGGTAATATATCAATTGCAGAGCTGACCTTTGAATCTAGGTCTGATGAAACACAAAGCCAAATTCTGTTTGCTTACTAGATACTGGAAATAGGCAGACTTTGAGTGAGCAGGAAACCTGGAGCGTGCATGAACTGACGACAAATTTTGCTCATCTACTAGTTTGTGAGGTCTATCTAGATGCAGACCTTCGCTCTGCTAAATTTATATATATTAAATTTATATCAATTTATACATGGTCTCCTTCTTAAACACCCAATATTTTCAGACCTATTCAGACATCAGGTGGTATTTTTTTCAAGGATTAACTGTCTTTTCAAACTTTAGAAAGTCCATGCTTTTATTGGAAGCAATGTTAAATTTTGATGCGCTTGTTTGCAATGATGCAACTTGATCGCCCTCTGGAGTCTATTTGAAGGTATGACAAGCATATCTCAACTTTGGAAAAAAGGCAAGTCTTAACAATTTAACAACTGCTTTTAAACGTATAGAAATTATGTATATATGTTTTACTTTCTTTAAAAAGTTTCAAAATCATTGAGTTCAAAATGCTCAAAATATTTTAAAATTTAACATTTCTAGCATAGAATGTGTTGTATTCCTGCTCTCCCTTTGGAAATGAAGATGGTCATCATTCCCCTTTTATCATGGAATAGCTATACCAAAACTAACACCGTTATTTTTCCTTCCACATTAGGAGCACATGGGCAACTACATATTGTATAATAAAGGATATGATACAATACTATATACTCAATTAGTACCAAGATATTTAGAATTAAGTAAAGAAACCAATCTCTAAATTTCTAGATTGGTTTTCATTTTAATTTCTCCCAGAGATCAAATGTCAGAGTTTACAAGCTTCTTGACAAACATAATTTCAAAGGATAAAAACGTTTTATTCCCTACTTCGTTAATTCTTTCTTAGTTTTCTTGTGGAAGGTGTGTTATTCCAGTTAGTGCAAATAATACAAGCAAAGTGTTTGCCATATATGGATGATGACTGCCATGATTTAACTATAAATCTTCTACACAAAATAAAGTTATGAGTTGCTGCTATAAACCTAGTGATTCATCACTTGATTTAAATGAATTTAATCCTTTAAATAACTGAGCAGGTAGAGAATTCAGATGCAGTCATTATTTGAGGTACATATAAACCAGAGTTGCATAAAAATCCTGTAACGTGAAGGTATTATGGAGGTGCCGCTGATCTTTCGGTAACAGGTCACCAGTACCCTCCTGTACTGTTGATAAATGTTTCTGTGCAATGTTTGGGATGCTGAAATATTTGGTGAGATGGACATATCATGCTTATTACAGCCAAGTTATGTCCCTCTAATAACTTGGTGCAGCTCCAGGGCTCTGTCCAGTAATAAGGTAGTGTCAGGCACTGCTTGTTGTACCCACTGGTCTTTAATCTTCCAATTGCCTTTAATCTCCACCTTCATACCTTGTTGCTTACAAATGGAACAGTGCCTGAGAAAACAATTTTTTCAGGAGTCCAGGACAATTGCTTGAAATGGGAATAGGAGAATGGAGGAACAGAAGGGAAAATATAGGGAAGACAAACAGATACATTTGTTCATAAATTTTTCTCCCACAAATATTATAGGCACCAAGCAAAGCAAGCAGGGAAATTTAGGTTCATGCATTAATTTGCCATTTACAATGATGAATGGTGTACAATAGATAGATTAAGGAAGTATCTAGGAGGTAAAATGGATAGGATTGATAACAGATAGGATATAGTAGATGATGAGAGAGCGTGAAGTCAAAGATTATTGCTAGGTGACTGGCTTATGGAACTGGATGAATGCTGCAACTACACACTGAGACAAACAAAAAAGGAGGACAGGTTTGGCGGTTGAAAAGACATTGAACAACATAAGGATCTGGGGAGGGTGGAAGGTAGTGCAATCCAAATCAGGAGTAATGGAATTGTCTTTACTAGGAATAGGGATTCTGTTCTGTGAAAGTACCAAAAGAGATGAAGATGATGGGAGCATAGTAGTAATTCTATTACGTTCATTAACAGGAAAGTTCCCCTGTCATGTCTTCTATTTATTTATTTATTCATTTATTTCTTTATCTTATTTATTTTTTTGGTGAATTAGAAGGGATTATCACCTGAAACTACAGCAAATGTTGGGGACATGGCCATTTAAGGATGGCGTAGAACAGAAAAACACACTGTAGAAAGTCCAGATTAACAGCAGAATTATAGGACAATACTGAAAGTCCTTTTAGGTTAGTGATCATGAATTGATAAAAGAAACAATCTTAACTATTATGTACTTTTTCTCAGGGAGCCTTTGAAAGCTGGAGATCAAGAAAAGAGAAAACAATGTTTTGGATTCATCTGGGATTAGGTATAATTAAGACATTGGAGCAAGGGAATTTGGGGTACAAACATACTATTAGATAATGGATATTGAATCTAAGAAAATAAGTGGGATGCAAAGGCAATATTAGGAGAAAGCAAAGAAGCAAATAGACGTGTTTCAAAGTATTACAATCATGGTGGGAGAGTATCTTAACAATTAAACTAGAGAAGTTATTTTAGAGGGATAGCATGCTTGTGTTAATATTTTTGGAAGTGGAACAGAATGCTGTTATTTTTTAAAGACCATTTCTCCAGCTTTATCATGTTCTGATTTTTATTATAGAGGAATGATTCCTAAAAACTGGATTTCCCAGTATCCATTGACAACTAGCTTCCCATTAATTTTGCGAAAAGGAATGACTGGCAAGAGATTGGAAAAAGGGAATAGAGAACCCACTTTCTTTGAGTGGTATATACAACTGAGGCTTTGTTTCCTTTGTAGGTCCAATTCCTGCTTGAGAGCTTCTCCCTCTATGTTCCCAGCACCCACCAGCAGTCTCTATACCCATTCCAGTTCTTCATAGGGGATCCCCTCTTGCCAAACTCTAGGTTGCCTCCATATCCCACCTGATTCTTTAGCTTTTCTAACTTTTGAAAAGAGATCCTTGTGTTAAGATCCATTTTCTAAACTTCTGGGAGCAGATTTTCTGTGCTGAACTCTGAGTGGTCCCAGGAAACAGACACTCGAGATGGGACTCTGGAATAAGCTGTTCGTTTGTTTAAGCTTGAATGTTGTAATGACTTCATTGCCAATGTAAAGAAGACAAGTGCTTTTTCCAAACACTGGCAAGGTTATTATTTAAATTACCACCAGTGTTTGCTTGGGATAAATTGCCAATTGAAGACAAGACTTTTAGAGGTCAAATGGCTGCTGCTTTATTTTAGTCTATTATGGTAGAAATAACCACAAGCACTACAGGACCATTAATTGCTACTGGTAGCAACAGGTTTTACAAAATGAAAATGATGTCAAGTGTTGAAACTCTCAGATTAAGGCATGGGAAGGCACAGCCACTCTGAGCGCCTTAAAAGTTTCTCATGTCGTATAGCCACAGAGCAGACAGACATGGCTGAGGATCAACCCTCAAATCTAAAAGTGGGAGTTGCAGAATTGAAGTGCAAGTTCAATGCACATCTGTGCTGTGTTTGCAGATTAATATTAGGACACTGATCAGGGACAATTGAGTATTTAAGATAAGGCTAAATGAAATATTTAGGGGAAATACACACTCAGATTAATATTAAAACTTTTAACCCAAATCTTCCCTAATAGCTAATGAAGTTGAGCATCTTTTCCTATATCTGTTGGCCATTTCTATGTCTTCTTGGGAGTTTCTGTTTTGTGTCCTCGGCCCATTTTTAAATTGGATTGTTTGTCTTTTTATTGTTGAGTTATATGAGTTCTTATACATTTTGGATATTAGCCTCTTAATAGAGGCATTCTTTGCAAATATCTTCTACCATCCAGTTGGTTGTCTTTTTGTTTTGTTGATAGTTTCTTTTGCTGTGCAGAAGCTTTTTAGTTTGATCTAGTCCCATTCATTTATTTTAGCTTTTCCTTCCCCAGCCTTTGAGGTCAAATTCATAAAATCCTCTTTGAACCCAAGGTCCATAAGTTCAGTACCTATGTTTTCCTCTATGTAGTTTATTGTTTCAGGTCTTATATGTTTAGGTCTTAGATCCATTTTGAATTAATTTTGGTATATGGTGACAGACAGCAATCTAGTTTCACTCTTTTGTACCAGAGGGTAAGGGGGAGGGGAGATGGTAGGAAAGGGTAAAGGGAGTCAAATATATGATGATGGAAATAGAACTGACTCTTGATGGTGAGCACACAATATGCTGTATATACATAGAATTGAACACTTAAAGCCTATATAATCTTACTAACTATTGTCACCCCAATAAATTTAATTTTATAAAAAAGAAAGGAACTTGACTCAAAAAAAAATTAGTTTTACCTAGTGTAATTGGCTCTAATGGTTGGCTTGTTTGGCTGAATGGAAATATGGATTTGATAGTCATCAACATTCAATGAGGGCAAGATGCCATAACTTATCTGACATAATGTAGGGGAAGAAACCCATGTACTTAAAATTAGAATGTTGGAGTGGATTAATTATGTACAACCCACTCAACTGTTCCATAGTTATGCCCCTACAGAGGTCCCAGATGACACTCTTCTTCAAGACATTATGACTTTCTTTGATGAGAGGACTACAAGTATCTTGAAAACCTCTGTGGAGTCTATATCCTGTGGCCTAAAGATGAAAATGGGGGATGCCACCATTGACATGGTCCCCTTCCTTTTAATAGAAATAATGGGATTGCAGAGCAGCAGACTTTAGGTGGCATTGTTTAACATCAGAAACAAGGTGAGTGCAATCACCATAAAGGTCAGCAGGGCAGAGTGTTTTGGCCTACAGTGATTTCCAGCAGTCACTGATTATTCACATTTACACTGAGAATCACATTGATGTCCAGGCTTGAACTACATAAATGAAAATAAAATTCAAGCACAATGAGTATCAATTTGCCAGCAGAGGAAATTATGGTCTCACTCAGACCTAAACCAGAAATTAGGTGCCTATGACACCTTCAGAACAGCCCCTGGAACACTGTCAAAAGTATAGAATAGGAACTTTTCTCCAGGGGCTTACCTCAAAGGGGCTCAAACAATTTTCCAGGAGGGAAACAGTATTTTCCAGAGATTATTTACCTAGATTTACACACCTGAGGATCCAAAACATCACAGTGGTATTCAGGTCATAATAGGTCTTACACAGTCCACATGATAATTGGAGTCCTGGCATAGGCGCAGCTCACTAGGACTTCCGTGGGATCAGCACACTGTACTGTATTTATTTCCCCACATCTGAATGTATTTTTGGAGTAGACATACTTGAAAAATGACAGAATTCTCAACCAAGGTAAGAACTATTCAGATAAAAAGGGCTATACCTCATACCCATTAGGATGACTATTAATAATAATAATAACAAGAGTTGGCATCAGTGTTTAGAAATTTGAACCTGTGTGCATTGCTGGTAGGAATGTAAAATGGTGCAGCCTCTGTGAGAAAAATGGCAGTTCTTTAAAAAAAAAAAGAAATTAACAGAACTACCTTATGATCCAGCTATTCCATTTCAGGGTACATAGCCAAAGAATTGGATGCAGGGACTCAAACAGATGTATGTACACTCATGTTCTCAACAGCATTATTCACAACAGCCAAAAGATAGAAACAATCCAGGTGTCCATCAACAAAGGAATGGATGAGTAAAATAGTGTGTGTGTGTGTGTGTGTGTGTGTATAAAATGGAATATTAATCATCCTTGAAAAGGTAAGAAATTCTGACACATGCTATGATATGGATGAACCTTGAAGACATTACGCTAAGTGAAATGAGGAAATATTGTGATTTCACCTGTATGAGGTACCTAAAGTAGTCAAATTTATAGAGGCAGAAAATAGAATGGTGGTTGCCAGGGCTGGGGGAATTTACGAATGAAGAATTGTTTAATAAGGAGAGTTTCAGAAGATGAAAAAGTTCTGGAGATGGAAAGCAATGATGGTTGCACAACAATGTGAATATACTAATGCCACTAAATGGTACACCTAAAAAATGGTTAAAATGGTAAATTTTATGTCATACATATTTTACCACAATTGAAAAAAATATAAGGTCTGATAATTAAGTTTGTGAACTTGTTGCAAAGATGTTGCTAACCTTTTTTTGATATCAGAAGGATTATTCATTATGAATTCATACCAACTGGCCAAACAGTTAACCAAGTTTACTATTTGGAAGTACTGAAAAGGCTGTGTGAAAAAGTTAAACAACCTGAACTTTTTGCCAACAACTCATGGGTCTTGCATCATGACAATGCACCAGCTCACACGGCACTGTCTGTGAGGGAGTTTCTAGCCAGTAAACAAATAACTGTATCGGAACACTCTCCCTACTCACCTGATCTGGCACCAGTGACTTCTTTCTTTACCCGAAAATAAACGAAATATTGAAAGGAAGACATTTTGATGCCAGTCAGGACATTAAGGGTAATACGATGACAGCTCTGATGGCCATTCCAGAAAAAGAGTTCCAAACTTGCTTTGAAGGGTAGAATAGGCACTGGCGACGGTGCATAGCTTCCCAGTGGATGTACTGCAAAGGTGACTGTAGTGATATTCAGCAATGAATTATGTAGCATTTGTTCTAGGATGAGTTTGCGAACGTACTGTCAGACCTCGTATACAGGAAGGGCCAAGTGGAAGCTGCTGCAATTGCCCCTCCACTTGAAAATAATACCAAAACAATAGTAATAGCAGATACCTGAGGAATTTGGAAAGACTGCAATTACCAGGCAAATGGTGATTTAAGTAATCTGTTTGACTTGTGAAAAAGGCAAATAGATCATGGACAATGACCCTTGATTATTGTAAAATAATAAAGGGGTAATTCTAATCAAAGCTGCTGGGTTTTATGTTTTTGCTGTTTTTCTTCCTGGAGCAAACCAAAACATCACTAACTCCTGATATACAGCTTCTGATACGGCAAACACTTTTTTGTCTCCACATCAAATAGCAAGGATGATAAGAGGCAGTTTCATTTTACCTGACAGAAATAGAAGTACACTTAAATTTTACCTTACTGGAGTGATAATCCAACTCTCCTGATGTCTACAATATTAAAGTCCATAAGGAGAGTAATCACCTGGATATCACAAAAACATTATGATAATATTATACATTATATTGATAAGATTGTGGTGATTGGATGTGATGAGAAACAAGCAGAAGGTGCTTGAGTTGTGTCAGTAAGATACACAGATGACAACATATGGGAAATAAACTCCATGAAAATTCAGGCTGTCAGACATACTCGTATCATAACCTCAGCATAACGATACACGCAAACAGTAATCAAACTCCCAAAAGCACCAAAGCTCGTATAGATTTGTCTTAAAGATGGAGGCAGCACATAGAAAGCAGCTAAGCTTCCAAAATATTTTCTACACATCCCCTTTCCCAAATCCCATTCTGATAATTATACTCTTTCCTTTTTACTCTTCTTTCATATCTTCACCATTCCTTTGTGGTTCCCCATCTTTCTTACCCATTTGCCCTTTCTCATCTTTCTCCATAGAGAATAGCCTGAGCTATTCCTTATATTATCCTCTTTCTCCTATCTACCCTACTCCTCCAACAAGGGTCTGTGCTAGTTTACAAAGTAAATATCTCCAATCCTTAGAATATTGAAAGGAAAAAGGTTGTAGATAAATAATAAATCCTGAAAAGTTAAATAGTTTCTATGTATTACAAAAATATATACATGCAATAGGACAAACCAAAAATAATCATAAGCTACCAGAGTCCCAAATTCTACATAACATGGCAAATAACATACCCATACAATCTACTTTTCAATCTATAATTAAAACCATTTTATCTTATCACAGGGTTTTAAAAATAGCATTTCAATAACTATAAAAGAAAAAAAATGATAAATTAAACTACATCAAAATTTTTAATTTCTATGCTTTTAAAGACACCATCAAAAAATGAAAGGGAAAACCACAGACTGGAGAAAATATTGATGAAATATATGTATTTGACAAACACTGGTACCCAGGATATATAAAATAGTCTTACAACTTGATAATGAAGTAGTATTTGGGGGAAAGTGTAAGGACATCTGTAATTGACTTTGAAATGTATGAAAAATTGAGAGGGATTGATCAAAGGGTAGAGAGATGTATAAGAGGGTGAATATGTAATAAAGTACAGAGAAATGTTAATTACAGCACGTAAGTGATGGGTATATAAGTGTTCACTATAAAATTATTTCAACTTTGTTGAATGTTTTAAATTTTTCATAATAAATTGTTAGAAAAGTAGCTTTTCATCAAGTGCACATAATTAGTATTTAGGCTGCACTTAATGAAGCTAAATTTGAAGAAACAGGATATTGTCATTGTACCTTTTATTAAAAATGAGTGAGTGGCTTCTAGATTTTCCAAAATATATAATAAACTCTCTCCAGCATGTGCAGACAGAGTAACTGCTACCCTGCCTTCTACTTGGTAGAATCTGTTTCACAGTTTGTTAGACCTCACCTCACCCTTGAAATAATGCTGAGGAACATTTTTTGCAAGCGGTTCATCTTTAAATCACATATTAAAAAGAAGTCATCTACCTGTCCACCTCCTTCGTAAGAGTGCCAAGACAAGTTTCAGACATCATGGAGATGACAATCCCACGAAGTATGTATCTTCTTTTCTGTAGGGCACAATAAGATAAAATTTTAATTAAAATATATGAATGCATCCTTGTTTCCAAAGACATTAACATCTGCTTCCTATATTTTGCAATCCAGATCCATAAGAGTGAGGCTTTAAAAGGGCAAGTGTTTTTCTCATCAAAAGTTCCCTCTTCAGAAACGAACAACAACAAAAATCCGCAAGATTTGATTTGTGAGTAATGTGTTTGATTTGTGAATAATGTGGTTTTTATGTTTGTGTTGAAACAATATTTTCAAAGTCTATTGAATGCCATAGCTCAACCAAATTCTCATAAAAAGAACTTTTAAAAAATGGAGAATGAGTTGAGCAGTGTAAAGTACAATAGAACTAGGGAAAAATATAAATGGGAGATACGGATTAAATGAACCAGAGGGAAAAAGGATAAATTTCTAGAATGAGACTGCATATAGCCAGAGCCAGATCACTGGCCCCTATAAGATAATAAAAGATAGTTGTTTTGATTCTTCATCCAGAGTTGAGGCTGTTAGACAGAAAAATAATCTACCATGACCTTTAAAACCTTTCTATTATATGTTAGTAATGTAGTTGTTAACCCATTGCGAGAAGAGTGATATTTCCAACAGAGCTGTAAATCACTAGTTTAGAAAGCCCCATGGAAAAAGAAATACATGTCCTGTTGTGAAATCATTGTGGTTATGTACAATGCCAGTGCCTGGTGCTCATACATAGCTATTTAGTGCTGAGGATGTTGACCTTCCTTGCTATTGAGTCCATATTCATATGGGTGAAAGAAAGCTGGTTAAAAAATAAACCTCAAAGGAAGCCTTGCTGGGAAAAAAGGAATTCATAAAGAGGCAGCATGTGGTCTAATACCTATGGAGTAAAGCTGGAAAAACTAAATTCTGCCAATTTTTCTTTAATGTTAGGTGTGGAGCTTATCATACCAATAAAACCCTGAGAATTTTTTATAGTTTATTTTTTAGTTGATTAGATATTTATATGTCTTACAAGGTGATCACCATGATAGGTACCCAACCTGGCACCATACATAGTTATTACAATATTATTGACTATATTCCCTATGCTATTCTTTATATCCTATGACTAATTTACAACTGGCACTTTATACTTCTTAATCCCCTTCACCTTTATATCTTGCTTAAAAATTCCTGCCATGGAAAGGTTTTGTAGGGGGTATTTACCCAGTAGCATAGGAGAAAAAAGAAATGGTAGAAGCAGTCTCCCTTACCTTGAATCTGTACTCTGCTCTAGGGCAGACCACTGGGATGAATTGAAACTTTCAGAAGTGTTCCTTTTTTTTAGTTAATTACTGTATGTCAAGTATTGTCCTACGCACTCAAGAAATAAGTGAGCATTTGTTCAAGTCATTGCCAAGTTCAATTGACACTCTTAATATTATCATCTGTATCAATGGTGACCTTTGTGTTGTGCAGTACACAAATACACCGCCATGCATGGTGGTCTTGTTGAGTAGGAAGGATGGAGTGATGAACCATATAGACAAGATCCCTGTTCTCATGGAATTTATTATGCATTGTCTAGTTTGGATAAAGGAAGAATAAATGAGTGCATTAATCCAAAGTTACAGATAGTGATGTCATAAATCTAATAAAAGACAATATGCATTATTGAGCAGCATGGATCAGGGGAAGAGGATAATTCTATTAGTGGTAATATTATCAGGAAAGGTCTCTCCCAGTAAGGTATCCTTGAACTGAAACTAAATAAGTAGAATCCAGCCATATGGAGGTCTATATGAAGAACAATGTAGGCAGGGGTACCAGCAACTACAAAGTTCCGAAGGTGACAATGAGGTTGGCATATGCATGTTCCGAGAATTGACAGAACATCAATGTGGCTACAATGGAGTAAATGGGGAAAGTCGCACAAAGTGAGGATACAACTACTGTAGACTGAATAAACATGTCCCCCCAAAAAGTTATGTGATGTGATAGTAGCCATGTGATGGTATTAGGAGGTGGGGCCTTAGAGAGGTGATTAGGTCATGAAGGTAGAGCCCTCATGATGGGATTAGTGCCCTTATAAAAGAGACCCAAGGGCCGGCCTAGTGGCGCAGTGGTTAAATGCTGGCCTGGGAAGACAGTGGCCCCGGTTCGGTCCCACATGAGGGCCAGTGACACTGCCCTCAAAAAAATAAAAATAAAAAAAAGAGACCCAAGAGAGCTCTCCCTCTCCCCTTTCACTATGTGAGCAAGATGGCTATCTATGAACCAGGAAGTGAGCTCTCAAAAGGCAGGCCCTACATAACCAGTGTTTCTGAAATCTTGCTTTATCTCTGGAGATATGCCATATCTCCTAAGTTTTCTTCTATATGCAAATATGTCCCTCTTCCCAGCCTCAAGAACATCTACCCCTCTTTGGATAGTCTCAAATGCTCTTCTGCTTTTCCCTTCCACCTCTGTCTCCCTAGATAACCTACCACTATCCTTTCAAAGTATTTGGGCTTTTCAAAAAACACAGAAAAATATGTCAATTCCAGGAAACATGAGCTTTTCAACCAAATACAAATCTCCCCTGAAGTAATTAAGAGCAAATGTTGATTCCATTCTTGAAGTGGTGGAAGTAGGGTAATTGGGGAAAACAAACACAAATTAACACTTCAATAAATTATACTGCCATAACTACAAATAATTAGCTCTTCAAGAAAATAGATTCATACGTCAACAAAACCCCTGTGTTGGAGCTTCCTCAGTCTCTAAAGGAACAATCATCTGATATCAATCCCTCACCAAGCACACTTTGAAAGAAAGTTCACTCTACTATACAGCCCATTAGATCTCACTTGCACTAAATGTTAACAGACTCAGAGAAGAAAACGCTGATTTAATATGGTAAAAAAAAAATTGCTTTTCACTTCACTTAGAGCTGGACTGTCCTTCCAAAGATCTAATTCCTGAATGTCATTTCAGATCATTCCCAATCACTGAAGAGATCGCTATCCAAAGTTGTATGAATCCTCTACATTCATGTTGCCACATTTAACTACATATATATTCTGAGTAACATGCACAGACACTCACACACACATTCCTTCAATTCATATATTTTTAAATTTACAAACCCTATTTGTGACTGCTGTTTAGTTCTTAAATTCACATTAATTATGATCCTACCCATGTTAATATACATACAAACATTGCATTCAGTTTGGTTGCTGTGTATTTTTTTTTTAAGATTTTATTGGGGAATTGGGGGAGGGGAACAGACAAGTTGCTGTTCTTTTTTGTTCTTCTGTCTAGTTGTGGAGGACATTGCTTCACTGGCCCATGTTGGTATCATCATTGCGCTCTTCCCAGATGAGGCAGATCGGTCTCCAGCCTCTGGATGGCCACTCACAGTGGCTGCCGGCCACTCACTGTAGCCTATGGCAGTCCACTGCAGCAGGGGCTGCAGCCTACACCATTGCTACACCAGTGACTCACAGCAGTCTTGCTCCAGGTGGAGCTGTTGTTCACCACCTTAGCTGTAGAGGGCAGTGTCACTGGCCCTCATATGTGGGATCTGAACCGGGACCCTGCTGCTCAGAGTGGGCATACCAAGCCAGTTCTTAACCAGCGTGCCACTAGGCCAGCCCTGCTGTGTATTATTTTTTGATAATGTACCATAAGTTATTTCTCAATGTTCTTTAAGATGGGCATTTAGGTAATGTCCACTTTATTATAAAAAAAAATGGTACATTAAGATTCCAATGTGCATAGTTCCTATTGCTTATGTGTAAGAATTTCCTTGATGATAGAGAGATTGGCCTTTCTTTTGTAAGTTTCTTGGCCATCCAGATTTATCCTTTTAGTTTTTTTCTTTGCCCATTGTGTGCTTTACAGAAAATTTTCAACATTAATGTTCTATAATCTGTTTGACTTTTCTTTATACTTTGTTGTACTTTATAATTTAATGTTACATTTAAGAAGCCCTTCCCTACTCTGATGTCATAAATCTATATTCTTTTTTTTTTCAAATATTGCTTTCTTTAAGTTTTGATTCAAACAGGAATTTATTTTCTATTTGCTTCAAGATAGGTTTCTGGTTTTTTGTCCATATGGATTTTCAATGATGTGAATATCATTTATTAAAAGGTTCATCTTTTCTCTACAAATTTGCAATGTTACCACAAACATTTTTTAAAATTCACATGTTTCTGGGCCATATATTCTGTTCAATTCTCTGTTTATGTAAACCTTTGTTGTGGCAGTACCACACTGTTTAATTAGTATGGTTTTACTTTAAATGTTTGTATCAGGTAGCATAAGTTGACACTCTGTGTTTCTTCTTCAATTCTTCATATCTTCTTCAAAAGTTTTTGGCTATTTTTGATTTTCTACTTTTGATGGTCAATGTGGCTAGGCCACAGTATAGTACTCCCCCCTTATCCACAGGGGATATGTTATAAGACCCCCAGTAGATTCCTGAAACCATGAACTAATGCCAAATCCTATATAAGCTATGTTTTTTCATATATATACATGTCTATGACAAAGTTTTTTTTTATATATGAATTAGGCACAGTAAGAGATTAACAGCAACTATAATAATAATAAAATGAACTAAGCCAAGAACTTTCACCTTTTCTCCTAAAGGAAGCACTTTACAGCTTCTCTTTGGCATATGTGAATTGCCAGCATCACTACTCTTGCATTTGGGACCATTATTAAGTAAAAGAAGTGTCTCTTGAGTCCAAGCACTGAGATACCACAACAATGATCTGGTAATCGAGGCAGCTATTAAGTGACTGACAGGTGGGTAGGGTATGCAGCCTGGAGGCTCAGATCAAAGGGATGATTCATGTCCTGGCAGTTCAGAGCAAGGAGGGCTGGAGATTTCATCATTATATTCATAACAGCATGCCACTTAAAACTTACTCATAACAGCATGCCACTTAAGACTGTACCTCTGGAATTTTCCATTTGATAATTTTGGACCATGGTTGACAGCAGGTAACTGAAACCATAGAAAGCAAAACCACAGATAAGGGGGAACTATTGTACACAGATATTTGGTCAAACAGTACTCATGATATTTCTGTAAAGATGTTTTTTAGATGACATTAACATTCCAATCACTAGACTTTGAGTAAAGCAGGTTACCCTCCATAATGTGGGTAGCCCTCATTCAATCAATTGAAGGTCCTCATAGAAAATGACCTCTCCCCAAAAAAGGGCATTCTGCTAGCAGACTTCCTTTGGACTCAAACTGCAGCGTAATCTTTTCCCTGGGTCTCTAGCCTGTTGGTATGCCCTGCAGATTTTGAATTTGCCAGTCTCCACAATCACTTGACCCAATTCTTTAAGATCAGTGTATCTATCTATCTATCTATCTATCTATCTATCTATCTATCTATCTATCATCTATCTACCTACCTATCTATCTATCTCTATCTCTATCTCTATCTTTTTTTCTCTCTCTCTCTGCCTCCATGAACAGGTATTGACTCTGTTTCTGTTTCTCTGGAAATTTCTGCCTAATATACTTCTTGTCCATATAAACTCTAGATTTAGTTTGTCAGGTCAGGTCCTATGACAATGTCTATTGTGACTTTCATTGTGATGGCATTGTAAACACAAGTTAATGGAGAATATGGTGAATTGCATGACATTGATTCATCTCATCAAAAAATATTATAAAACATTCCATTTAATTTTTTATATACTTTAAAAAGTATCATTATTTTCTTCATAAATATTTGATTCATACATCATTATATTTATTGCCAGATAGCTGATATTTATTATTTGGGGGATTTCTAGTTAATAATAAAACTATCCATGGAATAATAATAATAGTATATTTTCTAACTGGTTTTTGCTGGTATTTTAAATTCTTATTGGTTTTTATACATCAATCTTGTATCCAGCAAGTTCATAGATTATAGATTTTCTTGTATTTTATATACAGATGTTAATTTTCCACCTCTTTTTTGTTTTCAATTATCTTTTCCACTAGCATGGGCTTCTGTACATATAAATCAATCTTGTTGTGTTAATATTTTATCTGGAATAATTTTATGGATCCCCATACATGAATTTTTGTATATTTTCCTTTTTCAGTTTGGGTGTTGTATAATGAAAAGATGAGCACAACCACTTGTTCTAGTCTCTGAAAAAATTTATATAAGAGGAAGGTTAATTTATTCCCTGAAGGATTTGTAAATGCACTTTTGAAATGTCTGTTCCTGGTGATTTTGTTTGCCAAATTGTGGATATTTGACTAAATTTTCCTATTCATTGAAAAGTTATGAGTACACCATATTTTGCTATTTCCTCTTAAGACAATTTTATTGTTCATCAAAAATTCAATTTTTTGTAAGTTTTCATATTAATTCTTTTTACTTTAGTCCTATAATAAAATTTCAAATATATTTTAGTAAAGACTGGATTTCTTTCCTAATATTGTTTGTTTATACTTCCTCTTGTATGAACATTTAAAAAATGCCATTCTTTGTATCTTCAAAGAAATAAAATTGGGGTTTGTGATCATCTCTATTGTTTATTTAGTTCCTATTTTTTATTGAGATATAATTCACATACCATACATTTTACCTATTTAGAGTGAGACTGTACAATTCATTGTTTTTTTAGTACATCCAGAGATAAGTGCAGCAATCACCACAGTCAATTTAGAACATTTTTATCACCTCTAAAAAAATCTAATACTCTTTAGAAATCACTTCGCTATATGCCCACCCCACTCCCCACAAGCTCTAAGCAGCCACTCCTCTATTTTCTTTCTCTATATATTTCATTATTCTGGAAATTTCATATAAATATAATCATATAATCTGAGGTCTTTCATGATTAACTCATTTAGCATAATGTTTTGAAGATTCATCTATGTGGCAGCATGTATCAGTACTTCATTCTTTTTTTATGGCCAATTAATACTTCATTGTATGGGCATACCACATTTGTTTATCCATTCTTCAGTTGATGGTATTTGCACTATTTCAACCTAATAACTGTTATGAAAAATGTTGCTATAAACATTCTTGAGCAAGTTGTGTGGTCGTGTTTTCTTTTTTAAAAGATTTTTATTAAAATATAGCTAACATACAATATTATATTAGTTTCAGGCATACACCATATTTATCCAACATTTATATAGCTAAAGAAGTGATCGCCATGATGAGTCCAGCAACCATCTGACACTGTACCACACTATCACAATATTATTGACTATATTCCCTACACTGTACATCACATCCCCATGAATATTTGTTTTATACCTGGAAATTTTAACCTCTTATTCTCCTTCAACTTCCTCCCCTTTTTCAATTTTTCAATTACAGTTGACATTTAATGTTATTTTGTACTAATTTCAGGTGTATAGCATAGTGGTTAGACATTTATATAATTTAAGAAGCAATCCCCCTAACTAGTCTAATACCTACCTAGCACTATACAGAGTTATTACCATATTATTGACTATATCCCCTGTACTTTACATTACATCCCCATGACAATTTTTGTAACTACCAATTTGTACTTCTTAATCCCTTCACCATTTTCACCCAGCCCCCCAACCCCCTCCCATCTATCACCCTGATAAATCTAGCAACCATCTGACACCATAGTTATTACAGTATTACTCACTATATTCCTTATGCTATACCCTACATCCCCATGAATATTTTGTAACAACCAATTTGTACTATGCAATCCCTTCTCAATTTCTCCTACCCCCAAAACCCCCTCCCATCTGACAACCATCAAAATGTCTGAAGTGAGTCTCTTATAGGCAGCATATGTAAGGGTCTTGTTTTCTTATCTATTCAGTCATCCTAACTTTTGATCAGAGCATTTAATCCATTTACATTGAAACTAAATGCAGATAATTATGTAGATATTGTCATATTATTATTCATATTTTTTATCTTTTTGTAGTTGGGGTTTTTGTTTGTTTTTTTTTTGTTTTGTTTTTTGGGGCTTAAAGAAGTCCCTCTAACATTCCTTATAATTCTGGTTTGGTGTCAATGAACTCCTTTAGCTTTTTCTTGTCTGAGAAGCTCTTTGTCCTTCGATTCTAAATGATAGCTTTGCTGGGTAAAGTAATCTTTGTTGTAGGTCCTTGCTTTTCATCACTTTGAATATTTTTTGCCAATCCCTTCTGGCCTGAGAAATTTCTGTTGAGAAATCAGCTGACAGTCTTATAGGATCTCCCTTGTAGGTAACTAACTGCTTTTCTTTTGCTGTTTTTAAGATTCTTTATCTTTAACTTCTGGAATTTTAATTATGATGTGGTTTTGGTGTGGGCCTCCTTGGGTTCATTTCATTTGGTGCTCTCTGTGCCTCCTGGGCTAGTATATCTCTTTTCTTCACCAGGTTAGGGAAGTTTCCATCATTATTTCTGCAAATAGATTTTTTAATTCCTTGCTGTCTCTCTTCTCCTTCTGGTACCCCCATGATGCGAATTCTTTTTGCTGTTCTATTTGGGTGTTTTCTGCTACTTTATCTTCTAAATGGCTGATTTAATCTTCTGCTTCATGTAATCGACTGTTGATTCCCTCTAATGTATTATTCATTTCAGTTATTGTATTCTTTACTTCTGACTGGTTCTTTTTTATGTTTTCTGGCTCCATTTTTATGTTTCCTGTCTCTTTGGTTAAAGTTCTCCTGAAATCACTGAGCATTCTTATAACCAGTGTTTGGAACTCTGCATCTGGTAGATTGCTTGTCTCCATTTTTTTAGTTGTTTTTCGGGAGCTTTTTTCTGTTCTTTTATTTGGGAAATGTTTCTTTGTCTCTCCATTTGGCTGCCTCATTGTGTTTGTTTCCATGTATTAGGTATGTCTCCCAGTCTTACTAGAGTGGCCTTATGTAGTAGGTGTTCTGTGGGGTCCAATTGCGCAGTCTCCCTGGTCACTAGAGCTGGGTGCTGCAGATGTGTTTTCGTGGGTTGTGTGTGCCCTCCTTTGTAGTTGAGCCTTAGTTGCTGTTTGCATGTCAATGGGATTGACCCTTGGATTGACTTGTGAGGACTGGCCATTATTACAGCGGAGAAGCTGTAGTGCAGGGTCTGATCCTATAGAGCAGGATCAGCTTTAGCAGGGCCCTAGTGCCTGCCTAGTCTTTCCTTTGGGTGTGTCATTCTTGGTGGCAGCTGAGTGATGCTCCAGGTGAGTCAAAGTTGGGGATTGGACATGCCAGCTCCAGGGCCTCCTGGGAGTGGATCTGCTGCAGTACAAGTTCAGCCACAGCCTGTACCTACTTAGTGCCACCTAGCATGAGCTATAAAGCAATACACAGATGGCTGCCACCAATGCTGGGCATGGAGGTGCCTCAAGAGGCCAAGCTGCAAATCAAGTCCAGCTGCCTCTCTTCCTGTCTTAGAGCTGCTCAGCCAGAGGTACAGGACACGCTGAAGCCAGATGCTGCTCTTTTGGGTTTTGTAAATGTTTGAGCGATTTTAGGAAAGTCTTCAGCATGATACAAGACAGGTGGTTTGATTGGAAAAGCCACTAAAAGCAGCTTGGTGTGCCCCCAAGTTGGGTGGCACGTGTTCTCAGGGAATCACCAGGGCAGGGCAGATGAACAGTGTCAGCCAGGTTGATGGAGACTCAGATATGGCAGCTGCCTACATCTGCAGGCCGGGAGTGGGGAGGGCTCAACAAGGAAATAATAGCTTCTGCCAGTTCCCATGTCCAAGAGAAAGCTGCCCTTCCCATCCTCACCCTGAGGGCAGACAACTCAGTTCCTCCCCATGTGTCCCTGGCACCTTTCAAGCTGCTGCCCTAGTCTGGAGCTCAGAGCAAGTGAGTTTGTCAGTGAGTAGGTCCATGTGCAGGCCTTTTATGAGAAGTGCCTGGGTCTGCAGCCATCCTCGGTCTCACTCAGAGCGACAATCTCCACTGGTTTTCACAGCCAGAAGTTATGGGGATTTTCTCTCTGGCACTGGAACCCTGGTCTAAAGAGCCTGGTGTGGGGCTGGGACCCCTCACTTCCCCAAGTGGAACTCCACAACTGAGATATTCCTCCCAATTTTTAATGGTTACATGCAGGTGTGGGACCAGACCATTCCTCATCTCTGCCCCTTCTCCCAATCTTGAGGTGGCTTCTGTATGTCTTTAGTTGCAGGGTTTCAGTTCAGCTAGACTTCAGGCAATTCTCAGTGACTGTTATTTTGTAGTTTAGGTGTAATCTGGATGTAATAATAAGAGGAGATGAACACAGTGTTTACCTACTTTACCATCTTGACTGGAACTCTGTGTTGCTATATTTTCATTTCTCTTGGGTATATAAATAGGAGTAGAATTTCTGGGCTATATGGTAATTTTATATTTAATTGTTAGAGAAACTTCTAAATGGTTTTCAAAGGAGCTACACCATTTTACATTTCCAACCAACACTTGATATTATTTGCCTTTTGATTCTAGCTATCTTAGAAGGTATGAAGTGGTATCTCATTGTACTTTTGATATGCATTTCCCTAATGACAAATGATGTTGAGCATCTTTTCGTATGCTTATTTTCCATTTCCATGTCTTCCTTGGAGAAATGTCTATCCAGATGCTTTGTCCATTTTTTAATGGGTTATTTAACTTTTTATTATTGACTTGTGAGAGTTCTTTATAAATTTGGATACAAGTCTTTTATCAAATATATGATTTGCAAATATTTTCTCCAATTCTCTGGGTTCTCTTTTCACTTTATTGCTGGTGTCCTTTAAGTAGAAACATTTTTAATGTTGATGAAGTCCACATTACTTTTAATTTTGTTGCTCATATTTTTCGTATCATATCTAAGAATCCTTTCCCAAATCTAAGGTCATGATCATTTATTTGTATAGATTTTTTTTCTAAAAGTTTTTTAGTGACAGCTCTAAAATTTAGCCTATAATCCATTTTGAATTATCTTATTTCTTTCATTTATGGAGTGAGATACGGGTACAATTTCATTCTTTTGCATGTGGTTATCCTGTTGTCCCATGTATTGAAAAGATTGTTCTTGCCAGCATTGAATGGTGTTTGCAACCTTATAAAAAATTAATTGACCATAAATATATGATTTTATTTCTGGACTCTCATTTCTATTTTATTGATCTATATGATTTTCCTTGTATTAGCATGACATTGCCTTGGTCATTCCCTTGTACTATATTTTCAAATAGGGAAGTTTAAGTCTTCCTACAAGTTCGATATTGTTAACATCTTGTATTGTTTATTTCTTTTTTGTCCTATTTTTTATTATTTATTTCTTCTTCCATGGCCCAAGATATTTAATTATTGTGTTGCAAACTTAGGTAATAAATTTTTAATGTTTCTTTTTAAGTGTAAATATATAGATATAGATAACAAGTATTGATTTACAGGTTTCCAGCAGGTTTTTTTTTTTCAGTTTAATTCTGACATGAATTCTTGACTAAACAATGAAAGCAGAGCTTACAGCTTCAAAATTAATACAGTAAAAATGGAGTGAAATAAATATTTCATAAATCCAAATGAAAAGAACATGAAAGAATGGAAGACAAATATAAAGGAAAAAAGGGGAGATTTAAACCAAAAGAAATCAGCAACTACATGAAATGTAAATACATTAGCTGATCCAAATAAAACAAAAATAACTGTAGGTATAAAATTACATGCAACTATGTACCACCTTCAAGAAACATTTCCAAAGAAAGCAGAAGAAATACATATTAAATACTAGAGCAGGAATTAATGACATATAAATTAAACTGTACAGGGTCGGCCGAGTGGTGCATTGGTTAAGAGCTGGTTTTGGGATGCCAGCAGCCCCGGTTCGGATCCCACAAATGGGGGCCAGTGACACTGCCCTCTACAGCTTACAACAGTTCCACCTGGAGCTGGGCTGTGGGAGCCCCAGCGATGGTGTAGGCTGCAGCCCCTGCTCCAGTGGGCTGCCATAAGCTACAGTGAGTGTCTGGGAGCCAGCGTGAGCTGCCAATAACCGCCATGAGGGACCATCCAGAGGCCAGCGAGTGATCTGCCTCACCTGGGAAGAGCACAATGACGATACCAACATAGGCCAGTGAAGCAACGTCCTCTGCAACTAGACTGAAGAACAAAAAGACAGCAACTTGTCTGTTCCCCTTCCCCAATTCCCCAACACTGTTCCCCTCCCCCATTTCCCCAATAAAATCTTAAAAAAAATAAATAAATAAAAGTAAACTGTACAGATAACAAAGCCAACATTTCAATCTTTTAAAA